>OX297878.1:8831056-10204489 GCA_946478455.1 Eupithecia vulgata | reverse complement strand
TGATTTTGATCAAACACACAACAATAACTTCTGCCCGCGACTTCGCGCGTTTTATGGTATACTAAGTAGCCTATAATTTTTTCGTTTATACAACAGTGAACGAAATGCTGGCTTTTATTTCGGTCAAGGAATTAGCATTGCCATTCAACGTGGCAATGCTGCCAGCATTCTAGGTAATCTGCCTTCTGGTGACGGCTTAGCTTTTTAGAATATAATATATTCTAAAAAGCTAAGCCTACATATTATGTAGATGTTTGTGTAAATATTAGTTTTATAAGTCTATTTTCTCCTGTATTAAATAGTAGCCTATTATCTAAGTTATGCTTTAAATGTACGCCAAATTTCATCTTGATAGTAGAATGTTGAAAATAGCCTGTGTTTGATTCAGGGGTTAGACCTACATCTAGATAGAAAGTTTCAGCCTGACGTGTTCAGTAGTTTTGGCGTAAAGAGTAACGAAAATTCATTCAACCATCCTGAGAATTAATACCTAATATTAGTGTGATTTCAACAATGTTGTGTCCGTCTGCAATAAAAGTACCTATATATTAGAACCTGCCCAGTTGAATATATCTCTATAAATTATCTATGCATACGCTTTTGGCGTTGCTTTCTAAATTAATAAATAAACCATAACACCGTTTACGAAGACGAAGTAGACTCTATCGTTAATTCTATGGACAAAGTACAACAAACTACCCGCAGCTACCCCGCAAGATATAATCAGGACCCAAGGCTAGATTTAACTGAATATTACTTGCAAACATAATTTCCTCTCATCCTGAAGTTCACGTCGGGATGAATTAGTCCGTAAAGCATTTACGCCCGTCAGACGCAAGATATTCAGTCCATATTCTTTAAGATAAGTTGGCGTAACGATCTTTTAACACTATGCAATCTATAAGCCTAACGCCCGCAACACACCCACTGCGAAAGCATGGCAGCGAAACCGCGGTAGTTTGTGCTATGACTTGTCCGTTGTACGACAAGCGAAACTGAGGCAAAACATATTGGGAAATATACTTATTACTCGGAAATACATTTCATAGGAATACCTTGGGTTCATTTTCCATAGGTACCTATGTAGTACAATACAATACAATACAAAACACTTTATTGTACACCAGAAAAAGAACATTACAAAAAAGACATATTACATGAGACGAGTACAATGGCCTTATCGCTTAGAAGCGATCTCTTCCAGGTAAACTTTGGATGGAAAGAACTATATGAATATAAGAAAGGCAGGGGGTGTACAAAAGATAAAATAAACATGAATATAAATAAATAATGCTGGACAATTCACACAGCATTATCTAGCCCCAAGCTAAGCAGAGCTTGTGTTATGGGTATTAGATAACTGATATACATAATATAATACAATACATAGATAGATATTTTTTATTATATATAGAAAACGACCAGAAAACCCTGAACAAATGTCTGCAGATCGTACACACATTTGTCCCGAGACGGGAATCGAACCCGCAACCTTCTGCGTCGCAGGCAGACCTTCGCCCACCGCGCCACATCGGTCGTCTGAATATAACAGAATATTGAAAAACATAATATCCTAGTTTTACTAAGGAAAATTTATTTATTTAACAGCAAAAAATAATTACAACTAATATTTACACTTACATCTATTTACTAAAAATCTAAGCCGTCACCAGAAGGCAGAGTGCCCAGAATGCTGGCAGCATTGCCATAAAACATAATTATATTAAATAAATAAATATTACAAATTACCTAACTCAATAATTTACACATAAACTAGATAAACACGTAGATAATCGTAGTACATTAGCAAAAGATTTCCCAATCGGTCCGTAATTGATGTGAAAATCAGCGAACATAAAAAAATACATACAGCTGAACTTAGAAATTTCTATTCCTCTTTTCTTTGTCATCGGTTAAAGCATAATGCTGGATCATCCACACAAAAACATATAATTCCAAGATAAGCATTGCTTGTGCATGAGCTTGTGTTAGAATAGTGTAACGAACCCCTTAGTCGAGCCAGGGATGCTCGACTAACGTATCCGACAAGATTGCAACCGACATCTCTCCCAGTTTGTACCTAACTATGCTAGTTATTTCTTAGAAACACCTCCTACACACAAAACACGGCAAACCCAACCCTAAATCTACCACCCTAAAGCTCATTTTAACTCAACCTCCTCGCATTAAATTAATTTTCCAAGTGGAAATTTTCGAGAAGTATTTGCAGGGTTTCCTTTTCATCGCTGAATGCCTTTGGAAAAGACGTCTGATGAAGTCTTGCAATGAGATTTTTTATAACTTATGAAAGAATGTTTTTTTGAATATGACGATGAATGAAAGAATCATTAAGTTACAAGGGTCACGTTGGATAAAACGCGGCAAGTGTAGTAATATTCAGTCACGTTTTTAAGCTTCAGTTCAAAGATCTTTATTTCTCATTTACAACAACCATGTTACTTACATGAGAAACTTAAGCTAAGTCTTATTATAATGTTCGTCTTTCTATATAAATATAAATAAATATAATTAAATAAATATTTCTCTTTCTCTCTCTCTCTCTCTCTCTCTCTCTCTCTCTCTCTCTCTTGTTTCTAGTAGTGTTACATCTTCAGATATATATTTTTGCAATTTGCTTTTAAACACGCCAAACGTTCCAGTACATTTTAATGTCTTCAGGTAGTTTGTTATAGAACTGGGCCCCTTCAAAAGTAATCGTCTCGTAAACTTTCGACGACAAATTAATTTATGGTATAAATAAGTAATGCTGGACATCATCGCATCATAGCATCATCTGACCCATAAGCAGAGGAATGAAATTACTTTTTGCATAAGTAGTGGTAGCTTAGGGGTTAGAAAATGACATAGGCATTTTATCCCGGAAAAATGCACGGTTCCTATGGGGTAGCAGTAGCATACAGGAACAGTTTTTTGAAAGGATTTTGTAAAAGTTCGTGGAATAGATTTTTAGCGCATTTTTGAATTTTAATTGGCAAATGCTTTTCGGCGGGATATTTGAGATTCATAGACATAGAGGAAAAAGAACATATTTTTTAATCTCGGGTAACACCGCGGGCGCAGCTAGTTAATAATGCTGGACAATCCACACACCATCATCTAGTCTCAAAGTTTGTGATAGGGTGCACATTCCACTCATCCAATTTCTTTGTCCAATGTACATTTGATCAAAAACTTGGATGACTTCATCCAATTTACTAGCAACACCGATATTTGATCAAACATTTGGATACCAGTTTCTGCCCACGGCTTCGCACGCGTTGTTTCTATGAAAACGTACAAAGGTTATTTTTTTTCCATGGAAACTGAAATTTTATAGATTGAATGGTACGTACTAGGTATTCTATGTTTTATTCCAGGTCAAGAGCCAGACCTATCCAAAATTTCAACTTTGACGTGAAGAAGTAATAACAATCATCCAAACTTTCGCATTTAGTCGAATATCTCTAATGCAGTATTAGTCCAAATGCGGGAATCAAACCGGCAACCTTGTGCGTCGCAGGCATTTGCAATGGTGTAAAGTATTAGTGTGACGCCTAAGCGTGTACAGGAATTCTCCATTCATTGAGGCAGCTCAAAGGTCCAGTTACAAACGCATACCAGCTTTAAATCGCTGCGTTGCATGTACGGAATTTGTGTTCTCAGAATTGTTCAAGGGACACACAGATATTCCATAACATTAATTTTATAAACTAGTTTATACCAGCGGCTTTACACGTGTTTAAGTTATTTCTAGCCCATAGAAACTAATTTATGGGATAAAGCCTATTTTTTAACAGATCTAGATAAACGACTACCATGCAAAATTTTAGCCCAATCCGTTTTGTAGCTTTGGCATGTTAGGTTAGGTTAGGTCAGAATAGGCAAATTAGAAAAAAAATAGGCTTAATAGGCGAAATTTTGGACGTTTGTAACTTCTTCACGCCAAATAGGTTAGGCTTTACCCCATAAATTAGTTTCCTAACTTAGGTTCGGAAACTAATTTATGGGGTAAAGCCTATTTTTTCACAGATCTAGATCAACGAAATTTCAGCCCAATCCGTTCTGCAGTTTTGGCATGAAGAAGTTACAAACGTCATAAATTTCGCATTAGTATAATGTGAAAGTTTGAAGGGATGGATCGATAGATGGATGGATCAATGTTTGTTTCTTCTTAACGCCAAAACAACTGAACGGATCAAGCTGAAATAATTTTGCACAGATGTAGGTCTAGATCTGTTTTAAAACATAGTTATACTTAAACTTTTATCTCATAAATCAGTCCATATGGGATGAGATAGAAATATATAAAACGTTAGCATATAACAATAATAAGATCTTTGTTGACTATACCCTGACTGTATAACAAAGCTTGCGAAGCCGGGGGCTGAAACTAGTTGCCTATATTCGAAGCAGCCTCGAATCGAGGCTGCGCCCGATGTAGCACAGAAACTACTTATAGCGCATCTGCAAATCCTTCGATCTTGGTATTGAAATTGCTTATTTCGCGGTAGCACCCCAAGGCACAGAGCGTGGCACTCTGTAATGTTAGGCCAGACTATTGGAAAGAAAACCGTGTTTTCTTGAAGTATTTAACTAATAGCTACTGATCCTGGCTTTGCACGCGATGTTTAAGATTATTTCTATCCCATGGGAACTCATTTATGGGATAAAAATCCTATGTCATGCCAAAAATCAACTCAATTGTTTGCTTAGTTATAGACAAATAAACAAACACACTCTAGAATTTATTATATTAGTAAAGATAGTATATTTAAGTACGAGTATAAATAACCTGTACGCTCTTATGTAATGAATAAACTAATCACCCGTCACCTGTTTTCATGTTTACACCATAGACATAGATTTTTTTACACTAATATTATATAGAGGAAAGATTTGTATATTCGATTGTAACGAATAAACTTAAAAACAACTGGACCCATTTAAAAAAAAATTACGTTAGGAAGCTATCACTGAGTAACTTAGGCTATAGAATATACCCGTGCGAAGCTGGGGCGGAGAGCTAGTTGTTAATATAAGTCTAAAGTCAATCGGCCAAGTGAATTTTGCCGTTGCGTCGCTCATAGATAAATTAAAGTAGAAACTTTTCTCAACTCTTTCTCTCGGGGTTTCGCTGAGGGAAAGAATTGATATAAGTTCCTACTTCAATTTATGTTTGAGCGAAGTTACGGCAAAGTTACTTGGGTAAATTGATCATTAGATCACCAATGTAAAAACCTTTATCACATTACATTTGTGCACGACAGAAGATTAGGCACTAAAGATAAACATAAGATAGCCTGTTTATATAAAGGAAAAAATGTAAACAACATTTATATTAGGATTCTAAGGAATAAAGTTTGCTCGACTCAGCGTATAGCGGCGCGGGGCATTGATTTGTATAAAGATAGTGAGGTTTTTAGAAAAATTTGTCAGTTAGTCAGTTAATCAGTCAGTAAATTCAGTTCAGGAAACAGTTGCCCGAGCTCTATAACCGCGCCCTTACAAGTGTCTGCAAGTTACCTTGTCCCAAGTGTTTTCAATCCGCACCTTTTTCATTTCATTTCATTTCTCATGCATTTAGCAGGATAGAAAAGTGTATGGAAATCCATTTCTAATGTGTTATTTTTTAATTTCTGAAATAGCAGCGGCTAGCTATTGTTATTTTCATACATAATAGGTCAAAGGACAAAAAGATTTTGCTCCGTATGATTTGGCCTGTTCCGTACTATTCGTAACAATAATTGAAAAAAAAATCATGTGAAAATCGTACGCGCGTATTTATTGGGTATGATTTTCACATAATTCGAGTTTACATTTGCAACTAACACGAGTAATTTAGAAGATTTTTCCTCGTAGATGTACTGTAGTCCTGTAGCACTAATGTACCTATCACTCAGGAGAAAATAATAATGACACACTCGATAGAAATCACGCAAGTTCTCGTCTAGGTGTAGGTACAATGTACTATTTTCATATCACCGTCAGTCTAGACTAGACTTTGTGGTCGTGGGCGGACATTGATATGGTCGGGTAGATTCGTCCATTATCTTTATTATTTGACAAAGCGTCTTCAAAGGCCAAGAATTCCTGGAAGCCAGAGATACTCAGATGACTTGATGAAATCGAACAAGGCCTAAAAGACAATTGAAGTGACTGGTAGGAAAGGATAAATTTAATATTAACTATAGTAGGTACCTAAACAATATTTATTGAAGAAAGTATCTTATATCGTCAAGTACTGTGCAATGTAATGTTTTTAAAAAATCAACGACTGTAAAGTTAATTTGAACTACTGCGGGTTTGTTAGCTTTTTTTGTAGATAAAAATATATGTTTGAGTACATAATATATGTAGGTACATTATATACAAATATAGAATGTAAGCACTAGCTAATCGTGGCAAAATTATGTAATGAAATGGGCTATGGGTATCAATTGAGGTGAATTGGGTTACCGTTAAAACCTTTTTCTCCGTTATCTTAATCACCCTTAAGCCCTAGGCTGCTTTAATTGAAAGTAGTAAGAACCCTATTCACTGGTACGATACCGTCGTCGTCTCGCTTCGTAAGCTTTGAGACGCTTCCGAGAAACATCAAAGGTAGTCCAGTTACGGTAATAGGTAGTAACTGTACCCTCCTAGTTCAAGTCTAGGTGTAGTTATGTCGAACTGTAATCAAACGCTTCCATCCAAGATTGGAGCGCAGTCAGCGTGGAACGTCGTGGAGCTACGAATTTCCGTCTTGAAGTTATGGGGCTGAGTTTTAGTTTGATTGGTGGTTACGTCTCTGAGGTCTCTTATGAAGACACAATGCTCGCCATTTTGTGAAAAGTAGTAAGAACGAGACAGAATATGCGTTTTTGGAACGGCGCAATTGCAAAAATGAAGTTTTTGCTTTTTTACAAAAGAATTTTACTATTTATGAAAAAAGTGGTTGAAGGAACCAAATAATCTATGTATATAAAAAAATATATATATGATGAAACGTCCCTCCGTCTATCAACCCTCTTTTCTCAGAAACGTGTAGGTGGTATCGAAATATATTACAATATCATCAAAAACTGCTTATCATTTCACATATTTAGGAAAAAACTAAAATAACACATTTATGACAAAATCTGCTAAACAAACGATACGAATTATTAATACACAAAAAAAAAAAAAAGCTAAAATTTAACTTACTAGCTAACTACCTATGTATAACAATAATAGTGTCATATAATGTATATTAATTAATTATTTAAAGTAGTGCTAAGCTTAAGAATAATGTAAATACAATCTAATTTAAGTGAACTCTGTTCTTTTGAGAAAATAAAATCGAAATTAACACCATATACTCAGGTTCGTAACCTCTTGGTGCCACTATATAAATTAAACTTTTAAGTCAACGCAATCAAAAGTTGCAGACGTGTATGCCCAAACATTTTGAAATTTCCTAGGGAATCACATGCACACAAAACCTATCGGTACCCATTGACCTAGAATCATGAAATTTGGCAAGAAGCAAGGTCTTTGTTTTAGCAGTGTAGCAAGTAAAGGGAAAAATCCGAAAACCGAATTTTTTTTCATCTTGCTAAAGACCAAAATTTGTAACTACTTTCCGTAGAGCTAGAATCATGCTATTTGGCAAGAAACAAGAACACACACAACAAACTCTTAATTTTACGTACCCTCGGTGCACGATTTCAACTCGCACTTGACGTTTAATATTGTTTCTTCAGACAGCTTTCCATACCCCAGTCGATTAAAAGACTTTAACGTTCCTCAAAATCCTATATTGGAGCACTGCTGGAGACAGGCCTCCCCCTGATAATCGCCTTACTGACTTTTATCTCATGGGGGTAATGCCCATAATCCCCACGCTGGGCATGCGGGTTGCGGATCGCAGTTCGCTGGTAGATCTATTCTGCAAGAGGCTGCTGCTGACGCTGTTGCATGCCGTTCCGATATACCTATGTCCCTTACAAAACCCACACGGGAGAAGTTGGGATGGTGCAAGTACAAAACCACCACACGGCTTTACTTTAACATTGAATCCCCCTTTCTGTATAAAATATTAAATAGTAAAATTTACTGCATTGTATTGTAATAAATATCTGCCTAGCTATGCCCACTAGTTATGGTACACTCGACATCCTATATCTAACTAAAATACGCCTTTCTGTACGAGTAACACAGATTTACAAGCACCAACTCACGTAAGACTATCTAATCCGCCAAATTTATAAAAACCAATATAAAAGATTTCGACTCATTTTAAGATAATCCTGTTGTTTCTTAGAATAAGCTCCTGGATTATTTTCAGCAGCCCTCATTAAATGAGAATTACGCTTGTTTACTAAGAAATCAGACTCGGTAAAAGGTAGATCGCTGATATTTCTTAGAATTTTTCACAGAACAATATTATATTTCTCTTGTGGATTCAACAAGTTTTAAAGGGTCGATATTTCGTAAACTAAATTAATTCGAAACTTATTTTTTTGGAAGTCAATTAACTACGTTAGGAAGAGTACGAGAGTTTTATTCTATTTAATTTAGGCAGAGATATGAAGTTGCCCTTGGTGGCCACCAAAATCTATTTTCGAATAAAACTATTACGGAGGCATTAAAAAAAAGCTTATGATAGGTATCACAAACTGGAAGATGGATTTTTGAAAATATCTTCGTTAAACGGAATAATAAGATAAATTAGGTGGCGGCGCCACTTTGGGTGGGGTATGCGCCTTAAGCGCGTCTCAAGTGACGAATCTATGACACATTTTAATTGAAAACCGTCAAAAAATCACGTCTTGAGACGTGCTTAAATCTGAGTTGCTTTTGAGTATTCTGGCGTTAGACACACCGTTAAGCATTAAACACCCCTCTTATGCGCTGGAGTCTATAAGTAGCCTATTCATAGCATATCCACATTTCATTCCTCTATGTTCTGTCTCTTGGACGTGATGGGATAGCTTCTTTGTTGCGGAAGTAACTAACCAGAGCTATATACTACGAAGCCTGGATAACGTTCCAATCTCATAATGCTATCGACATCTTGTGTACAACATGGACTGATAAATTGTACAACAACAAGATGATCTACTAATCCCTTCAATACATAGACAAAAGTATTGAGATTTAAGTCATTTATAACGGGATATCTACCATGATTTGATATATGAATTTTCCAATATTTCGGCACAGTTTCCAATATGCGACATGATCACGGAATAACTAAAGTCACTGCGCGTTGTTAAAGGAGTAGGTATAGTGAAAGCAGTCCAATAATAATAATAATATGTGCAGCAGTGGACTTATATGTGCCGATGATGATGATGATGAGTGGAAGCAGTGAGTTGTGTGTCAAAGTATTGAGTATCTGGAAAGAATAGACAGACTTTGGTAGACATACATTCTTCGTGTTATATTTACATGCCAGTTGTGTAATTTACATGAGAAATGTCATGTTTAAGTGTTAGTTTTTTATTTGTATGCTACTGAATTGGATTATTGACATGCACCACAAGAAAACCAACAAATATGATCGTCGCAATATTTATTTCCTTAATTTCCTGATCACTGATCTGCAATTTGCAAATAATCGCCCCTAAAACCTGATTGTAACAGCTTCCATCTAGCGGGAAAACCCCGTAGCATTTACTACGCTTTGTAGCGTTCTAACTCGTAGAACCCTGAACGTGGTTTTCAGTTTTCATAGCAGTGAGCCTGCTTATCGGTAGATGTCGCTAGACTAAACTTTCAGAAGTTTTGTATAACTACAACAAATTTTGGTTTGACGTGAACCCCGAGGGCGCGGTTGTCGATAATAGTGACACGTGAACGTAACGATATTATTTTTGTATGGGATTTGCGTAGAACCTGACCGCACGATAGAGTACAGCGCGTACTAAATCCTATAGAAATAGGAGTCGTCACGATCACGTTTCAATGCTGCCATCAACCGGACTCAATCATGAACTTGCGTCATTTGTCTTTAGAATTAAATATATTTTGCAACAGGAAAATGGTTTGGGATTGGTGATTTTATTGTTGTGTAAAACAGAATCTACAAAGTCGAAAATCGCAAACTAGAATAAGAATCAGAAGCTTACAAAATAAGCAATAACCAGGTGTAATTTTATGCTTTTAACAGCTTAATGCATGAATACAGAAATAAGTGATACAGATGTATATAGAAATACGACGTTAGTCTCTATGCTTTAAAATTATGCCGTGGCAGCGAAAAATCTATATCGATGCCGCGGCATCATTACAAAGCAAACCAATTTATGTCGCATTTTTGGATACGTTTGAATGTCCATTGGTAAAAAATTAAATCCTTTACCATCCCGTCTCGATCTACGTTGGCCATTAGTTTGATTCGTAAAAGCTATCCTTAAATCAACCTACAATCAAGTTTTGTTTCTGTAATACGCTCAACTTCATTCGAGGTTTACAAATACCATTTTCTGTGCTTTGAAACGCTGATGCATCAAAGCCAGCAAATATAAAACTTTTTCCAATAAACTAGACCACCTGTGGATCTGATTCTCTGAATTTCCGCAACTGACTCTACAATAATAAAAAAGAAAACAACATTTTGTTATCACGTTATATTTGTCGGTACATAATCTATTAATACCTACCTATAACAGTTATAACGGGAGTTCAAACGCGGTCATTTCCAATCAGTTTTTGCGTAGTTGTTCTCTTTGTACGCATCACAATAAATTCACAAGTAATTATTTTACAACTCTACAAAATCGGTTTAATTTTTACATTGTCCTTTTACTTTGTTCCATCAGGATCTTTTTCACAATTTTCTTAACATCTCATTATTTGAATATCGATGTTCTGTTTTTAAATAAACTTCGATCCAATCACATTCTGTTCCAATTTTAAAACCTGTTCCTGTCGATGAAGGGGTTCGGTCTTTGAGGGTAGGTCTGTGGGTTCCTTCTGTAGTCTTCGTATTGCCTCCAGTTTAGGTACCAAAAAGGTCGGTTATCGACAGGCATGGCGTTAAAACGGTTTGCTAGGTTTCCGTCCCCTCGGAGTTCTATCGGCTGGGGCACGCCTTCACCAAATCGATTAGATAGGAGGTCATTTTCTGCATTTTGTGGGTATCCTATGGCACTGAGTCCAGCATAGAAAGGCCTTTGAGCTTGTACTACGCAGATAAAAGCTAGAGCTAGTAATATTTTAGCTGTCGCCATTTTGTCTGTAAAAGAAAAAAAAGATTATTAACTTTTTGGTTCAAGGTGGCCAGTATTATACCAGTTTTAGATTAGTCTTGATGTTTGTTTTGTTTTTTACGCAAAAGGGCAAGAGTTTGTTATTTTTAAGTCCACGATTGTCCTTGGAAACTGTCAAAGCTTTATTGCGAGTAGGTGATTGTTTTTCTTTTGTTTTGTACCAGTTGAATATTGACACAAGATAATTTAATGCGGTAGCGTAGGTAGGTTGTTAGTATATCTTATTAAATACCTACTACCATATCATATACTATCGCTGCTGCCCGCCGCTTTGCACGCGGTTTTATTTGCTTATGACCGTTTTGGGTATATCATTTAATTTTATCTCTCTACCAAATTTCTTTGAGATCCGTTCAGCCATTTATGCGTGAAAAGTAACGGACATGCAGAGACAAAGAGTTTCTATGGAATTTATAATATTAGTAATAAAATATTAACTTAATCAACAATAATTATGTTAAAAAACACATTATGTTACAAAGTGAGCCAGCTTCTCAACCACATACTTACTTAGGTATTTTCTAAAAAGTATGAATGTACGTACCTATTCACGTATTTTTATTTTAGCTTTTATGACAGGAAGACTGGCGGGAAGCTGCATAGGTAAGGAAAAAATAGCAACTAGGTACTCTTAATTGGGGGCCAAGAAACACTTATCTCCGAATACTTGCGATTTTTAAGTCGTGATTTTTGACAGTTTTCAATGAAAATGTGTCATAAATATGTCAATTTGAGACTTGCTTAAACCTGAGTTGCGTTTGAGTATTCGGATGTTAGGACCATAGAATTAAGTATGTATGTATTAAACATCTTGTACATACATATAGTACATTCTAGTAGATTTGTTATTTCAAAAAATAATTGACTGCGATGATAGTTAAAGAATCATTAATTTCAATTTCTTGGTTTGCGGTTACAGTATCTCTGTAATCTTTTTTCCTTAACGCAAACACATTTATCAAGATCAAAATTGCACGAGAATATTATAATTTACTACGTTTATTTCCCTTTCCGGAAAATATTTTCTATATTTTATTAGAAGTGCTATAATGACTCTGACATTGAAAAATTATTCGCTATTTTGCAAAGGATTTTCCTCAATCCAAACTAATAAGAAATACGCTTTCGCATTTATATGCGAAAGTGTTTGTTTGTTTATAAGTTTGTTTGCTTGCTTGTCCTTCCCTCACGCTCTAACTAACAAGCAACCAATCGACTTTTTGGTTGAAAGGACGATTTAGTTGAAAGGATGGAGAGCAACATAGACTACTTTTTGTCCTAGTAAAACATCAAATTCCCATGGGAGATTTACGGGAACAATCCCCCTAGAAATGCGAAATTCGAATTAAACGCGGGTGAAACCGCGGAGAACAACTAGTTTAACATAAAGCAGAAATATAGTAAAAAGTAATGACGAAATAAATATGAAAATATATACCTTATTTTTAGAAGTCCGCAAAAAGAAAAAAATATTAATCACTTATTTTGAAAAACAGTCTGTACTGAACGACAACACAATGTTGACTGTGCTTTTCATGTTCATCCACTGAGTTTAAATATCGAATCTTGCGCGTCGTACCTGCAGCACCAGTTTGAAAATAGAACACTATAAGAACAGACAGGCTTTACTTTTTTATTTTTCACAAATAGGCCAGTTTATTGTTGAGAGGATACTGGAGTAAGGTAATGAGGTTCGTTAATTTTCTCGGTAGGTATACTTACATTGGCATTTTTTTTTCGTTTTTGAGTAAAGTAAGAACAAATCCTGTATATGAAGCAAAATCGGCCCACAATTTGGAATAACCAGTAGGTGTTGACGTATCTAATTCGTTTCTTAAACTACTATTGAAAAAAATATATGAAAAAGGCAATCAGCTGATTGAATATTTACAGTTTGATTCATTATCAAAGGTTAAATTAATTTCACAATAATGCAATTTATGAAATTTTCTATTTTCAATATTTAATTTATAAATTTTCTATTTTCAATATTTAATTTATAAATTTTCTATTTTATGAAATTTTCAATACAAAACCATTCTAAAATATTCTAAGACCGACGTAAAAACCCCATTCAATACTACGGCTCTTCTTACGAACAACGTGACGCCACGGCCGAGCCTCGAAGACGCCAGTATAAGAAGACCCCTAATCTCAATCTTGACTACCTCCACTCTCCATAAACTTTGTTCTAGAGAGGGGGGAAGGGGAGGTCTGTTGAATTGGCGTTTGGTATTCATCATTGATGGCATGGGTATTGTGAGTAATTGTTACATTGGGTTTTTGCAAATCATTGGTTACACACACCCCCAATGTTACGTGTCTGGTATTTATATTTTTTTGTTTGTAAATACCAACCTAATTCTGTTGTGGTCAGCTTCTCTAATTTAACGAAAGCGATCTTAATTATTCGAGAAGTACCGACAACCGCTAGGATAAACATGTTCTTGAGTGGAGACCGCGACTCGGCAAACGTAGTATAGGACGCCCTCTGACCAGGTGGGATGACGATTTGCGAAAGACTGATGGCAGATGGTGAAGCAGCTGAAGACAGGGCGCTATGGTGCTCATTAGGGGAGGCCTATGTCCAGCAGTGGACTGATAGGCTGATGATGATGAAGATCTTGATTAATACGATGCAGGCGTTAAAAAATTTCAACGGTTGATTTGAATTTTATTTTATTGAATTTAGCTAAGTATTGTGATTCCAAAAGTAATACGACTGTCTGTAGTACATGGCCAAAACCGAAGTAACATTATTTTATCTGTGGCCAAACAGTGAAACAAAAAAAAAGTGGATGCTTCGCTCCCGGGGGTACCTAAAATTACATATACACATGTTATTTATTTCGTTTACAAAATAAATAAATAAAAAATATATAAATAAAGCTGGACAATCACACAGCATTATCTAGCCCCAAGCTAAGCAGAGCTTGTGTTATGGGTACTCGTAACTGATATACATAATACTATACAATACATAGATAGATATTTTTTATTATAAATAGAAAAAGACCAGAACACCCTGAACAAATGTCTGCAGATCGACACACATTTGTCCCGATGCGGGAATCGAACCCGCAACCTTCTGCGTCGCAGGCAGACCTTCGCCCACCGCGCCACATCGGTCGTCCGGTCCGAAAATTTATTTTGATACCCCATAAAAATACCCCATGTATGTTCCCCGATTCGATTGGGGCGCGCTGTATTGAATTTAATTTTGTATACTTATTTCCTATTTCTTTGTTTTTGATCCTATTTGTTGTTAGCTAAAGAAATAATAAAATAGGCAATAAGTACCCATTAAATTGCTTGGATCAAATTATTAATTTTTTGAATATTTACTTACCTCAGTGCTAAAGATCGATTTCAGCAAATAATATGTAGCTTTGTATTAGTGATATTATGAAAGTTAAGGATCTCGCAAAGTTTTTAATATCTTCCAGAAGCGATGTACCAGTTCATTTTTTATTTTCAATCTGATGTTCAAAATTTAACTTTTTTTCGGACGAACGTAAGTTCTTCACTTTCTATCAAAATTTTTGTAACTTGTATTACTGTTAGAAAGCTGATTATTTTATGCAAAAAAACATGAAATTCCACAAAAAAATATAAACCGTTTTAACCGTTCCGCCCGAAAATTCTCAAATAAAAAAAAAATCATAACTCGAAAACTACGAAAAATTGCCCAAATTCCCCAATTTTTCGTAGTTTTTGAGTTAGATTTTTTCGTTTTGTTTGAGAATTTTTGCCTGAGAATACCCTTTGTATGTTTCATAGGGTATTCTCAGGTACTCCGGGGGTGAGGCATTCATTATTATTGGCGTCAATGTTTTGTCCTACTTGTATTAAAGTATTCTTCTTGAGGTTTAACACAACCTGCATCCTCCTCTTCAAGGAGGAGGAAAAAAGAAGTACCCAGTAACTACAATTTTACGAAGCAATGTATAACATAAATAATAATTATTTATTTGATTATAATCAACGCAAAAAAATTAAAATATACCTGAACAAAATTACCTACACACTGGCATAAAATTATCGCACAAAAAATTTACAATGAATGTTCACTGAAATTAACCACTAACTCCAGCCATTGGTGGTGGTTGTCTATGTTAGATAGAATAGACCTAATGACATCGCATCGCTGTACATTGCGACTTGCATAGGTACACTATTGAAGTGGAAGGAGTGCGTTTAAACAACTCACGTATTCTATGACAAAGTTACGTAATTTTTCTCTATTCTACCCTAGACGACAATCCCCGTGGTAGGGGGGACAACTTTTCATATTCATATTCATTTATTTATTTCTCATAGGCACGTTACATTGCACTTAAGAAAGTCTTACGAGTACCTAAATTAAAATAACAGGTAGGTACATAATATATTCATCAAACAAAAAAGTAGTGTTATCTAAGTGATGTCTTTCCAAAAATTGTGATCTGAGAGATAAACCTTTATGTCGTAGTAGGCTCTCTCAGTGAGGTGCTTTTTGATGATGGTCCTAAATAGGGATGAGACGTACTTGTAAAATCAAGTACCAGGTCTTCCAAGTACGTCCTCGTATAAAAACCAGCGCCAAAAACCAGGTATAAAATACTTGCAAGTATTTTGATACTGCGTAGTACGTACGGGCGCAACTCGTTGCGAGTCTAGCTGCGCCACGCACCTTTAAAGTAAAATACTTGCATAGGAAATTGATCCGAGACTCTATGGCAATAAGATTCATAAATTGTATTGGCAGAAAAAAATACTTGCAAGCACACGTCTCGTTCAAAAATACTTTCATAGGAAATTGATACGCGCTCTCTTTGTTATAAGGTTCAAAATAGTGTCAACGAAAATGTAAACTCGAATACGTTGCGGGTCTAGCTGCGCCACGCACCTTTAAAGTAAAATACTTGCAAGCACCACGTCTCGGCCAAAAATACTTTCATAGGAAAATGATCCGCGCTGCCTTTGTTTTAAGGATCAAAATAGTGTCAACGAAATATACTCAAATACTTTAGAGTATTTATCGTGCTGCGCGGGTCTAACAGCGCCTCGCACCTTCAAACAAAAATACTAGTTCTAACTTGTTGTGATAAAAAGGTACAAAATAGTATCAACGAAAAATTACCTACTAAGTAGGTAGGTAGGTATAAAATTTAGTTTTTGAATAATTACATACATTTATTAGTGTAAGGTGTAGTCAAAAGTTTCAGGCCTATTATTACTTACCTAGGTTTCGGTTTCTAGACAAAATGTAGGTAAGGTATGTATTCAAATATTTCGAGTAGGTAGGTATTTTTACCTATTCTATATTAAATGAGATTAAGATCAGTAGAGCCGTGTGGTGCCGGCTTAGAATTTGCACCACCCCAACCCTTCCCGTGGGTGTCGTAAGAGGCGACTAAGGGACATACCACCGGGGGGCGGGCAGCAGCGCCTCTTGCAGAATAGATCTACCACCGAACTGCGATTCCCAACCCCCATGCCCAGCGTGTGGATTATGGGTATTACCGTCCAGCAGTGGACTATTATAGGCTGTTGAGGTTGAGGTTGAAGATCAGTACGAGACAAAGTAGATTGGTAGAAGTTGTACTTAGTCATATACTATTTTTTCTCGTCCCTGCATATACTTACTAAATAAATGACGTTAGCATTTGTTTGAAATACTCAGTTGAAACTATTTTGAAGAAAGTTGCTAAATGAATTTGTGGGACTGTTAAACATGCTTGGACTTTGTGTCACTGTCGCTGTCAGAAGTCAGTCATCAAGTCTGCCGCATGCTCCGAATTGTATCACTGTCGCTGTCAGAAAGCAGTCATCGAGTCCACCGCACGCTCCGAATGTCACTGTCACTGTCAGTCATCGAGTCAGCCGCACGCCCCGATTTTGTGTCACTGTCGCTGTCAGATGACAGTCATCGAGTCCGTCGCACGCCCCGAATCCGGAATACTTGCAAGACCAAGACCTTCAAAGTATTTCGACTCGTACCAGGTTTCCGTACTTGCAAGCAAATACCAGGTATAAAAACCAGGTCGAGTAAATACGTCTCATCCCTAGTCCTAAATGCCTTTTCGCCAAGATTGGTAATATTGGCGGGCAATACATTATAAAATCTAACACAGTTTACTAAAAAAGATTTGCTAACTTTCGCTAGTCTCGTCTGAGGTAATACCAACTTAAGCTTTCCTCGCGTCTCATAATTATGAATATCACAATTTTTGGAATAACGTTTCATATGTTTCCTTATGTACAATAGGTTAAGATAAATGAATAGCGATGGCATAGTCATAATGTTAACTTTATTAAAAACGTTCTGCAGGCTTTCCCTAGGTCCGAGTCTATAAATAGCTCTTACTGCTCTTTTTTGCAGTATGAATATTCTTTTTGCATCTGCAGCATTCCCCCATAAAAGCATTCCATAAGACATACGTGAATGAAAATAGCTATAATAAACCATTCTAGCTGTTTTTGTGTCAGTCAACTCTCTAATTTTACGGACAGCAAATGCCGCAGAGCTTAGTTTGCCAGCTAATTCGTTTATATGATCACCCCATTGTAATTTCGAGTCTATTTTAATTCCTAAAAATGTTGTGTTTTTAATTAAGTCAATTTTATATTCATTAATTTTTATGGGCATTGAAACATAAGTATTATTTGTCAGTGAAAATTTTATGCATTTAGTTTTAATAGAATTAAGAATAAGATTATTTGTGTTGAACCAATTTTGAATGGTTGATAAGGAGTCATTAATTATTGAGATGTCAGGATTGGATCGATTGATTTTAAATTGTAAGGAAGTGTCATCAGCGAATAGAATTATGTCAGCAAAATTATGAGCTAGGAAAGGAAGGTCATTAATATATACTAGAAATAGAAATGGTCCCAGGATCGAACCCTGTGGTACACCTACAGTTAGATCCAAAGCAGTCGACAAGACACCATTTATGTCTACGGTTTGTTGTCTTTTTGAAATGTAGGATCTTATTAACTGAAAACCGATTCGTCTTTTCATTCGTCGCTGGCGGCTATGACGTAAGCTTGAGTCATCCACGTGACCGTCGTGTCTAGGAATGGGTCTGTGAATATAAACAAATCTATACTAATATTATAAAGAAGTAAAATTTGTGTGTTTGTGAAGTGTAGGGGGTAATTTAGTGAACCGATTTTTAAAATTATTTTGCCAATAGAGAACCACGTTATTTGTGAGTGTCATAGGCTACATATTAACCGAAAAATTAAAAGACATTTTCGTGGTCAAGTAAAAATGTTTACCGTTTAACAAACTGGGCACTGGTCAGCTAGTAATAGAAAAATATAAATAACGCACAGCATCATCTAGCCCCAAGCTAAGCTTAGCTTAATGTGTTATGTATGGGTACTAGATAATTGATAGGCAATACATTAACGACGCGTGACCCGAGATCTGGTAAGTATCTGGCACAGCGCATCAGTATTGCCATACAGCGGGGCAATGCAGCCAGTGTCTTGGGCACGCTTCCGACTGATATTGATATGGATCAGTTAAGCTACCTGTAGATTATTTGCAACAGTCTGCAGTTAGCTCAATTGTTTCAATTGTGAATACTATTTTTAATTTAATTCTATTTAAAAAAATACACTAAGTACGTAGATATTTTTAATATACGAATAGGTACATAGAAAACGACCAGAACACCTGGAACAAATACCTGCAGATCGTACAAATATTTCCTATCCTAAGGCGGTAATCGAACCCGCAACCGCCTGCCTGGCATGTGAACCTTCGTCCACCGCGCCACAGAGCTCGTTAAAAGAAGATGGACCCATTAATAGTCCAACCTTATAAGTTGGTAGCTTATTAATGTTTACCCGGTGAGGGTGTACGTGTACATTGATAAGACATGTTCAGAAGTGTAGTGATATCGTCGGGAATTTTCAATTAAAATATCCTGTTTACTTATATTAAATGTTGCATGAACTTTGTTCATATAGTCACATTATCACACTAATATTATAAATGCGAAAGTTTAGATGGATAGATGGATGAATGGATGAACGGATGAATAGATGGATGAATGGATGAATGGATGAATGGATGAATGGATGAACGGATGAATGGATGAACGGCTGGCCATCCATCTTGAAAAGATGGATGGCCAGCCTGATGGATAGATGAATGCATAGATGGATGTTTGTTGCTCGATCACGCCAAAACGGCTGAACGGATCTGGATGAAACTTTTCACAGAGATAGATTATAGTCTGGAATAGCACATAGGCTATATTTTATCCCGAAATTACCGCAGGAACGGGAACTACGCGGGTAAAACCACGAGGCGCTACTATATAAAATAAATTTAACTATATATTCTTAGCATATGCACGACAATCAACGGGTTTTTCCTCGTTGTTACTATTAATTGGCGTACGATCAATAGGTACCTGCCTATTTAAAAGTAATTGTTGGTCATTCGCTAATTTCGATGACGACCTCAGTGGCGCAGCGGGCGAGAGTCTGCCTGCGACGCAAGAGGTTGCGGGTTCGATCCCCGCCTCGGAACAAATTTGTGTACGATCTGCAGAAATTTGTTCCGTTGGTCTGGGTGTTTTCTATGTATAATAAAAAATATCTATCTATGTAATGTATAATATTACGTATATCAGTTATCTAGTACCCATAACACAAGCTCTGCTTACCTTGGGGCTAGATAATGCTGTGTGAATGGTCCAGCATTATTTATTTATTTATTTATTAATTTCATAGTAATGATAAATAAACGAGTTCATTAGCCTTAATTTCAATTTCAATTTTTTTTGTGTTATCACGATCAACACAATTACAATAGGTGTGCATACTTAAGGTCTATAGGTTTGTGCTAAAACTTAATGCATACTTTAAGGCTTCTAGGTGTTGCATGCCTCGTTCCTTCCGTGCTAGTTAAAAAACTGTGTTTTGGCAATCGGTTTCATGGTATATAAAAGTATAATATGCCTATGTTAGTCTCCATCTTTTCATCTAACTCTATGTCTAAATCAAGTCGATGGGTTGCTTAGTTAGGGCGTGAAGGACAAACAAATAAAAAAAAAGTTGAGAGGTGTCAAGGGACACCCGGATGGAACGAAGTTTCTTTCTATAAGAGAGAGAGAGAGACAGACAGAGAAGCATGCGCACGCCGCACGGCTTACAATAGCTTACTATAGCAAAAAGTGTCGTTAGAACTTTTCGTAAGAATTTTTTCCGTCCAGCCCCCTTTCACAACGCGCGATAAGGAACTTAGTTCCAATAATTTTTATCTATTACTGTAAGGCAAACAGGCAAACACGGGGATTGTCGTCTAGTCTAGAGTAGAATAGAAAAAAATTACGTCACTTTGTCATCGAATGCGTAGGTACATTATTTAAAGAATTCCTTCAACTTCAATAACGCACGCAATGTATGTCGATGCGCTGTCATTGTTGTCTATTCTACCATAGAAAGTAATCCCCATGCTTGGCCTGTTGCCCACGGACACTAACTTTAACACGGACGGAGTTTATTGGGGTTAGGGTACATCTCGTCCGAGGAAAAAATCATCCGCGGATGAAATGTTCACTTCACTTTTTGATGGGGGTACAACTCATCCGAATCGAAATTCGAATGGTTTTTGATTCGGACGATGTCTAGGGTAGAATAGAGACAAATTACGTCACTTCGTCATCGAATGCGTCAAAAGTTATGTAACGTTTAGTACCTCTTTGTTCATAAAGGTGTATTTATAAGCTTTTTTTATTTTATTGTATTGTATTATTGTAAATAATTTAAAATGTATTGTTTCAACTTCATTATACGCAATGTAAGTCGATGCGATGTTATTATTCTATGATGCTATTCTACCCTAGGCAACAATCCCCGTGCTTGGACTGCTGGTGTTGATATAATAATATAACTACATAATTGTATAGCTGCCTTAAATAAATATAAGTCTAATCTAGTTAGGGTTTTGACACGGATTATCAAGGTATACATTATTCGGCCGTCCAATAAATTGTCGTGCATTATAGTGACCCCATCAAATGACCAATGACTGTTTGTATAGTAAGCATTTAATTACCCTAAGCTTCTCTAATTAGCGCTCCGGGGCTTAGTTTGCGTTTTTTTAAAAGATGGTTAAATCAAAAACCGAGGAAGTTTACCTCTTCAAGATTTAATATAAGTGAGAAGACTCTTTTTAATTGCAAGATTTAAGATGTTTACCCTTAAGGTAGTTCGTCGTTAATTGTGGTTTTATGTTTTCTGCGTTCCACAAGTAAGAATACTAGCGAAAAGGTAATTTGCCGCTAATTGTAAACTATTTTCTATGAACTTATGATAAAACAAACATCAATCTCTCGCCACGAACAACTTTAAGGTGGCTCAACAACGTGGGTTGGCGTGGCATTCAATTTTACTTGTGGTTTTTATTTTTTCCTGCACTCCACAAGCAATAAAACTGAAGTATTTCCATTAGAGCACCGAATTAGGAGCACCATTACATTTCCATTTGAAGCACCTGCAAAATAGAAGTTTGTAGCAGAAAAGTATTTTTTTTTATTAAAATAAATAATAATATTAAATAATGCTGGACAATTCACACAGAATTATTTAGCCCCAAGCTAAGCAGAGCTTGTGTTATGGGTACTACATAACTGATATACATAATATAATACAATAGTACATAGATAAATATTTTTTATTATATATAAATATAGAAAACGACCAGAACACCCTGAACAAATGTCTGCAGATCGTACACACATTTGTTCCGAGGCGGGAATCGAACCAGCAACCTTCTGCGTCGCAGGCAGACCTTCGCCCACCGCGCCACATCGGTCGTCATTAAATTTACCGCAAATCGTAAACCATTTTCTATGAACTCATGATAAAACCAACTTCGATTCACTGGTATTTTGAAAGCATTTGGGAAAATAAGAGTTATGCTAAAAATCAACATTTTCCCAAATGCTCCCAAAATTCAAAGCGCGTCGAAACTCAAACTCAAACTCAATAACTTTACTTCTTTAGGGCTCACAAAATAAGCACTTAGACAAGTCAAATTTAATACATAAAAAGCTGTATAAGTAGCCATTACTATCAGATAAGAAATAAGATGTTATTGATTTTATTCGTCACACCACCTTAAAATAAGTAACACCGCAAAATTATAAAATGACATCTTGGAAATCCTTAGTTTTATGAAGAGGTATTGATACTATTAGTACAATAGGCATTTAGCTTGCAAGAGATTTATCTTTGGAGACCTATATTATGTACCCAGGGAAAATTGAATACGATATTCTATCTTTTTGCAAGTAAATAAGATAACAAGACGTAACAGAGCGTAACAAGGATCAATAAAACAATAAACAAAGGAACATAACAAAGGAATAATTTGAATTGACGACCTCTGTGGCGCGGTGGGCGAATGTCCGCCTGCAACGCAGGAGGTTGCGGGTTCGATTCCCGCCTCGGGACAAATGTGTGTACGATCTGCAGACATTTGTTCAGGGTGTTCTTTTCGTTTTCTATATATATAATAAAAAATATCTATCTATGTATTGTATTATATAGATCAGTTATCTAGTACCCATAGCACAAGCTCTGCTTACCTTGGGGCTAGATAATGCTGTGTGAATTGTCCAGCATTATTTATTTATTTAATTACTCATACAATCAGTAAGGTACTCATCATCAGCTTATGTTAGTCTACAGCTGGACATAGGCCTCCCCTAATGAAAGTCATAACGCCCTGTCTTCAGTTGACATCCAGCATCTCAATACAGTCTTTCGCAGGTTGACATCCCAACTAGCCGGAGGGCGTCCTACAGTACGTTTTCCGAGTCGTGGTCTCCACTCAAGAACTCGTTTACCCAAACGGTTGACGGTTCTTCGCAGGATATGGCTGGCCCATTGCCACTTCAGCATGCTAATTTCATAAGGCTGTGTCGATAACTTTGGTTCTTTATTAGATATATAAAATTTAGTGTTTTATTGCCTAAATATTGATTTACCGTATAGTCAAAACGTGAGTTTTGTGACTCATTACGCCCTATGGATTTTAGTTGAGCTACCTCTAAACTTTCTGCAATAGTCTGCAGTTAGCTCAGCTGTTTCAATTGTAAATACTAACTAATGTACTCTGCTCTCAACTGTTTTAACCTTCACTTGTAATTTTTGCTACTAAATTAACCAAACAAATATTTTTTTCATCCTTATTGCTGGTAAGTGATTTCTCCCAGCTAATATATACCTATGTAGTATTAGTATGTAAGTAAGGTTCTACTTAATCGTTTCCCTGATTTCAGTAGGGAAATCCCAACCGAAGCAATTTTGTCTCGATAGAAAATATAATACACTCCGTAAGAGTCTTTTTTCTATAAATATCGTTTTATCGTGAATTCTTTGCCTATTTACCAGGAATTATCTGAAGAGTTTGCTTCGTATGATATCGTGCGAAAAGAATTTTATTTACAGTTGCGATGAAAATAAGATGTAGGTCTATGTACGAGGGTAAAGGAAACTTTTTTAATGACAAGTTGTTGGTTGAATGTATTTGTATATTTTATTTTCGTTTTTTCGTCGTTTTCCATAATAAAAAATATATATCTAGGTATGTAATATATTGTATTATGTATATCAGTTATCTAGTACCCTTAACACAAGCTCTGCGTAGCTTGGGTCTAGATAATGCTGTGTTAATTGTCCAGCATTATTTATTATCATTATTAATTGATTTATGTCCATAAAACTTATTGACGACCGTCTTGGCGTAGAGGGCGAAGTTCCGAAGTTGTGATTTCGATTTCCACTAGGGGTCAAATGTTTGTACGATGTGTGTACCTGTGTGTGTGTGTGTACGTTTGTTCTATATAATTGGTAGGTATAGTTATTTTTATATGGGTTAAATACACAGCTCCACAAAGGTACTTATTTTGTAAACTTATACCAACCGCAGATAATGAGCTCCCGGGTTCGAACCCCGGGTCAGGCCATAATTTCTGTTATTGAGGTTTTCCTAGTAAGAAAAATTCAATATAGTAGCCTGGAGTCAGCTGTCAGCTGTTGGTCTTTCGCCTGACCTCTTTCCAGCACTCTCTCCTCTCTCGTGTCGCTCTGCAACGTCCCGGATTATAAGAGTGAAGGAACAGAAAATGCACCTGTGTTTGCGCGCACACTTGTGCACTAAAAATATCATGCGCTACTGACTAGTTTCAGCTGGTACAGCATCATCAAAACCGTCACTTTAATCGGGCCTATTGTCAAATAAATATCAAATATCAGCGTTTATATTTTTAAGCATACAAAATAAGCACTTAGACAAGTTAAATTTTATACTATAAACAGGTTTATAAACAGTAATTATTAACAGTTTATTAATATTATTAGACATGCATCTAAATAGGTAGCTATATAAGTCGCGTTGATAAAGATTGGGACTGAAAATTACCACCTCTCCGATATGATGCTTAGTATCCTAAGCGAGCATTGAATAAAAGATGGTCCAAGTGAGACAACATGATATTCATGAGATTCAATGATCTAATTTTCAATCCTAATCTTTATCTACGCGACTTATAGGTAGATACTTATGATGTGCAAATGAACAGCAGAATGCCCCAGCAGCGTCCTATCGTAAACAATGGGACATGCCTGCAGCCAAGCAACAATCCTGGTCTCTGGTTGTTATTGCCACTTTGACGTTGGAAAGTCTCTCGGATATTGCACACACTCATTCTCGCGTCCTACATGGCAACATTGCGATGATCAAAATATGGGTTACTAGCTTCTACCAGCGGCTTCACCCGCGTTTTTCCGGGATAATTTGTAGTTTATGTCCGTCCCCAGGATCCCATTTATGTCTATACCAGATCTCATTAAGAGTGCGTCTAATGCAAAAATCAAGCAAATTGTGTAAAAATACGATAGGTAGGGGAAAAACCCATAGAATTCGAGTAATCGAATAGAATTTTGAAAAATAAACTGGTTTCTTTACAAAGAATTATACAAAAATGGCTTTAAAAAACTGTTTTAATTGGCCATTGGGCAACAGCTTTTACTTAATATAACTTATAAGTAAAGTTTTGTAATGAATTTTGTAGCTTACAAGTGGTCTACTGCCTCTTCCGATACCGAATCATTATCAAATCAGCTGGTTATTGCATTAATTATATTCACTCTTTTTAGTTAAAAATTGCCACATTAGAATTTAAAAAAAATTAAACGTCAAGTGCGAATCGGACGCGTGCAACGAGGGTTCCGTTTAACTATCTAATTAATAAGACCTGTTTCTAACCATATTAAAATTTCACGATTGTACAAAAACGTCTGTAACTTTTGACTACGTTGTTTTAGAAGTTTAATTTATATAGCTGCTCCAAGAAGTCATGAACTTGAGTATTTGATGTTAATTTCAACTCGATACCTCCACGGGTTCCTTACAAAAGAGGGTGGACAGACGGACAACAAATTGAGTGATATAAGGGTTACTATTTTTCCTATTGAGTGGAACCATAAAAATCATTAGCTGGCCACTTTAGACTACTACGTACGACTACTACGTTTGGGATTCAAATCGGCACGATCAACAAAAACCACTATGCTCTTGAAGCGATGATTCTTGCAGCAAAATATCGCTTCAAATTCCACCAAGGACACCAACATATCACATTGCGAATATCAATTATTGCCCACAAAGTCAGCTTGTCCGGACGTGAGCTTAAAAGCTATGTTTGCCTCAAGTTTGGTTTATGAACGTACTAAATTCTGCCAGCGGCTTCGCGTGCGTTTTCTTCCTCCCAAATTTCGTTGAGTTACATTCGGACGTTTAAGTGTTAGAAGCTTACAGACAGACAGACAGAATTACTTTCGAATTTGTAATATTAGCCTATGTCCGTCTCCGTAAAGCCATCTACCTCCCTGTCAAATGTCATTGAGATCTGTTCAGCCGTTTAGGCGTGAAAAGGTATCAGACAGACAGATAGACAGACAGACAGAGTTACTTTCGAATGTATAATATTAGTATGGATGGATAGTATGGATTAGTTATTGCTAAGCTGACAGGGAATTGATGTTCCGAACTTTGCGGTCGGCTTTGATAACACATTTTCTTCCGCAGATTATCTTGATTGGTTATTTAGTTTCTTATTACTTTTATTTTGACACTTTTTTTGCCACAGAATAGTTATACAGGGAATTTTTGTGATGGGAGTGGATGTCCAAATCCGAAACTGTGAGAGTTATAGAAAAGCCGTAAAAGGAGATATGAGCTCAATTAATATGAAAATAAAAACTGCATATATTTAGAAGTTTATAAAGTTTACAAAAATCATTAGTAATAGATGTTTTACCGAGGCTAGATCCCATTAAAATACAGGCCAAGTATCCTGGCTAGAGGCAAGCATACCAGTTGTTCAAAAAGATTATATTCTAATTCTTTTTTTTTTCAATAATGCTTTCCTTTGCCAAAATTTATCCTTAACAGCAACTTATTTCTTTATAATAATCGTTTCTAACCATTACAAATCGAATTTAGGTAGGTACATTTGTCCCGTTGCCGGAATCGAACACGCAACCTCCTGCTTCACAGACGGGTCTTTTACCGCCTCGCCACTCATGTCGCCCTATTCAAGTCTAGATCTATCATATTGAAATACCATGCACATTGTACCAATCTAGGTATATTTTCTGACCTTTTAAGAAATCAAAGTTTTCTATGCCCAAGAACCTTACCGTCTGCTCCAAGACAATTTTTCTTCATGCCGGGTTCATCCCGATTCCCGGGTATCTCCATCACTTCCGGGAACCATTCAACTTGATGGATGATATTATGAAATAGTGTCTGATACGGTTTACCTACTTGCTGCTACTTGGATGTAATTTACTGTTACCATTAAAGATAAACGAAAATAACAATTAAATAATAGAATTAGGTTAAAACTAGTATTTACAATAGAAACATTTGAGCTAACTGCAGACTTGCAAACAATCTACAGGTAGTTCAACTGATCCATATCAATACCAGTTGGAAGCGTGCCTGAGACGCTGGCTGCATTGCCCCGCTGTATAGCAATGCTGATGCACTGTGCCAGATACTCACCAGCTCTCGGGTCACGAGGCGCTTCGACCAGACGCTAAGATAATTTTTTGAGAACACGGAGAGCCTTGGCACCCCACGGACCTAGGGTCTCGCTCGACTCCAAGGGGAGCAAATGCGTAGGCTCTATCGAGACCTGCATATTTGTGCCTCTTGAGAACTTCGGGCAAATCTACCGCCGCACCAGATCTCACGGAAGCACTAGAAAGCTGGAAAGGCGCGAGTGTGTCGACGCATGTAGTGTCCCATTAAAATAATTTATAACGGGATATTTACCATCATTAGATTTTTAGTTTTCGGCACTGTTTCATGCGCCATGATCACGGAAGAACCATGATAGTTTTAAAAGGTTTACTGTTTCGAAAGTATCGAAATTTTCGCCCTTATGATATTGGTCCAATACCTACTAACTTAGGATAGCTCACGTCAACGACAACTGTCTAATTATCATTGCTTAAAAAGTAAAAAAGTAAAACTGACTTCGAATCCCGGCTTAACTTTAGGTACACTAAGGTCTATACGAAGAATTTTCACAATCGGTCCACAATTGACGGAAAAAACGATTTACAAACCTACATAAAAGAACATTATATACAGTCGAATAAAGAACCTCCTCTTTTTTTGAAGTCAGTTAATAATATCCAAATCCGCTTAAACTAGGTAATTGAGTACCTAAGAAGCTATGTACTGAAAAGATTGTCAGGTAAAGGTTTCTTATCAATTCCATCAGTCTCAGTATTGTTTATTTTCAGTTTGATATTTTCTATCGCATAATTCTACAACGTTGCTGCAACGTTATTTTATTATCTTAGTTGAAGAAAGTTTTTTGTTACTCTCCGCTTCCAATAAACTTCACAAACTTTCTCCTTTTTCAAAAGAATCTATACATAACTGTATCAATAAACTATCATAATGCTTCGATATAGCTTTGATATAGTGTTCAGAAGCTCTCAACATTTTCAAATTTTGTCGCACGATTACCGAATGTCACGGTGTGACGTGACGGTACTTTATTGCATACCGCGTTGCCACGTTCAAGCACTCTATCCTTATTGCAAGGGCAATGCACGTAGAATCTTGTATTATAAATTCTTATTTTATTGGAAACTCTGGTATTTTAACTGGTATTTTATTCTACCCGGAAAACGGGATTGAAGAGTCTCATAGATGCATGAAATCCGACTACAGAAAAGCTGAAACTAAGCTGTCAATCGCCAAAAGCTCTCCGGTACTTCAAGGGCCTAAATAACAAGGGAAAATGCAAAATACACTCCCATGCGAGATGTCAGTGCAGATCCCAGTTAACCCACTTAGAATTAGAATTAGCTCGCACGCGTTTTTGGAATAAAAATAACCTTTAATTTTCATGTGCAAATCTTTACGTGTACAAAATTTTAGCTAGATCCAATCAGGAGTTTTAGCGTTGTCGTTGACGAATCATCACAACAATACGGCGCAAATGCACAAAATTTCGTCTTTATAATATAAGTAGAATAGTCAGGTTTAGTGTCGTATTTCAAGGCAGAATAAATTTAAATGTACTTATCTGTACCAATAAGAAAATTGTGTGCATTGCGCACAGAATTAGAATAAACAATATAAAGTCCTCTAACTATAACGCCCGTCGAACGAAATCGACCACAAAGAAGATAGACCAGGAAGCATATCGTCCGCAATTGAAAACCTTTCAGCAAGTCGCCATTAAAGAAAAACGTAATTGCAAAGAATTTGGGTCAGAACAAAGAACTTCAGTTAGTTACTCTTACTCAGTTAGTTTTCAGGTAGTGTTTCAGTTAGTTACTCTTACTCAGTTAGTTTTCAGGTAGTGTTTCAGTTAATGTGTGAATTGTCTATTCATTAATTCATTATTATTATTTAATTATCTTTTGTACGTTCATGAAGGATCTATTTTTATGTAGAATTTAGAAACCCTTCAAGCTCTATGTTTTCAGACAACATACGTACCTATATAAGTAATACGGGGCCAATAACTATTGTGGACTGTAGCTTCTTGAGTTTTCCAGTAAAACACTTTTTTCTTACTTTTAGCTTTATTTGCTTCGTCAGGTTTTCTTGTTCGAGTCCGTGTATAAGCTTATCTGGCAAGCGTGCCTATTTATACCAAAATCTCCTCTATATATTTCCAATATTAGAAGGAGAGAAAGCAATAAACGATCAATGGTTCGTTTGTTCGTAGTGATTCGAATTTAAAATGTGCTTGCGGCCAGCATCTATGGTGAGGTATTTCAACCTTCTTGGACATTTAAAACCAAAACTATCTAAGAAGGATTTTCTTCAACCTATCCTCACTGCAACCAAAATTACCCTAACACTTTTAGAACTACATAATGCTCTTACTTTAAAATACTCACTCACATATTTTAAACTTACACTTTCAGGGCCCACGACGCAGATGTCTTCCCCCAGTGCTGTGAGCCGTGGCTGGGCAGTGAAGGTTTTAAGCTCTCCCTAGTCATTTGCATGAGCGTAGTCAGGTCAAGTGGCGATAATCATTGAACGCTGAGAAATGAGAACAAAGCTCACATTTACGATAGAACACATCAAACGCATCCTTCACCAAGGTTTATTTGACTTCTGTCGATTTATACACAGGAAACTGAGCCATATATTACAGCTTTGCCTAGTAATCCAGGACTAGATTCCCATTATCGCTGTTCCTGCTGGCGTAACTAATAAAAGTGTTTACAGATGGGAGATATATGGGCTGCTGAGCTGTATCGAGTGTTCGAATAATTCGAGGTTCGATTCGATGAGTTTGTGACGCATTGGCTGGCTGCATTGCATGATACTGGGAAAGCTTCCACAGCAAAATAGTCCATTGAGTTAGATTTATAATTATGTAATTCAATTTGTCTCATTTTTGTCTTAAATAGAGAGAAAGAGTGAGAGAGAAGATATTAAAACGTTCCAAAGAAGTTCCTTCTCAAGTTAAAAATGATTTTACAAAATATTTATTTATTTTATTTTTATTTATTTGGAAAACTAACAGCTTAATTAACAGTGAGTTGTTGTTGGTAATTATTGGTAACTTAAGCCTAGTAGTTTCCACTTATAGGTAAAAAATAATGTTGTGTCCGTTACAAAAAAAATTTAAATATTAAGAGCAAGCTTAAAATGTAGAGCAAGCTTAAGTGTAATTATTACCTAAACACTTAAAAACTTTAAGCTTTTAACTATATTACTTACTACTTAAAAATGCAATGTTTTTTGCTTATAGTAGATTTACAAGGTCTCAGTAATTAATACTTACCTACCACACAAACTATTATAGCGCGGAAGTAATTTTGCCTCTTTTTTACCTTTTACATAGCTGGATTATATTTGTATCTTTGGAAAGGACGTAAGGTACTTTTTATCCATGAAAAACACGTTTAAACTCGCGAACAGACGCTTGTAAATAAACAATTGAGCCTCGATGTAATAGCTTACGTCACTATCAATCTCTGTCTAAGCAAATAAAACGGGGTTACCGACATTTTGTAAACAAAGCAATTTTGATGCGTCATGTGCCAAGTTTTAATTAGATTAATTATAATTCTGCATACGTGAAGGGACATTAATGACTTTCGGGCTTTAGCACAGAATAAATTTTGCTTTATGGTAGTAGCGTAACTTGACAATTTTTTTTTTGCAACCTCTTTAACGCGTTCGTCCAAGTTCGGCCTGAGATGCACAAGGTTTTGGGTTCGATCCTCATTGTGGGACAAATGTTTGTATGATCTGCAAATATGTGTTCCGTGTAGTGTTGTTTTTTTGGTCGTGTCTTTGTTTGCATCCGTAGAATGTTCACACAACACCTTTAAATTAAATTAAAGGCTGGCCGTTACTTACTGGTCACACGGAAAATTTATATAGCTTTTAAATTTTTTGAATAACTGCGTTCTACATGTTTTATAGCTTACTGAAAAAACACAAAAAATAGAAAATATCTATCTATCTATGTTTTCGTTTATAAAAAACTAATCCCTATTTCGCTTGCCACGTGTGAACAACTGGACAGATTTCATTAATTCTTTTTTTGTTGTGTTTGTTATTATCAGGAGAAGGTTCTTATGAAAGAAAAATGCTCGGAAAAATAGAAAAATTAAGAAAACTTACCGACTATCTTTTAATAATTTTTTTTAATGTAATCTTATATTTTACTATTTGCTAAGCACGTTTGAAATAACTGTTACGTTTAAATTGAATGACTGGGCAACGTCTAGCTAGTAATGAATAAAAAACCTACTTTGTTACTACTGTTTACGTTTGCCCCCCTCGTTTTAAATCTCCTGGGACCTATTTCACGAGGCTTAAAAGCTTTGTGTGTCAAGACAACCGCGTTAACATATTTTGCCAAATTACGTTTACAAGGCCTACCGAAATTAATTTCAAATTAGCCATTTCATAATTAACCGTTTTGTACGATTTTACATCTAATTGGTCTACGGAATGTGACTGTAATAAAACCTTTTTGATTTCGTGGTTTCTGCTTGTTACTTTTCAGATCAGATCTATATACTTTGAGAGCATATTTTGTATAAAACTTTTTAAACTTTCGCGATTTGATAACATATTTAAGATTATTTAGCGGTTGAAACGTTGGGGAAAAGAAAGCAAAAGGTACGCGATAAATACCCGATAAATAATCTTACATATTTTGTATGTTAGTATTTATATAATTATTAACTTAATTTAATCGTATGATCATTTTATCATCATTGAAAAACGTTTAGTTCGCTCATAGTACTAGGCGGGTTGATGAATTATTGTTCGTATTGTTCCCATTTTGTTTAAAACAGGATTATGGCATGTGATAAGGGCCTCCCAGGAATTCCTGAGCTCAGATGAAATTCCGTTCCGTTTCTGTGGGATTTCAAATACATTAATAATATTTTAGGTGCCTTAATTATGTTGGGTAGAACGACTTACCTCATTTTAACGAGTTCTTAAATTAAACATAATTTTATTTTAACATATACATTCACAGGTGTTTACGAAAGGATTATGAGTTGGTAGAGAATTATTTATGACGACCTCTGTGGCGCGGTGGGCGAAGGTCCGCCTGTGACGCAAGAGGTTGCGGGTTCGGAACAAATTTGGTACGATCTGCAGATAATTTTTCCTGGTGTTTTGGTCGTTTTCTATGTATAATAAACTTGCGGTCCGCGGCGGTCTGCCCCGGTTTCGCACAGGTATATTCTACTACCTATATATACCAAATATAATTATATGTTTGTGTTGTATTATGTATAGCAGTTATCTAGGACTAACACAAGCTCTGCTTGGCTTGAGGCGAGGAAATGCTGTGTGAAAAGTCCAGCATTTTTTTTATTTTCTTAGTTATAAATGTTATAATTCATTTATTTGTTTTTAAGAAATACCTATTACTAGCGTGTACTTAAACGATTTATTTTTTTTAAGTTAAATTGGAGTAATTAGTAGTAAAATGACAGGAATAATAAATGAAATCCTTCTAAAGCAGTAATAATGACATCAATTTATTCGTAAAATAGTTTCATTTCACTGAATGTCAAACATTTGACCTAGCTATAATTTTGTATTTTTTTCAAAGTACACATAATATTTTTGATTTTCATATTGTAAACATTAAGTAGGTACATAAGTAATAACTATTTTTTTTATTTACAAACGGATAATGACTACAACAAAAAAAATAGGATTTTTTTTTCAATTACATTCTTCTTTACAATTAATATTTGGTCTTTTAATTACTTTTTTACACAATGTCAATGAAAAATCTTATAAGTAAAGATCTTCCTCAAAAGTTTTTAACTTAGAAAACTAAATCATTGTTGTCATCATGTATCCATCAAATTTCAGTGTAAATTTATATTATATCATAATTACGCGATAAAAAATAAAATTAATTATTTTTATTCATTTTATTTACAGCCGCATCCTTTGGTTAAGTGAATCTCATTTGTTTACTTTAAAATATTTTTTTATTTTATCAAGACTTCATAATTAGGTCTAAGTCCGACGAGTTGGTACGCGAAATTAATACGCACCCAAACATTAAAATTCACTTCGCCTTTGAAATTTTCAGACTCAAACAAAATTCACCCTTGTAAACATCTATCTCTTCACACAAGTCTCGTCCTCTTCCGTTACCAATTCAGTCGTGTCACGAAGTGTCAAAATCGTGACACCATCCGCACTGTTCCGAGATATGTTGGGTTTCTTCTTAGAATTTCCGTAGTCGTAGTTTGAGATCACCACACTTTCTGTTCCTTGCCTGTAATATTGATAGAACAATTACTGTTTAAATAAATATAGAACAGAATAAAAATAAAAAATAATTTATTATGTACAAAAAATAAACACGAGAAATTTTCTTCGGAAATTTAATAAAGTCCCAAAAATTTCTTTTGGGGCAGTTTTGTATCCTGCCGAAATCGAAAATTTTTGGGACGTTATTAAATTTTCGTAGATGCCAAGCAATGTTTTTGTAACTGATATCAAATTAAATGTAACATAAAAAGGTCATCAGCTCAGCTTGAACCTGCTGTGGAGCTTGTGCTGTAGAAGCGCTGGATGAAATTATGAATGGGACTGAAGACATGTGTAAACAAAGATCGTATTTTATTTCTTGTTCCCATTTGAGCACCACGTTAATATATTGATTGGTGCTCAAATGGGAATACCTTTGGTGCTCAATGCATAGGTGCTCAAAAAATAGGTGCTCAAACGGGAATACTTCGTAGGAAGGAACTAAACAAAGCGAGAAAAATCAAGATTATAGGTACCTACATTCTTACTAGGTATATCATTATCGGCCTATGTGGACATATATAGTGGACAAATATAGGCTGATGTTGATTATAATTGACGGACATAGGCTGGTTGAAAAGCGCGTGCAAAGCCGCAGGCAGCAGTAATTAATTCTGTCTGTCTGTCTATCAGTCTGTTTGTTATCTTTTCACGCCTAAGATGGTACCCTATGTACGGATATTGGCTGCTTGAAAAGCGCGCGATATGATCAACTTGGATATTTGTTAGCTTTTACGCCATTGGACTGTAATTTTGTAAAAATATGGATTAACAATGCTTTCTTTTTCTGTGGCTTTATCACAGACAAAAACATGCGAAGAGGCGGGCAGGACCTAGTTTCAAATAACCTCAAGTGTTTATAATATTTAACAGAAAAGTAGGTACAAATTGTAGGAAGTATGGTAGTGCAATGTATACGAAGCTTCTGAACTTGATGTGTTGAAGGTTGAAGAGCCTTGTGGGATACAAGCCTTACAAACAATATGGAGCGAGCCGACATCCACTCGACTGTGAAGTTAATAGGATTCCGGTTAATCCGGAATGCTAATTAATTATTCCAGGCCTTAAATAATTATTAATTTAATTCACAGAAAAATAACAGATGCAAAATATTTTTGACGACATCGCGAAGAACCGACAACCGCGGTCTCCACTCATGAACACGTTTACCGCGCAACTCGGCAAACGTAGTGTGAACGCCCTCCGGCCAGGTGGGATGCGGCCATCTGAAGACAGGGCGTTATGGCACTCATTATAAAGGTTGATGATGATAATTAAATTTATTTCGTATTAGTGGTGAAAATACACTATCATCTCTTTTAATAAAATTAATGTACTAAACCAGTAGAGGTTTAGTATTGTAGAAATACGATTATAACTCAATAATAAGTTTACTGTAAGTACTTTGTTAACCTTTTCTGTAATAAAACACTTCTATTATTTATTTATTATAGTTCTATTTTATATTATACTATCCTCCGGTATGGTCCGTCCACGTGGTTATTTTCTTTGCCTGTTAGAAACTATCTAATATTTCATCGATTCTGTTTCTTTTTAAAAATAGTGATGCAAATCTGTCAACAAAAAATATCAGAAAATAAAAATAACTGACGAGAGCTTCGATATTTATCGAGCAGACAGACTACGTGTCTATGAAATATTGCATTCTTTTATTCAGTCAAAGAAAATAAGTGCGTGGACGGCGTATAAAGCTTTTACGTGCAACTGGATAGAGGTATAGTTTTGTTTTAATGAGTTGTTTTCGTTTGGCGTCATAACTTTTAATGTGGAGCTTAGAACTTTATCTGTATAACTAGCTAATTTACTTGGAGTTTAAATGGCACCCAGCGATGTAATGTTTTAACAGAATTTTGCCAATGGTATAGATTTTTTTTATTTATTCTAATAAAAGATGGTACCATTCAGTGCCGTCAAGTAAAAAATAATAGATTTATCACGTAAACATGCGCATGCGGCTATATATTGTGCCTTCTAATGTAAAATCTTCAAAAATTGCATTTTTATTGCGGGCTTTTCTTAATTATACTGTCAATAAACCATGCTAAATTATTATGATATGGATTTTTGTTTTATAGTACGTAACACGCACTATGAAATCTTCTACTTCTATAATATAACAATGTCTCAAAAAATTTAGATTTCGCCAGGACTTGAAACCGCAGGGTGAGGCGCGGCTTCGAATCCTGCCGGAATCGCAACCTATTAAATTATATTATTTTGTTGAAATTTTTAAGTTTTTACAAAACGTTTTTTTTTTAACTCTATGATGAAACAAAACAAGTTGAAGTATGAAAGTAAGCAAGAAGTTAGTATTTGTCCCATAAAACTAAAAAACAGTAAGTAAACAAAGAAACAAATACTAAGGAATTTCAAATTCCTTAGTAGGTTACTCTGTACTTCAGTTGTCAGTCAGTTTTTTTAATCAAATTATTTGATAGCACTGAATGAATTCATCCTTTTTATTTCAATCGTTATGCCAACATCGATATTTACACCACTGTATAGTGACCTCTGTATGCCTACGTGAAAAGTCTCCTCTACGTGAAAACTTTGACTCCTCTACATGAAAAGAGCAACCGAATAATAGTTATTAAAATTTCAGCAGTGAGCTAGCAAAACCTTTATCTTCTAGTAAACTAAGCTCGTGAAAAATTTAAACTGCGCTGAAATTTTAAGCTGATGGATTACAAGAGCGTTGTTCTTTTTTAAATGACTAGTCTTACTTTGACTAGCCTAGTAAAGTTTACAGATATGTGGTAGCAGTTTTGCGGGGTGTTTGAACCTTTTAAAAAGTGATATCTAAAAGAAGTTCCTTAAATTTTCAAGCTTCCTACTGGTTAGTATAGCATGTCGTGATTACTGTCATCATCATTAGCACATATCAGTCCACTGCTGGACATAGGCCTCTCGTAATGAGCGCCATAGCGCTCTGTCTTTAGCTTGCCGCATCCAGCATCTACCAACAGTCTTTCGCAAAGACGAAGAATAGACGAAGTACTAAGGCGTCCTTATCGTTTAAAGTGACCTCTTCCAGATACCCATGGGATGGACAGGACAGGTAATAACAATAAAGAAAATGGCGATGACAAAAATGAAAACTCGAAAATAAAATAAAAATTAAAACTCGTACCTAAGTGTTTCGGATGACTATATTGAAAATATTTACTGCAAGCCTACCTATCTTCTGAATCCAACCTTCAAGGGTAAAATAGGAACATTGTATTATCTAACAAAGAACAGGAAATTGTTTCGACTCCAAAATATTTCCTAAGGCTTCACGGGAAATGTTTAGACGCACTTTTACAAAAATCGCCGTTTGCTCCCTTTGTTGTAAAAGGAAACTCTTTTCTGTAAAAGCACAGGCAAAGCTTTATAGATCGGGCATTTCCCTTTTCGTTATCTATGGATGTTCAGAATGAACCTATTAGTGAGCTACATAATCATTATAAATGCGAAAGTTTAGATGGATGGATAGATGGGTCTTTGTTGCTCAATCATGTCATAACGGCTGGACAGATCTGAATGAAATTTGGCACAAAGATAGATTATAGTCTGGAATAGCACATAGCTTTATTTTATCTCGGAATTCCCAGGGGAACGGGAACTACGCAGGTGAAATCGTGAGGCGCTGCTAGTATACTATAAAATATCGCTAAAAGCTCATTAGAAACAAAAACATGTTTGCTTATCAATTTGCGAAGGCGGAAGTTAATTTATAATATAATAGGATATAAATAGGAACCTTTGATGGTTCGACTTGTCCTATTATAATCTGTCTTTACACATAATTTGACTTAGTGAATGAATATTTGATAATAATTAATAATTATAAACCTATTTATGTTATTGAATTTGACTTGTCTAAGTGCTTATTTTGTAAGCTTAAAGAAATAACTGTTATTGAATTATGAATTATTAAGAATTAGTAATTTTTCATACACGTAATTTGCAAGCTCTTTAAATGTCGAAGCTTTCGTTAGTCCCAACTATTGAAAGCTGATAAAGACCAACTACTTGATTAACTTAAATAACATGACCCTAAAGTTCTATCCCGTGAACAAAACGTCAACGAAACAACCGAATTTTAACCGTTATGATGGTTTTTCTCGTGGATATCTTGTGCTAAACAAGTGTGTGCGTCGAGATACGACTGTATAGCAATCGGACCGTGTGTCACATTATAATGAGTATCGAACCTTAGCAATTATCATCAGGTAGGTATTTCTAACCAATTTCAGATTATTTACATGCTAAGTGGTAGGAAATTTCATGGAGAATTTTAATATATATACATTTAGGTAGGTAATCTCCATTATCATGGAGAAATCTGCGAAAGAACCCCAACACTCCCACCCGGCGCGCGGAACGCGAAAACGTCCCGCCACCCAGCCGACCGTCAACTGCTTTATCGCGCGCGCGGCGCCCGACCATCGAGAGGTTAAGAATTTTTGGCGTAAAAAAGTAACAATCATTCATCTATCCATCCAAACTTTCGCATTTTTAATAAAAGTGTGATGTGATGTTATTTTATTTGAAATCAACTACGCAAATTACTTATGAATCTTGGACAAAGATATTGGATGAGTGGAATGGGCATCCATCCAATAAATTCGATCAAATATTGGACAAAGAATATGGTCAAAGATATTGGATGAGTGGAATGTGCACCTAACCTAATGAGCGCCATAGCGCCCTGTCTTCAGCTTGGCTCATCTAGCATCTACCCGCAGTCTTTCACAGGTCGTCACCCCACCTAGCCGGTGGGCACCCTACACTAGGTACGTTTGCCGAATCGCAGTTTCCACTCAAGAACAATTTTACCCCAGCGGTTGTAGCTTCTTCACGAGATTTGGCTGTCCACTGCCACTTCAGCTTGCTAATTCTTCACTTGATCACCACGCAGTATGCTGCGTGCTGTCACGTCGCCTGTCAGTGCGCAGAAGCGGTCATTTTATTTTCACATAGCAGCGTGATAATACAGGGGTTGTTTAAGGGGGACTCCAACATCTCGTATCCCAAGGCAACCTAACCTACACGTGGTCCACCCTGCTGGATAGCGAACTAAGGCTCTGGTGAAAATATCAAACAATCTAGATAACTTTATCTATACTATCTATACTAATATTATAAAGAGAGATATGTTTGTTTGAATTGAATTGAATAGGCTCCGAAACTGCTGGACCGATTTGAAAAAATCTTTCACCATTTGAATCCTACATTATCCCTGATGAACAGATAGAATATACGCGTGTAAAGCCGGTGCGGACCGCTAGTAACTCCTATAATTTACAATCACTTTCCATGACACTGGCAGTATTACCTATATCACCCACCCAACACACCCAGACCAACGAAACAAATTTCTGCAGATCGGAACAAATTTGTGTACGATCTGCAGAAATTTGTTCCGTTGGTCTGGGTGTTTTCTATGTATTATAAAAAATATCTATCTATGTAATGTATAATATTACGTATATCAGTTATCTAGTACCCATAACACAAGCTCTGCTTACCTTGGGGCTAGATAATGCTGTGTGAATTGTCCAGCATTATTATTTATTTTATTTATAATTATATCTAACTAGACCATATTGCCATTAACAAATAATCATCATCATCAACGTCATAACACAGATTACAGGATAAATGACCGCTTCTCTGCAAAGATAGTCGACGTGGTAGTAGCGTACTGCGTGATGGTCAAAGGTTACCTGTGAAAAGGCTACAGAAAACAAGCACCTATGCCGCGTCAGTATCACTCACCTGGTGGTACATCGATGCCGATGCGTAGTCCTGAAGGATGTCTCGCATATAGCTGTCCTGGACAGTCTTGAGCTGCATGTTGGGTGCAATACGCTGCGCTGGCAGCATAGGTAGCGGTTGAAGTGCTGTCTGAAGACACCGCTGACGCAGTATAGAGCGACTGGGTTCACGCAGGAGTTGAGGAAGCTGTTGAAAATTGTTTTATTTGTAATTTAATTGTAATTTATCATCATCATCATCAGCCTATATTTTTTTCCGCTGCTGGACATAGGCCTCCCCTAATGAGCGCCATAGCGCCCTGTCTTCAGCTGCCGCATCCAGCATCTGCCAGCAGTCTTTCGCAAATCGTCATCCCACCTGGTCGGAGGGCGTCCTACACTACGTTTGCCGAGTCGCGGTCTCCACTCAAGAACACGTTTACCCCAGCGGTGGTCGGTTCTGCTCGAGATATGGCCAGCAGACTACCACTTCAGCTTGCTAATCCTTCGCCCGTACCGTGAGTATCTACATCTCAGCTCCGTAGGCTTGAAAACTTTCGTTTTCAAGCATTGCGGTATGGATGACGAGAAGACTCGACGTAGTTTCCCTAATGCTGCCCAACCTAGCTGAATCCTCCTCTTGGCCTCCTTCTAGAAATTGTTTTTACCCAATTGCAGAATCTGCCCAAGGTAAGTGTATTCGGAAACAATTTCGAGAAGGTGGCCATGTACGACGACTGGTCTCGTATCAATGTGGCCATTGATCATGACCTTGGTTTTATCCAAGTTCATGCTAGGCCGTCCAGCATATGGTTAAGCTCCTCCAGCGACTGTATAGTAATGAATTGTAATTACTATTACATTAATGGAGTCTACAACCAAAGTCGGAAACGCGGTGAAACCGCAGTGATTGTTTGTGTACCTGGCTACCTTGTTAACCGATTATTATTAATGCTATTTTTAGAGGACCTTGGCGTATAGCTGAACCTAATCTAAGGTGTTAATTAGCTTTGGACCGAATCCACTGGGACGAGTCAGGAATAACTCCACAGACTACTCAGAGATATAAATCCAAAAAACATGTAATCATTCCGTCAATATATTACTTATCAATATATCTATCTAACGCCATCGACAGAGTAAATATTGTATGGCAACAGTACCCGCCTACTATTGCGACATGTCAGTTGAAATGTCAGTGGCACGTCAGCAACAATGTAGGCAGCATGTCCGCGACACTCCGTTTGTTGTCAAATGTTGCTGACTTTGTGCTGTCGATAATGTTTACCAACCAGGCGATAGAATCCGGCGGCTATGGTATGTTCAGATTTCAGAACAAATAAGTCCTTAGAAATATTAGCAGGTTTTTGTATTATAGTGCCTAAGACCTCGCACTCCGGGTATACTCTGAGAAATTAAAACAGTTCCCAAAAAAAAACGATTTCGGCACGACCCGAACCTGCGCTTCACCTTTAGTACAGGTGCGCTCTAACCAACTAAGCCACGAAAGCCTTACCAGGGCAAGCACGGGTGTTGTCTATAGTGTAGAAAAGATAAGTGACTTTGTCATGGAATGCGTAAATTATTTGAAAATTCCTTCAACTTCAATTATGTCAATGCGAAGTCATTATTGTCCATTCTACCCATAAATATAGAATTATTTCATATGATTCCCTTATTTCCCCATTTGACCCTAGACAATAATATCCATGTTTGGCCTGTAGATTTCAAGCTTTAATGCTCTAACTAATGTATCATTCCTGCGCTAGTTTTATTAGAAAGTATTAACGCATTCACTGCCCAACCTCGATTACTGCGATGCATGAAAGTGTTAAATAGAAAATGGACCATGTATCAACGGAATATAATGATTTCTCATGATTCTCCGGCTCACCTACGTAAGCTAACCTAATCCACAAGTGGGCTTAGGAGCTTATCGGATTGTTTTAGTGCCTTTGAAATGAAAGCTGTTAAGACTATTGCGTCATAAATCTTTGGGACACGCTCGCTGTCCAAAACAATCTCACAATAATTTATTATTAATGTGATATTTTGGATGTACGGATGTTTATCGGGATGTAGGCCTAGACCCGGAATAACACAATAAAGGCCACAGGCCTTTATATCTATTAAGCTAGTTCTAAGAGAACGCACTAAAAAAGAAAACTTTAAAAACGGTACCTACAACATTAAAAAAATGTAGGCACAATTCATACGTACCTCGACCACAACCATACGACGTGGATAACACGTAGTCGGGTGCTAATTTCAATGAAAATTAACAGTTTAATTCATATTTTGCCGTCTCATTCAACCGTGTGGTTGCTACCAACCACATCGCAAGTATAACGGAAGTTTAGCGATACCTCAACGCAACCACGCACGACGCAACCACCAGCCAAACTGTGCATTAGAATCCGGCCTCACATCAACGTAACCACTGCCTAACCACTTTTTGTCGCTATGCTGTGGTGTGATTGTGCTACGTGTGAATTATGTCATAGAATATTGTATCTATAGCCTACTTGCTTCTCTAAGCTGCGACCAGAATCTATATAGTACTCAATGCCAGATATTCATGACCATTTCATGAAATCACAATTTACCGTTATACAGTTTTTCGGAAAATTATTATTATTACGCATACAATTTTATAGACCTATATTATTTTAAATACTTTAGTTAATTATAAGGTACAGCCATTATACATTAATCATTCATTAACTATAATATATTAGGGATTTAAAATTATTCTGGTATTTTACAACATTATAATACGTGAATTCATTTAAAAAGTAAAAGTCTGTAATTATTCCCGACTATCAGTCCGCCTCGGCTTCGAACGGGTATATTCTACCTATATAGCCCATGTTCATCAAAGATAATATAGGATTCTAATGATGAAAGTATTTTTCAAATCAGTCGAGTAGTTTCGGAGCCTATTCAATTCAATTCAAACAAACAAATAAATCCTTCCAGTTTTTAATATTAGTATAGATTTAGATTTTTTTGGGTTGTGTTGTATGTTTTTGCGAGGATGCGTTTGAATCACGATGCCTACACTAGAGACACCGGTTCTGCTATTATAGGTAGGTATGTATGTAAAGCGACAGAAGAGCGATAAATTTCAATTAATTTTGCGATTTCGTGGAAGAAGTAAACTGTATGTGTAACTGTAGGCAATACAGTTCTATTGGCATCTTATTTAGCACTGAGAATAGTAATGAATAATTTCACTCGGTTTTCCGAGTAGATAAGGCTTTACAATGATGTGTCAGGCTCCATAGTGATTCTAGGAAAGGTCTAGCGGAATGCGTAAACCTTATTTTATAATTTCATCATTTTAAATACCTTTGTTTTTCTTCTGAAAGGGAAAGGCTACTTCCAGGGAAACATTATGGAAATCCCTGTTGTGGCTTACTCGCTTAGACATTTCTTGGACAACGGTGCTGAGCTAAAAGTTAGACCACTCTCATACTATCACGTGGTACCGTTGTTGTGCCGCCAGAGTTTCGCAATGACGTTGTCCGTTGTACGAGATGCGGAACGGATTCGGAAATGAGGCGGACATGCGGACCTCGAGTTGCGGTTCCGCAAATTCGATTACGCGCGGTAATGTGGGACGGGCGTAAAGTAAAATTTAGGCTGAGCATGATTAGTTTTTAATCGGCTTCAGGAGATGGTTCTGTTTGGCTGTGTGTATTTTTATATGTGTGTATGTTCGTTGATTTCTCCGTCAATCATGCATCAATTTCAAAAAATAAAATAAAAATAATAATAAATAATGCTGGACAATTCACACAGCATTATCTAGCCCCAAGCTAAGCAGAGCTTGTGTTATGGGTACTAGATAACTGATATACATAATATTATACAATACATAGATAGATATTTTTTATTATATATAGAAAACGATCAGAACACCCTGAACAAATAATAATAATAATAAACATTTATTTTCCACTCACAAAAAGGTTTTCTTTCAAAATAATTGTGTAAAATTAAATTAGTCTATGAGTAATTAACCTGTTTTGTGAGGAGCTGGAGCTTGAGATAGGCTTAAAAAGCCTGTATTACAAGACACCAGTGCCCCACTCCGCGGGTGTTACAAGATGGTATGACAAGTAATAAATAATCAAAGTGAACTCTTAATAAGGTGTTACATAAAAACAAACATTTGAGTGAACAGATCTACACACATTTGTCCCGAGGCGGGAATCGAACCCGCAACCTTCTGCGTCGCAGGCAGACCTTCGCCCACCGCGCCACATCGGTCGCAATGATATCGAAATGGTCTTTAAAAACTACATCAGTTTAAAATAAATAAAAATCGCTTACAACAAGTTGGTATACTGGTGATCTTGATATCTTTGATGCCTCTTTCATCTATACTAGGTAATATTATAAATGCGATAGTGTGTTTGTTTGTTTTTCCTTCAAGCCCTAACTAAGCAATCAATCAACATGATTTTTGGCATAGAGTTGGTTGTAAGGATAGAGAGTAACATAGCTTTTTATCCCATAAATCAGTTCACATGGGATATAAATAACCTTAAACAACGAGTACGAAGTCGCGAGCAGCAGCTAGTTGTTATTTACAGGTTGATTTTGAGGTGGTCTCGTAAAAGTTTGACCGTCTAAGAGTTTATGTTTGCTCAAGAGACGCTAACAGGTCAGAACCTAAGCATTTAGACCCCTCTGAGTCGAGAGGGCCTCTAGGTAAGGTATGACACTGAAAAAGACCTTTGTTGAGGAAGGAAACGTTGGTGTTCTTCCATCTAACACAAACAAAGGCTCATAGTTAACGCGCTTACATTATTAATGAATTCGTAAAACAACGATAGTTTTTAAAGTACCTAAAATAGTGCACAGGTTGCTTAACTGTTTCAATTCTAAATATTTTTAGTTGTATTTTCTATTACTAAAATTTTGAATCTTATTGATAAAAATAACATCATTCCGAATCTAGAAAGCTTCCTGATTTGATTCAAACATTCCAGCATGATTTGTAACAGAGCAGAGGTAAACGACAGACATTAAACATGTTACGACTCACCCTTTCCAGCGGACCATTATCGGTCCTAATACCCTATTTGTTTATTGTAGCCGCGGCGGCGTTGCGTTGCCAGGACGTGAGTAACAATTTTGTTACAATATCAAATACTCACAACAACAACACAACAACAATGTGTTGTGGGTTTGAATGATTCCTAATAAGTTTCTATTTGGAAACACAATGTTATTAAAAGGCTTGTCATGTAAGGTTTTATTTTATTTTAACCTTTTCTCTTTATTTTAACTTGCCTTAACCCTGTAACCAAGCTTTCTAAGGTTTTTATAAACCTTGGAACGCACTGTGAGCCAGGAACGATCAACTTACCCAACTTACAAAAATATTACATTATTGTTCAAAATTTGTTATTGTTAAAGATTTGTTACAAAAAATCACGGCACTTTGACCTCTGTGGCGCAGTGGGCAAAGGTCCGCCTGCGACGCAGGAGGTTGTTCATTTATTTATTCTTTATTGCACAAGAAAAAAACAAAATACATACATTACATAAAACATTAAATTTGAAAAATATGGCAAAGGCGAGCTTAACCCTAAAAATAGTTCTCTTCCAGCAAACCTTATTGGGAGAGAGAGAGACCAAGTTATAAAAGTGGGTAAATAGAGGACATTTTAACCAATATTTAATCAACAAATTTAATCAAATCTACATAATTATAATACATTAGGTGATATAGGTTTTTAGTATAGGATATAGGATTAGGATATAGGTTGCGTGTACGATTTTCGATTAAGAACAAATGTTTGTATGTTATTTTAATCGATCTGCAAATATTTGTTCCGGGTGTTCTGGTCGTTTTTCTCTGAAGCTGCAAAACACAGTTGGCTACAATATTCATACTCTGAGCATTCGCATCAACATGCCGGGTTGTGTAAGCATTCGGCATGTAGGATCCTTAAGGGCGCTCAGCGGATCCGTTTTTTACAGATCCCTCATTACTGGAAACAATCGTTTACTGGATCCGGAACACCATCCGGCGTACAACTATACATAAGTGCATACGTCATCACGAAAAAAAAAACGTATCTTGTAAAATGGATGCTGTGTTAATGCGTGAAAACGGGAGAGCGTTTTTACCAAGGTATTATATATGTTTTTGACAAGTTTTGTGTAGTGTCTTGTTTTTCGTTCTCACTTATATACATGCTTAAAACATGTTGTATACAAAACTTGTTTGAAACATGTATTTGTGAACTTCTATTTGCCTACATGTTTTGTACTTATTTATTGATACTTGTTGTTAAAAGTAAAAAAGGCACTAAACTTTATCCAACAAGGATGGATAGCGTGTAAAACTTGTTTTTAAGTAGAATTATACAGCCCTTGTTTTCACCAATAAACAATACCTATTTAAAACACGCCTGTTTTTTGTAGTGACAACGCCGTCAATGTATCAAACAAGTTTGAAATATGTCGTTAACATAAGTGTAAAGGCGGGTGTGTTTTATACTAGTCTAATACTTGTTGGATACACAGTGTGAATGAAAGAATGTTTGAGAAGTATTTGACAAGTTTTGTATGTAGTTGTAAACATGTTTCTTTGGTGAAAACGAGAGGTAAGATTGTAAGATCTGAAAGTACAATGATAGAATGATTAAGTTACACTACGTCACTCACCTTAGACAAAAGCCCAATATCCTCAAAGCATGCGTCCAGTCATTGTAGTCCAGCTCCGAGGTCGGGGACAGGTGGAACCAGATCTCGAACGTGTGGTATGGCAAGAAGCAGATGAAGAATACTGGAACAAAACACATGATGGGTTAGTAGGGAATATGGGGCTACCTACATCACATATGGCTGTGAACGGTGTAGTCTCAGTAGTCCTGTAAGAGTTAAGTCAACCTTACTTCTGAGTCGTCCGAAGACTCAGTAGTTCGGTTGCTTAATTCAACCGGACTTTTGAGCCTGTACCACTCAGCTTTTCTGATATGCCAAAGGTCTCTAAACTCCTCACCTTTAATGGCGGTTAAATTATTAGAATCATCTGTTATAAAATGTAATGAGGTCTTTATCTTTAGCCATTTAAAAGACTTTTTTTAAAACCAGGGGCTTCTATTCTCAAACGGAACTTAGGATCCTAGGATCTTTGTCACAAACTAATCAATTCACTGTGACAGCGGTCAGCATCTCCGCAGAATGACACATTTTGTTTGAGTGAAGTTGTTGTTGAAAGACAGTGAAGATGTGGGGACGCTCATCAAAAGATTGATAAGCGTCCCTGAGTTTGGGAAAATGTTAAATTTAAGCACAAAATCTCATATTTTCCCTCACCTCAACAGCCTATAATTGTCTACTACTGGACGCAGGTCTCCCCTTGATTTTTATCTCATGGAGGGTAATGCCCATAATCCCCACGCTGGGCATGCGGTTTGGGAATCGCAGATCGGTGGTAGAGTTATTCTACAAAAGGCGCCGCCCGGTGTATGTCCCTTAGTAGCCTCTTACGACACCCACGGAAAGAGTTGGCTTGGTGCAAATTCTAATCCGGCACCACACGGCTAATTTCCCAAATGCTTCAAAAATACCAGTAAATCAAATACAACTAAAAATAATTTCTGAAATCTAAAATCGAAGTTGCTTGCTTTATCATGAGGTCATAGAAAATGGTTACAAATTACTTTTTTGCTAGTTTTATTGCTTGTGGAAAGCAGAAAACTCATTGAAAGATCTAATATTGATTTAAGTTGATATTTATTCATTTGGTGTTTTCTTTTTCTTGTCAGTGTTAAAACCCCGCACTTATTTTTTGTATTTTACAAGGAGTTAATTGTATGCTACACAAAATATTGTATTATGAAATAATACAATAATAATATCCTATCTATTATTATTGTATTATTTCATAATACAATATTTTAATCTAGTATCATAGCTTTTTATTTCATCTCATATAAAATGTAAGTTAATAATGACTATGTTCCGTGTGTTTTAACTATATAAACTGAAACAGGTTTAAATCAGAGTGTCGCTCGGGTAACAAAAACGATAAAAGCTTATCCCAATAATTTGTTGGTGGTTTTATGTCGTAAAACATGCAATGTAAAAACACCATAACATCCATTTACGATGTTTTTCTGGAATAGTTTCATATAGTAACTTGCAAGTTTTCAAAACAATGAGACTGTGTTTTTTGATGGGACTTTTGTTTTTCTGAATGTGTAAATTTTTAACGTAGAATAAAATTCACTTTTTTATTGTCTAAAGACTTTTGTTTATACACAATCTCACCTGATGGAAAGTGAAGATATGGCCGACGATGTATTACGAAGGTCTAAAAGATACCTATTCATTCTTGTTTCGAAGAGACCCAGGTTGTAATTTTAAAAAAGATTTAGTAGGTAGTTTAATATCAAAAAATTTAATATAATATCAAAATTTATCTAGACTGAGATTTGAATCTATCTTTGCTAAAATTTAAGTCAAGCCAAAAATACAGACCAAATTATAATACGACTAGACAAAAAAATGAGTCAAATCCCTAATACAATTAGGAAACCAATTTACGGAGACCGTGAAAATTACAAGAAAACTGAAATGGCGTCGCTTTGTTATAAAACAACCAGTTTATTATTGTTTCAATTACTTTGGCCGTTATTGAGGCTCAATGATCTTGATGGGGAATTCACTTTTCATTGTTCAAAGAAACAAAGTGATTCGTAATAAGACTGCCTAAAAAGCTTTCACATTTGCAAAGTAATATAAAGTTTCTAAATATTGGTTTTTGATTGTCTATTTTGACCTATATTCTCTCTCTCTTGTCATTGGGCTTAAAAGCACAGAGATTGAATTCAATTCAACATTCTGAAGAATTAGTACTACCTTAAAAGAAAAAAAAAAGAAACAAGTTCGAAATAGTATTGATATATAAAATAGTCTTCTTTATTTGTGATTTTTCTAGCTGTAAGTTTTCCGAAAATTTAAAAATAAATAAATATTAAGACCTAGACCCCGAGCCAAACTAGCGCCGCCACCTATTTTATTTTATTATTTCGTTGAACAAAAGTAATTTAATTTTTTTTTGATACACCTCGTTTGTGTCTGCTATCATTCGAAGCCTTTTTCTTCTGAGACGTCAATGGTTCTCAATAACTTTTACCGCAATCTTATTGTGGCTCTTAAGCGATAAGACCGCCAATTGTTACATATTTGTTTTTCACTTGTTTTATTTTTGTTTGTTATGTTAAATTTATGTGTGCAATAAAGCATTTTCTATCTATCTTATCTGGTACCTACTAAGGGTACTATAAGAGGAAACAAGACGGATTTTTGACATTTCATGCTTGCTTTATATAATTTTTTCATAACGCCCCCTAACACCGGTCAGAACACGACTTTCGGATTAAACTAAGGCGCCTTCCTAAACCGTCATTTATTTTAAAGCTGTTGAATTCTCAGAAAACTGTAATGGCCGTCTTACTTAAATGTAAATAAATCCTCAAGACAGGCTATAAATTCAAGTTTCGGAAATAATCCAGTAAAGTTAAATTTGAGTCAAAACTACTTAAAATTTGGCTGAAGTTTACACCAAGTCAGTCGCTATGGAAATTTATACGAAACGGTTAGGACTTTACAGGAAAGCCATTAACTTGTATTTGAACAATATTAGTTTTATAATAAGCTACTTTATGACTTCGTTGAGAATTTCACTGAGCTGATCCCAGGAGGGTGTTAAATTTTATACCTAGAATTCAAACCTCTCACTCTAATGAAGAGTGAAAAATGAAAAATCTATCAAAATTGTTAACGTGATTTCTTGTTGCGATTGTTGTAAATAAATCAAATTTGAACAAGATGTTCAATATTCCTGTAGACGTCAATCACCATTAGGTAAAATCAGGAAAAGCAACCAAATAGAAAATCAAATTTTTAGGAAATGCTCATTTTCCACAACGTTGTTGGGTTTTATACCTTAATGACATAAAAAAGGCAGTAGCTGCCAGTGTTCATTATATTTCACCGCTTACATAGCTATTACGTTAAATCGTCGGTGAACCCTGCGTCTGACTTCTCCCCGGTATTATCGGTCTGGCGTTCTATTGGATTAGGACAGTGAGGGAATAGAGAGTGCACCTAAGAAATGAAATAAGTTCCTACAAATTTTTGACATTTCAGAGTGCGGGTAAGCACTATAACAAAAATCAAGAGTGTAGCTTTGATTACGCATACACTTGTGCACAAAAATTATCTCCTGGATCTGGACAACGGATCTATTGAAATTGAACGTTCACATTAGATCCAAATTATTGGGAAACCGATCTACAGAGATAAAAAAAATCACTAGATCCATTATGGATCTGAACAACGGATCTATTGAAATTGAACGTTCACATAGATCCAAATTATTGGGAAACCGATCTACAGACATAAAAAAAATCACAAGATCCATTATGGATCTGGACAACGGATCTATTGAAATTGAACGTTCACATTAGATCCAAATTATTGGGAAACCGATCTACAGAGATAAAAAAAATCACTAGATCCATTATGGATCTGGACAACGGATCTATTGAAATTGAACGTTCACATTAGATCCAAATTATTGGGAAACCGATCTACAGAGGTAAAAAAAAGTCACTAGATCCATTATGGATCTGGACAACGGATCTATTGAAATTGAACGTTCACATTCATCATCATCATCATCATCAGCCTTTTTCAGTCCACTGCTGGACATAGGCCTCCCCTAATGAGCGCCATAGCGCCCTGTCTTCAGCTTGCCGCATCCAGCATCTGCCAGCAGTCTTTCGCAAGTCGTCATCCCACCTGTTCACATTAGATCCAAATTATTGGGAAACCGATCTACAGAGAAAAAAAATCTCACTAGATCCGTTATGCATCTGAACAACGGATCTACTGAGATTGAACGTTAATTCTCATCTCACGAATAGGAGCTCACGCGCAACTACTGTATGTTTATACCTGCTGTATCCATACCAATATTATAAATACGAAAGTATTCGTTCCTTTGTTTGTTTGTCCCTCCTTCACGCAAACAATCGACTTGATTTTCGGCATACAGTTAGTTGAAAGGATGGAGAGTGACATAGACTTTGTAAACCTTAAATCAGTTCCTATGGGATAGAAATAACCTTAAACAACGCGTGCGAAGGGACAGCAGCTAATGTATTCATACGTATGTGATTATAGAGCACTTACCACTAACAAAGACCAGTACCATGCAAGCGACAGACTTCCTGGCTTTCGCTTGCGCCTCACCCTGACCTCCTTGCAAGGCACCCGGCATTTCCCTCGTACTGGCCATGAGACGCTGTGCCATGAGAGCGTAGAATATCGTGATGACCACCAGGGGTATGGCGTAGTACACCACCGCTTTGAATATTGTCATGCATCTGGAAGAGGAATTTGTCATGAAAAGGCGCATTCACACAGGGGATCCGTTTTTTCAGGATCGACCCTTCGCTACTGCGAACAATTGTTTTCTGAATCCGAAATATTTTCAGGTGTAAGAACTCGCTCCAACAACTACACACGCCATTACGGAAAAAACCTGTAAGACGGATGATGTTCGTCCACTTTTTTTACACAGTTACGTTTTGTGGTTCGTTTCGTCACTGGAACTACAATTACACTGCAGAGTAATACAGTAGCTATTTGCCATGGCTTCGCACCTGTGGAACTTTTCGTTGTCCCCATTAACAGGTTATCTATCAATGGGGACAACGGAAATACTTTTTTTTAGTTTCGTTGTCCCCATTGAATGAGGACAGCATCAATGGGGACACCGGGAATACATCACTTTAAGTATCATACATGAATACCAAACCCTCTTAATTTCTTTTTTAATTGGAGTTTAATAAAACCTTTTGGATCTGAATTTCTTCAACCTAACTGAGGCATTTTTTGCTTAAATATAGTTATTTCGATTTATGATAAATTATTGACTGTAATGACTTACCTATTTATAAAGATTGTACAATCGTTTTACAATCGAATTTCGTTAATCGATGAACATTAATTTCGGTTCCTCTGATAAGGATATGATGGCGCCGATTTAATCCTAAGACAACGGGAAATTAAATTCAATCGAAGTGTCAATTTCGGACAGGTAACCTTATTAATTGCATCAAAGGAAATCGTCAATATTGGTCCTTCATTCGAATTAATTTGGTTTTGATTAAATTCATTCAGAGGCAGGTATAATTAAAACAAAAGAACCTTAATTGTTTTCTGTAGTAACTCAGTAGGTATACCTATGCATGTGACTTATAAAAAATGCTGATAATCTTTATTTGAATTTTCTATTTATATATAATTATATCTGGATATTCATCATGATGATGACTTATTTTTGTATCTTTGATAATTTATTGTGAAATTAATTCATTTAATTGAAAAGTGGATATTTTAAGGCGAAGTACGTTCGCTTTTTCGAGACAAGGACGAGCGATCACCGCGCGGTGAAAGCGAGAAAGGGATACAAGAGCCAGCCCGCGCGCAATTTCACTGCTTTTTATTTATAAATTTATTATTGCTCAGAAATAATACTCTTTCGCAAAAAAATAAAACCATAATCTTCTAAAGTGTTTAGTTAAGTATTTTTTAGACGATATTTCATGCAAATTATGTTAAGTATCTAGCAAATGAAACTGGTTTTTCGTAGTAAAAATGCAAAGTTTAGAGGAAACTTTGCGATTTTTTTCTATGAAATCAAGTTGAGTTAGTCGTGTTTCGGCTCCCATAACTTACTAATAAAATCCCTAAACTTTCGATGCTTTTTAAAAAGATTTAAAAAAATTGTGTTTGGTTTCCTTGAAATTGATTTTCCGTATAGGCAAAACCTAAGTTTTGAGACCTACTTCCTTACCATCGCAAAGTTTCTAAATGTGACGTCACCGTTCACCGTGTCATCATGAAGCTTTTAGCAGGATATCTTTTTGGAAAGAAAGAAATAAAATTGTTTATTTGACCCAACACACAACAGACATGATGGTTTTTATCAGATATTTGTTTAATATTTTTATTGAAGGATTAGAAGCACTTTGTGTTGATAAATTGAACGTTGACGTCAGGAAAAAAGGGCAGCGTTTTTATAACCTGAAACTAAGTGCAGTTTTATCGTATGTTTTTATATTTTCATAATATTTAAAATTTTGGGTAGGTATCATATTTTTTTCGCTAATCAAATACCATTATTGATCGATTAACAGTTAAAAAATATCCATGCATAAAGAGTATTATAAATTGATTGGTTAATTGTGAAATAAAAAATGCTGACGAATGCGGGAAAAATATAATTGCTCTATATATAATTTCCCTATACTACCTACTATAAGAGAAAAACTAGTTTCAGAAACGCCTTATTTATAAAACATGAAAACATCCATCAAAAATTCCTTCCAGATAATTTATGATGTTAGTAGTTTTCTGATATTTATTTACCGGACGCCCCCATTAGTCATCAAACAAAGCTGGAAACGAAATCTAATATCGTCTTCCTGCTCTATTTTTATCTGGTTGCCAAATACTTTTTGTTTGTGCACTCGCCGGACAAAAACAATAAATAAAAAGGTTTATCATATAAAGTGCCCGCGATGGTCTAAATTATGGAACAACACAGAACATGCCACATAGCTGATGTATGTGCCTGAATCAATCAGTACACATCTGGCTATCAATCACAAGGGCTCGGTAGGGCTGTAGCGCTGTGATGATGCATCTATAGATTTCATTTCTTTATGTAAACTTCTTTGAACAATTAAGGCTAACGCAGACCGGGATGGCAAAGGGTTTGTTTTGTCAGTCAGCGTACACTAGCCGCATAGATACGCGGCATTCCAGCGCCTTGCCGCGGCATGCCACGATACATAATAATATGTAGCGTGTGCATCCCCCGCTTCTCTACCCCCGCTTCACCCCGTATGTTACAACGATCGCCGGCGTCCTTGGCATGCCGTTGCCTACCGCGGTACGCTTCGGCATCCCGCCACGGCAGCTCGTAACGCGTCTTTCAACGCCTTGCCATGAAATCCCTTTCGATGCCACGGCATCATTATAAAGCATTACAATCTATGTCGTATTTCTATATCGATACGTTTGAATGTCCATTGGTAAAAATTTAAATCCCTTGCCATCCCATCCCGGTCTGCGTTGGTCATTAAATTGACACTTAGGTTAGATTAAGTAAATATTTTTTCTCAAGGTAAGCGATATTGATGACTACTTTATCTCGTTAGTGATTTAATACATACCTACTAGCTTCTACTTGTGTCGCCGACGCGTTTTTTTGCAGACCTTTATTATCTAAAAACTTCTTGATGGTCGTTTTGGCTCCTTAACAATGGCACAAACTTTATCCTTTATAATAATAGTAGGATAAAATAGGATAACACTCTCCACTCTAAAATAAAATCATTGTGAATTCTGTTACTCTTCTTTATTTATGGGAATTTGAGTCATTGCTATGACTATGTCAGTCCCGTATTTTAACCAACAAACGACTAGGTACGAAACTAAATTACTTGACATCTTAAACTAATACAATTTTTTTTACTTAAATTGTAGAATTTATTACATGCTTAGAATCAAAAGTTCACAGATTGCTTGCAGATTACGCTCGTTGCGCTTGACATAGGTGTAGCCTTTCTCAATTTCCAGACAACAACATCAAAATTCAATTTTTCGATGTAAATTCTGTCGGTCCCCCGTCAACCCTATCTCTAGATTTGCAGAACACTAGCCAAGCCGTAAAATTGTTTGCTGTCACGTACTTATCAAGTACTTACTCGTAGATTGCTCACGCTTGGCTTATTTGAACAGAAATCTCATGATCTCATGAAGTTGGTGGTTACAAGATACCAACTACCATTATTATTATGTCATTTACACGTCGTCGCCTCATAGAAAAACGTTTCAAATTTTTAATATTTTATGTTAGTTTTAATCTGCCATAAAGAGAATCTGTCATAAAGCGAACAAGGCTATATTACTATGGACTGTAGCATAAGTTAAATTAGATCTGTAAGTTTTCTATGGTCTGAAATAAATGATTATTATTTCAAAATTTGAATCTTCTACAAACATAAGGCATTTTGCAACAAAAATACAATAAATCTTTTGCTAATTGTTGAACCAAAAAACACGCTTAAATTAACCTTATTGTTATTATACTATGCATTCTGTTTGGTGAAATCTGTTTTAACCTTAAAGTACCCCAGTTCTGGTAATTTTTGGTTCTGGAGAGTGTGCCACAGTTTCCAATATATTATGAGCTTTCTTGTGGACCTTTGTCCTTCAAAATTTAATCCTAAAATTAATTAGGTAGGTATTTGTAAAGTTTTTGTTCACTACAAAGAAATAATAAACTTCCCAAACTCGGCAAAAGCACTGGCAAAGTTGCTCTTCATATTTGCATAGGTTATTTTAACCGTTAGGCTGATTTATTGATCATCTGAAGAGGTAGTAACCACGATTATTTTCTTGTCGTTCAAAACTTGGTGGTATTGAAATTAGTTTTATGAAAAGTTTTCATTCGTGATCATCATCATAGCAGCCATTTATGCCACCCGCTGGCTGGCATAACAAAAAAGGATATAAAATTCCATCCTGCCTATCTATTAGTTTTGGATTTTGGTAGATTTATTAGTCTACGTATTCGTTCCAATCCAGTGTTACCATGGTTATAGCCGTTGGAAAATATGTAATACCAACGTGAAATACAATATTTTTCTCTATAAGATGTAAACAAGATAAAATATTTTCCTTACTTAGGGTATTCCTTCCAATCCGGCGGATAAGGCGTGCAGTACACGAAGGTGACGTTGTGTTTGAGATGCATGGTTACTGTGCTCGTGAAGAGAGCCGCTGGGGTCGCGAAAAGTAGCGCTGCGCCCCAGATGAATGTCGCGCAGGCTAGTGGTAGCTTTCGAAGCTGTAACAAGATATTACATTGTAGTAAAATAAAGAGAGAAATGGGTACTTACTCTAATTGTAAGCCTCACAGGGTCTTGTGATCATAATGGTTTCAGCAGAATATCAGCGCCTATCTACTTCAGAGTAGTAAGGCAATCATGCTGAGTCGAGACCTTTTTGCTGCTGTAACACAGCAGTCAGTCTTTTTATCACTTTTTTTTCTCAAATTATATTCTTATGTATGTTTTGTACTGCAGCAGCAAATAAATAAAATGTCTATGTCTATGTACGATCACAAACAGAAACACACTAAAACAATATTCCCTTTTAAAGAAAGGAACAACAAACACGATGCTCAAGATGAGCCGTGAGTACTGAAGAGCACATCGTGAAGAGAGCATCGTGTTTGTTGGTTCAGCTCAGGCCTGTGATGATTCACAGGCCACTGTGAGCTGAACCACCATCTTTGTAAGACAGGAGCCACAGACAGCAGCCAGTGTCGTGGCTGCCTCCTGGAAGAAGAAACTGTGGAACATGTTGTGGTACACGGCACGGTTACAAAGGAGGCCAGGCGGAAAACGGGATTGAAAAGTCTCATAGAGGCATCAAACTCGTCCACTACCCATAGAAAAGCTGAAACGAAGCTGTCAATCTCCAAAAGTCCTGCTCCGGTACTTCAAGGAGCTGGGCTGTTTAGGGCCTGGTTTGGCAGGGGGATAATGCATAATACACTCCTATGTGAGATGTCAGTGCAGATCCCAGTTCCCTACTTAGAATTAGAATTAGATGGGTACGTTGAGGTACCTACTAGCTCATCGACGCATTGTAGCCGAAAGCCACTGCTGTAAATACGCCTCTCTAAAAGACCGGTATTTCGCTATCCCGGTCCAGCGTCTTTCAGCAACCCCAGTCGGTCTACGTTATGGAGAAATCTCAAACAGTGAAATATATAATTTATAACAAAAAGAGATGACTCGTGATAGTAGTACTGGCTGTAGTCTTTAAATTAGTCTTGAAATTGATGATCGGAAAGATGACCTTTTTTCATTGGATCTGCTTTCAGCTTTGTAGATAGATATAATAGGCTGGCTGAACTTTATAAAGTTAGATTTAGGCAAGTACATGAAGAAAATGCACATCTGATTCGTTAAATTAATTATAAGGACACATAATATTATAAGTAATAACCTTTAACAATGAATTTGGAAAAAAATAAAGTACGAAAAGGCTGTATGCAGGCTCAAAATCGTCTATAATAGTCTTTCTCTATTAGAAGGTTATTAATTTTAGTGTTCCAAGCATTTTGATCTCAATTATGATAAAAACTCGAAGCTATGAAATTAAATCAAACTGATTTTCACAGCAAACTTCATCAATTAATTTAAATTCGGACGGGCGTGCTCGCCCCATTTCTGTCAAAACTTATTAGGGCATACGTTAATGGGAATTGAATGATTTCTATTTAATGCTTTTAATTCGGATGTACCCATGCTCTTCTGTGCGCTAGATGCAAATTTTGAAAGTACCAGAACAACAATAAAGGTACAAAGCTCAAAATATTTTATTACCACCAACAGCCTAATAATGTAATAATGGTTCACTGCTGGTCACAAGCCTCTCAATGATAAACGCCTTATTGGCTTTTATCGCATCCAAAAATCATATAGCAGAATTGAGAACCACCTCCTTTCTTTGAGTTCGCTTTAAAAAAAGTAACAAATAAATTATTATTGTTCTAAGTAGGTAAAGTAGGTAGGTAGACCCACAAGATAGGTCAATACTAAGGGCCTAGTTTTCTCGCCGAAAAAATCAACGGCTTCCATAGTATAATTATTATGTAATGTAAGAACGTTTGTCAGTTATATTAATCATTCACATAATATATTACAGAATTATCACTATGTAAACTGTAATTTTTTACCGCGAGAAAAACTTGTGTTAACGAAGGCCCTGACCCTTCCTGCTGTCGGGTCGTTTAGAATTAAAACGGCAAAGACAAAGTTAGAATGAATATTTTCCTTTGAATTTGTTCTCTAATTGTGGTGATTTATGTAAAAACATTCCCAAAAGGGTTCTACTGAGGTGTTTTAGGGATTATCCCGTGTTATGTAAATTTATTGTGTGTGCGAATGTAAATCTTAGTAGACACAATTGATCATTAGGATCGTTCAAAGGATGTTTCTAACGTGAAGAAGACAAAGCTTGTAAAGAAACGCACAGTAAAATGGACATTTTGCTTTAGAATGCCAAAAGTAGCTATCTACCTACTTTAGCTGATCTACCTTTCAAGCATGGTACCCTAACTGGGTTCCTATAACCTAGCCTATGGGTATGTGAAATTTTTCTTGAACATTTGAGTCGTGTCTGTCCTGTCCAAACATAATGCTAAAGTTTTCAGAAAAACTTATCCCTAATACACCTATCTTTCCTTGATTATCTTGTTTTTAGGGTGGTCGCAATTTTGGTAAATAGGAAGAAGAAGGATAACAAAATGTGTTGAAAAAATGTGATGTTTCTTTAGCACATGTCGGTCAGAAAAATCTTTATGTCTACGATTTATGTTGCTGGCATCAGTTCGGCTTAGACCCGTATGCTTGTAAGTCGTGGACAAAGCTTTTTCCAACCGTTTCTGAACTCCGTGACGGTAATAAAATTGATTGAACTAACGAATGGAGCTGCAAGTACCTACTCGATAAATATCAAAGTTGGATAGGTCAGGAAATTAAAAAAAAAACAGGTAAAATACTGTTAATGCTGTCCTATACGGCATCCACTTTTAATTTTATTTTTATTAAAAACCAATTTCAACATAATAAACTATATAATTATGTAACTTAATTCAGAAAGAAAATAACAATCAAATAACAAATTTAAATTAAAACTTGTATTTACAATAGAAACAATTAAGCTATCTGCAAACTGTTGCAAACAATCTACAGGTAGCTCAACTGATAATGCACTCCTAGTAGATTTTCTCTCACCTGTAGCTTCCTAAACGGATTCACGATAGCGCAGTACCGCTCCGCTGACAAAGCTGTCAGCGTGAACACTGACACGCCTATACTGACATCCTTGCCGGTCTCTGATATCCGGCAGATCAGCGACCCCCAAGGCCAGGATTCCAGGGTGTAGATGGTGGAGACGAAAGGCACGCAGATCAGAATGACTAGGAGATCAGCCAGTGCGAGGGAGAAGATGTATCTGAGGACAAAAAAATCAATGCAATTTTCGTTTCTAAGTTTCTTGACTATTTTACATTGTACTATAGGTATAATAGTACCTACAATGTAACTATATGTATATAGTACAATGTTATCTCAAGAGGCGCAAATATGCAGGTCTCGACAGAGCCTACACATTTGCTCCCCTTGGAGTCGAGACCCTAGGTTCGTGGGGTACCGAGGCTCTCCGGGTTTTCAAAAAATTATCTGAGCGTCTGGTCGAAGCGACGCGTGACCCGAGAGCTGGTGAGTATCTGGCACAGCGCATCAGCATTGCTATACAGCGGGGCAATGCAGCCAGTGTCTTAGGCACGCTTCCAACTGGTATTGATATGGATCAGTTGAGCTACCTGTAGATTGTTTGCAACAGTTTGCAGATAGCTTAATTGTTTCTATTGTAAATACAAGTTTTAATTTAAATTTGTTATTTGATTGTTATTTTCTTTCTGAATAAAGATTTACGTACAATGTTAATATAGATAAATAGTTTAATGATAAATAATAAAAAAAGTAAAATATTTTAAAAACTCGAATATCCCAACTGGAGCTCCTTAGCACGAGTAATGCTTTAAACTGGTTTTTTTTCTCGAAAACTTCAACGACAAAAGTTTATGTCTTTTTCCATACACATTGGCCTTGCAGCGCCATGATTGCAGGATAGAGACGAACTAATGTTCGAATCGAAGTTTGATAACGGTTGGATAGTTTCATGGTCGCAGGCGAACTCGATTTTAGTTTTGAATGGTTTTGAGATATTTGACAGATACTATTTTCACGCAATATTGCATTTAATTTTGTCTCTGTGTCTTATTGGTTTTCTGTACGTGTAAGCGAGATTTATGTTAAAGTCTATCGAGCTCTCCATAACTTTTTAGTAATAAAACTGTGGACACTGATACTAAGCGTACTGCTTCAATATCAATTTCGATCGGAAAACAGTTGTTGAATTTCATGAAACTAAATGAAATCGACCTTTTTTCTTTCAACCTTTTGAGAGTATAACCTTTCTCCAACTTAGGAGTAAATGACAAAATAAATTAAATATTATATTACTTATATCTACTTTTTCTACGCTGAGTGTAAGGGGTTTTCCACTATAGGTATAACAAAAACATCAAAATGACAAAAGTTTTAATGCAGAAAAAACGCCCACGTCTCTGATGCTAAACTCAAAGCAGTGTAAGGAGATGACACTGTTAGAGGTTCCTAGGGTTTCACTGGTATATCGTAAAGTAACGGCGCACATAAGCTCCTGAAGATACTATAATCCCCTTGGGTCTTAAGAGAAACAGATGAAAAAAGTAAGGCAAAAGTTGATAGGATAAGTTGAAGGATGGGAAAATTATTTCTTGGGCTTAGTTGCGGAGAAGTATTTATATTGAGCCGAGGTCAAAGTCGAAATAAAGTTTGAAAGTATCTTTTTGCCATCAACATTTATTGGGCCATACCAAATCCACTTCGTGATTTCCACAAAGTATACCTACTCATTCTAAACCCCAGACTTTACCAAAGCGGAGTTAGGCGGAGATGTCCGACGTTTTTCAGCTAGGGTGTCTCAATCCTATCATATCACCAATCTGGAGTGGAAATGCATTACTGGATAGGCTGGAGCAAAGATGTATGCTGTGCTGGCTAAAGCGGAGATGTGTGCTGGTTGGCTGCTTAGCTGAGTGTGGCGAGAGTTGGATATCCTCTAAAGGCGCATACACCCCCTAAACTAGCGCCACCACCTACATTACTTTATTATTCTGTATAACAAAGGAATTTTCAAAAATCCATCTTCCAGTTTGTGATACCTATCATAAGCTTTTTTTTAATGCCTCTGTAATAGTTTTATTCTATTTAGTTTAGGCAGAGATACGAAGTTGCCCTTGGTGGCCACCAAAATCTATTTTCGTATCTCTTCCTGGCGGCGCGGCGTCACTTTGGGTGGGGTATGGGCCTTAAGATGAATGCACGGCACAGCTCACATCTCCGCTTACTTTCTCTCATCTCCGCTGCGTGAAGTTGCCAGATCACGAGGTTCACATCTGCGCTTCGATCTTTCTTTGTTTCTTTTCATACAAAATACAACGCATCTCCGCTCGGTAGTCTCCACAGAAGTTAAGCGGAGACGAAGTGTGTGAATACCGACGTTTGGGGGTTAAAACACGTCTCTTCTCTGCTCACCTCAGCTATTATGGAGTCTGGCCCTAACAAGTTTAGACATCCTTACGATCTTGAGCAAACTCATAAGGCAAATTCTGTTTGTATTTGCTCGTAAAACCTCTCAAAATGTCTCTAGCACGTAATCATTACAATCAGAGCACCCCAACTTCTAAATGAACGAAAGTTTGCTTCCCATGGGCCATTTCGAGGGTCAGCTATAATAATTAAGTATGACAATTTAATTAAGTTATACGCGGTTATTCCACTATTCCCAGTAGATCCCTAATAATGTTTTTACCGTAGGTACAGTCGGCAATGAATGCAGTGTTAAACTAACTGATCTTAAAAGTGTACGTCTACAATTTATGGCGAATTTTTTAATATAAAAATAGAACGTCGTGCAACGTGATAGCTATTAGAGGACTTATTAGATTTTAGCTGTTAGCTACACTAATATTATAAAGAGGAATAGAATAGAATACATTTTATAGGAAAGATTTGTTTTTTTTTATATTTTTGTATGTAACGAATAAACTTACTTAATGACTACTGGATCGATTTCAAAAATTCTTTTACCATTAGAAAGCTTACTTTTCAGGGAGTGAAAAACTTTATGCTTAATCCCGGAGATGGATTCTCACGGGAACAGGAACAACGCGTCGAAACAGCGAGGCGATTTTAAGTACCAAGTCAACGAAAAAAAAAATGAAAAGAAGCAACCATTATAAAGCATCATTTACTTTTTCACTAGGTACTATAAAACTTATTTCGTGTTCAGTGACTTTGATGCTGACTGTACACAACAGAGGTATAGAAATACATACCACGTAATACTGTGAATGTCTAGGTTTCATTTTAGGTTGATCTATAAGCTACTTGTACACTCTGTGGATTTTTCCCAACGATAGCTCTTTGATCAGTAAAATCATTCATATTTAAAGCCTTCGTTTCCCTTTGGGTCTAGAGGCTCTCTCTCGACCAAGCCCCGCTAAAACTATGCTGGTTAACTTTGAGTGGCTCAAATATGTAGTTTGTTGGATTTCAGTTAGAAATAACTACCCAATTTCTGAAAAGGTTTCACTTCTCGGTATGTAGACTAAAGTAAAGAATTTTAGGGAAGCTTTACAAAATAAAATGACTTACGTGTTAGGAGCATTCCTCATGCCTCTATGCCGGACATACACGATAACCAAGGTCCCGTTTCCCAGGACTCCGACGATGAAGATGATGGCAAAGATAACTGGCACCAAATACGTCTCCAACCTCTCTCCGTACGGAGTATAGTCTGTACTGTTGTCGTCGAGAAGGACCCTCGATATTTCATCGGGGTCGATGGTAGTATAGTTCAAGTCCAACATTGTCTGTAACAAATAAATAATGTATTAGGAAAAAATGCGAGAAGAGAAACAAATATAGTCCACTGCTGGACGCAGGCCAGGATTTTTTTATATCATGAGAAGTAATACCCATAATCTAAGCTGGGCAAGTGGGTTGGGGATCGTAGTTCGGTGGTAGATATATTATAATCTGCAAAAGGCGCTGCTGCCCGCCCCCCGGTGTATATCCCTTAGTCGCCTCTTACGACACCCACGGGATGAGTTGGGGTGGTGCGAATTCTTAGCCCGCACTTACGGCTTTGTACGGTAAGTATTATTATTATTCTTGTTAAAATAATGCTGGACAATTCACACAGCATTATCTAGCCCCAAGCTAAGCAGAGCTTGTGTTATGGGTGACCTGTCTGCGACGCAAGAGGTTGCGGGTTCGATCCCCGCCTCGGAACAAATTTGTGTACGATCTGCAGAAATTTGTTCCGTTGGTCTGGGTGTTTTCTATGTATAATAAAAAAAAATATCTATCTATGTAATGTATAATATTACGTATATCAGTTATCTAGTACCCATAACACAAGCTCTGCTTACCTTGGGGCTAGATAATGCTGTGTGAATTGTCCAGCATTATTTATTTATTTATTATTTATGGGTACTAGATAACTGATATACATAATACAATACAATACATAGATAGACATTTTTTTATTATAAATAGAAAACGACCAGAACACCCTGAACAAATGTCTGCAGATCGTACACACATTTGTCCCGAGGCGGAAATCGAACCCGCAACCTTCTGCGTCGCAGGCAGACCTTCGCCTACCGCGCCACATCGGTCGTCATGTGTATGTGGGGTATTCTAACCACTTTTCAGAAGTGTCTTTGTTAGATTCTCTATTAAGTTCTTTAATAGTTTAGTCTTTAGTGCTAATAAACGACTAATGATAAAACTATTTTTTTATTTATCGATAAGTGCTGCTACATGCATTTAAAATTTACATTTTCATTTATCGCGCGTAATTTGATGAAAACGCTGGACTTAGTGGACGCCATATTGCTCTGTGGTAATGACGTTAGTTGTCTGTGTACGTATTTTTCTTGTTTGCCACCTTGTAATTATAAAAAAAAACAGTCATTTGGTTCAAAAATACGAAGTTACCTGGAAAGTTTTGCGAGAGTTTTGAAAATAGATAATTCCATAGATTTCGATGTATTCTTTTTAATTAATGTCACCAGCAATCACTTCTTCCATATTTTTGAAGAAGCACTAACGGAAAACTTTCCATGTAAAACTGCCAAATGACTGGACTACGTGTGCTAATAAAAATGCATTGTAGTATATTTAAGATTATTTATCGGGTATTTATCGCGTACCTTTTGCTTTCTTTTCCCCAACGTTTCAACCACGTTTTAGCGATCGTGGTCACGGGGCGACAATCGCCCCGCAAAAGGTACGCGATAAATACCCGATATATAATCTTAAATATGTTATCGAATCGCGAAAGTTTAAAAAAAATGCATTGTAGTACACAAAAGTTTGTAAACAGAAACAGGGATAACCATTATCAGCATAAAACCCTTGAGTCACCTACTGCTGCATTTAAACACCTACTACCTATATAATATGTAAGTACTCAAACATCCACTACTAAACGTGTTTCCCCCAACAATAGGGTTCTGTCATGATCACCACCCTTTGTAGGTGGATTGGTGGCCCAAGCTTTTTTCAGGAAGGTTTTGACTATTTGTTTGATTTTATTTACTTTAGTTCAAGTTTAGTTAAAGAAGCGTAAGGCGATAAAAGATAATTCAAAATTCTTTAGAAGAGCGTTTTCATCCATACTCTTGTTATAAATTCGAAAGGAACTCTTTCTGGTTATCTGTCTGTATGTTACCTTTTCACCGTGGACCTATCTCTACAGCCTATATTAGTCCACTGCTAGACGCAGGCCTCCCCTTAAAAACACCTCATTGGCTTTTACCTCCTGGGGGGAAATAACCATAATCCCGGTTGGGGATCGCAGTTTGGTGGTGTTTATTGTCCTACAGGAGGCGCTGCTGCCAGCCCCCAGTGTATGTCCCTAGGTCGTCTCCTACGACACCCACGGGAAGAGTTGGGGTGGTGCAAATTCTAAGCTGGCACCACACAGCAAAAGGGGACGGACATAAGCTACTTTTTATCCCGGTAAAGTGCATGCGAAGCCGCGGTCAGAAGCTTGTAAGTTAATAGTATCACGATACCTACTCCATCATTCAAGCAACCACTTTAATATTCTAGTTCTCAGATAAGGGAGCACAGCCTCTATGCATGCATAATGCATCTCGGCTATTGTAATGTCGTTGCCAACTTTGAAAATTTGCATATTTAACTGAAACCATTTTAAACTTGGATAATATGTGATACTGCAAACAACTAGTTTTAGTCACACCACGGAATAGGTAACTATGTTATGAGACCTCTATGCTCACTCATAAATCGGATCTCTGTCTCACACCAGACGACCTCTGTGGCGCGGTGGGCGAAGGTCTGCCTGCGACGCAGAAGGTCGCGGGTCCGATTCCCGCCTCGGGACAAATGTGTGAACGATCTGCAGATATTTGTTTAGAGTGTTCTGGTCGTTTTCGAAATATAATAATATCTATCTATGTATTATATGTATATCAGTTATCTAGTACCCATAACACAAGCTCTGCTTAGCTTGAGGCTAGATAATGTATGAATTGTCCAACATTCTTTATTTATTTATTTGTCTTTTTTAGGTTTTCAGAAAACAAACAAAAAAGTTCTTTTGTTATTACTATAATATAGATACTAACGAGTATTAAAAGAAAACATAGCCTTAATTAACCCAAAACATCGTAAACTTCTAGACATACCCTGCCTCATCTTGTTAAGAATAATCACGAGGTTGTATTATTTGCTAATGATACTTCAATAATTTTTAAAATGAAACGAAAAAACACAAAACATGTAAATAATGTAATATCAAATCCATTGGTTCAGTTCCAGTATTTTTGGCTTTACGAAACGAAAACAAAATCTTTATAATTTATTTTACCTAATGTAAAACAAGTTGAAGCTGATGTAAAAGTAAAAAAATCTACTTTTACCGGATGGATGTTAGCTTCAGGAACCGTCTTTATGCGCTGTTTTGAACTGGTTGTCAAGGAAATACACGTGCGATAAGGTCCAATAAAAATTTGTGCATTTTCTTTTGGTTAAAAAATTTGCATTCCATTCCTTGGAAGATGGGTCGGCCTTTAGTTAGGGATGCTACGTGTGTAGATACCCTAGCACCTTCTCATCTTGCAGGGACATCCGTAAGGACCGGCTCCGCAGCAACATCAGCGGAGTTCCTCAAACGGCGAAAATACGCTAATCTTGACAGAGGTTACCTATTTGAGCCGTTTGGGGTGGAAACCCTAGGTCCTTGGGGTTCTGGGGCACACGTTATCTATAAAGATCTTACAAAACTACTAATAGAGTCCACAGGTGATCGGAATGCTGGTTTTTATTTCGGTCAACGAATTAGCACTGCCATTCAACGTGGCAATGCTACCAGCATTCTGGGCACTCTGCCTTCTGGTGACGGTTTAGATTTTTAGAAAATAGATGTAAGTGTAAATATTAGTTGTAATTATTTTTTGCTCTTAAATAAATAAAAGTATTGCCAGTTAACATAAATTACATTATCTTATCAACATAGTAATGCTAATTAACGATCAAAGATTCTAGTACCTATACGGAACGTAGGATCATAGGATCTTTGGTCACGAGTAACACAATGAGAAGCGGTTTTATCACCTAAGTATACCTTCATCATGTCAGCCCATATACGTCCACTGCTGGACATAGGCCTCCCCCATACGACGCCACAAAGAGCGGTCCTGAGCCGCCTCCATCCATCGACTCCCTGCGACCGCTACGATGTCGTCGGTCCATCGAGTTGATGGTCTCCCAACACTCCGTTTCGCGTTGTATCTTGGCCGCCACTCGAGAACCTTTACTCCCCAGCGGTTATCAGTTCTGCGAGCTATATGACCTGCCCACTGCCATTTCAGCTTGCTAATTCTGAGAGCTATATCGGTGACTTTAGTTCTTCTACGGATTTCCATATTCCGGATTCTATCATGTAGAGAAACCCCGAGCATAGCTCTCTCCATAGCCCGCTGAGCGACTCTGAGCTTATGAACGAGGCCTATTTAGTTAGCGACCACGTCTCGGATCCGTAGGTCATCACTGGTAACACACACTGATTCCAGACTTTCGTCTTGAGGCTCTGCGGTATCTGTGATGAGAAGATATTGCTTTTGATATTTATTATTAAGTATACCTTAATATTCGATATTTTAATTTTATTTATTCTCATGTACCTATGTTTTTTGTCAGTGCTAAGAGTGCAAGAAGTATTCTATCAATTTCGCTGTTAACGAGAAAAGACCAAGCAACCGAAGCTAGGAAAAAAGGTAAGAGCCTACATAAACTTTTTTTAAAGCCGATTCGTTCTCAATAACTGGCCGGGTCACCATAATGCCGTACAATTTATTGTACGGCCAAATAATGTACACCTTGATAATCCGTGTCAAAAGCTTATAAAATTGAAAGCCATGACACGATTATCAAGGGGACCTACATTATTCGACCGTACAATAAATTGTCGTACATTACAGTGACCCAACTGGGCCACCAACCTTTTCCATTCTAAAAGCTATTCGAAAGTAAAGAGTTTCACATCTTGTTAGATTTTTGTAAAAGACGTGTTAGTTCAACTTTAAATCGAATATGGCAGATGCAGACACCTCGAAAATTGAACGTTGAGGATATAAGTTATGGCTTGCCGTGAACTTTCATACCAGGCAGGTGAAATTCAAGGATATGTTATGAGGTGAAATTAATTTAGGTAAGTTGCTTCCATAACTTTACAAAAGCAAAGTAATTACCGCTTAGTAAGCTTAAGATATCCAAAGTTTGGTCTCGAATAGGTACTGACAAAACATAGAATAAAAAATAGAAAAAAAATCTTGTATACAAAATAGAACGCTGAATTCAGAATCAACAAAACATTTGTTAAAATATGAAAACAAGCTAACTGTTTCGGAATTTATTTATTTAACAGCAAAAAATAATTACAACTAATATTTACACTTACATCTATTTTCTAAAAATCTAAGCCGTCACCAGAAGGCAGAGTGCCCAGAATGCTGACAGCATTGCCACGTTGAATGGCAATGCTAATTCGTTGACCGAAATAAAAACCAGCATTCCGATCACCTTTTTGATTGTTTCGGTAATTTTATTCCTACCAATGATAAACATTCCAGTTCCAGACGAATAATCCACCACTCCGATGAGCTTATTCAATTTTGTTTAATTGTTGTGTGTACAGAAATCTGTTTATTACATACACGTAAGCTTCATATCGGCCGACGACAGGCTATTGTTTCTGTTGTCGACATGTTTGCTGTGGAGGCTTTGTTATAGACACATTGGCTTACATGTAAATATGAGTAGGGATTTGAAAATGTCTGATTTGTTTTGTACATATTATTAAAACAATGAAAATTGCAATAATTCGAAACAATATAGAAGTAGTATTTATAATTAAAACAATTAAGCTAACTACTGATTGTTGCAAGCTATCTACAAGTAGCTCACCTGATCCATACCAATACTAGTCGGAAGCGTGCCCAAGACGCTGGCTGCATTGCCCCGCTGTTTGGCAATGTTGATGCGCTGCGCCAGATACTCACCAGCTCTCGGGTCACGCGTCGCTTCGACCAGACGCTCGATTTTCTGAAAACCCGAAGAGCCTCGGTACCCCACGGACATAGGGTCTGAACTCCAAGGGGAGCAAATGCGTAGGCTCTGTCGATAAATGCATATTCGCGCCTCTCGGCCAAATGTATGTTTAAATTTCTAACTAGTCAAGGAAATGGATCTTTAAATGTAATTTATCCCTCCACCTTTCCCCGGATGTATTATGAGTACAAATCTAACACACTTTGAACAAATGACGACCTCTGTGGTGCGGTGGGCGAAGGTCTGCCTGCGACGCAGGAGGTTGCGAGTTCGATTCCCGCCTCGGGACAAATGTGTGTACTATCTGCTGGCATTTGTTCAGGTCGGTTTTCTGGTCGTTTTCTATGCATAATAAAAAAATATCTATCTATGTATTGTATTATATTATGTATAGGTATCAGTTATTTACTCTTCTTAACACAAGCTCTGCTTAGATTGGGGCTAGATAATGCTGTGTGAATTGTCCAGCATTATTTATTATTATTTATTAATTATTTTGTTCTTAACACTGGCGTGCTCCAAAAGGGATCTGGGGCATGCCATTTCATATAACACACAGAAGTTTTCTGTTTTTACATAGTTAGAAAATGTTAATATATGTTTGGCTGTATGTATGATAGCCTTTTGAAGTTGTGTTCGTCGATTTCTTCGTCAATTTCCGGACCAATTTTGATGATGAGAAGTATTGCTATTGTAATAGGTATAGTGGTTGTTTATTTTTATTAATATTAGTACCAATAAGTACCAATAAAAAAATAATATTTAGTTGTTTATTGGTATCCCTTTCCTTGGAAATAAAAATTTTAATGGGACCAATTCAAATTTTATTTCCTAAGGTAGGGACGAGAGAAATCTATCCAAGAGTATTTATATCGTATTATATTAGGTGTATTTGTCCCGCGAAATTTGAAAAACAGTGTAAAATTAAGGAATTTCAAGTAGTTTTTTAGAATTTTCAAACCAATAAAATTGTTTTCTAAGTGTAGACTGACTGTCACTAAGACTGTTATAGGTTGGTTTAGTTTTTAGATAAATTGTAAGGCTTGGTATTCCTGTAGCGTCGTCCGTAAGCGCCACCCCGTAAAAAAAGTTTTTAATAAATCAGTTTGGATTTTTTTTCTATCGAATGAAGTTTATTAGATCTTGTAACTGAATGCTACTTTGATTAGACTAGATACTCAATCAATATACATAATATATCTATATTTAAATTTTTAACAATATATTCTAAGTCAAAGATGGTTTTGAAAACCACAAAATTGCGGCCATTTTTGTAATAAGTAGTCTTGTAAAGAACACAATCGCAAGTATATTACATACTTGCATTTTCATAAAATTATTATAATATGATATCGCTCCTACTCTGGTCAGCAAAATAGCTGTCTGAAACTGACAGCTGTGTGCGAGACAGCCTGTCATGACATCATGCTGTGCATTGACGTATTTTTTCTCTATTTTTCAATAATAACTGAGGTTGGCAAAGGGATTAAATGTTTTAGCAATGGGCATTCAAACGTACTATCGATACAGAAATACTATATATAAATTGATATGTTTTAACATGATGCAGTGGCATCGAAAAGGATTTTATTGCACGGCATTGTAAGAAGCGCCACGGGATCCCGCGGCAGGAAGCCGAGGCGTACTGCGGTAGGCAACGGTTGTGACATACTGCGAAGTGAAGCGGGGGTAGAGAAGCGGGGGATGCACACTATTTGCGCCCACGTCGGCCCTAAATATGTATCGGGTAGCAGGAGTTACCGAGGCATGCTTTGTAGTGCCGCGGCAGGCCGTGGCATGCCGTGGCAAGGCGCTGGAATACCGCGGTATCTAAGCGGGTAGTGTGCGCTGACTGACGACAAAATCCTTTTCCATCCCGTCCGGATCTGCGTTGACCTGTTTAGAGCTTCTACCAGGTGTACTGCACAGCGGGAAGGTAGTTCATAATAAATAATGAATCAGAAACGTACGCGTTATGTTTTAATTTTGAGCCATAATTAAAAAAATAAATCTTTATTTATTTATTTGCATATTGCATTTTTTTATACTCGGAGTTTCTCTGAAGGATAGGATTCGCAACGAATACATCCGACAGAGAACCAAGGTTATCGACATCAGCTACGTCAGCTCAAAGGATTAGTAAACTGAAGTGTCACTGGGCTGGCCATATCTCGAGAAGAACCGACAACCGCTGGGGTAAACGTGTAGACCTCCGACCAGGTAGGATGACGATTTGCGAAAGACTGCTGGCAGATGCTGGATGCGGCAAGCTGAAGACAGGGCGTTATGGCGCTCATTAAGGGAGGCCTATGTCCAGCAGTGGACTGGTACAGGCTGATGACGACACACAAAAAAAAATAAAAAAAAACAGAAATTTACTTATAGTATTTATTTTTACATAGAAAATAAAAATAATCAGCTTTTTTGAAGTCACATGCATACTATATTATTTACGCAGTAAACATTGAAAAGTGGAATAAATTAGGCCGTATTCAAAAACATAGTATACGGGCACACAATGTTATGTACGGGCCTCACTCACTACATACAAATCCATACTTTTTAATTTTACAATAACGAAAGTAATTCTCTTATTTGTCTGTTACATTTTACACTTATAAATAAATAAATAATAATAAGTAATGCTGAACAATTCACACAGCATTATCTAGCCCCAAGTTAAACAGAGCTTGTGTTATGGGTACTAGATAACTGATATACATAATACAATACATTACATAGACATATAGATATTTTTGTTATACATAGAAAACGACCAGAACTCCCGGAACCAATACCTACAGAACGTACAAATATTTGTCCCAAGGCGGGAATCGAACCCGCAAGCTCTTGCGTCGCAGGCGGACCTTCGCCCACCGCGCCACAGAGGTCGTCTCTTATGGCTAAACGGATCTAAATAAGGCGTGCAAAGCCCCGAGCTGTAGGTAAATACTATAAATAAACACGAATTTAATACTCTCACTAATATATACAAGTAGGGTAGAGAAGAATACAGTTATCTTTTACTTATAATACAGTTTTCTAATACTTATAATACTACTAAATCATTATAAAACAAAGAAAATAAATGAAAATTGTCTCTCTGTTAGTTTTGTGTGCCAGTATATTTATGTATACCTTCAACAACAGAACTCCGAGTGAATTGCATAAATTATCAGTACCTACCTAATAAATTCCAACATTATTTCAATAATATTAGATAGATAGAAAATACTTTATTGCACACTTAAAACTAAAAAAAACAATTTACACATAAAACAATTATATCATAAGTGACAATTGGCGGTCTTATCGCTCAAGAGCGATCTCTGCCAGACAACCTGGTATGGATAGGATCATCGGATATACATGGGGTAAGATCAGTGTGCATCGGATAGTACTACTTAGAACATATACATAATATTAACTCAACATTTTATTTATAATACATATATAAAACTATAAATACATACATACTTATCTTATATAGATATATTTAATATCTTACATAAATAGTATATATTTATGTAAGATATTTTCTACGACTTTTATCTACTTACAATAAATATGAAAATAACGGCGTGTTCAGTGACAAGAGGACAAATAGTGTTCTTTTACCATATTTTTGAAAATTGGTAGTGACTTTGCACACCTTACGGTGACCGGCAATGCGTTCCATAGCTGGACAGCCCTTATTACTATTTTATATAATCTTTTTAAAACAAAATCCAACGAGCCCATACTCGACGAGGTTGCAAAGGTAAAATGATTTTTTTATACAGGGCTATAAAATAGTAAATTACCAGTAACCCTGTCTAATATACATTCCGTGGTATTTTCAATTTAATTAAAATTAGTTTGTTGTGTAATTTTGCATTTTAAATATAGCATTACCACAGTTATCATACAACTCACATAAATAAATTTAATCGTGAATTTTCCCCAACCATTTTGTGGTCGGATTTACCATAAGGATGCAGGGGCACACTGGATAAATAGTATTTACGAGTATTTATTGAAACCTCCCACTTTTACGTAATTCCAATAATTTACTGAAACTACCCAAATGCGGCAAATTTTGTTTCAAGCAAATGTTTAAAGAAAAACTTTTCGAAACAAAACAAAGAGAAAATTTTAGCAATGTATTCATATCATACAATTAAAAATGCAACGAAACTAATTGAAAAACATATTTTTTAGTGAAATTTGATTCCCACTCCGACACAATTGAAAACCTATGATTTAATTAAAAGTTTAAGTATTCTCGAAGGACGATGCTGATCGAAAGGGCACGCAGAGCATTGTCAATCAGGTCTATTATTCTGGCCTACAGATTTGCATGATGTCCTATGCGGTGAAAATTATCCTATTCACAGCAAACTGTAGGTACATCTTTGATCATAATATATTATGGGTGAGCTATACCCAAAATGCATACAAAACTTTGCGTAACTAATATAATAACGTATTAAGGCGCATACCCCACCCGAACTAGCGCCGCCACCTACTTTATCTTATTATTCCGTTTAAAAAAGGAAAGACAGTGAATCAAAAATAGATTTTGGTGGCCACCAAGGGCAACTTCGATTCACTGCCTAAACTAAATAGAATAAAACTATTACAGAGGCATTAAAATAAAGCTTATAATAGGTATCACAAATAGTACGATGAATTTTTGAAATTTCCTTTGTTATACGGAATAATAAGATACAGTAGGTGGCGGCGCTAGTTTGGGTGGTACCCCATCCAAACTAGCGCCGCCTTAAGCCTCTGCTGCGGCTGCTGCTGCCAGCGCCTCAGGTATGTTCGCTGAGGATCGCAAAAGAGTCGGCTTTTGGTCATCTGGCTCAAAATGCCCAGTAAGGTTATCTTAGCAGAACCCGCGGAAGCAGCAACAGCATCCTAAAAGCTTTCTAATCTAAATAGCATTGTCCTCTGATGTATCAGCTCATTCAGAGGATCAAATTTCTGCTTGATGTTAGGTACTAGTGGTACTACTCTATAGCTTTTAGCCTACTACCAAAATAGACTACGTTATTTGAATAAAAAAACTCTTTAAAATACATACTTTAGGCAACATACAATCCCTTAAAGAAAATCAGGGCTGGGCATTGGCCTAGCATTAGTGTACTCTGAGCTTTCAAAATCTGTATCTGCATTACTAACCGGAAACACGTATCCCGACGCATTACCATCGCTTACGATTCTATTTTTCTTTAACGTTCTATTAGCATTAGATGTTGGAACATCATACAACTCATCTTTAGTTGAGGAAAAGCCACTTGGCTCATTCTGATTCCGTATCGGTGGGAAGTCATATAAATCATCGGCGGGCCTGGGTGATGGAGGAAAGTCGTATAAGTCACTTTGCCTATAAGGTGTTTTAAACTCATTTGATACTGGATTATCACTTAAATTAGCTTGAGGTCTTGGTGGTGGAGGGCTGTCATACAATTCGTCCTGGTTATCGGAATCTATATTTTTATTTATTTGTTCTTTTTTAACTGCCGCTTTGTAAGTTTCAGTGTCATTGTTTTGAAGTGCCGCTTTACTTGAGTCATCCTGTGATTTTTTCTCATGAATGAGCGCCGAACAGATAACATCATTTTGTTTAGCCTCAATATTCTGAGCACCACCTACTGGTTTAATTTCACTATCTTTAAATTTGAACTTGTTTCCTTTGCAAAATTTTGCTTTCATTTCTTCATTTAACTTACATTCTATGGAGTTAGCTTCAAACTTCGGAAGTTTCATGACCGGTGTAGGTGATGGCGTTGTATCAACTAATTGAGTCGTTGATACACTATTTTGAAGAGCTTTCGTTATTTCTTCTTCCTTTTCTTTTTTAGCATCGCTTACAATTTTATCCAGATCGGATAAACTTGTGGATTTTAGGGCTGTTTTGTCTAACACGCCTTTTAATAAGAGATTCATTTGTTCTTTATTTAGCGGTGGAAAAACCGATTGAGTGATTTTGTGAGGGATTCTTGCGACATTCTTGGACGGTTCAACTTTTATTTCGTTCATTTTATTAGCATCAACATGGTCTATGTCAGAATCATCATCATCGTTGTCACTACATAAATCTTCTCTGATTTCATTGGACTTAAGCTGAGCTCTTTCATCAGTCATGCTGCATCTGTTACTTTTGTATGAGGGTCCCGATTCTTGTCTTTGATATTTGCCGAGAGATACATGTCTTTCAATCCCTAAAAACGTGTGGTCTTCACCTTTTGCATAATTATGTCTACACAACAGGACTGCTAAAATCACTGTTGAGAGAAGCAGGGTGGGTGTGATGATTCCGAGAAGATAGCCAGCGTAAATGTCCAACACTATTTGATCAGGACAATCGCAATGGCAGATCAATGCCGATGAATCTGCAATAAGTAGATTGGTATAAATAAATAAATAATGCTGGAAAATTCACACAGCATTATCTAGCCCCAAGTTAAGCAGAGCTTGTGTTACGGGTACTAGATAACTGATATACATAATACAATACATTACATAGATAGATATTTTTTATTATACATAGAAAACGACCAGAACACCCGGAACAAATACCTGCAGATCTTACAAATATTTGTCCTAAGGCGGGAATCGAACCCGTAATCTCTTGCGTCGCAGGCGGACCTTCGCCCACCGCGCAACAGAGTGTATAAGCGTAGGCATAGTTGAATTTTATTGACACAGCGGTAAACAGCCCATTTTAGAGTTAAAAATTATGAGTAAGTAATCACTAGATTTAACGAGCTTTAGAGTGGAATAAATAATTTATATAACAGTGTAAAAAGGGTTTACAGTGTATAAGTTCCCTATTGCTCAACCCTATTGAGCAAATTCAGCCGTGTGGCCGTTGCTTATCAAACTTATTTTATTCAAGAATATTTTTAGACTCAAGGTTAGGTATAAATCTGAAAAAAAGTTTGTACTCACAGCATATTTGTAACACAAAAATTGAAACTACACAAACAAACATTTTGAATAATTACATGACTATTTGCGTAAATATCTTAGTGCATACTGAATAATATAGTATTCTGTCCTGTGTCAATTCATCGTACCTATTGTATAACAAGGAAAAGGATAAATAAAGTTGAATTTGAACTTTACTACTATACAATAAAGTTATATTTAATATTCTTAATTTGAGGATACAAGCACAGCTAAACCAATCGTAAATGATAGCTTCTTTTATCCTTATTATTGTCAGAAATGTTCACTATATTTAGATTTGTTTCATAACCCAACTCGTCATCCATACCGCTATGATTGAAAACGAAAGTTTTCAAATGCTGCTGTTTTTCCAATGAAACCTGGATCTCTTCAAGACAAGAGTTACTAGGTATCTGCTAGAACTTCGTGATACATCGTGATCGTGACACATCTTCAGTTTCCATCAGGTGAGATTGTAGTCAAACAAAGGTCTATAGACTGTAAAAATAAATTAATAATGCCTGACATTTCACACAGCATTATCTAGCCCCAAGCTAAGCAGAGCTTATGTAATACAATATATTTCACAGATAGATATTTTTTTATTATACATAGAAATCGACTTGAACACCCGGAACAAATACCTGCAGATTGTCCAATATTTGTCCCCAGGCGGGAATCGAATCTGCAACCTCTTGCGTCGCAAAAAAGAATAGAAAAAAAAGAAATCCTTTCATTCCCAGCCGTAAGAGCCGTATAAATAGAAATCGATTGCCCGTCTGCATTTGACTATGTTAGTAAGCGGAGTGGCGTAACTAAAGGAAATTAAGCTGTCGGCTCACTGCCCGGATCACTTCCGTCGCATGTTAATTACATAATTTCCTATTGGCTAAGCTCAACTAACCTCTGATGCACTTTGATGTTACGTTAATTAGCATAATACAGTACAAGCTTCTGTAAGCAGCCGCAGTTGCGTTTTACTATATTATATTTAGTAACTTAAGGTACTGATATTGATTGATGACTGGTATTCATATGAATCAGTTGAGCTACCTGTAGATTGTTTGCAACAGTTTGCAGATAGCTCAATTGTTTCTATTGTAAATACTAGTATTAATTTAATTCTATTATTTGATTGTAATTCTCTTTCTTAAGACGAATAGTGAGGCAAATGACCTTGGACCTTTCCGCTCGCCTTTATGCAGCAAAGAGTGTTTGTTTTCGGTTCAGCATGCCATGTAGTGCCATAATCAACCAAATAATATGATCCTCTGCGGTTGGGCGAAGTGTAACTAGCCAGATTTGTATCACAGATTTTGTAGGCGAAAATACGTTTTTATGTTTGATTTTATTATTTTGACTACTTTTTGAATCTAATGGACCTCCAAGAGATAGGTATGAAGTATATGAATCACTATACTGAATTTGGTACTAATCGAATTTGAGACGCCGATAAAAAGTGGGTTCGAAGCCGCTACACATACACTATAACTAACACTATAACAACTACACTATAATTAACGGTAAGCATTTGGGACCGCCAAGGGACCCTTCAGGATGTGTGTTACAGGATATATAAATTTCAGAGCTCTACATTCAATATTTTCGTTGGAAAACGGGTTCGAAAACACCTAATTTTCTTGATTTTGGGTTACTATGCGCCTTAATAAAAGTAACTTATAAGGTAAACTTAAAAACAAAAATTTGAGGTTGGCAACCTCAAGTTTTTGTGAAAAGGAGAGACATACGATTTTGCGTTCATTTAAGTGGGACAGGCAGAATCCAGCGCTCTAGAATAAGTCTTATGTACCGACTGTAAAATTTCCTGATTTACAATAAATGAATTATGAATCACAGGTCATATCAACGCAAGCCCAAAAACAACTTTTAGCTTTTAGGATATTATTTGAAAAAAAAAACCGAAACATATAAAATGTTCTTTAAACTTAGTTCTATTACCATGCTTATTTTCAAGATCTTAACTTCTGTATTCATTGAGAAATTCAGGTTTTAGCTAAAATACAGAGGTAACTTTGCGATTTTTTTCTATCGACATAATTTTATGGAATCCTGTTTTCTAAACATAATGATCGAAAGATAATTTTTTTGCAGGTTCGTTTTAAAGCTGACTTCTAATATAGACATAAATAAAAGAAAATCCTATTAAAGATACATTTTAAGCCATATAAAACCCAGGTTAGGACTCAGCATTTTCTGTTTCCTTATTATTAACACATTGAATTTTAAATTGTGTTGTGGTTTTACCACATAAAAAATTCCAGCATTTGAATGCCGCAAACACAAATACTCAACTTTTGTCCCTTGGAAAAGGCTGTTTTACTGTAAAAATCATTTCAACTATCTTCTGCCCGCGGTTCTGCTCGCGTTGTTTAAATGGACCGCCTTGTGGCGCCAGCTTAGAATTTGCACCACCCCAACTCTTCCCGTGGTGGGTGTCGTAAGAGGCGACTAAGGGACATACACCGGGGGCGGACAACAGCGCCTCTTGCAGAATAGATCTACCACCGAACTGCGATCCCAACCGGTATGCGCAGCGTGGGGATTATGAGCGTTACCCCTCATGAGATAAAAAAACAGGGGTGGTCTGCGTCCAGCAGTGGATTATAGGGTATTGAGGAGGAGGTTTAAATGGAAACGGTTTCAGGTTATTTCTATCCCATGGAACAGCGTACTGAGTCCGGTTGACGATAATATCAAATGAGACGAGATCGTGACGTCTTATTTTCCATGGGATTTGCATAGTAACCCGTACGCACGATAGAGTCGCTGCGCAATGCGAAATTTCAGCCCATGTTCCGAAGTTTTGGCGTGAAGTGGTTAAAAACATCAAAAATTTCTCCGTTTATTTAGTGTGATGATACTACAGACTTATTACATTATAGGCTGTGCATAGTTAGCCGTGGTGCCGGTGCCATTTGCACCACCCCAACTCTTCCCGTGTGGGTGTCGTAAGAGGCGACTAAGGGACATACACCGGGGGTCGGGCAGCGCCTCTAGCAGAATAGATCTACCACCGAACTGTAATCCCAAGCCTGCATGCCCTGCGTGGAGATTATTCGCATTACCCCCATGAGATAAAAACCAATAAGGCGCTTAATAAGGCCTCCCCCTAGGGAGGCCTGCGACCAGTATAGGCTGTTGAGAGAGAGAGTGTGCAAAGTTAACGTATTTATGTTAACTTTGCACATATTTATAAAATAAAAGCTATTTACTTAATAAATAAATAAACAATGCTAGACAATTTACACAGCATTATCTGGCCCCAAGTTAAGCAGAGCTTGTGTTATGGGTACTAGATAACTGATCATCATCATCAGCCTACATCAGTCCACTGCTGGACATAGGCCTCCCCTAATGAGCGTCCTGTCTTCAGCTTACCGCATTCAGCATCTGCCAGCATTCTTTCGCAAATGGTCATTCCACCTGGTCGGAGGCCGTCCTACACTACGTTTGCCAGTAGAACACGTTTACACCAGCGGTTGTCGGTTCTTCTCGAGATATGGCCAGCCCACTGCCACTTCAGCTTGCTAATCCTTTGAGCTATGTCGATAACCTTGGTTCTCTGTCGGATGTATTCGTTGCGAATCCTATCCTTCAGAGAAACTCTGAGCATAGCTCTCTCCATAGCTTGTTGGGCGCATGAGATGGAGAGAGGCTGCATGAGAACCACTCCCGGCGCTGCTCTAGACATAATTCTAGACTTAGCACCATTAGACCTGTACATACAACAAGAAGCTACGATGTCGGCTCTAAGACTACACAACACGGGTCTCTGGGGAATCACAAGCAGTCCACACGCTCAGATCATAGACAGGGCCGTAGCGTACGAACCCCTCATAGCCGCCCCTTGTGATAGAATCCTCAGTAAACCAATAATAGATAAACACTACCAGATACTATACGAGGGCCAAAGGTATGAATCCGGAACCCACGAAGTGAGAATCTATACCGATGGCTCCAAAACCAATATAGGTACGGGTGCTAGGGTTCACTCATTGGACCTCAATATTAATATATCAATAACACTAGGAAAACACAGCTCCATATTCCAATGCGAATGTGCAGCAATAACCCAGGCAGCTATAGCTGTGCAGAAGAGAGGAATTAATGGCCAACGCATACGCATTCTCTCCGACAGCGCTGCCATACACAGGGCTCTGGAAGGAAACAGCTGCAACTCCAGGCTCGTATACGAATGTCACTCAGCATTAGAAGGGATATCCACCAAGAACAGGATAACCCTTCAATGGATTAAAGGACATAGCGGATCTCTAGGTAATGATGCCGCTGATGAACTGGCACGGAGGGGATCGGAAACAATCACAAAAGGTCCATCGCCTTTCCTACCCCTGCCATTCACACTACTCCAGACATGGATTAGGCTCAGAACTAGAGAATAGACGCGCCTGCTAGATTGCAAACAAGCTAGATCGGCACTTTCATCAACATCACCGAAGCTATCAAAACGCCTACTGAACCTAAACAGATCAGACCTACGTATCCTGGTGGGAAAAGTAACAGGACACTGCGCACTAAACAAACACCTATTCATCATGATTTAAAACGTTCGTTTTCAAGCATTGCGGTATGGATGACGAGAAGACTCGACGTAGTTTTCCAAACGCTGCCCAACCTAGCTGGATCCTCCTCTTGGCCTCCTCCTCGAAATTGTTTTTACCCAACTGCAGAATCTGCCCAAGGTAAGTGTGTCTTGTACTTATCACTAGCTCTTCGACCACTTGATTTTTTTTTGACTCTCTATCTACCAAAGTATTTGAACCTCCTTGGACGTTTAAAACCTAAACTATTCAAAGAAGGATTTTCTTCAAGCTATCTTAACGTGATCCAACACTACGAAAGCTCGTCGTGTTCAGGACAGTAACTTGTTCTTTTATTAATAATCCCCGTATACGGAACGTAGGATCTTAGAATCTTTGCCGTATACAAAATTTAATTAATTTTCTCCTTGTACGCGAGATGTTCATAGCATCTAATGTTTTTCATACAAAGTGTAACGTTGAAAAAAATTATAACAATAGAAGCGCCTTTCATTAAAGCTCAGAAACTTGAAGTTTAAACTGATCTCAGGTTTTCATTAAAAATTTTCGCACGTTCAGTTTTCTTTGTGAAACTTTCTCTACGAAGATATTATAACCTGAACAACGTGTTTGTTAAACCTTCTGACCACGGATAAAGAGAAAATAATTCCAAATTTTAATTGTATAAATAGATGGTCGTGACAAATCAAATCGTATATTGTAATTTTTGCAGAGTTTATTAATAACGTAGGTACCTATGTATACAGCGCGTATCAAAATGAAGCATAACTGACGCATAAACGAATCCATTCCACCATTCGTATGTTTTAAATCGTAACGTAGGCAATAGCATAGTAATTACACTAATATTAAAAATGCGAAAGTTTAGATGGATAGATGGATGTTTGTTGCTCAATCACGAATAAAGGCTTGGCACAGGGATAGGTTATTTTATTAGTCTGGAATAGCACATAGTCTATCCCGTAATTCCCACGGGAATGGCAACTACGAGGGTGAAACCCCGAGGCGCAGCTAGTTTAGTATAAAGTCAATAAAATTGTCTTTCTTCCACTAGTGGAATCGTTGAAGAGAATCAAGTTCCTAATTGTATTTGGTTTTAAAATTCGATTGTGCCTAAAATAATAAAGATAAACGTTGTTCTGATTGTGGATTTGCGAAGCTCAGAACAGATATAGTGCTACGCTCGTAGCAAACGCAGATCTACTCTCGTAGCAGAAGCAGTGCTACGCTCGTAGCAAAAGCAGTGCTACGCTCGTAGCAAAAGAATTTGATGAAAAGGCTTTGATTATTTGATGGATTTGTGGCGCGGTGGAAGAAGGTCAAAAGAAAGACTGCTGGCAGATGTTGGATGCGGCAAGCTGAAGACAGGGCGCTATGGTGCTCATTAGGGGAGGCCTATGTCCAGCAGTGGACTAATATAAGCTGATGATGATAATATTATGGTTAGCTTTTTTTACAGTATTTATTAATAATTAACTTTTTCTTTTAATTTAATTGTGCTGTTTTTTTTCGGCATCATGAACGTCCATTAAGTATTCAGCTATGACGGGGAGGTCTATATCTAAAAGTGGACTACTATTAGGCTGGTGATGATGATAAAGTCTTCAGTTAATTTTCTCAATATAGGCTCAGCCTACTGAAATATTACGTTTTACGCCACTAAAGTATGCAAAGCTAACAAAACCACTTAGTATTCCAAAAGCTTCATTTTACCAACCTCGAAGTAAATAAAACTTGCAAACATTTCAGCAATATTTGCTTAAGTTGAATAGTTACACAGAAACCTAAATTGCATGTCTTACAAACACAAGTTTATATTATCATTGTCGCTGTTTGTGCTCTTGTCGCCGTTAGCACAGAATATTAGTACAACATTAGTGGCCAGCTACAAACGACAAGCGACAATAAAGTAAAAGTCCACATTGGTGCGTCACAGCGCCTTTGAAAGTAAAGTAAACACAATTCACTTTACGGACACCCCACACTAAGCCGTATGCGAACGCGACTGCTCTTCGACTCGATGCAACAGCAATCTGCAGATTATATTTCCATATCTTCTTAAAATTTAACGTTTATGCTAATATCTTAAATGGCATGATAAGTATAGAATAGGTATTTTACTATAAATTACAAAAAACAAAAAATGTATTATTGCTATCCAGCAAATTTGAAAGCTAAGTCAAAAAGCAGAAAAAAATTATCGATAGAAAAACATCGCAAAATTACCTCAATTTCTTTTCTAAAACCTTAATTTCTCAATAAATACTGAACTTGAGATTTTGAGAATAAGCATAGTAATGTGCTGGTGCGGCGGCAGATTTAGCTAAAGATCTCAAGAGGCGCAAATATGCAGGTCTCGACAGAGCCTACACATTTGCTCCCCTTAGAGTCGAGACCCTAGGTCCGTGGGGTACCGAGGCTCTCCGGGTTTTCAAAAAATTATCTGAGCGTCTGGTCGAAGCGACGCGTGACCCGAGAGCTGGTGAGTATCTGGCACAGCGCATCAGCATTGCTATACAGCGGGGCAATGCAGCCAGTGTCTTAGGCACGCTTCCAACTGGTATTGATATGGATCAGTTGAGCTACCTGTCGATTGTTTGCAACAGTTTGCAGATAGCTTAATTGTTTCTATTGTAAATACTAGTTTTAATTTAAATTTGTTATTTGATTGTTATTTTCTTTCTGAATAAAGTATTTACTAAGCATAGTAATAGAAATAAGTATATTTCATATGTTTTGTTTTTTTTTAAACAAAATCCAAATAGAAAATATAATAAGCTAAAACTTGATTTTTGGGCTTGCGTTGATATGCCCTGTCTCGCTCCTATGAACGCGAAATCCTATGTCTGTCCTTTTCACAAAAATTAGAGGTTGTATAGGCCCTTAAACTTCGTGACACATCGACATCGTCGGACTGTACATCATTATACCTCATCATCATCATCGTCATCAGCCTTACCAGTCCACTGCTGGACATAGGCCTCCCCTAATGAGCGCCATAGCGCCCTGTCTTCAGCTTGCCGCATCCAGCATCTGCCAGCAGTCTTTCGCAAATCGTCATCCCACCTGGTCGGAGGGCGTCCTACACTACGTTTTCCGAGTCGCGGTCTCCACTCAAGAACACGTTTACCCCAGCGGTTGTCGGTTCTTCTTGAAATATGGCCTGCCCACTGCCACTTAAGCTTGCTAATCCTATGAGCTATGTCGATAACCTTGTTTCTCTGTCGGATGTATTCGTTGCGAATCCTATCCTTCAGAGAAACTCCGAGCATAGCTCTCTCCATAGCTCGCTGGGCGACTTTAAACTGGTGGACCAGCCCTACCGTGAGCATTATACGTATTGTGCCCAAATTAAGGCCTGTTTAAAAAAAAAAGGTTTTACATATACTTGTTTTTGAAACGATGACACTACCGAAGCTTAAAAACTGTGTGGTAGTGTCAACGCCCAACGGTGTGTTGAAATAACTGAGTAAATGAAATATTTATCTTAACAACTTACATATTTTTAATGAGAATAAATCAGTTACTTTGCTTCCATCAGTTACTGTGCTTCAGCATTGCCATACACCGGGGCAATGCAGTCAGCGTTTTGGAAACTCTTCCTACTGGTATTGATATAGATCCAGTTGAGCTACCAGTCACGTAGTAGGTACTACATTGGTTCTAAAACGTTTTAGCTATTCATCGACTAAACAACCATAAGAGAGAAAAGAATGCATGCCTTTTTAGGAGCTTCATTTGAATTTTTATTCAACGCTTTCTCGAGATAAGTCTCGAAATAACCAAAGCAATTTCAGAAAATGATTATGACCATTTTGCTATTTTTTAATTCTGGATGAAACGAACGAAGAAAATTCGTACAGCAGTATTATAATAGCCCCATGCTAAGCAAAAGCTTGTGTTAAATGTTTTGTACAAAATGCTGGACAATTGACACAACATTATCTAGCCCCAAGCTAAGCAGAGCTTGTGTTATGGGCACTAGATAACTGATATACAAAATAATTAAGTTTATTCAGAAAGAAAATAACAATCAAATAACAAATTTAAATTAGAACTAGTATTTACAATAGAAACAATTAAGCTATCTGCAAACTGTTGCAAACAATCTACAGGTAGCTCAACTGATCCATATCAATACCAGTTGGAAGCGTGCCTAAGACACTGGCTGCATTGCCCCGCTGTATAGCAATGCTGATGCGCTGTGCCAGATACTCACCAGCTCTCGGGTCACGCGTCGCTTCGACCAGACGCTCAGATAATTTTTTGAAAACCCGGAGAGCCTCGGTACCCCACGAACCTAGGGTCTCGACTCCAAGGGGAGCAAATATGTAGGCTCTGTCGAGACCTGCATATTTGCGCCTCTTGAGATCTTCGGCTAAATCTGCCGCCGCACCAGCCCTCACGGAAGTCCTAGGAAGATGGGAAGGCGCGAGTGTGTCGACACATGTAGCGTCCCACACAATAGGCCTGATATACATAATATAATACAATACATACTCGTAGATAGATATTTTTTTATTATACATTACGACCAGAACACACTAACAAATGTCTGCAGATCTTACAAACATTTGTCCCTAGGCGGGAATCTTACACGCAACCTCCTGCGTCGCAGGCAAAAATGTAATGGTATAAATAAAAAATGTTTAATCAGAATTTAATAGAGAAGTTATTTTATAATTTTTTGTATCGTATTATAACAGGTTTCTGTCAACTTTCGTATGAATAAAACTTTGAAGAATAATTATCATAGTTAACAATATCACGGCATTGTTTCGATTGGAACGTTGGCGGCTTTAATTTGATTTCAATTTCAATAATTGTCATGTTCGTGACCAAAAGCTATTTTGGACAACTACAAGTAATAGATACAAATAGGAAACAACCAGTAATTACAAATAAAACAGTTAAGCTAACTGAAGACACAAAATATTTGTACATAGTTTTAACTACTACGTCGTAATTATGTAGGTAGCTTATTATTATAATTGTTCTCTGGCTATATTAAGTACACGCACGGTCAGAGGGGTTCAGACATTTTCAATATTAACATTGTCAAGGTTCAAACCCTGTTAACCAACGCTACGTTCGGATTTTATGAGATTAAAGCCTAGTTACAAACGTTACAAACGTGTGTCTTCGCTTTTCAAGAAAATGTATGAGATAACGTCCACGTCCACGTCTCGTATGCGTGGCTAGCGAACCCACGCAGTTAAATTGCGCCGCGTGGCCGTGCACAGCGTAAGCAACCGCGGAGCAGCAGCGGCTTAATGACCATGATTTAATAAAATATTTAATTCCATCCCTTGACTGTATCAAATAGGAAAAAGACTAGGTACTTTGGTGTTTTTTTACATAAACTGAAAACCAAATAAAAATTCCTGAATTTATATTGTTGATTAAGTTTAACGGAACAATAAGTTATATTTCGGCCGTAGTTTTTAATGTAACCACCTTAGGACCATCCCCTATATCTACAAAATTGAAAATATCATCAGAATCGATCAAAAAATGTCAAACTTTTGACACATAAGCTACTTAAAAAAATTGAATTATTAACATAGTTTCTGGAAAAATTAAAGTAGGTCTTTTAGATCGATAGATATAATACTGTATTGCACCACACAAAGACAGAAATGAATGCTGAGAGTAGAGTACCTAGTCCTTAATTTTTCGTCCTTACCTGTTTTGTGCTGTGCTTTCGTTCCCGAAGGTGACATTTGACGCCATTTTGTGAAAAGAATAGGCATAGGATTTTGTGTTCATAGGAGCAGGACAGAGCAGAGTGGCGTAAGTTTAAAATCTAGTTTTTGCTTATTATCTATTAATTAATAAAAAAACTAAATAGAAAACTAAGAGTTTTTATAATAAAATATTAGTCTAGCTACGTCGTCGTTAAAAAATAATGTGGTTTTTTCGCTGATGGTAATTTAAAACATTTCAATTAAAACCGTTTTTATGCAAAATTTGTAATAAGCAGTTCATTTTTGGGAATTCTATGTATTTGATTACTCAGCTTCTACAGGTTTTTTCCTTACCTATCGTATTTTTTAATCTGAACATTTAAGTTCGTTACCATAAAACTAAGTGTTTACAAATACCTACATTTTGCTTGATTTTTGAAGAAGAAGAAGAAGAATACTTTTTATTGGCTCACACACACATACACAGTACACAGAAAGATATACAAAAAAACATAAAAATAATTAATAGTACTTAAATAGTTAAGTGAACCAATAAGGTCCTGCCTCAGCTTAATGTTGCTCCACAGGAAGTTGAGCAACGCTGGTTTTCTGGCAGAACCTTGGTGCACGCGTGTCTACACGGCCATAAAAAAAAGAGAACACAAAAAAATACATACAACTTATCCTACAATAATAAATACTATTATAATGTGTATTTAGTAGAAATTTGCATTAATCGGCCTCTTAAAAAGTGACGTAATTAATAAATTTACTTTGACAAGGATCCCTACATCATACAACACAAGACAATAACTCTACCCCATAACTAAACTATAATATAAACAATGCGGCTAGCGGCATATGCTTTGAAACTGGTAAACACTGTTCATTACTTAGCATTTCCAAAGTTTCAGTTGAGAACAAAGCTCTGTTGTCTTCGAGCAAAGATTGTTTTGGTATCTGTATTATCCGACTCGAAGGACCACATGCGCCTATTACGTGGCTAATTTTTTTTTCTGATTTATTGGTAATTAGATAAAAACGTATTATCAAGTTATTAAGCACAATAAATTTGCGTGAAAGTCAGTATCAGAAGTAAAATTGACATAGACAGACGTATGAAAACTTTGTTATCTTATAAACGATGTTATTTTAGGGCTCATTTTATGTACGAACATTTCCAAAATATAAGTAGGTATTAGAAAAATAAACGTATTGATATCTAGTTTTGATCTAACAAAACAGGTGAATTTTAAATGGAATAAAATTAATCTCTTTTAATTTCATTAAAAACTTTGGCAATATATCGTCGAAATTATCTACATTTCCAAACAGAAGCAACAACATTCTGCCGATATTTGTCATAATTTCATATTTCATCCTATTTACCATCTACTTTGATAATTTCCATTTCAATAATGACGTTCATTTCTCAGAGATAAATCAATATGTCACAGTAAATTACATTTCAACGGAAACAACAAAATTACATGAGTATTTGGCTAAATTTCCCATTTCATCGTATTGCCATCTAAAGTAATCATTTTATTCCCAATATCCTTCCTTGATGTATTGCTACTACACGGTCTTGATTGAAAATTCCTTCTGAGAGATCTTTATTTACTTTCATTACTTCGAATAGGATTCTAACTCGATGGTCGGAGCAGATCGGGAGTAGATAGAAAGACCATTATCATCGCCAGTCCTTAACTTTCTACTGCATGGCACTAGCCCTGAAGCTCTGAGCATATTCAAATTTCGGAGAAGAAACAGCCCTATGAATCATCATGTAGCGTTGAACCAGCTCGGCTACTGGGAGCCTGTAACCCTGTAATCCGGATGGATTCATCAAGGTTGTTCGCCGGAAGCCCAATAGACGGAATCGGTATTCTGTTGGACCGCTGAATAACGTATAACTCTGGCTTCAGAGCGAAAGTCCCTACTATGCAGCTGCCAACGCCGCTACCACACAACACACATATGTGCATTAAAATTGATGCCATCAATGTGAAATGCATCTAAGTGTTACGAGTTAAAGCCCATAATTTTAATGCAAATTTTTGAGCTGAGTGGTAGCGGCGTTACCTCAATACTAATTGAGCACGCAAAACTCCACTAACCAAAATCCCTTATTTTGCCATAGATAATCACCACGCTTAGCCAGCGGATTAGCGAATATTACAAGGAAGCTGCTATTATCCTCTGATAGGTTTTCTAAGTCGACTCTTACGACATCCACGGACTGACTCGGAGGAATCGATTCTTACACGACATCGCCAAAATTAGTCATCGGGCTGTACTTCAGCAGATCGCTACGCGCCGGGATTGATTAGCATAAAAATTTGTATGGAATTAAACTAGCCTCGAAATGAGACGCTACGTAAAGGGAACCATTCCCAAGCTTCTTCATAAACTTGCTTCCATAAGCTTTACTGTCGTCAATTTTTAACAACGCTTCAAAAAAATCCTTTTCGATATTATTATACTCACCAATTCTGATGTTAAAAAAATACAACCACTTTCTTAAATCTATCTGGTCAGCTACTACAAAACTTTCCATCCTGCTACAACTGATCTATCCACATGCGAGCAGAATTTATCTGAATTGAATTTCCCTTGGGAAGCTCCATGAGAACCGATTCAATTCTCACAATTAAGTTTGAACAGAAACCTTACAAATCTTTAATTATTTTCAAAGATCTCATATATATTTCTAGCTCTTTTATTTGCCAACCGTTTGCCGGGTAATGATTCTTTAAATGAGACGCCCTACAAATAGTTTGAATTGGTAAAGTGGTTAAACAAAGAAAAAGGGCAAACTGCGAAAAAGTAGGAATGATTCCCTACGCAATAGCTGAGAGAAAATTATTTTAAAACTTTAATAACTAGTAGCGGCTTGCTGTTTCGCTAGCTTTGATTGATTTATTTAAGAAGACAGACGGAACTATAATATATTATTAATATAGTAAGCTATATATTACGGTATAGCAAGCTGCCACAGACGGTGGCTATGCTATAATAATTATATTTTATTATATTTTTGCACTCATTAGCTATGCGGCCGTCATGTCTTATACTATACCAAAATATATCATGCTATGTATACCTGTCGACATATTTTGCTGACGTAATAAAAATATACGGTATAGCTGCGTCTGTGGTCACTCACTGATTACTATAGAAAATATACCTTGCTATGATCTGACCACTGCGAAAAAGTGGTCGTCAAATCAGCATTTTGACCGCGTCGACTGAAATCTCTTTTCAGATTATTCGGATAACAACCTCAACCTCAAGAGTCTGTAATGGTTCACGGCTGGACGCAGGCCTCCCCCTTATAATCGCCTTTTTGCTTTTTATCTCATGCCCATAATCCCCCGGCTGGGCATGCGGGTTGGGAATCGCAGTTCGGTGGCATATCTATTCTGTAAGTGGCGCTGCTGCCCGCCCCCCTCCGGTGTATCCGGGAAACGATTGAATAATATTTAATATTCCAGTTGCAAAACAAGATTTTCTTAATAATATAAGTCTTTGGTATTTATTTATTACGACATCCAAGTTAAGATACACAAAAAAATAACAATGGTAGTGATTCTGTTGGCCCAAAACTTAAACTAAACTAGTCTAAAAATGTTGCTGTGTCCTTATTTTTGGTCAAAAAAATGAGAAACCTTTAAAATTAAATAACAATGTCAAGTCACGGATTAAGTAATGTTACTTCGTATGTCAAGTCTAGAGCTAATTAATAGACGGTTGGTGGTCTTTGATGCCTGATGATAATTCTTTTCTCATTTTGACAGAATCTTTAAATAAAACTAACGACTCAACATTTTCATTTAATCAGATCTGTTCTCAGTTTTATTGAACTGTATGATTATCGGGCCTTTGTTCTACCCGCCTGAGATTTACAACAGAAGTAGGTAAGCTATTTTTTTTTTTTCTTATAAGAAATCTTTATTCAGAAAGAAAATAACAATCAAATAACAAATTTAAATTAAAACTAGTATTTACAATAGAAACAATTAAGCTATCTGCAAACTGTTGCAAACAATCTACAGGTAGCTCAACTGATCCATATCAATACCAGTTGGAAGCGTGCCTAAGACACTGGCTGCATTGCCCCGCTGTATAGCAATGCTGATGCGCTGTGCCAGATACTCACCAGCTCTCGGTAAGCTATTGATCATAAGTATCCATAAAATGTCTTTTATAATTTCAGCTTGCAACGGAACGAAGCTTCGGTTCCACTTGGAAAAGCAATAAACGATATTCATTTATACGACCGATGTGGTGCGGTGGGCGAAGGTCTGCCTGCGACGCAGAAGGTTGCGGGTTCGATTCCCGCCTCGGGACAAATGTGTGTACGATCTGCAGACATTTGTTCAGGGTGTTCTGGTCGTTTTCTATTTATAATAAAAAATATCTATCTATGTATTGTATCATATTATGTATATCAGTTATCTAGTACCCATAACACAAGCTCTGCTTAGCTTGGGGCTAGATAATGCTGTGTGAATTGTCCAGCATTATATATTATAAATATACAAACGAAGTCATTTTGGCTTGCCTAAAGATTTGAAGTAAATTTAAGATACTTTTATATCTATAGTAGGTAAGAAAAATTAATAAGTCCCAAAATTCAAAGTCTCATGAGAGTTAGGGCAACGGTAGAACAGGGGGTGTATGTGTGTGTTATTTATTATTATTATACGACCTCAGTGGCGCAGCGGGCGAGAGTCTGCCTGCGACGCAAGAGGTTGCGGGTTCGATCCCCGCCTCGGAACAAATTTGTGTACGATCTGCAGAAATTTGTTCCGTTGGTCTGGGTGTTTTCTATGTATAATAAAAAAAATATATCTATCTATGTAATGTATAATATTACGTATATCAGTTATCTAGTACCCATAACACAAGCTCTGCTTACCTTGGGGCTAGATAATGCTGTGTGAATTGTCCAGCATTATTTTTTTTTTATTTATTTTTTTTTATGAGAGAAAATAAACATTATTATTAATATTAACACTTTATTGCAGACACAATGATGAATAGTTAGAGCACACGAACCTACGCCTACCCGTACTGAGGGCGAGGCGTACCTCGCCCTCAGTACGGGTAGGCGTAGGTTCGAGGCGTACCTCGCCCTCAGTACGGGTAGGCGTAGGTTCAAATCCTGCTGAAATCGAACATTTTTGTGACTTTTTTAATTTCTTAGAGATTACCCAGAGTGTGACCATAATTTTTTTTTATTTAAGCTTTTTTTTACTAAAAATTACATTACTTTAGATAATCCACATAATATTATCATAACATTTAAATTTTTAGCGTGTCCACACATAAGCCTCTTCCAGCCCTTTCCAGTGTTTATAGTAGGTAAATAAAGTTTATAGTAGGTAACTATTAATAATTAATCTGAGCTACAACTTATGTCAAAAGGAGTGAGTAAATAAAGTGACCCTAAGGGCGGAAGATAAAGGGCATTCTTTGAAAAGGTTCTAGCGAGTCACATCTCAAATATTTACTCAGACCCTCATTAATAAAGAGGAGATGTCCGTATAGGGTGTAATGGAATAAGGGTATTAATAATTGTGTTACCATGACATAGGGTAATTGTGTTACCATTTCGGACGTAATTATGTCTCTAAGAATAACTGATGCAATTCTTTCCGAAAAATAGTAACGTATATACCGTAATCAGTACTAACACAATGAGTAATATATAATACTAGCTGAAGTTTTGGGAAACTACGTCGAGTCTTCTCGTCATCTATACCGCAATGCTTGAACACGAAAGTTTTCAATCAGTGCGTCCTACCCGTCATGACTTACGGAGCTGAGACGTGGACAATCACGGTAAGGCTGTTCCACCAGCTTAAAGTCGCACAACGAGTTATGGAGAGAGCTATGCTCGGAGTTTCTCTGAAGGATAGGATTCGCAACGAATACATCTGACAGAGAACCAAGGTTATCCACATAGCTTAAAGGATTAGCTAGCTAAAGTGGCAGTAGCTGGCTATATCTCTAGGAGAACAGACAACTCAAGAACACATTTACCCCAGCGGGTAAACGTGTTCTTGAGTTGAGACCGCGACTCGGCAAACGTAGTGTAGGACGCAGATGGGACGACGATTTGCGAAAGAATGCTGGCAGATGCTGGATGCGGTAAGCTGAAGACGGCGACTCATTAGGAGAGGCCTATGCCCAGCAGTGGCCTATTAAAGGCTGATGATGATGATGATCAATACTAGCTGATGCCCACGGCTTCGCACGCGCTTTTTAAATAGCCTATGTCTGTTCACGGGATATTACTTAGATCTCTGCCATATTTCAATGAGATCAGTTCAGCCTTTTAGGCGTGAATAGGTAACAGACAGACATACAGACAGAGTTACTTGCTAATTAATAATATTAGTATGGACTTTCGGTTTTATATATTTTGTGAATTTTAGTAGCAAGAAGTTTTATACCCTTTTAAAATATGTACCTCATCTTCATCATCAGCCCATACTAGTCCACAGCTGGACATAGGCCTCGGGTATGCGGGTTGGGGATCGCACTTTGGTGGTAGATCTATTCTGCAAGAGACGCTGCTGCCCGCACCCCGGTGTATGTCCCTTAGTCGCCTCTTACGACACCCACGGGAAGAGTTGGGGTGATAGACATTCTAAGCCGGCACCACACGGCTACATAAATAAATAATAATACATAACTAATACCTATAATAGTGTACATGGTCGTACTTCCAAACATAGGTTTTTATGTAGGTAGTTTTTATTTATTTTGGGAAAGGGCTTGATAGCTTATCTCAGTTTACATCTCGGATGTGACAAATGTGTGTACGATCTGCAGACATCTGTTCAGGGTGCTCTGGTCGTTTGCTATGTATAATAAAAATATCTATCTATGTATTGTATTATATTATGTATATATATCAGTTATCTAGTACCCTTAACACAAACTCTGCTTAGCTTGTGGCTAGATAATGCTGTGTGAATTGTCCAGCAGTATTTATTTATCTGGCCGAGGCTCGATGAATCATGGCAACCTTTTACAATCTTTGTTTAAAATCATAGGTTGTCAAAAGACAAGCTATTAGCGATGCCGAACGGGCCTATAACAATCACCAACGAGACACAACCCAAAATATACCCCTGTAAATCTTCAAAAAGAGTAAAATACGTCTTTCTCCCAAACTGAAAGTTTAGACCTTACTTTATGTTACACCCTATAGGTATACTTACCCGTGAGGGGCACTCTAAGGCTCATATTATATGAGCTTGCTCTATCATAAATCTAATGCCTGAGTAACGTTTATGCTTAGAAAGAAAATCGTTACTCAAGCTTAGATTGATGACTGAGCAAGCTTTCAGAAAAAATAGTTTCTTTGTGTCATCATTATAATATCAGCCTACCAACATCCACGTCGTATGGTGGAGCCCTAATTCCAGTACCTACTTACTCTAGTCAGTCTTTGCTACAAATATGTAGTGGTTTTGTGATGCCTCTATTCATCGACTCCCTGCGATCCTTACAATAATCATCATCATCATCATCAGCCTACATAAGTCCACTGCTGGACATAGGCCTCCCCTAATGAGCGCCATAGAGCCCTGTCTTCAGCTTGCCGCATCCAGCATCTGCCAGCAGTCTTTCGCAAATCGTCATCCCACCTGGTCGAAGAACCAAGGTTATCGACATAGCTCAAAGGATTAGCAAGCTGAAGTGGCAGTGGGCTGGCCATATCTCGAGAAGAACCGACAACCGCTGGGGTGAACGTGTTCTTGAGTGGAGACCGCGACTCGGCAAACGTAGTGTAGGACGCCCTTACAATAATAATAAAATAAATAAATAATGCTGGATAATTTACACAGCGTTATCTAGCCTCAAACTAAGCAGTACAATGTGTCGGGCGGGACCATCGATGGGCGCCCAACACGCTGCTTCGCGGTAGTTTCTTTAGCATGTTTCATGATTTCTTATAAAATCAAAAAAAAAATCGGTAGCAATTATAATCAAGCCCTCACAAGAGCAAAAAGAGGTCAAATTAAGCGAAACTTCCAAGAAATTCTAGTTAAAACTTTAATTAGTTTCACAATCTCGTGTTGGCTTAGACGACTTTCGAGAACCTTATAGTTCTTATTAATTTGCTTAGTTAGTAGTTATTGGTTTCGCCGCGTAGGTATGCATTATTTAGTAGGATATTATTGTTTTTTGAATTTATTGAGGTGTTCCGCTTTCATCCCGCTCGCCTCGGCATGTAGTCCAAATACGAAAAATAGACAAGTAAGCAGCATGAAGTAGGAACAGCCCCCCTAGCATGGCGATTGTTGTCTAGGGTAGAATAGACAATAACATCGCATCGCCATACATTGCGTACATTATTGAAGTTGAAGGAATGCATTTCAAACTATTTACGCATTCGTTAACAAAGTGATGTAATTTTGTCCATTCTACCCTAGACAACAATCCCCGTGCTAGAGGGGCCGAACGGTAACCCCATATTCCACGTGTTGGCTGAGTCGTTCGCGTCGTTTGTTTTTTTATTGATAGCTTCACTTCAATTCTTATAAAGCTATGGTACTATATATGTGGTATGGTTTTGGTTTATTTTTATAGCGGGGGTATCTTCATGGATACTGTTATATCGTAAGTTGCAAAATACTGTTTATGGCGAACTCCTACCGGCTATACCCACCACTGTGTTTTCGGTTCTGAACCTATTTGCCAGGTCTACGGGTACACTTGCGAATTCTTCCGCAGGCCCAACGGTGGTTGCCTGCGAAGGCCCCGACTCTAGATGGAGCCTCTTTGAGAGGCACATGGAAAAAACGCGCGCCGCCTACAGGTCCTGAGTTCCGTCAACGTCCACCCCCTGGCCGCCGTCTCGACCTGGTAATTCATTTATGGTGGCCGGAGGAGCGTGGAAGATTTTCCTCCGAGGCCCTGGTCTCTTGCTGCGGATAGGGAGGACAGTAGTTATAAGTATAGGTTAAGTTAAATAAAAACTTGTAAGAAGAAATAGAGAAATGCTATAACCATTGAAATAAAGTTAACGTATCCTCCCACTTCACAAACAAATATGAAAATTATAATAGTTATGTACCTACGCGAATATAACCAAAAATTCCGGGTTCAGTTCTAACCTCAAAAGCTGCTTTGAATGCGGTTTGCAATTCGCGAGAGATCAGCATGTCACATGCACTAAAGCCGACTTTCTATTACGTGACTGAAATGAAACCAGGCTTTCTGATGAATCCTATAGTTACAGATAAAATGGAACGCAGGAAATTAACTAATTAGTTAACTTGGAACATTATTTTAAAATTACTGACGAAGCAAACAGCAAATAATATACCGATGCAGGTGGTGGAGAGGCGGCTTTGACATAATATCATATAAAAACGAGTTATTCATTCAATCCTTTATATTGTAGTTAACATTACAATCAAGCCATTTCCTTTTTTAGAAGAGGATTTTCTGAATATTTTTATCCCTTGTGGCACTTAGGTAATAAAAGAAAAGTCAAGAATAGCATAATAACAAAACTTTTCACTTCACCTGCGACCCTGCGAGCAAACTTAAGAGATTTCGGAAGGATTTATAAACTTAACTTTTATCTACTAACGGGGTCATGATAATACCGGTTCCTACTTGAGTTTCAAATAAGAACTACATATAGCTTTTATTTGGAACTTATGCACGCCCTCAATGGTGCGACGCAAAAGTTACAGGTTCTTTTCTCGCCGCGGAACAAATGTGCATAATCAGGGCCTTAATTCATCTAAATTAATCACTTCACCATAACAATGGTATCGTCTCGAAATGACACATCTTGGCATTTTGCCTTTGATGATAGAAAATAAGGATAGACGGACGGGTCCTCTTGGCACCCGCCCCTCTGCTTTACGTACAGAATGGACTGGGGAAACTAATTATTTGCTCTTTCCCCTACTCCAAGTCATTGACATCAAAGCAAAATGAAAATTTGAGTCAAATAAACATGCTGATGTACAATATGACATGTCGTCATAGTAATAATGTATTATTTTTTGATACTAATAAATTTATTAGTAAAACTTTTTTGACTAGGGATACTATGTACCTAACCAAACATAGTAAAATAATAATTGCTAAATTGTTAGCATATAATATTTTTGATCCCGTTATAAATAGTATAACGCAGTTACCCGACGAGCCTGTATGTGTAGTTAGTAGTAGTACTAATGAGGGCATTAAAACGGCAGTGTCAGTAAATGCAAATTTAAACTGATCACAACGACAATGGGGAAGCATAAAGCATTTCATTTAGTCCATCAGAATATACAAGGCTTACCCAGCAAAATTTTAGAATTAGAACTATTTTTAAATTATTTAAATGTAGATGTTATGTGCTTAACAGAACACTGGATTGTAGAAAATCAGTTACTTCCCTTTTATAATAATTATTGTTTTGCAAGTTCCTATAAAAGAAAAGCTGCAATACGTGGTGGCTCTTTGATTATAGTTAAAAATAGTGTAAAATGTAAAGAACGGAAAGATATTGTAAACCTTACTATTGAGAGGACTATTGAACTTTCATGTGTGGAACTGGAGCGGCATATCATAGTGTGTGTGTACCGCCCCCCCGACGCAAATCAGGTAGCTTTTGAATGTACTATGAAGAAGTTTTGTTGAAAGTATTTACATGTAGGAAAGATCTCATTGTTTGTGGCGACTTTAATATAGATATTTTAGCGAATCCTCTTGCCGATCGATTGCTTAATTTATTCAAATGCTTTAGTTTACAACATCTTTTCAAGGACCCTACTAGGGTAACCCCAACAACTGCTACTTGTTTAGATAATATTTTCTGCAATCAATCCCCAACCAACAAAGCCGTAATAAAGCATTTTAAATCAGACCATTATGGTCAGAGTGTCAATTTTAGTTACGATTATAACGATAAGAACAAAGTTGAGAAATATACCTACAGGCCTATCACAGAGAGCCGTATTAGGAATTTCCAAACTAAAATACAACTAGCAGTAACTAATGTATCTTGTTCTGATGACCCAAATGACTTATTTGCCGAACTTTTGAATATTGTAAACAAAGAACACAGTGAAGTCTTCAAACTTAAAACATGCATAGTTAGAGACAAGGTTGGGTTCACTGATTGGGCCACTCCCGGCATCTATAGAAGTAGGAATAGACTATATGATCTTTATGGTGCTAGAGAAGCTATGTTACATGATCCTGCGTTTCTTTTGTATGTAACCAACTACTCTAAAACATTTAAGAAAGTCTGCAATGCTGCGAAATGCCTGTTCTTGAGGAAAAAGCTAGTAAATTCATCTAATAAAATAAAAGCAACATGGACACTAATAAATAACGAAACTGGTAAATCAAAGCCACGGAATAGAGAAATTAGGTTAAAAATTAATAATTCAATACTCGTAAATGATAAAGATATAGCCAATGCTTTTGAAGCATTTTTTTCTAATATTCCTAAAGTTGTTACCGGGTCTCTAAACTCCTCACCTCCAATGGCCGTTAAATTATTAGAATCATCTGTTGAAAAATGTAAGGAGGTTTTTATCTTTAGCCATGTAAATGCTAATTATATAGTAAAAACATTTAAGTCGATTAACATCAAAAATACTGAGTATCTTTGGGGTATTTCATCCAAAGTACTGAGTTCAATTATTAAGGAAGTTGCTCCTTGTTTGGCCTACATTTTCAATAATTGTGTCGACGCAGGAGTTTTTCCTGATCTCATGAAATATAGTAAATTGGTACCTCTTTATAAATCTGGTAGTCACACTGATCCAGCCAACTACAGGCCAATTTCAATACTTCCCACAATGAGTAAAGTTTTTGAAAAGATTATCCTTACTCAGTTGTCCTCTCACTTTAACCTTAATAGACTACTTCATAAAAATCAATTTGGCTTCACCAAGGGTAGATCGACAACCGATGCTGGTACAGCTCTATTAAAGCATATATTGGATGCCTGGGATAAGGCGAAAAACGCCATCGGTATATTTTGCGACCTTTCTAAGGCTTTTGATTGTGTAGATCATTGTACACTAATTGGAAAATTAAAACATTACGGTATTGATAACAAGGCACTGGACCTTATGCAATCTTATTTATCTGGTCGAGTTCAAAAAGTAGATATTGGTAAAGAAAGATCTCGGGGCTCAAAAATTGAATTGGGCGTTCCACAAGGATCAATATTAGGTCCCTTTTTATTTTTAGTTTATGTAAATGATCTCCCTTTTTTTGCAAAAGATCTCTGTGATATAGTGTTATTTGCTGATGATACTTCATTGATTTTTAAAGTTGACAGAAAAAAATGTAATTATGACGATGTAAATAACTCGCTTTCACAAATACTAGATTGGTTCACCTCCAACAACCTCTTACTAAATGCTAAAAAAACCAAATGCATAAAATTCATGCTACCAAATGTAAGAGAACTCCCAACTAAGATAATGCTAAAGGATGAGATCGTTGACTTTGTCGACTCAACGGTTTTCCTAGGGTTACATATTGATTCCTCTCTTCAATGGAGACCGCAAATTGATGCTCTCGCAGGCAAACTTAGTTCAGCAGCATATGCGGTTCGAACAATTAGATATATTACCGATGAAGATACAGCTAGGTTAGTTTATTTCAGTTACTTCCATAGTATCATGTCTTATGGTATTTTGCTTTGGGGACGGGCAGCCGACATTCAGACTATCTTTGTTCTCCAAAAAAGGGCTGTACGCGCAATTTATAAATTAAAGCCACGCCACTCTTTGAGGGAATTATTTAAAGACATAAATATTTTGACAGTAATATCGCAATACATATATGAAAATCTAATGTATACGCACAAAAACAAAGATAGCTTTTTAAAAAAATGTGATGTTCACAAAGTAAATACAAGAAACAAGAACAAACTGCACATCCCATCATATAGATTACGAAAGGTAGGGAAATCATTTATGGGAAATTGCGTACGTTTCTATAACAAGCTTCCATCTGAAGCAACTGAGCTCCCTATTCGTAAATTTAAACAGTACATAAAACGAAATCTAATAAAGAAAGCCTATTACTCCATAGATGATTACATCAATGATGTAAATGCTTGGCCAGATGTCGCTCAGTTCCACACCGACAATGGTATATAAGGGATATAATGTTAAGCTAGGTTAGTTTTATATAAATATTGAGTTATATACAAATTAGATTATATTTAGACTGAGATAAGTAATGTATTAATTTTAAGATTTATAAAACTTACTAGTGGTTTCTTTTTCGCTTCTTCCACTAGTGGACAAAAAATTGAAGCGAATAAAATCAATAACATCATATTTCTTATTTGATAATAATGACTATTTATAAACCTGTTTATAGTATAAAATTTGACTTGTCTAAGTGCTTATTTTGTAAGCTTAAAGAAATAAACGTTATTGATATTGATTTGACTTTCTATTTAGGTTGAAACCAAACTATCAATCTCTTCTTCAAAATTGCACCGCAAGCACTATTTATAGTTTCTTTCCTCATAGACGATTCTGCGACCATACCATTCTAATATTAAATGATTTTATGTCCTGAGGTCTTTTACTTTAGAGTCTAGTAGAACACTGCCTAGTTTAGAGCTAGATGATGCTGTGTGTTTTTTTTATCGATACTTGATAAATGATAATTCACTTTCATTGTCAACTTACTAAAGTTTTTTTTTATTTTTATAAAATAAATAAATAAATAATGCTGGACAACTCACACAGCATTATCTAGCTAAGCAGAGCTTGTGTTATGGGTACTAGATAACTGATATACATAATACAATACAACACAATACATAATAAAGTGTTTATTTTCAATACCTATTTAGTTTTCCATTAGCTAATGCTGGTTAGTTGTTTTTGCATTTAATTGCAGAGTCAGAAAGCTTTGTTATAAAATAAGCTATAAAATGGTCATAAAGAAAAGTTCTTCGGTTTCAGTATTACAGAGTTAATTTCAACCTTTTCCATAAATAAAACCTAATACCACAAGCTTTAATGTGGTTTAAAAACTTTACTGCTGTATGGTTTTAAAACAAGGAGCATTCGCTGCAAGCAATTACATTTTCAAATACAGCACGTTCCGGCAAGGTAATGTTTCATTAAAAATACTACCGTAGTAGGTATGACTAATTCAAGCGGATTATCTACGAATCCTTAACTTAACTTCCAACACGAACTAGGTTCATAGCCAACCTGCGTGGTGGTTCGGCTCCTTTATTCCCGCGACGAATTTTTATTGGGTTCGCTTTTTCAAGACAAGGACGAGCGAACACCGCGCGGTGAAGAGAAAAGGAGGCAAGAACCGACCCGCGCGCAATTTCACTACTTATTATTTATAAATTTGATATTGCTCTAAAATAATACTCTTTCGCAAAACAATAAAACTATGTTGCTCTTAAGTGTTTAGTTAAGTATTTTTTAGACGACATTTCATAAAAATATGTTAAATAACTAGCAAATGAAACTGGTTTTCCGTAGTAAAAATGAAAATTTAGAGGAAACTTTGCGATTTTTTTTCTATCGAGTCAAGTTGAGTCAATCGTGTTTCGATCGCGTGTAACGCACTAACTAAAATCCTAAACTTTCGATCGATTGGGCAGCGTTTAGCAAATTACGTCTAGTCTATTACGTCTAGTCTTCTCGTCATCCATACCGCAATGCTTGAAAACGAAAGTTTTCAGATGGGACAACGATTTGCGAAGACTGCTGGCAGATGCTGGATGCGGCAAGCTGAAGACAGGGCGCTATGGCGCTCATTAGGTTAGGCCCATGTCCAGCTGTGGACTAATATAGGTTGATGATGATGAAGTGCTTATTTTGTAAGCCTAAAGAAATAGTTATTGTGTTTGAGTTTAGTAGTTAAAAATAACAGCGATTCCACGGGTGTTTGAGTTTAGTAGTTAAAAATAATAGCGATTCCACGGATTAAGTATACATACCTATGTACATTCAAATTTATTGCATATCAAACAATATTTATATGTACATCTGTCAGCGATTCCCGATTGAGAAACGGTTGTTTTATATCAGTGCACATCAAGAACCAAATGTCTTCAATAAAAATTCGTTGTTTGTTTTTGCTGACGTAGACGGCTATCGTTTTCAAACGTCGTGGATTGCAACACTAAAATAAAAATACATGTTACTTTTTTGCACACTTTCGCATTTAAAATAATATAAGAAAAAGAAAGATCTTACAGAACTCCTAAAGTCCACGGGTGATCGGAATGCTGATTTTTATTTCAGTCAACAAAATTAGCCTTGCCATTCAACGTGGGAATGCTACCATTATCCTGGGCATCCTGGCTTCTGGTGAGGCCTTAAATTTTTTGAAAATAGGTATAATTGTAAATATTAGTCTTAATTATTTTATTTTGTACTTGTTCTTGTTTTTTATTTATTTCACAATATACTATCTTTATTCAGAAAGAAAATAACAATCAAATAACAAATTTAAATTAAAACTAGTATTTACAATAGAAACAATTAAGCTATCTGCAAACTGTTGCAAACAATCTACAGGTAGCTCAACTGATCCATATCAATACCAGTTGGAAGCGTGCCTAAGACACTGGCTGCATTGCCCCGCTGTATAGCAATGCTGATGCGCTGTGCCAGATACTCACCAGCTCTCGGGTCACGCGTCGCTTCGACCAGACGCTCAGATAATTTTTTGAAAACCCGGAGAGCCTCGGTACCCCACGAACCTAGGGTCTCGACTCCAAGGGGAGCAAATGTGTAGGCTCTGTCGAGACCTGCATATTTGCGCCTCTTGAGATCTTCGTTCTTGTTTTGTCTATAATTAATGTATGATTATAAATTATAACACTTCATTCATTTAAAAAGTCGTTATTTTTTTTCAGCAACAGATTTTTTTTAAAAAATATTGTAGAACTATTCTAATAATCCAAATAACAGTTTTAGTTTTTTGTAGGAGATTCACGAAAAAAATATAGAATGTGGGTAAAGGTCTATATTTTTTCGGGTAATACGCGTATAAAACCGAGAGCAGGCGGTCAATAACCACTACAAAAGCCAAGTCATGATGAATAAGGGTCACGGAATAGTCTTTGTCGGAGTGTAAGTATGATGACTGTCCGTGATGATGATGGCATTATGATATCTCCCTAATGCCAATTTGTCTCCTTAGATGTCACTTTTATCTCTGAAATTGCTGAAAAACGGTACATTAATGCAGCGACAATTTTATCCATTTAAGCTCTGCTGAGCGTTTAAACCTGAAGAAGCTTCTTCTTCTTGAATTCACATAAAAAAAGTAATTTAACTGCTTTTTTTAATCTTATCTGTTGTATAATGGATGAAGTTTGATTTGTAGCTGTAAAGGCTGGCATTTGGATGGATGTCGAAATTCGTAAGAAATTATCATGTAATCAATTTTTTTGTGTATCCTTCCAAAGTATAATTTGCTCAAATGCGAAAGTTTGTAGATAGATAGAAAACTCTTTATTGTACCATACAAACACAATATAATACAAAAGGATATACATAGGCGGCCTTATCGCTTTAAGCGATCTCTTCCAGGCAACCTTGTTTGTATGTTTAGATGTTTTTTACATCTTCACGTTCAAAGGGGGGTTGGGAGTTAGGGGAGGCCTATGTCCAGCAGTGGACTGGTATAGGCTGATGATGATGATGATGATGATGAATATCTTTAGGGTGGATTTTTTAGAATCAGAATAAATCGTTTATTTGCAGAATACAATAATTACATGCCAAGATCTTAAAGCTATGTGATGACATTGTATTCGACACACAAACAAGTGTGCAAATATTAAATATGTCATTATTATTATTATTAGGTAGGTATAACTTATCGTATAAAATATCATTAACTAATGCTCTTAAAATTTAAGTATTCGTTTACACTATAAAACCAATTTGAAAGCAACAGCATATCTAACTGTTTCTTAGATAAGTTTTCATTCAAATCCTTCAATTTTTCTGGTAGCTTGTAGCTGTGTAGACGGAGCTAGTGCACCGCCCTGAGTAGGAAGAGAGGTAGATACCTTAACAAGTGTACCTACAGGAAAATGGTCTCATGATGAGTTCTCTAAAAGTTATGGATAAGAGACTAATAAACTAGCAATAGAAATTTTCGTATACATTAATAATAAAAAAAGTAATGTTTGCTAACTGTAATTTTGTGGTAATCTGTATCAATATGGGCATTTAACAGTTTTTTTTGTAATAATTATCGATTGTTTTTTGTACTGTTTAAAAACTTCTTAGAGACCAATTTGTGGATAAGGTTTTAAAAAAAATCATAAATCGCTAAAAACGTTTTACATTTGCTTACGCAAAGTTTCATCAGTCCCTTGTTTTGATAAAAGCTCTTAAAATGTTTTATGCATGAATGCGTTCGCTGCGTAGGTTTTTAAATATATCTACTGAATCAATTTATCTAATGGCTATTGAATATTCAATAACTTTTTCTTATTTCCCAAAAAGGCTCTTTTAAAACCTCATTGTTTTTCGATTTTTTAACCGACGAAAAAAACAAAAGACTATACCCATAACACAAGGTCTGCTTAGCTTGGGGCTTTTGCTGTGTCAATTGCAAGCATTTTTTTTTAATAATGATAGGTACTATTTTAAAAACAGTTCATTATGACATGTCTTTTTGCTTATTTTGTAAGTGTATAGTAGGTAATAAAGTTATTGAGTTTGAGTTTGAACGTGCTTCGGTAACTAAGCGGTTAGATACAACGCAGACGGAGTAATGGCTTATTGTCGAGTTATTAATAGTGCCGTGTATGGTTTGCATATTACACAAGTAATGAAGATTATGGCTACATTATTAATAACTCGAGGCCTGTGCTCGAAAGGCATAACTCAACTACAAAACACAAGGACAGATTTTATCAATCACTAAACTGAGAAATTTATTTCTGATTAAAAATTATCAGTGCTTCTGGCCGAAGCGACGCTTTACTCGAAAGCTGGTGAGTATCTGGCGCAGCGCATCAGCAATGATATACAGCAGGGCAATGCAGTCAGCGTCTTGGGCACGCTTCCGACTGGTATCGATATGGATGTTGAGTGTAGAATATAGATTTTTTGCAACAGTATACAGTTTCGCTCAACTGTTTCAATTATAATTTTCATTATTTCTGATTTGTATGTATAATTTGTATGAATCGAATCTTTAGTGGGTACTACGACTAGGCAAACACCTATATAGTGTAGGACACCTTCCGGCCTGGTGGGATGACTATACACGAAGACTGCAGGTAGATGCTGGATGCGGCAAGCTGGATGCTCATTTGGGGAGGCATCCAGCACTGGACTAATATAGGCTGATGATAATTAAAGAAAGGAATATTTTCAACAAAAATATTCACAATTCGTACGTAGGCTTTATGTAATTAATAAAAAATATATTATTATTTCCCTAAAATCTACCTTCATTATGTTTTTTTCTTATTTAGCGTCTTGAAATCTTAAACTTGATACATACGAGTTCTAACATTCACAACAGGTTTAAGATGAATATAATTTTGATTACCTACGCATAGAGTTGTAAAAATAAATCTATTGTTTTCAAACTTTAGGTTAACAGGTTTAAGATGAATATAATTTTGATTACCTACGCATAGAGTTGTAAAAATAAATCTATTGTTTTCAAACTTTAGGTTAACAGGTTTAAGATGAAAATAATTTTGATTACCTACGCATAGAGTTGTAAAAATAAATCTATTGTTTTCAAACTTTAGGTTAACAGGTTTAAGATGAATATAATTTTGATTACCTACGCATAGAGTTGTAAAAATAAATCTACTACAACTTTAAGTTAACTATTGGCTATGTGCCTTTACTCATTTCAGAGAGTCGTGACCTCTTGTCATCACGTCATCTCTAATTGGGGCTTCCTTCGTCAGTCCCGAAACGTGAAAAGCATCAAGAAGTTGAAAGTCAAACCTAACTAGATTATTTAAACTCCCACAAACTTAAAGTTACTTAAACTCTTGCAAAACTTTGAAGGGTTTGCTCGAAATAATCACTGGCTATTTATAAAATTTACTGTTTAAACGTTATTTTGTTAGTTATTTTTATTGACGTGTAAATGTGGGTACTACTGATCGACGCTACCGGGCACGAAACTGCACGAACGCTCGCTGTGATGTTACATTACGTAACATCACAGCGAGCGTTCGTGCAGTCAGTATGTGAAAATTAGCTCACGACACACAACGAGACCGCTTTGAGCACATGGCGCGTAACGTTACATTGCTGCGAATGGTAAATTCATAGACACATAGATTTAAATCGTAATTTTTTCACTACGTTTGGTAAATTATGCTCCGTAACACCCCGGTCAGTACCCGGTTTTTTTTTGGTATGTTTTTCTTTTTTGTGTTTAGAAAAGTTTTCTCATAAACAACAATCTCAATCAATGCACATTGATTTCCCCGTTTGAATCATCTTGTGTTAATCATACATCAAAAGTACCTAGTCACGTATCTATTTAATTCATTTGGGCTCAAAGCAACAATTTCATTTCTGGAAAAAGACTGAACAAAGTAATTGGTTTAGAAGAATGCTACAATAACTTTGTAGATCCTCGAAGATTTCTTTTTATTGTTGCGTTCAGAATTTGTTCTGGTCTTTGAACGTGTTTCATCGAATTGTTGTGGCTTGGAATTACCTGGGTGGAAAAAAACTAGGTACTTTGCTCATTTTCTACAACAAAGATACCGACCTAGTTTTTCTCGAATTAACGTTATTAGGTACATTTCGTTCGTTATTTCCTTTGACAGTAAGTAAAAAGCGAAGGAAATAGATTTATTTCATTTATCTGTAATTGATCTTTTGATCCGGTGTTGAGCAAAATGTGTTTGAGAGATTAGACACTGAATAAAGTGAACCATCTGTTCACTCAAATATAATACATAACACGAGAAGAGCCAAGTCGGTCAATATATTACCTTCGACTATGAAGTTGGCAAATTACCTAGTACTTTAGTAGTTTAGGATAACTTTCGAGTAGGTAATTTGCCAACTTCATAGTCGAAGGTAATAAAATATCTGACTTGGCTTTTCTCGTCATCTCAAGAATTTTACGGCGATAAGTATTACGGATATAGTATTACGATTATTATTCACTTCATTTATTTTATATGTCGTAAAAAATACATTTTTACTATAGAAAATAAAATATTAAAAACAATACTACAGTAAAAAATATATCAAAATGGTAGATTACCGGCCGCGAAGCTTAGGGTAGGGCTGCAAAGAAAGGAACTTCCTGGCGATACGCGTCGAATCCAGGAGTACCGCCTTTTGGATCTGACCTTTGATCTAACTTCCTAGCGAGAGTCTCTTATCTACAGTCCGATTATTATTATTAATAGCATTACCCCCCATGACATAACAAATCAGGGGGAGTCCTGCGTCCAGCAGTGGACTATTATAGGCTGTTGAGGATGGGGATTACGGTGCCCTCGGGGTTCATAATCACCCGTTTTTGGATTTGTAAATATGTATATTACGTTTCATGCTGTTTAAAAATTTAAAAAAATTACTGTAGCCAATTTCTTCTATTTTTAAACGGGATAAACGCGAGTGAAGCCGCCGTCAGAAGGTAGTTTATAATGAAATGTTGTTTGTAAACCGACCGGAACCCCGTCAATCTTGCACATGATCGGCGCAGCTCCGTTTACCCAGTCCTGTCCAATCCATGATTAATGCACTCTGCAATAACTCACTTCTAATAAATCAACAGGAATAGATTAGATGTGGTTGGGCGTCTTCCACTCAAAGAGATAATAGGTTAGCTTTTGTACAGCATAACTTGTGGTTGAAATTTTTTGGTCGATTCTTTGATCGGTCAAAACATCAGTGACGGTTTTTTTTATTTACGTTAGTTCGATTACAGGATAAGGCAATGTTTTTAAATGTTTTTAAAGTCTTTGTGTTTTTAAAAATTTATTTGTATTTTTTTCATTAGTTAAAACGGGTGTTACGATCGAGAGAGATTTAAGAAAATGTTTTTCTTCAGTAAAATTCAATTTTCAACATTTTTAGTAGCACTTACTTGCCCTCAATATCCAACGGCCGTGGTACTCTATACCTAAATACATTCCGCGTGCGAACAGAATGGGATGGAACTATTTCAAACTGAAACAATAGCGTAAATAATTTACTTTCACAAGGATCCATTTGTAAGAGAATGTATGTGATATCCACTGCCAGCCCACGCACACACTACGCACGTATACAAGATTAATGTCGTCATTGCTATACTCGTGGCTTGCATTTGGCTCCAAAGCAGGTCAACGCTGTTAAGGCGCATACCTCACCCAAACTAGCGCCGCCACCTTCTTTATGTTATTATTCCCTGGGTATTCTTCTATTTAATATGGTGATGAAAATAAAAAATCTTGTGATTCATAGTTTAGGAGAAAAATTTAAAAAGTTAATACAACAGAAGGTAATCTGCACAGTTATTTCTGGTATTTAAAAAATAGTTTTTTTTTCATTTTCGAAACAAAGGGAATCTGCCTCCTATCCCATAGATATTATTATTATGGTATTATTTCACATCTATCGCCGTCTTAAGCAGCGAAGCGATCTGTGTGTTATTGGAATTTGTGTTTATTCGGAAAAATTGTGAGAGTTACCGGATATAATGTTTTTGACAGCCTTCCACATAATGTTTACTATGACACTCGATATTTCCTTCCGCTCCCACTTTCCATCCAAAATGCAGCTTGATATTAAATAATAATTTCTAACCGCGATTTCGCACAACTTGTTTGTATGGAAATCTTTATATTATAGGTTACACTTGCGCATGGGAACTGATATGAGCGATATAAACTGGCATAGTACCTATGTATATAATATAAAAATAATAATCTATAAAAATAGCTCTGCGATAGTGTGTTTGTTTGTTTGTCCTTCCTTCACGCCCTAAGCATCATTGACTTGATTTTTGGAATAATGTTAGTTAAAAGGATGAAAAGTACAAATAGGCTTTTAAAAAAGGTTTTCGAAGCGGACTAAAGCAATTACATAATCATTAATTACTATAGCTTTCAATAGCTACTTATCCTGAGTTGCACATAGCCCTTATTTTAAAATCGATTACCAAGTTTTGTGTTAGATACTTCTACATGTCATTACTTCATCATGTCCCATCGAAACATTCGTAACCTTCAGTAACGGAAATTGATACAGAATCGATAAAAATTTGGCAACGCACAAAATGCTGAGTGGTTTGTTTTTATTGGTACTAACTGTTCACTCAGCATCTGGTTACAGAGTTGAGATAGGAAAGCGAGCTATATTTACCTTATGCCATAGATAATTGTTTAGGATTATTCCGGAAATCCCCCACGGCCGTCCCCCACGTGAGGGGTTTAAAAATTTACAGCGAGTGATGTACTAGACAGAGGATTCTGACATAAACTAGTGCGTTTGTTGCCAAAATTAATATCAACAAAACTTAGTTTAGCATATCAACGAAACTAAGTGCGTTTTTTGCCAAAATGAATATCAACGAAACTAAGTTCAGCTTGATCGAGTTCAAATTTCATAATACCTATTGCATGACAGATTTGGATCAACTTTGTGTCGGTTAATTACGCTAAATGCATTTAAAGCGCTATACTGCCGTTTTTTATTTGATTTCCTTAGAGTAACTAAAAATTATTTCATAATATTTTTGTGGTCAGGATCATCCGTCTTTCCCTTGTGCAAAACAGGTCCAGCCTCAGCATAATGTCGCTACCGCCCGGAGACGTAAACGACGCTGGTTTTCAGTCTGAACCTCTGGGCTGACGACTGACTGAGATGACTTAGAATAAATACTCCGCCACTCAGCCTGTCGATATCGAAAGAAATGACAAAGAATGAATACTCCTCGAACTCAGCCCGACGATGTCGAAAGAGATTAGTATGAATAAAGACTCCACCACTCAGCCCGTCGATATCGAAAGGGATGACAAAGAATGAAGACACCGCCATCTCAGCCTGACGTTTTCGAAAGAGATGACTAAGAATGAAGACTCCTCCAACTCAGCCCGACGATGTCGAAAGAAATTAGTAAGAATGAAGACTCCTTAGGAGCACCTCGTACTCGGAGGGATGCAGAACGCGCTCGTCTAGAACCGCACTCACCCCGAAAAAGTTCTTCGTTAAGGGATGAAACGTTGGTGTCTTTCCAACACAAATAAGGTTCGTAGTTAACCCACATAATAAATAAATTAAATAATAAATAAATAATGCTGGACAATTTACACAGCATTATCTAGCCCCAAACTAAGCAGAACTTGTGTTATGGGTACTAGATAACTGATATACATAATACAATACAATACATACATAGATATTTTTTATTATACACAGAAAACAACTAGAACACCCTGAACAAATGTCTGCAGATCGTACACACATTTGTCCCAAGGCGGGAATTTCTCCTGCGTCGCAGGCAGACCTTCGCCTACCGCGCCACGGAGGTCGTACATCCGCAACGAATTCGTCAAACTACGATAGTTTTTATAGTAATATAGATAAAGCTTTAAGCCTGGAATCAATAAAATCTTTTTATCAAATAATCATTTCCCATTGGATTATATAATAACCTTGAAATGTTTCCATAGAAACGCGTGCGAATCCGCATACAGAAACTAGTATTTTCATGAACGTAAGCCGTAATCTATTTCTAGCGTAGAATTTCAGTCGATTACACTTATAATTTTATTGCAGTCGATGATTTAACATAAAAATATTTGATGGTGACGGTGATGGACCTTGAACTAACGTTATGAAAGGTTTTGTTTATGAAAGGTCAAATTTATGAAAGGTTATTTTTGTATCGTCTAGTCGAAGAGAGACCATCGAATGAGAATCATTGCGAAGAGTTCTTTTACCAAAATTTGACAGAATTGATCAACACAACAGAAATTGTTTTCAAAATCAAGGGAATCCGCTTACTTTTATGAAAACGCTAACAGTAATCTTAATCTGAATCAGTAGATAATAATTTATAAAGAAACTTTTGGAAACACTGCACTTGACTGGTTTTTATTTCCATTTAGATATCGTTGGATGCCATAGTTTTGGCAGACACTGAGGATTGTGTTACAAACGCGCAAAAAAGTTTTCATCAGTGAGATCCGATTTCGAGGGGCGTTTCAATGTATCTGCACTTCTGCAGCAAATAAAATTTTGATTGCTGAACTTGAATAATAGAACAAAAGTAGTTTTTAGTTAAACAAAGGCCATTCAAGGTCAAGGTCGTTTGAAGTCATAAGTTTTGAAAGAAGAGAACGTTCTCTTCTAGTCACACAAATGGCCTACTTCTTTTAGGGTTAGCTCGTCATACCCATGACTTTTTTATTTTTAAAGAAAAAAACTACCGACAACCGCTGGGGTAAACGTGTTCTTGAACGGAGACCGCGACTCGACAAACGTAGTGTAGGACGCCCTCCGACCAGGTGGGGTGACGATTTGCGAAAGACTGCTGGCAGATTCTGGATGCGGCGAGCTGAAGACAGGGCGCTATGGCACTCATTAAGGGAGGCCTATGTCCAGCGGTGGACTAATATACGCTGATGATGATGATGATAAAGAAAAAAACATGGAAATCTGAGATAATGCTACTTCAGAATAAACTTATAATTTCAAGAAATCAGTACCTAACTAGAAGAAAATTTACTCCGGATCTAGATAAAACAGGTATTCACTCAGCAGGGACAATCATGTAGAAAATCTATAAATGAGTGTGCCAAATGATTTTTTAAGCATAGTACCTACTGAAGAGTTTACCAAATAAACAAAACCCACTGTTATATAGACAAATTTAAGCAGCCCTTTGACTATTTTATCCAATAGTTCTACAAACAGAGAGGTGCCAAACAATTTGAGATAATTATAGAAACGTTTGATGTTGCTGCTGGAAATGACTGATAGATCACAGGTTCTAATCCTTTGTAACATCCTCTGATGATGTGGCCAAATCCAGAAATTCGTGTGCAGGTGTGATATCGGACATTTGTTTCCGCTCAACGTGGGTACTTACGTATTTGCCAGCTACATACATACCCACAGACACGCATAGAGTGCTATTCCCACTTACTCGACTCTGTGGTTGGTCAGACGACCTCTGCGGCGCGGTGGGCGATGGTCTGCCTGCGACGCAGGAGGTTGCGGGTTCGATTCTCCCCTCGGAACAAAAGTGTATACGATCTGCAGACATTTGTTCAGGGTGTTCTGGTCGTTTTCTATGTTTAATAAAAAAATATCTATCTATGTATTGTGTTATATTTTGTATATCCAGTTATCTAGTCCACATAACACAAGCTTTGCTTAGCTTGGGGCTAGGTAATGGTGTGTGAATTGTCCAGGGCTATTTATTTATTTATTGTGGTTGGCGCGTGAAAAAAAATAAGAGGTGGACATTTTTGATTTTTTTGGAACTATTCCTCTTTCATCTCAAACACTTCTTCCTGTATTCAAATAGCTCGAATTCGTCCATATTGCCCCATTCCAGCAAATTTTAAAATCGACACGAACAACTCTACTGTTGAAGGCACGAACTGGATTGAACGCATTTATTTTAAGCAGAAAACGTGTTTAGACAAACAGAGTGAAAACAATTTATTTGCTCGTTTTATTAACTGTTTCCGCGTACAACATCCAATAGGCATTACTTTTAAATTGGCGTTCGTGGGTACGCCTACCGAGTACAATATCAACCTTCATAAACAAGGATCAGAAAGGTCTTGAATCCATTTTCACCAATTTGAACATATCAGAAGTCGATATTAGGAAGGTAATTTTTCGTTTTATAATTTTTAATTAATACATACCTAGATCCATATCACCAGTCGGAAGCGTGCCCAAGACACTGGTTGCATTGCTCCACTGTATGGCAATGCTGATGCGCTGTGCCAGATACTCAGCAGCTCCCGGGTCACGCGTCGCTTCGCTCCGACTGGTATAATATTGATAATGATCAGTAGAGCTACCTGTAGGTTTTTTACAGCAGTCTGCATCTCAATTTTTGTTATAGTTCTTACTCGCACTCTGGGCATCTCTAAGAAATGAAATAAGTTCCCAAAAATTTTCGACTTCGGCGGGACTCGAACCCGCGCCCGACCCTTAGTACGATTTTCGACGAAAACCGACAGAGACTTCGCTTAGTTGGTTAGAGCACACCCGTGCTTAAGGGTGGGGCACGGGTTCGAGTCCCGCCGAAGTCGATTTTTTTTGGGAACTAATTTCATTTCTTAGTAAGCTCAATTGTTTCAATTGTGAACACTTGTTTTAATTTTATTCTATTATTTGTTTGTAAATTTCTTTCTTAAAAAAGATATTACCTACCTACTTTAAATGAGAATGCATTATTCATAACTACACATTATCATTTAACTAACTGCGCCTCGCGGTGTTACCCGCGATTTATAAGTCCACTTTCACGGGAACACTACACTTTTCCGGGATATAAGTATAAAATATAGTAAAGTATGTAGAAATCCGAGAGATTGTGAACTAACCTTGCATCAAGTTTCATTTATTTCTGTTCTGCCGATTTAAATTCTACTGAAAATAGAATATCTGAAATCTGAAAATCTGAAAATATCTGAAAATAATATCATAAAAGGGTCTGCTATTGAAATTAGACCAACAGTATGGGCGTCAATGGATAAGTTGACACATGACTGTGGAAGATGACACGAAATTCCACTCTACTCATCTATGCACCATAGCGAAACGAAGTATTTCTATTTAGCGTACCAATTCTAAGAGCACCTCATTTAGAGCACCCAAAAAAGTTTCTAGTGATTGGCAACAAAAGCTGAAACAACTCACTATGCGGAATATAAGTATCTAGTCTCAAGTTTCAAAGAAAATTACTGTAACCTCGCCACACAGGCTCTACAGTAACCTAGTTCATGATAATACTTGGATCTAGTTCTGCAATATGGAACCAATTCACGATACGATAGTTTTGAGATTTTGTTTAAAAATTTTGTAGAAAGAATTGTGCATCAAATTTTTATATCCATGTACAAAATTCAAAATATACTGGTCAACAAATTCCAATTTATTTTGGAAGATTTGATGTTGACTGGAGTATTGCTCCATAAAAGCTGAATCAAACATCTACGAGGACACACGCACTCAAAATAACAAAAAATAAAAATAAGAAAGTGTTTTGAGTTAAAAAGAATTATTACATTGATTAAATTTAAGACCAGCAAAGACCAGCAAGCTATGGAAAGAGCTATGCTCGGAGCTTTTCTGAAGGAAAGGTCGCAACGAATACATCCGACAGAGAATAAAGGTTATCGACCTATCTCAAAGGATTAGCTTGCTGAAGTTTCAGTGTGCTGGCTATATCTCGTAAACGTGTTCTTGACCGCGACTCGGCAAACGTAATGTAGGACGCCCTCCGACTAGGTGGGTTGACGATTTGCGAAAGACTGCTGGCAGGTGCTGGATGCGGCAAGCTGAAGACAGGGCGCTAGCGATAAGGGGAGGACTATGTCCAGTTGTGGACTAATTGAGGCGGATGATGATGATGACGTTGATTAAGCAAGAAACACAAAAAACTGGAATTAGATGGAAGTAATCTTTCGTTTTCAAAGTAATTCGGCAATCGAAATGATAGTTTAGGTAGAGTAGAAAATAAACTAAACAGCTGGTTGAATTCTCGACTATCGTCAAAGTAATTTATAACGAACGGTTGTTTCTAATATTTTAGGGGCTTACTTAAATATGAATGAACTTTACTCGTGTAAGTAGCTTTTATAGAACAAAAAGGGTCATTGGATAATAGTCATCTATTATGTTTCGTCCAATAGCCTATTATTATTGTAAACTCAATTTTATTGCTTTATTTCTTTCCACGACAAACTCTGTGGCACGGTGGGCGAAGGTCCGCCTGACGCAGGAGGTTGCGAGTTCAATTTCCGTCTCAGGACAAATATTTGTACAATCTGCAGGTATTTGTTCAGGGTGTTAGGTCGTTTCCTGTGTATAATAAAAATATGTACCTATCTATTTAAATATATTGTATTATGTATATCAGTTAACTAGTACCCATAACACAAGCTCTGCTTAGCTTGGGGCTAGATAAGTCTGTGTAAATTGTCGAGCATTATTTATTTATAGGTGCATACCCCACCCAAACTAGCGCCGCCACCTACTTTATCTTAATATTCCGTTTAACAGAGGAAATTTCAAAAATCCATTGCGCAGTTTGTGATTCTTATTGTATGATTTTTTTATGCCTTTGTAATAGTTTTATTCTGTTTAGTTTAGGCAGTGAATTGGTGTAGTGAAATAGTGATTTTGGTGGCCACCAAGGGCAACTTCGATTCACTGCCTCGCAGAAAGATGTGGGATTCGAACCCACATCCTCCCTCATCGCAGGCGGCAGACCTTCACCAGCCTCACTACATCGATGGTCTAAATTTTAATGCGCAAAAGATTTAAACAACAAACTCAACTAATTTATCCAAGAAACATCCATCATCATGGTAATCTGGTCAATTCAAAATTCAAAGTACTGATACCAGGAAGGTAGCTAGAACTAACACCCACCCAGAATATACTGTTCTAGGAAGGTAGCTGATACCTAATATTGAATCCATTGTTTCCGTAAACGCTTTATAACCTGAAATACATTGTAGTCCATCGATAGGTAATCCCCGGTTTAGTTTACAGGCAGTTTACACTACACGAATTAGAAATTATAACCTAGTAAGTATTTACAATTAGGGTATTACACCCATTTTTGAAGTGTCTCGATTAGGTTCTATAGTTCTAATGAACTACTGAAATATACAAAATTTTTATCGTATCGATAAGTGCCTTAAAAATTCATTTAGAATTTACATATTCAAGTTGCCCGCGTAGCTTGACAAAGACATTGAACGCAGTGGACGCCATATTTACTTTGTGGTCATGACGTCTGTTGGATCTGAGACCTGAACAAATGAGCTGATGTTGCTGATGACAGGTGATACTTAATAGTTTGCCTATACAATGACTTAACAGCATTGTGCCTAATATTTAATGGTAGGTATTTAAAGACTTAGAGATTAAAAAAACTATAGGCAAAGCTGAGTTGTATTAATACCTACTGAATTTTTAACCTGAAAACTAGTACAATACAGTAAAGTGAAGATAGCAATCATTTTATAATTAAAACAACATTATCCAATCAAAAATAATGTAATTACGAGACTTAGAACTACTCAGGCGGATTACTTGCTTTACTTATAAGCATTTACACGGCGGCGAATCCGTTTTTTACGTGTCAGTCAGAGGATCGTTTTTTCACAGATCCTTCGATACTGGAAACAATCTTTTACTGTATCCAGGATACTGTCGGGTGTAAGAAGTGTGTGAACTTGTTACAACTTCATACACACTACATCATGAAACGGATGCAGTGTGAATACGCTCTAACGATGTACCTACGTAATTCGCAATAGGGAATATGCATAGTTTTTTTTTTATTTAGTTAACACCCACAAGTTTATAAATGTGTAAACAAAAGAAAAACAAAAAAAAAAACTGCACTCAAAGTTGGATGATAAAAACTCTGCCCTTTTTCTGTGTCGTCACCATTCAGTTCGTCAACTCAAAGTGCTTCTGTTCCTTCAAAAAATATACAATTATAAGGAATTAAATGATAATAACCATGTTATATACCAGGCATACTAGGTGGGATGACGATATGCAAAAGACTGCTGGCAGATGCTGGATGCGGCAAGCTGAAGACAGGGCGCTATGGCGCTCATTAGGAGAGGCCTATGTCCAGCAGTGGACTGGTATAGGCTGATGATGATGAACCATCATGTTTGTTGTTTATATGTTGTGTCTAATAACTTGTTTTATTTCTTTTCTTCTTTCAAAAAAGGTTTCCCGCTAAAAGCTTTACAACAAGACGGTGAACGATGACTTTAATTTTAGAAATGTTGCCTTTGGGTCTTATAACACCTACTTTTCAATGAATAAATTTCACAATAAAAACATCAAAAAATACAAAAATAAATATGCAGTAATATTTCTGTAACAATGGAGAATACAAATAAAAATAATCAGCTGTTTTGAAGTAAGATGCATGTACCCTAAGGTTCCTATATTCTTGGGACAACCCTTTGTGAATGGGTGATAAGGACAAGCGTGTGGCTAAGCCTATTCCAAAGACAAGATTTGTCTGTGGCAAACTACAGCATGCATTTCATCAAGCACCTAATATGTTGATGAATCACCATAGTATCATCATTGATGATACTGAGAAGCTAAATGTAGTTATGTTTTAATCAGTTAACTGTCCTATTGAGTGGGACGCTACATGCGTCGACACACTCGCACCTTCCCATCTTCCTAGGACTTCCGTGAGAGCTGGTGCCGCAGATTTGGCCGAAGATCTCAAGAGGCGCAATAGTGAGAAAGAAGGCATATCGGTAATAGTTTTGGAGCCTATTCAATGCAAACAAACAAAGAAATCGTTCCTCTTTATAATATTAGCTGACGATGACTGAGATGTAAGTATTTAGGCAACTAACTGTTAATTTTGAAGACGAAACAAAGTACGTACTAAAACAATTTCTCTTAAAATCTTGAATAACAACAAAAAAGCTTGAAGAGAGATTCACTACAACTTAAAATTTTAGTAGCCGCTACCCGTTTTCGGGGATAAAAAGTAGCCCACTCTTGTCCTCCAATCAGTCCTCCATCCAGGCATAAAACTACGTCTATACAAAATTTCTGCACGATCTTTTCAGTAGTTTGGCTTGAAGACATAACAAACATACATCCATCTAAACATTCGCATTTAGTGTGATGGTTTTGTCCCTGGTTGTATTACCTACATACCTTCTGTAGTCTTCTTGTTTGTGGTCCAAATAAATAAATAATGAGAGTGAAATAAATAATGTTCTATGCAAGGCAATGCATTGTGTTGGTCCTGCTACGCTTTAGACAGGACAGGCTTTTGTTGTCGCTGGATTATTTAGGCCAACGGGCCAAAGAGTTAAAGGATGACTCACGCTAGACCGTGCTAGGTCTGAGCCGAGTGTCTGGCGGAAAAAAAATACCCTTTTAGGGCGCAATGCAAATTGAGAGGTAGATAAACTAATAACAATTATGCCTTAATTATTCTTAATTTCTATAATTGCACAGAATTAATAATCTAGGACCTAGGTTGAGTCAAGTTAAGTTTATAATAATTAAATATATTTTCCATGAATTCTATAATCGAATAGAGCGATTTATTTACTACAGAAATTAACGTTAATTTCTGTAGTGTACACCGAACTACAGAAATTAACGTTATTGCAGAATTCTAGTATTGTTATTCACCATGCTATTGGTTCATTTTGCACATCTCCACTCCATTCAGACAACCTGGAAACCAATTTCCTTTTTTCCATTCTTCGGATAAATCTACACTTTCGTATGTCTCATGTAGAGTCTAATTGGTGAATCAAATCGAGGGCTGACTATTTCTTGTTCTAAATCTTATGGAATAAAAAGCAAATAAGTAACCTTTCTCGTCATCTATGGATGACCACATGCTTGAAAACGAAAGTTTTCAATCAGTGCGTCCTACCCGCCATGACCTACGGAGCTGAGACGTGGACACTCACGGTAGGGCTGGTCCACCAGTTTAAAGTTGCCCAGCGAGCTATGGAGAGAGCTATGCTCGGAGTTTCTCTGAAGAATAGGATTCGTAATGAATACCTCCGACAGAGAACTAAGGTTATCGACATATCTCAAAGGATTAGCAAGCTGAAGTGGCAGTGGGCTGGCCATATCTCGAGAAGAACCGACAACCGCTGAGACCGCGACTCGGCAAACGTAGTGTAGGACGCCCTCCGACCAGGTGTGATGACGATTTGCGAAAGACTGCTGGCAGATGCTGCATGCGGAAAGCTGAAGACAGGGCGCTATGGCGCTCATTAGGGGAGGCCTATGTCCAGCAGTGGACAAATATAGGCTGACGATGATGATGATGAAGTAACCTTAATCTTACAAAAACTTTCGTGCAAGGGAATCCTTCATCCTAGACCTTATATAAAAACAATCAATGCATTATGACCTTCCATTTTTGAACTTGAATTCTTTAAAAACAAATAGCCTAACCTACCTACTTCCGAAGAAACCCTATCCGCTGATAGAATAATACGTTTTTGAAATTCGAAGATAAAATCTAAAGCAGTATAAACTGAAAAGGTTTTCATTATCTCGCAGAATTGTCGTTGGTACCATCTGGTAACTGGTACCGCCGCCACCCTGTTACTGCCAATGCCAATGTCTCGGTAATTATATCACATGGCTAGAATTGCTCTATTTCGTAGCCGATAACCGCAAACTCATGGCAAATTACTATGAAATATAGGTTCTACGTGTTGGTCTTTGTCATACGAAAATGAAAGGGCCTTACCTACTCGAATGCCAAAGTAATTAGTTTTCAAATCCTTCACACTTTTGCTTAGACTTGTGGAATTTTCGAATAGATGATTTTAGAATAGATAGGCACATATACTATAAGCAAATAGCGGCCTAAAATGTCGACAGAAATAGATAGGTCCTACTGCAAGTAACCCTTAAAGGACTTTTTGAAAGGCCGACGCCCAGAGGTACCAATTCTTGTTAAAATTAAAGTAACCCTTTATAAGATTTTTTTATAGTGGGCGTCCAGAAAACACAACGTGTATTAAAATTAATAACCTGAAAAGCGAAATTCATCCAAAAAAAAGGCAAAGTAATTTGGCACTTACCTACGTTATCACGTCAATTACGATTAATTTTTTTTTACGATTACATTAATTTTTTTATTTTGTACAGAAATACATAGATCGTCCTACAAGTAACTCTTTATAGGATTTTTTATAATGGGCGTCCAGAAAAACGAACTCGTATTAAAATCCTGCAAAGTTCAATTCATCAAATAATTAAAGTCGAAGTAAATTAGTTACTAACGGTGTCACGTCAATTACACACACATTTTTTTTTCTTTATATTACATAAATACAGGTCTTACTACAAGTAACCCTTAAAGGATTTTTTATACTGGGCGTCCATAAAACCCAACTTGTATTAAAATTAATGACCTGAAAAGCCAAATTCATCAAATAAAAGTCAAAGTAAATTAAACACTTACGGTATCACGTCAATTACGCCACATTAAAATTTTCCAAGCTGCCGCGTCTCCGGCGACCATCATAAATCACGTAAAGCCAACAAACTTTCAGCACTCCAACCAAAATAACGTTTCAACAACTTTGCGAATGGTCAATGAAACTTTTTATCGATAAAAATTAACTAAACTAGCACATCACTATTCTAAAATAAAAGAAAACATTTCAAATTCAATTTCGAATAGCAGAATTCGAAGTTTGAAAAAGTATCGAATGTTTTTCAAAGTTGCCGGCAGCGCGTTCGCCGCGACTACGCGGCGGAATCTCGCGATATAGACTGGGACTTGTGCTTAAAACTCTGGACGCGACGGGAGAAACGCTAACGCGCATGGTTCGTCACGAATATCTGTAGAAAAAGGGTACAGTAGCTTTCAGCGGCTATTGTGGAAAATGGAAGTGCAGGGGGTGATTAGTCAGGTAAGAGCTTATAAGCGCTAGGTTTTAAAAATGCGTGAAATAATGCACTGTCGCTGAACTCTCACGTCTGTGGGTAGGTTCATTAGCAGAGCAATGTTTTATCTTGAACATTGCTAACGAGGTTTTGTTTGCCATGATTTTTTGTGTGATAGACATAAGAGGAAAAACGCTTTAGGAATTGGATTCATTTTACGAATAAAATAATAGTAAATAATGCTGGACAATTCTAGGTGTTAAGGTGTTTTCTGTGTTAAATAAAAAGAATCTATAATTATGTGTAGTACTAAATTTCAATCTCAAAAGCCTATTTTGGTCCACTGCCCCTTATCAGCGCCTTATTGGCTTTTATCTCATTGAGGTAATACTCATAATCCCCACGCTGGGCATGCGGGTTGGAGATCGCTGTTCAGTGGTAGATCTATATGCAAGAGGCGCTGCTACCCGTCCCCCGGTTTATGTCCCTTAGTCGCCTACGACACCCACGGGAAGAGTTACGGTGGTGCAAATTCCAAGCCGTCACCACACGGTTATGTTAAGCACGGATGTGTTATGTACACGACTTATCAAGTACCTGCCCATAACAAAAGCTCTTGTTACTTTGGGGCTAGATGATTCTGTGTAGATTGTAATTTGTCTATATGTAATACAATTTCATTAAAAAAAAATATAAATCCTTTTTCGCCCGCGTTGCTACTAAAATCTCGTATCAAGTTTACTGCATAAGATTCTTAATAGTTAATTATCTGCAAAATTGGAAACAAACAAGCTAAGCTTGTAAACATAAGCTCCTAGTTATGTTATGTTTGTTGAAACCTGCCAATATCCGCAATATTACCGTATTTGTTCCCGGTTTGCGTTGTTTAATGGCTTAGCTTAGGATATTCCGAACGTAGTTCACGTTGCGCGTATGTTGATTTAGCTCCTATTTAGTTTTCAAAGGATTTAGTTTGTAAGGCAATCACTTGACTTACCCTTGACCTTTTAGAAATTTTGTTGGATTAAGAAATAAATAATAGTAACCATTTATTTTTCTTCACAAAAGTTCTCTATAAGTAGGTAGATACAAAATATAGGTATTTAGTGTTTAGTCTAGATCGGACCTGTTTTGTGAAGACTGGTGCCTGATGTAGGTTTAATAAAACCTGTATTACAGGTCACCATAATATATAGGTATATATAATATAATTTGCAACACTGTGTATACCATCCACTGGTATGCTGGATACACACCACACGATATATACGGCTATGGATGATGATGATTATAAATAAATAACAAGACTGACTGAATTTAACTTTAACAAAAATATCTTATTTTGAACTAGCTTTTGCCCACGGATTCGCATTTTTCCTAACCTCACTTCACCTCACCTCAACAGCCTATTATGGTCCACTGCTGGACGCACGCCTTCAATGGTAATCGCCTTATTACCTTTTATGTCATGGGGGTAAGGCCTATAATCCCCCGGCTGCGCTGAGCATGCGGGTTGGGGATCGCAGTTCGGTGGTACTTCTATTCTGAAAGAGGCTCTGCTGCCCGCCCCCCGGTGTATGTAACTTAGCCGCCTCTCACGACAACCACGGGAGGAGTTGGGGTGGTGCAAATTCTAAGCCGGCACCACACTGGCTTTTTCCTAATGTATAACTTTTATCCTTTCCCGAGATAACGTCTACCGTCTACCTGTCAAAATTCATCAAATCGTGCGCAGAGAAAAAAAGAACCCCAATTTATTTTAACTTGAAAAATAAAATATAGGAAGGCACTTCGACAGTTCGGTTTGATGTTAGATACTCCTCATTAACTAACTAGGGTTCCGTAAATTACTAGAAAAAGGAACCTATAAATTTTCGTTAACCCATTTTTTTTCATTCACTACTCCGTAAAATTTTAAGACTTAGGCTACTGAGATAATAAATAAGTCTCATTAGCTTTGTATACAACATTCACAACAACCACAATTTCACACTTATATTATTAATTTTAATCGTCGCTCGGTCAATTATTTACAAATAAATTGTTAATAATTGTTCATGAATAAATCCAATCTAATGCGGAAGTTTGAATGTTAGTTACTTCTGCACTCTACACAGAAAATTTGCGTAGATAAATGTACGTAGTTCTCACTTCTGATATCTGTGGTAGTTCTAGAAAAACGCTAGATTATAAGCACGAATAAAACTGCCGAGAACCATGGAAGAAGTGTGACGAAATCGGTCTTAGCTGATTTTATTAATCCATTACCAAAAACTTTGCTCATAAACCTCCTTTTCTTCACTTTTACCTGGAGACTATTGATCTTTTTAAGGTCCGTAACTTCCAATAAAGAGGGTAGTGAAATTTGTTTTGATCTGCATAACATCGAACCTCGTTTTACCTGTAACCTACTTCAGGGAAACCATAAAGGGGTCTATGGATACTGAAATATAAGAAGCAATAACAGACAGGTTTTATGAAAATTTCCTGTTTTTACGGTAATGTCTGAGGGATCCTTTTTGTATAGGTTCCCTCTTTTATAGGTTACCGCTGGGTTACACAAAACTACTTGTAAGTGGTGTGTAGCGTAAACCTGATATTTGATTTTTTCGTTTTATGAAGGTCTCTATAAGTTTTTCTCTACAACATTTTTGTCCAAGAAAAAACCTATTTTTAAATATACTTCACAAAATAATAAAACTTGTGAGTCGAGACTCTCGCAACGAGGGAATATCGTTAATTATAAGACCTTCTTTCTTGCCAAATATCAAAATTCTGGGTCAACGGGAAGGTATCTTACAGATTTTGCCCCATAGAGAAAATATTTTTTTTGTAATTTGTCGACAAATTTACGTTTTCCGGTTTTTCTTTTTACTTGTGCTATAAGCTGCTTCTTGCTAAACTTTATGATTCTAGGTCAACGGGAAGTACCTTAAATGCCTTATGTGCATGTGCTTTGGATATTTAAAAAACATTGCACATTATCGGCTGTTGTTATTGATTGCGTTGACTTAAAAGTTTGATTTATATCACGGCTCCAAGAATGAATGAATGAATGAACACTTTATTGCACTTAAATATAAAAATAACAAAAAAAACCTTATATCTAAATTTAAAAACTATGAATACAATAGGCGGCCGCGAGGCTGAGAGCGATTTCTCCCAGGCAACCCAGGGATAGAGAAAAGGATATAAGAATTATTATTAGAGTTGAGAAGTTTTTCAGTTCAATATCACGCGTTCCTGAGAAAAGAGGCTTGACAGAGGGACAACGAAGTGTAAGCGAATCTTATAAGCGTTTCCTTTTGAGGTACGGAACCATAAACACTAAATAAACAAGACTGCTGTAGTTGTAGTTTTATTTATCATAATATAAATTAAATAATAATTCATCTCGATCAAAATAAAATAATAATATACGTGTTTGGTAAGTAATCTATGGCTCAGATAACATTCAATAAATATATTCTCATTATTATACATAAGTATTACATATTTTTTGGTGATTTGTAGTTAGGTACCGTCATCCCTATTTCCACTTGATCAGTCAAGTATAATTCCAAAAAAACTTTACATCCTTGCACACAGTTCAAAGAACAACTACAACTCAAATTACACACATAAAATATAATGTAAAATAGATAAATATAAAGTCAGAAGTTCGTAACATAATAAATTTTAAAGGAAACTTTCATTATACACATGAAATTGGATAGGTGTCAGACGTTCACTAATCACTACCAACGAGTCTTATCAATAACGTGGGCGTACAGCGGCTCTATTCGACTAAAGTAATCGTTTCATTATGGCAATGGCAGTGGACTAATATAGGCTAAAGATGATGATGATGAATAGCGTCGTCACAGAGTGACACATTTTACCAACCTTAGATGAAAACAACTACAGATGGATGCGCGTCTTGTGTCAAGGTTGAAACCATTCTATGAATATCTCATGCAAATAGCATCGCTTCTCTTGACAGTACGTCAAGAGTTTCATTCAACTTTAATTCTACGTGACGATTTTGGAAGGATGCCATTGTCATAGTAATGCGTTTACTTATTTATTTTAGGATTTTAGGGCGGTTTGACTTAGGGTTTAAAGTAGACAAATGTGACCTTTCCAGCAGGTCCTTTGTGGCAGCATAATTCCCTGTTTTGAGTTTGTATCTGCATTGAGTATAATCAGAGCGCTGGATTTTGTTGCACAGTTCTTAAACATTGGTTCATAGTTTCCCTTTTTCTAGAGCACAAGATGTACAAGGTACAATGTTATTCAGTCCGATACGTGTAAAATTTAGATTACCTTAATTCATACAGCTTAGTAATGTATTCTTGCAATACGTGATGTTTGTTATTGAACCGTCATATTAACTTAAATATAATTACTTTTTTATTACTTTTTTCTCGTTGCTGGCAACACTGTCGGCAACACAATTTGTAAACACGGGATATTTCATAAATTAATAAAAACTACTAAAAGTGCTTATTATTACGAGTAAACAACAAAAAAAACATCGTATTTAATCGCGAAACAAAATACGCTAAAAACCACGAGTGATCAACATTGTTTACGGCGGCGATTTGGCGAGCAAGAAAGCCACACCACGGCGGCGGCGGCGTCATTTACAAACATGGCTGGCGTCTGTCAAGCCTGTCGTGAAATGATAGGAGTTACACAGAGACGCATCAAATGCACTACGTGTTTGCTGCTTTATCACTCGGATTGTATAAAGTACAACAACAATTCTTCACAAAGGGCTGAGTGGAAATGCCCTAATTGCGTGGCGGCCCAGCGAAAAGGAGGGAATAATTCTAACACGCCTGTCCGCCCGTGTGATAAAACACAGTCACAGAGAATTGAATCTACTCCGCGCACACCAACCGAAGGAACTAGTAGTGCATCACTTTCAAGCACCCTTATACAATCTTCGAACACCCAGGCACCACCTTCAAACATCCCAGTACAACCTACGTACACACAGACGCCAGGAATAAACCTCAATATCGGTGAGGAGGTTGGAGAGTTTGCTCGACCGAAATTACTGACTGAACTGGAGTCATTGCTGGACAGTAAACTCAACAAAATGAAAATGTTTATAATTGAAGAGCTCAAATCAACAATTGCCTCTGAGATAAGGAAGGAATTGTCTGCCGTAAAGTCCAGTCTTTCACAGCTTGAAGCCTCCCACAATGACCTAATCAACAACCATGAGAGTCTAAAAAAAAACTGTGATAGTTTGCAGAAACATGTACAAAAAAGTGATTGTTTGATTGCTGACTTACAAGCACAACTCAACAAGCAGCAACAGTGGGCCCGTCTTTCAAACTTGGAAGTTATAGGTCTACCTGAGAGTACTAATGAATCTCCCATCCAGATAATTGTGAAAATTGCCAAGCATGCGGGTGTGAATTTGCTACCAGAAGAAATTGAATCGGCTCATCGGGTCCAGCCCATGCACAAACTGGCAGGCCAGCCAAAGCCCATTGTCGCAAAGCTGAAAAACAGAATGGTGAAAGATGAGATCATCTCGGGGCTCCGTAAAACAAAAGGAATAGTGAGCCGAGACATCGGGATTGGAGGACCTACTCGGAGATTCTTCATCAATGAGCATCTTACTCCTCAAAACAAGAACCTACTGAGGTGTGTCAAGCTCCGTGCTAAAGAAAAATCCTACAAATTTGTATGGGTAAAAAACTGCTACATTTTTGTGAGGAAAAACGAGGAGTCCCCGGTAACCAACATCCAAACAGAAAAAGACTTGGAAAAAATAACATGAAACAAAACTACTATGGTGAGGTAGTATTTAATAGAATCTCCCTGCGGCCTGATCAATCTGGTCATAAGCCAGTTATTACTTGTTGCTTTTATCAAGTTCAAGTACTTTTAATACTTAAAATCTTCTATCCACTATGTAAACCACTGCATCACACAAATAACAAACTTCATACTCTCCCATTTAACATTCACACTACACACATAAAAAAAACATCACACTATCCTATTTATCCCCTTTCCTCAAGACAAGACAGTAATATAACAATAACCTGCCCCATGACTGATTATTATGCAACATTTTTGACTTTATTAACACAACTTGTTTCTTATTATTGGCACTTTTTCACTCTACCATGTATAAACTTATGCCCACAATTTTGTACAAATATAAAGCTTTACAATGATGTCAAATAAGCTGTACTTAGCTTACCAAAATGTTCGTGGTCTTAGGACTAAAACTTTAACTTTTCAACAAAACATCTTAGCGCATGATTATGATATTCTAATGATTACAGAAACCTGGCTAACGGATGGTTTCTATCAAGGTGAGATTTGTGATAATCGCTATGACGTTTTTCGCTGTGATAGAAGTGAAAAAAATTCAACGAAAAAAATAGGTGGTGGCACTATGATCTGCGCTAATAGAAAGTTGAATGCAGCGGCTAGACCGGAGTGGGAATGTTCAGGAGTGGAGTGCGTTTGGGTAACCGTACCTGCACGCTCGCTCACCGCTAGGGATAACCGCAACCTTCACATAGGTGTAATATATATACCCCCTGACTCCGGTCAGTTCGCTCGAATTGATTTAATTAGCAACTTGTTAAGCAAAATATTTCATACATGCTCTGATGATTATTATATTATTGCGGGTGACTTTAATATCACAAATGTGGCCTGGACTGATTCTGGGGCATTGCACCTGAAGCGGGGTTCCATTAATCTACAAAACTCTGTTACTAACTTTCTAGATGTATGTGCTCTAATGGGTGTAAGTCAACACAATAACATAAAAAACAGTAGCGACAATGTATTGGACCTTGTATTCAGCAATGTTACACTGGATATATCCCGCTCTCGTTACCCTCTTGTACCAGAGGACACCTATCACCCGACTTTGGAACTGAATGCTTCTGACATAGTTATTTCTAATCTCCCACAATATAATTCTGTGCAGCGTCAATTCCACAAGGGCGATTACACAAAAATAAATGAATATCTCTCTAGTATTGACTGGGACAAAGTATTGGACTGTCAATCCATCAATAATGTTGTATTAAACTTCTATTCTCACCTTTATAGCGCAATAAGTAACTATGTTCCATGCAGATTAAGCAAAAGAGCCATTTATCCGACATGGTACACAAAGCCATTAATAAATGTCATAAAGGAAAAAAATAAAGCACATCGTAAATGGAAATCACATAGTAATCCCCGAGACTATGACGAATTTTCTCTGCTGAGAGCACGTCAGAAACACCTACAGTCAAAATGTTTCAGATCACACATAGATGGTATGCAAACGTTTATAAAACAGAACCCCAAAGGCCTGTGGTCTTACTTAAAATCATTGCGTTCTAATAGCTCTAGTTACCCAAACACGATGACTATCGGCAACGTTACGTACGTCAGTGCTCAGGAAATAAGTCAAGGATTCAACTGTTTTTTTGAAAGCGTTTTCCAACCTCCTGCGTCATCCTATGATAGTAGCTTGATTAACTTTGAAGAACCTATGGATGTAATTGATAAACTTAGTATAACGGAAGAAAATATTTACAAGTTGCTTAAAACAATTGATGTTAGAAAGGGACCAGGAAGTGATGACATTCCTCCAATATTTATTAGTAAATGTGCCCATAATCTAGCTAAACCTTTACATATTATATTTACCAAGTCAGTCAATAAATTTGGTGAGTTTCCTGACGTCTGGAAACTGGCAAGGATAGTGCCAATGCATAAGTCCGGTTCGCGTAACCATATCGAACACTATCGTCCAATATCCATCTTGAATACCTTTAGCAAGATATTTGAAAAAATCATCTATGACCGGATAAGCCATACCATCGTAAAAGCGATACCGGAGGAGCAACACGGCTTTATGAATCGGCGCTCTACTGTCAGTAATCTTACTGTATTTACAAACTACGTATTTCGAAGCATGGACATGGGGATGCAGGTGGATGTGATCTACACTGACTTTGAGAAAGCCTTTGACAGAGTGGACCACACCATCCTGCTTCACAAACTATACTCACTGGGTATACGTGGAGATCTGTTCCGATGGTTCAGTTCATATATTGTTAATAGAAAACAAGCAGTATCTATTGGTGGTGCTTGCAGCGACTACATTACGATAACGTCTGGTGTCCCTCAAGGGTCAATCCTGGGACCCCTCTTGTACAATGCCTATTTATTTGATATCCATACATGTTTTAGCGCCTCGAACCACCTCATGTTCGCAGATGACAAAAAAAATTACCTAGCAGTTAAAGAAGAATCTGATTGCCTAAAAATACAACACGACTTGCTTGAATTAGAGAAATACTACATTAAAAATAGAATAGCAGTAAATACAAATAAATGTTTGCAAATAACCTTTACCAGGAAAAACAAGCCTATTAATTTCACGTACACAATTGGTAATACGGCAATCAAGAAAGTTAACTCCATTCGCGACTTAGGTGTAAGACTAGATGCTAAGATGTCCATGACTGAACACATCGACGCTATTGCGGACAAGGCATATAAACAACTTGGTTTTATAAAGCGAGTATGCAAACCTTTTTCAGACATTGAATGCATCAAACTTCTTTATTTCACCTATGTACGCAGTATCTTAGAATACGCATGTAGCATCTGGTCTCCATGTTATATTATACATAAACAAAGGCTAGAATCAATTCAAACCAAATTCATTAAATTCTTAAGCTTTAAGGACTACAGTCTTCATGGTTCTTATAGTGAAGCCTGCAAGCACTACTGTATAGATTCACTCGAACAAAGACGTAAACAGTATGATGTCATATTACTTCAAGACATTTTGTCTGGACGATTGGATTGTCCTGAACTATTGTTCTGTGTACCATTGCAGGTACCTGCCTACCGAACACGACACACACCCCTCCTCTATGTTCCCCATGCTAGTACAAACTATGCCCAAAACTCTGTTCTGAGCCGAGCAGCTCGACTCTATAACAAAGAATACTCTAGTCTTGACATTTTTCATCTGTCTAAGAATTCCCTAAAATGGGAAATTAAAAAACTACATCGCTGTCAATAACCCCTCCCTTCCTACTACCACACGAATACACAGACACACACACACACCCTCTCTCTCTCATACACACACACACACACTTTCACATACACTGAGCACTGTATCAATCCCAAACCTAATATTTACCTAGTAATAAGGTGTAAATCCTCTATGGCTTCATTTTAAGTAATAAATATATCACCATATCTTATTTATGTAAAGCTGTGATTTACCAATAAAGAAATAAATAAATAATAAATAAATAAATAATAAAATAAATACAGTTGCGAACTCGAGAACTAATTTATCGTTGGAGTAAAAATTTCCCGATACTTTCAGTAGGTAGTTGAGCAACAATAACAAAATCGATTAAAACTTTTTAATAGACAATATCGATTAGCATGAAAAGCTAATTCGAACACATCGAGAATCCTTAACTCGATGTTCGGACATGACAATTTGATTATCAGTCAAACTACCAAACAGCAATTAAGAGAGTGGAAGAACTAATAATACTAGACTCTAAACAGCGCAATATGTCAACTTCCACTTATCGGTTTCTTTGATTTAAAAATATGTATAGGTATGTCGAAGGGGGAAGTGTAATGCTGGGATAGCCTTCGTTCTCATCAGACTTGATTTTAATGCAGTGCAGTCAACTGTGACGCTCCGACCAAAAGAATCCAACCTTCCGTAAATCCTTCGTAAATCGCTCCGGCTAAAAGAATAACTGTTCCTTTTCTAACGTATTTCTCTAAACAACCGTTGCCTAGTTACCGCTCCCGAAATATGACAACTCGAACTGGTACGACAAACGAGTCCATCCGTTGTAACCAAGCAGTTTCATTACAAGCACTATGGTCTTCGTTGTAGGATAAAGCGAGGAAACGTCACAGTCTAACACACTCAAGCGTTGGCAATATAACATGACTTATTTTAAGAAAACCACGATGACAAATCGCTTTACATTCCATCATCGGTCTTGAGATAATCACAATCTGCGACATACATTATATATATGTAATGTGTTGTATTATGACATGTATATCAGTCATCTAGTACCCAAAACACAAGCTATGCTTAACTTGAGGCTATATAGACTGATGATTCTGTGTGGATTGTCCGAAATTATTTATTAATTTATTTATCAAAGTTATCTCTAAACTTTTACTAAAACCTTCTTAAATACAATAAATACAGTTCTTAATAAATACAGAAGTTAAGATCTTGAGAATAAACATGGTAATAGAACTAAGTATAAAGAATATTTTATATACATATGTTTCGGGTTTTTAAAAAAGTCCTAATCAATACATAATAAGCTAAAACTTGATTTATAAGCTTGCGTTGCTATGCCCTATCTCGCTAATACGAACTTGAAATCCTGTGTCTGTCCTTTTCACAATAATTTCAGGTTGTATAACAGGCTTTTAAGTGCTAAACGTGTAAAACTACTAAAACTGTTTGCTAAATTGCAGTTACGACTCAAGCACGAGGCATTCCGTAACTTTAAGTTGAAAGTAGGTTTCCTACATAACCCATCGGTTAACCAACCAGCTTTGCGATGAAATATAACTCCTATCTCATCCATACGGACCCCTAATCCAATCCAACTAATGATTATGGGGCATATTGAATCGGCTAATGCGCTTATCAGTCTCTCCCTAATGAATATACGAGTACTGGCTTGCTCCCTGCGGATTAGCACATTGTTTGCTCAGACCAATGATATTGAGGTCATCATTCCATAGAACTTATCGATGATAAGCTTTATATCAATGTCTTTTCAAATCAATTGACGACCTCTGTGGCGAGGTGGGCGAAGGTCTGCCTACGACGCAGGAGGTTCGATTCCCGCCTCGGAAGAAATGTGTGTACGATCTGCAGACATTTGTTCAGGGTGTTCTGGTCGTTTTCTATGTATAATAAAAAATATCTATCTATGTATTGTGTAGACCATTTAAATTCAGTTCTAGATCTTTTTTGTAAAAAATGCAATATCTTAATAGGTATTTCAATTCAAGGTCTAAAACCATACAAATTATATTCTTCTCACAGTCTTCGTAAAAAATAATTACAACTAATATTTACACTTACATCTATTTACTAAAAATCTAAGCCGTCACCAGAAGGCAGAGTGCCCAGAATGCTGGCAGCATTGCCACGTTGAATGGCAATGCTAATTCGTTGACCGAAATAAAAACCAGCATTCCGATCACCTGTGGACTCTACTGATGTCCCTGCAAGATGAGAAGGTGCTAGGGTATCTACACACGTAGCATCCCAAACTAAAGGCTGACCCATCTTCCAAGGAATCAGAGTCATACCGTCAGGCCTTTTACCATCATCTCGCATTAGGCCACGTGGTTCGAGAGTAGCTGGCACACTGACGCTGGTAAAAGCCTGACGAATGATGTCATTAATTGAACCATGGCGGGACACACGTCCTGCACTAGAGACACATGCCAGTGCATGGTGACCGAACTTATCAACGGTTTGTTGTATTGTGTTATATTATGTATATCAGTTATCTAGTACCCATAACACAAGCTCTGCTTAGCTTGGGGCTAGATAATGCTCTGTGAATTGTCCAGCATTATTATTATTGTTTTATTATGTTGTAATAAAACTTAACTTTATTCAGAAAGAAAATAACAATCAAATAACAAATTTAAATTAAAACTAGTATTTACAATAGAAACAATTAAGCTATCTGCAAACTGTTGCAAACAATCTACAGGTAGCTCAACTGATCCATATCAATACCAGTTGGAAGCGTGCCTAAGACACTGGCTGCATGATTATTATCATTTATTATGTTATTATTATAAAATCAAACAAATGTTTTATTTAGCTTTGTGCTTTATAGTATGATACTCGCACTAAGCCACGAAATCTTAGTCGGTTTTGTCGAAAATCTGCTGTGACTTTGTTGGTTGTTTTTGGCTTTTGTCTTAATATTTTATAGCTTAATTAAACTATACCCCTATTATACCTATTAAGGTTTGCTGGAAGAGAACTCTTTTCAAAGCTTGTTAAGCTCGCCTTTGCGATACCTCTCTTGTAACAAGGTTTAAATAAGGTTTTATTAGCGCAATAAAGAATTAAGAATACCCCATCCACGAATTTATTTTATATTTGCCACGACTATGAAGTTTCCTAATTGTTGACAGGTGAGTGAATGAAGACTGGGCGACAGAATGAAGTATTTTATAGACACAGTTACCTTTGATGCGAATCTGTGGACTCGAAAAATATGGAGAATTATTATTATTGAAGTTTCGATGTTAATAGAGCGGGTATAGTATATAACGATAATAGATTTTTTTTATTGAAAATATTTTGAAAATTATAGTTAACCTTACTAATAAAAAATCGTGTTCTTTATCTTTAATAAAAATATTTTCAAATCTTCCGCTCTGAGATGTTTTTTAACCAATTAACCTTTAATCTCAATTAAGTCAAAACAACATACAATGAACATTCATTATTCTTGCAGTGGACCCTTACGTCTGAGAGTCAGTAAAATGATACTAAATGTTAAGCAACAATAATCAACTCAATTACAACTTCTTCATAAACAAAATCGATTGTTATAAAAAAACGAATCGGTAAAGACTGAAGACATGATTTGTTTTTTTTTTCTATTTAATTATTAGTCGAACTACCAAAAATATAAAGGTTTTATTTAATATGTATTTAGTATTATTAATGTTGTGTATTATACTGTGATAATAAAAGTTTTCAAAAAAACTTTATCGTCTTCTTTTTCAAATAGTTAGTGCGTTTTATCTGTTCTATTTTCTAGTGGCAACATCAGGTTATGATTAGGGGGTGCTTTTTAGTTTGATGTCTCAGATCTGTAGTTTGATGACACATGGATATCACGTGTAAGAAAGGAATTCGTATGCTCTGTTGTCGCCCAAACCATTAGTAACTGTACTAGTGATCCGGATATTATCATCTGATGATGTTTTGCGAACGTTTTATAGCGCACTCACAAATTCCTTGAGATTTCAAACTTTATGGGACCATCTCAAAATAAACCTTTACACATGAATGTTAGAGTCATCAAAATCCATAAACACGAAAAGGAAATGTTGGTGTTCTTCCAACACAAATAAGGTTCGTAGTTAACCCGCTTACATCCGTGATAAATCCACAAACTATTAGCAAAAATATCACCAAAATTGTTGTAGCTAGTAGTGATTTTTAATACATACATATATTAGGATGTTTTTAACTTTTACGGAATACATAGTACCTAATCCTTCGATTTTATGTGAGGACCTTGGGATACTCTTTACAATACCGACAGAATCAGCATAAACGGTTAACCATTTTTTTAAATATCAAGTATTACAGACAAAAAATATACAGCTGAATAGAATCAACTTTTTTGAAGTCGATTAAAAAATGTTACATATTACTGTTCGTTGGTAAACGCATCATTTGAGATTGCTCTGAGTAAGGTCTTAAAAGGGTCAAGAAAAATTGGGCAACATGCCCGGACAAAATGTTAAATCGTGGAATCAAAAATTATTTTTCTACGAGATATTTGAACGGGACGACATCAGTTGGGGTCAGTTAGTTTCCAGCGATATCTCTAAAAGCAAGCGTAATCTAATAAAGCTTAAATTTAATATTAAATCTTTATTCAGAAAGAAAATAACAATCAAATAACAAATTTAAATTAAAACTAGTATTTACAATAGAAACAATCAAGCTATCTGCAAACTGTGGCAAACAATCTACAGGTAGCTCAACTGATCCATATCAATACCAGTTGGAAGCGTGCCTAAGACACTGGCTGCATTGCCCCGCTGTATAGCAATGCTGATGCGCTGTGCCAGATACTCACCAGCTCTCGGGTCACGCGTCGCTTCGACCAGACGCTCAGATAATTTTTTGAAAACCCGGAGAGCCTCGGTACCCCACGAACCTAGGGTATATTAAATAAAAACAAGTGTCTATTTTCTGACATGATACGAGTAAGTTGATGCAGCTTTTGATCAAACATATTTATTACACACGAAAATATCTTATCTTATCGTGTTCGAAAAATTATGATATCACTTTGGCTATCAATTTATTATGCTGTTTCAACCGTGAAATTCGTTAAAGGCTTGACCTATTTGTAATTCGTAATCTGAGTATTATCTCGGAGGTAAAACGCGGAAAGTCAAACATTTTCCACTTATATCTACTTTCCAATTGATGATCGCCTACAAACTTATCAGTCTATCGTTGCAAGAACCTAGAGGCAAATTCGAACTTCATGAGAGTAAGTTTTTTTTCGAAAATGTACACCTATAAATGCGTATGAGAATTCGGCCCTGTACTACAGATGACCTAGTTTTTCGTTACATGCAAACAAAGTGGTAACTTACGTTACAGACGGGCCCTATTCTAAGGTCTTTATTAATCTCGTGGATAGTCTACGTTGATACTGGCCGCCGCAAACAGGCATAAATAACCAAAAACGTGGCAGAAACCTATTTCATAGATATATTGCCCCACAACTCGAGAACATCTTATCAGATTTGAATTCAGTTTTCAGTGTTGTATTGGTGGATCTTGTGAGAAGATTTATTAGCTAAATTACCTCAAAATCCGGTCAGCAGTTAAGCCAAATTAGTGAACACACTAATGCACTATTAATAACACTAAAAGTTATGTTTTTTAAATTAAAACTGAACCGACTTCAAAGAGTTTTGAATACTACACACTGGAAACTCCAGCTTCAAAATTTGAATGATTTTGCCTTTACAATAAAATAAGTAGTGTGATTGATTATTTACCTATTATGGTTAATTTAAATAAATGTAACTTTTATATTTGTGTGTCTATTTCAGTGAAACGTTTATTATGGTTCCAAGGAGGAATCAAACTATATAAATTACGTTTATCAAAAATGCGATATTTCTAAATTTTCATCTGTCTGTTAGATGAAAATTATTTCTTATGTAGTCGAGTTAATTGTTTCCTTGGTACCAATTTCCTCAGATCATAAAATATGGGTCAGAAGATCCCCCTTTGAAAAGTATCTGTCATTGCCAATTTTCTAGAAAATATTCGTTTTAAAGACAATTAAAATTCCAATTGATACCTCCAATCAAAAAATTATGTTATTTTGTTATAGTTTATCGTTCGGTCGCATCTTTCAATACATAAATTTAAATAACAGATGTATAACGGTTCTATAAATGGTACATTTAGCGCCGTGGCCAAAGATTCGGCTAGGACGATACCATCATCAGCATTGATTGAGCATCTGTTTGCATTCTGCTAATACAGGGTGTATTAGCAGAATGCTTATGATGGTATCGTCCAACGCGTTCTCAAAATAGGTGAAGCTAGATCAAGAATAATCGACTAATATGGTTGAATTAAACCTCGTCCTGATTAAATGGCAGTCATTTAAAAGTTTGCTTTGTCCACGGTTATGTTCGTACTTAAGGGGGTAACATAATATGGCGACATTTTGTGAAAAGGATAGTCAAAGGCTTTTTTGTATATAGAAGTGGAAAAGAGCAGAGCGACGTTAGAGCAAAAATCAAGTTATTGATTAATATCTAAAAAAAATAGTTTTTTTTATCTAAAACACACCGTCTGCTTTATTTTCTGTTTGTTTTAGTAGTTCGATGACAAAATGACGAAATTTTTCTCTATTGTATCCTAGACAACAATCCACGTGCTTGCCCTGCTGGGGATTTTTCTCTTTGGTAGACTGGAAAGAGTGAGTTTCAACAAATTTACGCATTCGATGACAAAGTTACGTAGTTTTTCTCTATTCTACTCTAAACAACAATGCCCGTTCTTCTGTAGGGAGGAAAGTCTGAGTAAAGCTTTCGGCAAGACAGAGACTTCACTCCCCTTCGGCTCTCGACTTAAAATTAACGACTGCTTGAGTACGGGCCTTTTAAGTTTTAGAAAGTCAGCAGTTATTGAAGAGTTCAGATTCGGTGTAATGGAGCCACATCGCATTTTAGTCTGAAATTCTGAAATTGTTGAATAATATATTGAATAGGTTTAATATAAAATGATATTAAATTTAATCGATACGTTTCTTAATAATCAGTTATTAGTTGATTGTAATATTACACAGACTTTGCTACGCTTTCTAATTTCTTTATAAATTACTAACCTTATACGTAATTCATGGCTAGTGATCGAGATCTGCAGGGTGTGGGGGGAGGCCTTTGCCCACAAGTGGGATGATCAGTGCTAATAATAAACTCTAAACTGTAATGTTAGTAAAACAAAACCTCTGAAGAATTTTAGCCAGTTTTGTTCATTACTTTTGGATTGACGATGTATCTAAACGTCCAAACATTTTCATTTAAAATAATAGTGTAAAGAGTTTTTTTAGGATCGTGTGTAGAGATTATATGACAAGCAAAACATTAACGCCTCAATGTTAACAATAATACCTACCTGTAAACTTAATGCATATTTACAACAACCAACACGCCTAGATTCATCTCATTCCAGTTTCCAAAGCAACCTATTTACGTAAAAGTCACACGTACTGTACATTAACTGATAATTGATTTACCTACACGAGCCTGTAAAAAAAGGTTCGACTGTATTTGCTGGGGGCTGGAAAAGCCGGAGAATTAACACTGAATTGAACTGTATTGTGCTCTAAAATTTACTTTACCTTCGTAACAGGTTTGCGTATGAAGGAGAATTGCCTATTAGGGTTGTGCTTGGTTTACATACCGTTCCTTTAACATGTAGGTAGCTGTAAAATTTAAAGCGTTGATTTTATTAGTATTTAGTAATTGAAACAAATAGACCTAGTATTTAAGATCGAAACGAGCCAACTGCAAATTAAATTGGAACTGGGACTAAATTAAAAACGAGCCTGATAATATTGATTTGTTTCTATAAATTGCATCCATTAGTAAATAATTATAGAAATGATTACGTAAAAAAAATACAATAACAGAATAAAACAATCACGACTAATTTTCTATTTTTTTTAATAAAGTTTTCTCCGTAATAAAGTAACCTAAAATACTACTGATATACTTAATAACTAAGACACTTTTACTATACGAAACAGTCGTTAAATTATAATTTAAAATTATATCTTTTTGTCACAGAAAGGTAGGTACTCTTCCATTCTGTTCTTGCCCAGGTTACATTTTTTCACGACCATAAAATCCAACCAAATGCAAACAAAACTTTGTTGATTCTAAAAGCTTTTAAAGGTATCCCTTTTTCGTTTCGTGTCGCGTCTGTCATTCAAATGCTTTTCGACCCTTTCATTAAATCGTCGACTGCGTCTATAATTTTCTTTGTGACTGCATTGAAAAGCTTTTGTACAGTCCCAGTGGTTTCGTTACTGGCTTTCCTATTCTTACCAATCTGACTTTAACGCATTCACTGCCCAGCCGCCGCGCCGCCGCCGTCGCCGCTACTCAGAGCTTAACGAGTGTGTCGTGGGCCATGAAAGTGTTAAAGGACAAATTGCTCATCAAATTGAAATTTTAAGTGATTTATTTCTGTAAATTAATTCAATTTTTTTGTGTTTTGTTGTATTTTATATTTGCTATTTTTATTATAAAGCAACATCCAAGAATGAACTGTCTTCACTACATAATAAAATAAAGTCACTTTTTCGTTGTCAGTCTATGCAGCCTAATGTATGCTTAGATCTTTAGATAAAGCCTTTAAAATAAGGATTTCAATGCGGTTTTTTAATAGAGTAATTCAAGAGGAAGGTTATATATGTATGCATAATAAAAAACCGATAAATAGATAAAAAGTAAAATGTGCAGTCCCTAAATTCACACCAAAAATTACTTTAGGCCGGTCCTTGATCTTCTACATCAAACCAAATTTGTTTAGGATTCTACATTAGTGGAAGCAAAACTACTTGGTACCACTTTAGACGCTTGAGATCAGGACCTCTATCATGAATCAGTTGTCGAACCTACTTTCTGCGGGTTTTCATCATCATTATCTTCATCAGCCTATAATAATCCATCGCTGGACATAGGCCTCCCTAATGAGCGCTAGCATCTGCCAGCAGTCTTTCGCAAATTGTCATCCCACCTGGCCGGAGGGCGTCCTACACTACGTTTGCCGAGTCGCGGTCTCTACGCAACACACGTTTACCCCAGCGGTAGTAGGTTCTTCTCGAGATATGGCTAGCCCACTACCACTTCAGCTTGCTAATCCTTTGAACTATGTCGATAACTTTAGTTCTCTGTTGGTTATAAATTTTAAGTAGGCTATTTCAAAGAAACAAAGAATACTTAATAACTTTATTTCTTTAGGCCTACAAAATAAGTATTAAGACAACAAATTGTAAACTCACTAGGATTAACTTTACATAATACATGGTGGCTTATAGCTCAATTTATGAGAAAATAAAAACTGAATACTAACTACTTCTTATTTTATTACGGAGTTTTTCGTCCATTTTTATTCTTTTTAAATTCATTATGAATACATGTTTTACCGAGGATAAACCCCGTTTAAGGCGCTATATCGAATCAAACTAGCGCTGCAATTTATTCTATCATATTATGTTCAACTTAATATTAATAATATTAAGTTGAACAAAGGAAATTTCAAATAACCATGGCACATTTTGTGATACCTAATTACAAGCTTTGTTTAATGCCTCTGTAAACGTTTCACCTATTTAGTTTAGGCAGAGAATCGAAGTTGCCACCGAGGTTCACCTTTGATTCTCTGTCCATACTCTTTTTTGACTGAGATAATGTATTAAGTTTAAGTTTTATAAAACTTACTAGTGGTTTCTTTTTTGCTTCTTCCACTAGTGGACAAAAAATTGAAGCGAATAAAATCAATAACATCATATTTCTTATTTGATAATAATGACTATTTATAAACCTGTTTAAAGTATTAAATTTGACTTGTCTAAGTGCTTATTTTGTAAGCCTAAAGAAATAAAGTTATTGAGTTTTTTTTCTCTTTGACCAGATGAGTGGAGTAACAAAAATCTAGTCGGTCACGAGAGACGCGCCTATCAAAAGAAAAACACCTACCTAAACTTCTCTATCGCCCTAAGTGATTGATTGTATCTTCCCACAAGTTTGTAGTGGCGCAATCAAAGTTTATTCCTGATAGGGGCTGATGTTCAGCTATTTGAGAGGAATCTGGTTCTTTCTTCCACTAATAGGGATAAGTAAATAGTTTTTTGCGAAAGAATTTGATTTGGTGCTCTGGCGCTCGCTTTTTGTGTAAAAAGGTGTACTTACTATTATGTTTTTGGACCCAATTTTAGCACAAACAGGTAGGTAGGTACTTAAAGATATTCTGATGTAACTGGTTTTTTAATCCCCGCAGATCATCTTTCAATCATACTCCTTTTCTGTCGTCTGTGTTGAGAAGACCTCTGAGGCCCAGCGCGGCCCATGATTCGCCTGCAACGTAGGAAGTTGCGGTTTCGATTCCCGCCTTGTAACAAATGTTTGTGCATCTGCAGATACATGGTCCGGGTGTTCTAGATGTTTACTACGTATAATAAAATATCTGCCTATGTATGAAATGTATTTATAACAGTTATCAAACTTATCAAGTAGGTACCCATAATAATACCATTGCTGCTTACTTTTCCAGTATTCTTTATTATTTATTTCTATTATTTTGTAGCGTTCCTGCTTTATGCTGGTGATCTTTCCCCTATAAATGTCTTTTATATTACTACCTACTTTACTACTTACTTCTTCAAATTTACTTTTTTTTCGAAGCGGGGTCATGCAGCCAGTTTCTTGGGTACGCTACTGGTTTGGATATGGATCAGCTATGTGTAGATTATTTACAACAGTCTATGCAGTTAGCTGTTGAAATTGTAAACACTAGTTTTAATTTTATTCTATGGTTTGATTTTAATTTTCTTTTATAATAAAGAATAAACATTGTTTTCAAGACTTTATAAAAGACTACACATTTTGTTGTCTTTTTATCTTTTAATCGTGCTTTAAACACCATTTGCAAGTCTTAACCTAATTCCAACCTGTGTTATATCCCATTAAAATAAAACTAGATTGCTATATTTGCGTGCCAACCTGTTGTAGAACTCCACTCCAGATTGTAGTGATAACCACCAGTGAAGGAAGAGCTGCTTACACTTGACACTAACATGACAGAGTCGTCTCCTATGAAAATGGATGTATCATTATCAGCACCCACTTCAAAAAGACCTCTTGTATCCTGCTTAGTCGTTGGAAAGTAGATGTCTATAGATACTAGGCAAATTACTTTGAGCTATAACGTTAACAACGCTCCGTAAGGCGTAAAACATTGAATAGATAACAAGCAAAAGGATAAGGGATGGGAAATCCTGCAATTCTAAGGTTTTAATGTTTCGAAGCTTGAAAAGTATGGATATATTTAGCTGATATATTTTACTGTTTTTAGTTTTTAACTTGAGCGTAATATTATTTTGCGCTAGAATATTTATAATTGATTTGTTTGAAATTTTGACCCTAAACCTAAAGTGATGGGGATTACACTACTTTTTTTAACTATAATGTTTCCAAGGTTTTTAAATTATAGTGCGTAAACCTTAAAAAATAATTTTATCTTTAAACAATGAATAATTTCCCCAAAAGAAATCGATTTCGGCAGTACTCGAACCCGCACCCCACCACATCAGTACAATACATACATATTATGAAGGAAATATCAAAAAGCTTTTTAATAGCCAAAAGGCTCAAAATATTCTCAGAAATCGTAACTTACAACCCAAAGTGTTATTAAGGTCAGAACCTGGATGATTGATATCTACATTTTGAGGCAATACGCACTTAGATCTGCCCCATTACGTTTCCCTATTAAGACCTTTAGACCGGTGAACGACTTCAGACCCTTCTAATAAATTTGCAGTTTTTCTGGAGTAAAGTACTATTTCAGTTTCTAAATTATACTTTTCGCCTTTATATGAAGGTTTCACACCAGGTATTACACCCATTTTTTATTTTTTGTGTATCAATCAGATTCTATAGTGCTAATGAACCACTAAACAAAACCTCATTTTTTTATTCAATCGGTAAGTGCCATAAAAATGCATTTGAAATTTACATTTTCATTTTGCGCGCTTAACTTGAAGGAAACTTTACGATTACTCTGTGGTCATGACGTCAGTTGGTTGTGTGGTGTAAAACAGTAAATGTCATCAACTGTTGTTACTTTTTGGTTTGCCTACACAGAGGTATGACATGATAAAAAAGGCTTTCTGTTTTTTTTTACTACCTATATCAAGGTCAAGAACAGATAATAAAAACTGAAAATATGGAATTTAACTTTAAAATTTATTTTATAAATGAACTAAAACTAACATTTTCCAACTGCTTTTTGCCTGAACTATGTCAACCATTAGAGGTATATTCAATTTTTTATTAGGTTTTTTTTTAGTTTAGTATCATTTTATTTTCTTAAGTTGCTGCTGGATTATTTATTCCATACCTATCAGGGTCAGGGGGATGCTTTTGCCCAGCAGTGGACATTATAGGCTCACTGTAACTAAAACCTATCAGCACATAAGTCCACGGCTGAACGTGCCTATCCCATACAGGGGCTGCAGGCTGCCCTTCATCTGCTAGTGTATTAGTAGTATCTATGGGCCGAGTTGAGGGGAGAGGGGTCGATTCTTACTACCTTTGACCTATTTCATTATTAACTCCAAAACACCGTTGTTTGTTTTTGCCACATTGTGTCTCTTATCTCCAAGTTTTCTAAAACAATAAACTACTATTCTAAGAATATTCTCGCCTCAGCGATCTTGAAGCTTACCACCTTTGAACAACTCAAATGAATAAACATATCCGCCGGGAAAACGCTTGTCTACCAAAGTTTGGAAACATTTTATTTGACTGAAGTTTCAAATATATTTTTATTCAAAACTTTTCTATCAATTTTGTTTGTCTATGTAGAGTAAACTAAATTTTATTATCAAAGCAGTGATACTTAGGCATACAGTTAAATGTAGAGGACAACGCAAGTTATTATTAATTTTTAATGTTCCTATATTATAATTTGTTAGCTTATTTTCTAATGATTCCATCGGTATACATTACTTCAACAGCTCACATAACAAAAATGTGAAAAATATCACGCGTCAATACCGCGCGGGACGACCCAACGCGCAATTTTTTTGCAAAATGGTATGTATGATGGGTTAAGACATAAAATGATACCTAAATATACTTAGAACCGCTTGCACAACGATAATTAACTTGCTTAATTTTGATTAGTGAGTTGTCAAACCATACAAATACGTCAAAGTTAATCAAAATTAGACTTTTAAATAGTGTTGTGCAAGTGGAGCTTAGTATACATAATATGCATCATCATCATCATCAGCCTATACCAGTCCACGGCTGGACATAGGCCTCCCCTAATGAGCGCCATATCCAGCATCTGCCAGCAGTCTTTCGCAAATCGTCATCTCACCTGGTAGGAGGGCATAATATAATATAATATATAATATAATAGGCATAATATGCATAGTTATACATTTTTATTATACACAGAAAACACCCACAGAATTATACTTGAGGCACGTGGACTAATCCATACAAACCTAGCCTTAAACCACAGCTCGTAGTAAAACGTAAAAAGCAGTATTTCAGATTTTTCGCCATTACTTGCAGCGTATCAACCACAAGCAGTCATGTCTTTTTCTTACTTTTTTTGCACATTTTTGCTCTTCTCAACTTCAGTATCGTTATCCATTCTACCCATAGGAAATCAAGGTTTGTTAGCATACAGATTGAGTTCTTTTTCTATTGTTTCATTTCAGCTACGTATTGGTTTCAAGAAAAATAATATCAAAGTCGAGGGAGCTCTTCGGCTCAGGGTGATCGTAAAATGAATTCTTTCTTTATTTTTTACAAATTGTTTCGCCCGGGGTCTTTCGAATTTATAATATTGGTATTGAGGGACCTGTAATCCCAAAGGAGTTTCCCATCTTTTTTTAGTGCACAACAAAAAGAAGGTACTTTCTAAGATGTACCATAAAAGTCGTTTTTACAAGAGAGCTACAAATTTCATTGCCTCTATATCTTGTATGTACTCGTACCTAAACCGAAATTATTGGGTTCAAGTTAAGCAAACTTCGGCGCCAAAAAGAAGTTGAATTTGTCAACTTCTTTTTGGCGCCGAAGTTTGCTTTTTGCCGTGATTATTTCGGGTTTAGTCTTGTTTTCTCAGTGACAATCAATTTATATTAACCTACCTTTTTACCAAATCACACTAACACCTAGAAATTAAGCCTTTGTAAAACCTTTTTGACAGTTAATCGACAGACTCGTTAATAAAAGTGGTTATTTACGTGAAAAAACCTCTGTGGTTTACTTAGTCGTATTATTAAAAGTTTTTTATTTATGTACCTTTTATATAATTCTAAGGTGATAAATAGAATTTAAAAAAACCACCTTTATAATTCAGGTCTATGTTTTTGGTACTAGCATAATTCGTACGGAATTTTACAGATCTTTATGGCGTCAAAGTGTCAGATCCAACTTTCCTGGTGAACTTCTGTGCCAGCACCCGGGATCATATCTTCAGTAAATCGGTAAGGTTATCTTTTCTATTTTATATAAAGAAAGGGTAAATATTGATTGTTTCAGGAAAACTTGCATTTGTATAATGAAATGATCATGTAGGTATTTTGCGTATATTTACAAAATCCAGCTAATCAACGCTAAACAAAAGAAAAATGCATTTATTTCCAAGGAGTATCAACTTTGTGTAACAAAAAACTTGCCTACAAGTTTATAAATATATACCGTCAAGCAATCTGCAGACTGTTGCAAACAATCTAGAGGTTAGTATGTAAACTTTTGAGCGTTTATCATTGTGAGTTACCTCATTGGCAAGAGTTTTTAACATTTTTATTTAACACTTTCATGACCCATGACGCAGAAGCCGTGTCCGGCTCCGTTGTACTGCGACGAGCCTCTGCGTGTCGCACCGCCGAGGCTAGGCAGTGAATGCGTTAAGGCACTTCTTAGATAAGTACCGCGTAGGGTACCTTTATACATATATATACAAAAAATTATGTGTTTGTCTTTCAGATTCATTGTCTCTTCTGCAAAGGCTTCCACTACTCATGCTGGCACACGACGACACCTGCGACAACAATACCAACCACGATTTCCACGACGCCGAAGATCTTACCAACAGTAGCGCCAACGACGCCAAGCACTCTAGCCCCGACGACGTCAAAAACCACGACCGATGTAGAGGGTCAAGAATGAACTAAGTACTTTGTATCTATCCATGTATACTTCTTCGCTAGGAAAAGTAAGAGGAACTTCTAAATGTTGGCCATAGTGAGATGAATCTTATTGTTCACCACCATTTTTAGGGTTCCGTAACCAAAGGGTAAAACGGAACCCTATTACCAAGACTTCGCCGTCTGTCTGTCTGTTCGTTTGTCACCAGGCTGTATGTCATGAACCATTATAGTTAGTTGACATTTTCACAGATGATGTATTTCTGTTGCCCTATAACAATAAATAGGTACTAAAAAGCAAAAAAAAAAAACGGGTTTTCAAAAAATTCTCTGAGCGTCTGGTCGAAGCGACGCGTGACCCGAGAGCTGGTGAGTATTTGGCACAGCGCATCTCAGCATTGCTATACAGCGGGGCAATGCAGCCAGTGTCTTAGGCACGCTTCCGACTGGTATTGATATGGATCAGTTAAGCTACCTGTAGATTGTTTCTATTGTAATTTAAACTAAAACTAGTAAGTTTTAATTTAAATTTAAAATTGATTGTAATTTTCTTTATAAATACTAAAAGAGAATAAAATAAATATTTAAGGTTCTCTCATACAACAAACGTGATATTTTTGCCGTTTTTATAGATACATACAGAACCCTTCGTGCGCGAGTCCAACTCGCGTGGTTTTTAATAATTAGAGAACAACAAGAATAAAATCTAAAATAGAAATAATCATGTGAAATAACATAAACTTACTTCATTTTAAAATAAAATATTCTTTTTACTTTATAACCCATCATTATAATAATCATAATAACCTTCCTAGCTACTCCTCCAAATGGTTTTTTAAGCGCTAAGAAATTAAATTTGCGAAGCCTCTAACATTTTATTGTATGAAAACCATGGTGGGTGGTAAACATTGATTTTCCTGCCTCATAAATAACAATTCCCTGGGCAATTTACATTAATATGGAGCTCTATTGCTACGAGTATATCATCACCATTGTAAGGATGATGAAGCTGTCGCCTCGTGTCATATGTCATTATAGGATACAGTAGTCTATTCTTCTTTACTCTTTTAACTACGTTTCATAATGTCTCATATCTACAGCCTATGCAGGTCCACAGCTGGATGCAGGCTTTCCCCATAAGAGCCTTATCGGCTTTTATCATATGGGGATAATTTCCATAATCCCCACAATGGATATGCGGATTGGGGATCGCAGTTCATGATCATCCTAGAAACATTCTGTCAAGTCTCAGACTGGCTGCACACTTCCGATTATTTGCCTGTTTGTCATAAAATTGTCTGTGGATAATGCGTATTAGAATTTTAGAAAGCGATTATTAGAAAGCCTTCGTTTTAAACATTTTGTACATTTATATACACAAATCGATCGCATAGTCGAATACACCATCCCTCACCTCCATCCACCTCATCCAGCCTATAATGGTCCACAGCTGAACGCAGGCCTCCCTCTGATTTTTTTCCCATGGGGGGAAATCCCTATAATCCCCACGCTGGGCATGGGGTTGGGGATCGCAGTTCGGTGGTAGATCTATTCTGCAAGAGGCGCTACTGCCCGCCCCGCGGTGTATCCCTTAGTCGCCTCCTATGACACCGACTGGAAGAGTTGGGGTGGTACAAATTCTAAGCTGGCACCACACACGCATCCATCAGACAATAAATCGGATGTAACCGGCCCCAGTAAACCAGTGTGGGCAAAACTCCTACAAGAGAGATAGTTAGGTGTCAATCTTCAGTGATAGTCTTATTGAAAGAGGTTTTTCTTTCTCCCAGTCGCTAGTATTAGGTATTAATGTAGTGTTGTTAGAACTTGGTATGAAGAGATAGTTGATATAACTTTTTATGGTCTGAGAGTTCTTGACCCTTGTTGGTCTTGGAGAAATTCGACTTTAACTTTATTCCAAGGTCTAGTTTATGGAAGATTGACTGCCGAGGACCAAGGACATAATGACAAAACATTGTATTATTTTGGATAAATAACCGTTCTGCCCGGGGCCGAGCACGCGTTGGTCTATGGAAACGTGTAAAAGTTATAGATATAAAATATATATTTCATATCAAATGATTCAAGTATCCTAGGGTTTTTGTATTACAAATAATGCGTACCCTCGCACTCTGGGTGATACTAAAAACTTGAAAAAGTGGCGCCAAAGATTTTCGACGAAACCGACTAAGATTTAGCTGGTTAGAGCACACCCGTGCTGAGGGTGGAGCGCATACGTTCAAATCATGCCGAAATATAATATAATTTTCTTAAGTATCCCATGTGTTATTTCTGATTTAGACCGAGTAACTTTAGCTCTATTTGTTAGGTGTGAAGTTTAAAATTAGTTTGATTCTTTGTCCAAACTACAGGAATAACTGTAAAGCCACACAACGTACGTTAGTCACTGCTGTTTTGTTTCGTTGAATAATGAATTCGCTGACACAGTTTTTAAATGTGGTAAATATACAATGAAAATGAAAAACTGTGTTCACGCTGTCTCTTTACAAATTATTGTTATGTCAGTACAACCATTTTATTAAGTGTTACATATGGCAACGCACTAAAAGTTTTTGCAAACACTAATAAAACTAAAAACTTTGCAGTGTTCTTAGTTAGTTCATTGTTATTATCATCTCAGCTAAGAGACGTCCACCGCTGGCCATAAGCACTGAATAGTAAAGACTACCGCACCGAATTTTCGTTTGACCACGGCGGTTAGTCTCAATGGAGACAAGCCCTAAGCGCGGAACATAAATATTATATTGCGCAAGTGTGTGAGTAAACACTGGTGCACTCTCTTTTACCTCACTCTCATAATCACCACAGGATATTTCTTTCTAGACTTGTCTGTGGTATTACGAACATAGGCTAGCAAAGATCGCCACCTGATCTCTGTTAATAAAGACTCACTAGTATTTCATAAAGAAAAAATATATGAAAAAAAAATAAAAAAAATTGTATGTTATCAATAATTTTCTATTAACAAATAAAATTCCCATCAACTAATAAAAACCACTTAGCACAATAAAAGGTATTTAGAAATAAAATAGTTGAGCTAACTGCAGACTGTTGCAAACAGTGTACAGGTAGTTTAACTATAATTAGTTACATATTATCAAAATTACAGTTTCAAGTAAAAGGTTCATATTCCATTCTTTCTTTCAAGATTCCAGATAAAAATCAACCTAATAAAGAGGGATCCTGAAAGCTTGCAGTCCTTTGTTTCAATAGACTCAGAATTTGCTTGTTCGTTACTGAATTCACAATTTCAGTGCTCTTTTTGTGTGAAAACAGAATATTGCATTGGTTGAGAGTTTGAAGTACAATAATTGAACTAACAATGTAATCTACTTGTACTCCCGAAATTCTGGTTTGATTTTGCGGATAGGGTACGTCTTCTGATTTTGGATTTTGCATCAGCTATAAAATATTTTCAAAGCAATCGAGTTCGTCCGTGCTTGTGGATTCTCATTATGGAGACTATTACTTTCGCCCTCGGCTTCGTACGCGTTGTTTCTATTTATTCTCGTTTTAAGGCGCATACCCCAACCAAAGTGGCCCAAAGTCGGCAAAGTGGCCACCTACTTTATGTTATATTAAATATGCCTAAAATAAATAGAATATAAATTTTATATTCTATTTATTTTAGGCAGAGATACGAAGTTGCCCATAGTGGCCACCAAAATCTGTATTCGTATCTCTGCCTAAACTAAATTGAGTAAAACTATTACAACGGCATTAAAAAAAGCTTATAGGTATCACAAACTGGAAAATGGATTTTTGAAAATTCCTTTGTTAAACGGAATAATAACATAAAGTAGGTGGCGCATGGCGGCGCTAGTTTAGGTGGGGTATGCGCCTTAAGGTTATTTCTATCCTATGGAAACAGTTTCCAGTACTACTTTTTAACCCATGGAACAGTTACTGTTCCATGGGTTAAAAAGTAGTATATGTCTGATCTAGGCTTAGTGCATGAAATTTTTGCATGTGTGTGTGTGTGTGTTTGTGTATGTGTGTAGTACACATGTAAAAATTTCAGCCAGATACATTCAGTAGCTTTGGTATCTGTGTCGGGTCGGAATCGATGTGTATCCAGTGGACCTTAAGTGTGATTAAAGATATTATTTACTTGGGTGATTAAAAGGTAGTTTTTCAAAGGAACTGTTTATTTAAAATCTAGCAAATACAAATAATTCAATCGGTGCGTGACTTATGCGATTTTCCATGATGTCTACCGCTTGGAGATGTTGTTTCCTGAAACCAATAGTGACGTTTGTTGATATGTGTAGATCGTAAAACTTAGATAATCAATCTTATTCTAGGTTTTTCTAGGTTTCTAAAACATGGTACACATAAGTGATCTAGGATAGGTTCAGTTTTTTAATACCTAATTTAAGTAGTAGGATCAAAGTTAAGTATATAATTTCTTCTTCATTATGTAACTTCAACAAGTTTATGTAGCATTGTTACGTAAAAAGAAACCCAATAAGTTCGTTTTGTTCAAAACTTCTTATTCATTTGTAACTTCAAAATGTACCTAAATTCATGTAGTATTGTTACGTAAAAAGAAACCCTATGAGCTAGTTGTGTTTAAAACTTCTTTTTCATCTGTAACTTCAAAATATAGCGAAGCTTATGTAGCATTGTCACGTTAAAAAAAACAATAAATTATAAGTTTTTGTTAAATTTTCAATTTACGTATATAAATTCGTTCCAATAAGGGAGTATTTTCCTCCTCATATGTATGAGTCGAACCTAAAACTACTTCAGTGTGATCACCTATTCCCTTGTCCAGCCAGATGGCTGTGACACATGTCATGTAAGAGAGAGGTAAAAGGGTCCTGCATAATAAATCACCTGATCATTTCCATCAGTTAGTGTTGGTGGCGCAGTGAATTCCGGAGGCACCTCGAAGTTGCGGATGACCTCAGGTTGGGGCCAGTCGCTTGCTTCAGATGATTTCATGGCTTTGTGATTCTTGTGGTTGGCTGTAAATTAATATTCAAACGTATGTATATGTGCAAGAAGTATCTTCAGATTTTATGGTTAAAAATATAAATAAATGATGCTGGACAATCTACGCAGCATTATCTAGATAACTGATACACATAATATAATAAAATACATTTTTTTGTACATAGAAAACGACCAGAACGCCCTGAAAAAATGTCTGCAGATGGTACACACATTTCTCCCGAAGCGGGAATCGAACCCGCAACGTCCTGCGTTGCAGGCAGACCTTCGCTCACCGCACCACAGAGGTCGTCAGTTCAAGAGATTTCCGTGTGCGATTTACTCATACATTGGGGGGGGGGGGTAGTACATGATATAGAAGCCAATAAGGTGATTATCAGGCGGAGGTCTGCGTCCAGCAGTGGACATTACAGGTTGTTGAGGTGAGGTGAGGATGTGAGACTTTAGAGGTTGTAGGTACTTATATTTAAAAAAGGAATAAGCAACTTTCTATGTGTAGTATAAAAATTATACTCAAGGATATAAATAGATAGTAAATACTATCTTAGGTATCGGCTCTTAGGGACCGGGTGGTGGCGGCTTAAAATTTGCACCGCCCCGACTCCTCCCGTGGGTGTCGTAAGAAGCGACTAAGGGACATACACCGGAGAGCGGGCAGCAGCGCCTCTTGCAGAATAGATCTACCACCGAACTGCGATTCCCAACCCGCATGACCCCCGCGTGGGGATTATGGCCATTATCCCCCCAATAGATAACAAATCATGGGAAGGTCTGCGTCCAGCTGTGGACTATTATAGGCTGATGAGGATGAGCATCTTAGGTCGTTCTTTAACGTATCATATATTATTATGTTATCATATACGTATTTAATATCATATACGTATATCATATATGATTTACTTGATATGTATCTATTCCAACAAACTGTGAAGTTATTATCCTCGTACACAGTTTAGAAAATACGGGCAATCAGATAAGAGTTCATCTTTGTAACTTTTCTAGTAGGTTTTACTCACGTCACTGTCAGCCAGGCGGTTATCAGTAAATGTCAACTCACGGAGCTTTTGTTCAGCAGTGTGTCCCGAGCTTTTCTGTGCGTTGTTTTGCTAGAGACACGCTAGGGGTGAGTGATTTTGAACTGCAGAATGTTTGATTTCGACCAAAAAAATTACTTGATTTGATTCGAAAAAATCGGGATTGTAAACCGTGGACTTACTAAGCTTTCAACACTGTTCATAAGGTCTCAGTCTAGGACTGAAATTGAAATGGTTTAGACGGAGAACAAAACTGGCTCTGTCTTGTGTTCTCTCTAAAGCCGAGGCCGACGCCAAACAAGCATATTCTTTTGTTTTATGGGTCGCGAACTTTCGACATTGTCACTCTCCCCCTTCTGGGGCATGCCACATCACATAACAGGCTGCACTGCCGGGCTAATTGAGCGTGCCAAAGTTAACCACGTTGCTAACCAGGTCTGTGTGCTGCAGGACGACAAACGTACCCATGTGCGTTATGGTCATTCATCATCATCATCATCAGCCTATACCAGTCCATTGGACATAGGCCTCCCCTAATGAGCGCCATAGCGCCCTGTCTTCAGCTTGCCGCATCTAGCATCTGGCAGGTTATGGTCATTAAAATAAATAAATAATGCTGGACAATCAACTCGGCATTATCTAGCCTCAAGCTAAGCAGAGTTTGTGTTACAGGTAACACCCACTTCGTGACCTTAATCGAATTTATACCCACATTCTATAACTTATGAATAACATATACGAATTTTAGCTTAACATTATGCCTATTATTATAAAACTGTTATCTTATGAATAAAGCATAGAAACGGCAAAGTAGTATGAATATTCATCAAGTTCTTCACATTCAGATCGAGTTTGGGGTGTTGCGAAGGTTCACGTCCTAAACTGTAATTACATTCTTATCACTCGACGTGCTGTTAAGGGGAATATCATTGATACAGTGCAAGTCTGAAATTGACACATCAAAGACTGCGTATAAATCCGCACGCGATCAGAACAGGATGGAACTTTGCAAAAATCGCGGATCCCGCTCACCAAAATCAAGCAACAAAATACCCGCCGTATTTTGTTATATTCTACACGAAAGCTTTTTACAAACTAAGAACAAATAAACTTCACCCAAAATACATGAAAATGTCACTAAGCGTAAAAGTAATTGAACTTACTCAGTATGACGAGGTATGACACCATTTTATTACGTCATTTTCGTCGGTGAAGTCCTGGTGAAACTCATGAGTTCATTAGGATTCGTCGTCACTTCGTGATCCGGTCCCCCAGGGGATCAATCTGGGGATCCTGGTGGCTTTAACCATTTTGATGAGCGTATTTTAACAGTGATTTTCGAAGGCTTCCTCAGTAGGCTGGACTTGTATCAAGGAGGCCAAAAATACCTACTTGTGCTGTTCGAAAACCGATTTAAAGGCTTCTTAGACAAAGCTGTAAGCGACTCCAATCACACTACAAATTAGTTTCAATGCCAAAGGAATTATTTAGTGCGCGCTTTCGGTGAGGATGTTGGGCAGTACTGATACAGGGTGGTTATTTAATATTTTATCGTATGGTCATATAAGCGAATGTATGAATCTATCTAATGTTTGGGACAAATATTTGTACGATCTGCAAATATTTGTTCCGAGTGTTCTGGTCGTTTTCTATGTATAGTAAAAAATATCTATCTTTGTAATGAATGTATTGTATTATGTATATCAGTTATCTAGTAGGTACCCATACCAAAAGATCTGCTTAGCTTGGGGCTAGATAATGCTGTGTGAATGGTCCAGCATTATTTATTTATTTATAATTTTCATAGATACATTCCTTTACTTATTACAAAAAATATTACTCAATCAATCAGAATAGGTACAGGATATTATATGAAAGTTTTCAGGAAAAAAACATAGCAATATATGTTCATTTTGAAATAGCTCATGGCATGGCGTTTCTCTATTTCCTTCTATTCCTCATAGTTCCAGATTTGTTAATAACCTAACATCCATCACAAAAATCCACTCAGTAATTTAATAAAACTTCTACCAACTGTGCACTCCGGCTCTCGCTGCCCACTATCTAGCAGCTATTCCGAGCCATTTGCTACATTATTAGCAAAGTTTCACGCAAACCAATCATTAGTTTTTGCTTTGAGTGGTATCCAACAACCATATATATTAGCTTAACCTCAAACTTTTATAAATATTTCACGTTAGGATGCATCTGCAAAAAAATAGAGCAAGATATATTTTAGTGTCTTGCTTTATATTTTTCGTAGAGCATTTTCTAACAAACCTCCTTGCATTGACGGCGTTTAAGCTAGTGCAGGGAATAAGGGCAATTAAAACCTAGTATCACAGTCACTGAGTGGCTCTACGTGCCACACCAATTATCGCGTACTGTACGTCTCAAAGCGTCTGTCGAATGTGCTACCTACACACATCTTTATGTAAGTACAGTCAACAATAGAAATCAATGAAAGAAACTTCTCAGAAGTATTTTTTGGTTAAAATTACAATATTGTAGTTAAACTACAAAGCGTGTTCGTTAACGATGGCGCAGTGCAGGCGTCAGTGATCTTGAAAATTGTACGTTATTTTTGTAGTCAACTGTACCTAGCCCCTTGTATGATGTTGGGAACAAAAAGTAATTTAAGGTTTGACTTTAGAGGAAGTTAAGAACCCTGATGAGTTTTGAATACGTAATCTCAATAAGGAAGTAAGGTATGAGTATTTTAAGCACGTAATTAGATGTTGCGCGATGCAACGCGAAACGGAGTGTTGAGAGACCATTAACTTGATGGACCGACGACATCGTAGCGGTCGCAGGGAGTCGATGGATGGAGGCGGCTCAGGACGAATCTTTGTGGCATCGTATAGGGGAGGGGAGGCTTATGTCCAGCTGTGGACGTGTATAGGCTGATATGATGATGATGATTAGGTGTTGCATCTATGCTATTTCAGGCAACGTTTTATAAATTTATTGGGTAACGTTTTATAGGTTTATTATATTAATGGGTGTTTTTCTATGTTGCGTAGGTATTGTAATTAATTGGTACCATATTTTGTGCGTCAGTACCTATTCACAAATAACGTAGGATCCTGCTTAACCAGCATTATCGACAATTTACCCTGAAATATTATTTTCGTTACAGTTCGTGGACAACTGGGTTGATTATACTTATAGTAATTTATATATTAGTATAAATTAGTTCTTATACTTATAGTAACACTAGTTTAGTTTAATTCTGTTTACAGTAAGACCTGAGTGTAATAGTTTAATCTCGGGAATTATTTATTTTTTAATCCTTCTGCAATTTGCCTGTCTTTACAGACAGATTTTTAATAGCCTCTGCTTTCGTGTCATGCTGGACTTTTTATTAATAAATCATCTAACCAAGTCCATAGCAGATAAAAATACAGTATTTTATGTACTGTAACTGACATGAGCTACCTGAAGATTATTTGCAACACCACAGTTAGCTCCAATGTTTCAATTGTAAATACAGTATTTTTAATCACACAGAGTAACAGTCGGCTTCGAACGAAACTAATAAATTATCATATAATTTAGACAAAAAGAGGTTTGACTCTCCGAATTGACTTTGACAAGAGACGAGAGAATCATCTATACAGATTTTCTTTAACCTTAAGAGTTGATTTGACCAAAGTAGTTATAAATCTATGGCACTCATTAGGGGAGGCCTATGTCCTGTGGTAGACAAATATAGTCTGATGATGATGATGAGTATAAATCTCTTGAACCTATTTTGTTACTCTTTGGCCTTACTAGCAGATAGCAATATTTGCGTTTCTCCATCGCAAGCGTTGAGTATCCAATACTAGCCCCACTTGCCCAACAATATTTAAAAGCCTAATTTTGATTAACTTTGACGTATTTGTATGGTTTTACAACTCACTCTAATCAAAATAAAACCAGATAGTAAAAGTGGTGCAAGCGGTTTTAAATAAGTAGGTACCTATTGTTACTCTAGGGTTAATTATTGAATACTGTGACCGCTTGTCTGTGGACTGTGTCTGTGGATCGCCACATAGCTCCAGCTGTCAAAAATGGCGCGTCTGTGAGATGTTACTGTGTGATGGCGCCAAATCAGTCAGATGTCAGTCGAATCGAGGTTTAATCAGAGGAGCTACACTCCAATACAAAGGATTCTCTTGGAATTTTTGGTTTACTCCGTGGATTTTGAATTTTATACACATTTCTAGGGGAATTTTCCCGTAAATCTCCCGTATGCCAATTTATTATTTTACTAGGACAAAAGGTGGCCTATGTTACTCTCCATCCATTCAACTAAGTCTAAGCCAAAAATCTAGTCGATTGGTTGCTTAGTTAGGGCGTGAAGAATGGACCAACACACTTTCGTGTTAGGAAATTAGGATTACTCTCGGTTATACAGTTATTCTATAAATAAAATTTGGTAAAATGCTTAGTTTAGAAACTCTATTCTATAGAGCAATAATGCGATTTAAACTCAGGATAGATTGATGACTCAAGACTCAGGATTGAGGATTGATGACGCCTTGGGTAGATTCGAACAAAGTAGTATTAAAGATTAATACTACTTTGTACGAATCTACCCAAAGCGAATCTTTGTTAAATGAGATCGACTTCATCATGACGGATAGCAAGCACATATTCAGAGAGATGTCTCAGGGTTCAATACCGGATCTGATCACCGACAAATCCAAATCAAAATTAAAGCTCTCTGAATATCAACCTGAAGCTTAAGAGAAATCGCCTGATGAAGTCCACGCTGTTACTATCTATTGAGTCGTTTTCCAAAAAGAAAATAACCCCCATTTTCTTACCTAAATGTGTATGTAAATGTAAATTCGAAAGGGTATGAACTTACGCCCTTTGCCACAACTGCACATAAACTTCAAGTCGTTTTGTGTCTATGTCGTAAAAATAAGTGAATTTATGCATGAGCTTTTGTACTTAAACCGCATGGATTTAAATAAAACTTCAGAAAGAAGTCCGAGTGCAACTTTCTGTTTAAGCGCGACCTCTCCCAGACAACCTTTGTATCGATAAACTTATGTAAAAGACCTAAGTTGTTGTGGTCGTTTTCTATGTATGATAAAAAAATATATATATGTAATGTATTGTATTATGTATATCAGTTATCTAGTACCCATAACACAAGCTCTGCTTAGCTGGGGGCTAGATAATGCTGTGTGAATTGTCCAGCATTAATTATTTATTTAAGTTTATAAGAGAGATCTTCTCTCTCGTAATGATCTCTGTAGTCATGAACGCAAGTATCACCGCGATGATGTTTAGATGCATTCGTGTGTGGATTCTATTGTCATCGCTTTATGACTGAATTTTTATTACAAATAAAAAAAAAACAATAAGCACAACCACGTATAAGTCATTGACCAGTCGGGTTAGACATCAAAAGTCATATTCAACCTCAACAGCATATACTTAATGGTCCACTGCTGGACGCATGCTTCCCCTGATTTTTTTATCTTTTTGGGAGGTAATGCCCGTAATCCACACGCTTTGCATGCGGTTTGGGGATCGCAGTTTGGTGGTAGATCTATTCTGCAAGAGGCGCTGCTGCCCGGCTCCCGGTGTATGTCCCTTAGTCGCCTCTCAGGACACCCACGGGAAGAGTTGGGGTGGTGCAAAATCTAAGCTGGCACTACACTGATAAGAAGCAGAAAGCATCCACTTTGCATTAACTACCATCCCGATAATTATGGAACCCTCCAGAATGGGGGTCAGTGGTAGTCTAAATTTAAAATGGTGATAGTAAAAATATTGGTTTTATATCCTTTTTTCGAACACTTTCACATAGGTTAAAGTCTATTACATGAGGTTTTCCATTAATAACATTCCCTCCGTCCATCCCTTTAAAAATAAGTTGCCTAAAATAGGTGAAAAATTCAATTGGTTTACACAATACAAAAATACAATATTAGCAGCGCCTCGCGATTTCACCCGCTTAGTTTACGTTCCTGTGAGAATTCCGGGATAAATATTTGCCTATGTGCTATTCTAGACTATAATCTATCTCTGTGCCAAATTTCATTCAGATCCGTTTAGCCGTTCTGGCTTGATTTAGCAACAAACATCCATCTATCCATCCATCCATCTAAACTTTCGCATTTATAATGTTAGTGTGATATACTAACAAATACAATCATGACCGTAACTCTCACAGATGCAAAGGCCTATTATTACAGAAAGACATGGGAATGTGAGCAATATTTCTTACCAGATTCCACAGAAAATGCCAACAAGACTACAATGGCAATAATAGTGATCTTCATTGTGGCTGACTACGTCTATTATTTCCTAGCCCTCGTTGTGTTTATATACTTTACTATTCGACTATTGTTTTACCGTTTCTTTGCATGGATTCTTACTACTTCTACTTTCTACTTATTCTCTGTTTTTTCTCCATATTTTCGAATTTCCAACTCATCTAATTCATCCATGTTCAACTACGTTGGCATGGGGTAGCTAAATATCCATAATTTCGGTGGATTTAAAAAACTTTAAACCAACTTGAAAAGTGTTCAACGCCCGAAAATATATTCGATATCGATTTTAACGATTATTTGATGGAGTAATCGACGGACATACCTAATAAAAAAATACATACAGCCAAACATTGAACCTTCTCCATAAATCGGTTAAAAATGAAACAGACAAACTTTATTTTTCCTTTAAAATGAACTTCCAATAGATAACAAGGCCTGTAATTTTCAACCATTTTCACAATCGGTAAAGACTAATGGCAAAGCGATTTAGTAAATATTTTTCATAGATTACAGGAAAAGAATGCTAATTGTTCAAAGGGAAGGGTTGATAAGGCTGAATGTTGAGGATAAAGTGTAAAAGGAGCAAGGTTGGAATGTACTCATCCCCTCATTTATCCGGTAAAGCTTTAAAACATGTCACCATAATCTCTTCGTATTATAATAAAATTTTATATTGCAATAAATAAATAATGCTGGACAATTCACACAGCATTATCTAGCCCCAAACTAAGCAGAGCTTGTGTTATGGGTACTAGATAACTGATATACATAAAATAATACAGTACACAGATAGATATTTTTTATTATATATAAATATAATAAATATAATATATAAATGTCTGCAGATCGTACACAACACACATTTGTCCCGATGCGGGAATCGAACCCGCAACCTTCTGCGTCGCAGGCAGTCCTTCGCCCACCGCGCCACATCGGTCGTCTAAATAGTCTAAATATTATAATCAAATGATTGTTTTCACATTTCTAATTAGGGACGTCTTTGTTCGACAAATCTTTCACCGTAAATCTCTCCATCATCAAAACAACGGTGAAATTTATTGTTCGACCAAGCTACTAAGATCTTTGCCTAGCACCCAAGTTTGATCTGACAACCTAACGACAATCCCTAGAACCCACAGCAATACCCGGTATTTGTAGGCCATTACCATCAAGTGTTTGGCCATCGTTAGTTTTCGGATAATGGGACACAATTGACACGAATCTTACCGCGAGTGGACACTCAAAGTGAATAATACTTAGAATTCGGTAATGGACAAATACTTTTTGTGCTGCTATGCGCTAGACATCTAGGAAAATCATGAGAATTGTAAGGATCGACCTCTCCTATTCAAAATATAAGGGTGAAATCATTTAGTACAAAATATAATGTTGAGTAATATAAAGGTTTAAAAGGGTATAAAGGGTAGAGTAATGTAAGTAGGTACTCTATATGCGAAAAAATCTAAAAAATTAATAACTTTTTCCGACTTCTTTTTGTCTGAGCTTGCAGCTCAGACAAAAAGAAGTCGGAAAATAAATTTAGTTTTTTTTTTCGGTATCTTTAATTTGTTTTTAAATGTAATGTCAAAAGACTGGGTAGATAAACTAAAAAGTATCAAATGTCTTCAGCAACATCAGCGCATTTGTTCAGGTCTCGCATCCAAATGACGTCATGAACTAACAAATTAAAAAATTATATTTTCAAGTTACGGGCGAAACTTGAAAATATAATTTTTTAATGCCTTTTTAGAGCACTTATCGATTGAATAAAAAAATTGAATATTTTAGTGGTAAGTTTTAACTATGGAACTTAATTGAGACACATGGGTTTTCAATATATAATAAAAAATATCTATCTATGTATTGTATTATAGTATATCAGTTATGTAGTACCCATAACACAAGCTCTGCTTAGCTTGGGGCTAGATAATGCTGTGTGAATTGTCCAGCATTATTTATATTTATTTATTTATATAGTAAGTACTACCTATACAATATTTACTCCTAGTCCGGTCAAAATAAAAATTTCAAATAACAAAAATTCCGACAGAGCGAAAATTTTGGGTTTTGACCTTGAATAACTTTTTTAGCACCCATTGAATTTATGGTCTCTACTCAAGGTCTGTCCCAAATTTCAGCTCTCTCATTATTTGTCATTCGATCAATAATAATAATAATAAATAATGCTGGACAATTCACACAGCTTATCTAGCCCCAAGCTAAGCAGAGCTTGTGTTATGGGTACTAGATAACTGATATACATAATATTTTACAATACATAGATAGATATTTTTTTATTACGACCTCAGTGGCGCAGCGGGCGAGAGTCTGCCTGCGACGCAAGAGGTTGCGGGTTCGATCCCCGCCTCGGAACAAATTTGTGTACGATCTGCAGAAATTTGTTCCGTTGGTCTGGGTGTTTTCTATGTATAATAAAAAATATCTATCTATGTAATGTATAATATTACGTATATCAGTTATCTAGTACCCATAACACAAGCTCTGCTTACCTTGGGGCTAGATAATGCTGTGTGAATTGTTCAACACCCTGAACAAATGTTTGCAGATCGTACACACATTTGTCCCGAGGCGGGAATCGAACCCGCAACCTTCTGCGTCGCAGGCAGACCTTCGCCCACCGCGCCATGCGCCACATCGGTCGTCAATGGTTCAACACTTTTTCTTTCAATAGTACTTTTTTGCAACATTGACTTTTAATTGATAGAGTCGAGGAGATTGGGGCCCTCAGGGACTAACCCCCTATTTATGTCTATTTTGACGGGACTATCTGAGATTAGTTATTGCTCTGAGGTGCTATTAGTGTCAAATAAAAAGAGCCATGTCACTTTCCGCAATTTGCAATAATTTTCGGAATGAAGCTACATTAAAAGATTTTGGTTTATCATCTACCTGAGAACTTGTAGCTTGCTAAAATTTTCGATTGTAACTGCGTGTAAATCTCTTTCGAATCAATCTTCATAAACCGCTCCTTTGACACCTGAATAGGTTAAATCTCTGATTAATCTATCTTTGAGTTGGATCATTTGCCGAAATTGAGGGGATTTGAGCAAAAAAGGTGTCTGTAACCAAACTTTTCATCAATCTCATAGATAAACAGAATGTTAAGTTTATCTGGTAAGTAATCGATATTTGAAATCTTTACTTCAGATAACGCAGTACAGGAGCTGGTGAAAAAGGCTTCTTCTTAGTTCGAAACTCACTTCGGAGTTAAGGTGGGACGGAACCTCTAAGCTTCCATACAAACGTACTTTTCGATTCATTTCGAAATTACGTCCCCGATTTTATTGAAATTTTGCATGCATAATCGGAAAAGAAATAGCTATGTTTGTATCTTTTCAGTTTTTCAAAATACATTATAATCATTAAGTGAGAGGGAACATTCATTTTTATCCCTTTTCAATCGATTTTATAACTTTTGCTCTCTTTTAATTATGATTATGTATTTTGAAAAACTGAAAAGATACAAAATTAGTTATTTCTTTTCCGATTATACATGCAAAATAACATTAAAATCGGGGATGTAGTTTCCATATGAATCGAAAAGTACGCAGTACGGAGCTTAGAGGTTCCGTCGCCCCTTAATGCGGTAGGATATAGAGGTAAAGTATCTTACGTAATCATATTAGACTAGTTGTTACCCGCTACTTCGTTAGCGTTTAGATTCTACTCTACACTTTTTAAAAAAATGTGATGTTCACAAAGTAAATACAAGAAACAAGAAAAAACTACTCATCCCATCATATAGATTACGAAAGGTAGGGAAATCATTTATGGGAAATTGCGTACGCTTCTATAACAAGCTTCCATCTGAAGCAACTGAGCTCCCTATTCGTAAATTTAAACAGTACATAAAACGAAATCTAATAAAGAAAGCCTATTACTCCATAGATGATTACATCAATGATGTAAATGCTTGGCCAGATGTCGCTCAGTTCCACACCGACAATGGTATATAAGGGATATAATGTTAAGCTTAGTTAGTTTCATATAAATATTGAGTTAATACAAATTAGATTATATTTAGACTGAGATAAGTAATGTATTAATTTTAAGATTTATAAAACTTACTAGTGGTTTCTTTTTCGCTTCTTCCACTAGTGGACAAAAAATTGAAGCGAATAAAATCAATAACATCATATTTCTTATTTGATAATAATGGCTATTTATAAACCTGTTTATAGTATAAAATTTGACTTGTCTAAGTGCTTATTTTGTAAGCTTAAAGAAATAAACGTTATTGATATTTGATATTTGATTGACCATGACGCATAATATGTCCTTCAAACGCTCAGTGTGCCTAACGTCCGGGGTGCTACGCCAAGGCTGCTGGCCAGTAAATGCGTTAATTAATTTCAAATGTCTAGTTATGTATGCTTCATCATCATCATCCGCCTATATTAGTCCACTGCTTGACATAGGCCTCCCCTAATGAGCGCCATAGCGACCTGTCTTCAGCTTGCCCCATCCAGCATCTCGAGCAAAAATATGCAAAATGCTCTTTTGTATTAAAAATAACAATTGCTTATGTTTTGTTTGTTAGTAGAAACATAGCTTACATTGTCTAGTTACAGAGCAACTACACAATGTCGATAAGAAAAATGTTTTCAGTTATAATTTTTGGTATTACAGACGTAATTATTTACGAATTTAAGTTACGAGCAGCTGTCGCCGGATCCTTAACCGACTCACATGACGACCTCAGTGGCGCAGCGGGCGAGAGTCTGCCTGCGACGCAAGAGGTTGCGGGTTCGATCCCCGCCTCGGAACAAATTTGTGTACGATCTGTAGAAATTTGTTCCGTTGGTCTGGGTGTTTTCTATGTATAATAAAAAATATCTATCTATGTAATGTATAATATTACGTATATCAGTTATCTAGTACCCATAACACAAGCTCTGCTTACCTTGGGGCTAGATAATGCTGTGTGAATTGTCCAGCATTATTTATTTATTATTATTATTAACCTTTTATTATATATTTTATTTTTATTGTTAATATTATATGTGTCCTCATACATTTATGCACTAAACATATTAATATGTACTGCGCACATGGTTAGTCTCTGTTGAAATTGGCTACCTTGGCCGAGATTAGACTAAAGGTCCATTACTGCTTCACAAAGTAACATAATTTCTCCCAGAAATAAAATTAACACACGGATATAGAAAACAAATGGCACGTCCACATTGTAACAGTAATTACAGTCAGCAACATTTTACAGCCATTGTAAAACGTGAGCCTTTGTTTTACGAGATCCTCTCTGCAGGTAGGTTCAGGGTTCGTTATGAGAAGGGTCCAGTAGGAATAACGGTAACCCTAATAAACATTCAATCAGAAAAGTCGACTGTATCAATAGTAAAGAGAGTCATTTTGGAGGTTTAGGCGATGCGCAAACGTAGACACTTTTGTGTCTTTTCTCAGATACAAGCTACCGATGAATATTTGATTTCTATAGAACCAGTATGAAAACATTTACTCCCTGCGCACACGTGTGTCCAGTTGCTCCCACTTAACACATACTCATTGACGATTAAAGTGTTCGGTGTCGGTAACTGAAAACTAAAAGTCGTCAGTTGAAGACATAAACAGCATTAAAAAATGTCTTTACAATTGTACTGAGCTGCAAATTGTACCAGTGGCCAGAAGTAGCGACCGATAGCTGTATCCGATCACCGCTAGAGGACACAGCAACTACGGTTCCCTGTGATGATGTGCCGTGTCGGTAACACGTTTGCGCAGCCCCTTACGTCATGAGTTTGATGATGTAACTTCGGAGATGTTTTGTCGGAGATAGAACCTAATGTATGAGTCTCCATAGCAAAGTTGGTTACAATTCCAGGCGGTTTTGTGCGGCATTTCGGTGTATAAATATTATACGCAGTTGGTCTAGCGTTCAGCTTCTTCAAGGCTGATAATGAGGTCCTGGGTTCAAACTCCGGATCGGTTCCGGATCCGATTGTTATTTGGGCTTTTTCTAGCATGAAAAATTCACAGAAGCAACTCCGGAGTTAGAAAGTTGACGATATTTACACCCCGTGCCTTGCAAAGCACGTTAAGCCGTTGATCCTACGCCTGACCTCTCCCCAGTCGTGTCGATCTGCCGTTCCATCGGATTATGAGAATGAAGGAATCGAGTGCACCTGTGTTTTGCATACACTTGTGCACATATAACATGTCGTGCGCACCTGGCTATAATAGTCGCCACCGGTGTCGAAATTCGGCTAGGTTTACATTATCATCATTATAGGCAACCGACAGTGTTTCGGCTACTTGTCGGTGGCCTGCCGACTTTGTCGTATAGACTCATGAGGTAGGAATTAATCCTCTTCTTCCTCCTCAACAGCCTATTATGATCCACTGCTGGACGCAGGCCTCCCCTGAAAAGATTTATTACCGAAATGCGATCTTCAACCCGCACGCCCAGAGTGGGGATTATGGGCATTACCCCCCATGAGATAAAAGCCAATAAGACGATTATCAAGGGGAGGGATGAATTGTAGGGTCACATTAGTAGGGAGCATTTTTACAGGGCAAAGACTTTTGTCGTTTTCTATATATAATAAAAAATATCTATCTATGTATTATATTATATTATGTATATCAGTTATCTAGTACCCATAACACAAGCTCTGCTTAGCTTGGGGCTAGATAATGCTGTGTGAATTGTCCAGCATTATTTATTTATTTATGTTTTGAAAGGAATCTTCTTGCAAATCCATAAAACCGGGAACTGTTTTATGGATTCCTCTTCGTTCACATTTTCGGTTTCACAACCCATCTGGTCTAGTTTCCGATGTTCCGATAAGCCCGCTAAAACACGTGAGTTCCAAAAAATAAGCTTTTAAAGTGATGTTGTCATACCAGCAATCTCCAGGCAATAGTGACCTCAAAACATTATCCTTGTATGTCTCAAAGAATTCCAGACATCACGAACAAAAACTACAGAATAAACAGAATAAACTTCACTGAAGCTACTTAGTAGTCCATGAACATAGTCTGGAGTTGTTCGGACTTTGATTGATGCCTTGTGAATTGAGGTGGTGGTGGATTAGAGTGGTGATTACACACGCAAGGCTGGCGACCTGAAATCATTGTAGGTATAAACCTACATACGTTATGAATAAAATCGCAGAAAAGTAATCAGATACGTTATGACAAATTATGTTTCGAATAAGTAGGTATTGTACGCGGATTTTGTATGTTATTCTGACACTTCTTGGACATATTTTTTCTGCAAAGCTTAATTATCACAGTCAATATGTCCTACAAGAATTATTTATTTATTTAGCCTATGGATGGGCTTCTTCCTGTACCGAAAGGGATCTCTGATAAAATATTAATAAATTTTGTTATATTTTAATTTTATAATACTTCTTCCTCTCTTCAACCTCAACAGTGTATAAGGGACCACTGATGGACGCAGGCCTCCCCTTGATTTTTTATCTTACGTGGGGTAGTGCCCATAATCCCCACGCTGGGCATTTAGATAGAAGTTTACAGTTAAAACCAAAACACTCAATATCCTATGCTATGCATGGGGGTTGGGGATTGCAGTTAGGTGTAGATTTATTTTACAAGAGGCGTTGCTGCCTGCCCCTCGGTTTACGTCCCTTAGTCGCCTCTTACGACACCCACGGAAAGAGTTGGGGTGGTGCAAATTCTAAACCAGCATCACACGACCAGTGAAAAAAATGTGAAATTTTATATCATGCCAGTCATATAGCGGATTTCAAGATTTCTGGGTAATTTGTGATATTTTCATGATATTAGGCCTCCGACGCACAAGTCCCTAGGGACCACACCACTGAATACGGAATAATATACAGTATTATCATCATATCGTGATAATAATGACCGTGTAACATACCCCATTGATAAATTGTAGATGGCCCTTTTAAAGATATAGATTTATTTCATTTTATATCCACCGTAGGTATTATTATACACCTTGATGTCGTTAATTCTAATTTTTTATAAAAGGAAAAGGAAAGACCATAAAGAATTTTACAATTCAAGATACAGAATGACAGTGATTTATGTTATTTATAGTACCTACGCTAAACTTAATAATAAATAATAAGAGTTGGCTGTAAAAGGGCCTAGTGATAATTAAAATTACAAAAAATAATTAGAAAAATTACAGAGAATATATATGATTTAGATACATGTCAAGAAATTTCATAAAAGCTGCTGTATAGCGGCATTGTCATAATTACTTTAGAGATAACTTTATTCTACCTACCGACTTGAAATGGAGGAACCAACTTTTATTTATAAGGTTGGTTATAATGTTTAGCCAAATCCACCCAAAACTATTTCCTTTGTGTCTGGAAAACCCATCAATGTCTTGGAGTTGTCTGGTCTTCGACCGTGCGTGATAAGATTCTGCCACCCGATTCGTGCCGAGTTTTCCAAATAGGTTTTGTTTTAGTTTGAGTTACATTTACGAAAGTCATCTTTTGTAACCTTAGTAATAAACCTCAACCTCACCTCAGCCTATAATGGTCCACTGCTGGCCGAAGGCCTTCCTTAAAAAAAATCTCTTGGGGGTAGTGCCCATAATCCCCACAATGGGCATGCGGGTTGAAGATCGCAGTTCGGTGGTAGATATATTCTGCAGGAGGCGCTGCTGCCCGACCCCGGTGTATGTCCCTTACTCGCCTCTTACGACACCCACGGGGTGGTGCAAATTCTAAGCCGGCACCACACGGCTCTAGCTCTGCTAGTAATAAAAGAACTGGACAATTCACACAGTATTATCTAGCCCCGAGAAAGTTGTCTATACTAATATTATAAAGAGGAATGTTTGTGAGTTTATGACGTTATAGGGGGTAATCTCTGGATACACTAAACAGATTTTTAAATATTCTTTTACCAATAGAAAGCCACGTTATTTGTGAGTATATATTAACCCGAAAACTGGGATTCATGAACGAAACCGCGGGCGGTATCTAGCTAGTATAAGTAAAAGAACCAAAGGAAGGAGGTCCCCAAGATACAGGTTTATCCTAGTTTCGGGATCAAAGATTGTATTAATTCTAATTCTTAATTCTTTTCCAATAAACGTTATTGTTATTGTTACGAGCGTGGGGTTCGGGTTTAATAGAAAAATGCACTTATTAAAACATACACTTTACTACGAATTTAAAACAGAACTAACACAAACTTTACCTGAAAATTCCACTGGTCACACTAAACACTTATATAGTCCTTCGCACCGAGTTTCTCTTTGATCGCACTGTATCGCACTTAAAACAGAACTAACTGTATCGCACTTGCATCTGCCAGCAGTCTTTCGCCAATCGTCATCCCACCTGGTCGGAGGGCTATCTTTGTAATTTATTGTATTAGGTACGTGTATATCAGTTATCTAATACAAATAACACAAGCTCTGCTTAGCTTGGGGCTCGATATCTAATGCTATGTGAATTGTCCAGCATTATCTATTTATTTATTGTACCTGCGCACTTTTGCTAAGATCACAGAGTTCAAGTTCGTTTGCAAACACCCTACCTACCTAATTTATAGGGTAAGTTATAATGTTCAGCTAAATCCACCCTAAACTATTTCCGTTGTGTATACTCGGAAACCCATCAATGTCTTGGAGTTGTCTGGTCTCCAATCGTGCGTGCTAAGATTCTGCCACCCGATTCTTGCTGAGTTACTTCCAATAAGTTTTGTTGTTCGGTTGCGGGTTCGATTCCCGCCTTAGGACAAATATTTGTACGATCTGCAGCTATTTGTTCCGGGTGTTCTGGTCGTTTTCTATGTATAGTAAAAAATATCTATCTATGTAATATATTGTATTATGTATATCAGTTATCTAGTACCCATAACAAAACCTCTGCTTAGATAATGCTGTGTGAATTGTCCAACATTACTATTTTTTGTAGTTCAACTTACTACACTTAGGAAGCTCTTCTTTTGTATCTAAGCTAGTTATATCAAAAAGATACGAACTCTTTTAAAAAGAGGTTACTTTGGTGGTTTTTTCAAGAATCGACGGAAAGCGAATTTAGATCGAGGAGTCGACATGAAGAGAACAGTTCTTTTTAAGGTATATATATGTTCCAAAGTGTGTCATGTGACGTCACAGTTGCCATGGCAACGGACAGTAAAAGCTGTCGTAAATAACTGAAGGATTACGGAACAAGCCGTGATTCCTCTAAATCCAGCGAAATGCCTATTAGCTTTACGATTCCGGGAAATTATTTTATTTATAGGCACCCCTTATTCTGCGGGCCTTAGGATTATAATTAGGTATGAAGGGTTTATTGTAGAGGCAAACTTTGTAAAAGTTTTTCAGCCAGTTAATTAATTGCTGGGTGGATTGACCAGCTTTATTTATTTCATAAATTATGAAATAAATAAAGCTGTGTTACGTGTTAACAAAATCAACATCAATATTTCTGTTGACCAATGAGTTGAACGATTTGCTAGATCGTTGTTAGAATGCGTTTTGTCTATAATTAGTTTTTACCATAGAAACATAGAAAATACTCGGTTTTCTCAATGTAGCAGTTAACAAATGACGTCCTGCTTATTTGATTAAAAAATATAAAACATTCTAGGTAGTAACACAGTATAATTAGTAGTTAGCCCATAACAATAATCATTGTGACCGTTTAAGCTTCATACTTCGGATTTCGTATCTTTAACTCCATTGCTAACTTTTCTCTCACGCCACGTTTCAATATTCCTACTCTCTCAGACACTATATTTGTATAGCATCCTACAGAAACGATAAATAAGTAACAGCCAGTATCTTTAACATAATTTACAACAATTATTTTTAGTATTATCTTTGTACTTTAGTTTACATTTTTATTGTGTTGTGTTGTGTTGAGTTAGTGCACTAGCTTTTTCTGTTTTATGATGGCAAACTAACTATGCACTCGATACCCCGCGAAACAGGCCTAGCCTAGTGCGGGGGTCATTGTTGATCTTTAATTTTCAAGTACCTACCTAAGTTATTAGCACTGAAGTATATTAAATTAAATTAAGTAACTATTTGTTCATAAAGGTGTATTTATAAGCTTTTTGGAAATAATTTAAACTTATTGTATTATATTCTTAGAACCCCAAGTCCCCAACAAAGGGGTAAGTCTCGAATGGTGACGGAAATTTTGTTGTTTTTATAGCTTTTTCCTTAGTATGGATTCAATCAAAGAGGTAAGGTAAGTTTGTTGAAGAATGCGGTGTAGAATTCTTAGTTTAAAACAAATGAGTGCTCAATCTAGCTTAGAAGAGCTGCTGCTGCTCTCATTTAGTAGGTAGTGTAGGTAGAGATTCGTAAGTTCGATATATGACATTAAAATGGATGCACCGAGTATGCACTGAAATATCCGACTTCGGGATTAAAATTCGGATAACCTAAGAAACTATACACCGTAGAATAAAAATAACCATTTTGAAATTTAAAGTGAACCCTCAATGACAGACCAAAACTGATTTAAGTAATTCATTTTACCTTTGGACACCCTTGCTTGTCTTAAAAACTACTCGACGGATTTGGCCTCGCTAAGTAACCAGCATAAGCTACCCTATTAGTATGGTAGTAACTGGAATAGATGTTACTTTGAGTACCTATGCAGCATGAATCTTAAAGCGAATGTTGGTGGCTCTTAAGAGAAATGAATTTATGTGTTAGCCCAAAACAAAACAAATAATATAAAACGATCGTGTATTATTTTACCAGAAGCAGTAGAACGCTCTTATTATTAACACCAGACGTGATGCCAACAACGTTTCTTAAACTACATCCACTCTTAAAGTTGATTATTCCTGTTCCAAACATAATCTAGAAAGTTCGTCCATGCAAGCGTACTAAAAGCAGGACGGAAAATCCTATGGAATTTCATTCGTGTATGGAAATCCAATTCTAACATGTAATTTTTTTTATTTCTAAAATAGGCACCCTTGGTTGTTTTCATACTTTTCATAATAAGTCAAAACAAAAAAGTTTTTACTCCGAATCCGCCGTATGATTTGGCCTCTTCCGTACTAATTTGTAACAATAATTATTGAAAAAAAGAACTTCAAATCAACAAAATCGTACGCGCGTATTTACTGCGTACGATTATTCGACTTTACAGTGACTTTACATTTTCAATTTACGCGTGTGATCGCGTCTGAAGATTTTTCTTTGTAGGTTTATTATACAGCATTATATGTATATCACTCGGGAGAAAGTGCGATTCCTACCTCGTGCTCGCTCCTACTCGTTAGGAATCAGGCACGTTCTCGCCTAGGTTTACAATGTACTATAGAATATTTTTAGTCATGCACATCTACCATTTTATCCTACTTTAGAGTTCAGTCTAGACTATAAACGTCTCACAATGACGTACAGCATCCGTACATATTCAATGAAGAAGACCGAATAATGCAGTACCTACCTACTTGTTCCGCAACTACGTGACGCAAACGAAACTTAGACAAGCACGAAACACCTACGCTGTTCCAAGTAATCAAACTTCAAGGTAATAACTTGTTCTCTCAGAGTACCTACAACATGTCAATAGGGTAATACAACCTTTTTTGAAAAGTATCTTAATTCAAAATTCAAAGTCCTTAATTTTTTTAGACCTTACAGGACTCTTGGACACGTCACAAATACTCATATTACATAAATAAAACCAGGAAATAAAGTATTACTTTGATTTTTTGTCCACTTCAATCTTTTTAAGGTAAAGTTAAGAAGCGAACAAGAAACCTTTACCTTGTTAGAATGTTAGTTTTTAAGTTGGAGCAAAACTCGTCCCAAGCTTAAGAATGTATGATATGCAGTTTTGTGTTTCAAAATAGTTATTTATCTCAGAATCTGTGAAAGCTACCACCTTCATATTTAGGGAAATGTTACTTCGAACTTTTATATTGGAGTACGTATTTTTAAAAACACGATTGGTGAAAGTTTTCTCGATAGTTTATTTTTTTGAAAAACAGATGTTTTACACACGTTTTGCTATTTATCTCAGGAACAGCACACTTTTCTTGTTGGGTTTTTGTTTTGTAGAAAAAAGGTAGAAGTTCTTCTTTAGTTACGCTTTTTTATTTTTCGATTGGTTGTCTAATAATCTTGTAATAAGGTAAAAACACATATTTACTTCGTGCGAACGCAAATTAAAAACATGTGTGTATTTTGCTAAAACCATTTTGAACCTTATAGATCGAATATTACTTTGACAAATACCCAAAATCGTTTCCACCAACGTCATTCGGAGGCTGGACGCCTCCTCGGATGGACGTGAGGTCACGTTACTTTTTTCACGATGACAGCTGACAAAATCATACGAATTACGATATTCGACAAATTTAGTTTTGCAGGTTCAATGGTTCGTTTATCATTGAAATAGAGTCCATATTGAGTTGCAGTTTTCGTTTATGGAATTTGCAAAGATTTTATTTATTGGCAGACCTATCAATTGAGTAGAATGGGTATACAGGGTGTAATCGTTAAGTGTGCACAGGCGATTATTCCGTAACTATTGCAGATATCAAAAAACTTTAAACTGATATCGAAAGTACTTTACCTAATGAGTAAAATGACATTAATAACTTTTTAAAAATAAAACGAGAAATATCCAAAAAAAATACATTAATCACTCCCATACATTTAGTATGAGATAGTAGAAAGGTTTTAGTTTCCTTATTTTAAGTGGAATAGTACCTACTCATTTTACCCTTGTCATTTTATAATTATGTACGATATGAAGGTATTAATGAATTTCAAGTAGATACACGTGTAGATTAATTATCTTACCACTTCAAATTTATAATAAACCTTGTTTCAATATTGTATTGATTTGAACTAGCTGAAAAGCAACATACTAAATAAAAACAAAAAGAAAGATACTCTTTGGTGTTCGTTCTAAATTCAAATTCTTTATCGCGGGTTCTCGTTCCCGCCAATTTATTGTATTTTTCAATTTGCGTTAATAATCGTGATTGTTGCATTTATTGATTGAAAAATGGCATATTCCAATACAGAAAAGAGGGACATGTTAAAAATGTACTACAAACATGATTGTAACAATAGGGCGGCCATTATCGCCTACAGAAGAGAGTACCCAGATAGAGAAGTTCCTTCTGGTACGTATTTACGTAAGTTGGATAACAATTTGATAAATTATGGATCTTTTAACAGAAAAAAAGGTTCGAGAACAAGAGCTCCGGTTGCACAAGGAGGACGTCACTTCGAACATATGCTTTGAATACAAAATTTTGTACTTACTAAGAAATAAAATGTATGGGAGTGATTAATGTATTTTTTTTGGATATTTCTCGTTTTATTTTTAAAAAGTTATTAATGTCATTTTACTCATTAGGTAAAGTACTTTCGATATCAGTTTAAAGTTTTTTGATTTCTGCAATAGTTACGGAATAATCGCCTGTGCACACTTAACGATTACACCCTGTATTTATTTATTAATTGTAAAAACATGGGTTTTTCCTCGTGACCTAACTGCTTGTCAATAAATAATTAATCTACTCATCTAATAACCAGGCTTTTTACAAAAAAATATTTGAAATAACCTGAAAAGTTTTTAAACTTCGTAATTTAAAATAAAACTATTACAATTATTGAAACTCAAAAACACATACTGCCAAGTTTTCTCAAAAAATGCAAGTGGCCAGTAACATTTTGGTGGGCTTCGAGATAAAAACTTTTTATTTTGGCATCCGCCTGATTCAAGCCTTAAATTTTAAATTTAAAAAAATAAAAAATCCCATATATTTTTGCCGCCCGCATATTTGTTCGCTTGGATTAACGTACTTTCTTCCCTTTTTAGGATTTCAAAGATCGGTTTTGAAACTCTTATGGTCTCGCTCTGTCCGTCCCCGCTCTTTCTTGAAAATCTCAGTAACTACTGCAGCTATTAACTTGAAATTTGAAATAATAATACATTTCGTGCGCCATTAATGATTTTAAGATTTTTTTTATAAATAAATGAAAAATTAAAATGAATATTTTCAGTACAAATTATGATGTTGAAATTTGAAAAGAGACCTAGGGAGGCAAGAGGGATATCAAATGAAAGGTATCGTTTTGACCATTTCAAAACACTTTTTGAAATATTTCAAAAGAAGTCAAAAAATTGACCATACCCCCTCCCCTCCCCCTATCTCTGAAGATTGCAGACCGATCCACGTACAAGTACAATGTATTAGGCGTTTGTAGATATCAATCTATATTTTACAGGAAAAATATAGAGAAGTCTGTAAAAATTAACATTTATGAAAAAAAAAAACATATTGAAAATGCTCGAAAAGGGGGATATTTTTTATCGAAAAGGGGGCTACCTACCTATTAGTTTATCAAATGAAAGGCATTGTTTTGTACATTTTAAAAAGTTTTCGAAATTGCTGTAGGTTTCATTCTTCTTTACATACTCGTAGATAAGGGAATAATACAGATAGCATGTGCGTTGCTATTTGCACGGAGCTGCGTGTATTGATTTTTTTGCGTGTACACGACATCTTCTCCTTCACCCACGCTCGTTCAAAAACATTTATAATTAAAAAAAAAAAAAAAACAAAAATTAATTAATATTTGCATAAACGAAGGTTGGTGTAAATAAAGAGCCCTCTGTCGTCTACATCATGGCCATCATACGAGGCTCAGAATCGTAGCGCCGCCATCGTACTTAGTCTGCGAGCGATCGGAATAGGATTGAAATGAAACCGGCAGGAAATTTACTTTGATATGGTTCTTTGATATGGTAGATGTTAGCCACTTCTAGGTATAGTCAATTTGTGTAGGTCTACGTGTAAATAAAGAGCCCTCTGTTGTCTTCTTTGGGAAATTTTACATCCTCGAAATCATTACAGGGCCTACTATCGCAGACTCTTAAGCAATTAGGTACTTTAATGCGAATGAAACGCTAAAAAAACTTTTTTTCTTTCGGTAAGTACAGTAAAATGTACGCGTAACTTGACAAAAATGCGGACCTAGTGGAGGCCATATAATGTAGCTCGATGGTCATGCGTCAGCTGTCCGAGTTTACTGATGTTGGTGATGAAAGTTGATACAATTTAAACTCTAAAGTAAAGTTCATAAAATTTTAGAACAAAAATAAAATATTAAAGTCATTTATAACAATTATTATTATGTCATTTATGTCAATTATTATTAATATTTTAGTTTATTATTATTCTTATCTTATTTGTATTAGCCAAATTAATGTTATAAATTCACTAGTCTAAGTCTAAATTTAATTTAATTATACTTAATCACTTTTTAATGTTAATTTTAATTTAATAATATGGATTTTATTATCTAAAATAAATGAATAACGGGATATTTACCATCTAAGAAATGAAATAAGTTCCCAAGAATTTTGGATATTTTTTTGGGAAAGGGGATCAGAAAAAATTTGGAAAGTTATTTCATTTCAATCTTGTATTCCATAAACTTGCATATACTACAACAACATTATCCAGGGCCAGATAATAATGTGTGGGTTGTCCAGCATTATTTATTTATTTATTTGTCTACGCAATCGGCAAATGCAGCAATTGTCCTGTAAAACTTAGACCGCTGCGCTGTGTGACCCTGTCCTAAGGTCATGTTTTACTGGAGCCAACATCAGGGTACTTTATTAATGTGGCTACACTGGCCACGTAATCTAATTCTGTCCAGTTGATAAGGGTTATATCCAATCTCCGTACATTTATTAAATTAAACCGTAAGAGTTATGGTAGCTAAAGTCATATCATCTGTTATGATGATACGTTCAGCAAAAACCGTTACAGCTTCAGTAAGCAGCTTTGCAAGCGATTTTGAAGTAGCCTATTTCCGTCTGCGGAATTTGTTTACATTCCTGCCAAATATATAGAACTGTTTAGCCATTTAGGCGTGAAAAGTAAGACAGAAATAATTACTTTCGCTTACTTTGCCGGGTTAGAATTATCCTATATTATTATGTAATTCCAGGTCCACTTACTAACAGTGTAAATAGTGGGGGGTTTTTTATAACCATGCACAGTTTCAAAGATCCGCTCTATAGTTAAATCGTGAAGAGGAAACCAACGTCCCAAAAAATCCATCAATACTTGAATATTTAGTGTGATGAGAGCCTGACAAAGGCCTTGGAATCTTGTTCGCAACGCTACACGCTGCGGTATGCAGCAAGGAAGTGTCACGGAGAAGCGGTTATTTGATTATGCCGCAACGGTATGCGGCACAAACAAATCCTCTGTCGACGCCGTGACGCAGCGTGATACGTCGCGATGTGCGTACTCCTTCCTCGTTTCACCGGGCTTGCCTTACCGCTGTCGCAGACTTCGATGGAGCAACAAACCACTAAAGACGTTTTTCATACGATTCGGTTGCCGGCACCACATACCGCAGCATAGGGCTTTATGATCAAGAGACCAAGGCTTAAGGTTCCATGCGCACTAGTATTATATACCGACAAACCGACAACTGCTATTGGCGGTTAGTAGTGCATCCGCATCGCAATGCGAATAAAAACTATTTTTTTTTGTACATTATATTTTTTATTGCGGCCAACCGGACGGACGGGTGACCGCATTCCGGCTAACCGCAATGTGCGTTGGTAGCCTGACAAGCTAGTGAGGGCGTTTTCTGCAGGAACTTATGCATAAGACTGAATCTGTCTATACATGCATAAGAATAAAGGAAATTGATCAAAGGAATTGAACATATGCGGGTCCGATTCATTTCTATAGGAACCAATGTTTCCACTCCGGGCTGGCCATATCTCGAGAAGAACCGACAACCGCTGGGGTAAACGTGTTCTTGAGTGGAGACCGCGACTCGCCAAACGTAGAGTAGGACGCCCTCCGACCAGGTGGGATGACGATTTGCGAAAGACTGCTGGCAGATGCTGGATGCGGCAAGTTGAAGACAGGGCACTATGGCGCTCATTAGGGGAGGCCTATGTCCAGCAGTGGATTAATGTAGGCTGATGATGATGAATGTTTCCACGAATTGTACATTTTTGTTCCAGATTTATGTGGCTTACTGTGCCTACGAGTTTTCTTTTAGGTCTATATTTTTATTCTCAAGTCAACCCCTGTTTTAATATTGCTGAAAAAAATCTTTGATCAAGCTAAGAAAAGCATATTTATAAATACTATTTAACGGGTATTTATCGCGTTTATTTACTTATTTTTTTTATATATTTAAATCGTGTTTATAAATGTTTTCAGATCGCCTAAGAAAAGCAGGCAAAAAATGCCATCGGCATTTTGCCCATTATTTGTGTACTTTTTTTCTTAAATTGTGTGCTATAAAATTAAAATAGAAACTCAAGCCACTTTTAGACCAAATACGATAATCAAGTCCTTGGGCAAGAATCGAGATATTTTACACTCTACATAAAACATTTTCTCCCGGTTTATTTGTGCACATGGTTTCATTTACTGTTTTTGCTCTGAGACTCTCTGGTACAAATTTCTTAATAGGTCATCTTATGCGACAAGGTATGTAAATATTCCACTCTCACTTAAACCGAGTTAGAAAAACCTGTGACACTTGTTATTCCAGTCTTGGTATTACACCACAGAAGATATTAGCAGACTACACAGTATCAATTTATTATTAGATAATCATTTTAACTTTGTAGGAATTCCAATTTGCTAGTAACCATATTAACCCGGCATTTGCTTGAAACGGGTATCTACGCTTCCCACAATTTGTAGGTACGAGTAGGTATTTCATATCTATGAAAATAATTGGATATCATCCACTGTGAGAATAGGTCGATAATAAACAGGGTGCCCCATAACATGTGCACTCGTGATGGGATCAATTTGTGAGTAACGATCGGTTTTTTTTCTTTCTATTCATGTACTTTTATACGCACTCTTCCATTATTATGCATTTTTAAACGTTTCAGAATGATTTTAACTTTTTTTAAGCAAGATCATTGTTTTGTCATGAAAATATTTCAAAAAATTACGGAAGTAAAAACTTTTGAAATTTTAAAAGAATATTAATGTAAACACGTAAATAAACACGAACATGAAGAAAGTTCATCTATTCTATCTATTTTTGTTTTCAAAAACAATAAAAAAATATCGTAGAACAAAATATTATCCCCTCGGGATCCAGAATTACCCTTCTGGATCCCGCGGGGATAATCTTTTATTCTACGATTTTAAAATTTTAATTTACTTCTGAAAGTTACTACATTAAAATCTTAGAACTACTGAAATCCATTCAGTAGTTCTAATATTTTAACGTACAGATGTAAGGTTAATGCCACACTACAAAAGAGCCTCGCTTATTGTTAAGAGCCAAGCGACTATATAATATATAGTCGACGTATAATTCGCTTTTATGGCTATAAAGTCATTGACAGCGGCCCCCTCGTTTCGCCTTCTGGTAGGGCGTAAAAAAAAGGATCGCATTAAAAAAGCCGCCAAGTTTGGAATGGCTTAATACAAAAAAGAAAGATTTTGAAAGAAAATTAAAAAAAATCTACAACAAGGAATCGTTTAAACCTTGGTAATATGTGGTAGCTAGGATAACCTCTTTCAGTATTGTACAGTATTTTTGAAAGAAACTGTATAATAATAGGTAGCTACTCAAACCATAGCTTATTGCTTTATAGTGCGTTACCCGCATTGAGGAAATACCCAAAGATTTTCGAGGAAACCGGCTAAGATTTCGTGGCTTAGTTGGTTCGAGCACACCCGTACTGAGGGTGGGGCGCAGGTTCGAATCCTGCCGAAATCGGAAATGTTTGGGACATTAAAAACCCAAACCATGTTTGGAATCAGGAGTTAACTGACTTGGTACGCGATACATTTTCTATTTCAGTAGCTGCTCTACACCGTGCCTATAGGTATACTCGTATATTCTAGAGCTCATATTGGCAGCATTTGGCACTTGGCGAACAATTTATTATACTTTCGTTGTTTGTTTCAATGTTTTCACTTTTCCATTACAAAATGCTTCGACAATACATCGTAAATCACGGGGTAAATGAGACTTTCTACTAAAGTAGGTATACTTGGCACTATTTTATTGGTTCTAACTCAAATATTATATCGGTAAATATTGTGAAAGTTAACATTGTTGAATAATTTCTTATTTGAATAAATACTTAAACAAACACACAGTAAATACAGTAGTCTCTAAGTAATGTTATTTTCTGGTGTACAATAAAGAATTTCTGTATTGTATTGTAAGTAAGTACTAGTACCTGATTTTAAAAGTGTTTATTCTTTGTCTTTTAAGCTCAAAGCAAACCTTATCGAGCTAAACTTAGTTTTTGAATATATGCATGAAGCTCTTCAGAGATAAGTAAGCCGAAGGGGTCGAATTTTAGAATTCTTTGAACCCTCGCACACAGTGTGGTGTTTTCGATTTGCCTGAGACGATTAAATCCAAATAGCTCGAATTGCCAATCGCCGTCTATCGAACTGCTGTTAGCGATTGGCAATTTGTCAAAACCACATCTGAAAGGTCAGGTTCAAGAAGTTCGTCTCTATTTTACCTCTATGGCTTGGACGATGGATGAACAATATTATTAACATCTCTTTAAAAGTATGCCAGCAAGTTTGACTTTCACGGAGTTGATCAAAGATTCACTGCTTTAATTTGATTTGAGAAAAACAGAATTCAAATTCCTTAGTATTAACACAATTTTGTAACTTTCCGGGACAATCACTTATTACATTGAGAATATCTTTATTGCTTATTTTCAGTGAAATCGACGAACATACAAAATAAAAACTATAAACTCTCCTCTTTTGTTTTTCGTTTCGTCGGTTAAAAAATCATCTTCGAACTCTCTCTCTCCCAGTTACTATGCGATGTAAGCATCTATCGAGCTATTTGAAGCTAATAATCTAAGTTTATTTCATTGTTCATTGACAAAAAATCTTTCATAACCACAAAGTCGGTTGTTTCTATTTGATTTCTATAATTTCTAGCTTTCAACTCGAAAACGAATGACTTCAGTTTGAACAGTTGTTACAACGGTGTACCACATTTTTTGTTACAAAACTCACAAATACCACTAGGTGTTGGTTTCTCCGTGGTCGTAGGAGGAGTAGGGGTAGTAGTGGTCTTATCGCAGTGGTAAAACCGAGGGTGGTGCCGATGATAGTGTGGTGGTTCATCATACACGTAGGATCGATCGTGGTCGTAGTATGGGTGGTAGGGGATGTAGGTGTCTTCGTCATCTTCGTCATCCCAGTATGGTGGTCCTGAAAAGGATATTGAACATGGAGGTTTCTATGTTGTATCTGTGTCAAATTCCAAGGCTAAACGCATTGTGAAATCTCTTCGTGCGATTATTTCTCGCGGGATAATTTAAATTCTGCGTGATATGTGACAGTTTATCAGTAAATCAGGGGGAGGCCTGCGTCCAGCAGTGGACCATTAAAGGCTGTTGAGATACGATGTCACAGTTGCCACTTAGTTTCCAGATGAGACTACCAGTTCTGTAATACTTGTTTGTTATTTTAATGCTTTTAGATATTTTTGATAGGACATCTTTAGGCAAAACGTAGCTGTGGCAATTCTGTGTTAAAATATTGGGTTGGTTACTTAAAATAATAATTGAATTCGGCGTCAATCGGTATCTTAGTTTATATATTAAATCTCAAAAAAGCAATTTGAATCCCTTAACAAGCGAAAAACACACCTGCGTCACGCGATTTTTTTTCCTCACTGCGGAAACTAAAAAAAATCTAACGATCCCGTAACAATAAACATAAAAATAGTGATCAAATAACGAAAATTCCGATAGAGCTGATTTTCGGTAGAGACTTTGAGTACACCAGTAGAATGGAGTAGAAATACAAAAGTCCCGATGGATGCTTAAAAAAGTTATTCAAGGCCACAAGGTGTAAATTTTCGTGTATATTTTTTTTTAGAAAGCGGTATATTTATCAAAATTATAGCCCAAACAAAAATTGTAGATGTTTGACCGGACTATAAATTGAGTTTGAGTTTTAACAGCGTCAAAATCATTAGCCAAAATACCAACCCCCTTATTCTTATTAGTCTGCTAACTACGCACATTGCTAATTCTCTGTCTACTTCTATTGACTTAATTATGAGTGAAAAATGACACTGCTTAGCAGTTGTTTTAAGTTACCAGACCATTATGAATAAGGGTCTCTTATAAGGACAGAAACATTGAGATAAAAGAAGCGAGGTCCCGCGAAAATAAATAGCGTTCGTCGATAGATTGACAATAGTCATCTAAAATAGATGAAAACCCCTATTCTGTAGACTTACCCGCATCTCTCTTTGCTCGTTTGGAACAGTACAAAGGGCAAACTTTTACGCAGAAATATATCGCTTTTGCCTCTGAAATAAATATTTGAATACGGTTACTATTAGATGGGGTTATCGACGTAATAGTTTTACGGAAATATAAACTTAGAGCTTTTATTTTCATCGAAAAATAAAGTAATATGTAAGAACATTGAGTATAATGTAAAACTTTATGTGATATTTGATATTATAATAACGCCGAAATGTTTGTATAATTTTACCCAATATTTTCTAAACTACTAAACAGATCGAAGTAATTTTGAAAACATTTGGAACATAGCCCAAAATACATAATAGGCTAGATATTATTATACCGAAAAAACATGCACGAAGCTGCGGGCCGAAACTAGTATACTTTAAATTAAATATCAATGGTAAGAAATTTTGCTCGAGTTAAAATTAAAACTCAACTTTCAGCGCCCGTGAATGGGTTTGATGACGTAGGTAATAAAAGTTCTAATTTCATTTCACAAATTCCCTTTTAACCTGAATTCTCTTAATTAATTGAGTATTATGTCGTTGATTTTTATACTGATGCATCTTACATAAGGCATTAAAATAAGTAAATTCAAAAGAAAAACTCAAACGAAAATTTTCTTTCTGAAATTTCCTTTTTCTTTAAAACCTTGCACTTAAATCACAAATGGCTCACTCACCCAGCAAAAAGAAAGTTCCACCGAGTTCAAAGCATAATCCGATTATGAAAAACAAAAATTGCAACTTCATTTTCCCAACTTGATTTATCTGAAAACTGATCCTTAAAATAAATGAATAAAATGGATTCTACTTTTACTCGACTGCTAACTAAAACGGAGTTGTATGCCTTTCACTGCTATGTAAAGACAACTTTTGTAGAAAATCATCTGCGATCTTTATAACATGGGCACCGATTGGCTTATTACGTGCGCTGATAGCAATGTGTATATGGGGAAAGATGATACAAACTTGTAGGAAGATATCAAATCTTAGCGGGTTAACTACAAACATAGGTTGTGTTGAAAGAATACCAACGTTTTATCCCTTGACAAGGGATGCACGACGGGAAGCGGAACACGCACATCGAGAACTGAACTCATCCTGACGATATTCCTCTTTATGTGACATCGTCAGGACTAAGAACCTAGTTTGCGTTAGAAGAATACCATTGTTTCACACGTTGGTGTTCTTCCAACACCAACTAGGTTCATAGTAAACCCGCTTTCGAGTATATTCATCATGAATTCGTAAAATTGGATAGGTAGTTTTTATTGGCACCTTCAATAGTTTTTACCTTCAAAGATTTGATTAAATCTTTAGGAGCCTTCCCACATTTTGCAACCGTCACCATTATAAACAACTGAATAAAAAATTCCAGATATTTCGTTGCGTTTGGAAACCTTTTCCACGATTTTAGCCACAATTTTAGTTTTAAGGAACTTGACCATTTTTCAATTTTCGACAAAAATCATCATGACTAAAGTTGATGATTATTCGATTTTCTACATTTAGTTCCCGGCTGATTTTTTCGTCCGATCAATATTTTTCGAATTATAAATGGAGAAATTAGTTAATGTAATTACTGTCAAATCTCATTTAATATTTTATTAGCGAAGAAAATTACAATCAAACAATAGAAACAAATTAGAACTAGTATCAACAGTTGAAACAATCTAGCTAACTGCAAGTTCAGCTGATCCATACTTATACCAGTCGGAAGCATCCCCAAGCCTAACCCAACAGGGCCCAAAGGCTATTGGAATTATTATGTAAATGAAGATAACATCAAAAGAAAATAAACTAACATATCTAAGAATATAACCACAATGCTACCAGTGCACTTTACTCGTTAACTGCTCAGAGGAAAAGCGTTTTAAATGGCAACACCAATATTTTCTCTACCCAGAGAAGTACCTGATAGAAAAACGATTTCTACGAAGATGGATTGTTAGTTCAACGCATTGTGAAAATACTTTTGTATTCAGAAATCACTTTTCATAAAAGTTCTATTTGTGCAATTTGATGTAAATAATATTTCTAATGTTAGTTACAGAAACACAACAACTGGCAAACAAAATTTGCATTGTTTTATTTAAATTTCATTATTATCATTTTATTTATAAAAACATTTTTTATTTTTGTATTAATTAAGCATCAATAATCACCATTTTTTAAATTATAATTATCATTGATGTAGGCACACAAAGAGTGGACCCATCATGTCAATGATTGAGATGATGTTATTCCTTCCACCTTTTTCATTTCCGCCCTAGGGAACCATATCAAAAATGTTGAATAGTCCTTCGATGTTTGGGCTCTTGGGTAGCTATACCTTATAAGTTTTTACTCGAATAAAATAATTTGATTGCTATCAAAAAAACTAAAAGAAAACCGATATCGAATCTTCTATGTTTTAAGAGGCCTCAGTGATGCCTTACTTGGACGAACAGCTTTTACCTTTTTTTGTTTTGCTCTAAAGTGCATACGATTTAAGTGATGAAAAATACCACATTATATAAACAAATAACTAATAACTATCTTTACTACCTCTTTTTTTCATTATTTTGTGTAGTTTTATAATAAATCACTGGAGAAAAACGCTTAAAAATAGCAGGGCGTTTGAGCCTTTACATAAAATATATAACTCCAGATGAAAAAGAAAATACAGGTACCGCTACTTCTACATCATATCTTTCTAATAAACATTCGTAATTTTTGTAGAATTCAATACAATAATGATAAATCCCAAAAAACTCATTTTTGTAAGGCGTTTTGCGAAGTAATTGGAACCTAGGTAATATTTTGCCACGATAAATTCAACCCTATTGATCAAATATCCCTTTGTATATAACTGAAAATCGTTTCCACTAACGTCAGTCGGGGGCTAGCCGCCTCCATGGACGGACGCGAGGTCATGTTACTTTTTTCGCGATGACAGCTGGATACGCCTTACGAATTACGATTTTCGACAACTTTTGTTTTGCGGGTTCAATAGTTCATTTGTCATTGTAATAGAATATATAATGGATTGCACCTACGTTACAAGGATTTTGCAGTATTTTTATTCATTGACAGAGTTATCAATTTGGTAGAATGGAATGGTAGTAGTTAAATGAACATAAATAAATATTACTGAATAATTAAACACGGTCCAGATGTAGACTAGTATTATCATATCTGTATTACTCAAGATGTTGGGTACTTACTAGGTGACTGAGTTAGTTATTACAATACATCATCATCAGCCTATGTTAGACCACTACTAGTCATAGGCCAGTAATGAGCACCATTAGCGCTATGTCTTCAGCATGACGCATCCAGCATCCGCCTGCAATCTCATGGGTCGTCATACCACCTGATCGGAAGACGTCCTACACTACGTTTACCGAGACATGATCTCCATCCAAGAACACGTTTTTCCTAGCGGTTGTTAGTTCTTCGCGAGATATGGCCGGCCCACTGCCACTTCAGCTTGCTAATTCTTAGAGCTATGTTAATAACTTTGGATCTCTGTCGGATGTAAGTATTCGTTACAAATCCTATCCTTCAGAGGAACTCCGAGCATAGCTCTTTTCATAGCTCGTGGACCAGCCCTGTAGTGAGTGTCTAAGTCTCGATCAGCTCCGTATAGGTCATGACAGGTAGGACGCGCTGATAAAAAACCATATTTTTTTTACTATAAATACGAGGGTTACATAACTATTTCGCAAAAGGATTCAATTTTGTATGTAAAAAGCCGTATACAGTATGCGGTCATCCATCCAAGTCGAAATAAGATAATACTTGAATGTAAATACTTTATTTTTATCATTTGATTAAGGCATCACCCGAGCTTATATTATATAGGAATTAAAAAAAGAAAAAAAACCGTTGGTCCGTTGGTGATACCTACCATAAGGTTCTTTAAATACATCTGTAATACTTTTATTTTGTTTAGTACCTATAGACAATTAGACAATAGGCACTTAGGCACTTGTATCCAGCAAGACAACTTCGCATCTCTGCCTGAACAATAAAAAATCAATCTATTACAGACGAAGCTTACGTTAGGTACCACAAACTAGCCAATGATTTTTGTGTAAATTGCCGTAGTAATAAAATAGGTAGAAGCTCAAAAGTAGATCTTTGAGCGCTGGTCTATAATTTTCGGCGGGAGTTATTGAATTGTTCAAAATTTAAGCAAGAAATAGAAAATCTAAACGATTACTCAAATAACATATTAGTCTGGCTCTGTAATTCGTAAGGAACTTATGTGGGTTTTTTATTTTTACAAATCAGTTAATTTTCATACTAGGCGTCCGCCCCGGTTTCGCACGGGTATATTCTTTTGCCTATGTTCGTCAGGGATAATGTAGCATTTTAATAGTGAAAGATCTTTTTAAATCGGCCCAGTAATTTTGGAGCCTATCCTGTTCAAACAAACAAACAAACAAATTTTTCCGCTTTATATATTACTAGCTGACCACTGACCAGCCAGCAATTTCGTTCGCGTGGACTTTAATAATACCTTATTGTGTTGGTTTCCATGTAAACTATCAACGCCAAAGTTTTACAACCAATCCTTTACGATTTTAAAACTTTTTTAGAAAACATTCCTTCAAGTAAATTTCCAAAAATCCGTTCTTAGCCTACGTACTAAAAGGAAACTCCGTGTAAAATTCAGCTTCATATCTCTTGCAGTTTCAGAGATTTCTTGATATTTCACCCAGTTTACTGTTCTATTTTATTTATATAGATCAGCATTGCTATACAGCGGGGCAATGCAGCCAGTGGCTTAGGCACGCTTCCAACTGGTATTGATATGGATCAGTTGAGCTACCTGTAGATTGTTTGCAACAATTTGCAGATAGCTTAATTGTTTCTATTGTAAATACTAGTTTTAATTTAAATTTGTTATTTGATTGTTATTTTCTTTCTGAATAAATATTAATATAGATTATATTATATAATATATAGATAAATTCTATTCCATTACTCGGCTCCTACTGGCTTTTTCCTTACTTATCGTATTTTTTTATTCTGATCATTTACGTTCGTTACAGTTAAACTAAGTGTTTAAAAATACACCTTTTTCTAGAATTTGGCATTATTTTGACTCTCGAAACTCAAAATAAAATATATTATCACGTTTTAAAAATTATGATAATTTAAGCTAAAGCTATTTAATTTAAGTTAAAGTAGCAGTGGGCTGGCCATATTTCAAGAAGAACCGACAACTGCTGGGGTAAACGTGTTCTTGAGTGGAGACCGCGACTCGGAAAACGTAGTAAAGAACGCCCTCCTACCAGGTGGGATGACGATTTGCGAAAGACTGCTAGCAGATGCTGGATGCGGCAAGCTGAAGACTGGGAGCTATGGCGCTCATTAGGGGAGATCTATGCAACAGTGGACTGGTATAGGCTGATGATGATGATGATAATTTGTGAAGGTAAAACGTATTACTAAACGTACTACTAAATATACTTTTTTGAAATCAAGGATAACTGCGATATGTCAGCCTATCGCGTTGGACTTTTTTTTCAGTTTGAAAAGTTTGGCGCCGCCGGGGAGCGATTTTCTGATTTTCAGTAAAAAGCTTTAACTATTGGACGAGATGGACCTTGAATTTTTATTTCTTCTGAGTCCAAAAAAAATCGCCGTTCGCTCCGCCGTTAACACTCCTGGCTAGTTGTCTTATTCTTGACTATCGACTTCTTCAAACCCCACGAATAATCTTAAATTATAACCCAACTGGTCACTAAAAACCGAAGAATGATCTCCGCAAAGCCTTTGGCTGTGACCTGCTAGGCCCTTAAGTAATATAAACCAGGGCCCCACAAACTCACGGTGCGCCCCTGCAAGTTTTATTTGAGTTCATTCAGTATGTACTTCCGCCGTTATGCGTGGCCAAGATACAGATTTATTTATGTACCTACAAAATAGCAAAGCCGCAGGCAAATGTTAGTTAGTAATAAAATTAGTACCATGTGATTGTGCCAGCAACCAAAACAAAAGAAGTTTAAATCTTCTACAAATGATAAACTTTGCATAAGTCTACGTAAAAAATAAGTGCCCTCTGTCGACTACTTTTGGTAAAATTGACGTGCAATCTGACAGTCATAGTTCTTCACGGCCAAGGCTTAACTGTTTTTGCAGATTTGCGGTGAAGGTTTCCTTACTGTTTTTGTATTTAAACCAGCTTCCGTTTAGTTGTTTTCGCAATTGTAGTTTCACAATTGACTGTGAAAAAAGAATTATTTTTCACTGTTTCGTAATTAACTGTCAAACAAGAAATTCTTTTCTGTTTTCGCAATCAAGTTTCACAATTGACTGTGAAAAAAGAATTATTTTTCACTGTTTCGTAATTAACTTCAACAACTAGGACCATGCTAGGAACGTAACGGACAAGTACTATTTGCAATGAAACGTACCTCGGGTAAATTTTATGATACCACCTTGGGACCTTTGTCTATACATTTGCAAAACAATCATTCAAATAGTTCCATAAATGACAGGAAAATAAAATAATATTACTAAAGGACATAAAAAAACACATACAGGCGAACATAAAACCTCTTTCTATTTTCGAAGTCGATTAAAAATACAATACAATACAAAACACTTTATTGTACACCAGAAAAAGAACATTACAAAAAGACATATGAAATAGATCAAGTACTCACAATAAATTAATTTTCTTTACTTCTTTCACATCAATACGCCCAAATTAAAATCTTTTTTCAATAACTGCCAAAGGAACTCCTTCAGCATAAGATCCCAAATATTGGATTAAACAAATCTATAAATACTCACCAAACGCCTATATTCATACCTTAGGCAAAAGGGTTGGGCAGGTTTGACAAAGGTTCTGTTATCTCAATAATGCTTCCTGCCCACAGCTTCGCACAGGAGTATACCTACTAGCCATGTGGTGCCGGATTAGAATTTACATTGCAACACCCCAACTCTTGGTGGGTGTCGTAAGAGGCGACTAAGAGACATACACCAGGGGGCGGACAGCAGCACCTTTTGCAGAATAGATCTACCACCAAACTGCAATTTCAACCCGCATGCCCAGCGTGAGGATTATGGGCATTAACCAACGAGTTAAAAGACAATAAGGCGATTATCATGGGTAGGCCTGCATCCAGCAGTGGACTTACCTACATATAACCTGTTGAGGTGAGATTAAGGATACCTACGACTAATAATATACTTGGTTCTCCCTCCAATATAAGATGTATTTTGTGAACAAAGGGGATTTTGCTGTTGCTGTTATGTATACTCTTCTTTCCGCACTCAGACTCTGTTTGGTCCATGAACAAAGGGGGCACAAAACCAAACAAAATATTGGTCGAAACAATTGTACGACACTACTTTCATGCATTTGCATTGTCTTACGTCCATCTTTGATCCATCGTCCTCATCCGATGAGATCACGTGAAATATAACTGTTAATATTCACGGTTATATTATTTAAATGGCGGCAAAATTGGAAAGTAAACGCATTTGGCAGTTATAGGAAGCTGGCTGCTGCCCGCTGCTTGGCACATACTTTTAAAAATACCTATGTCCATCCCCGGGATACCATTCACCTCCCTGCCAGATTTCTTTCAGAACCGCTCAGCAGTTTATAAAAAATACGTATTTTTTTTTCAATCGACAAGCGCCTTAAAAATACATAATTTACATTTTCACGAAAACGCTGGACGTTGTGGACGCCTTATTACTCTATGGTGACGTCAATTGTCTGTGTACCTAAGCAAATGCGCTGATGTTGCTGATGACTATTTGATATTTTTTAGTTAACGTACTCAGCCGTATGACGTATCACATTGCGCATAACAATTCATGGCGTTAAGAACAGAATATACAATAATCCTCAATATATTTTTACATTTAAACTCAGTTGGAGTAAAATACCTCATTGTATGGGTGATACCCTCACGTAATAGTGATATGACACTCTCATCACAATAGACCATCTGATCGCGATAGTTTAAAAACATACTCTCTTTCTTGCGCATTAGGGTAAAAATCTGATTTTTATAGTTAGCTTTCTGTTTCTCAAAAGACTCGTGTGCTTGCCTCATTCAGTGATATTCGGTCAAGTGTAATACGGTAGAAAATAGCTGTTATACGTTCACGAAACGCAGGGAAATAGCTTTTTCTTTGAAAAAGTGGTTTAGTCTTCCTTTTGTCGTTCATTTTAAGGGTTTGACCCAGTCTCAGGTGTTTGAATCTCGTAAGGTGATACCTTTATTTTACGAGTGAACGTGATTTTTTATATTATTACCCAGATATTAGAAAATGAACGAGTTTAGAGGACACGTTATAGAAAAAAAAAACAGTTTTTGCAATACCTTTGCAAATGTATGCAATGAATTAATATTGTAGGTACTTAAACTATGTTAAAATTTTATTTTACGTTAAGGTAAAATATTACTTAATTGATGAATTATTGACATGTAACCATAATATTGTTACCAAATAAAAAATTTGAACTTGAATTTTAAATGATATTTAGATAGTGACACGAAACGAATAAAATGATAAAGATTTTTTGTTAATGTTTACGAATTTTTTCTATTTATTTAAATTCAGTAGATATTGCAAATAACTGCGACTTTGACTAAACTAAATCCTTTAGTTATACATTTCAGCCCCACTTGCACAACAAATTTATCATATTTAAATTGATTTTAAAAACAAAAATCACAAAAGCGCGGTCTCTGTTGGAATACATATTAGTCAAAAAAAAATATTGTGTATTTTTGAGTTGAACAAGACAAACCTCAATAAACTGTTCTTTTGTGTATGAAATTCATCAAATCGATCCACTTAAAAGGACCATTTAATATCCTATTATGAATAAAGATTGCCTCCGATTCCGAGCGTTGTGTTGTCGGTATTTTGAATCAACAGGGTTATTCTGAATGATTTCTTTTGACATAAACTATGTTTTGAAATGATGTGATGTTTGGATGCTTTTAGTTATTTAAAAAAAAAGATTCCGACTGTATTTTTGAAAAAAAAAATGTTTATTTAAGTAGGTAGGTCTAGATTGAGGATAGTAAGTAGTCAGTAATTAAACCTTGATCTAGAGGTTTAATTTTATTTCAGAGGGATTCATTACTGGGGATTAAAGATTTGTCACGTAAATAAAAAAAACAAAGTACCTATAATTATTTATTAAATTGAAGTCAGTTGTAAGTTTTTAACGGACGAAACGAATAATAAATTAGAAGCAGATTCTATTTTCGGCTGTGTTTATATTATTTGTTTGTTTGTGTTTGTGGATTCAATTCTCCGTCTAGTAAAGATTTGGAGAATTCTTTCGTCATTGTACGGGATCATTTTCCGTACAATGACGAAAGAATTCTCCAAATTAATACTTTACATTACTTACATTAGGTGGTCCCATAAACTTTTAAAGGATAGGTGGGATGAGTGAGGGATAAGTGGGATGAGTGAGGGATAAGTGTTTGTCCCAAACACTCAAAAAAATGTGTAAGTACTAAGAAATTTGAAGTCGGTTTTCAGTTTTTTTGTATTGTTTTTGATGGCGCGGATCTGAAAATATTTGTTTCTTCATGTATAAAAAAATATATGTGTATTGTATTGTGTTACGTAAATCAGTTATCTAGTACCCATAGGACAAGCTCTGCTGAAATTTGGGCTAATAATACAGTGTAAATTGTCTGGTATTATTTGTTGTTCAAAAAATGGATCTTCAGAGTGAGAAAGACACTGGCAACTGTTAAAAAAAACTCATTTGTTATAAGTGCCTACATTTATGTGGGACGAATATCCAACAGTATTTCCACAGGAAATAATAGAAATAATTTTTAAGAAAGAAAAAGGCGTTTATCGAGAATAAGCCTTCAGAATTCAGGGGCAGGAAACTCGGAATTCCAGTATTTAATTCGATTGACGTCACGACAATTTCGATCTATTAAATTATGGAATCAAACAATTATTGGATTTCGTTATCGAGTTATTTTCGGTTCGATGGTGCTTTTTGAGATCTTGAAGTAAAATTAAAGACAATTGTTAATTTGTCTTATAATTTACGGCCAAAGGTCCTTTTTTTTCATTTCTATTGGCCTTTTGGTTGTCTTGTTTTAATAACTACTGAGCTAAATGACTAGCCCTGTGTGAACCAGGCTTTAGTGCAAAAGATTAAAGTTGCAGAAAAGGAAAAGCAGTAAATGGAACAAAACTGCATTGAAACTTATTAAAACTGCTTCTTCTGCCAACTACATCAACATTAACACGAAGCATCTTGCCAACTTCACACTGATTCGAACACTCGGCATCAGAAATAGCTTGGGTAAATTAAATGATACAGATTTTCGACAATATTAGTTAATTATTCATTTTTTCCCACCAGGTGGGATGAAGATTTGTGAAAGACTACTGGCAGATGCTGGATGCGGCAAGCTAAAGACAGGGCTCTAAATGGCGCTCATCAGAGGAGGCCTATGTCCAACCGTGGACTACTATAGGCTGATGATGATTATGAATATTAAAATAGATGATACTACTTAATACGAAAATGAGTAAAATAAGGTGATCACCTTTGTATACAGGGCAGGATTGCACAATGAAATGGTATTCCTGCCGGATTTATATTATACAAATCTTTGAAAAGACCTAGAAATTATAGTATGAGTATAAGTTATACAATAATTTATAAAAAATCTGTAGTTGCATGTTGTTTATTCTTAATATTTGTCCCACACCACATCTACAGCCTTAGGTACCATTCCACTGCTGGATATATGCCGGCCCAGTAATTCTCTCGCTTCGCTCGATAACACCTCTAGAGTTCTGAGATGCGCTCTAGATTTACTACGCGCTTGTGACGTTTGTTGCTTTATCCCCTTGGATAATATATAAACTATTCTTTCTTTCTTCATTAAAAGTAGGGTAACACAGTTTTAGCCCCACTTGCACAACAATATTTGAAAATCTAATTTTGATTAACTTTGACGTATTTGTATGGTTTGACATTTCACTAATCAAAATTATGTCAAGTAGTTAACGTTGTGCAAGCGGTTCTTAAACTACGTTGTACTTAAATAAGTTACTAGCAAAGTAGTGTATTAGTAAATCACAAAAAGTAAACAACTTAACAAAAGTATTTTCTTCAAGAGTGTACTACCACTTTATTCTTTGTTATTCTTTGTAGGTTCTTTATAAAGAGTTTGGCATTCAGCAATAACATTAAGAGCGTAGGAAACAACATTTCACAAACTGCAACTTTAAAGTGCCCCGGTAATGTGAAATGATCCAGTTTTCAATATGTAGCTTAAGGTCAGTTCACACCGAGACGCGACGTAGTGCGTACTATTTAAGGCAAAAAAAACAACATTTGTGTCCTAGTGCTGTTCAAATATGAAATCTAGGATTTATACTCCTAAACCTAATATTCCATTTCATTCTGTACAAAAGAGCCAAGATTGTTTCATTGATTACTTTGATGAAAAACATGTCTAAAATATTTCGATCTTCATATAGATTTCCCTTCTTTTCTGAACCAACACGACTTCCTGGTTTAATATTTGTATTTAAAAATAAAGCAAAAGCAGGGTAATATAAAGGTATATAAATATTTAATTACTTGAACAGTACTCTTTTAATGAGAAGAAATCTTGATTTTTGCACACGCGTTCTGCTCTGTCCCGCTCCAATGAACGCGAAATCCTATGCCTATCCTTTTCACAAAATGGGTAGAAATTCAAACTTCAACTGGCGACCTCTGTGGCGCGGCGGGCGAAGGTCCGCCTGCGGTTCAGGAGGTTGCGGGTTCGATTCCCGCCTTGGGACAAATATTTGTACGTTCTGCAGGTATTTGTTCCGGGTGTTCTGGTCGTTTTCTATGTATAATAAAAAAATATCTATCTATGTAATGTATTGTATTATGTATATCAGTTATCTAGTACCCATAACACAAGCTCTGCTTAGCTTGGGGCTAGATAATGCTGTGTGAATTGTCCAGCAGTATTTATTTATTATTATTATTATAACTTTATTTACCAGGCAGCGCACCGAGACGCCGCGTAACGCAGGGCGCACATTTTATGACAGTGATCTAAAATGCAACGTTACCGAATTGTCTGTTTCGTGACGATGGTAAAAGGCCCGACGGCATGACTCTAGTCCCATGGCAGTTGGGGAGGCCTATTGTGTAATGTGTGGGACGCTACATGGTTCGACACACTCGCGTCTTCCCATCTACCTAGGACTTCTGTTAGGGCTGGTGCGGCGCCAGATTTGGCCGAAGATCTCAAGAGGCGCAAATATGCAGGTTTCGACAGAGCCTACGCATTTGCTCCCGTTGGAGACCCCACGGACTTAGGGTCACGCCCTAAGTCCGCGGGGTACCGAGGCTCTCCGGGTTTTCAAAAAATTATCTGAGCATCTGGTCGAAGCGATGCGTGACCCGAGAGCAAGTGAGTATCTGGCACAGCGCATAAGCATTGCCATACAACGGGACAATGTAGCCAGTGTCTTGGTCACGCTTCCGACGGGTATTGATATGAATCAGTTGAGCTACCTTGCAACAGTCTGCAGTTAGCTCAATTGTTTCTATTGTAATACTAATTTTAATTTAATTCTATTAGTATGCGCATCAGCATTGCTATACAGCGGGGCAATGCAGCCAGTGTCTTAGGCACGCTTCCAACTGGTATTGATATGGATCAGTTGAGCTACCTGTAGATTGTTTGCAACAGTTTGCAGATAGCTTAATTGTTTCTATTGTAAATACTAGTTTTAATTTAAATTTGTTATTTGATTGTTATTTTCTTTCTGAATAAAGATAGTATTCTATTAGTTGATTGTAATTTTCTTTAAAGTTCCTACTACACTAAAAGATAAAAACTTTATTGACATAATATGAAAACTCGTACTGAATTGCGTTTCGGGATACCTCACGTCGCGTCGCGTCTCCATGTGAGCTGACCCAAGAATGGAACCCTCAAACTTTTTAGCAAACGAACTCAGGACTCTCCCTGAAGATGTCCCTTCCCTTGTTATGAGATGTAACGTTGGTGTTCTTCCAATACAGAAAGGTTCGTTGTCAGCCCGCTCACATTCATTAATTCGAAACACTATGTACGTGAATTTTAAAGCTAAAATAAAAGTGAGCTTTGTTGTGCGTACGGAACAGAAAAAATAAGGTTGTGCGTGTTGTTTTCATGTAAGTACGTCAGTTTACAGTAAGTTTACTTAGTTTGAACATTTTGAATTTGCGTTTGTTGGTTCATTGAGGATAGGTACGCAAAATGTCAACTCTTTGGGGCAAAAATCTTAATAAAAGACTATACTTATGTTTAGGTAGTCATCTATTAAGATTTTTGCCCACTAGTACCTTATAGGTACTAAAAATCTTAATAGGTCACCTTACAGGTACTAGTTTAATTGCTCTGCTCTTATCAATTCGTTAAGTGAATTCAAAAAACGTTTAGAGTCAATCAAAGAAAGTCAGAAGTTTAAACTTTACTTCTGAAAATAAAAAGACGCGCACTTATTCCTCCTATGAGAACACAAAATAGAATGCTCCCTGTATCCATCTATCATTGACTTGGTACGTCTTTAATGGCTTTCCCAAATTTGACGCTTTATTGTTGAGCATGAAAAGGAAGTTAACCGTCGTTTATGATGAACGTTAAACATTCCGTTTAATCTCTGCTTTAGGATTAACATTGCAATTTTCGACAGTTCAATTTAAGTTTCTAAAATATATAATAACTGATATGTATTCAACTAAGTTAGTATGTCAGTCATCGAACAGAACAGCAAAACTAAGCAGACCTTGTGCTAAGTGTACCCATATCCATAACACAAGGTCTGCTTTGCTTAGGGCGAGATGGCGAGATGATGCTGTGTGAATTTTACATCATTATTTATTTATTCTCTGTTTAGGATAGACACTTCAATAAATAAATAAATAAATAAATAATGCTGGACAATTCACACAGCATTATCAAACCCCAAGCTAAGCAGAGCTTGTGTTAAGGGTGCTAGATAACTGATATACATAATTATAATAATTATACGAGTAATAATATGTACGAGGACAACATAATATCAAAAAATATAAAAATATCTTGAAACATCTTGTACTGGCTGATAATTTCAGACATAACTTAAAAGATAAAGTACTTTTAAACCCTAGGGCATAAACTCGAGTTTTTTTTAACTACTTTTTAATGACATAATTTTTTGAGCAAGAGAAATGAAATAATTACTTTTATTAAAAACAGCATTGTTTTATTTTCTTCTCCTTTCTTCTTTGTCGTATTCTTCATTGCTGAAGGTCGTGCCCTTGGAATGCTTTCACGTTATGGCCGCTTAATTTAATCCCTTATTAGCTATTTCGGATCCACTAGCTAGATGTTCCTCATTTAGTTCTTTTCATTATTTGCACGTTACACTTCCATTATCCGCTTGAATAGGCAAAATAAATAAAAGATCAGGAAATTTCTTGCTAACGAACAAAATGAGACTACAAAGTAATTTTCCCTGTGCACGAGAGTTACGACTATGCGCTACTTTGATAGAAAATGAGTTCATGACCGCAGTTTTTAATGAGTAACGAAAATGAAAATTCAAAAAAAAAAAATGCTATTTACAATTGAACTGCGAGATATTTTAGAGCAGCTATTCCATATTATGACATGAATGAATGAATGAATGAATACTTTATTGCACTTCACAAAATTAACCTTTTAATCTTAATTTAAAATAGATCTGTACAATAGACAGCCTTATCGCTGAGAGCAATTTCTCCCAGGCAACTCAGGGATGGAGAAAAAGATATAAGCATTATAAGAGTTGGTAGTGCACAAACAGTTGAAAATTAAGTAAACATAACATAAAAATAAAAATTAACATACCACATTTACATCAATATTCAAAACAATACTAAAAACTAGCCTAGACCATCTACAAATAGCATGAAGTGAATGTTAAATTTAGAAAATAGATAAACCTCTGACAAAATTTCGTTGAAAACTATCGAAAAATCGCGACTTGAGACGTGGTTATAATTATATTTGTGTTTTGTTGGATATTTGTGGATCACTATAGCCTCTCTGGACCCCTATCAATAAATTTAGCATTGTTTTGATGTTATTCGAGTACTATAACGCATCTTCAATAACTTTCGATAGTTTGCCCTGTCAAAGGCAGATCAGTGCCAAACAAGGTAAACAATTCAGATCAACCAGTTTCACTCAAAGGCATTTCATAAATTAATTCGATAATGCGTCTCTATAGGTTATTCTAGTTGTTTAGGATTCAATAGTTTTTTTTTTAAAATCTTTATTCAGAAAGAAAATAACAATTAAATAACAAATTTAAATTAAAACTAGTATTTACAATAGAAACAATTAAGCTATCTGCAAACTGTTGCAAACAATCTACAGGTAGCTCAACTGATCCATATCAATACCAGTTGGAAGCGTGCCTAAGACACTGGCTGCATTGCCCCGCTGTATAGCAATGCTGATGCGCTGTGCCAGATACTCACCAGCTCTCGGGTCACGCGTCGCTTCGACCAGACGCTCAGATAATTTTTTGAAAACCCGGAGAGCCTCGGTACCCCACGAACCTAGGGTCTCGACTCCAAGGGGAGCAAATGTGTAGGCTCTGTCGAGACCTGCATATTTGCGCCTCTTGAGATCTTCGGCTAAATCTGCCGCCGCAAATATAAATAGTTAACAAAACGATTATGGGTTTGATAGAGAATGAACAGTTTTTGGGAACTACATATCTTATTTTTGTTTTATTTTTGTAACGAGTTTTTGAGTCCGACTTATGTGAAGCATGTGACGTTTCACCCCCATATCAAACGTCAAATTTGAACTGTCCAGCACTTTATGCTAACAGAGATGAACAATAGGGTATTTTACTTCATAAAAAAATATTAATTTTAATTCATTTACAAACATAAATATAATTAAATTTAAAGTTTAGAGTTTTTAAATGTGTTTGTATACACCATGAAATAGTAGACGTACTGTTATTTTGGCATACGGCTGTGTACGCAAACCAAAAAGTATCAACTGTCATTAGCAATATCAGTCCATTTGGTTAGGTAACTAATTGACGTCATAGCAATACGGCGTCCACTGCGTCCATCGTTTGCGTAAATATAACTTATAATTGTATTAATATGGCACTTATCTATTGAATAAAATTTTTTACAGGTTCATTAGCACTATGGATTCTAATTGAAACACTTTTCAAAAGTCGGTGAAATACCCTATTGCAAAGAGGTGAAAGATAGCTCAAAATATCCAATAGCAATCCGAAGCGTACCTAACCAAGACGGCTGCATTGCCCCGCTGTAATAACTTATCATAACTTTTCCACTCTCAGTGACATTAATCTGAAGATGAAGCGACTGGATCCTTCATGACGTAAGTTAGACTTAGAAATGATATAATATTGGGTACTTGGCTGCATTGTGAGCTAGGAGATAGGACATTCGTAACAGCCTTATAAAACTGGCGATTTGCCATCGATTTCAAAGCCATGCAATTGCGCAGCGAGAACGCGGCGATCTCGTCGCGACAATGCAGCGAGCCTTCAATGCCAGTGTCCAAAATTGTAGCGTATAAAAGCGATGCGGTTGTGCAGCGAATAGGCCGCGACTATGCTATAAGACTGTAAGAAAAGAGTACTTTTGTGGATATCAAAGTAACACAGGAACAAAGTCTCTTTCCTGTCTGTCACTCAAACAGACCTAGGTCCATTTTTTTGCCAACTTTTATAACAATTTAGTGGTAGATCCACTAATCCACACCAATACCAATCCGAAACGTCCCCAAGATGCTGGCTGATGCTAAATGCATTGCCCGCTGTTTTTGTTCTTCAAAAATATCAATTTTATTGGCATAGTTTTCACATAGAAAGACATTTACAATGTAATATTTGACCATGATTTGAGTTGTGCTATATTTCGACACAGTTTCGTGCGCCACGATGACGGAATAGCTGAAGGCACTGCGAGTGAATTTTTATTGGTTGAAATACTGATCTACAAGCAATCCAACAAGAATGTGCATGATGAACACGACCGCTCTGCCATGAATGTTTACGAAGAAGAAGATAACAACCCAATTTTTTTGTCTTTTGTTACGAACGTTACCACTACCACCGGTTTCATTAACGTACGCAACTCGATCACGATACACAATACTGACGGTATAAGACCGCGGCCCGGTGCCGAAATAAATAAATAGATAATACTGGACAATTTACACAGCATTATCTAGCCCCAAGCTAAGCAGAGCTTGTGTTATGGGTTCTAGATATCTGATTCACCTACATAATAATACAATACATTGATAGATATTTTTACTATACATATAAAACGTCCAGAACCCCTGGACAAATGTCTGCAGATCGTATAAACATTTGTCCCGAGGCGGGAATCGAACCCATAACCTGCGTTGCAGGCAGGCCTTAGCCCACCGCGCCACAGGGGTCGTCAAAATAAACCCGTTTAAAGCTCAACACTCAAATCATGGTAATATCCCGTTGTAAATGATTTGATACTACACTAGATAATATTTAGAAGTGATTATTTGGTTTGTAAGCTTAGGATCGAATAATCTAATTCTGAAAATTCTTCTATAAAATAGAAAGCTAGTAGGTGTTCCTGACTAACATAGGCTATGCTTTATTTAGGTACAGTGCGAGTAAAGGCGCGAACAAAAGTTAGTTGTGCAATATGTAAAAAATAGCTCTACCTATACACAGTTTGAGAATAAAACCCTTTCGAAATAAGAAACGCAAACATCTTGACGTATTGACAAATTAAATCACTAGGGTATTTCCTGACTTGATTCAATCATGTACACGATATCCTGAGATATATTTTATTTCCCAAATATCGGAAATCATATTTGGAAAGGGTATGAAAGTTTAGGTAGCTACTACTGTTTGAAGAGGGAAGTTAATCGCGTGACCCATCGAGAGCCGTTGAGTTATCTGGCCTACGCAATAAGCATTGCTATACAGCGGGGCAGAATGGCTGGTCATCACGGGGGTTATAGAACCAAACTAGCCACCGCCACCATAGGCAGAGATACGAAATAGATTTTGGTGGGCACCAAGGGCAACTTCGTATCTCTGTCTAAACTAAATAGAATAAAACTATTACAGAGGCATCAAAAAAAGCTTATGATAGGTATCACAATCTGGACGATGGATTTTTGAAAATTTCTTTGTTTATCAGAATAATAACATAAATTAGGTGGCGGCGCCACTTTGGCTGGGGTATGCGCCTTAAAGCAACATTTAATGTCAGATCACTTGCAAGAAAAAGAAGAATAGAATTAGAACATGCACTTTTTCAAATTAAATGAGGCATACTTGGCATATTATGTGAAACCCGATGAAGATGGTACACCATTAAAGATAGACAAGGATATCAACAGCTATACACATACGGAGAAACAAAAGGAATTAAAGGAGGCTTTTACCTCCTTAGGCGGTCTTTACACTTAAGTTACTCTTTAGTTTAAAACCAATTAAGAAACTTTATCAAATGTTAGGCACGGTAACCCATATTAAAAAAGGTTAAATAGGTATAATGAATTACCTAAAGCTTTTTTATTTTATTTATTTATTTTATTATACATCGGGGCAATGCAGCCAGCATCTTGGGGCGCTTCCGGTTGGTATTGATTTGGATCAGTGGATCTACCAGCAAATTGTTATCAAATCTATTATTTAAGGATAGAAGACAGGCAGTTGGCAAAATGATTGACTTTATGTCTGTTTGAGTGACTGACAGGAAAGAGATTTAGGCGTCGGTCAGGGTTAGGTTTTCAGAGAGAAACTTTCGTACTTACTCGGACTTTTTCATTTTTATCTAGTCTTGTAGTTCCTTTCGATCCGGTAGGGGCTAAAAGGCGCTAAATGTATAGGAAGGACTCGAAAAAGATGGAAGTATTTGTAAGGTATTGCGCACAGCCCAAACTAAACACTCGAGTACTAAGCCTAATGACGTTCTCGTGAGTTGATCACTGGTAGGTATAGGTACCTAATATTTTTCTCGCTCTTTGGTTAATTTATGCAGAATAAACAGCCAATGAAAATAGTATGTATAAGTACCTATTAGTGGGACTGAATTGATCAGAAGACTGCGTTCTCGCAAGATGTAATATAATATGGTGTTTATAAACAGATTAAGATTTTTTTTTTTTCAAAAAATTATCTGAGCGTCTGGTCGAAGCGACGCGTGACCCGAGAGCTGGTGAGTATCTGGCACAGCGCATCAGCATTGCTATACAGCGGGGCAATGCAGCCAGTGTCTTAGGCACGCTTCCAACTGGTATTGATATGGATCAGTTGAGCTACCTGTAAATTGTTTGCAACAGTTTGCAGATAGCTTAATTGTTTCTATTGTAAATACTAGTTTTAATTTAAATTTGTTATATTTTGATTGTTATTTTCTTTCTGAATAAAGACTTATTTTTAATTAGAAAAATTTAAATTATCCACAATTTAAATTTAGAATTTTAAAATTTATTTTGTTATTAAAAACTAAAACTAACACTTTCCGACTGCATTTTTCCTAAGCTATGTCAATAATATATTTTTAGATTTTTTCTTTAATGTAGTAAAATACCCTATTGCATGACTGTAGCTAGTTTTAACGCTGAAGTATTATATTATTACTTGTAACTGTAGCAGCAAATTATTGTCCCACCGTGTAACAATAATTACCAGCTCAGATTGTGTTTCTAATTAATATTTAGACTAGCGGGAATTGACTTGCCTGTTCCAACATCGTTCAGTTAATAATCGAACAAGAGTATGTACGCACCTACCTACTACAATTTATGTATTACCAATAATATAGGTAATACTTTCTGGATGTAATATGACATATTACAAAGAAATTTAGAAAGCAGTATCTATCCTATTTTATACATAATGAAGTGAAGATCTAGTGGTTTTATTCTCTTTGGTGAAGATCAAACTGTAGGAAAGCTTTGCTTTTTTGGCTTAGGAGCAAGAATTTCATTTAATTTATCTTATTTTATTGTTAAAGTTTTTTGCGCTTTCTGACTTCTTTATTTACTCTAACCTCAGTTGGTCCTTTAGAAGTTTTTAATCAGTATAAGAAACAGGATCGATTGGTATAAAAACACTTGCCTTAAATGCCAATTTTCTTGGTAACTGTAAGTACATTTTTTTGGATAAAATTATGTACTTTTTTTTTTACAAAATTTCACAAAAAAAAATAGGTATGTTTAGACTCATAAAGCCATTTTCCTGTTGCTATACCGGTTATGGATCCTTACTGTCCTGTCCAAAAATTAAAATATTAATTATTATTTTAAGTGCATAAAATTTTATTTTAATTGCTCTCAATTTAATCTCGTATTCTAGGCATGGCTCGTACCCTTTTCTCTCATATTTCGATAAAGTATAAAGTCTCACACTCAATTAATTTTAGGACATCTTTCCACGATTGAATAACAATGCTTAGATATTTTCTTCCCCTTTCATCTACCCTAAGCACACATTAATTTCCTCATAAGGTTGACCACCGGGTACGACGTTGATAGCAATCTAGTTCGATGATCTATCTATTCCATCAGATGCATACCTATGATCACTAGGCACTTCGGTAATGATTCTTCATCAGCTCTGGCTTAGTCTTTTAAAGGAGCTTAACCAGTATTATGCTGAGTAAGGGACCATTTACAGCAACTGTATCCTATATCTAAGTGTGTCTTGTTTGTATTGTTATTATAAATGTCTTTCTATTCTATTATATTCGCCATCTTGGTCTCAAACGACGAAACCAAAGAGGTAGAGAGATCAATTTCTTTTACAGATCAGAGATTAATTATACTAGACTAGCACTTTCGACACTTTAGACGACGCGTCCCTGCGGGTCGCACCGCCGCCGCCGAAGCTAGCAGTGATCGTGTTAATAGTTTTTTAAAACACGCTAAATGATTTATTTGCGAATCACAACTAGCTTGATCAATATTGAATCAAACAACTCTTAGTTGAATCTATTGGTGTGTCTATCATATCTGATGGTTTGTAAATGGCTTATGCTAACAGATCAATGAGATCTTTGATCCGATATTGAAATTGCTAGGGAGCTCTAAGGCAAACCCAATATAATAGATACCAGCGCCCTTTGCGTGTAAGCCTGTGTACAGAAACGGTTCGAGATACGCAAGGTAAGCCTTCTCCTTTCATAAATCACTAGGGATAGTTAAATTATTTTAGGACTTTCAATACATTCTAGATTTACAGTGTCAGCATTTTTTTATCCGACTAACACCGCTTGGAGAGTGAAAAGAGAAAAGTCAAATGACGGGACGTTTTTCAGAAACATAATACAGAATGCCTTGTATTACTAATAACCTTTAAGTTTTAATGGGTACACTTCATAGTAAATTATACGATATCGTGATTACGACTATTACGAGGTTTTCTGAACTATAAATCCATTCTAGATTAAATGAAAATTAAATGAAATGAAAAAAAAAACGCTAACACAGTATGTTAGCCTTTTTTTTTTAACTGACTAACACCGATATGTCTGGGCATTTCTCAGAATTATCTCTACAGAAAGCCTCGTACTACTTTCGGTGTTAAAATAAAGTGATAATAGATAAGCAGTAAATAAAAGGAAGTCATGATTTATCAATCGAGTGGGTCGAATTCTATGTTTAAAAAATATTTATCAATGTATTGTATTGTAATATTATGTATATCAGTTTACTAGTACTCATAACACAAGCTCTGCTTAGCTTGGGGCTAGATGATGCTGTGTGAATGGTCCAGCATTAATTGTTTATTTATTTTGAAGTTTTCTGAATTGTTTCATGTGACTTCGGATTTGTATTTTATTTTATCCTTGAATTTTGTAATGTTTAGTGTAAACATAGACATTGTCTGAATAAACAATTTTTTTTTACTGATTTTCTTTACAACCTTAGTGTGCTAAAAATCCACTTTGGGACGCTGATCCATAGGAGTAGTAAGGTGTAACCTGCGCGCATTCAGAATGGGATTGAACGATTTCAATATGAAACAAAATTAAAAGAAAGTGGTCGGACTGTGACATGGTTCTACTCCTTATCGACACCGAGCGATTGTACGACAAATGTGTCGTTAAATATTTACTTAGATGAAGTTCCATTGAGATTGCAAGAGTCAGCGTTCTTGTGAAACTCGGAGGCGCAAATTAAAACTTCTTTCATATCATACTTATATTTATTTATTTTAAGCTTTTATTGCTAAAAATTACATTACTTGAATTATTACATCTAATATTATTTTAACATTTGAATTTTTAGCGTGTCCTGTGACACGTAAGCCTCTTCCAGCCCTTTCCAGTGTTCTCTGCTGCGTGCGGATCGAGACCACGTAGCACCTCCTACTTTCTTTATGTTATCCTCCCATCTTTTGAGTTGTCTACCTCTTTTCCGTTTGCCTTCCCGTGGATACCACTCTGTAATGATCCTTGTCCATTTCTCTTTGCTCTCTCTTGTCATGTGACCAGTCCATCTCCATTTTAGCTGTTTAACTTTATTAATAACGTCTATGACTTTAGTGCTTGATCTGATATGTTCTGCTCGTTTTCTATGCATTAGTGTGACACCCATCATGCTTCTTTCCATTCCTCTTTGGCAAGTTCTGAGTTTCCGGTAGTGTTTCAGTGTCAGTGCCCATGTTTGAGAAGCGTATGTTAGGCAAGGAAGGATGCACAAGTTGAACACTTTTCTTTTGGAAGCCATAGGAAAGTATATCATACTTAACAGTGTTTTAAATATTCAAAGTTGTACTTCATGTTGCCTTGTGTTGTGGCCTTGGTGGACGCGACGAAACGGAAGACATCAAAAATAAAATACTTTAATTCATTCATTTATCGCATTTCTGCAGCATTTATTGATGATAATAAATCTCGTTATGAACCATCTCTTGCGATAGCGAGTAAGGAAGATAATTTACCAATATTATACAGGCGTAAGTAATAAATTATCTGTCTAATAAGGGTGTGACAATTTCTAGGATCGCTTTCCTGACGGAAACAGCAATCTCGGGACCCCACAAGACCGTAAAAAGCTCATTAGAGCGAGGCGACCCAGCGCCACACAATAATTTGGTATCTACTAGGAAAAAGGCTTTTGCAGTCATCAGTGAGGGGAGCGGAAAAATAAATATAACATGCTTAAATAAATTGTAGGTAAGTTCTTTGGCTGTCATCTTGGGAGCCCTGTTACAAAGAGGCTGTTACAGAAAACTAAGCTGATCAGCAGCAGCTATGTTCGTAAGGGCCGATACTTCTTCAATACAACTCGTCCGGTTTCAATGTCTTGCAAACGACTAAATATTCAATTTTGTTTATATATTATGGCAAAGTTTATGACTTATTCTATCGATATTAAGTTTCGAAATCACGATTCCATACAATTTTCTGTAAAAAAACACATTATTGATTTACTAAACGCTTAACTAATTATATAAATAACATTTTATATGTTTTGGTTTTTTAAATTATGTCCTAACTAAAAGACAATAAGCTGAAACTTTTTTTTGAAGATTTTTTTGCTTGCGTTGCAATGCTCTGTCACGCTCCTATGAACGCAAAATCCTATGTCTATCACAAAAATATTATGAGGTTGTGTAGACAAAATCGCAAATTGATAAAAAAAAACATATATTTTACAGGCTCACGGCTTCTGTTTTCCTCACAGTTTAAATGAAATTGCGTGTATATAATTACGTAGATAGGTATCTACTTATATGAAAAATGTTATTATGACATAAACGAATTTTTAAATGACAATATAGACTAACTGACCTAATAATAAAAATAACGTATAATAAATAAATAGGTAAAAATCAATAAATAATAACATCTTTTTTTATGACAAAGTATACAAACTGACAAAATAAAAAATATAACGTATAAATAATAATTAATAACAACCTCGGTCTGCCTTCCACATGTTGTTTACGCCCAACAGGGTTCATATTGTGATAATTACTTATACATAATCTACCAGATAAAAACCAAACCAATGTGATGACAACAATAAATGTATTGAGTATAATATACTCAATAATTATGAGTTTGTATATAGGTTCTTTCAGAAATCTGGAATCGTGTCGTCACGATCTTGTCCTACTTCACTGATGAACTAAAATTAGCTGTAGTACATGGTGCGTAACGATGCCCAAGTTTCGTATCATGATAATGTAAGATGTATTTCAGGAAAATATTTTTTCGTGGTAAATGCCTATCTATTCACCCATTTACTTTTGCAGGAAATAACTTTAACCATGAATGTGGGAAACTTCAAACAGTGTTTTACCAAGAAATATATATTTACGGGAGGTTTTATAAGTCCAGCTGTGAGACAAATAACGAGATAGTTTTATGGGTTCCGTATATCCGAATAAATCGCAACCTGAGACGTGCAAATTTGAGTTGTTTTTGTGTGTTTGGGTTATATTTGTTTATTTAACGCTAGCATTAACTAATTTCTCGATGGCAGAATGTTATTTTTTAATATTAATTTTAAAACAGAGGAAAATCGCCTCAAAGCGCTAGAAATAGAACGCCAATTACGAAAAGGTAGGCCTAAACCCTTCAACTCCTACACATCGAATGAAAACTCTGCCGGCTACATACGTGTATAAGACCTACAGACTTTATATTGGCGGCCTATAAGACCAAAACTTTTTAAACTTTTGCGATTTGATAACATATTTAAGATTATTAATCGGGTATTTATCGCGTACCTTTTCCTTTCTTTTCCCCAACGTTTCAACAGCGTCACAGCGATCGTGGTCACGGGGCGACTGTAAGTTTCGATGTCAGTTTCAGTCACTGAAATTCTGATCTTCGGAAACTGACAATCGCCCCGTGACCACGATCGCTGTAACGCGGTTGAAACATTGGGGAAAAGAAAGCAAAAGGTACGCGATAAATACCCAAGACCAAGTTCAGTCTGTCGAGCCATATCATAGCTAATGATAGAAATTACAATCCGTGATTTATTTGCTCAATTAGCTCTGTTGATTTTGGTTCATTACATTTAGTTTTCTTTAGTTTAGTGTTTTGTTCTTAAATTAAGTGTGTATACTACGAGTAGATAGTTATTATTATATTAAGTTTGTTTGTGATAATTTTGAATTGAACGTTGTGGTCGCTAAGCAACAAAGCCCTCTTTAAATAAAAACATGATATCTACCGATGAGATCGCCGTCATCGAAATCAAGGAGAAAGACTATAACTTCGCCGTATCGTATGTTTTTGTAGCGTCAAAAAATTGTCATTACAAGCACGTTTTAGTGTTTAACTTTGAGTAAGGCAAGCAGCTATTAATTTCTCTATGGCAGTATGTTTTTGTTAGTACCTACTCAAACCATAAAGCACCCGGCCTATTCCCTAGCCCACCCATGTGCCCATTAAGTACTAATTTCACGCAATAACACATTGTCTCAACATTAATGAGATTACCCAGTGGTCGGAATTACCCCATTTATATTCTCCTGCAAGCCCGATCTGTTTCTGTCACGGTCTTAAACTAGTACGAATGCAGAGATGGTTTTGCTTTCATTTTTTACTTTGTTTTGCGACTTTTACGACATATTTGTTCGTGCGAGTTTTTCTTTGTATATACCTAGTACCTTAGGCAGGTACTATACAAAACTTAAGAATTCTAAGTCCCAGGATTACAATTCATCTCCTACTTTAATTTCTGTTAGATTTAAATATAGGCCACTTGAGTTGATGCGACATTATTTTAGCGTGTAAAATTATAAATGTACATTCGCCAAACAAATAGGCTATAAGTATCTACTTACAAAACTGTAACAAGTTTCTGTAAGCTAATCAATTCCTTAAGCCCCGTTTAGGGTCTAACATAGTCGTAAAACCGCTTAATAGGTTGCCGACAATGTTTTTTTAAAGTCTGTAGACATTCGGTTTACTACAATCTCACCCGATGTTGACGATGAGACTGAAGAGATGTAAGAAGAGTAGGGTTTGGTCAACTGACTTGTTGTTTTTGGTCCACCGACTTTTGTGTATAGGCTCCATTAAAATAGCGGCTGCTCTTCTGATGTCAGAATAATATAGAAAATCCGTTTAACCATTGTGTGAATATAGTTAACGGATTTTTAATATGGAGGTAATATCGTGAAGCCGAGCAGAGGTTAACCTGGGCGCATTCACAGAGCATCCATCGTACAGGCACCAGGCTTCACAGAACAGGTATACTAAATGACTATAATTTGTATCTACTTTAAGAGAACCTTTGTGAAAATAAATACCTAATTTTTTTACCATAGAAAGAAAGAAAATTACAATCAAATAATAGAATAGAAGACATTTATTGAATCAAATAACAGCAAAAAATAATTACAACTAATATTTACAATAGAAACAATTGAGCTAACTGCAAACTGTTGCAAACAATCTACAGGTAGCTCAGCACTCTAGCACTGATGCATATCAGATATAAATATATATCCATAGAAAATAAAATATTATAAAACTATTCTAAAGTAAAATGTATATCGAAACCGGTAGATCACCGGCCCCGAAGCGAGGCTGAAGCAGTCAGTGACTAGGACTGCAAAGAAAGGAACTTCCTGACGATACGCGCCGAGTCCAGGAGTACCGTCTTTTGGATTTGACCCTTGATCCAACTTCCTAGCAAGAGTCTCTTGAGATGTTGATCGAGGCTCTTCGCTATCACGCCGTTAACCGTAACAACTATCAGAACGATGGTCGCTGAATCTACATCCCACATGCTAACAACATCGTTATAAAGAAGGTTCTAATCTAAAGGATCCTTAATAAATAGTATCGTAAAAACGGATCTGCTCTATGAATGCGCCTTTACACAGAACCGTATTAGAAGTAAACTACGTTTTTTGCGAAGTAATTTTCCAGTTACATTTTATTTCTCATCTACACCAAGTCGTCGTCATAAGAACTCTTAAAAGAGCAAGTAATCTTTTTCCCAAATCCAAAAAATAAAATATTGACCTTTCGATGGTTTAACGATCTATAAATAGAGGTAAAAGGACATTATTTTATTCCTTAGAAATCTTTATTTACAGAAGTTGTATTTCGCCAAATACTCTTGAGGATAATCCCGAAGATGTTATTGGCAATTTAATGGTTCTTGGTTACGTAAAACTTGATTTCAGTTATTTTATTAGGTTACTTTCGTTTGAAAGATGAGTCGTAATTTTTCTGAAATCTATACGATATAAAACTCTGTGTGTGACTTACATTTTCATGTTGAAAAGGTTAAAGGTAAGTTAAAATGACCGATTGTAATCTGAAGAACAAAGATATACAGCCGGTTTTTTATTGCTTGTTATATAAATAACGCTGGTTATTTATATAATTAACTAATTAATGTTAAAACTCTAATCAACGTAAATTCAGCACGAAAAATAACTTTATTATCAAAAACAGAAATGTGCCAAGTTCGTTTAGATAGTTTCACCGCTAAAAGAGCTGAGATCATATTATTATAGCTGCTATGTTTTATAGCTCCTAATCGTAATTTGTTACATTATTTCATCGTTTCATTTTTGTCTTCATCATCATCATTATCAGCCTATACCAGTCCACTGCTGGTCATAGGCCTGCCCTAATGAGCGCCATAGCGCCCTGTCTTCAGCTTGCCGCATCCAGCATTCTGCCAGCAGTCTTTCGCAAATCGTCATCCCACCTGGTCGGCTACGTTTCCCGAGTCGCGGTCTCCACTCAAGAACATGTTTACCCCAGTGATTGTCGGTTCTTCTTGAAATATGGCCAGCCCACTGCCACTTCAGCTTAAATTTTTGTCTTGGCAAGTTAAAATCCGCTGCATTTGTTTTAACGTTGATCAGAACAATTTTATGTAAAAAGTCTGAGAGATAATATCGATTCGAAATTTGGAACTTGAATCTCAACAAAGAAGAGCAACTTCAGTATTTGCGTTCCGTAGATTTTATGAAACCACAGAAAAATGAGATTCTCATATTTTTTGCGTTTTCTGTGGAATCAATTTTCAATTTACCAGATTTGTCAGCTACGTCGTGCGACATACGAATTCCAAGATAACATGAACCTTAATGTAACTGTCTTAGAGCTGTTGTTAGGAAAACTTTACAATTTAACAAAGGGCTTACTGTGGGTTTTGTTTTAAAGTTTTAAAATCGAATCTTGATAAATGGTACCAATTTTTCTGCAAGAGACGGACGGAATGTATTTTTCTCGTCATTATTCATATTGCCGCAAACTTTTGTCGAGTTTAATACTATTTATTTTCAAGACTAGTTTAAGCATGGTCTTAAATTCTAAAGTTTCAGTTAGAGCTTTGTGAAAGTTAAGCGAGATATTTTGCAGACTTTGATGCCACTAAGAATTCCAGCGCAAAACAATATGCATAAACATACATGCTTAAGAGGTATTTTAATTATTTATTTATTTAGAGATAAAAGTTTACAGTAAGAACTAAAACACTGCTACATAGACGACCTATGTGGCGCGGTGGGCGAACGTCTGCCTACGACGCAGGAGGTTACGGGTTCGATTCCCGCCTCGGAACAAATGTGTGTATGATCTGCAGACATGTGTTTAGGGTGTTCTGGTCGTTTTCTATGTATAATAAAAAAAACTATGTAATGTATTGTATTATGTATATCAGTTATCTAGTACCCATAACACAAGCTCTGCTTAGCTTGGGGCTAGATAATGCTGTGTGAATTGTCTAACATTATTTATTGTTTATTTACTTTAAAGAGTTTTACTATAATGAAGATTGTTTTTCACCTTTGTATGTCGGTCCTTTCTTTTGAATGAAGACGTCATAATAAAAACTTAGAAAAGTTTTTAATTGGAAAAACGACCGTGAAATAACCATAGTGAGTTGACAAGGTAAGAATCATTAGTTCATTAGAGTGTTTTGTTTAGTTAAAAATTACAACTAAGAAACATGGTTTAGTGGCTAAGCGTGCTAAATCGCATTTTCCTCACAAACATGACACGTGCATAAAGAATGTTTTTTCTGGCTGTTTTTAATTGAATAAGTTATCTTATCTTATTCTTATCCATAATTTCATTGATTTGTAATGTGTAAACAAACCAAAGATCCTAATATCCTACGTTTTGGAACAAACTGTCGTTCACATTCGTCGTCGTTTCTTACAAACGCGATTTTTCAAAGTAAGGGTCTGCTCACACCGATACAACTAACGCTCGTCAAGCCCACAACAGAGGAGCTATAAATACAGGGTGTGTCAAAACTACTACCAAAAACTGGGGGATACAATCAGACCATGATTTGAAAATATTTAGCAAAAAAAAACGCGATAAATAATGTTGACCCATCAAGGTCTTATAATTTTTTTTCTAAGTTCATACCCATATCACAACAGTATAAAAACATATCTACCTAATTATGTAATTTAAAATTCATATCTCCAGCTAAATTTTTTTTCGGACAACGGTTTTTTATTGGTTTTGTTTTGGGGTGCTGCACCACCCCCCCCCCCCCCTTGTTTTCGGTAGTGGTCTTGACACACCCTGTATATTAATATAAATCATAGCAAGGTATATTACGGTATATTTCCTATAGTAATTGGCGAGTGACCGAGTGAGTATATTTTTTATACGTCACCAAAATATGTTGACAAATAATAAGCACGATATATTTTTGCCAAGCTAATTAGTGCAAAAATATATATTATAGCATAGCCACCGTCGGTGGCAGCTTGCTATATCGTAAAATATAGCTTACTATATTAATATATATTAAAACTGAGTCTGTTGTAGGCTTCACTCGACACGTTCGTGTGCTCACAGTTGGTGATGATCTTAACTTTAATAAGGCTTTCCCTGATTTGAAATAAGGCTTATCATAATTGAATTTGGCTTAGTAAATAAATACCTACCAAGGTGCCTCAGTAGTTACGATTGGATTGTGTGCAATGGCTGAAATGAACTTGCCCGTTGCAATTTTCTTGATATGTGAGTATGAGTTGATAACAAAATACGATAGTTCGTCCAGGGCACTAGAAGTTTATTGAAATGAATAAAAAATATAAAAGTGAAGAGAATTATATAACATCTTTTCTATTTTGTGTAATAAACGTTTTTTTAGAGAATGTTGGGAGAAAAAACCGTACGGTAGGGCTTGATTCTAAAGGAAATTAGTAAAAAAATATTATGGATTTTGAATCCACCTAACAACTTATTGCCTTACGGATGTTGGCAAGCAGAAATATTGGATATTCCTAACCGCAATTAAATGAAAATTTGGAACCGATTCTGTGAAAATTTTGTTGATCATGACAAATCGCATTTCAAACAAATTTGGCTACATAGGGGATTGTGGGTAGCAGCTTTAGGCATATTAAAAAATTCGCGAGGTTAATCCACCTGCTTATTAAATAAATAATACCAAATAGGAACCCACCTAAACCATGAATATGTTGATAAGCGCAAAACTCAAGATCGACTGGACCAATTTAGCAATTGGGGGTAATGCCCATAATCCTCCATAATGCATGCCTGGATGCAGGTTGGGGATTGCAGTTCGGTGGTACAACTATTCGCTACAGCCCGCCCTTTAGTCGCCTCTAACGACACCCACGGCAAAAATTGGGGTGGTGCAAATTCTAAACCGGCACCACACGGCTAAATTTCACTAAACTAATTTTCAGCACTATCCATGGCATATTCAAAAGAGTGCTCAGTAACATGTCCGGAGAGCCAAGAACCAATTATTTGCGGCCTAGATGTGAAGACGAGAACATACAAGTTGTTCCCCAATGCTTGCGGACTGGCCGCTTACACGGACTGTTACAAAGTTGGTAAATATTGCACTGCTCAAAGATAAATATTCATTATTAGTCTACTTTATCTGAATAAAAGTCTATCCCAAACGACGCCACAACAGCGATCCTGAGGCGCCAAAATCCATGACCAACACAAAGTTGCTATAATTGTAAAACTATTAATAGATTTTTCATTCCATAAATGAGGCCTTATAACCCGGCCACACACCACGTCTTGCTTACGCAGTTCAGTTTGTGTTGACAGCGGGTTAAATTGTCTAAGTGTTATGACTGTGCAAAAAGTAAGCTTGTGCAAACTGGACTACGCAAGGACTGTGGTTGTAGCTGTGGGTGGTTCAGAGGTTATGATAATGTTTTAATTTCTCTATTTTCGGTGTCACGATGTTGCGTGTGCGATTTTTTTATTACAAGCTTTCTTATATTGTTTGCTGATAAATCAACTAATATTGTATCACCCAATTAATAATATAGTGTGCTGATGGTTTCCCTAAAATAAATAAATAAAACAACATACAAACAAGTGACGCGTCGAAAATACTTTGCCGGACTGAAGCGCGGCGTGAATGACTGACTCATGCTCAAGTAAACACGTGCAATCTAAATTTGCGAGGTCCAATCTTCAGCATGTCAACGATTACACAAGCCGCGTTTCCGGAGGCTAATCTCTGCGCAAACTGGTTTGTGCAGGCATGCTTGCAAGTAAGAATGAGTGTGTGGCCGAGCTGACCAATTAAGTATTTAAAGAACTTTTTAAACATTGACTTATAGACTCTTTAATTCTTTACTTCAAGATTTTTTTGGTTTCTTATTAACCTGACTAAAAGATCAGTAGGTACACTGACCCAACAAATTAAAATTCTAGCATCTTCATACCTTCTAAAGCAAGAAAAATTGCAAAGGGCAACAATATTAAATTTCTTGTAGTTTTACATGGTACAAAATTTGTTCTGACAAACATGTACACCATTATTTCTAAGGCATCAAGATCTCTAGGATTTGTGATGAGGAGTTCCGCAAGTTTCAATTGGGCTAAAACCTCGTTCAGTTCATCGAAGCATTTTTGAATACCCGCGTTATGGTTTCTATATTAATTAAGAAAATTGAAAGAATCCAAATTAAATTTATTAAATACCTCTGACGGTTAAAATTCTGTTTAAAAATTCTGTGGCCTTCAGTTATGATGAACTCTGTAAAAAGTTTCACTTTCGTCCACTTTCGAAAAGGCTGAAAATAGTTGTTCTATCTTTTCTATATAATTGATTTTCCTGAGTACTGATAAAGTTCCTGAGTAAAAGTACATTCATACTCCGATCACAATCACCCGATTTAGTCCTACCATTTTATACCTATTGTTGGCTCAAACAGAGAAAATTATTTTTTCTCGCGAACAAGCGATTTATTCAATGAGTTTTGCAGGCACCGTGATTTAGACTTAGATCTATTCTGAATGAGCGTAAATTCAGCCAGACAGCGACTGTGCAGTAGAAAATAATATTGACGTGTGTACTTAAGTTTACTTAATTATAATCGTGTATTGCTTATCTCTTTTATTTCATGAAATCAAAGTTCAGCATTCTTTTTTTTTTCGCCTCTCATTAATTCTTTTTTTTTCTTTTTGCAATCACGTTTTTGATATAAAAACTAAAAAAACAATTGCAATCACAATGCATTCAATGACCAGCGAACGTACTTAGTACGAGTGTTTCGCTCGAATCCATCTGAAACAACCCGACCAATTGTTTTGTTCAAGTTCTCGTTAACATAAACCTCTGTAAATCTCAGTTCATTACTAACAGAAAAGGCCCCCATTAATTCCCTGGCAAAGTGAGTGTTTCCACAAGAGACTTGGCCCAGATTCCCGATAGCGGCGCGATGCAAGCCGGTCCATTATACTAATGCCCTTTTTTGACAAACTGCAGAATGCGTACAATATTCACTGCAGTTATGTTGTCTAATATCCAACTCTACATTAGTGGAGTTGGCATACGCAAGCGTAGATAGCAATTTGTCGAGTAGCGAAAACGTCACCGTGTAGCGTAAAACATAAGAGAAATATTTCTAGCGCAATGCGGTCACGGACAGAGCACACGCTTTTGGAAAGGCACTGTCAAAGCGCAAAAACCTAACTTAACTACCCTCTTGCCTTAACTTGACCATATCTTTATATTCATGCTATAGGAGTGTGTGTAAGGATAGTGTTCATGCTAGAAGACCAAACTTCTTTTTACTTAAACAGTACCTACAGATCAAGTCACCTTCTAATGCAAATGGCGAGAGGGTAGTGCAGTCTTTACACCAGTACAATCCTTCTTGGAATTCATGTTTGTGTGCGAAACTTGGGTGCCTACTTACCTGTGCTCTGTTGGGTATTCACATTGTATTCATGGTTTGAACTTCAAACCATGAATACAATGTGCAGCTTCAAACTTTGAAGCTGTAGGTAAAACTATAATGTAGTAGGATAAAAAGACAGTCATATTATTACTGTCTTTTTTATTACTTCTGACTTTCGTCTCATATTACCTGCTGTAAAATACCCTTTTGCCAGGTCAAATTAAGGCAATACTGACATAGGTTAGTTTATAGGTTGTCTGTATTAAAATTACTTTTTCTATGAACTGTATAATTATTCTTAAAATTTCACGCTTAAACAAGGAGTGTGGAAGTGTAAACTGACGATCAATGTATGGAATCTCAAAACTTACATATTACTCTTGCCGCTAGGAGAAATATCACACTTCCTAGAAAGAGATAGCGCAGATAATGGCCGCTTACAAAACAAATATAACATTTGCAAAGAAAAGAAAAAAACTACGATAATAGAGTTTCGAGATCGGTTTGGAAACCTTTATGGTCTCGCTCTGTCCGTCCTCCTTCTATCTTGAATAAGTCAGTAACTACTGTAGCTAATAATTTAAAAATAAATATTTTCAGTAAAAAATTGTGATGTTGTAATTTCAAAAGACACCTAGTGGTTACCCAAGGCGTATCAAATGAAAGGTATCAGTTTGTACATTTGAAAACAGTTTTTGAAATTTCTGTGGGTTTCATACTTTTAGAAATATATTGAAAAAAGTCGAAAAATTGCCTCCCACCCATGTTAGCAGAGAGATCCATATACAATGGCAAAAGCGTTTATAAATATGGATCTATATTTTACACGAAAAATATAAAGATACCTGTAAAAATATCAGTTATTGAAAAATGAACAGAAAGGGGGGTATTTTTAACAAAAGAGGGTCTACTGTGTGAGCTGCAATGGAAAGGTAGAACTATGTTACAAAAAAAACGACCCTGCGCAGCTAAAATGAACCCGCACCTTAAACGTAAAGCCCAGTGATACAGCGGCTTTACGTTTAAGAGGTGACTAGCACTAGTGTGTATCTCGATTGACTAAAGTAATTGGAAAGCAGTCAACCGGGCCACGACACACCAGACCACGCGCCTTTTAACCGCTAGTGCGTAAGGCAATTCAAAAAATTCTCTGTCTGAATGTTTTACAGTGCGCTACAAATTGCGCTGTCTGATCTTTTTGTAAAGTCCATTTAGCTGGCAACAAAGGGTCTTTGAAATCTAAATACCTTAGAGACTCTCCCTATTCAGATAAAAAGATAATACTAATAGAGCCTGATTACAGACACAAAGCTCTAGCCAGATTCAATAAAATTGTAAAACCACACAAATTGTAGGTCTCTTGATCTCTTCTTGATCCTATTATGATTTTTATGATAAAGTTATGTATGAGCTGAAAAACAATTGCACGTGTGTTTATCCTTTATTTAGAGATTGTCAGACCTATGGATCTTCATCATATCAGCCGATCGATATACACTGCTGCACGTCATAGGCCTCCCCTAATCAGCGTCATAGCACCCTGTCCTCAGCTTGAGGCATTTAGCATCTGCCGGCAGTCTTATACAGATCGTCATCTCACCTGATCGGAGGGCGTCCTGCACTACGTTTGCCGAGTCGCGGTCACCACTCAAGAACACGTTTACCCCATCGGTTGTCGGTTCTTCTCGAGATATGGCCAGCCCACTGCCACTTCAGCTTGCTAATTCTTAGAGCTATGTCGATAACCTTGGTTCTCTATCGGATGTATTCGTTACGAGTCCTATCCTTCAGAGAAACTCCGAACATTTAGCTGTCTCCATAGCTCGCTGGGCGACTTTAAACTGGTGGACCAGCCCTACTGTGAGTATTTACGTCTCAGCTCCGTAGGTCATGTGTATATCATGCTCCCCTATAGATCTCCACAATGATTTTTTTTTATTATTTTATTTGTTGCCCGAATCCAGCGACTTCCCGCAACCTTCACTAGGTCATCCATCGCATGAAGGTGTACCCCACACTACGTCTTACAGTACTTACCGGTCGTAACTTAAGACCCTTGCGGCCCCAACGGGCGTCTTCGGTCCTACGAGCTATGTGCCCTTCCCACTGCCACTTGAGTTTCAGAATTTTGAGAGCCATGTCGTTTACTTTGTTTTTCCTGTGGATCTCCTCATTACTGATTCAATCTCGCAGAGGGATCCAAGCTTAGCCTCTCCATTGCTCTCTATAACCTTGAACTTTCTGACGAGACCCTTAGTGAAGGACCTATGGATATTTTAATAACAAATATTTTTAAATAAATTTAAATAATGCCGGACAATTATAAATAATAAAATAAATAAAAATAAATAATGCTGGACAATTCACACAGCATTATCTAGCCCCAAACTAAGCAGAGCTTGTGTTATGGGTACTAGATAACTGCAGATATACATAATATAATACAATACGTAGATAGATATTTTTTATTATATATAGAAAACGACCAGAACACCCTGAACAAATGTCTGCAGATCGTACACACATTTGTCCCGAGGCGGGAATCGAACCCGCAACATTCTGCGTCGCAGGCAGACCTTCGCCCACCGCGCCACATCGGTCGTCAATTCACAGAGCATTACCTAGCCCCAAGCTAAGCAGAGCTTGTGTTATGGGTACTAGATAACTGATATACATAATATAATACAATACATAGATAGATATTTTTATTATACATAGAAAATGACCAGAACACCCTAAACAAAATGTCTGCAGATCGTACAGACATTTGTTTCGAGGCGGTAATCGAACCCGCAACCTCCTGCGTCGCAGGCAGACCTTCGCCCACCGTGCCACAGAGGTCGTCAGATAATTCGAAATAAGCTCCAAAAAAATGATGTCCCGCCGAAGCCGATTATTTTTAGGTCTTATTTCATTTCTTAGACCTATGGATAATCTAATGGATAAATTAAATCATGAAATTTGAATATGTTAAACAAATTATTATAATAAAATTTCTAAATCTATCTCTCTCTCTCTCTACGTGGCCTAATGTAGTGTTAAATAAGGTAGAAGTTAACCAGGAAAGCAACCTGGAAGGAATTATTATGAAAGTATCTCTCAAACTTGAGAAAACAAGCTTGTTAAAAACTTTGCTAGCAAAAGCACTTTATAGAAATGCAATTATATGAAATATTGGATAAATAAAATATATTGCGATAAGTTTCTAGAAAAAAAAAGTTGAGAGGTGTCAAGGGACACCCGGATGAAACGAAGTTCCTTTCTATAAGAGAGAGAGAGAGAGAGAGAGAGACAGACAAGGAAACATGCGCACGCCGCACGGCTTACAATAGCTTACTATAGCAAAAAGTGTCGTTACAACTTTTCGTGAGATTTTTTTCCGTCCAGCCCCCTTAGACAACGCGCGATAAGGAACTTAGTTCCAAAAAATATTGGTGGACATTAGGCGCTGCGCAAACTTAGACACTTTCAGTTTTCAGTTACCGACACCGAACACTTTTTGATCGTCAATAAGTATGTTTTAAGTGAGAGCAACAGGACACACGTATGCGCAGGGAGTGGACGATTTCATACTGGTTCTATAAAAATCAAATATTCATCGGTAGCTTGTATCCGACACAACCCTTTAGTCCACGTTCGTAGCTGATCTTTTAGCTTTGTAGCTACGAACATAGAATTTTTTTTGCTTGATATCCAGTTACGATAACGGAATGACACACAAAAGTGTCTACGTTTGCGCAGCGCCTTAGACGAACAAAATGTTGTTCGTGAGCTAGCTGCCTTTACATGTAAAATGGTGTAACTATCATACTAGTGTTAACCCATTTTACATGTAAAGGTTAAACCATAAATACAGGGTGGGTATTTTGTACGGTGTACACAGTAAGGGGTGTTCACCGGTGTAGCTATAGGGCATGGTCTGAGGGACTTTCCACATTTTTTAATGAAAATTTCCTACACCTAAAAACCTGAAATACATTGCTTATTTACAACATTAAGCTGAGGTGGGGCCTATTGGTGCACTGGGCGGACACTTGTTTTGTTAAATGTATTGTTTATTATTTTTGTAATATTTGTTTAAAGTGTTTGTCTTTGTGTGCTAATAAACTTATTTCATTTAATTTATTTTTTCATTTTATTTATATTACATATGAAAATAAGTTATAACAAAAAAAAAATACAATAGACCCTCGATTGGATTTTATTATTTTGTTTATTGTCAGCACATTCTATAAACAGCTTTTACCTAGTTCAGGTCTAGTATGTATAGGTATAATATTCATATAATACATATTGATGTAGACTTTATTTATTTATGTATTTTACTTTGTATATTCTTTGCTTTACTTATTTAAAAAAAAATCTATTCGACCTTTTTTTTCTGACTTGTATGTACACGTTACTATTCACACGCATTGCACAAACTCTCTTAATACCCCTAGGTTTGCTGTAAGAAAACTCTGTTAGGGTTAAGCTCGCCTTTGTATATAAATTTTCGTTGTTTTATTTTTATGTTTGTATTTTTGTGTACAATAAAGTATTTAAGAATTCAGATGCATTCTCTGATCACATTAAAATATGAGATTATAATAAATACTCTTTTTTATCCTTTTAGTCCTAAATTATTTTACAAATGAATGCATTAGATAAAATAACATTTTTATTTAAAAACTCGTTTTTAAGCTGAACTACGGTAGCAGTGCGAGATGTGTGTGCTTTGTTCTTAGTTTTTTTAGGTATAAGTTATTAACATTTCTCATAATGTCACATAAAGGCACAATTCATTGTACTTAAAAATAACATCGTACTTAACGATCTCTGTAGAGGGGGCACTGGTGACTAGTAACACAGGTTTTAAACCTATCACTGGCACCAGTCTCTCACAAACAGGTACCCGTGCGCTATACTCTACACCTTACCATAACAATAATCTGTAAAATACCTATTGTGAAGAGAAAATAAACGAATTATTATTATTATATTATTTTTTGTAAGATGGTATGTAACTTCAGAAAACTAGATTTTTCTTAGAAATTTTCCACACGATCTAGTCTAATTCGACGTTTTACGACTTTAATCTTGTTTATAGGATACACTTGGGGTACACTACAAAATATTTCAACCTGAATCTCTTGAGAAATTTTAAAATTGACTCAAGATAATGGATAATTCTGTTTTGTCGCGACCGAATTGCGAACAAATCACGTAAATCTTTTCGCTCGCCAGATTAACAAATTCGTCTTATTTTTTGAATAGTTAACCACCATTTAAAGGAAATAATGTTAAGCTTAGTTAGTTTTATATAAATATTGAGTTATATACAAATTAGATTAAAATATTTAGACTGAGATAATGTATTAATTTTAAGTTTTATAAAACTTACTAGTGGTTTCTTTTTCGCTTCTTCCACTAGTGGACAAAAAATTGAAGCGAATAAAATCAATAACATCATATTTCTTATATGATAATAATGACTATTTATAAACCTGTTTACAGTATTAAATTTGACTTGTCTAAGTGCTTATTTTGTAAGCCTAAAGAAATAAAGTTATTGAGTTTGACCTCATTTAGGTAATATTCATTTCTTTCAAAAAATATATCCAGCTAAAGGTTCACGAAAATGCTATTAACGGTGACGTCACACTTAGAAATATTGCGATTCAGCCCTTATACCAACTCTTTAATTATAAAATTTTACAATAAATAGTTGGTATAAGGGCTATTGGTTGGTATATATTTTATATAAATATATCCTAAAATACCAAAATTGAGAACACTTATAAAAATAATCAGCTATAGGCCACATCGCAGACTGGCTGACACTATTGGCCATGTCGCGCTTGCGTATTTCCCATCAATTAGTAGTTATAGAAAATAAGAATAAGAATCTTTATCGTGAACTATCTAACATAGTTGGTCTTACTAAAATGGTTGGTATTTTCTATTTTTATATCTTTTGCACACTTGCCCACTTCTACATACCTTGTCTCCCTCTCTCATTAAAGTTTGCTGGAAGAGAACTGTTTTTAGGGTTAAGCTCGCCTTTGCGATACCTCTCTTGTAACAAGGTTTAAAATAAAGAATTAAACTAGCTAGCATTATTTATTTATTTAAAAAAAAAAAAACTAGACTAGATTATACTAGACTAGATTAAGAATAGTTGGTCTTAGAATTCCACAACCTTCATTTGTTTTTTCCAGAATTCGTCCAAACTCCCATCAAGTACTGCATCATAAACGCAGTATCAGCAAGAAGGATGTACGGAGAATCCTGTCCGGTATTCTGCCCAAACCACTACCGGCCTGTTTGTGGAGCTAATAAAAGCAAGATGTACATTTACAGAACATTTACCAACGGATGTTATTTGGACATGCTCAACTGCAGGGGTGATGAAGATTCTGCACGTAAGAAATCGAGTTTAATTAAGGGTTTATACTATCTCAAATCAACTCCATCAGTACGTCTACCATGAGTTGACATAGTAAGATCGCCTGACGTTACTACAGTAGATACGTAAATACGTAGATGGTATAGTTTTTTTTTATTAGCTTTGGGTGGCTTGAGTGATGGTATAGTTAACTAACTAACGTAACTACAGTAGTAATAGTACGTTACTATGACACCTGTCAAATTTGTAACTCATGCTACCAAATTCTAATTTCTAAGTAAATGAAGCTCAAACTTCAGAGACTGTAGTATAGTTTACTACACTGTGACGTAGGATAGTTATCTACGTGACTCAAACTGCGAATTTTAGTGCTCAACTGTCCGCTAGAGGCGCTGTAAAAGTTTTCACTAATTTTTTTAACTACAGTCGCTAGCGAGTATTGATTGATAAAACTCATGGTAGACGTACAGATCTCAAATATCTTTCAAACAACTAAATATTTAACTTTGAAATTTGTATATGGTAAAGTTCAGGATTTACTTTATCGATCACATGTTTTGAAAACACGATTCCATAAAATTATCCAATGAAATTATTCCATAAAATTATTTCATATAAAAAATCGCAAAGTTACCTCTAAATTCTTACCTTCATTTATCAATAAAAACAGAAGTTAAGATCTAATAAGCATGGTCATAGAACTAAGTATAAAAACAAATCATATGTTTCGGTTTTTTTCAATTAAAGTCCTAATTAATAGGTAAATAAGGTAAAACTTGATTTTCGGGCTTGCGTTCCATTGTTTTGGCATGCCCTGTCTCGCTCCTAAGAACGCAAAATCTTATATCTATCCTTTTCACAAAAACTTGAAGTTGTGTAGGCACTTTACAGACAGTTTTGACCCATAACGCCGGTAGCACACCTCCGCTGCGAAAGCATAGCAGGAAGACTGCGGTAGTTTCGCCATGACTTGTCCGTTGTACGATAAGCGATACAAAGGCAAAACTGTCTGTATATAGTTTACTATGATTCTATCTTTAAGTACTAATATTATGTATTATATGTAATATAAGTATATATTACCTCTTTGACGCGTTGGGCGAAGGTCTGTCTGCGATGCGATGCCAGGAGGTTGCGGGATCGATTCCCGCCTCGGGATAAATGTTCATATCTAAAAATATTTGTTTTATTTGCCGAGACCACTCTCTCCCCACGTGAAACTGGTCGCAGTTTTTCCCCCCTAAAACCTCTTGTAATAATCGCTTATGGGCTCTGGTATCAAACTATTTTGATATTTTTACAGATTACGTTGAAGTACCACTGGAGTATTGCCCTAACCACTCTATGAAGAACATCTGGAAAGAACAAGTCATCACCTCTAATATGCATGATTACAGTCAATATTAAAGGATGATTTAGCACCACACTACTGTCAAATTTTATTTCTTGTTCCCATTTGAGCACCACGTTTATATATTGATTGGTGCTCAAATGGGAATACCTTTGGTCCTCAATGCATAGGTGCCCGAAAAATAGGTGCTCAACAGGAATACTTCTATTTTTCAAGTGGAACATTCTAGGTGCACTTTTTTGTGAAACTGAACCGTCACAGCAGGAGCACGGGGATTGTTTTCTTGGGTAAGAATAGACAATAATGACATCGCATCGACATACATTGCGTACATTATTGAATTTGAAGGAATATATTTTAAATACTTTACGCATTCGATGACGAAGTGACGAATTTTTCTCTAGAATAGAGAAAACCCTAATTACATTGTATAGGGTCGGTCACTCGGGACGATTACGTTGAATCGCATTTGGCATTTTTGATTAAAAAAAAAACAGTCTATACTCCGATTCGAACCTGGTCATGTTTTACATACAAAGGGCTAACAAAACCCAAGGAATATTGATGGAAAATATTTTATAAATATATATTATATGAATACCTACTTAATTAGCGGTCCACCCTGGCTTCTCGTTTTTAATACTTCTTATCCTATTTTGGACTAAGTTAAATCCAACAAATCAAAAACCATGAAAATCGGTCTCGTCGTTTTTGAGTTATAAATGGTCTTCGTCTGACGTCTTTATGATTATTTATCGGGTATTTATCGCGTACCTTTTGCTTTCTTTTCCCCAACGCGGGGCGACTGGATGTACCTACTCGGAGTTGTTATCAAATCGCGAAAGTTTAAAAAGTTTTAACACGTCTTTGTTTTATTAATATAAAAATAAAATAAAATAAATAAATAATGCTGGACAATTCACACAGCATTATCTAGCCCCAAGGTAAGCAGAGCTTGTGTTATGGGTACTAGATAACTGATATACGTAATATTATAATTACTTAGATAGATATTTTTTTTATTATACATAGAAAACACCCAGACCAACGAAACAAATTTCTGCAGATCGTACACAAATTTGTTCCGAGGCGGGGATCGAACCCTATAATATAGATGATTAGTTTAGGTACCTATACTTAGATTTAGAATCCAGTATATTTTATAACAACAAAGACATTCATGAATGAAAACTTAACAAAAACTGAAAACCATAACAGAAAACAACAAGGTAACAGCAGAAAAAGATAGATTAAAGAAGTATTAAAAACATTGAAACATTGACGAAAAAATAACTGCCCGTGCGAAGCCGGGGCGGACTGCTGGTTTTACATAAAGAACAGAGAGAACTCAGTAAACTAGCATTTTTATTAGTTATTTATTACCTAACTCGATACCTAACTCCTCCACTCGTATGGAGCCTGATCAGGGCTCGGTTTTACGACAACGGTAGACTCGCATAAGGCCCTGCTCAGGGTCTACCATAGTTTTAAATCCGCCCTCCGATTTGGGTCCAAACGAAAACCAAAACACAATTTCGTGATACTGATTGGTAGTTTTGCATTGCAACACTTCGTTAATAGTGTAAATTAAAATAAATTTCTCTAAATCACCCACGTAAGTTTATTCCACTCAGTAGCAGCACTAGTTAACAGCACCGACCGCAAATTAAGGCAAATGTTTTGGTAGAGTCCATGAAACGGAAACAGGTGAGTTGGGCTGGACTAAACAAACCTGCTCTTGGTAGCAATATATTTATATACAGGGTTATTGGTATTAGTAACACTACGTCAACTGCAGATTCTGCCCATCATCACAAATACGTTTGTGAAGACGGCAGGTTTTAATTCTTAAGCTTGGTATTGGTAGTAGGTCGTCCCCCCTCAATTAAATAGAGTTCATAAGAGAGGGTTTTGGAGCCGTTTTCAGCTTTAGTTTATTTCTGACATTCCACTTCCATAGCCACTGTTAATACAAATTAACAGTGGCTATGGGAGTGGAATATCAGTCTTTAGTAACTCATTAAGTTCCAGACAAAGATGTTTTTTCATTTAGTATCACAGGTGATTTATGTTTTTTTAAGAATTAAAACCATTCGTCTTCACGAACGTGTTCGTGGTGATGGGCAAAACCTGCAGTAATTTACCATTGACCCTGTATATACGGCCCATTTTTATTATTTCTCACTGGCTATGTCTATTATGTCTAGGTCTTTATGTAATAAACGAAAAATAAAAACGTACCCAAAACAAAAACAACAACTGTAAATTCAATTTCGTGAGCCTATTCAAGGAAACTAGTTTGGTTCGTTATTGTCGTACTTTAAAACTGGAACAGCATTGTTCATACTTTTCCTTGGTTACATGAAGAAATTCCCTGAAAAGTGCAATTGTTTTCAAAATTCCAGATCTTTTGATTACAGTTGCAATTGCTCGCAGTCTGGCTTTAGCAGACTTCTATCTAGATAAAAGATACATTTATCTACTTACATTTTTTTAGGATTGCCGGTATGTCTGTTGCACGATGATCAAGATATACCGTCCACTCGCACTTAACGGTTTTCCTCCACCTTCATCATACGTACCGTTGGGGTTTGGAACACGCTCCCTGCTGCTGTTTTTCCGGTTAATTACAATCTCTTCAAGTCAAGAGTGAATAGGTATCGTCTAGACCTTCATAATACACCGTCGGCCATGTCTTCACTTTGCATCAGGTGAGATTGTGGTCAAACGAATATCTAACGACTATAAAAAAATAAAAAATAAACGATTCCCTGGCAACCATGGTTAATGGTACCAATATCACTATGTAATAGGACTAGCAGGGGGTTGCTCGTACGCTGCTTGGACGAACGAAATCATTCTTCCTAAGTACGCTAATTAACTTTCTTGTATTTTTTTTGTCGAATTGACGGTTGTTTAAAATGCTCTGGTGAAAATATCATACAATCTTCATAATTTATTAACTCATACAATTTATAATTTATTTTCTAATACTTGAAACTGGCAGAATTGTCTAACCAGACACGTTGCCAATAATTAAGAATTCATTCAAATATTTGACAGTTGATTAGTTAATGAAGCGGTTTCACAATGTCAAAAAATTGTTCGACATGGAGCTTGGATGGTGTTAGGGGGACTTTACTATCTCGTCTCCTAAACCAACCTAACCGATAACGAACTAAGCTCTGGTGAAAAATCAAACAATCTTCATTTTGATAACTCAGAATTTTACAATTATTTTCCACTAGCAGAAAACTGTAACCTGACACATAATTATTAACTAATCATCAGTTTGCAGATATCTTAATTGTTTCTATTGTAAATACTAGTTTAAATTTAAATTTGTTATTTGATTGTTATTTTCTTTCTGAATCAAATTAATGTACCATAAGAATAGATATACTAATCATCATCATTATCATCAAGTGGAGCTTTTGGTTTGAAACTAAATGGCATAGACCCTGTATATCATAGACAGGAAGACATGACTCCACCACAGCCATTATTTTTCGGCAAAAGATCCATCTATAAAACCATACCATAAAGATCTAAGGTAAAATGAGTTTTATCTTTAGCGGAAAACGTCTTTTTATAGAGATACGAAAGCTTGCTGAAATACTCAAGCAGGGTAAAACCGCGTATAAAAGTTACTATTTCAATAAATGCAGGTATTGTTCAGTGAAATTTCTCCAGAACCTGGATATAATTACAAATGATTCTCTCCCTGGATGCGATCCAAGCTTGAAACCAATCTCTTTTGTTTTCTCTGGCTTTGTCGCTTCAGATTCAAAACAAGGGGAAAACTTTGCTTATTGCTCTTACCTTCTTACAAATCAGATTGGTATAACCGGTTACAAAACAAAAATCATTGGTGGTTTTTGGTATTTTTTTTGCTATAACTCAACAGGGTGTAAAACTAGCCTCCATACATTTCCATTGAATTATCCAGACACGTAAGGGTGCGTGAGTTATATCCTCAAATTGTCAACTGTTAGAAGGTTAGGTACCTGCCTAAAATGTTACTGAAATAAAATGGCAAAACTGAAACAAACGACCACGAAATATTTACATGTACATACTTACAATACGAATTGCTATCGTATAATATCAATGAGCTATGGAAAGAGCTATGCTCGGAGTTTCTCTGAAGGATAGGATTCGTAACGAATACATCCGACAGAGAACTAAGGTTATCGGCATAGCTCAAAGGATTAGCAAGCTGAAGTGGCAGTGGGCTGGCCATATCTCGAGAAGAACCGACAACCGCTGGGGTAAACGTGTTCTTGAGAGGAGACCGCGACTCGGCAAATGTAGTGTAGGACGCCCTCCGACCAGGTAGGATGACGATTTGCGAAAGACTGCTGGCAGATGCTGGATGCAGCAAGCTGAAGACAGGGCGCTATGGCGCTCATTAGGGGAGGCCTTTGTACAGCAGTGGACAAATATAGGCTGATGATGATTGAAAATTGAAAAATTAAAAAAATTGAAAATTGTTTATTTGTTTAAAATATGGTACTCTACATGATAAACAATTGTTAGGACATCCTTTTAAGTATGTAAAATACTTGTGCCAGGATGTCCTGCTCTTCCATACAAATACATACATGTTTTAACAAATAAACTAAATTAATTATTAATAATTAAGTATTTATACGCAAATAACAAAAAAGATTAATTACATTATTACTAATTACTTGCTTATGACATATTAAGTTAAGTATTATTAAATTCAAATACAAAAATAAAAATCTAAATAGGCTTTTAATAAAAGAGATAGCACTGATAACTATTTGCATGTGTGTATGTTTGTGAGTGTGTATATGTGTGTTGTGTGGTGTGTTGTGTGGTGATGATGATGATGAATATCAATGTGGTATTACCGCATTCACTGCCCGACCCTGGGGCCCGAAACGCGGAGGAGTGCCCACCTCCCCCCTTCCTCGCTGCTGTACGAGCAGGGATAATATGTTCATATACGTAATGGGCCATGAAAGTGTTAAGGTGGTTGCGACCTCTAAGCTCCCATACAAACGTACATTCTGATTCATTTGGAAACTACACCCTTTATTCCAAAATTAGTTTTACAAAATACATAATCATCAATACAATCAATACATAAGTAGACTAAAGTAAAGAAGCAATGAAGAAACCTTTAGCCTGCTAGTTGTTATTTTTTGAGTTGGAGCAAAAGTCGTTGCAATCTTTTTCATCTTCTAGATAATCTGATATTTTGTAGCAAAACTTTTCACACAGAGAGGTTTTGACAATTTGTTTGAATTTATTTACCTAATATTTATACTAGGCGTTTTTTGTAGAAGCGTATACTTAAAAAACCCTTTAAAAGGTACATTGTCCCCTACATACCTTGTACCTTTTAAAGGGTTAGAGATTCACACCATTCTTAATAGGGCTCTACGACAATTTAATGGTGTGTGTTTTTTTTAAATAACGATTTATCTCACATTTATATTTTCTGGAATGGTAAGTTTTACCTAACTGTGTAAGAAAATCATCCTGGAAAAAATGGATTTTGGAAATCATTATAGTCTTAGTAGTCAACACGCTATTCGATAGCTATAACCCAAAGTTTCTTGTAAAATCTCATGTCGCACCGTCAAAGCTAGGCATTTAAATAATGCGCTAAAGCATGTATTTTAAGTCACTGTGAACTAAACTACAGCCAAACTCCCGTTAAACATAACCTACAAATTCTGCTCTTCCATCTGAGCTTCAGTAACGAACAAAGCTACATAACAAGCACAAAGCTCTTGATAAGCAAAGCTTTGTCCATCTGAAGAAATGTTCATATTGCTCGAATAGATTTAGGCTCGTATTATGAATGCTTGCTCAGTCTCGATCTACGCTTGAGCCATGCTTAGAGTACCATCAAGATTTCTGTGAACTAAGGACGTTTGCTCGCTTCTCGCCAAAGATGATACCCCGAGCCAAATTAGCGCCGCCACCTTTTTCATCTTATTATTTCGTTGAACAAACATTATTAGATACGATGTTGCACTTTGTGGTCACCAAACTCAACTATCGCATCTCTGCCTAAACTATACAAAATAAAACTAGCTTATAAATGGTATCACAAACTGCACATTGAAAATTTGGAATTTCCTTTGTTCAACGAAATAATAAGATGAAATAGGTGGCAGCGCTATTTTGTCTCGGAGTATCATCTTAAAGTAACTTCTTGACATTACAGGAACTAAGAAACTGAGTATTAAATCTTTTAGGTACTTACCTAATCACTCAAACATTTCATTTTGCAAAATCAGCAATGTAACGTGAAAAGACAATTCGAGCATAGCGGGAATCGAAACTAACCGCTAAAAACAAATCATTTGACACAAGATTTTTTTGATTATTTATATATTGATCGGGAGCACAGGAGCTTGGGGTAATTATAATTAATATTAATTATATAAAACTAACTTACGTCTGCTCAGATTGTAGCTAGATGATGCTGTGTGAATTGTTCAGCATTATTTTATTTTAAATTGACAAAATAATGTATTATCAAGTAAAACGTTTGCTCAAAATCCAGCGTATATATCAAACGACACGCTACGACTCTAAAAGATTTTCAAGATTCATTCAAGGGCTTTTTCAAATTTCAGCTTCTTTTCTGTGTTTCAGGTAGGTACTCTGGAAGAAACTGTTACTGTATGAAACAAAAGACAACGCGACTGTCTTTTTCTATTATTTGGAAAGATGCATTGTAGTTTTCTAGGAAAGGCGGAAATGGAAGGAACGCCTTTGGGATCATGGCATGATACAGGCTCAAAACTGCATAACAAACAGGCTTGTCAAACAGGGCTTGCTTTTGCCCTCGGTTTCACACCCGTATTAGGGTACCTACTCTATGACTGAAATACATAATACATTAGACAGATCGATATTTTTGGGGAATAATAAGTCAAGCCACAGATGTTTTTTTGGCCACGGAAACCAACCTCTGATTTTATATCTAAGCTACGGGAAAATGAGAAAGCTTTTAATAAACTAATTCACCTTTTTTTAATGTCGATGTAAAAAAAGAACAACAATTACTTTCACACGTCTCACAAATTAATACATCAACACCTAATTTACTAACTCAGCCACGGATTTTACGACTAACCACCATTTTACGTTTTACAGCTTCAATAATTATGTTGAAGCTGTCAAACGTAAACATTGTTAAACGTTACTCAAAAAATATAGTTCAAGCTTAAACTAGAAAACGCCATATATATATTTTACGCTAGCATGTGAAATAATACACCGTATTATTTTATTATGTAAATAGGGACCAGGAAGTCGATACAATTCTATCGTTACTGTTTAGGTATTTACCTAATTTTCTTATAATTTTAGATAAAACACGGTAGCCGAAGGGTAAAAGCAGTAGAAATGCCACCCACTTGTTTTTGTGCCGACTGCCAAACACCCATGATTTTTATTCAAATGGAATCAATAGATGTTTTGAACCCCACTTAAGAAGGGTCATTTAGAATCTGAGCTCTGGATCGGTACCTACCTACTCGTATTCTGCCAGTTCATTATTGCTTTCTGAGAACCTTATTAGGTATACCTTTAATAAGTGGTAGGTTCTAGAAAGGTTTTTACTGACTTGTGTCAACGTAGCTCGTTATACTAGATGTCATTTATATTATGTTGCAATTCTCTCTTGGTTTGATTAAGTCTAGGTAAATTTCTATATGCACTTACGTTGACGTATGCGAAACGAGCATAACTTCTTATAGATTTAAAATAGGTAAGTAGTTATTTGTTATACACGAGTTCAAAGTTGCTTTTTAACCGCGTGCTCAAGTGCGGTCATCAAATGACCGAGCAAGCGAAGGATTCTAAATTTGAATCACGAACGCAGCGACTGATTCCAAAATTAGAATCCTGAGCGTTGGCGTTGAATGCAAAAAAAATACATTTACGCATTTTTAACAGTTTCAGTCAATTTTGTTGGCTTTAAATAAACTGCCTCGTCGCTAGAATCATTTCTTTTTGGTCCGATTCCCGCCGTGCGACAAATATTGGACGATCTGCAGATATTTTTGCAAGTTTATGTGTTTTCTAAAAATAATAAAAATACAATGCTTAAAATTATATCAGCTTTCCCAGCACCAGCTTACTATTGACTAGCTAGATGAAGCTGTGTGGATTTTCCAGCATTTTTTTTTCTTATAAGGTTGCACTATTGCAACTACTAATGCGGCACTTGAGAATAAAATAGGGTGGTAGCAAAAGTAAGATTTTTTTGGCAAAGAATTCGATCTAGATACCGGTCACTGGCATGTATGGCTTTTTGCCAGTTTGTCATTTACGCCCCATAAATCCTGTATAGTTATTTGTCCCATTGATTACTATTTCTATGAGGCAAATACAAATAAAGTTATGAAAAGTAAGATCTATGAATTCTTTTACCTACTCATTATTTATTTATTTATACTTAAGGCATTAACAACCAAGTCTCCGCACAACTATGACTGGTCAGGAACGTCGTAGGTACTGGATGTGTTTATTTTAATATGACCACAAGGATTCCAGAACGTGACCTATGATGGAATATACCTACAATAAGCTAATTATAGAAAAAAAACTGCTCATTCAATTAGAACCGTATACAAAATTGCCAAGCGTAAGGATTATGGGCAGATAAAAACCAATAAAGCGCTTATCAGGGGTGGGCCTTCGTCCAGCAGTGGACCAATATAGGCTGTTGAGAGTGAGAGAGAGAGAGTGTGTACAAAATTTACTCTTACTCAGCATGAGTTGAATGACTAGCAAGCTAGCATCTAACGATGGTCTCCCGCCTATTTTAAAACTTGATACCTATAAATAGTATTTCATAAAACTAATCTGATAATAACCTATACCTTAGCTAGAATATAGATATTAGGTACTCTAGCTAGCTTATAAATTTATAATATTATAGAGATGCGTGTTTGCGAAGCGTTGTTTGAGATGCATGTGATTTTAAATTTCGTCTAAAAATTAATCCGAATTCTAGTCGGATGAATGGAGTCATCAGGTTCCGAAAAAACTTTCATAATCGAAGGGTTTCTTTTCAAAAGAAAAACTTTTACAACACTTTCTATTAATAGGAAGGAGTCACCAAAACATCGAAAACATTCTTCTAAGTCGTGATTCTCAATCAAACTTTCTGAATGGTAAGTGCTGAAACCAGCTGAAACGCAAAATTCTTACACAAAAGGCTATGCCTTTAGATCGGACAATAGAGTCTATTATAATAGGAACGTAATAAATAATCGCTTCGCTTTTCTGGATTTTATCTTGACGGAGACGGAGTTCAAAGTTGCTTTTTAACCGCGTGCTCAAGTGCGGTCATCAAATGACCGAGCAAGCGAAGGATTCAAAAATTGAATCACGAACGCAGCGACTGATTAAAAAATTTGAATCCTGGGCGTCGGCGTTAAATGCAAAAAAAAAAACATAAAATAAACGCTTCGCTTTTCTGGATTTTATCTTTAATATAGACGGCTAAGCGGTAAGTATACAGCGTAACTTAGAAAGGGCACCAGAAAACATTGTTTCGCGTTGTTGCGACATTGCGCAGCGGTATCAGGGAGTCGATGGATGGAGCTGGCTCAGAACTGCCATTAGCAGTATCGTATAGGGAGGCTTATGTCCAGCAGTGGACTTGTGGAACTTATATGATTGACCTTGATGGTAGGTCCTAAAATAAACTCTTGTCAACTCGTGCGGTATGGCCTTTTAGGCAAAATGTGAGGATGTAAATGATGTTAGATTTACAAAATCGATGGTGCCGGCTTAGAATTTGCACCACCCCAACTCTTCCCGAACGTGGGTTTCCTAAGAGGCAACTAAGAGACATATACCGAGGGGCGGGCAGCAGCGCCTCTTGCAGAATAGATCTGCCACTGAACTGCCATCCCCAAACCGAATGCCCAGCGTGGAGATTATGGGCATTACCCCCTTGAGATAAAAAATAAGGGGGAGGCCTGCGTCCAGCTGTGGACCATTATGGGCTGTTGAGGTGGAGGTTACAAAATCGAAGTGACTATAATTCTCACGAGAAGATAATGGCATTCATTTGTTTGTTGTTAAAATACATTACAGAAAATAATCTACCTAAACGTTCATAAGCAATTAAGTCGATTTATTTCAATTTATACTAACCATTCCTGAAATAGACTTAGCCAGCATAATTAGATTATCGAACAAAAAAATAGTCTTCAGCATATTTTGTAAATACATTTTCTTTTACCATTAAATTTTGTGTAAAGAATGGGATAATATCTTGTTATTTCCTTTTAAAAGGCTCCTACAAAAAAACCACAAACCTTTATCAGTGAAAATTGTTTAATAAAAGATAATTTCTGTGAAAAGTTAAGCGGCTTTTTGGCGTGAAACCTTTGCCTTTTTTCCAGCATGACTGTTTGCTTACAAGTGAAATTTAACAAGCAAAATTAATTTTAGGAAGTAGGTACTTTACTAGTAGGTCATCCATTAATCGTGTGATATTGGCAACTTTTATTCTTGACCCCCATCCCCAATGGGAATGCAGATTGCAGATTCAGTCAGTTCAGATTAGTCATCTATTTTAGGTATAATTTTAGTTGAGGTTATGAAATTTATTGGCAATATATTTTTTATTTTCACGAAAGAAATCTCTTCCCATTTGTTTGAACATGCGTGAGTGACAGAATACAGATGGATACCTACGTATTTTATTTTAAATCACATCACTTCCGATAATGGATTTCTGAATAAAGAAAAGAGAGAGAACCCATTAAATTTTTGACACCAGCTTCTGTCCCTGACTTCACGCACCTTTTTCGTGGCTAAAAGTAGTTTAAGCATGTTTTGTAAGGTCCAAAAGTACTATCATAACAAAATTTCAGCCTTAACTGTTCAGTAACTTTGACCTGCAGAGGTTGTCTACAAATATCCAAACTTATCGCATTTAGACTAATTATTTACTAAAGTACCTACCTACTAGGTGATGGAAATAATCAGCAAAGTCGGTCTAGAAAACTTAACCTTCAAAAATAAAACGCAAAACTCAAGTTTTCTTGAAAAATATCAGAAAACGTCAGAATAAACGATATTTCAAGTCTCAGCTCAGATTCTTTCCATTCAACCCGTATTATTCCATTCTAGTAAATGAAAAGTCATGTTCTCTGAACTTTCTTGATCAATCAACGACGTTGTACCCTTTCTGTTAGACTTGTAATTCTATAATACGTACGGTCTAATCAAATTTTTCTTCACATTGGTTGTTTTAAACAAAATTCATGGAAAATCTGAAGCCTTTTTTGTTGCTTTTGTTATTTGATGCGTAGGTATGTAATCAATATTTATAATGAAGGATCTGAGTGGGTTTTTGTCACGGATTTAATGAATTTCAAAGCGTAAATTAGGCCATTTTTATTTTCCCCAAAGGGAAACGGAAGCGTCATCAATCAACGTAAACAAGAGGCTCGTTTTCAAGGCGGTAAATATTATCGATTTTCGTAAGAATTGATAGCTGAGATTATCTAGTACCTATAACACAAGCTCTGCTTAGCTTGGGGCTAGATAATTCTGTGTGAATTGTGCAGTATTTATTTATTTATCTCTCAAGGAAGGTGTATACGCTTCTACAATAAAACTCCTACCTAGGCGTAGTATTTATATTCTATTTGCTACCTAGTGTAAGTAAATAAATTCAAACAAATTTTCAAAACCTTTCCGTGCAAAAAGGCTTACTACAAATTATAGATTATCTAGAAGATAAAAAAGCTTTGACTGGTTGGACTTGGTTTTGTTCCATCACGAAAAATAATAACTAACGTGCTAAAGGTTTCTTCATCGCTTCTTTACTTTAGTCTACATACCGAAGCGACAGGAATCAAAAATATCACTTTAGTTCAGTACCAGTGTTTTATTTTAAGAATTTGACGTTTTCTAAGATCCGCTTGCACAACGATAAATTAACTTGCTTAATTTTGATTAGTAAGTTGTCAAACCATACAAATACGTCAAAGTTAATCAAAATTAGACTTTTAAATATTGTTGTGCAAGTGGGGCTAAGTGTACATTTTTGTATCTAAAGATATTAGAACTTTAAATTTCGATTTTGATTCAGTAGTGTCAGTAATTGTTTAAACGACTTCAAAAAAGGAGGCGGTTCTTTGTTGGGCTGTTACCTTAGTTTTTTTTAATTTCTCCGTCAATTATGGATAGATTTTGTTGATTCTTTCTGTATTTGCTATGTATTATTATTGTGGCTTAGATAGTGAATTGACGTAGAATTGGAGCCCTGAGCTTCTACGACGAATAAAATAAGTATGAGTTATGTAAGGACAGGGTGATTTTAGAGTGAATTTTCTAGTCCAGTAGGCAAGATTCGAAAATCATCATTTAAAATCTGAGCTAGGTAGGGACCTACGTATGCATTTGAAAATGATAAGGAACTTCTGCTTGAAGGTTAACATTTTCATAAATTATCGTTCAATGCCAAAGCTGGTCTAGTTAGATTGAGGTACCTATCAGTTAAATTTATTTGTAATAACGTTACGCTATGTAAGGCTTTATTCGACATAGCTCAAAGGATTAGCAAGCTGAAGTGGCAGTGGGATGGCCATATCTCGAGAAGAACCGACAACCGCTGGGGTAAAGTGTTCTTGAGTGGAGACCGCGACTTGGCAAACGTAATGTAGGACGCTTTGCGAAAGACTGCTGGCAGATGCTGGATGCGGCAAGCTGAAGACGGCGCTATGGCGCTCATTAGGGGATGCCTATGTCCAGCAGTGGTCAAATATAGGCTGATGATGATGATGATGTAAGGTAAGTCAAGTTTAATCACCTCTTTGAGTTTAACAGATACGTGAGATGAGTCCCATAGAGAACAAATACAAAGGTTATGGCCCTAGGTACCTTCACTTTAGTAACCTCTTTTACAATATCCTTTTTAGAGCCTACGTGCTCATAAGGTGAAAACAAAATTAGCTATGGTTCTTACTTTGCAAACCCATTGTCCTTTTAGTGAAGTAGGTAGTTTGCATAAGACCTTTCTTGGAAAAACTGATTTTATGAGCATTTTCATGTTACTTAACTACGTCTTTTATAGCCATGTGGTATAATAATAGCCTAATTCTTAGAATTTCATGGTATGTGTTGTCTTCTTCTTAGGGTGCCTCTCCAACTAGTGAAGGTTGGCATTCAGCTCAGCATATTTCTGTTTGTCCTGTGAAAGGCGAAAGAGTTTAGCGGCAGTCATGATCCTCGTCCATTCCCGGATGTTCCTCAGCCACAATTTCCTTCTTCGACCAGATTTCCTCTTGTTGTATGCGTTTTTGAAAAGATTAAATACCGACCTTTTTAACAGAAGTTTTAAATAAATAAAAAAATAATAATATAAAAAAAGTTTTCATATCTACAAACCTAGATGTTGATGTAAGACGTTTATGTAAGGAATTCATTAGGATTTTACACACACTTAGGTTGTTGATCGATCTTTCTGCAGAGGTTTTCTCTCAGGACTACTAACTAGTCATTCTCAAAAATGGGTCTTCGAAGACGATGTTTTAGATGATTTTAAAAGTTTAAGATAATTTATTGGGTATTTATCGCGTACCTTTTGCTTTCTTTTCCCCAACGTTTCAACCGCTTTACAGCGATCGTAGTCACGGGACTGTCATCATCATGATAGTAACTAAAATCACCAAAATTATCTATAAAAACTCACATTAATGTAGGTAATGAAGGCTCAGAATAACCGGTGGTAAAGGACTGACTTTCTTTTCTTGACAAATATTAAGGTGATTCTAAATCATCAGATATTCGTGCATCAGTGACGTCATAGACAGACGCCACTGGTATTGTAGCGTTTTATAGCGAAATTTAAATTGAATTTTTAGAAGCTTAATTTTCCTTCAGAATCAATTTTTTTGCAGTAAGTAATATATTATGATTTATTTTGTACTCAGTAGATGCCTTATATAAACATTTAGGAGTATTTCTCAAAATCAGTCCAATTGCCTATTCTGTCCACGTAATATTTATATCATCCCTTTCTCGCATTTAAATTTAAAATTGTCCATAGCGTATGAATACGTAGGTAGGTACTTACGTTACCTATCCCGTTTTATGGACAAACGATTTTAACCCAACTGTCAAGCGCAGTTCCTGCTATTATTTATAAGGATACCTCATTAAAATTAATAAAGCTTCAACCCAATGAAGCAGGAAACAAAAATTAAAACAAATAAATACGTAAAATTATTTATTTGCCAATTACTCTCGGCTCTCGGCTCCTGCGACTCAGGCTTGCCTTGTGCGGGGACAAGGCAAGCCTGAATATATAGCCAAATATAATTAACGTTAACAATTAAGATTTGTAACTTATACAGGGCAAAAAAACAAAAACATTATTACAATAAATCTAATCAATTATTATAGACAAAACACGCAATCTGCAACATAAAATTGGTCATTTATGTAGAGTGGAGTTACCGACTTGGGGGCAAGGAGAAAAAATTAAGGCAGAAAACGAATTCATTTCATTTTTTAAGGTTATTTTGATTCTTTAACACAATACCTCCTCATGACTCTTTCTCTCTTCTTCTTCTCTTTCTCTTTTTTCTCAGCTGATGGCATCTGAGGAGATGTACGTGCCTACCATAGTAGTTGTTTATTTTTCTACACACATTTTCTACAGTAGGTTTATATCCCACTTTACAAATAAGGAGGTGCCTACCTCCTCAACCTCAACAGCCTATATAATGGTCCACTGCTGGACGCAGGCCTCCCTCTGATTTTTGTTATCTCAGGGAGGTAATGCCCATAATCCCTAAGCTGGGTATGCAGGTTGGGGATCACAGTTCGGTGGTAGATATATTATGCAAGAGGCGCTGCTGCCCGCCCCCGGTGTATGTCCCTTAGACGCCTCTTACGGCACCCACGGGAAGAGTTAGTGGTGCAAGTTCTAGCACTACTCGGCCGGTGGACCTAAAGGGTTAAAAATCTATAGTCAAAAATCTATCATCTCATAATTTATGCCACAGCTTTGATCATACGAACCCTTAGTTATTTCTCATTGGCCGTTTCCAAAATATGTTACATGATTGATTGAACGCCATTATTCGTTTCACGTATCACTGGTTTTATGACGTGATTGGCGCGAAATATACGTATTACCATAATTTGGTATAACCAAATCGATATTAGTGGATAATGCGATACAGGAGAATACGGCTTCGATTCCCGCTTCGAGACAAATGTTTGCACGATCTGCTGATTGCACAATTAGCACATATTTGTTCCGGGTGATCTGCGGTTTTTCTTCGTAAGATAATAAAAAATGTCTATCTTAATAATGTATGTACCCATATGTTAAGTTTTTTCATATATTAAATAATAGGCCTTAGGTACTAATGCCAGAGCTTACGCACTTTAAAAAACCTAAGTTTTATGTTGTTATAATATCAGGATATTATATATACAGCTGGTGAGTATCTGGCACAGCACATCAGCATTGCCATACATCGGGGCAATACTGAGCGTCTTGATGGGCACGCTTCCGACTGGTATTGATATGGATCAGTTGAGCTACCTGTAGATTGTTTGTACACAGTCTGCAGTTAGATTAATTTTAAATACTAGTTTTAATTTAATTCTATTATTTCATTGTATTTTTTTGTTAATATAATGTAGAATGTAATATCAAGTATATTTTTTCATTTTACATACGCGGAACAAAAATCTGCAGACTGTACAAACATTTTTCCCCTGGAGAGAATCGAAACCACAACCTCCTGCGGACCTTTGCTCGTTGCGTCGTAGAAGTCGTTCATCAATGAAGTGTAATGTGTATCAATTGTGCCCCGTACAAACTTGTACTCGAAAGCATAGATTTAAAATCTATGCTCGAAAGCAAATAAATCGACAAAAAAAAAATTAATTTAGGTCCAAATTTTTTTGCTGTTACTTTTGATTGCGATGACTTTAGAATTTTGTTTGATATCGCGGCTCCAAGAGGTTACAAACCTGAATATATAAAATGAATTTCAACTCAACAACAACGATACCTACAGGCGTTTCTGGGAACAAAGGGTTGACGGACTACGGACGGACAGACGGACTACAAAGTGTTCCTTATAAGGGTTTCTTTTTACTTTTGAGGTACGGAACCTTAAAAACTAAAAAAAATACTGATTTAGTAAAATGGTTGGTGTGTGAATGTACCCTCAAAATAACTTTGAGAAGTCGACATCACGACTGCATGGCGAAGTTTCAGTTCAACTTTACACCGGGTGCTGCATAGGTAATATCCACTTTGACAAGTTGAAACTATTGGCAGAGAATGTATAATAATACTGCTAAGTTAAGTAGGTACTTACTTCAACTACTAGGTACATAGTGAGTTTCTCGAAGTCGAGTCGCTATGTAAATGGGACTTATTTAAAGTTTTGCATTCCTTTTATTTTCTGTCATAAATTTCGTACAGATTTTTCTTCAATTGATATTGAAAGGAAGTAAAAAATCATAGATATATAGATAATGCTTATGCTATTATTATATTATTTATGATAACCTATAAAAAACATTCAGTAAGTACATTATAAAACTTATCCTAAAGAACCTTATAATACCATAGATAAATTAAATTTGTCCATGCTAATACGAAAATACAATATTTGTATTAACTTCCAATTCCGACTTATTAAGGAATTAGAAATCGATTATTTCGATAAGTATATTATGTTATGTACTTATCCCTCGGGAATAAAATTTTTATAGGACCACCTCTTGTCCATTTTCGATAAAATTTCGATTTTTTTTCCAAATCGGTACAAAATTAACGCATAAATCTTGTCGATTTACATACATAAATAAAACGTCAAGTGCGAGTTGGACTCGCGCATCAAGGGTTTCGTACTAACTTGTACTCGTAAGCAAATAATTCTACACAGACGCACACACAGTTCACAAAAAAATCTGATTGAGTCACAATTACATAAAGGATATAAAAAACGGGTTTTATATTTTTTCCTTTACCTTGCTTCTTGGCAAATTTCATGATTCTAGATCAACGAGAAGTTACATACAGGTTTTGTGTGCATGTCATTCCCATGTAAATATAAAAAAAATGGGCATAAGAGGCTGTGTTACCTACGAACTTTTGATTGTAACTTGGAAGTTTAATTTACATAATATATTGCAACTTCAAGAGGTTACAAGCTTGAGTAAGTATATGATATGAATTTCAGATCGATACCTTCACGCGTTCCGGAGAAAAGAGGGTCGACAAGCGGACTAGACGGACAACAAAGTGATGGGTCCTTTTTGTTCCTTTTGAGGTACGGAACTCTAAAAATACATACACCTGAACCTATAACCTCCACCTCTTTTGTTTTTCATTTCGTGGGTTGAAACTGACTTTTGGTTGGTGTACGATAGAGCGTCAGCTAAATTCAGATAATAACGGGCGTCAAATTAGTACCTAATTAGGAAGTTTTATAGGATTTATATAGGACCGGCTCGCGACCTTGTGACTCTTGCTCGCTCTTTTCCGTCCGCAGAATACTGTCTATCTTCCTACCCTTTTTTACTCAGCAAGGAAATTTGTTTACTCATACTGGTTTGGGGGGGGGGGACCAGAGCTACGTGGGACTCAACGCCCTGAGACGTAATACTCAATAAAACCTCTCCGGTAACCCTCTCGCCATTTTTACCGAACCACGGTAAGATTAAAACCTACCGCAGCCCGACTGGCATCACCTCTTCCTTTCCCTCCCCTCATGGTCGGTACAAACAAAGCGAGTGAGAGCTTGCGAATGCAAACGAATGGGATTCGCAGATCAATACGTTCATTCCATTTTTCTCAGTGCCAGCCGCTGGAGCATGGTCAAAGGCGAAAGAAGGCCCTTGTTTGGGCTCACTTGCTTTCACAATGACGTCCAAACTGGTTCTTTTGCATTCGTTCGTTAGCCTACGCTTGCCCTCGCTAGTTTGGTCTGTACCCGGCATTATGATCTATGGTCTGAAATAAATGATTATTATTATTATTATACATGGCTGGCGAGCCCACCGTTCCACACACTCGCCGATCTGATTCATCCATTACCTTTCCTTCCCCGTCTGGGACACAGACAGGACCGTAGTGAATAAATTCTATGTCTATGGACAGGACAGACACAGTTAAAACCATAGGTTTAAACCGCGAATGCCGACCTCTGTCTTCCTATTTCCTATCAAATTACATAAACATCCTTTCAGCCATTTAGGCGTGAAAAGAAATCCAGACATACAGAATTACGTTTGAATTAATGTTATTGTTAATTAAGATGGATTAGCAAGAATGCTCTTTTGATTTAAATTTACAAATATTAAAAATAATCAGTTTTGTTACTAACTAAACTTTCTCAATGCTTTCCAAGTGACCTTGTGGATCTGAAAGCTAAATTGTTTTGGGATAAAGGTTGACTAAGAACAATGTTGCGTGAAATCATAGTGTGAAGGCGACGTCTAAAAGGGTCCCAGTTCCGGGACATGCCCGCTCAGAACCCGTATCAAATGACATTATGGGACCATTAAGGCATGATGTGGGAAAAATCGGGACATTAATGTCACTCCCAGTATCGGGAATTTTGTCTTTCTCGGCAGGTCTGTAAGGTGAACATGTTTTCGTAGAATAAACAAGGGATAATGTTTTTGGGGTTTCAACAATTTCGTAGCTTTTTGTAAACAATATTGGATTTGTAATTGTGTTTTTATATTTACCAGGGATATCAACGTAATGTACCTATGACGTTTTTTTATGACGATCTCTGTGTCGCGGTGGGCGAAGGTCCGCTTGCGACGCAGGAGGTTGCGGGTTCGATTACCGCCTTGGGACAAATATTTGTACGATCTGCAGGTATTTGTTCCGGGAGTTCTAGTCGTTTTCTATGTATAATAAAAAATATCTATTTATATATTGTATTTATTATGTATTTCAGTTATGTAGTACCAATAACACAAGCTCTGCTTAGCTTGGGGCTAGATAATGTTGTGTGAATTGTTCAGCATTATTTATTATTATTTATTAATATGCCAGGAAAATATATCTACTTAAAAAAGTACCTACTAATTCTAATTTAAAGTGGGGAAACTGGGATCTGAACTGAACTGACATCACGCATGGGAGTGTATTGTGCATTATCCCCCTGCCTAACCAGGCCCTAACCAGCCCAGCTCCTTGAAGTACCGGAGCAGGACTTTTGGAGATTGACAGCTTGGTAACAGCTTTTCTGTGGGTGTGGACGGGTTTGATGCCTCTATGAGACTCCTCTGTGGCCATGCAATGTCCCATAGTCCCTTCTTACCCCACAGTGTCTTCTTCCTAGAAGCAGCCACGATACAGGCTGCTGTCTGTGGCTACCGTCTTGAGAAGATGGTGGATCAGCTAACGTGATGATGTCCACCATTGTCCTTTGGTCCTCTCGGCTCATCTTGAGCATCACTGTTGTTTTCCTATCTTTGAACAGGAATATTGTTTTAGTATGTTTGCAGTCTGTTCGACGATCCCTTATCTTTTGGTGTTATTTTTCAGAGTTAAGTTTCAGTCTATTTTTGAGTCTACTTTTTAAGGGCGCAAGGCTCTTAAATGGCGACCACGTACCGGAAGGCGAAGTGTACAGTGGGACCACCCCACGCGACGGCCCGACGACCTGGAAACCTGGGAAATCCCTGGATGCGGGCAGCGCAAAACAAGTTATTGTGGATATCTTTAGGGAGGCCTAGGTATGTACAGCGGACATCGATCAGCTGATATGATGATGATGGTTATGATGATAAACGAAAAAAACTTGTTACTTCTCGAAAACAACTTTTTTTAATAAAAAGTTCCTAGGGAAAACCTTGTCCCAAATAGAGCTCTAAAACTATATACAGATCTTGACATTTTACCTGCATTGCATTCTGTCTGACTCATGTGGGAAACAGAACCATAGATAAAACCCGCATAGCCCTGATTGTGTCTAAAATATCAAAGTCACCTTTTTAAATCTGGTTATTTAATATTCAAAGTGTTTTCCTGTTATGTTACCTACCTATGAGACAACGTCTGTGGCGCAAGGGCGAAAGTCCATCCGCGGCGTAGGAATAAGCGGGTTCGAGTCCCGCGAAGGGACAAATGTTTGTACTATTTACTAATATTTGTTCAGGACGTTCTAGGAGTTGTTCAATTACTTCAAACAAGGAGGAGGCTGGACATGGACCCTATATTCGGCACTCAGAATTTTTTTAATTTATGTCCGTCATTTTCATTGTCAATAGTGGACCGATTTGAATGATTATTTTACAGTTGTATAGAGAAAAACCTCTAGGTGGTCCCATCATTATCGTCACATCATCATAGCAGCCCTGTATGTCACCCATTGCTGGGTATAAGTCTCCTTCTTAATTGGTCTAATCTTTGCCGGCGTCCTCTTTCCTCAGCCTGGTCCCATGAAAAATGTATTCCTGCGGGATTAAGTATTATTATAATTAGAATTAAAATTATTATTTACAATAGAAACAATTGAGCTATCTGCAAATTGTTGCAAACAATCCACAGGTAGCTCAACTATCAATACCAGTCGGAAGCGTGCCCAAGACACTGGCTGCATTGCCCTTATTTTAGTATAATATGTATCAATTATCTAGTACCCATTACACAAGCTCTGCTTAGCTAGGAGCTAGATAATTCTACGATAAAGTAGAGTTAATATTAGGAAAAGTCACCACCCACGTCATTGGTTAATACGTAGCCAGGAGCGATATTACTAAATGACATTGGAAAATATTTGATAAGAAATCGTTTTCCTTTTCCACATTCGACTTTTGTTAGGTGTATGATAGATGGTACGAGAAGATAGAACTTTCAGTACTCAAAGAACTTGTGAAATAGGAAACTAGATAAATGATACCAATAATGTTTTTAGAACATTATTTTGTAAAGGAAATACGGTCTTTTTAGAAGATAAACCGAACAACCATAGAGTTCTATGTTCTTATTTTTGTATTTTTTAATGTATTTGTACATATGTATATTCCACAATTACAACTCTTCTTTTAAATAAAAACCGATTTGGGAAATTCTTTTCAAACAAACACACACTTCCGGGCTGCTAACACGCTGTTTTATCACTATGGGGGTAATGTCCTAGGACTTCCGTGTGGGCTGGTGCGGCGGCAGATTTGGCCGAAGACCTCAAGAGGCGAAAAAATGCAGGTCTCGACAGAGCCTACGCATTTGCTCCCCTTGGAGTCGAGACCCTAGGTCCGTGGCGTACCGAGGCTCTCCGGGTTTTCAAAAAGTTATCTGAGCGTCTGGTCGCGACGCGTGACCCGAGAGCTAGTGAGTATCTGGCACAGCGCATCAGCATTGTCATACAGCGGGGCAATGTAGCCAGTGTCTTGGGCACGCTTCCGACTGGTATTGATATGGATCAGTTGAGCTACCTGTAGATTGTTTGCAACAGTTTGCAGATAGCTCAATTGTTTCTATTGTAAATACTTGTATTAATTTAATTCTATTATTGGGTAATGTCCATTATGATAGAATGCTGAACATACGGGTTGGGATCACAGTTCGGTGGTAAAATAAACCATAATGTCCGTATCCGGGTGAGACCTGCGTCCAGAAGTAGACCAGTTTAAGGTTTGGATGAAGGTAACGTACGATGATTTAATGTCTATTTTATAAGTGCTTTATTTTAAAACTAAACTAAATTTATAAATAATTATTAACTAGTAATAACTAATAATAATTAACCACTACTACTAATTTTAAACTAGTTTAATATCCCATTGGAACTGATTTATGGGATAAAACTTATGTAGGTATGATTCCGGGTATAGAGCTACATCGATGCAAAAATTCAGCCTGATCCGTTTAGTAGTACAAACATGCATCCATTCCATGTAAACTTTCGTGTATAATGGTCCACCAGCTGGAGTAGGCCTCCCATTGATAATTTCCTGATTAACAGTGTTACCGCCAAAAGTCCTCAAGACCAAAGGTCTCCAAAGGTCATCTATTATGGTCAACAGTATTTTAGTCAAAAAGAACACAAAGAAGTTGTTTTGAAATGAATTAGGTCACCCATGTTCAAGTGGAACTCAAAGAGAAGTATCAGATAAGTATTATTAAAAATCAACATTTACAAATATTTACTGTAGATAAAGCAAGAAAATATCTAACTCTTCAGGAATAATCATCCATTTTCTACCTCAGGCAGTTTAACTTCAAGGTAAGATTAACAGAATATTAATTGAAGTGGGAAAGTTCAGAAAATGATTAAATTCGCTGTCGGAACGAAGAACATTTTAAAGCAAAGACTGAAAAGACGAGAAAGTGAAATCTCTTTGAAAAGTTTTAGGGAAACAATTGCCTGGGTAGATTATTATAAATCTTTTATGGGGGAACGAAATATCCTTATTTGTTGTTTAAAGTTTGAAAACACTTATAAAATGTAAAAGTTTCGATGTCTGGATGGATATTTATTACCTCCTCACGTAGTAAATACGCCATTTCCGAATACACTTACCTTAAAACAATTTCGAGAAGGAGGCCAAGAGGAAGATCCAGCTAGGCGTTTGGGAAACTACGCCGCCCATTCTACGGAGCTGAGACTTGGTCAATCATATTTCTGCTAAGTAAAGACCGACACGGCGAGAAAGCAAAATCTCTTTGATAAGTTTGAGGGAAATATAATTATTATTAAATTTTGCCTGGGTAAATTATTTAATTAAATAATGGGGGGGATGGAATATCCTTATTTGTTGTTACAAGTTTTGCAACACTTCTAATAAAAATCTGAAGGTTTCTATGTTTTGATCATAGACATAGAATTTTTTCACTACGTGTTTTGATGAATTTTTGATTTGTTACCTAGTCACGCAAAAAATACCAAGGATCAGGGTGAAATTTTGCATAAGTGTAGTTCTATACCCACAAAAGCATTTAGTCTACTTCTTATCCTGACAAAAACACTCACAAAGCCGTAACCTAAATCTAGTTGAAAATATTTTTATTATATAAACTAGTAGGTAGCAGTGCGCTGGCAGATTACAAGACAAAATTGTTTTTGGTCAGGTGATAAGTCACATTCGTCTAAACTAAATTCCCATTCCCACAATAAATCTATCGAGTATAAGGGACTACCTAATCCAACATTAGGTAGTACCTTCTACCGAAGATCGATCGATCTTCGATAGATTTATGAAAGATCGAATTGCATAAAACATCAATAATCTCAGTCAATTATTTGTTGTAGAGTCAAAAAAGTAGTATGATTCTAGTTTAGAGTAACTAATATGATACTTGAGTTATGTTCGGAACATACTTAGGTGACTTTAAGATCTTACTTGTGTCTAGTTAGTACTTATCTTAAAAACAAGTCACACTTTGCTATAACGGTAAAGTTTATTCATGTTTGATTAATATCAAACGAGTATAAAAGACGTAGGTATTCACTTTAGCGATGAGTCCCTTCATAAATCATTTGACCGCAAGAGGTCGTGGATGGAATATATCTCTGAAGGTCAGCAAACATTCGTGGTTTTGCCCTTTGTTCCAAGATTTGACAATAAGGATACAACCGTATAGCTTTAGAGTTGGTGTATCATTTACTACGAAAGTTCTTATTGAAAAGGTTGACTAACTGAAAAAACCTATAACTTAACTAATTATTTGAGAAATTGCCATACAGCCAAAGTCTTGGGGACGCTTCCGAATCTGGATCCGTTGACACCAAATCTAATTTGTGACTACACAAATAGAATCTATATTTTTTCATAACTTTAACGGAATGCGTAGGGAATGTATGGAATAGAAGATAAACTTTTTTATTAATGCCTTGTTTTTATTACGATTTTTATATAATTTTAATATTGGTATGCAATTATGAGTTCTATGACCTGAAGAAGAAGCTACATGTCATTGTACTATCGAGAATGGAAGCTGACACTGACGTAGTAAGAACCTAACTTCTACATCTCGAGCTACATGAGTCAGGCATGCAAATGTGAACACAGCTGACGTCGAGCATACCCTGGAACTGTCTGTGTCGTGAGGAACGTCGTGCAGAGCTATGAATTGTACAGACACGGAAATATATTATGTTTCTGACAACTTCGTCAGGGTATCTTATCGAAATTACCGAAACACTTTCTGCACGAGGTCACATTTCGTCACGAGAAATAGTTCCAGGGTAAGCTCGATGGCAGCTGTTACTTGGGGTCAGCCATATGAAGCATTTATCCAAATACCTATTTATAATAACTTAAACTAGCAAATCGTTAACTTACGATATGAACATGAGACCAAGTTTTTTATGACATTATGAGTTTATTAAGGTCGAGACTAAATTACATCGGTTACTAAAATAGTTGCCCATATTATTTTAATTTTTATAGAAAGTGTTCATCAATATGTTAGCAGAATCATTGAAACCAAGCCTAGGCTCCCCATAGATTCGCTAACACGGGGTGGTATTAGAAATAAAATGTATCTCAATCTCAATAAATTTATTTTTGTGTGCTAACAAAATAAACACTTAATACAAGTAAAATTGTATACTAAAAAAACCGCTTTATACCTGGTTATGATACTATATCATAACATTGTGTTTATAAAGACATCAATCCCGTGTCAACAAAGGAGAAATATATTTACCGTTAGTATTTATTCTGTAAACAATCAAGGTCGAACCATTCCAAATAGTTTGTTATCCGAGTCAAGTGCATCTAGAATTGTGATTTTTTTCTCCCTGACCAATCTAATGCGAAACTAATGTCGCCTCTAGACATTCTTAACTCTACAACAAATGCATCGAGCTCATCCTTTAGGGCTTACACTGCGGCTATACAATGCAGTAGCGCAACATAGTATAAAATCACTGTATTTTTTAGTTGTGTCACATTCATACTGTGATAACTGAATAACATTGGCGTGTTCAAGTGATAACGTAAGGTAAGACTTCATATTGTTTATCCTTTTTTATGCAGTTCTTTTAGGATTTACCCGTTTGTTCACATAGAGGGTTGAGCAGACAAGAAAAATGACGCATTGGCACATTTAGTGAGTCCTATTAGAATATTATTTTTTACTATTTTGGGTCATAGAAAGAGTCTATGGTCTTTAACGTCATACGTTTTATTAGATTTAATACAATATACATATTAAAGCTTTTTATTCGTGTTTTAAGGTCGAATAAACAAGCATTGTAAAATTCCTTAATTGATATGATTAAACTTTATCTCAAACTCCATTACGTTTGTTCTTTAGGCTTATAAAATATGTACTTATAGGTACTAGTCAAAATTTATACTATAAACCGATATATACCTACCGATTATACATACATTGTGTTCTTGAACACATCAATCCTCTATCAACAAAGGAGAACTATATAAATAAATAATGCTGGAAAATTCATACAGCATTATTTAGCCCCAAGTTAAGCAGAGCTTGTGTTATGGGTACTAGATAACTGATATACATAATACAATACAAAAACCAATATCTCATTTCAATAAGCATTTGACTCTGACTGTACCGCACTAAAATAATAATAAAAACATGGTTTACCAAATGGGAATAAATGTATGAAATTGTTTACCAAACGCAACTTTTTAATAGGTAAAGTTTGAGGTTTACCAAATGGGAAGCTTACCAAATGGGAAGTAGCCAATACATTACATAGATAGATATTTTTTGTATTATACACAGAAAACGACCAGAACACCCGGACCGTTAGTATTTATTTTGAAGCTCAAACAAATTCATTCTTTGTTTTATAGAATTAACTATTTTTGATAAATTAGAATGGAACTACTTGATTTTTGTTTCACTGAATAAGTGCACTTAGCCAAAATGTTGTTATTTAAATATCTTATTACCACCATGTTACCTCAAAATTTATTTTTATTAAATGTAGCACAATAATTAAGATTGATTGATGAGTAAATAATTAACGAAGCTCTCGTCGTCCTCTCTTAATTATCTTAAAATTATACCAAATATAGCCATGTCGGTGTTAATATGTGACGTAAAGACGACCTCTGTGGCGCGGTGGGCGAAATCCGCCTGCGATGCAGAAGGTTGCGGGTTCGATTTCCGCCTTGGGACAAATATTTGTACGATCTGCAGGTATTTGTTCCGGGTGTTCTGGTCGTTTTCTATGAATAATAAAAAAAAATATCTATTTATGTATTGTGTTATATGTATTATGTATATCAGTTATCTAGTACCCATAACACAAGCTCTGCTTAGCTTGTGGCTAGATAATGCTGTGTGAATTGTACAACATTACTTATTTATTTATATTCTAAAGTAACTCTGTCTGTCTGTTACCTTTTCGGAGACGATCATAGGCTATAGATGAAAAGCAAAAGAAAACATATAATAAATATCTACCATGAATATTATGCTATACTAAATTAAATGGAAGATCCGATAACCGCTGGGGTAAACGAGTTCTTGAGTGGAGACCGCGACTCGGCCCAACCAGGTGGGATGACGATTTGCTAAAGACTGCTGGCAGATGCTGGATGCAGCAAGCTGAAGACCTATGTCCAGCTGTGGACTAATATAGGCTGATGATGATGAAATTAATTGGAACAGATTTACCAATCAATAAAATGACAGACTAGAGACAAGCAGACTTGTAAGTGTAAACGTTATTGTGTGATGACCTCTGTGGCGCCTGCGACGCTAGAGGTTGCGGGTTCGATTCCCGCCTAGTGACAAAATTAAATGTCTGTACGATCTAAAGATATTCGTTCCACTTGTTCTTTGTTATTTTCTATGTTTAAATTAAAATATCTTTTTATGTAATGCATTGTATAACTCTCTGGGTTTTAAAAACAAATTCTAAGCATCTGGTCATAGCGACCCGAGAGCTGGTAGGTATCTAGTGCAGCGCATCAGCATTAGCATACGGGCTGGGGCAATTCAGCCAATGTCTTGGGACGCTTCTGACTGGTATTGATATGGATCAGTAGGAGAACCTCTAGATTGTTTGAAACAGTCTGCAGTTAGCTCAATTGTTTCAATTGTAATTACTAGTTCTAATTTGTTATTATGATTTCTCAGTTACCTAAATTATTACCATCTACACATCTGTTTGGTAACTAGATCTTTCTCGTTGACAACCAGTTAACTGGATTGAATTTTATCAGCTTAAGTACAACCTTCTGTTTTTGTACCTCGTGTACTTACACTTACAATTTGTTCGCATGGGTTTCCCAGTTGGCAAGTAGGTAGTTCATATCCAGTTTTATCATACCTGTTCTGTTAAACGGTCTACTATAAGAGTCTTATCCCTTCTTTACAGTCAGAATTACCATTTCTGATGCGTGAGATACCGAACGCTTTCAAGCGAAGACCTCGATTCATTGTTTAGTGTTAGTGAGTGTGATAAAAAGGTATCTATACTATCAATATTACTAATACTAAGCAAGCCTTTTTAGAAAAAAAATGTGATAGTTCAAAACCGGCTAAGTGCAAGTCAGACACGCACTTGAAGGGTTTCGTACAACAACGTATTGTATTAAGTATACCATGAGTATACCAGTCATCTAGTATTATATAACAGAAACTCTGCTTAGCTTGGGGCTAGATGATGCAGTGTCTAGCATTATTTATTTATTTGTACACATAAGGAAAATGATCTTGTGGGGCATTTGGTGGCGCGTTGTTCGTACGGTTTTATTTCAGCAAAGGCGTGCTTTTGTGATTTTTAAAATCATCTGAGGCATAGAAAATAGTGTTTAGAAAAAGATACATAAATTATACTATATCTAGTTTACGATCTTGTCTTGTCAAAGTCGCATTCAGACATAATAAATATAAAAAAAAAAAAAAAAAAAAAAATTAAGAACGAAAGAAAAATCCCATAGTTACCCGTTTCTATAATTTTATTTTTATATTCTGAGTAAACTACTGATATTATTTGTGCTTAACTAAAGATCTTAAATGTTTCTAAACAAAATCGCAGAGTTTAACTTCATAAAATGATTTTCAATTTCACTATGTATAAATACCTGAAAGATGCACGAGCGCGGGGCAATTTCGCAGGCGCGCGCTTACGAACGACGCTGGAGAAATACCTGGCCTTAACATATCTTTCCTATTTCCAGTAACCATGGTATCAGCAGCACTGTTCCTCATCCTGGCCGTGACGCCCTGCCTCTGCCAGCGACCCTCGTTCGCAGGGTCCCGCCCGATCGGATACCCAGCAGTCATCGCTCAAGACAACTCAGGATTGATTGACAAGTAAGAAAAGTTATTCATCAAACTTGACATACCTACCTAACTCCAGACGCGACCTGCAATGGCAGCCGTGGTAGGATTTACTTATTCACTTGCAAATTGGTCGCCATCGCAAGCCGTGTCTGTCTTATTGAGACTTTAGCTACAATAAAAGTAGACGGCTCCTTATTTTTACGATGGGAAAATGCTGTTTGCCCATGAGGGGTATGTTGGGCTCTCCACTGATCTACTAACAGAGTGTTAGAAGTTTAGGTATGCCATACCAACTAAAAACCTATCTACAATGTTTTTTATTACCTCTCTCACCTTAGGGCCAGAGCGTCGTTAAACCACTCGTCACCAGACGATTCGTTTTACGGCGTCCTGTCACTTGATAGGGTTGCAGGTTCTCGGTCGGATGCGACCGCTATCCGGTCGGTGACGACCGTCTTGAACGGATCCCTCTTCTTCTACATTGAAAGGGCGATGCATGTCCCGGAGTATTTAGGTTGTCCCTCTTTCTTGGAGACCTGTGCAATGCTGGGGTGGTTCTCCTATTACCATTTCCCAGCTGGTCTCCATCAAGTGGAAGAAGGTGATAGAATAGCCGTTTGCTCCGCTGCTGCTTTCTGCGAAATGACATCTTCGCAGAAAACAACTATGGCTTCCCAGACCCTCTCACTGTCAAGCATGACATTCACCAAGTTTGGCAGCGAGAGGTCTTGACCAACTACTCTTTCCAGCGCCTGACGCTGCGACGAAAAAGCACTACACTCCTCACGCCTAAGCGGCTGATCGGATTTATATATTTTATTTATTAAATTTGGCAGGGACGTAAATGGTATCCTATCGACGGACATCTACTTAAAAAGCAAAGCCACGGGCAGCAGCCTAGTATAATCATAAATTAATATTCGTCTCTTAAAACTTAACAAACATTTTTTTTTAAATTAAAGAATTGGAACTAAATTTTTTTAACATATTTTTAGATTCGGATCCGATGACCCCCTGCCCCCACAACTAAACGGAGACGTACAAGAAGCAAACCGACTGGACACTCTACCGATAGACCAGCAGCCGATCTGGTGGATCAACAGGAAGCAGTACGAGGAAGCACTAAAAAACCCTCAGACTTACCCCCAGAGGCCTAGCATATTTAATGAAAATACAAATAATATTAATAGGGTTTAATGCGGTTAAAAATAACCAAAATCCTTATGCAGGTTGATATCCTTTTTGTATTTATATGATAGGTATCATAGATAAGTTTCAGACTATAAGCCAGAAAGTCTTGTCAAGACAAGACTGTGCTTAATAAAACTGTCATGGCAGTAAGCTTTCAGCTCTGTCTTGTCATGACAAGAAAAATTTTGCTGCACTTTATCTCAAAGTGCTTTTCACGAAAGAAGTCCCCTAGACGCAACGCTATCGGTTCTGCTAGGCGAATTAATAGGAAAAAAAATGTAGTTCCAATAATTGCCGTGGGACTTCTACCGTGAAAAGCACTCTGCGACGGTATCTCAAACGTTCTACAAACGATTTTTATTAAAACTGATTTATTGACAGCAATGCGGTCGTATTACATTAATCACAATTTAATATCTTCGGTGACATTTTTACCCTCAAAATTTTAAACATCAGAAAATGTACCAATGACATTTTTACCCTTACCATTTTAAACACCCCTCCAACCCAAAATCATGTGTATGTTTTCTCCATACAACGTATCTAAAATCTCAAAATACAATTTAAAAATCCGATAAAATACGTGAATCCTACGCGAATCTGTCCGAGTTTCTGAATATCCCTGAATGACACGCACCGCTTTTTGGTATAGGAAGTAATCGACAATGAGCGCGACGAAAGTAGATTGTTAATTTTATAAAATAAAATCTCGAAAATATATAAAGTTATAACTACTTATTCGCTACAATCCCTCCCCTCCCTCAAGTGATTAATGAATAGCCTCTTCTTAGGCTAACACCACACTTTATCACTAAGCGAGTTGCTTGGCTCTCAGCAGTAAGTGAAGCTCTTTGTAGTGTGGCCTTAGAGGATAAAGCGGCAACGGGGCCTATTTTTACTTTATCTGTTAGTTTCCCCTTCGATTTGAGTGGTATCGTCAATCCATCTTTGCATTTACCAGGACTTTAAACCCTTCAAAAAATGTTTTGGATTATGTTTTAGGCTTTGGTATGTTGAAATATTTCTTATCCGCAATATATCTTTACGATGTGTTCCCGTATCGTCGCGTCCCGTTATGTATTGAATTTTACACCATACAAATTTATATGTGAATCATTCATTTTTGTTTGACGAAATTTTATTGTTATCTATACTAATATTATAAAGATGAAAAAATCGTTTCTTTGTTTGAATTGAATAGAATCCGAAATTGCTGGACCTATTTGAAATATTCTTTCACCATCAGAACCTATTGAACATAGGCTATAGAATACGAAGCCAGGGCGGACCGCTAGTTCTGTTATAAAATAAGATATGATTACTGTAACTGTCAGTAGAACCTCATCATCATCATCATCATCAGCCTTTTTCAGTCCACTGCTGGACATAGGCCTCCCCAAATGAGCGCCATAGCGCCCTGTCTTAAGCTTGCCGCATCCAGCATCTGCCAGCAGTCTTTCGCAAATCGTCATCCCACCCGGTCGGAGGGCGTCCTACACTACGTTTGCCGAGTCGCGGTCTCCACTCAAGAACACGTTTACCCCAGCGGTAGAACCTACTACAGCGTAATGTGGCGATATACATGTGTGCTCCAGTTTTTAAAGTAGCTTCGATAATAATAAGGTACTTACTTTATAACTAAGTAGTTATAAAGTAAGTAGTATGTAGGTCGTTAGTCATGCCTCACTTTCAGGGCTACTAAACCTAAACAAGTTATAGACCTTTTGTTTACAGTTTTTTTACACAAATATCAGACAGCTATTAAAGTAAAGTAAATAAGTATTTATTACAGCAAAAGACATGCACATTTTTACTAAATAATTATAAACAAATAGGTAGGTTTCTTAGGAAGAGTCACGTTAGTGTAGTTAGGAGTTATTTGGATTATGATTATGCATTTGAAACACATTTTTAGAATAGGTAGTTAAGATTTGTTTTTTTGTCGCTTTTCTTACTTAGATTGATTGTTATAGTGCTTGTAGGATATAAATAAGTAGAGCCTTAGTTGTATATCAAGTGATCGATATCGTTTATTCCAGTCAGGGACTCTTAGTCAGTCAGGTACCCACTTCAGTGTGTTGTAAACAGAAAATGGCAGAAAGAACGTTGCCAGAGCTCTCGAGAGTGTCTGAGGAGCATTGGCAACGTTAAGTAAGAAAAGAGAATAAAGAGTAAATGAATAATACCAGACAATTCACACAGCATTATCTAGCCCTAAGCTAAGCATAACATATTTTAACATATTTTTTTTATTATACATATAAAAGAACCAGAACACTCTGAACAAACGTCTGCAGGTCGTACAAACATTTCCCGAGGCGAGAATCGAACCTGCAACCTCCTGCGTCGCAGGCAGACCTTCGAACACCGTGCCACAGAGGTCGTCGAATGAAGACAATTATATGATATAAAAATTATTAGCAATCAATATTTTTAATATGCTATGGTTGTTGAGGTGAATGTGAAGTGATTTGAAGAAAAGTCAATAAATTGAAGATGGGGAGGTTAATTAAACTAGCCAAGTTAGATAATATTGGATGCTTACTTAAAAGTTCTGAAGTAATTCTATGAACATATCTTAAATTACAGAACATACTGGTTTTATTATACTACAAAACAATCTTCTCGTCCTACGGTTACAAAGATCAATGAACAACAATTTTCCAATATTATACTAAACGTTTTTTTAAACTAAGGTTTTACTCAGTTAATTTATGTTTATCAGTGGTGCGGCACAGCCGTGCACTTACAAAACAATAAAAAAGAAATAGAGGTAGAGTAAATAAACCAGATTTCACTTTCCACAACAAAAAAATAATTTAGTACGTTAAAAAACACAAAATAACACAAGTGCGAGTTGTCATAAAGGTTTATCACGTCTGCCTTTTGCAATATGTTTCAGTAATTTGATAAGGTAAAAAAATTAAATAAAAGTACTTAACTAATTGTGTGTTTATTTTTATACTTCCGTTATTATTGTAGATATTGGCGTGAAAGGTGTTTTTGTTTCTCTTATCAATTTTATTTATTTAAATTGAACAGATCTGAGAGGTGAGTAACACAATCATTTCTTAAACTTTATTATATATTTTTTTTAAGTTGTGTGAATTGTCCAGATTTTTTTTTATTAAATATGTTATAAAATAATTCGTGATTAAGTGTATTATTATCTTAAAATATAATAAAATAATAAAGAAATAATATATAATGCTGGACAATTCACACAGCATTATCTAGCCCCAAGGTAAGCATAGCTTGTGTTATGGGTACCAGATAACTGATATACATATTAATACAATACAATACATAGATACATATTTTTTTATTTTGCATAGAAAACGACCAGAACACACTAAACAAATATCTGCAGATCGTACACACATTTTTCCCGAGGCGGGAATCGCACCCGCAACCTTCTGCGGACCTTCGCCCACCGCGCCACAGAGGTCGTCACGTATATTATACACGTTTATTATCTTTTTAAAGTCTTAGCTAACGCCGATTTTTTAAAGTAAGTAATGCTTATTATGACATATTTCGTGGGTAATTTATTGCAATCTTTACAAGTTTTTAGATAAGCCAAGTATAGCTTAAAAAGCAGCTCATAAATTATGTTTACAAGCACTAGAATAAAATCTACAATAGTTCTCTGTAATCTTATGTTTTTATTATGTAAATAAAGAAATTTTGAAACCTAACTTCAACTTGTAAATATAAAAAAAAACATATTAGTATTATGAGTTGTATATAAACTACTAGTTGTATATAAACATATACAACTAGGAATCAATAAATATTTTCTAAGAAATTTATCTAACAACATAAATGAATTGAAAATTTAAACTAAAAAAAAAACTATTTGGAGGTTATGCCAAACCACTGTCAGAAATACGTTATTTTCAGAAAATGAAGACTATTATACTATTCCTCTGTATTGCACCATGTTTTTGCCAAAGAGGTTCCTACGCAGGTCTCAAACCAATTGGCTATCCAGATGTTAAACGTAACATATATAAGGACCAACCTGGAGTACCAATACATAAAGACCAACCTGGAGTACCAATACATAATGGCAAACCTGGAACACCAATACATGACGATGGAAAACCAATTCTTAAACTACCAGAAGAAGACGCCGGTAAATCTTTTCAAGAGATCAATAAAGCACATTATGAGGAATTGTACAAGAACCCAGTAGTATATGAGACAAGACCTAGCGTTTTCAATCATCGACCTTAACAGTTTAGAGTTAAGGTCTATACCTATTATAGTTAAGTTAGTTTCTTAAGTATTTTTTTTTTGTCGTTAAGATTCTCTGTCCCTGTAAATTAAAGTAAAAAAAAAGTAAAGTAAAAAGGTTTTATTTTTGTCACAATAATAATAATCCTGTGAATCATTTTCAACAGTTCTTGTCCCAATGGTGGGCCAATAAAAAAAATCTATCAATGAAATAAATGTCATCAAATGAATGGATGAACCGTTTAATAGTTAAAATGATTAGTAATTTTATTCCATAACTCTACGAGTTAATTATGATAATGAAATGACAATGAGACACGCGACCGGTATGAAAGAATAAGAGGCAAAAATGTTGACTCGAGAGAATAATGTCTTGTTTGATTCACACTGCTGCTTGTTTGATTTGCAGTGTGAATCAAACTGGACTTTTCTATGAAACCAAATGCAGCAGAATTTATGCGACTGAAAATACGAATGAGTTATCTGCTGACTGACACACATAGTTCCTATCGAATTGTATTCGCAGGGTTTAGGGGAGCGAGGAATGCGTCAGTCAGTTACAGACTGTGTGTGGAAAGCAACTGAATAAATTGGGCCCGTCTGTGGCAGCCAAACAAATTTTCTTCTGGGCAGAATTTAAGTGACCGAAAATACGAGACTCACTACTCAAAAAAATATGCTGGTTTGGCTGCCTTGAAGTACGTTTTGACCGCTAGCACGCACTGTCTGAGTAAAAGGAACAACAATGTGACGGATAATCATTAGGCTAGTTTGAGACCGGAGACCTTTTTGGAGTGAGTATGTAGGATTACCCTTATAACAATAAAATGATAAGTCGCTTCTAGCCCGCGGCTGCGTACCCGGATAAGCCAGTCCGGGTTATCCAGATTGTGTTGAAAATATATTTAGATACATATTTTCAACACAATCTGTTCTGAGCCGTACCTAAACGCACTGGCGTTATAATCGCGCGATTAGCTGCCGTTTTCTGATGTTTCTGAAAACTTTTTCTGAAACTTTGCCTAGGACGCATTGATCTAGTTGACAAGCATGTTGCCCCAGCACTCCTAGTCGCAACGCAGAGCCTGGGCAGTGAACAGGTTAAAATGAGTGCTTTTGAAACCGCTACGAACTCATTTCAAATAACACTATAGTATCAGATAACGTCAGTTAAACGCGCGATTATAACGATAGTACGTAGGTACGGCTCAGAACAGATTGTGTTGAAAATATGTATCTAAATATGGTAAGTTCTTAAGATTAAAAAATAGAAGAGTTTTTCAGAATACTATATCTATAATTAGTTGAAATAATCTCAAAATATCTCGAGCTCTGTGCGTAAAGACCTAATTTTTTTAATCCAAAATGAATTTCATTTCACATCAACCTCATATTTTCTTATTATATTAACAAAAGGTAAGCATAGGGTTACGGAACGTCATTTAAATAAATTGCCCATTTGGTAAAAGACACCTTTATTATGGAAACCTTAAGATAAATAATCGAAAACCGATAACGGCAACACTAAGGCTGTAAGGCTTTATAATTGCAATTAATACAGTTACACGACACCATAATCGTTTCATGTAACACATACCTACCTAGAGTTATGCGAGTAATGATATTAAAATAAATAAATAAATATAGCTAATGCTGGACAATTCACACAGTATTATCTAGCCCCAAGCTAAGCAGAACTTGTGTTATGGGTACTAGACAACTGATATACATAATATTTTTATTACATTTTATATACATTACTTACATAAATAGATATTTTTAAATTATACATAGAAAACGGCCAGAACGCCCGGAACAAATACCTGCAGAACGTACAAATATTTGTCCTAAGGCGGCAATCGAATCCGCAACCTCCTGCGTCGCAGGCGAGCCTTCGCCCACCGCGTCAGGACTTTATATTTTCAGTTTTTGTTGTTTGTTTTTTATCTCTCATGTATCCTTAAGATATTTCTATTATGTACATAAATACCAATTCAATTCTAGTAGTTTATGCGTTTACTTTGCTTGTTAACATCTCACTTTTTATGAAAACATTTAGTAGCCGTCTGTTTCCATTATCTAAATTGTTATTTTTTTGTATGTGCTGCTGGTTTTCCTTATTTAAATAAATATATAGAATACCTACTGCTCCTAAATCACTGGCAGAACTCTTTGTCAAAGTCGAGTGTTAACTGTGGTATCATATTCATACTCACCCTACAAGACGTTCAATCTTCAAGTGACGTAAACAAACAGCGTCCAGGGTACCTGGATGGACGCTATCAGTCGTCAGACATACTTGAGTGCACAGGGGCATCAATATTAGCTTAGATATCTATTGCTAGCACTACAACCCCTAGTGATATCCATCTTCACCTAGTTTCGCTTATGGCACGGTATCGTCGTGTTCAGTAGATAAGCTTATTCGCCAAGGTCTCGCAGCCTGAAAGATATTCGGAAGGTCATCAGCGTCGTCGGTTGACGTAAATGTCCGTCCTATCTTACATATATATAATGTTATAATAAAGGCGAAAGTTTGTGCCGTTGTGTGCGAAGACACATTCAACAACACTGAATAGATCGAGCTGAAATTATACACTTATAGTTCTGGGCCTACCAAATAACTGGCTGGGATAACATAATGGGCTGGATTAATTTAGAGCAAGTCATATGACGACCTCTGTGGCGCGGTGGGCGAAGGTTTGCCTGCAACGCAGGAGGTTGCGGGTTCGATTCCCGCCTCGGGACAAATGTGTGTACGATCTGCAGACATTTGTTCAGGGTGTTCTGGTCGTTTTCTATATTTTATTAAAAAATATCTATCTGTGTATTGTATTGTATTATGTATATCAGTTATCTATAGTACCCATTACACAAGCTCTGCTTAGCTTGGGGCTAGGTAATGCTGTGTGACTTGTCCAGCGTTATTTATTTATTTATTATTTATATAGGTCCGAAAAAAAGCATGCGAAACCGCAGGTTGAAGCTAGCTACTGCAAAAATGGATAAAACTGAGTTCTGGACCTACCAAATAACTGGCTGGGATAACATATGGGCTGGATTAATTTAGAGCAAGTCATATAGGTCCGAAAAAAAGCATGCGAAACCGCAGGTTGAAGCTAGTACTGCAAAAATGGGTAAAAGTACAAAAAAAAAAGTTATATAAAATAGTTCTTGTACTGTACACCCAGGCGAAAACGTGCCAGATTATTATCGAGTGTGTCATTTTCTTTAAATCACACGAGGTAGGAATCGCACTTTTTTCGAGTGAAACAGAGTGCTTTATTTTTACACCTACAAGGAAAAATCTTTAATATCACTCATGTAAATTGAAAATGTAAACTTGACTTATGTACTTGGTTCTTTTTTCAATTATTTTTCCGAATATTATGAAAGAGATTTGGCCTCTTTCATACATACGGTGAAAACTTTTTGTCGTTTGACCTATTACGATAACCGTAGCTACCGGGCTGCTATAACAGAAATTAAAAAATATCACATTAATTTCTTTACAATTTTCTCTTCTGCTGAACGCGTGTAATGAAATTCCATTGAGTTTTCCGTCCCGTATTAAAATACGGACGTAGGTACGCCTGCAGTGACGTACTTTCTACCATAAGTTTGGAAGAGGAAAAAGCTTCAAAACACAGATACTTTAAATACAGATTCTCTGAAGAACTATGATTGAATGGAGGGGATACCTATTACCAATACCAAATATAAGAATTAAGACCTAACTAGACCTGAACTTCACAAATGTGTTCGTGATGATGGGCAGACCCTACAGTTCACAATTACATGACACTATGTAAACTGTGGTGCTGCCCATCAGTGTGTGAATTATCAATAACCCTGTACATCGAACATCAAACATCAAAGCGTTTTATTTCCTTTAAAGTTAAACCTTACAGGACTCTTAGACACGTCACGAAAGTTCCAAATATGTAAGGAAGATTCATCCTCCAAGAAATAGACTTCCAAACCAGTAGAGTTTCTACATCAAGTTTAGCTCTACTGGTTTGTATGTATACTGTGGAAGTGACAACAGAATGGCTACGGATATACGGCTACACACGCATCGTGGCCTCATTACAGAGGGGGCAAAATCGTGACGTCGAATAAATCGTGTTTAATTGTGGCTGCAGCCAATAGCGCTCTAAAAATAAGATTCTAAGAGAATTATAAGATTGAGTGGTTTCAGATAGTATTCTAGATTTCGGTATTGAAGGCTCATCTATCTTCGGTCAAAGTTGGGACACACTTACCGAAAAAACGAAAGGCAAAAGTTTTGAAGGAGCATTTGAAACAAGTAGTGTTTCCATTTCATATCTACCCACTCTACCAACATACCAGGCCACTCATAAAGTTTTGCGAAATAAGAATGAGAGACTGGTCAGTTATAATGTTGAAAACATGATTTTATAAATAAAAATAGGTAGGTACGTTCGAATTTCAAATTGGATCGGGAAGCAGTCACGAGATTTCCTCATGTGCATGTTTGTCTACGGAGTGGTATTATTCTCTTTGGTTTGTGTGAGGAGCATGGTTTTTGCGAGTTCTTTCGATACTCAGAATCAGGCCCGGGTGGAATGGTGATGTGATATGATAAAACAATTTGAAGCAGTTGATATGATATTGATATTACAACAGGTAATTAGCTCTGGTTTTATCAATACGATCCAAAAACGGAGCGCCAGTCAACAGTTTTGGTGTTTTAAAACGAATCAACGCCTACCAAAAGTGAATCGAAATAAATGTCGTCACCGGAAGATGTGCTGTCAGCTTTCGAGCAGGCTGTAAACGAGGTGTCTGCGGCGGACTAGAATAAGTGTTTTGAAAACTGGTCATGAAACTTTGTATAAAGGCTGGTGGAGAGTTGGTAGGTACTTTGATAAGATCTAATGAAACAAATAGAATTTGCACCACCCCAACTTTTCCTGTGGGTGTCGTAAGAGGCGACTGAGAGACATACACCGGGGGCGGGCAGCAGCGCCTTTTGCAGAATGGATCTAAGACCGAACTGCAATCTCCAAACCCCATGAGATAAAGTCAATAAGGCGATTATCAGTGAAGGCCTGCGCCCAGCAGTGGACCTTTATAGGCTGTTGAGGTGAGAATGTACCTATAGAACACTTTATTTTATTTTTGCAAAACTTTCAGAGTGTCCGACGTAGTAGGTATAGCCCACTAAGTACGTTTTTGGTAGACAAAGAGACGTCTGGCAATTTAGACAGTTCGCCCGCCGTGACGTGACACTTATTTCGTGTAATTCTCTTTGAAAGCTTTGAAAGATCCGCTCCCGTAGTCCACAAAGCCATGTCGTAAAGATATTAATTTCGTATTGTGAGCTTGCTTTGGTTTTACCAATCACTGGTGGAACAGTGTTAGAAGATACGAGTACATCTTTCAAAGCATTAGCTATTAAAACAATGATTAACTTGCATCTGGTGTTTTGGTCGTTTTCTATGTTTAATAAAAAATATGTATCATGATTATCAGTTATTTAGTACCCATAACACAAGATCTGCTTAGCTTGGGTGAATTGTCCAGCACTATTTATTTATTTAGGTAGTACCTTCTTTAAATACAATATGTATATAAGTACCTACCTATGTAGGTTTCTACTTTTCTGAATTTTTTTCTGAGAAAACGCCGAATTTCTGACTTCAGACTGCTACTGTGAAATGTCTTACCTACTATTATTTTAAAGGTCAAAGTTTGAACATTTTGTTAACTAAGATCTTCATAAATACTGAGCAGCGGAAGATGAAATTTGGGGTACCTGCATTTGAACACAATAGACTAACGTAATTTTACATGGGAATAGGATGCAAAAAGCTGTAAGCTAAATCTAGTTTTATAATAAAAAAGCACCTAGGTTTCTTAAACTAATATGGCTAAAGACTCACGGGTCCGTCTGCTTCACCACGGCTGCGGCGGCGCGCCCCTATTAGTCGCACCGCCGAGCCTGGGCAGTGAATGTGTTATCATACGAAGCAGTATTCAACGTGTTTTCGTGTTCTTGAGTGGAGACCGCGACTCGGAAAACGTAGTGTAGGACGCCCTCCTACCAGGTGGGACGACGATTTGCGAAAGACTGCTGGCAGATGCTGGATGCGGCAAGCTGAAGACAGGGCGCTATGGCGCTCATTAGGGGAGGCCTATGTCCAGCAGTGGACTGGTATAGGCTGATGATGATGATGATGATGAGTATTCAACACCACGAAACATGAAAACCTGGGGACGCGTTAATATTAATCTAAACTTACAATATTTATGGGACCTTTGTACAGGAAAAGTAATTAAAGGTAACCCTTGTAATAAACTGTAGGTAAATTGGGTTAGCTGTGTTATTTGTCTTCTGAAACCGTTAGTAATGAGCCTTTAATTATAATCATACTGAATCTCTTTAATGTGATGCGGTTCTTCAGCACCCATACGTCCACTGGTAAACATAGGTACTACCACCTTCAAACACACAGGGTTTTGTTTAAATCACCAAGCTTGGGAGGCTGAATTTTGTGTATTGTAAGTAATACATGGCAGGAAGCTGATGCTCTTCCTGGGACAGGTTCCCTTAATCAGCTCTTACGACATTTCAGCCCATGGATATTGTAAGAACCGACTACGGGCCCTAACTCAGGGCTCCTAACTTAGGGCACCATAGTGGCATCAGCCAAACAAACACCACCACCAACTGGTGGTAGAGTGAGTGAGACGCCAAATATCTCTATACACATAGTGGCTGCGCCCCACCAGTGGGTGATTTGGTGGCCGGCACCAAATTTGGTTGCGCAACCAAGCTGATGATGAAGCAGCAGCAGCATTTCACAGCATTTCCTTTTGTATTGTTGTCTCTGTGTGGTACCAATAAAGAGTCATTTACATATCGAGGGCATCATAACATAGGGGCGTATCGACTTTTTTGCAATTGTACAGGAGGAAGAAAAAACTGCCTAACTTTAAAAGTTTTTAACTAAACGTGATGATTATTTCTTAAGTAGTATATTATTATGTTCTTCAATTAAATCTGTAATAAAAAATGAATTCTTCTAGTAAACTTAAAAAAAATGGCGGTTACGCCTCTTTGTTCTGTCTGAAATAACCCTATTGTACTACAAATTTCTTAGAATGTGCGGGCGTAAACAAATTCAATCATCATTATCATCAACCTATATTTGTCCACTGGCTGGACATAGGCCTCCCCTAATGGCGCTCATTAGGGGAGGCCTTTGTCCAGCAGTGGACTGGTATAGGCTGATGATGATGATGATGAATGAGCGCCATAGCGCCCTGTTTTCAGCTTGCCGCATCCAGCATCTGCCAGCAGTCTTTCGCAAATCGTCATCCCACCTGGTCGGAGGGCGTCCTACACTACGTTTACCGAGTCGCGGTCTCCAGTCAAGAACACGTTTACCCCAGCGGTTGTCGGTTCTTCTCGAGATATGGCCAGCCCACTGCCTCTTCAGCTTGCTAATCCTTTGAGCTACGTCGATAACCTTAGTTCTTTGTCGGATGTATTCGTTAGGAATCCTATCCTTCAGAGAAAATCCGAGCATAGCTCTCTCCATAGCTCGCTGGGCGACTTTAAACTGGTGGACCAGCCCTACCGTGAGTGTCCACGTCTCAGTTCCGTAGGTCATGACGGGTAGGACGCACTGATTGAAAACTTTCGTTTTCAAGCATTGGGGTATGGATGACGAGAAGACCCGACGTAGTTTGCCAAACGCGGCCCAACCTAGCTGGAACCTTCTCTTGGCCTCCTTCTCAAAATTTTTGTTACCTAACTGCAGAGTCTGCCCAAGATAAGTATACTCGGAAACAATTTCGAGAAGGTGACCATGTACGACCACCGGTCCCGGATCAATGTGATCATTGATCATGACCTTGGTTTTCTCCAAGTTCATGCCAAGACTGATGCGTCGCGAGGCTGAAGCTAGGCCGGCCAGCATCCGGTTCTCAAGCGCTCCTCAAGCGACTCCGCCATTAAGACTATGTCATCACAGAATCGCAGGTGTGAGATGTAATCGCCGTTTATGTTGATGCCCTTACCTTTCTAGTCCAGCGTCTTAAGGCGCATACAGCACCTAAACTAGCGCCACCACCTACTTTATGTTATTATTCTGTTTAACAAAGGAATTTTCAAAAATCCTTCTTCCAGTTTGTGATACCTATCATAAGCTTTTTTTTAATGCCTCTGTAATAGTTTTATTCTATTTAGTTTAGGAGGAGATACGAAAATAGATTTTGGTGGCCACCAAGTGCAACTTCGTATCTCTTCCTAAACTAAATAGAATAAAACTATTACAGAGGCATTAAAAAAAAGCTTATGATAGGTATCACAAACTGGAAGAAGGATTTTTGAAAATTCTTTTGTTAAACGGAATAATAACATAAATTAGGTGGCGGCGCCACTTTGGGTCCGGTATGGGCCTTAAACACATCTTACAACGCGCTTGTGAACAGGTTCGGAGTATAACATCCCCCTGTCTCACTCCTCTGCGCAGTTGTATAGGTTTAGACTGCTGGCCCTGTACTTAGACATATGTAGGTGGCGGCATCATAAAGACATCTCAGTACCTCGATATAACGATAGTCTACTTGGCATCGCTGTAAGGATTCCAGAACAGCCCAGGTTTAGACAGAATCAAAAGCCTTTTCATAGTCCACAAAGGCCAGACACAGGGGCTGATTATACTCTTCGTACTTCTGTATAAACTGCCTAACCGTGTGTATGTGTGTTCTATGGTGCCATATCCTCCGCGAAACCCGGCTGTTCCGGTGGCTGGCTGGAACTCGACAAGTCTTGTGGCGAGACGATTCGTGACCACTCGTGAGAACAACTTATAGACATGGCTCAAAAGCGATATGGGCCTGTAATTTTTAAGGAGGGTTTTGTCGCCCTTCTTAAAAAAGAGCACCACCAAACTCCCGCTCCATGCCTTTGGAGTTCTCCCACTGTGAAGGACGGCATTGAAGAGGTTCTGTAATTCCTGTAAAACAGGGGTTCCTCTAGCTTTCAAAAGCTCAGATGATATTCCGTCTTCACCGGGGGCTTTTCCATTTTTAAGCTGCATCAGAGCCAACACTATCTCGTCTTGACTGATGTTCGGAAGTTCCTCGGTCTAGTGGCGTGTCAGGGTGGCTCAAGAATCCTCGATCTCGGCTAAGATCTCCGGCTTCAAAAATACGGTCCTCCCATCGCGCGTTATAAGCTTCGTCAGATGGCTCCTGCCAAGCTGCTGAGTGAATACTTTGGACCCCCCCCCCCCCCCCCCCAGTTTAGACTTCCTGCCAGTGCGCTGCATTTTGCCGAACTTGATGCCCTCGTCTCTCAACGTTTCGACCAGATTGTGTAGGGTCTCGTCAGCGTCATCAGTGGGTTCCAAGGCAACAAATCTATTCCTGAGAAGCTGCTAAAACTTCTCAGTGCCCGCAACGATTTTCAGAAAGATTTAGCAAAAAAGGAGAAAGATAATGACACCGAAATAGCTAAGCAGGTTGCCAGCATAACGTGTGTCAATTTCGATCTAGAAGCTGTGCTTTATTGCCCTCTAGTCTTAGCAAAGCTATGCTATAAGTCCAAGTTGCTATACTCGGCAATTACCAGTGTCTGATGCGTGTCCAATGTTTAAAGGATTTGCAGGAGATGCTTAGAACTGGTTTGATTCCGACCACATACAAGTTCTATCAGAATCTACCATCATCCAATAATTTAAAAGGTTAATGAAGAAAATATTTCCCTAGCTGCGTCTAGGGCTTCCTACATCACAAGAAGATCAATAAGATAGTGTGTGGATAAAATGTTTGTCAGTTTTCAAAATAAAATTTTATACCATTTAGTATTGAATTTGTTTAGCACATTGGTGAGCGGCGGGAGAAGAGACTCGTTATAATAACAAATGGGCGTATGTGCATAGGTCCGCCTCTAAAAATATTGAACGCAATTAGGCGTATGCGCATACGACCATTTGTTATAACGAAAACAGTTTTTGATAGGGGCCTATGTTAGTTTACGCCTTTTTGTTAAAACTCTTTACGAATATTTTTACAATACGCCTATTTATTATTTTGTTTTTCTGCTTTTGTTTTTTAAAAGAGTTTTACGATCTTTTGTTATAACACGGAAGACGGTAAGAGGGTATACGACAGCTAAAAATCGAAATCTGACCAAATTGGCGGATACGCCCCTATGTTATGATGCCCTCGATATATATCTATCTATCTGATACCAGGCGAGGTACCTTCCATTTACAGTTGGTACACATTTTGTTAATGGCATGACCTGACCAGTGGCACCACCATGGTAGGACACCATGGTGGTGCCACTGGTCAGGTCATGCCATGAGATAGAGCATGAGATAGAGCGAGGATAACCTATTTATATATTTATTTATTAAAAAGGAACGCCAACAGCGTATACATAAAGCATTCTTAAATGACAGGTTCTAATATTATGCGCCAATAACAGGCGGACACAACATTGTTCATAAAATTTAACCTACCAGAGTAAGTGCAGCAGTTCTTTCTGAATTGGAAGGATCGATTCTCACGCCATTGTCAGTGCTCCGTCACTCGCAATCAGTTTTGAGTTGTAGGTATACCTCCAGTTTTCTTAACCCCGGGGCGATGATTTCTAGGGCAACCCCAAGCCGAACAAAAATGAACGATGCGTTTTGTTTTGCTCGGATTTCGCAGAGATTATCTGTTATGAAGTAATATTGCCTAATGGGTTCCATTGTGTGGTAGGAATATGTAGAAGAATGATTAAACATTTATTAGATTTTTCATTTATAAACAGTTATGTTATGATGCATTGACCTTTACTCTGATAACTTTTAAAGTGCATTCCTTACCACCACATCGCTAATTGTGTACCCTATTAGTGATGTTTTTTTAATATAACCATAACACGCACTAACATTAATGATTTTCTTAATTGCGTTTTATATTAATTTTAGGCATCTATCAAATTTAAATTTTAGTATCTTAAGTGTGTTTTTTCTAACTTTGACTGAAAACAAATATAATACGCTCAGCTGAGAGTTAATTTGAAGAATCAAATGCAAACTAGTGAAAAGACAACAAATCAACTTCTGAATTTAATAAGAGTTTGAGTAGGATAAGCTACTTTCACATACATCTTAACTACGTCTATCAACGAATCCGTTTTCCCTCTGTTGAGCTTACGTTTACGGTTTTGCCCGGTTCTCCTGCTGCGTTTGCCAGTTGATCAACCAGAAGAACCAGAGTCAATTGCATCTCATCCGTATTGCCCATGGCTTTGAGGAGCAGTTTTAGTGTCGCTTATCATTACCATCATCAGCCTATATTAGTCACTGTCACTGCTGGACATAGGCCTCTCCTAATGAGCGCCATAGCGCCCTGTCTTCAGCTTGCTGCATTCAGCATCTGCCAGCAGTTTTTCGCAAATTGTCATCCCATTTGGTCGGAGGGCGTCCTACACTACGTTTTCCGAGTCGCGGTCTCCACTCAAGAACACGTTTACCCCAGCGGTGGTCGGTTCTTCTTGAAATATGGCCAGCCCACTGCCACTTCAGCTTGCTAATCCTTAATGGTATCAATTTATAAAAAAAAAACCTTAAACAGCAGCAGGTTAGTTGTGTTATTTACTCTCACTGGAGTATATTGCAGGGTGCACAAAAATATACAGTAAGTCAACAGAATTAAGTCATTAGTGTAAACCCCCTAACAGAAACTAGTATAAGACGCCATCGTGTGAACAAGAGCGTACAAAGATCCTTTGGCGTGTGCACGAAACCTACCCTAGTCAGTTTGCCGGCCAAAGCTGGCCACTAACTTTTAAAATACGCCAAGTATGTCACACGTTGTTGGGCCAATAATTTGGTAAGGCATAGGCCCAATGTGTACAGGGTTGATTAAAATCTGTCAACTTTGCCGGTGCCCCTGCACTGAGCGGAAGTGCACTACACATTCTTTGTATGAATTCCTATGAAACTGATTACACTACGCGTCAGCGGAACTGCTTGACTTTTTTGGTGATTTGTTCTAATTTGATGCGCTGTGCCGCGGTCGGGCAGTTTCGCTGTCGCGCAGTGCGTTTGCACTCCTATCAGATAGTCTTAGCATCTTAGTCTAGCATCTGTGTTTTTTCTTTCTCTGACTGAAAGCAAGTGACTCTTAGCTACTAAGAGTGGTTTATTAGTAAAAGGTTAGATTTGTTGGTAACCTCCTCCTGAAGAAGAATCAAATAATAAAGACAAATCTGAAATCGAGTGCAATAATAATGAAACTAAACAAACAGACTTACTTTCACATTTATTATTAAACCGCATATAAAACTATCTTTGGCACTTCATTCAACTACGTCTATCAACAAATCCGTTTTCCCTCTGAACGTACGTCTGTGGCTTCGCCCGGTTCTCCTGCAGCGCTTGCCAGTTTATCAGCCAGAAGGGCCTCTGGTCTACCGGAAGCTTCAGCATGCGTCTCACTAGATCCGCATCTCCCATCGCTTCAAGGGGCAGTCTTATTGTCGTTGTGGGGGTGTCGTCTTCGCCAAATCTGAAAGGTAAATAAATTATGTTATCAGCCACTCTATATGAAAAAGAAATACAATGAAAGATGTTCATCTGTTTTACACAGTCTAAATAAATAATTGTTTAGCCTTCGTTTGCCGAAATCATCAAATTTAAATGACTCAAATCAAAATCAAATCAAAAAGTCTTTATTTCCATAAATACAAAAATGTACACTTACAAAAGGTCAAATTCTTAAAAATAAAACATTGACACGGAAATAAAGTGATATTTTTGATTTCTTTCTTTGATTTTTTTTTAGGCTCGTGCAAAGCGAGCGGAAATGCGCTGCAATTGGAGGGATGCGGAACGCGCGTGTCTAGAACCGCACTCACCCTGAAGAAGTCCCTCGTTAAGGGATGAAACGTTGGTGTTCTTTCAACACAAATAAGGTTCGTAGTTAACCCGCTTAAGTACATAAGTAAAGAATTCGTCAAACTACGATAATTTTTATAGTAAAAGAGCCTAAACCTATTCCCTACCAAAGCGACGATGTCGAAGATGGGAAGTTTAGATAGCAACATTGAGCTTAAAACAGATAATAAACTAAGCAAAGATTGTGCTGGCGGAGACCCTAAAAGTGCCCTCGCCATAACATTATTTCATCTGTGCCCTCGCACTGAGCGGAACTACTCTACGACGGAACTGCGTGACACGGCGCGGCCAGTTATTCTTTGTATGAAATCCTATGAGACTGATCGTACTACGCGTCAGCGGAACTGCGCGGCTTTTTTGGTGATTTGTTCTAATTTGACGCGCAGTGTCGCGGCCAGGCAGATCCGCTGTCGCGCAGTGCGTTTGTACTCTTAGATTTATATTTCCCTGTTCTTGAATAGGATGGAGTGAAAAATCTTTCAGGTTTTCATAAGGCACACATAAATTTGCATCTGCGGTCTCCGATACTAAGTTCATAATTTTTTTAATACAGTGGAATAAGGTAGAGTACCTTTCTACACAAAAGATATCACTACATAGTATAAAACATAGTCGTTTTCCGCTCTCTGTCTGTCTGCCCTATGTATGATTAGATCTTTAAAACTACGCAACGGATTTCGATGCGGTTTTTTTAATAGATAGAATGATTCAAGAGAATGGTTTTTTTTATGTACCTATAATACATTCTTAATATAGTACCCGTGCGAAGGTGAGGCGGATTCATAGTAAAATATAAAATAAAACATAAAAAACACATACCTACAAAAAAAATTTGTACCTATATTCAAAATTACACGGATCTATAAAGTTTGAAGTAGTTATAAAATTTATCCGCTAAATTAATAAGTTTCCAAGGAATTGTATAACCATCAAAAACGCAAAATATTAAGTTGTCAACAATTTTTATTTCGTGTAGGAGATAGGTTAACGACCTGTATTGCTAAGCTATCTGGCAAAGTAAAGCTTTACACGCATTTTTTTTATCGCAAAGAGATAAGAAAAACTACTTTCAGAATAAATAAATTACCTGTTAGACAAAGGATCTTCAGTGGGTGGTAGCAGTGATGGGTATCCGATCGGATCCCTTCCTGCAAAGGGTGACCTCTGGGCTGAGCAGCTGATGATGAGAATCGAGAGAACTGCTAGAATCGCTGCTTTCATTTTGTAGCTGGAATGTTAGAATATTAGTGTTAGCATTGTACCTTTATCTACATATTAGCCACTAATTATTACATATAAATGTGGAAGTAACTTCGATGACCAATGTAGCACTGTGTGCGAAGGTGCGACGCAGAAGGTTGCAGGTTCGATTCCCGCATTGGGACAATTGATTTGTACGATCTATAAACATTTGTTCTGGGTATTTTCTATTTATTAAACGAGCGGTCTGCCCCAGCTTCGCAAGGGTATATTCTATGCCTATGTTTATCAGGAATAATGGAGGAATGGTGAAAGAATTTTCCTTAAATGTTTTTTTATTAATACTGTAATTTTATAGTTAATTAAAAAAATTACCATAATCTATATTACTTTAAAGGATCCCGTAACTTTCCGTATCGCAACTTGTCTTCAGTTGGATCCAAGGTGATGGGCGCCTCATCAATGCCAGTGCGGTACTGCTGTCGAACAGCTTGGTGATCACGGATTCATTTAATTTCATTTCTATTGCGTGACGATGGTAAGACGCCCGACGGCATGATTCTAGTCCCATGGGAGTCGGGGAGGCCTATTGTGTGGGACGCTACATGCGTCGACACACAGTGTCGACGCATATAGCATGTCTCATTGTAATTTTCTTTTTTATCTTAGGGTAGGTATCTACTTCCCGTCGATCATGAAACATGATATTTTGCACGAAACAAGGTCTTATAATTTTGTATGAAACTCTCGATGCGCGATTCTTAGTCGCATTTGACGTTTTATTTTGTTTTCATTAAACCTTTGTCTGCAAACTTTTTACGCCTCAGACAGACCTTCATGTCATCATATATATATACTGACCTTATAATTTATCTCATGCACTCATTACCAGTTGGGTTAAAGAGTATCGGCAGAGATAAGGTTAATAACAAAACATATTGTCAGTAGGAAGGCTACTTGGTCATATTTCAAACTTCTATTAAACAAATCTTAAAGTAATTGTGTGTTTTAGAAAATTGCTGCTGATTTTATATAATGTAGGTAGGTACGAGATACTACACTTTCTGAGCCTATAAAAAATTACTATTGAGAGGAAAAATTACTAACAAAATAATGGTACATACCTTTTTATTTTTTCCTGTTACGCACCACAATAGCAACACCAACTAAAATTATTTATTGTTTGATTATTCACCGCAAACAATCAATAAGTAATATAAAAACAATTATATAAATAATTAATTTTTAAATGCGTCGTTTTCCTTTAACTGGCGTACACATACTACCATGTTCTTACACACGCATATTTATTTAAAACTAGTAATTATAATGAGACAAGAACATATTGCCAAGTGCGAGTAAGTCTCGGACTTTCAGGGTTTCCATCGAGTATGGTAAGATGCGTTGTCGACATAGTCAGGACTAGAGTAATTAACGGGTGTTTTGGTCGTTTTCTATGTATGATAATAATAAACAATAATCTATCTATGTAATGTATTCTATTATATAGTATCTCAATATCATTGAGTAAGTGTTCATCATCAGAACTTATGTTATGTACCCATAACACAAGTTCTGCTTAGCTTGGGGCTAGATAATACTGTGTGAATTGCTATTATGCCAATAATAGTATTATTTAATTATAAATTTATCTTTAAAAATAATATTAGTTTAATTTTCCAAATGATTTTGGCTAGAGCTGATGTAGAACGCAATTGACTTGTCACAACCAACACTATTGTTCCGCTATGTCCATTCTAGGTTACGGACCCCTAAAAACCGGGACTATTAAGTGACGTAGAATGCATCTTGAATCAGTTATTACTGGGTTTTTACTACTACGTATAATTTCGGAAAAGATCTCTTATATCAGTGGGTACCTGGACGCTTGATTAATGAGTTGACGTGCTTTACCTTACATTACTATCTCCATAATTTGGTTATGAAGATTTGCGGGAATTCCCAAGCATTTTTCATATTAGATTAAGTATATTTCTATATTTATTTTTTATAAACCTGTTAATTTATGTGTCTTTGAAGTATTATGTTTTTGGGACTAACATCCTATGTGATCAAGCAACTTAGGTATACGTATGTACCTAGTAACTGGAGTTTAAGGGATGCCTACGTCCAACAGTCGACTAATATAGGCTGATGACGATGATGATTTAAAGCTTTATTCTGAGATTTCAAGTCTTCCTATTACCTATCCTTCCGCTTTGTTTTACATTTTTTGAATCTAAGCATTTTTATTTTTGGCGAATTAAAAATTACCCTGCGATTTGGATACCCACATTGTTTCCTTTCGTCTATTTCCCCTTTTTTTATCCTGAGAGAATTGCGCACGCATATTTCCCCTACGAATAACAAATTATATTTTTTACGAGAGCTTTTGTAAAGCTTTTGTATTAACCACCGACTCGACGATGGTGAAGGTATAAGTTAGAACTTATTGGTTAAATTTGATGTTAACAAGATGTATACAGGAGCTTTTTTTTACCGATTCCAAACGGTAAGCCGATTTCGGTGCAGTTTTGTTTCCTAGGTGACTTTATTGGAAGCTACAAATAGGTTATCGAAGAAAATTTGCCGTTAAATGTTTCAAAATATAAATTGAATGTTTATTTTATACTTTGAATTTAAAACTTCGAATCCTGTTTTTATGTATGTAAGTTTTGCGGGATAAATACTAATCCCTGGGAAACAAAATTTTATGGCCACCTCGGAAATCGATGGTCATGTCGGATATACATACAAAAGACAAAGAACCTCCACCTTTTTCAAAGTCGAATAAAAAGTATTGTCAGATAATTTTCAACTTCGTAAAATTTTCTGGGGACATAACCATGAGACTAATGAATGATGTCTGAAAATGGATAAAAGCACTCTTAAACTGACCAAGAATCTTATCACAAAATTGATTAAAACTAAAACACAATGTCCTTGAAAATTACGAGTCATGGCGTGAGAATTTTCGGAAGACACAGAAGAACCATTTGTTATACGATAACTAATTAGCAAAGTTAGTTAAGGTGAGGCCCCAAACTAGTTGCAAGTAATTAGGAGTGCTCAATGTGCTCATTGCTTTGTAATCTGTGGTGCTAGTTATGTCTAACACCGGCCACTTACATCTGGAGTAGAGTGGTTAAAACTGGCTTCTAATAGAGTTTACTTTTCAAAATGATGTAAAATTATATCTAGTACTGCATGTACTAAGTGCTTTTTGAAAAAAAAACCTGTTAATCACTTTCAATGTCCATAACATGGATGTCTTCCAGGACGCGCTCCAGCTGCATGTTATATATTCTAGAGTTAATAATAAGTCATAAAAAATATAATACTTTTTTGCCAAAAAATACATTTGAAATTTACATTTTCAGGTTTCGCGCGTAATTAGTGGAAAACGCTGCACATAGTGGATGCCGTATTGCTCTGTGGTCATGATAGCGTTGTCTGTGTACGGACCTAATCAAAAGAGCTGATGTAGCTGATGACAGTTGACTCTTTTGACATAATAACATAGCACCTACTATAATTAATTGGTGTAATAAAACACTAAAAACTACGAAATGTTTTTCTTTTACACCTTAGAATCTTTCGTAGATGTTCAGAGGCAAATGGAAACATATTATTCTCAAACCGAGAAAAAAAGTATTTATAAAAATCTCATAACGAATTCCGATATCCAAGCCAGTGGTTCAAACGGCAATCAGTCATCTGTGCAGAAAAAACTTTTAATAGGCTTCTCTATATGAGCGCAGAGCAACCACTTTGCCCAACGAACTTTGTTTGATTAATGAGTGTTGCAATTATGTGCTTAAAGCGGCTTGCAGGAGTTAACTAGATTTACCTATTTGTTGTGTTATCTATTGACATAAGAGATCATCATCATCATCAGGCAATACTAGTCCACTGCTGCAACATAGGCCTCCCCTAATGAGCGCCATAGCGCCCTGTCTTCAGCTTGCCGCATACAGCATCTGCCAGCAGTCCTTCTCAAATCGTCATCCCACCTGATCCGAGGTCATCCTACACTACTTTTGCCGAGTCGCGGTCTCCACTCAAGAACACATTTACCCCAGCGGTTGTCGGTTCTTCTCAAGATATGGACAGTCCACTGCCACTTCAGCTTGCTAATCCTTTAAGCTATGTCGATAACCTTGATTCTCTGTTGGATGTATTTATTGCGAAACCTATCCTTCAGAGAAACTCCGAGCATAGCTCTCTCCATAGCTCTCTGGGCGACTTTATACTGGTGTACCAGCCCTACCATGAGTGTCCGTCTCAGCTTCGTAGGTCACTGTATAATAATAAACAATATTCTTCTTCTTCTACCCAAATTGTATTTGTTTTTCTATCTATGCTGATAGAAAAACAAATACACGATAGGTTAGGCCCTTGTACAGTAAATACGTTCCTCAACAATCACCATTCTTTCACGAAAGCTATTTAAATCAGCCTAAACTCCACATTTTTAAAGGCACTACCGATCTTGATAAGCTGCTATTGGCCTCATGAATAACAAAATTCACCCTTGAACCGTTTAAATCGTTTGGTTATAGAGAATGTGACTATACCAGCCAAGGTTAGATTTGAATCTTGCGGAGAGGGTGAGAATGCACAAGTAAAATTAACTGGTGAAATATGCTTTTCGTAGGCCAATTATTATACATAGGTTATTTATGAGCCATGATTGGTATATTTAAACTCCGTTGTAGAATCCAGTATATTTTATGTCAACAAATACTTAAATCGAGTATATTTATTAACAAAGAAAATTACAATCAAATACCTAATAACTGTTGCAAACAATCTACAGGTAGCTCAACTGATCCATATCAATACCAGTCGGAAGCGTGCCCAAGACGCTGGCTGCATGGCCCACATCCCCGCTGTATGGCAATGCTGATGCGCTGTGCCAGATACTCACCAGCTCTCGGATAACGCGCCGCTTCTCAAAAATTATCTAAAAAAATATCTAAGCGTCTAGTTGCTCAGATAATTTTTTGAAATTCCGGAGAGCCTCGGTCCCTAACTAACTCATGTAAAAAAATAATAATACATTGATAAATGAAAACTAACTGATAACAAGGTAATCATTCATCATCATCATCGGCCTATACTGGTCCACTGCTGAACATAGGCCTCCCCTAATGAGCGCCATAGCGCCCTGTCTTCAGCTTGCCGCATCCAGCATCTGCCAGCAGTCTTTCGCAAATCGTCATCCCACCTGGTCGGCGGGCGTCCTACACTACGTTTGCCGAGTAGCGGTCTCCACTCAATAACACGTTTACCCAAACGGTTGTCGGTTCTTCTCGAAATATGGCCAGCCCACTGCCACTTCAGCTTGCTAATCCTTTGAGCTATGTCGAAAACCTTGGTTCTCTGTCGGATGTATTCGTTGCGAATCCTATCCTTCAGAGAAACTCCGAGCATAGCTCTCTCCATAGCTCGCTGGGCGATTTTAAACTGGTGGACCAGCCCTGCCGTGAGTGTCCACGTCTCAGCTACGTAGGTCATGACGGGTAGGACGCAGGTAGGACGGTAGGACGAAGGTAATCACTAAATACTGAACATTTTTGAAATTGGAGTTCGAGAATGAATAAAAGTCAAATTGATGTACGCTTTTTTAATTACTACATTGTTTTGCGCTTCCGCAGTTTAATTCAATGATACCAATGTAGTAACATATTTTGACTAATATTTATTTGTTTTCACTCTTTTGTTTACAAATAATATTTAGGACTCCAAATCCAAGAGTATACCTGTTTTGTTCACTCTGAGTGTTTTAAAAGGCAGCTGTTCCGCAGCCGAATTTTACCGTTGAGTGTAGGGTAAATTGCGCCATCACGGTCCACGAATTTAGCACTTCTAAGAACAATTTTTATTTTGTACCTTCTTAACTGGTACCTAAAGCTCAGACCACCTTTTTTCATATCGATCAACGTTTAATATTTTCTCCAGAATCCATATAAAAATGTTCGTTTTTGTATAACTGAGCTTGATATGATGCATGAAGACGGATGGCAGCTTAACTAAACATAATGAGACTAGCAGCGCCTCGCGGTTTCACCCACGTTATTCCCGTTCCCGTGAGAATTCCGGGATCAAACATAGCCTATGCCACTCCCTGAAAAGAAAGCTTTCGAATGGTTAAAGAATTTTTGAAATCAGTCTAGTAGTTTTTAAGTTTATTCGTTACATACAAAAATATAAATATTTCCTCTTTATAATATTAGTGTAGATATAGCGATTATGAAATAACACTTTGACTTTTGATAAAATGTAATTTATTTACATAGCGACGCGTGACCCGAGAGCTGGTGAGTATCTGGCACAGCGCATCAGCATTGCTATACAGCGGGGCAATGCAGCCAGTGTCTTAGGCACGCTTCCAACTGGTATTGATATGGATCAGTTGAGCTACCTGTAGATTGTTTGCAACAGTTTGCAGATAGCTTAATTGTTTATATTGTAAATACTAGTTTTAATTTAAATTTGTTATTTGATTGTTATTTTCTTTCTGAATAAAGAATGTATATGCATTATAGTATTTATTTACCACTGAACCAAAATCTAAATAATAAAATTACTAGTAAATATATAAACAAATTTGCCCAGGCGACTTCGTCAGAGAGGTCAGACCTGAACAAGCGAATTGCGAAGTTGGTACGGCGCGACCTTCGGAGCTCCAACACACGCCTCATTGAAGAGGCGATAGAGCGAAACCGAGGGTCCAAAGTATTCACTCAGCAGCTTGGCAGGAGCCACCTGACGAAGCTTAAAACGCACGATGGGAGGACCGTATTGTCGAAGCCGGAGATCTCTGCTGAGATAGAGGATTTCTATGGCCGTTTATACGCTGCACATGCCCCTCGTGCCCAACGGGACGACCACGATTCACGAGCCACCCTGACACGCCACTACACCGACGAACTGCCAGACATCAGTCAAGACGAGATCGGGATTGCTCTGAGGCAGCTTAAAAATGGAAAAGCCCCCGGTGAAGACGGCATTACTTCAGAGCTTCTGAAGGCAGGAGGAGCCCCTGTTATACAGGAGCTGCAGAACCTGTTTAATGCCGTCCTTCACAGTGGGAGAACTCCAAAGGCGTGGAGCGGGAGTTTGGTGGTGCTCTTTTTTAAGAAGGGAGATAAAACCCTTCTTAAAAACTACAGACCCATCACACTCCTGAGCCACGTCTATAAGCTTTTCTCACGAGTGGTCACGAATCGTCTCGCCAGGAGGCTCGACGAGTTCCAGCCACCGGAACAGGCCGGGTTTCGCGGAGGATATGGTACCATAGACCACATACACACGGTGAGGCAGATTATACAGAAGTCCGAAGAGTATAATCAGCCCCTGTGTCTGGCCTTTGTGGACTATGAAAAGGCCTTTGACTCTGTCGAAACCTGGGCTGTTCTGGAATCCTTACAGCGTTGCCAAGTAGACTATCGTTATATCGAGGTGCTGAGATGTCTTTATGATGCCGCGACCATGAATGTCCAAGTACAGGGCCAGCAGTCCAAACCCATCCAACTGCGCAGAGGTGTGAGACAGGGGGATGTTATATCCCCGAAACTGTTCACAAGCGCGTTGGAAGATGTGTTTAAGACGCTGGACTGGAAAGGTAAGGGCATAAACATAAACGGCGATTACATCTCACACCTGCGATTCGCTGATGACATAGTCTTGATGGCGGAGTCGCTGGAGGAGCTGAACCTGATGCTGGACGGCCTAGCTTCAGCCTCACGACGCATCGGTCTTGGCATGAACTTGGATAAAACCAAGGTCATGATCAATGGCCACATTGATCCGGGACCGATCGTCGTACATGGCCACCTTCTCGAAATTGTTTCCGAATACACTTACCTTGGGCAGATTCTGCAGTTGGGTAAAAACAATTTCGAGAAGGAGGTCAAGAGGAGGATCCAGCTAGGTTGGGCAGCGTTTGGGAAACTACGTCGAGTCTTCTCGTCATCCATACCGCAATGCTTGAAAACGAAAGTTTTCAATCAGTGCGTCCTACCCGTCATGACCTACGGAGCTGAGACGTGGACACTCACGGTAGGGCTGGTCCACCAGTTTAAAGTCGCTCAGCGAGCTATGGAGAGAGCTATGCTCGGAGTTTCTTTGAAGGATAGGATTCGCAACGAATACATCCGACAGAGAACCAAGGTTATCGACATAGCTCAAAGGATTAGCAAGCTGAAGTGGCAGTGGGCTGGCCATATCTCGAGAAGAACCGACAACCGCTGGGGTAAACGTGTTCTTGAGTGGAGACCGCGACTCGGCAAACGTAGTGTAGGACGCCCTCCGACCAGGTGGGATGACGATTTGCGAAAGACTGCTGGCAGATGCTGGATGCGGCAAGCTGAAGACAGGGCGCTATGGCGCTCATTAGGGGAGGCCTATGTCCAGCAGTGGACTGAAAAAGGCTGATGATGATGATGATGAAACAAATTTGAACTAGTATTGCAATTGAAACAGTTCAACTTACTACAGACTGTTACGAACAATTTAAAGGTAACCATAACCACAGAAACCAAAGAAAATAATTATTATGTTTTAACATATTAATATATAGCCGTATTGGTGCCGGCTTAGAATTTGCACCACCACAACTCTTCCCGTGAGTGTCGTAGGAGGCGATTAAACTAGATTATACTAGACTAGACTAGCACTTTCATGGCTGAAAACACAGAGAGCGATCTGCAAGTACGTGTACCGATGGCGCGCCCCTGCGGGTCGCACCGCCGGCGCTAGCAGTGGTCGTGTTATGGGACAAACACCGGGAGGCGGGCAGCAATGCCTCTTGCAGAATAAATCTACCACCGAACTACGATCCCCAACCCGCATGCCCAGCGTGGAGATCATGGGAATTACCAGCCATGAGTTAAAAAAATCAGGGGGAGGCCTGCGTCCAGCAGTGGACCATTAAAGGCTGTTGGGTGAGGGGGATGTTTTAATGTTTGTACTTAAAGATATTTTCGAGCATGTAATTAGGAAAATAACTGCTATCAAACTTGCTAGGTACCTAAATCGAGAAAAACCACACAGTTTGTAAAATGTTCTTGGCAATGACTGCGAAAATTCCATGAATACTATCAAAAAATGAATTTCAGCTCGACCTTGACCTGTCAAAGGTCTCCCAAGGTCCAGTAAGCAATACATAGCTAAGCAATATAATACTAGTAAATACAGGGTGTTCGGTTGAACGATGTAGAGATTAAAGGAGTGAGACCAATTTGATAATTATTTTTAATTACATTTTGGCATACGGGTGAAACGGATATCGGTTTGTAAGTTTAATCAAATTTTCTTATGCGTTTACATTAAGGCATATTTTTTTATTCAGTGTTTAATCAATATGATCATAATTATCCTAGTCGTGTAATAGATTTTTTATGTAGGTTTCAAATAATTTTTAAAAATACAGTTTTTCAACACTATGAAGTAATATAATCATTTTATTTAATTAAATTTACACTGGCTTCTGCCTGCGGCTTCACATGGCATATTTATATCCCTTGGGAACAGATTTGTGAGATAAAAAGTCTATGTTACTCACCATCCATTCAACTAGCTTTGTGCCAAATATCAAGTTGATTGGTTCCTTAGTTAGGGCAGAAACACAAACAAACAAACACACTTTCGCATTTATAATTTTAGTATAGATTGCCCACGACGCAGTGAATGCGTTAAAGCTTGAATTTTAGTAGGCATAATGTGGTTAACCATGATTACGTTACTTCTCTTGCTAAGTTACACAGCTAGCTAAGCTCCCTCTACATTGTTCCATTCCACCAAACACCCTGTACAAACATAGCTGGTAAGAAAGAGGGTTTTTATTAATTATGATTGAAGGCTTTGCTAGTTTGAAATGTACCTAGTAGGTAGGTAGGTACTTAAATGGCAGAGAACTTGGAGGGTTGCCAGGTGAGAATTAAGATGTTGAAAGCAAAAGTATGGATTTGGTTAGTCGATTCGACACAGTAAAGCTTGTGCACATTAAAAACATTTCTGTGCAAAAATGCTTACTACAAAATATGAGATTATCTAGAAGAATATTATTTGGTTGTTTGAGAGCCCACTTAAATATTGATGTATTCTGTTTTTTAGTATTTGTTGTTCAAGCGGCAAAAGATATACCGTCATCTGTGAAAAATTCAACTGTCTAACAATCACGGTTCATGAGATACAGCATGGTGAGAGACGGACAGACAGACAGACGGACGGACGTCCCGTTCCAGTTTTACATTTTGGGTTATGAACCCTACAAATTCGCAGTTGACCGTTTAGAAATTATTTGTTTGATGGCATACATTATGTAAACCTGAGTGGGATTATAATGTATTTTTCTAACCTACTACAGATTCGAAGACATTGGATTGAATAAAGTTAATACGAGTATATGCTAAAGAAAACAAACAGACCCAAAAAATAAATTTTACCTCATTCAACGATTTTGTATTGTGCACAGATTAGGCTCAGGCACAAAGAACTCTTTAGAGTACGACAGTTAAAATAAAATGAAAAATGCGGTAAAAAAATGTGAAACCAATAATTTTATGTACTTTTTGGAGTTTTAATATTCCAAAGAGAGACAAAAGCTCTCCTAAGAAAATTCTCAATCCCAAACCTCAACATTGCAATCAACCTTATCATTTCAGTGACCTTAAACTAGCTTCTGTCTGCGGTTTCGCTCGCACTTCTCCGGGATAAAAAGTAACCTACATCCGTGTTTGGGATACGATCAATCTCTAAACCAAATTTCAATATGACACGTTCTACCGTTTAGGCCTGAAAGCATAACTGACATACAGAGTTATTTTCGAATTTTATAACATTATTATGGATATTCAGTGGACTAATAAAGGCTAATGATTATGATGATGTATATTATACTGCCTGCAAAAATAAGTATCTCTATAGCCATTTATTTCACTGCAGTCCCAATAACCTTCGTGTCTGGAGACCATAAAATAGTTCAGTATTGAAACTACGCCCTTTTCAAAGTTACTGGGGCGATAACCACGTGGCTAATGTATGCAAATATAGGAAAATCGATGCCGTATTATAGTTTGCTGTAACTTTTAAAATGTGTACAAAGTTTACAACAAGAATGCATGTTAGTTTTACAACGTAAGGAAGAACTTGTAAGACAATGTTTCTCTTCTGACCGCGCGGCTTCTTAGCAACTCTACAAACTTGATGTTTTGTAGATAAGCATGAAGATAATAATAATATTCTTTTCCTCTCACAAAGGCACATACTTAACCCCACTTGCACAACAATATAAATAAGTCTGGTTGAAGATTTGTATGGTTTGACAACTCACTAATCAAAATTAAGCTAGTTAATTATCGTTGTGCAAGCGGTTCTTAATCTACATAGCTTATGTGACACCACGAACATTAGGCAGTGAAAGCGTTAATTTATTAATACAACCTGAGTTGTGAGAGAGACTGGTGCCTGTTATAGGTTTATGAAAAACCTGTAGAGCGTCACCATTAGAAGATATACCCCACATTCCGAAATAAAATTATTATAATAAATTAAATAGTTTTATTTCTTTTACTTAATCTATACAAATCTTTCAATTGCTTTGGAAATCCTGTATCTAAAAGTACCTAATTAATGTTACTATAATTTTCACGTAAGTGTGTATTGTGTATGTAGGTGGGGTTATTTATGTGCTACCACGAAACTATCTCCAGTAGGGTTTTCGTGTCCTGGTATGTAAGGGTCAGTAGCCAGTCTGTAAGTATTAAAGTCATTCATAACGGGATAATATTTACCATGATTCGATTTTTGAGTTTTTCAACATTTCGGCACAGTTTCATGCGCCATGTGTTCTTCCGTGATCATGGCGCATGAAACTGCGCCGAAATATCGGAAAACTCAAAAATCGAATCATGGTAAGTATCCCGTTATAAATGACTTTCATGTTAATAACCATGATTGTTTTAAAAGTTTTATAGTCTGTAAGTAGTTTTTCAAATTATGATGTGATGATGTTTGAGATACGTTCTACAGCGTACATTAAATTCCTGAAAAATTTAACTTATAATGTAAGGGACCACCATATCAGCACCTATCAATATCAGTACTTTTAGACAGCAACGAAATAATCATCAACATCTGATTGACAAATGGCTAACATATCACCATTTTTTTTTATTATTCGGCAGTTTTTCACGAGATAAATACTAATTAAGCGAGAATATTTTTTTATAGAACCAATTCGAGATCATTATCTATACAATGGCGAAAAAATTATCACATACAGTCCATTAATTGACGTGGAAATCGATGAATATAAAAAAACACATACAGTTGAATTTACCAATAGTGGAACCTCCTCCTAGAACTGAAAACAAAATCTTTTTCAAAAACACCTAAAACGTCTTGCAGAGTTTTTTTTTAAAGTTAATAAAAATATAAACTTTTGCATTATTGTAACATCAGCATTTTTTGTGATCTATTCAGTCAAGTCTGAATGTTTTGCTTCTTTATAATCAAGGACAAAATACTCGTAATAAGCTTCTTTCGTCGCAGTCAGGTACAATAATTTGATACCAAAAATATTTTATGTAGCATAAACCTCGCTATGGCGCTCATTAGGGGAGGCCTATGTCCAGCAGTGGACTGGTATAGCATGATGATGACGATGAAACTTCATGAGGATAATATTCCATTTAACCCAGAAATAAAAATATCACAATTCAAAAATCTCCATAATTCCCTAACGTACCAATGGAATTATTGGCAACAAAATTTATCTGAAGATTTTTCAGATGTTCAGTGGAACGACTATCTCATTGGAGCCAATTTCCTGCAGCACTACTTCGTTGAATTCGTTTTACACTTCTCCGTTTATATTGGACGTTTCACAACCCGTTAAAAACTTATTGATACAGAAAAGCTGTTCATTTTTGTAAGGAAAGTAAATTTGTGGAGTATTGTAAATTTTATATACTTTCTACAAAAGCTCGGATTATACTGGCACCAAGTGGAAGCTCACGTATTGTGAATTAATGTAAAAAAAAAAAAATTCAATTGTGTACAACAGCCGTGTGGTGAAGGCTTAGAACTTGCACCACCCCAACTCTTCCCGTGGGTGTCGTAAGAGGCGGCTAAGGGACATACATTGCGGGGCGGGCAGCAGCGCCTCTTGCACAATATCTACCACCGAACTGCATCCCCAAACCGCATATCCAGCGTGGGGATTACGGGCATTACCCCCCCCCCCCCCATGAGATAAAAAACCAGTGGGAGGCCTGCGTCCAGCAGTGGACCATAGGCTGTTAAGGTGAGGTGTACAAACAACAAAATCAAAATACACATTATAAATCATTTAAGTCTTACCAGATAATGTGAAGTAAGGATGAGGCACATCATGTCTATGACATGTCTTTAACACAAGTTAAAGACATGTCATAGACATGTCTTTAACTTAGATGTGCCTCGTTGACCGTTTCGAAATAGTGCCAATTTTTTTTGTTATATTAAAATTTTCCGCATTCTACAACGAATAAAATTTGGGGAATGTCTGCGTGTAGCCAAGATGAGACCTGTCAGATGCTAGTAGAGGGTGTTTTGTGCAGGTATAGTCGCGCTCAAAATCCTAATCTATATATATAAAACGGTCCCGTCCCTCCCCGCTTGCCTCACATACCGCCAAAATGGCCTTCGAAATACCTACTGCGCAGGTAACTACGTGATCCGTCAAGTCTCATCTTTGGTTGCGCGCATTGTAATTCGTCGTAAATCGTAAACTAGGTATTTCCTAAAAACTTATTTGAAAAGATTATCTTGAATTATTAATTATTGTTATGTAAATTAACGCTTTCACTGTCTAGTTTCTGTAGCTATGTTTGTACCTTTGTGAGCGAAATAAACATTATTATCATGAATTCATTTGTATTTGTGGAGCATTTGAGAAATTGATAGAATAAAGGCTAAGATCAACATTTTCTCAAATTAATCAAAGTTCGTTTCAAAATGGATTTATAGCAAATAGTTTATTATTTGCGGCAAATTCTTTTACTGTTAGTTTAAATTCTTTTAGGAAAAGTATTCAAATCTCGCGCCAACACAAAACCTTTAGACATCCCATTTTTGGTAAAAAGAAACCTTTATAAAAAATCAATAACAAAACAGGCATACTAATGTTACTTTCATGTCAAATCAATATGAAAGTCGCAATGACCCACATAGGGGGTTATAGGGGAGATGAGGCTAAGGTGGATTACAGAAATACAAAAACAACCAGTGGTTGAATGCAATGACTGCCTTTCCTTTAGTCACGCGATCTTAGCGTCGCAAGCTTACTGCCAACTATTTGGTGAGTTAAGAATAATCTAGAAGTGGGCTTTTAATTTTTTTTTGTATCAGTTTGAAAAATGTGCTCTTTTTATCGATTTAATGGCTTAGTGTATCTACCTTGGCGTAGCATCTTCAATAAACTTACAAAACCTACGCTACAAAACAAAAATGTAGGAAAATAGCATCTCCTCAATTTGAAAGAAACATTGATACAGTGTGAAAAATATTTTTGCACTTTGCTCAAAATTTTTGTCACTATAGCGGGTGTAAAATTCGATTTTACGCCCTAATGTTAAAAGTATATTTTCTTTTTAATTTTTGTCTGAAATCATTTTTAAGACTTTCATCCTCATGGATAAAGACCCGAGTTTTTGGTGATCCATAAGAAAATATCACTTTAGTTGAATTCCTGTCTGCAGTTAGGTCAATTATATCTATTGTAAATACTAGTTTTAATTGAATTCTATTATTTTAAGGTTTTTGAAAATGAAACTGGTTTTTGGTGATTGTTGGTTCTATTATTTTTCTATGGATAGTTATTAATTGGTAGAATGCGTAGGCTCCATGTAGAATGTGGAGATTGATACTTTGAGTTGCGTGTAACATAGACACAAAAATATGGTATCAGCGCAAAATCTCTGGAATGTTTTGTTTACCTACTGCAAAAAAACTGAACGTGGCATATTACTTAATCAAAAATGTCATTAAAAAAATAAGTTAATAAAATGCAAATTTAACAGAAGGCCATAGAAATAATAAACATAATTTTATCTGTGAAACGTGAAATATATATTATTTAAAAAGTAAGTAGTAAAATGAAATTGACAAGTTAGAGTCGGATCGCACACGGAGGGTTTCGTACCATCTTTCAAAACTATTTCGGAAAAGGAACCCTAATAAATTGATTTCTTGAAGAGGTTGAACAAGTCAACAATCTCATTCAATTCCGTGCGTTGTTGTTAGCGCGATCCAAGTCTGGCAAAAATTTCATAAAAACATAATTCTGTCGCCTGTTTGGGGACCCCCTTTAAATTTTTTTGCTTTTGTAACAACGATATATGTTTTACTTACTTTTAGAAAAAATCGTTTACCTACATATAACAGTTGAAGAGATACACTTGGCTGTAAAAGGAAGAAAATTGAATTTCAATTTTCTACCTTTAACAGCCCGTTGACGGACAGACAGTGGAGGTTTATAGGGTCCGGTTTTTACCCTTTGGATACTGAACCCTAAAAACTGTGCAATATTTTACTGAATAAGTTTTGATTGTTTTAATTTCTCGCAATTGAAGTGAAAAGGAGAGTTTTTTACTTGGGTTGAAACCACCCATTAAAAATCGGTCTTGTCATCCTCCCTCGAGCAACCTCCGCTACGCTCAGAAGTATATTTACCTCTTACCTCATTATAAAATGGGGTGGTTTAGTCTCTTGTTAAAAATATACTGATAACCAATCTTCAAAAACTTACTTTATCTTAGTAAACTTAAATATCGTTATCAAAGAAAGTACCTAGACTAAGTTCAGTTTAGTTTACTTTCTTTGATCTTAGTTTAGAAAATCTTTTAAAATTAGCATGAACATTTCAAAAGTTCTGCAATAAAACTTTCTTATCCACACCCAGACTCCTTCTTCAAAATTCTAAACCCTAATCTATCCCTAATCCCTCATTTTAATTTCGTTTTAGGCTATTCGTGCTTGGTACCCAAGGAATGCACAATAATTTCTTGCCGTCACAGATTAAAAACGTAATTAGTGTGAGTACTCAAGGGATTGAAATGAATTTAGAGAAATGAAACAAAGGCAAATCCCACAGGGGCAATAAGTTTCTAGAAAATAATTCTCATGAAAAGTCTTCAGCGATAATGCTTCGCAATTTATTTGAATGTGCTTTCAGATATTTTATCTCTAAATACTTAGAAAAGCTGAGCGTTACACTTGATTTGGGATTTTCTTTAATGTTGTTAAATATTAAAACGAATTTGATCTCATTCTACTATATTTTAGTGAAAATCAAGGAATAATTTAAGACAACAAATCACTCGTTTTGGGATAATTCAACGAAAAGGCTAATTACATCTAAAATGAATTGTTTTTTTATCTAATTAAAAAAAATAATTTGATGACATATTCATCCTCTAACTACAAAATCTAACAAACTTGCATTAACTAGAATCTTGTCAGTATGAAAATTATTTGATGACATATTCATCCTTTCAACAAATCGAGTCTAACAAATATGTATTATCTAGAATCTAGTCAGAATGTTGTGAAAAAGATTTCAATGATATTTCACGCTGAAATTATAATAGGCCACTTCTGAAACAATCGAAGGCAACAAAAGCAATACCTTGGTCGCTATAACGACGAACAACCCCACTGTTTACGAGCCGAAGTCTGCACGAGAAACAGTAACGCACCACCTTCCAAACCAAACGGCCACCAAGCAGGCTCTATGCCAACAAAAATAAAAAAAACATGAACCAAAAAGTTTAAACTACAAACCGACGTTTGACGATGTCACATTCTAATTCCAAATTCAAAAGCGTGAAAAATGATTCGGACAATAGTGTTGTTTTTAAATCTGTCGATAGTTCTCTCGGCGCGGGAACCGAAGCAAATCACCTTAGCCAATCAAGGGACTGTTTCAGGCATGTACATAACAAGATTTCGGACGAAGAGAATAGCGGCTTATTTGGGTATACCGTACGCGCAACCACCGATTGATTTTCGAAGGTTCATGCCACCGGAATACACCGATCTACCGAACTGGGAGGGAGTTAGGAACGCCACACTATACGCCCCGGATTGTATGCAAAGCGACCCTAAAAAGGAGGATGTACACAGTACGCTAACCAAACACGATGAGTTGTTCATGAAGTTGCAAGATTCCCAAATGGAGGAGCCGAGAAAGAACGAGTTTTCTGAGGATTGTCTTTATTTGAACGTTTACGTTCCAGATGGTGAGTGATGTGACATAGACACATATTATCCACGTATCTTTTTTATGTTGAGGAAGCTAATTGTATAGATTGTCGTGGTTTTTGAACTATGGAACTTAAATAAATAAAGCATTATAACCATGGAGTCACGGTTCATAGTTACTTGTTACAATTCAATGCCAGGGTCGTAGCAATCTCCATCCAATATTAAAACATTCCAAGACTTTACTGAGTTGTATTGACTTAACAGGAGATTTCCATTTGATCAAACTTTATTTGAATTTCCTAAATGTAAGTCAGATTACCAAAGCGAACGGGTTTTTTAACTTTTTAATGCCAGTTGACATAACGATAATTTCGCCCCATTAACAAAATCTGTGACTTGATAACTTTACCAACCTTTCACCAAATAATGTTTTTGGCAACATTTATAATTTATGAATTAGAGAATATTTTTCTGTTATCTTCTATACAAAATACGTTAAACCGCGGGATTTCCACGTTAAGGGTGTTAGAACAAAAGTCAAATAACCCAGCAAAAAGGCCAAGGGCCTGAGAGCAAACGACTCGAATAATCCGACAAAAAACAAGTCATGAAAGGCTCAGGCCCACCCTCTGGAATCTTTGACAAATGATTCGTTTCATCGATCAAGTTCACACTTAGTTCACATCACTAGCTATTTGTGAGGACAATTCTTTTGTTTTATCTTTGTTTGATGTTTTGTTTTGGTTTATGCTAGAAAATTGCATGAATTTGGCTATTATTGGATGTAAATAGTTTCAATTGTATAGGTACGATCACCCTACTTGTACATATTATAGAAACAAAAAAATTGCGACGTAATAAATCACTAGTAAGAGAATAAAATCACGAGTGAGAGAGGAATTAGTGGTATATGTCACTGATAGCTTTGATGTAGATGTTAGAGGCTTTACTGAGGCTTTCGAGAACTTCTAATGAATGGAAAGATTTTCTCAAAAGTTTCTTGAACAGTCTTCTTAAATCGGTAATATTATATTTTAATTGATTCTTTATTATTGAACTTGTGATTTAAAAAATGCATTATTCATGAATAAAATATACCTTCTCTAGCCTTCTCGTAAAATATAATGATTAAAAAAATATATAATTCTTGGTAGGTATTAAAATTACCCCCCAATACGAGCCAAAAAAGCATTTACCTAGGCCAAGGTCCAGGTGTGAGCTGTTATGTATTGGCTGGTGTTAGTCGTATTACCTATATAGTCGTATTTTTTATGCGACTAAATATTTCAATTATATTCTTTCAACTTATATCGATAATCTTTCTCGGTCTGTTTAAAACACTACGTAGTTAATATATGACGTCATTCATCTTGTCTTCTTATTTGGTACTGTACGTGGCTGGTTGACAGAGGGTAAGCTATTTCACAGTTCCCCTCTGAGAGAGATGATACTCACCCAGTTGTATTGTTTTGACACACGTTCTCTGATTGTTTTGTACAACGAAATATAAGTACCGACCTACTATAGGTATAAACCATACTAATATTATAAATTCAAAAGTAACTCTGTCTGTCTGTCTGTAACATTTTCACTCCTAAACCTCTGAAGGGATTTGATGAAATTTGGCAGGGAGGTAAATGATATGTCAGGGACGGTCAGACTTCTTGAAAACCGCGTGCGAAGCCACGGGCAGCTTCTAGTACAATATGTACGAATAAGTTTACGAATTGAAAATACTGTTATTTTTTTTAACAAAACTATACTACCTTTATAGTCTGTTATTACTCGCCAAGACAGATTTCGTAAAGCACCAACGCTACGTCAATTCACGATAAAACAGACGGACAACAAAGTGATCCTATAAGGGTTCCTTTTTTCCTTTTGAGGTACGGAACCCTAAAAATACGTAAATTCACAATAAAAAAATGACTGTTTCTTTAATGTAGTATAAGCTTTCTAAAGCTATGTAGGGACTTAGTTAGTAAACCTAAAACTTTTTTATAATTATTGACGTTTCCTCATATAGAAAACTAGTTTCTGCCCGCGGCTTCGCAGAAGTTGTTTCTACGAAAAGGTTTAAAAGTTTTTTCTCTCCCATGAAAACTGATTTATGGCAAAAAAAAATTGTATATATTTCGTTCCAGGCCTATAACGACTTTTTAAAGAAAAAATAACAACCATCCATAAAAACAACGAAATTTCGCATTTAGAATATTAGTGTGATAGATAGATAGAAAATGCATTTATATTTGTATTTATTTGACCTTTATAACATAGGAAGGCAAGTCATGTTGTACAAATCATATTTAAGAAATTTTAATTTAACAGTATATAATACACAATATTTATATTCCATTCATAATAATTCAAGTCGTTAAAAGAGGTTTTCGAACTTATTACTATGCTTTATTGCACACATGAATTTACATAAAAAACAAAAGTAAAAGAAGTAAAAAACAAATATGTAATAATTGGCGGTCTTAATGCTTAAGAGTGTGATGTCAAAGTCAAAGTCAAAGTCAATAACTTTATTTCTTTAGGCTTACAAACTAAGCACTTAGACACGTCAAATATAATACTATAAACAGGTTTACAAATAGTCATTATTATCAAATAAGAAGTTATTGATTTTATTCTATTCGCTTCAATTTTTTCTAACTGTCCCCATTTCAAATGCCAATGTCAAAAGCAAACCCGATCTGTGAATATTGAAGCGTGTAAAATATGGCACTCAGGAAACGGCATAAGAAGTCCTTCATTAACCCAGTTTTGGCAATCCACGATGTAACCCCTCGATCTGATAAGAAAGTCATTTCGGCCACGTTAGGTACTTAGGCCCTGATTACACGTAGTGAGTAGGCACTAACTTACGGTGGTGAGACACTAAAATGATGCAGTGGTATGCCGGTAGAGTCTCTGTTTGAGAAAAGAAAAGAAATCTTTGTTTTTGTGATTCTCACCCCATTCCCTGTCATCCCATTCTGAAGGGTTGTATCAAATAGATATGCAATTTATACATCGTATTGGCTACCTATAAACAGATTTTGATGCTTTTTATGCAAGTAAATGTCAAAAAACTAAAGACAAATGGAAAATCTTGAATATTTTTGAAACCACTCCGCTCCGCCCTAAAGCTCCGAAGACTCGTCGAAGCGTTTATGAGCAGTCTGGCCAGTGAACTCGCAACGTGTAACCAAAGCATAACCTACCAGCAAATGTTGTCGATAGAATCCAATAAAAGGCTTTTAAGTTCGTTGGTAAAAATTCAATACTTACCCCCGAATACTCAAACGCAATTCTGATATAAGAACGAGTTGCATTTTTATGACAGTTTGCAATGAAAAACTGTCACAAAAAATTCAAATAATTCGTCACTTGAGACGTGCTTAAATCTGAGATGCGTTTCAGTATTCAGTACCTTGAATAAAGGCTAACCAGCCTTTCTTCAAGGTCGGGAAGATAGTATTGCATTTTTGAGACAAGTGTCTTATAAATCGACGGCTCTCTCTGTGCTCGACTATTTTGTTTCCTATGCCCTGTCATTACCCTCTTTCTTTCACAAATGTGTAAGTCAAGCTTTAACTCGTGGTTCACTAAAAATAATATAAGCTGTATATAATAATATGGTGCCACATAGTTGTCTAGGTACTTAGCTGAAAGTGGGTGATTCTAGACCCCGAGGGGATAAATTTTTGTGCGACAACTTTCTGAATTTCAAATATTTTTATTTTTTTTTTAATAACTTAGAAGAGTTTTCTTCATATTCGAGTTTTTTTACGTGTATTCTTACATTATGTTTCATGGCACCCTATATACTCACATTTGCAAGTTGATATAACTGGTGGTACGCTCACAACACATTTTAAAAGAGTAGTACATAAATCAGCACTCGAATTTTGCACTAAATACTAACCATTTATAAAACTTTAGCCCATTACCACTACGGTGAAAAATTGGCACTTTTGAGGAAAAATATAGGGTTAGATGTTATTCACCGCCGTCGTTTATAAGGGTCTTGTGCCCTCAGGCGAGTGAGGAATCTAATTGTGAGCTTTTTATCGGACTCCACAGACACAGTGCGAGGTGGTACATCCGCTACTGCTATAGTGATTTACTAAACTAATAGTTCTAAGAATAGTAGACCTCGCGAGCACAGACTTTTTTCAATAGTTAATTTCCTTGTTATTGAGTTATTACTAAATTCATTAAAACAGAATATTTACGTAGGAAGGTACTATGTTTTTTTGTTTCTAAACACATGGTAAATAATATATCTTTTTTTTAATATTTTAGTAGTGAAAGGAATAAGAAAAATAAACAGGAATTACCCAATTTTTCAGGTTTATTAAATATAGAAATATTAACTGACATCGTTTATATGCAATGCTTGGAAACGAAAGTTTTCAATCAGTCCTACCCATCATGACCTATGGAGCTGAGACGTGGACAGTCATGGTAGGGCTGGTGTACCAGTTTAAAGTCGCCCAGCAAGCTATGGAGAGAGCTATGCTCGGTGTTACTGAAGGATAGGTTTCACGAATTCATCCGACAGAGAACCAAGGTTATCCACATAGCTCAAACGATTAGCAAGCTAAAGTGGCAATGGGCTGGCCATATCTCGAGAACCTACAACTGCTGGGCTAAACGTGTTCTTGAGTGGAGACCGCGACTCTGCAAACGTAGTGAAGGACGCCCTCCAACCAGGTGGGATGACGATTTGCGAAAGACTGCTGGCAGATGCTGGATACGGCAAGCTGGCTCATTAGCGAGGCCTATGTCCAGCTGTGGACTAATATAGGCTGATGATGATGGATGATACGGCGACGATACTCGATACGTACCTTTATTAAAGTGATTGCATAACAGAATTTGTTTCTTGGTAAGTTTGCAGGCAAATTCTATTATTCTGATCCAATAGAAAAAGTTCGACGTAAAATGGTAACGTAAAACAAAAGTACAGTGAAACTCTAAGCAAGCACATTAAAATTACTTCCCTGTTTCTAAAAAATAAATATAGAAATTTAATAACTTATTTTCCTAAACGTTTTCATGAATATTTACACAAAAAGTAAAATTAGGGGTTTAATGGCCGTTAAGGCTTTTTCAGGAAATTATTCTATTTAACTTGCAAATCAAATACGGCGTCTGTGAAAAATGTTAATTCAACGTCACGTGACAGCCCTAACAATGTCATAATTTGCATTTTCGATACCTATAAGGTTCTAAAACAGACAGACTACACCTACATTATGTATAAACACCTAAGGTATTTCTTTTCCAAGCTGGTGCGATTGGTTCATGGTTCATTTATTGGTAAAAATATGGTATTACACGTCAAATACATACATTTAAGTTGTACAACTTAAAAATACCTAGTTATATCGATTTATTATTAGCAATTAAAATAATTAATTATTATACTGCAATTTCTAAATTATGAATATAATTTTAAAATATATAATTTATACAATTCCAATCAGTCAATTTCATTAAAATATCTTTTGTTTTTCACACTGACGCCAGAAAGCCAGGACGTACCTATACGAAAGGGAATCATGTCAGCTTTTAAAAAATATCTATACTGAAATAAAAAGTTCCAGACTTCTTAACTCAAAGACAAAGAGAAACAAACAATAAAAAAACAACACAAAGAGTCTTCACAGGAGAGCTTAAAGGCAAATGAAACAAATACTGGCGGTTTTAGCAGATCAATAAGGAATAATATTATTTATGACTGTGAAAAAGTTTTTTTTGTGAGCGAGCAGTACTTTTTAGCTTGCGAGCATATTAAGTTAGCATGTTAGATTTATTTGAACTTTATCAAAACACTAGCTAAGTAATTGGTAATTATTCTATACCACCTCTAATTTCTGCCTCAATTAAAACACTCAGTCACGAAATGAAACAAAACTAACTTAAGCGCCTAAATAAACGAATTGTATACAAACATAGAAATGTTTGAATATTTTCAACATGGAGTTTTTATTAATTGTTGGAAAAATTAGAAATTTATCATGTTGTTTATATGTTATATTCAAACCATAGTTGAGACTTAAACATTTATGTAGATGTAAATTATTCAAAAGTTTAAGTAAGGATCCGTTTGGGTGGGCTTGGTTGGTCGAGGTTTAAATGATAAATAGATATATTATATATTTATTGCACTATCACTAAATATACAGAAAATAATAATGAATAAACATAAACTTAATTCTAACTATATCTAGTGGCAATGTTAATATGCATAATTACTATGTGTAGGTATTTTATTAAAGTTTCATATAAATAAAGTAGAGATTATATTGCAATTTAATTTATTTGAAAATTCATAAACTTACACGATGAAATTATCTATTAATTTTTTATTTAAATATAAAAATAACAAAGAATTAATTAACAACCTGACATCTGTAGTATCTAACTAACTAAGCAAATTAAAAAAAAAATTGTAATAGCTTAATTAGATTGTAGCAATTTTTAATAATGTCTTAAAAATATTGTTTTAGAATGTTAAAAACGAAAACCTATGGGAACTATAAATCATAAGACTCATGAGTAAATTTATCATACAAAAGGCCGTTATTTAAATACACGTAGCGACGTCGTCGAAGGAAATTAATTAATGAACTCAGGATAGTGCTGTAGCTTGCCTATAGAAGTCGGAAAGCAGCAAATTATTAAAAGAGTCTATGGACCCGTATTATAATAAGCTTGCTCAGACGTCGATATATGCTTTAGAAACGATTTCCTAAGCCAGAAGCGTTGCTTAAGTTTCATAATATTGCGTGCCTAAGATAATAAGGGGTAAACGTGTTCTTGAGTGGAGACCGCGACTCGGCAAACGTAGTGTAGGACGCCATCCGACCAGGTGGGATGACGATTTGCGAAAGACTGCTGGCAGATGCTGTATGCGGCAAGCTGAAGACAGGGCGCTATGGCGCTATGACTGGTATAGGCGGATGATGATGATGAAGATAATAAGACAAACTTTATAATAAAATAAAAAAATAAAATGTTTTTATTTCAGACACAGATCCATATCATTGTTAATACAGACTTATATTAATATAAGGAGGCACATCAGATTATATCACTTACAAATTATTACAAATATGAACTAGGTACTTAAAATAAGTACATACTATACAGGCATTACTTTTATAGTAGCCATTCAAGCATCTACTTAAATAGGTAGCACTCGTGATGATTTCAGCATTGTTCGAATACAGTGTCTCGAGATTGGACTGTCCCATTTATCGGTCAATGAGCTCAGGATGCTGTTGGAGCTCTCGCGCCACCTGCGCAGCAGTGAGGCTGTATTGTGGCTGTATAGTGCCCTTTATGTAGTTTACGTTTCTTGAATAAATTTGGACAAGAGTCAGTCTGATTCGCGCGAGAACTATGATATTATCTTTATAATATACATTTTCTTTACTATATTTTACTTCTCTGAAACTGTGTTAGGAGACCGTTTCTTGCAAAACTTCATGATTCTAGGTCAATATAAAGTACCTAGATAGTCTAGATACCCTAAACGTTTTGATTAGATACAAATCTAAATAAGCTACATACCTAAACTTCAGCTTGACTTTTTACAGCTTAGTAATAAAATAACAGAACAAGACAACAAGGTTGTTTTATATCTAGGTTTTGCTTTATAGAGTTGTTGTAAAATTTTCCGTCTATTTTGTCTATTGAAAATTATTTGTAATATTTTCCGTCTTTCAATTTCCCTCGACACTAATGACTATTTCCCCGGGGGAAATGAGAAAAATATGCACGAAGAATTAACGCCTCCGTAAAACTTGATTACTAATGATCTTTAGATATAACTTCAGAGTATTTTCATATTCATATTCCAGTCTTGGATTTAAAAAAAGTCTTTTAAAACGTATATATTTTTAAGTTCAATGAATGATGAACGACCTAGTAACTAACGACATACTCTAAAACGTGTGGTGAAAAGAAGATTAAAAACGAAGGTTTCAGATACAAGTTAGATTTATTTGTTTTTTGAGAAGTACTCACGAATTTATAAGTGAACTTAAATAAATTATCTATCAGTTTATTTTAACTTTGAGGCAAGCTTCGGCTTTATTTCGAAATTTGTATCTTGTTCGCCATTATCAAACGGTTACTTGAAAAAAAAAAACAATTCTAAGGAGGTTACAGAAACATTTCTAGACGTGATGAAAAAGATAGGTATTTTACACACAGAGCTTTACTGTTTTAGTCCATTTCGATGTGAAAAAACACCTAATAATTAAAAAATTTGCTAACTGCAAGTTTGAAGTTTTGCTGCGACAAAAATTTGTAAGAAATTATGTTTCTTACAAACTTTAACCTTCTAGCAAACGATAACAAAAGCAAGCGCAGCAAACCGATTAAATCCTAATTATTTGTATAATTGGCAAATGTTTGGCGCGCGATATACACTCGCACTTGACAGATCTTGTTTTACATTAAGAAAAAAAGGAAAATTTTAAAAAATTAGCTGGTAGTTAATGCTAATAATATTAAATAAATACTAAATAATTATTTCCTTTACGAAATAATTTTCGTATGTCTAAAAGATGCACGCGGTTAGATGCACGCGGTTTAGGCATGCCCTACGTCAATCGTCCTCCCAACGTCTGTCTGTCTACCTCTCGGAACTTTTCTGTTCCGTGGTCTACCTCTTCCATGTTTCCCATCCTGTGAGTAACAGACCGTCGTCGTCGTCTGAAAGGACATTATTTACTCACTTGCAATTAAAAAAGACCGTTTTTATTATACCGCATGTCTAATAAGGATAAACGTGCGGTAACCTCATCGTAATATGATGAGCATGCCTCCCCAATAGGACCACGCTTGTCAGGTGGAATGGTTATCGCATTAGAGGTGTTAAAATACAAAGAAGGAAGCTTCTGCTCTACCTCTGGTATGTTCCCTTAAGGCTTCAGCGACAACTGTTCGCAAATTCAATTCGTAAATTATTGTGTTCCGTAATACCAAAAGTGATGACTGAAAACTTTTTGTATTTTCGACATGGTGTTGTTATTCTGTAAATAGACAGTATAAGCTAAGTTTCTCATCAAACAAAACGTAAGGTAGGTATTGTTGTTTTAATACAAAACAAATAGGATGAAAACATGACATTTTCGACGTAAAGTTTTTGCTGACAGTTCATTACAGGTGTGTATTATTATCATTAGGGGAGGCCTATGTCCAGCAGAGGACTAGTTTAGACTGATGATGTGTATTATTAGAAAAAAATAACCATGGACCTAGATAAATACTATTCATATACGAAAAACAACATGGTGGAACATTTATGGTGGAAATATGCTCGAATTACAAATCATTTTGGTAGTACGAGTACGTTTGTGTGGGCAAATCATCATCCGCAGGCCTCTTCATTCGCGGCTCTTACGATTTCTACGAACTGAGTTGAAGGGAATTCTTGCCCTGATACTGCCACGCACGGGTTGTTTATTTAGTAAAGGCTCAATTATTTAATCTGTGAACTTTGAGCCCCGCGCCGCGCCAGTCCTGTGATCCTAAGAACACAAATGACTTAGGAAAATTTATATTAAGATCTTTGCCTTGTACAGGATTGACTGCCTATTTTGAAAACACTGTTTAAAAAATAATGATAATTGTAAGTTTTTCTGATTTTTATTTGACTTTTTGACTGATTTAGAAGTGGATTGTGGAGATTAGAGAATTACCAGTAAAATAGGGTCAAGCTTCTCTTAGGTACGTGCACAATATAGTCCTTATTTATAGTAGTTTTTTTATAGACCTTTGTTTGTCCACAATGATGGAAAGTGAGAATATGTAACATTTTTGCTAAAATAAGTACCTATCTTAATTACCTTTAGGTAATTTCTATGAATATTTTTTAGAAAGGTTTATATTTCAAGGTAAACCCCAGGAATTATAGTGATTGGTACGTATGCATTGAATGTAGTGTTTACTATGGTGTTTATTGATTGAATAAACGCATTGTCAATCCATCTGTCAGTTCACACGTTGTAGGTAATTTACGAAGCTTTCTTTGAATTATTAAATCGTAAATTTTACCCCTACCTCCCTTTTGAGAAAATAGGACTGTTATATTTTATCGGTGACATTGAATACTTTCTTGGTGCAGAGGACAAATAATTTGGTGGTCCGGGTTTGATTTCCGATTAAAGACAAATTTATCTTCGAAACCGTAGGTACTGCTCGTAAATACGATAAAAAAATTAAGTGAGTACTTTTTGTAAGCGTGTTATTACTCATTTAGGTAGGTACTTACGTTAGATTTTCCAAACCATTTATTTCACAGGAAAAATTATAGCTTAATTTATTCCAGAATATAACCTTTGTATTTATGACTCAGAACAATAACTATTATTGTATACCAGTATTTTACAAATCTTTGAACACCTTCCAATGATTCATACAGTCGCCACTAGGTAAGGTAAAGTCGAAATCTGTAATTTGTGGCCACTTCGGAGAGTTTAAACTTTCTAAAACTTTGAATGAAAATTTAAGCTTCTTGGCTTGTAGCCGATAAATTTTCCTAAGTTCCAAATCTATTTAAATGTAAATTAATTAAGTTGGTTTTAAGAAAAGTTTTTGTTTATGTGGTAGGTAGGGTTGAATGGAAACCCAGGGATCAATTAGACAATTACCGAAATTTATTTGTTGAAAAAAAACATTTGGATTGATTGAACGCGGTCCGTTCAATCAAACCAAATGTTTTTTTTTGTATAATTTTGAATACACTTCAAGGCACGATATTTAGAAATTTACGTGATATTTAGATTACTACCGTTCATCCGACCGAGAGTTCTAATTTTGAAAACAAACGAAGTTGACCGATGACGTCGATGGCACGAAACGACCAACCTCCAAGTTGCTTCAGACGTGTCACCAACTGAGATCCTCAGAGCAATAACTGAGCTGAGATCCTTTCGTTTCGGATGTCCAAGAAATGAATGTCAGGATCATTTTCATAGTCAGGTCACCAAAGAACGGAACGGCTGGCCTTCCTTCGTTCCCATGTCATTCGTTCATACGAATTAAACTTTTAGCATATGCTTCCAGCTCTCCAGCAGGACGCATACATACATTTCAATCACATCATTTAAACCTACTCAAAATTACGAGTACAACCAAATTGTAAAATCAATGAGTTCTGTGTGTTTCGTTTTATAAAAAAATAGATAGATAGAAAATGCTTTATTGCACACATAAATATACATAACAAACAAAAATAAAAGAAGTCAACAACATATGTATCAATTGGCGGCAAATATGTATGTATTGTACCTACACTGACAGCTGTGTGGTGCCGGCTTAGAATTTGCAGCACCGCAACTCTCCTCGCGGGTGTCGTAAGAGGCGACTAAGGGACATAAACCGGTGACGGGCAGCAGCGCTTTCTGTAGAACAACAAATACCACCAAACTGCGATCATGACCCGACATGACCCGCATGACTAGCGGATTATGAGCATTTCCCCCCAGGAGATAAAAGCCAATGGGGCACTTTTCAGGTTGAGGTTCAGACCTCAACCTGAAAAGTGCCCCATTGGCTTTATATTATATTGGCCCATATTGATCCACAGCTGGGCTCAGGCCCAGCTGTGGATCAATATGGGCTGTTGAGGTGAGGTGAGGATATATTGTAACGTACCTATTCAAAGTCAAGTCAAAGTCTAAAAGACAAGCTCTAGTTACTTTGTGAATAGATGACACTGTGTGGATTGCCCCGCATTATTTGTCTCAGGACTGGGTAAATTTATTGTTTTCCCTGTAGGTGAAGCGAACGGCGCTTGAGTCCGTACAAAGTTTTTTTAAGGTTTGTTTGTGTTAATATAATACACAAATTAATGACCGAGACTCACCTAGTTCCTTGTTGGTTTTACAAGCTCTACCACGTCATTTAGGTCGCATTATGGTCATTAGGGTCGCAATAAAAGAGTTTATGATTATTGTTAAGCTAATTTACAGGTTTATTATGCGGGAATCAAGAGCTTTTATTTGAACACTGCAGTAATGCAGTTAGATGTTTAAGAGTAAAATTATTGGCCAATGAAGTTTCCTTATCGATAAAGATGTTTCCGATAGTTTCCAATAAACGGTAAAGTAATTATAGGACCAGCCAGATTTGAAAAGTATCTCAATTAGGTTCTATAGTGATAATGATCCAGTAGTAGGTAAAAACAATAATGTTTGATCAATTGATAACTGCCCTAGAAATGCATTTAAAATTTAAATTTTCCAGCTACTCTCTCTGGTGATGACGTCAGTAGGATGCGCGACTTTTTTTTATTATCCTGCTATAAATGAGCATGCATATCGCACTGCCACGGGGAGACAGCACGATTATGTGGGACTCCAACCCACTAAAAACCTCAGGGTGTTTCCGCCTCTGCAGCTTGTGGTGGGAACATGGGAACGAATTTCTCTTCCATGAACCCACCACGGCTGCCCGAAGATGCGAGATCTGAACAAATGTGCTGATGTTGCTGATAACAGTTGATACGTTCGCCTACACACAACCGTGTGAACGTGTGTTGCCTACTGTTTCATTTTCATTTCTGTTAAAAAACAGATTAAAAAAAACCGATGAACAAAAACGATCTTAGCTTTTTTTCTCAAATAGAGTAAAATACCCTATTGTATCAAGCCAATAAAGTGTTTTTGTTTTATTACAAATAAGGTTGTTCGTTTCGTGTTGGCGCGAGTTTCAGTTTATTATTTGTGGTTCTAACCACTAACAATATTATTTGGTTTATTTGGTCTATCATGGGTTCATAGAAGAAGTTTACGATTTGCAAATTACTTTTGCGCTAATTTTATCAATTGAAGAACTTAGAAAAATTAGTAACTACAAATAAAAAAACTCTCAACAATTGGCACCGATTAATTTTGACACCGGTCAAAATACGAAAATAGAGAGAAATAGGCTTTTGTATAATGGTCAAGGAAATGAGAGAAAAGTTGCAGCTTCGTCAGCTCTTTATTCGACTATCAGAAAGACGATTTGTAATAACAAACTTGTTATGCCCAACCAACAAGATGAATGATAAAGGCAACTATAATCAAGAGTCAAAGAAATGGATTGTTCGTGGAAATTGTTGGTAGTATTTTTTGACACATTTCACGAAGAAAGTCAGGGAAGGGGGAGAAATTACAATGAAATTTGTCTGAAATCTGATACCTACTTCATGTGCTTTATGATTAAAGACCTGTTCCGATCTTCGCAGTATTAGATACACTGAGCGGCAGCGAAAGCGGTGGGTATGCGTTCCATTAATAATGCCCAGCAACGAAATTAAATTTCGCTTAGTACCTACGAAAGGCGAAATTTTTCGCAGCTGCTTGGGTAGTGAATACCGCGTAGATCTTAATATGCCCTACGAAAGAGTGAGTTTATGATTCTTTACTCTAAATTCAATCACCTTAAGGGCACAGTATACATACTCGTATATTTTGTTAAGGACTTACTACTTTTTATCGGGAACCGGGGAACCTTTTATAATTTTTCAACACGTATTTCGGTACAATTAGTGTACACCGAATTAGAACAATCAGAACAAAATCAAAAAAGATTTAAGACTAAGGCTGTTGATTTTGTTTAAACTGAAATAAAATACAAAAAATTCTTCGAAAGATTCGACACGCAATTGCGTATTTGGGAGAATGATAGTTATCTAACAAGGCATCGTAATCAAAATAACAGCGATCCAAAATCTAAGTTCATAATCACAAGTTATAAACTAAGTAAAGGTATTTGCTATGAAACCAGGGTAGATATAACTTGCAGCTTGCACCCAAGTTCTTCAAATACCAGCCGGCCATTTACTGCATACAACGGGCGATTTATTTCACCCGAATCACACCAATTTTAACGTCAAGTATTTGGGTCAAGAATTAGATTAAGGTTAGGTCAGCCATGTCAAACTCGAGCTATTGCCACGGCACGGAATTCTTGCATTTAGTAATTCCTTTATTTGCACTTTCCACTTAACTTTGCACGGTAAGCTTTTCATGGATCATGCTTAGCTCGATCTATGTTATTATCGTGACAAAGTGAAGTGACATGGATAAGTTTATTCAGTTTCATTTGCAGACTTTATGTACCAAGCCTAGAAGTATGTAACTATGAAAATGACTAGGTATCTGTTAACCACGATACTTACAGTAAATATTTGAAACGAATTAGAACTAGTATTTCCATTAAAACCATTGAGCTAACTGCAGACTGTTGCATAAAATCTAAAGGCAGCTAGACAAATCAATATCAATAACAGTCGGAAGCATCTTCAACGCTGGCTTATGATTATGGATTATGATTTCACGTATATTCCTCTCCGCCGCGACAACTTACCAAATGCATACAATTGCAAGCCTGCGTTAGACGTACGTGATTTAACGCATTTACTGCCCAGCCTCCGGCTTCTCTGCAACAGGCGTTGCAGATGGCTATTTGCGTGTATGGAAATGTAAGCATTAAGAGGACGATTTATGCCAAGATTGTTACTATATAACTAAGTGTTTAAAACTACATGTTTTAACCACCTTAGTTATTTTGGTAACGAACGTAAGTGTTCAATTAATAAAATACGATAAGTAGGGAAAAACCTGTAGTGTAGAAGACAAGTTATCGAATACAATTCATGAAAATAAACTGTTTTTTTTTTATTAAAAAAAATATTTTTTTGCATTGCTCTGAATTATCAGCGACAACATCACATTATATTTTACTAGGTAATTACATAGCCAGAATAATGTTTTATTTGATTAATGTTTGGTATTTCTATTTCATTCTTATATTTTTAATAATTAAATAAAATCTGACCTAAAATAGTTCGATCCGTCAGTATAACAATTTGGAAAAAAAACATCCAAACAGTTCGACTATCGAACTACTGGTAGGACTGGATGGAATAAAGGAAATTATCGCCCTGAAAGCCTTCATCTTCTACTGAATAGATACTACTTTTTTCTGGTACAAAGCTGTTTTAAGTCAGGTCTGACTAAAATATGTTTTATTTTTAATTTTGATTAGGTAGGTATTTAAATGTTTTTTTTTGATTATTTAATTTCCTTCTGAAAGATTCTTTAATTTACAAACAGATTTGGAAGGTGGAATCGTAGGAAGAAAAGTAACGCAAAACTCAAGGGAACATTATATTAAAATGCTCTTAAACCCCTTGTTCTGCGGTACGGAAAAACTTATGGATACGGATGAAAGAATTTATCCACTATATTAGTTTACGTGATATTATTCCCTGAAAAATTACTTTCCAAATCCCCCAGAACAATAAATACACTAAAGGATACAATATCTGATCGTAATTTTCCCACAAGAAAAGGTCAACGACAATACTTGTAGCATTAGGAATCAGAAAGTCGAGACGGAAGTAAACCCACTCGGCCAGAGAGTAAACACGTTCGTTTTGCTGAAATATAGACTTTCTACCCTCATTTGGAGTTAGGTATCTAACGAGAAAAACAATCTCTCTCGATGTTTATATTTACAAAAGTAACTTGATAGGCACGTATTTTTCGGAAAACGAATTTACCTTTATAACCACTTCGAAAAAAGGAAGAGCTGATCGGCTGTATATGTTTTTTATTTATGTTGATGATTCTATTGCTATTTTCTATATAATAATCCTGAGATGGTATCATGAAACTTTCATTCCCGAGGGACTAGTAATAGTCCTGTTAACTTAAAAAATAACTGTATTGTATAATTTAAATTTCAAGGCATTTTTAGTTTTTTTTAATATAATCTATGTATTGTGTTATGTTATGTATATTATCAGTTATCTAGCACCCATAACACAAGCTCTGCTTAGTTTGGGGCTGTGTGAATTGTTAAACATTATTTATTTTATTTATTTTAAAACAATCAATAGGTACATTCATATCAATAGGTACATTAAAACATCAATGCAACTTTTTCTGTCTAAAGATGGAGTATTTTTGGGGTTGTATGTGGGAGGCCTATGCTCAGCAATGAGCATGAATGGGCTGATATGATGATGATGGTGTCAAGTTACCGTTTATGTGTGTTGAGCGTAATTTCTTGTTGTACTATTTTAACGGGTCCCTCTATTTTTCATCATTATCATTTGCAGTCAATATACCTATTGGGTTTTAATAAGCGTAAAGAAACAAAATTTGGACGTTGTTTTCTCTAAAATAAAAATGTTTTTTTTTGTTTCTTTTTCAGATTTCAAAGTGGAAGGGTATCCAGTGCTTGTTTGGTTTCACGGAGGTGGATTTGTAAGAGGAAGTCCCAATAGTGTCAATCCATTTCAATTAGTTTTGAAGCAAAAGGTAATTTTAAATACATATGAGTATGTGTATATATTCCCTTAGTTACAATTTATGTAGGCTCAGGCATTAGCCGCCTCAAGTTCTACCCTTGCGTTCAGGTCCGCTGAATCCGCTGATACAGAAAAACAAAATTTATTCACAATAATTTAACATTTAAATAAATGTACGAAAAAACCTTTTTAATATGTCTACCAGAGTACCAGCTCATCAGAACTCGTCTACTCGCCGTTTCCGAGTGGGAATCAGCACTTTTGTTAAATGTTTTGACTTCCAAGAATTTAGGTACCTACCCTTTTAGACAATAATTCATTAGTTCATTTGGCCTCTTTGCGTTTGCCTATTTGCACGCCGTTGCCAATGCGGTGATATGGTTGATAAGTTCGGTCACCATGCACTGACATGAGTCTCTAGTGCAGGTCGTGTGTCCCGTCATGGTTCAATTAATGACATCATCAACATGCCCAACAACGTGGCCTAAGCGGGATGATGATGAAAGGCCTGACGGTATGATTCTGATTCCTTGGAAGATGGGTCGGCCTTTAGTTTGGGATACCAAGTGTGTAGATACCCTAGCACCTTCTGATCTTGCAGGGACATCAGTAAGGACCGGCTCCGCAGCAACATCAGCAGAGTTCCACAAACGGCGATAATACGCTCAATAATCTTGTTACCTATATTTGATTATTGAGCGTACCTATTTCAAGCCGTTTGTGGTGGAAACCCTATTAGCTTCTTGGGATCCTGTGGCACATGCAATATACACAGAAGTTATTGTTATTTCCTGAATCAATTTTAGATAACTAATTAAATGTTAAATTATAGCTCAAAATTCTAAAACTTTTACCGGTCAGTGCACAAACTTTTAAAACGAAAGTTTAACCATTTTCTTTGTAAGTGCTTTTTAGTGAAATTGCACGGGCACTTTTTAATTTTACTACAGAAAGAAATCCATTATCAGTGCATCTACAAGTTTTTCAGAAAAATCTTACAAAGTATTTTTTTTATTCTAGGTTTTATTCGTCTCGGTGGCTTACAGACTGAATATCTTCGGCTTCTTCTCAACCCTCGACAATGAAGCAGCTGGGAACTTTGGACTGATGGACCAGGTCGCTTCCCTATATTGGGTCAAGAATAACATCGCAAGTTTCGGAGGTGACCCCGACAATGTCTGCATATTCGGCCACGACGCTGGAGCAGTCAGCGTCGGCCTACACCTGGTGTCTGCATACTCAGCTGGACTCTTCCAAAAAGCTATAGCCATGAGCGGAAACGTCCTATCCCCTGACACGGTAAACATAGCCAGGAAAGAGCTCATAACTGTCGACAAGGTCGCGAGTGCCTTCAGCTGCTTCAGAAAACCAACATATCAGCTACTAGATTGCTTGCGAAGAGTACCCAACCAGGCGTTACTAGACATCGGAGAACCCTTAGCTGAATGGAAACCTATTGTTGACACCGGTTTCAGCAACATTTCCGGACCGTTCTTACCTGATCTTCCGAGCAAATTATTGAGAGACGATACGTTCAGCCCAGTTCCATTACTCACCGGCTACACAAACATGGAAGATGCTCTATTGCTCGATAAGGGAGGTGATTCTGGGGTCAGTCAAAAAGAGTTTGACATAATGCGCGAGGAAATCATCCTTTCCGATATAACAATTGACAACAGTTCGTGTTTTACGAACCAGCATCACATCCAAGATGCAGTTGCGTTTTTCTACAAACCAATACCGCCAACGACGAACGAGACGATTTTACGGAAGCTATTTCTCGATTTCTACACTGACAAAGTGCACGGAGCAACTACGTATCAGCTAGCGAAGTACATCAGCAAACAAGCCCCGGTCTACCTCTACAGATTCGATTTAAAGCCGTTCTCTGATGTGGCGAACGAAGGGATCCCCGATTGGATAGCGGTCCCGCATAATTTCGATTTAATTTTCACTTTCGGCATGCCCTATTTGCCTTTACCCGAAGACTTAGGCAAATGGGATTACAGAGATAAAAGCATCTCGGAGATCGTAATGAAAATGTGGACCAATTTCGCGTGGTACTCGAATCCAACGAATTCTGGTGTGATTATAGAATGGAACCCGTTTGAGATTGAGAAGCCTGGATTTTTTATTATAGATCGCCAGAACTTTACAATGAGCACTCCTGAGACTATAAATTACAAGGCTTTCGAATTTTGGACGGATTTCTACCCGAAAGTTGTCGAAATTGGCACTAAGTGCTGCAAAGAGAAGGAGGATGATTCCGGTGCAAATTCTATTATCGCTAAAGGGGTCATACATAGTTTGACAACTTTGTCTTTGGTTTTACTCATGCGCTAAGTGGTAGTTTTTACCGGGTCACTTTAATGTTATTTTTGTATAGTCTATTCAGAGATTCTTTTATTTGTTAATAAAAATATTTCTTCCGGAAGGGTTCTAATAAAGTTCTGTAAGTAATCAGCTTTTTTATTTAGCAAGACAGGAACCCTAGGACTTGAGTTCGATTAGTAATGAACTAATGAAGTATATGAAACCCAAAAATACAAAAAAGGCAAGACTTTTTTTTGTGATTGCAGTGTCACTATTTAAAAGATTATGTACTATTTTTTTTTTGCTTTTTGGAATAATAATTATACATACTATAGAAATTCAGATTTATACACGTCTCAAGTGACGTACTTTTGTTAGAATTTCGTTCAAAACTATTAAGATATCGTGATGTAGATGTTTGAGTATTCGGAGGTCGGTCTTACACATTGTAAAGAACCTAGTCACCAACGTCTACATTACGATTCTTTGAACAATTTTGTAAGGCAAAATGTTATGAACGGTCACACCACGACCTTTCTTCGAACGTCACCGTCACCAGCCGTCAGTCACGAAGGCAGCCCACGACCGTACCACCTACCCCATAACCAGTAAATTACCAAAGCGATAAGAAACATGCGACTTCAGAAAGAATTGATTTTTTCATGGAAACTTGAAAGTTTTGAATTCCGGTATTGCATGCGCGGTTTTTACTTTTTCTTTGAACATTTTTGAGATTAGATTACAGGCTTTGTCGTTGCACATTTACCCAGGTAAGTACTTAGCAAAAAATATATTTGATAAGTATAAGCAACTGGCCTAACCATTTTTTATGGTTCAACGTGCTTAAGCACGTAAACGTAAAAATGTGGATTGTGTAATAATGTCGAATTGGAAGGAATATAAGAGGATACAAAAAAAGGAAAAAAATATTCATGAGTATATTACTCATTCTATTCTAGATGATAAATGTTAAGTAGGCATTGGAAAACCCATATGTTGATGCATTTCTTAGGTGAATCATAACAAGGAAGATCGAAATATATGTACATAGGTAATATAATCAATTAAAATCCTATAGTTGGCGGCAACCATAAAGTAAGGCAAACGTAGTGTAGGACGCCCTCCGACCAGGTGGGATGACGATTTGCGAAAGCCTGCTGGCAGATGCTGGATGCGGCAAGCTGAAGACAGGGCGCTATGGCGCTCATTAGGGGAGGCCTATGTCCAGCAGTGGACTGAAAAAGGCTGATGATGATGATGATGATGATAAAGTAAGGTAAGTACATGAGTAGGTATACTTATCTAGTAGGCTATATCAAAAATACCTAGACGTATTTACCCAATTGTTTTTTACCTAGTGTAAGAATGGCCTAAAAGCTAAAAAGTTTTTTTCTTTTCCTTTTCGGCAATAACAAAAAATATGGTAAATATTTTATGTCGGTCCCTACCTAAGTACTTTGAGTTAGCATTTTTTTTAGTACCTAGGTAGGTCAAGATACAATAGGGTAGGTACCTAGAATCATTTTATAAATAAACCACAAACATAACCTATGTATGAATAATTAGTATAAATACATTACATAAATACCTAGATGTTTTTTACTATATCTACTTACATAGAAAATACACAGAACCGATCGTACAAACACTTGTCCCAAGGCGGGATTCGAACCCTGCACATCGATCGTCAAGATTTGGACATACCTAACTATGTCGTAATTGCTTTGGGCATTTAAAGCCAGTAATTGTAGTTATGTACAGGGATGAGAGCTGGTTAGGTACATATAGGCGATTCAAAAACCCTACACGTCTTAAAATCGCAAACCGGTTACCAGCACAGATTAGATAATACCAATGGCGATGCAGACAAAAATGTCATCAAAAACCCAAAATTACAAACCGGTGTGCTTTTGATACCCCGCTAAGGTGCCAGTTTGTTTATGTTTATTTCAAAGTTTTCCTTATTCGTTTATGTTTTTATTTGCAAAACGGCGGTATTAAACCAGTTGGTAATGTACCGTTGTAGTTGGCGGTTGTGTGGTCCAGTTTAGTTTATGGATTCCGTCAAGACGGTGAGTTGGATTTGATTTAAAATGCAAATAAAGTTTTATTTAAGTGTGATTGTGATATAATAGAAATAAAATATGCAAACCGGTACCTAGGTAAAGTAATTTAAACATTAAATAATGTGTTTTGAAATGATATATACCTAATGATTAATGATATTATATTAAACCAGTGCTAACTGCTAAATAACGCTAACGCCCCCTTGAGACAATTATTTTATTCTGACTTCCATAATTTTATCACATAGGTATAGTGAGTGTGAACCTCTAAGCATAATTCATATTTTTATACAAGCGTTTACTTAGCGATTCATTTGGAAACTCTATGTTCCCGATTTTCAAGAAATTTTGCATACATTTATCAATCGGATAATAATTAGCTATGTTAGCTGTTTTAGCTTTTCAAAATACATAATCATCATAAAATAAGAACAAAATTCATTTCTATTCGTTTCAAGCGATTTTATTACTTTTGCTTTCGTTTAAATTACTTGTCTGTCTTACTTTTAATCATGGAAAAAGGCGAGTTATTCAAATAGCATAAAAACATATAATTCTATTGAATATTCTGATTCCAAAAATAACAGGTGTCTGGCGTTGAACCACAATAACAAAATCGATTAAAACTACTTCATAAACAAGACCGAATGTTATAAATAATTTAAACAGTAAAGTATTAGGAAATGACTACCTAATTTGATTGTCGGTCGAACTACCAAAAAGAAAATAATTGCATGGAATAGGTATTTGGTAAATAGTACTTAAAAATGTATATAATTAAAGAAGAAATAATTATATCTATAGGTTAGGCCTGGTCATTTTACCTATCGATCTGTCGACATATTTTCTAACAAACTTATTCATTGATTTCAGATGAAGTTATCTGCATTCCTATTGGTGGCCTCAGCTGCGTTTGCGCAAGGCCAGCGACCATCCTTCGCTGGCAGCAGACCCATAGGATACCCTGAAATGGCGGCCACCACTGAAGGTCTGGCAGACCGGTAAGTGCCAATTTAGTTATTTCCCAACATATTCTATTCGCATCACTAAAAAAACCAGCGGCATTAAAAAAAACTTTTAATGGGTAAAAACTGCTCAATGGTTTCTATTTAAAATTCTTTGTTTAACGTAGGTCTAATACCTTTATTAACAAAAAACTACAGTCAACTAAAAGAATTGAATTATAACTAGTTTTTACCTACAGTTGAAGCAGTTGAGGTAACTGCAGACGCAAACAATCTACAGGTTTCCCCACTGATCCATATCAATACCAGTCGGAAGCGTAGGTAGGTAGGTACCCTAGACGCTGTCTGCATTGCCCCGTTGTATTTTAATAGACTTCAATGCTGATGAGCTGTGCCAGATACTTACCAGCTCTCGGGTCACACGTCTAATTTACACTTCTACATTAGTGTAGAAGTGTAAAAATCTTTCGTCTTTATAGTATTAGTACTATAAAGAGGAAAGATTTGTATATTTGTATGTAACGAATAAACTTAAAAACTACTGGACCGATTTCAAAAATTCAAAAATTATTATTATTATTATTACTTTATCTATCACTGATATAGGCTATAGAATATACCAGTGCGAAGCAGGCGGACCGCTTGTACCGAATAAAGAAAAATAGGTGGCGGCGCTAGTCTGAGTCGAGTTACCGCCTTTACCTACAAATAGAAGCAGGATAACTTTAGCTGCCCATGGATTGTTCTTGTAGCAAAGAGAACACTTACCATAATTATATAGTTTGCAATTAGGGAAATAATAAACATATGGATAAATAGGTAGATGTACAAACGTTCCTATTAACTGCATCCCCGTCAAAGTATTCATTCTTCTTAAATATTAAAGACAAACACACAAATAGGATACCTATACAAATAGATATGATAAGTAGGTCAACATTTTTACAATCATCAGTCTCAATACCAATATAAGGCAGGCAGAACTGTCAAATGCTTATCAGCATCATCTGCTCTTAAACATACAGGCCTCGCTTAATAAGTGCCTGAGTACCCCGTCTTCAGCTAACCGCATCCAGCATCTAGGTACCTGCAGTCTTTCGCAGGTCGTCATTCCAGCTGGCTGATGTGTTTGTTATGTTATGTACCAAATGACGCATCCGTAGTTTCCGAGAATACCAAAATACATACATATACAGGGTGTTTTGCACATGGACCGACATGATTTTTTGGGGGGTGGGGGGGGGGTCATGTGCTATTTTCCCCCGTAAGACCCAATATCCTAAGTCTCACGGTAGTCTAGATATGTTTTATTTTTTAATTTTTTTGAAATTTACCAGAAATCTTGCCTTTAAATCATCCTTACCTTTTTTTTGTGGTTATAATACCACAAAACAAAGTATGCTTGTATTCTACAATGTTTTCTTATTCTAAATAAATCATTATTCATTACATGTTACAATTGATATCCACAAAAAAACTTCTGAGCTTTCAAAGTGGTAAATCGGTGTAAATGTTATGAAAAGTGACAACTTATCAATTCATTTAAAAAAAAACTAAAGTTCATTTTGAATTTAGCTTTTTTTAAAAAAGTTCTTTACTTATTACCCTTTCTAACGATATGCTACATGACATAAGAAACCGTTCTTAAAGTGGTCAAATTAAGATTCGTTAATTCGGAACGTAAAACAAATAATTTCGCCGCAAGTTGCTCGTCTCCTCCTCCTCCACGGCTTATAATTGTCCACTGCTGGACGCAGGCCTCCCCCTGATCGTTCCTTGTCTACCCGGATTCCCAATAATAGGTAGGTACCTACCCAACGAACTAGCAGTGTCAGATTCAACGTGGCAATGCTACCAGCATTCTAGGCACTCTGCGTTCTGGCGAGGGGCTTAGATTTTTAGGACTTTGATCAACGTGGAAATAGGTACTATCTGTTATTGTAAATTTCTTTGTGGATTTAATAAACAAAATAAGTTAAGGATTAGGTATTCCATTCACTGCAGCTTCTGCATTGAGATCCAAAAGGGTGCACTCAGATTCAGGAACAAAGGTCCTACCTACTACCTTACCTACTAGGTAGGTACCACCTTCTATTAAAACCGAAAATCGAACTTTCTGATTCGTTTCGGTACAAAAAGATACCGAAAGGTAGCACCATATTACTACTCACTACGTAGGCAAGTGGCATAAGACATAGTATTGCACGAAAACGAAACGGAAAATTCGATTCATGTTTTCTGAGAAGGCCCCCAGAAATCTGCATATTCTTATGTGCGTCATCATGGGCACAGAAAGTGTTTAAAGGATATTTACTTGCGTCAGAGCTGTACTGGGATTGAGATGTAGGTACTTAGGTATAATGGAGATCACTGTCCGGGAATAACTCTCAATTGCGCAGATTTTACCTCGTCGTTAACCCAAACAGGTTTCTTGATTTTACCTTCTTTCTATCAACATGATATTTGTTGACACATTATCCTTAATCTGACCTTAACTACTTAGGTACTTAATAGGTAGATTGCACACAAGCTTTTCCTACTATATATGTAGAATGGTAGTAGGTAACCCCTCTAATTTGAATCTTCCTCAAGCTTGACTTAAACACTAAAATCGAAAAATACAATAGTATCAGTGTTTTAATATGTTGATTGTTTTGAAAGATTGTTCAAAATCGGTCCATATTTTACAGAAAAATTGACGAACAAATAAAAAAAATCATAGACAGCCGAATTTCTAAGTTCGACTGTAGGTATGTAATGTAGGAATGTAGATAGATACCTATGTAGATAGATAATGCTTTATTTCATAGCCCATTAACAAAGAACACATAAATTACATTAAAAAATACTTATTCTTAACAAAGACATGGAATTGGCGGCATTATCGCTTAAAGCGATTTCTTCCAGGTAACCAGTGAACATGGAGATTACTATAGGATGGCGGAGCTTATGCTAAGCTAAAAATTATACAAAGTAATTATACTAATACACAAATACCAAATAAAATAATAAACTAATACATAACAACATGATAAATTAATTCAAAATTGAAAGACATACATGCTAATAATTTAATCTGACACTATACCTAAATAATGATGAAAGACTTTCCTTTTGAAAGTTTGCTTTGATGTTGCCTTTTTTATATCAACGGGTAGCTCATTCCATAGTCTGACAGCTTGTGCCGTGAAGGAATCACTATAGAAAGAAGTTCGTTGAGCTGGAGCCGTCAGGAGCAGGAATGTATACTTTTTTTTTAGAGAAACTCCTCCTATTTCGTAGTCGAGAAACATAAGACTTAGGTATTTACGTTATTTTTTTATTTTTCAGCTTTGGAGAAGTGAATGGCACAACCCAAAGGCTGCCCATCGAAGCAAACGGAGACAAAGCCTTAGTGGACCGTCTTAGCAAGCTGCCCATAGACAAGCAGCCCTTCTGGTTCATAAATTGGCAGGCCTTAGAGGCCCATAGGCAGAACCCTCAGACCTACCCGCAAAAACCCAATACTTTCATTGATCCACAGCTTAATAATGTTAATAACGTCAACGCAGGGAATTCGAACCCAAATGGTGGAGTGAGTTCCGGAGGGAGTCAAAATTTGGGAGGTGGAGGGAACCCTAATCTGGCAGGTAGTAGGAACCCCAATCTCAGTAATACAGGAATGTCCAGTTTCGGATTTAGTGGAAACCCCAACCCCAATCTTGCAAATAGAAACCCCTCTCTTAGTGGCAATGGAAACCAAAATTTCGGAAATAACAGAAATCCCAATTTTGGAGGAAATGTTAACCAAAATTTCGGAAATAGTGGGATCCCTAATCTTGGTGGCAGTGGAAACCAAAACCTTGGAAACCCTAACCTCGGTGGAGCCGAAAGCCAAAATTTCGGAAGTAGTGGGATCCCAAATCTTGGTGGCAGTGGAAACCAAAACCTAGGAAATAATCAAAACTCAAATCTTGGAGGAAGCAGCAACCAAAATTTAGAAAACGCAATCTTAGCCGCTTTTGGGACCGCAAATCCTAATTTAGAAGGCAATGGAAACCCCAATATTGGAAACCAAAACGTTGGAAATACTGGCGCTTCAGACTTTTCAATTCCAGCTACTTCCAATACTGGGAACTTTGATCTATCAGACAGATTCTCCGACCCATCGAACTTCAACTCTAGAGATCTCAATTTTGGAGTCCCTGAAAACTCCAACTTCGGAAATATTGGAGGTTCAAACGGCGTTGTCGGTAGCCCGAACCGCGGAACAAATGGAAATTCAAATTTAGGCAACTTGAATACAGGAAATGCTTTTGGAAATTCAAACGTTAGAGTCCCATCAAGTTCAAATGTTGGAAATACTGGGAACTCAAACAGAGGGACAATTGGTAACTCAAATGCTGGATTAAATTCAGGCAACATTTTTGGAAATTCTAATCAAGCCAATAGAAATTCAAAACCTAACTCCGGTTCAGCCTCAATAGCAGATAGGTTTCATGGTGGTATTGAACTTAATAATTTTCCTGTTGAATACGAAAATGTTCGAACCAATTTGAATTCTGGGACAATCAACTCTAAGCCTGGTGACATAAAGACAAATGAGAATTACCGGAGATAAATTTGTTAATTATAAGGTTATTTTTTAAATTAATTTGGACGTAATGAAATGTTTCAAGTTGTTAGGCCTATTTTTTGATACAATTAAAACATGATTTGATATTATTAAAACATTTATTGACTTTTAAATAATTTAACTTAATTACTAAGCGTGTTCTTAATGTTATAAATAATATTAAAAATATGTAGCAAAATGCAATCATTGTTCGAAGGATAAAAAATAACTTATCGATGTTTAAAAAACAAGGCAACAAGTTCAATAAATTCAAGGATGTAATTGATAAATAATACATACAGATACCTAATTTTTTAGTGTAGGCAACCAACAGACCAGTATGTGTCAATTCAATTAGCAAATAACTTAGACAATCACGTAAAGTTTAATCTAATAAAATGCATCCTTTTCAAAACGATATGAATAGACAGAGAGCAAAGACTAATGGAGCAATAATTATGTTATTTTATTCGTACTGTGTGTATTTAGGTAGTTTAACAACTTGTTCTTAGAGAAAGGAAAAAAGGACAGATTTATGATAGAAGAAAAGGCACTCGATAGAAATTTTAACCTCTTATACAAAGAGAACGGTTATTCCAAATTTAAGACTTAAATATTCAGTAAAAATGTACAAAAATACAAAATTATTGATACACACTTAGGCACTTCAGTTTGAGCCCAGTTAACACAGCCATAAGTGACAAAATCACTTACTCTTAAACATAGATAGGCACTACATTACCTATTAATTAAGCATTTCCAAAATATCATCAAAATTCTAATAATAATCTACAGTTATGTACGCTCAGACTAAATAATGGTCTTAAAATAGTAATTGCATTGAATTGAATAAGGTAAAAAACTTAGAAATTACAATTTAAAACAATTGCAAGAATAAGCTACAACTATTGGTCTTAGCTATTAGAGCCGAGAGATTCAAATTGCATCAATGAAAACACAATCTACGATTAAAAACAAAAATCCTGACATGAATCAAAAGCATCTTCTACAAAGTGGCTTTCTAATTATCAGTCCAAATAAAAATCGTACAATACCATTATTTTGGTAAAATCTATAAAACAACTTAGTACCAACATCACTCATGTCTACTGCAAATGAGCAAAACCGCATAAGTACAAAAATCACAAAACACATTCACTCTAAATCAAACACTTTGGTGTAGTATACCATAGCAGCGAAGTAACAAAGCTGAGCCAAACTATGATACATAATCTGGCCATTTGATTTACATAAAAACAAATTACGTACAAACACAACAGAAAAATTTGGCGCAAATGAACTTTCAAAGTTTTTTTCACTACCGCGCTATTAAAATGTATAAAACCAATGTAAGTTGGTATAAATATGTATTGGAGAATGTCCCCGCTGATTTTGTTACTGACGGAAGCCGCATAATTTTGTTGTGGCAAGATTTCTGCGACGTTTCGTTTTGCTCCAGCTCTTTGAAGGTCGGGTAGTTCTGGATTTGGACTGGCTGAAAAAAAAAACAATAATGTTGTTTATAACTCTAATTCAGCTGAGCATAATGCCACATTTAAACAAGGGCGGTTGAGTCAAAATTATCACCCTTGTCGGCGGATTGGTGATTGCAGGAGCGAAGGCATAGAACACAGTTATAAATAAAATAAGTTACGAAAAATTTTCGACTTTGGCGGGACTCGAACCCGCGCCCCACCCTTAGTACGGGTGTGCTCTAACCAACTAAGCCACGCGCTAAACTAAGCTAAGCGCTCTGTAGGTGGAGCCACCGGCGCTACACAGTCCGTAAGAGGTGCCAAAGATTTTCGACGAAAACCGACTGAGACTTCGTGGCTTAGTTGGTTAGAGTACACCCGTACTAAGGGTGGGGCGCGGGTTCGAGTCCCGCCGAAGTCGAAAATTTTTGGGAACTTATTTCATTTCTTAGAGATGCCCAGAGTAAGCACTATAACAAAAATCCTTACAGTTATAAATAGGTACACAAAAGAAAGTTTCTATTCTCGCTCTTGTAAGATTCCTGATTCGGCTTATACGATATCCATAAGCGGAGACCCCGATAAGAATCGACATCTCCAACAAGAGAGATGAATTCTTTGTAAGTAATTTCACAAGGTGCTGACGGGCAGTCTACAGATAGATTGGCTTACCACTCCCCAGCTGTCGTCGCGTTTCTTGCAGAAGGTCATATGCAGTCCATGGTACAGAGACTTCTGTATCTGCTTCGTCAACAGAGGCTCGTGCCACGGCATCTCGTTCAGATGTGCCATGAAAGATTTGTTGCGGAATTCTGATGGCTCCCAAATTACTAGCTCTTCTGTGGAAAGGAAAATGAGGTTATTTTAAGTAGTTTTACAGTCAATCCATAATTAAAAGTAATAATAATAAACCTACAGGGCAGCACCTGCCGGATATCATCTTTGGGTGATCATATTGTGCAATCGAGTATGATACCCGCTATAGCCCTTGCCTTTAGATTAACTCTCATATGCGGTGTAGGCTAACTGTTGGTTCACTTCTGGTTCTGGTAGGTTGTCATAGATTCTTACGACATCCACGGATCCGAGTTGGAGTTGCTTCTTACGCCGTTTGAATAGCAGCGAGACAGACTTTTACTATATTGTTAAAAGTAACATTAAAAAAAAAGTTGTTTTTTTACTTTTTACTCAAGTTACTTACTCATCAGACCAACTCCTTGGTCGTCGCCTTGCAGGATTGGCTCCGATGCAGATCGTTTTGAAATACCGCCTTGTGATGATGGAAGGTTCTCGAAGTTTCTGTTTTATGAGAAAAATATTTTTATATTAATCTTGTTTCCATAATAAGATACTCGTGGATACTTATGAATTCTATACAATTGATCTTCTTTTGGTCGTTTGGTAATTGAATTTAGGTGTTAAAAAATATCTGTTTAACTTAAGCGTGTAGTTTTATTTTATCTGTGACTTGACTATCCTAATTGCTTTTGCCTATTGTCCTCCCTATTTAATAATGATGTAATTTTGTTAGAAAAATTTCGCCATACCCCCACGATTTGCGGATTGATCTCGTTAGATCCATCATGGATCTAGTCAATGGATCTAACGAGATCGATGCGATTTGCGGATGGATCTCGTAAGATCTATTGACTGAATCCCTAGTACCTATCTTTTAATTTTTTTACTCAATAAATCCAGTTTCGAGGTTGTGGATCTATCGACAACTTAGACAGTAGACCAATGGCTAGATTCATGATGGATCTATTGAGATCTGTTTTTCCGTAAGCGGATTGGCGAAAAATATAAAAACATGAAAGACAATGCCCAGTCTTACCCTGATGACAGAAAGATGTTCTCCACTTGCATAAAGTTGAGGCCATAGAACTCCCTGATTCCAAAGGTCTCGAAGAACTCCTTCACGGGCGTCATGGAATAGCAGCCGGCGAGTTGAGTTCGAGGGTAGTAAAGGACGAAGGATAGGCACATCTCCTGAAATTAAGCGACTCGAATATATTAATTCATCATTTACATACCTGTACACTGGTTCCTGGACGCAGGTGTCCAATAATTATTATATTACTTACATTACCGAAAAAAATACTACAGCTACAATTTTTTATTTAAAAAAAAGAAAAATAAAATGAAACTGCATTCAGTTTCGCGTCATAATAAAATACTGCCATTTTTCTGTGACGTCGCCGACGTCGCCGTTCAGTTTGTCAATTCTAAGTGATTTTCTGTTCCTTCGTAAATTTTTGAATCAAAATAAAATGAGACACAATTTTAATGATAAATTACGATCATGTTTTTTGTTTGTGTTGTGGCTTGTAATTAGTTAACTTTCTTTCAAAAAAGATATCCCGCTAAAAGATTCTTAATTCATAATTCTTTATTGCACTAATAAAACCTTATTTAAATCTTATTACAAGAGAGGTATCGCAGAGGCGAGCTTAACCCTAAAAAGAGTTGTCTTCCAGCAAACCTTAATGAGAGAGGGAGACATGTGTGTACAAGTGGGCAAGAGTGCAAAAGATTTAAAGATAGAAAATACCTACACTAATTGCATAAAATAATACATAAAAAATATAAAAATATAGAGAGATTCATGAGAGTACGGTGAACGGCGACGTCAGGTTTAGAAATTTTGCGTCTATCTTATGTATCCCATAAGATAGACGCAAAAGTGCCCATAATCTGGAGGTGCTACTGATACTATTCTATATCCTTAAATGCATTCACTACCAAGCCTCGGCGAAGCGATTCGCAGGGGCGGCGCGCCGTTACCTTGTTGTTTCTGTTATTTTATCAGTTTTTGGTTATTTTTTTTTTAGAAAGTTTAGTTTAATTCAAAAATGTCTTTGTTGACATTAAATATCTTGGATTCTAAATCAGAATAGTCATACTTATTTCAGTCCAAGGATAGCTTTTTTAGCCTATTTTGTCCCACAGCTGGGCAAAATCCTCCTAAGGATGAAAGGATTATTTTACCTATTAAAAGCAAGCTTCAATAACTAACCTGAGCATCAGAATAGCCGCCCAAAATAAGTTTATCCCGTGACGTAGTGTCGTAAGTACATTCTGTGAGCAAAGTATCTCCTTTATGAAACTTTCTTCCGCCTGGAACCACTCTGGATTGTTGATATCGGACATCGTAGGAGTTTTCCTGTAAAATATAAAAAATTAAAACAATGCCATCTGTGAATGGGTAATCGAACTTTTGGGACACTGCCATCTATGTTTTGGGCTCGGAACTAATGTGCTGCGTACAACACTGAATGATGTGACCATGCCATGGATGTGACAACAGCGAACAGCAGCGGTTGGTTCTATGAACGCTCTTTGATTGTAGTAATTACTAAATCCGCTAGATGACGCTAAAACAAAACTACTAGTTTAAAGGTGTTTACCTCAGAAATTCGTGGTAATTCTTTGTTTCCTCGAACGTGCTTTAGTGAAATCTTTCTCGCTGTTCCATGAGCGTGTAACAGGACGGATACGATGTTGATACCATCTTCTGGAATAGTCTGAAACAAATAACAAACATTTAAGTAATAATAATAAGTTAGCCAAGATTGAGTTGCGAACTTAAGGCCCATACCCCACCCAAAGTGGCGCCGCCAACTAATTTATCTTATTATTCCCTTTAACAAAGGAATTTTCAAAAATCCTCTGTAATAGTTTTATTCTATTTAGATTAGGCAGAGATACGAAAATAGATTTTGGTGGCCACCAAGGCCAACTTCGTATCTCTGCCTAAACTAAATAGAATAAAACTATTACAGAGGCATTAAAGAAAAGCTTATGATAGGTATCACAAACTGGACGATGAATTTTTGAAAATTCCTTTGTTTAACAGAATAATATTATAAAGTAGGTGGCGCTAGTTTGGGTAAAGCACCTTGACCTAACTAGGAATAACAATAACTTGTGACGTTAATGATGGATGACAGGTGCATTGACAAGATTTTTGTGTGATAATTTGCTGCCTTCGAAAAATTGCGTAGATAAAATCGTGAAAAAAATACACTATCGAAGGTGCATCGCCATACTCGGGCACGACCCAGACTTATTTTTTTTTTTCGTTTTCTTTATCATATACACATCGAATGTACATCACTTGTATGGTACAATGTGGTACTATATTTATTGATATATAATATATCTATATAATAAAAATCTATCTATTACACTAGCCAAACTCAATGTGGATTTTTTTAAAAAACAATTATCTTATTTGCTTAGCGCGGCGTCGAGTTTCAGCATACTTAGTAGATTGTAAGCTTTCCCTAAATAAAAAATAATGTTTTTTTATAAACAAAGTTTTAGCAATCTCGGATCACTTAGTGATAAACTGTTTTTGAAAATTTGCGGGATAAATAGAAATTCTTTGGCATTAAAAATTTTATGGGACCACCTCGGAATCATCGTCTATACTACTGCAAAAGAATGATCCAAATCGGTCTATAATAATATTGAGGAGAAATCGATGGACATACAAAAAACATACATACCTACAGAATACTAAATTATCTAGCTATATGCATACAGTCGAACACAGAACCTCCTCCTTTTCTGAAGTCTGTTAAAAATTAAACAAATGAATACTCACGCCTTCAGTACACTCTGAACTGCAGATGCCAACAGTCTTGTACTGGGTCTGGGCGGGCGGGATGACGTGTAGGGCGGATATGCCTATACCAGCGACCATGAGAGCAGCGTCGTGCATTCGCAGGGCGGGTGTGTAGTGCAGTCTTATTCCCGAACTGTCTAAGACTAAAAAAAGTTTAAAAATATAAGTTTTTTTACAGGCTTTAGGTGGAATTGGTGTCATTTCAGCCAGGATAGGCATATTGTGATCACCACTTCATATGTTAACCTCTGATGCTGAGGCGTACTAGGTACTAAAGGATTTTCTTCGGGGTGAAAATATACGTCGACTGTCTAATTTAAGCGATCTAGGCCTAAAGACTTTCTGCCTAGAGGATCTAGGCTACTTTTCTTAAGTTCTAGAGACGCAGAAAGTGGCTAGTTCGATTAAATTCGATGAAAATGTGGGTAAGTTTTGTGTAAGAATAAAAAGAAGAGAAGTAATGTGGAATATGACGACCTCTGTGGCGCGGTGGGCGAAGGTTACGGGTTCGATTCCCGCCTCGGGACAAATTTCTGTACGATCTGCAGACATTTTTTCAGGGTGTTCTGGTTGTTTTCTATGTATAATTAAAAATATCTATTTAAGTATAGTATTATATTATGTATATCAGTTATCTAGTACCCATAACACAAGCTGTGCTTAGCTTGGGGCTAGATAATGCTGTGTGAATTGTCCAGCACTATTTTTTATTATTTATTAATATACTTGTTTTGGGATTTTTATTTTTCAATTGAATTTTAAATTCAACAGTCACTTTACTTGACAGTCAATTTAAGTAATTTAGTGTTAATTACTTCAATAGCCTATAATGGTCCATTGCTGGAAGCAGGCCTCCCCCTGATTTTTTTATTTCATGAGGGGTAACGCCCGTAATCTTCACGCTGAGCATGCTGGTTGGGGATCGCAGTTCGGTGGTAGATCTCTTCTGCAAGAGGCATTGCTGCCCGCCCCTCGGTGTATGTCCCTTAGTTACCTCTTCCCGTAGCACACGGCTATTAGTTAGTTATAGTGATATTTATTTAGCGATTTTACACAAAATTTGAACCCCATTAAAACTCATATTCCGCCAACAAAAGTTACCATAAACTACATGGTTCTAAGTACCAGGGCAACATAACCAGCAAGGTAATTACAAACTCCTACTAATTTCACTTCCAAGATCTAAAGCAACTTGCCAAGCCGAACTCACCTCACCTATTATACTTAGTTATGGTGTTATTTATTTAGCGATTTCTACACAAGATTTGATCGAAATTAAACCTCATAGCCGCCAACAAAAGGCACCATAAACTAGTTCAAAGTACCAGGGCAACATAACCAGCAAGGAAATTACAAACTCCTACTAATTTCACTTCCAAGATCTAAAGCAACTTGCCAGGCCGAACTCACCTCACCAATTAGTTATGGTGTTATTTATTTAGCGATTTCTACACGAGATTTGATCGAAATTAAACCCCATAGCCGCCAACAAAAGTCACCATAAACTAGTTCAAAGTACCAGGGCAACATAACCAGCAAGGAAATTACAAACTCCTACTAATTTCACTTCCAAGATCTAAAGCAACTTGCCAAGCCGAACTCACCTTTATGCAGCAACTTGTTATCGTAATGAACTTCAAGCATGTAGTATGTAACACCTCCTTTCTCGCCTAGAGGAATACCGACGTTTTCAGGCAGGAACTCACCTGGAAGCAAGTTAGGGTAATTAGAACTTTGTGGTAATTGTTTTAAAGGCTTTAGTTTGTAAGGAAGTTTGTATGATTAACTTTGAGTACGAATGTAGGGTCTTTCGTTCTTACAAACTTAGGAAACTGGAAATAATACTTAGTAAAGTTAGTTTCGACAAAGATTTACATCTATTTATTGTGAAAGTCATGTAGAACGGCGTTGAAATAATTACCTTACTTAGAATAAATGAAACGTCAAGTGCGAGTCAGACTCCCACAACGAGGGTTCCGTATACACACGAACTTGTTTCTTGCCAAATATCATTCTAGGTCTAGGGAAGTTAGTATACGTATATATGTAGGTATATTTATAACCCTATAGATTTTTGTTCCATGGCAATAATCAAAAATCTCGAGAGAAATTCGGATTTTTTTCCTTTACTAATTGTGCTATGCAATTCTATATCTTCCGCGAAACGATAAGCCCACTCTGGGGCAAACGAGTTCTTAAGTGGAGACTAATACTCAGCAAACGTAATGTAAAACGCTGTCCAGACAGATGGGATGACGACCTGCAAAAGTCTGCTGGCAGGTGCTGGTTGCGGGTGGCCTATATCCAGCAGTGGGTCAGTTTATGCTGATGATGAAGGATGTTGATTACTTACTCTTGGATCCCATAGCCCAAGCAGCAATGGGGGTGGCACATGAGGACCAACTACTCGGTCGGTTCGGTCCGTAATACCCGTCGCCTTCAGCCCACCGGTCCCACACACCCTGCGAAAAATAATCAATTAGTATCTTGGTCGCAAAAAATTGCACGTTTTTTATTTTTTAGGATGTTGCTAGGATAGATACCAATAGTGTAAAACCAAAGTCTGATAAAACTTTTGAAACTATCATGGTTATTAACATTAAAGTCATTTAATGTTAGTTCTTCCGTGATCATGGCGCATGAAACTGTGCCGAAATATTGGAATACTCAAAAATCGAATCATGGTAAAAATCCCGTTTTAAATTACTTCAAACTTAATGCTAGCTTAGTGGTGTTTTAAAAACTAATTTTATGAAAGATAATATTAAATATAACATGTTTTAAAAATGAATTTTTTTTTTAAGTGTTGTATCTCTTTATGGTTTATTAAGAAAGAAAATTACAATCAAACAATTGAGCTAACTGCAGACTGTTACCGGACCACGTCTAAATCAGCCCATTGATGCCATAAGAGCAGACTAAGGGAACCTCAGAGGAAGAACAGCAGCTACGTTCTGTGTATTATTTAGCACCTTCACTGCCATCACCGATCCGCCTGCCAAGCGTGTTGCTTATGAAAAAACTCCACTATACGTATCAACCATTTCAACCCTGAATGGACCTTAGACCCTGAAAAACAAAATCCAATTTCCAACATACCGGATCATCCATTTGCATCTCACACTCGTATAACACCATGTGATGCACAGGTGACTCCGAGTCATCAGTCACTGGGACTCCATCCTTGATTGGGTGGCTGTCGATGATGGGCTCGTAGCCAACGATGTGCTGCTTTGATGGCAATTCAGGGGTCTTGAAGATTTTGCACCAGAAGAGTGTTGCCATGATGTGTGGGATTGTTAGCTGGAAAGAAAGACAGGAGTAGAATATTGTTAATTAAATGCTTATCATAATAACATTCATCAAGACTTTTTTTCATCAAATAATGCTGCACAATACACTCAGCATTATCTAGCCCCAAGCTAAGCGGAGCTTGTTTCAAATTTATATCCATTCAAAGGTGAAGGAATATCTTCTAAGCGATAAGGCCGCCCATTGTACTTTTATGTTTAATGTTCATGTCTATGTATTTTTTAATATATTTTGTAGTGTACGATAAAGAGTTTTGTATTGTATTAGCTTGTGTTTTGGGTACCTACTAGATGACTGATATACATAGGCACCTACATAATATAATACAATAGATAGATAGATATTTTTATTTTATTATACATAGAAAACTAATAGAACACTCTGAAAAAATATCTGCAGTACGTACAAACATTAACGAGAATCGAACCCGCTCCAGCGTCGTAAGCGGACCTTTACCCACCTCTGCGGCGAAAATTTATATTCAAGACTATACGTTTAAGATTATTCTTAAACGTATAGAATTTAAATTTTATGAGAAATTTATGCCCATTTCACATTTGAGAGATTTAAGAGCTTTGGTTAGTCAGATGACATTTTTGCAGGTTCTTCATGATAAGATTTGCCAGAGAATTAAAGCTTGTACTTACATTTGTTAACCGAACATCCCACTGCCTGAGAGGGATGGAGTCAGGCTTAGACACCGGCTGCAGTAACCGCAGCGGACGAGAGCCGCTCTTTACGTGCTTAGGAAGCTCTCCATCTGACCCTGGAGGACCGAGCGCCCAGAGGATCTGGGTTGTGTCTTTCTGTGAGTAAAAGGAGAATATTAGCGTGGAATAGTAAACCTGGGTAAAGAGTAATAGCCCATCAAACCTTTGAATCTCTTTTTATCCTGAATTTGAAGCAAAGGCTTATCTACAATTTTTTTTGCCTACTCGTAAACCAGCGCTGGGTTACACTTGGTCTACCCAGCACAATGCTGAGTGTGGGGGGTGTGTGCAAATATGGCATTTGCCCCAACCAATGCTACGCAGATAAAAAATTAAGACTAAGTCTAGGATTATTTTAGTTATTGTATTGTGTAGTTGTTTTAGGGCAAATAAGAATATTTTTTTCTTTCTTTACACTAATATTATAAACAGGAAAGATTTGTATTTTTTTATGTAACGATAAACTTAAAAATTACTGGACCGATTTCAAAAATTCTTTTGCTGTTAAAAAGCTACATGATTATTGAGTAACACAGGTTATAACCTGTGTTGGTTAATTGGTGGTTAATTCTATAGAATTAACCATGTGAAGCTGGGGCGGTCCGCTAGTAGTGAAATAATTATAAGAACAGCATCAGTTACTGGTCCACCGATAAGATGAAAATGAAAACCGTCAGCGTGAATTTTTAATGGTTGGTGTTGTTTTGAGTTATCCATTAATTAGGAGCAATTGCATCTACCATGATTGATCACGGTAGGTTATAACTTGAAGGCCCTAACCAGTAATACTTTTCCGCGATCATGGTGATACGTAGCTCGATGGTAGGTACTGATTTATGTTAGTTTTAATACCAAGATGGTTAGAAACGGTTTTAGATGAAATTGCACTTACTCCAATAACAAAGTCCTCTTTATCGCAAGTATCCAGAGACCTCCTGAACTCCACGCAGGTGTGGGTTTTGTTCTGGTACGCGGATATCAGCTCATAGTCTTGCACGTCGTCTGCTATCACCTTGTCATCGAACTCTGGTCCATGACAATCCTGGAATAGGGATCAGATTAGAATGATTTGCTAACTGAGAATAGTTTAATAGGTTCATACATAGGTGACAAAGAGATCTGACTTCTGTGGTAGCCAGGCCAAAGCAATCCACAAAACGTCAGTCTTAGGATAATGGTAGCAGGGCTGGTGGGGCATATTTGGCCGAAGATCTCAAGAGTCTTGTGCATCTATATGCATAGCTCGACAGTCACGACAGAGCCTACGCTCCCATTGAAGTCCGTTCAGTAATGAGGCTCTCCGCGTTTTTAAAAAATGTATCCGAACGTATGGTCGAAGCGATGCGTAACCCGAGAGCTGGTGAGTAGCATTGCCGATCCGTTTCAATTCTTTCAATTGTAAAGATTTGATTGTATTTTTTTTGTTAATATAAAGTAAATCTCTGTTTGTTTAGAGTCCAAACTTAAGTTAAGAGATAGCGGAAACGAACTCGGGAGACGATAAACAGCTGCAAAATAATAGCCAGAAAGACAATTTTTCTTAGCTTGTCTGTAACCGAAAATGGTTGCAGCCGTTGTAGGGTCCATCGGTTTTCGTTTTCGGGTCTGAACCACCGTGAAAACGCCAAAGATGTTTTGTTAGGACAAAGATTGATGTGGGCGGGCATCAACTTTTTATTTAATTAAGAGCGAAAGCTTCTAACTAAGTAAATGGAATCCGTTCTCCATTGAAAATCGACCAGGCTCGATGTCGTTGTCTGCCGAAAAGGCACCCCAAAGTTTCAGGTAGGTACAAGTACAGTAACTACAAAGTTGCTATCGTAAGTGGGTGGTCCGATCCGAAACACAATGCCATGTAAAATATTTCGCTGGAAGGTACTTTCAAAGCCCAAATCAATGAAGGAATAGAGCAGCTGCTATGTTACGAATCCCCAAGAAAAAGCGTTTAAGGAAAATCCTCGCCGATTGAACATTTATAGATCGAACACCAAACAAAAGTTAACCTTCAATACCTCTAACCTTTTCTACGAACCTTTTCTAATAAAAGAAATATCTTTTAATATTTCGAAGGAATTCCGCTCCAAAAGATTCAATAACTAAGGGTGAGTTTCGCGTGGGTTGAGAGATTAAAGAGAGCAGATGATGAGACACCAAAAATAGAACAGATGTCTTGAGGTGTGCTATAAAGATAAATAATAATTGAGTTTTTTGTGAGTTTTTTTTTATTAACCGGCAGATGTCGCTTAGCACGTGCCTGCCTTCTGTTGGTGCACCTGGTGCTGTAAGAGATAGGGTGTGTGCACAAATGGCAATGATATCCTTGCTATTACACATATGTTGGAGGGTTAAACGTTGCAATTATTTTTGTCTTTAGTGTTCAGTGTGCTCAGTAATGTTTTAACCAGCTTCAGCCCGCGGCTTCGCACGCGATTGATTGCCCGTAGTCGTAAAAACGAAATCGAAGTTTCGGATTCGTTTTTATGCAAACGCTAATCTTATGTAAACGACATAAGAGTTTGTTTTGCACGAACACGAATCTGAACCTTCCATTTTACTTTTCCGAGTAGGCCCCCAGGTCTATAGTAGCTTTTAAGTTATTCCAGATCTAGAAACGAAAGACCTCATCAAAATTTTAGATTGTTAGTTCAGTAGTTTTGTCGTTATAAATAAATAAATAAATAAAATATAACTTTATTCAGAAATAAAATAACAATTAACGAATTTCTTAACCTAAATTAAAAATTATACACAAAAAATACAGAAATTACTATTAGGCAAAGGTTATCTTCGCTCAACGGCACAAACTTTTGCCGATATAATAATTAGTGCCTAACTCGACAGCTTGACAAAGACCCACCAAGAACAACTAAACACGTACTTACAATACGATTATTTTCTGTCTGTAACTTTTCTATACAAAGACCACATTAATTCGAGATACGACAACCGATTCAAATCGCATATTAATGCATCTTTTTACTGCAAGACGTCCTTTCTACAAATAAATCGGATTGCTATCTCCCCGGCACATCTACACGGAATGATTGTAACAGTAGATAGTATTCGCAAAACCAGCTTTAGGATTTATTGGAAGGTTCAGGTCGCGGAATTTCTCAGGGTAGATCATGCGGATCTTCAGCTCTTGTTGGGTTTATTGTGAATTGATTTGATACATTCAGTCTTGTGTGTCAGAATTTGGAACATATTGTAATCCATCAATTTAATTTTCCACATGTATGTTCACTTCACACGTAAAGTTTCCTACTTTAAACAAGATCAAGTGTGAGTTACGTGCGCCGAGGGTTTCTAACATTTGCCAATTATTTGGACAGTGAATTTTTCGACTATTTTCAAAATATTTCGAAAAGTTTGACACCTCCAAAAATTTCAAAAACCATTTTAATATGTACAAAACTTTCATTTGATACCCCATTTGCTTCCCTAGGTCTCTTTTCAAATATCAACATCACAATTGGGACTGAAAACAGTCATTTTCATTTATTAATATTTTTATTCTTTAAATCAGTAATGGCGCACGAAATGTATCATTATTTCCAATTTCTAGGCAACATCAGTAGTTACTGAGATATTCAAGAAAGAGCGGGGACGAACAGAGTGAGACCGTCAGGGTTTCGAAACCGATCTCGAAATCCTAATAGGAGAATACTATCCTATAATTATTATATCGATGAAAGTTTGTCCGAGACAACGCCAAAACTACTGAACAGATCGATCTGAAATTTTGATGAGATCTAGTTCTAGATCTGGAATAACGTAAAGTTTTAAACATGGTCAAAGGCGAGTGAAGCGGCGATCAGAAGCTGGTTATAATGTTTTTGAATTTACTTATTTTATGTGTAAGGTGATTTTTTTATGTTAAATAATGTTTAGATTGGATACTCTATGAATAAATACAAACAAACAAAGATATTTATTTTCTCTTTTTATGTAGAGATACGAAGTACTTACATGAGCATTAATTTTTTCTACAAATATATTTTTCTAATGAAGCGCAGCGAAGATGCATTTTATTCGAGATCTGATTATTTAATTTGCATTATTGCAAAATTTTAACGAACATAATGTTAATTTTATTTTCGCACGCCAAATACATTCACAGAACTACAATACAGTTTGCTATAACGTCACTTATTTACAGTTATTTTATTATAGCCAATACAACCTGAGAACCCCTCGTTACGCATTCTAATAGAAATATTATATTGCTACGACAAAACGTGTGAAGATTTAATGACCGAAATGATTCCACTGCAAACTGTTGTTTGTATTGTCGTTGATTTTTTGTGATGTTTCAATCAAGAATGGGCTATTTTTTTGATTGTAAATTATTGGGGTCATACCTAGATTTAGGAAGGGGAAAAATTAAAAAGTATGACATGATACTTTAGCTACTTACCGTAGTGTATCTAAGCAAAACTAAGTAAATAATAGTATTAATAATGTATTTCTTCGGTTCTGCTGAGTCTTTTTCATACAGTACCGTACCTTTGCAGAGCTAAAAAACATCTATGGTCATTCTTTATATGAGTGAATACGTAGGTACTCTTAAACCCTTGTCTTACAGTTTGACAGTGATCTTATAGGTAAGGTTTTCCTTTACCAATTCGTAATGTAGGTATTTGATTGAGGAGGACAAGATTTAGCTCTAAATATGTGTCCTGGACACGACGAGCTTTCATAGTGTTAGAAAGATAGGTTGGAGAAAATCCTTCTTAGAATAGGTTTGGTTTTAAACGTTCAAGGAGGTTGAAATACCTCACCATAGATGCTGGCCGCAAAGACATTTTAAATTCAAATCACTACGAACGACCCATTGATCGTCTGTTGTTTTCTCTTCTTCTAATTTTGGAAATATATAGGGGAGATTTTGGTATAAATAGGCACGCTTGTAGAGTAAGATCAGTTTATACTCAGACGCGAACAAGAAAACCTGAAGAAGTAAATAAAGCTGAAAAATAAGAAAAGTGTTTTACTGGAAAACTCAAGAAGCTACTGTCCACAATAATATGTTTCTCTTCGATCGGGTTATTCCAGTTTTCTCCCTTGACAAATCCCTTTGAGGAGGAAAACTGGAATGGCATTTTTTAAAATATACACTATACAGTATTACCCCTCACCTTTGTTTTTTGTTCCAGTTTTCCCCCTGAAAAAATTATTAATATTTTATGGGATCATTAATTTTAGACGGAAATGGTACCTGGCCAACAAAGTGGCCAAATGAGTTTCCGGAAGCGCTTGCATGAAGTCTTCAGCAATAGATAAAATTTCTCAGATCATCAAAAGTACACTTATGCAACAAATGTTTCATTGTGATGCGAGATTCAAGTTCAAGCGGATACATTAACATTCCTTCGTAGTTCACATTCACACAAAAGAATAAGTTTTGAGAATTGTAGTTTCTGCATGAGAATCATACAACAATAGATGATCGTGAATGTACGTCAATCACATGCATTCTAATTTCTTAGTAGGATATTGACCCTTACGTTGTTGTAATAGGACACTATCTGTGATGTCATTGTATTTGCAAGAAATGCAGTTTTTGGCGGCAAGTTTTGCGCAAACGATATAATGCAGCCGGTTTCGATTTAATCTTTGTGGGAAGCAAAAACGTGCGAGCTGTTAAGAATTTTTCGGAATCATCACAATGCATTTGAATTCTTCAGGTTTTCTTAATATAAAATGAAGAAGAGTGAACGATTTCTTAAAAATATAGAAAAAATGTCCAGTAGGGTGCATGTGGTTGGTACAGGGACGGTATTTTGACAGATTCCTCTTGAATGAGAACAAGCTACAGCTGCATGTGTTTCTTTAATAAATTCATTCATGAAAAATATCCCCATCATCATTGTCAGCATCTGTCACTTCAGTAAAGCATATATGCCTCCAATATTATTCTCAATTTTCCCCGAAGTGCGTTGTTTTAATAAATCGTAACTGAATAGCACAGAACAAGTTAAACTATAAAAACAATCAAAACAGCAAAAGCAAATTAAATTAACATTTCTGGAAATTTGTGGTAGACTGGGGCTTTACTTATTAAAGACCAAAACAAATAATATTTATCGCCCCCGTCTCCAATAAAATCTAAACGCGCGATGGACTTTTTTCGATTGAACCTTAGCATTTTACAGGATTATTTGAAATCCGTGTAAAATTGTGTGCGACTGTGACCATCGCTTTAAACTTACCTACATTTTACGTTCTTACACTGTCTTTAAATAGAAAAGATTTGTGTAAAGTTGAATGCAACATACCAGTTATACCAACTCAAACTTTTGTTTGCTTCCTGTGTTTTAGTTTTCAACATGTGCCTCCATTTTTATAAACATTAATTCTACGCACGTATGTATATTATAATACTGAAGCAGGTGTCTGGCTGTCTGCCCGCATGCACCTTGCACCGCATATTATTACTGCCTAATGTAACGACTTCGATGCAAAACATTGTATTTATCCAGTTTTATTGTTACTTATATTGCTGGCAATGTGCCTGCAATGTGCGGGCCATTTGCTGCTCACCTTTCGAGTAGTTTCAGGATTCGATTCGTACTAAATACGAAAAGATAAATGAGTTTTCATTATTCGTTCGACACAGCGCGTTATGCGAGTTTTCATACAAAGCAGAGCTTGTGTTATGGGTATTAGGTAACTGATACAAACAGTTTTTTTTTATTCTACATAGAAAACGACCTGAACACAAATATCATATTATAAGTATTGAAATAAAATTTTATTTATTTTACTATCATATTTATAAGTGCCACCTTCTTTGTTCTTTATTAAATGTCCAGCCCATCCCAAAGTTGCCTGGAAGAGATCGCTCATAGCAATATATCCGCCTTTTTACTTCATCTACTTATAGCATTTAATTCTGAACTGTTTTCTGTGTTTGTGTGGTACAATAATGTATTATCTATATCTGCAGATCTTACAAACATTTGTACCAAAGCAAGAATCGAACCCCAACCTCCTGCGTCGCAGGCAGACCTTCGCCCACCGCGCCAGAGAGATCGTCAACTTACTGAAATTTCATACAACGCCTTTTCCATTTTCTTTGAGCGTTTGGTAGAGCTTTTTAGTATGTTTTAAAGGTGAAATTTCTGGGAAAAGCCAGTTATCCATTAGAATGGTTTTCGTGTTTACAGCAGTGTTAAGCGCATTAATAAGCTACGTTACTGAAAATATTGTAGCACTTCATTTCTACCTTATAAACAAAGTCCATGAAAATATCATAAACTTTCTCAATAAGCACTAACAATAACAAGCAAATAAATTATTGTACCTCGAAACTTTAATCGATAAAATACTTTTCTTGGAAACTGCAGTTACAGTTTCTAACTATTGTTGAGTGAGAAGAGTCTTTTAAATAAAATGTTACAAAAATATGGTCTTTCAGTACCTATAAAAGAAAATGGCGTAAAGAAACTATTCACAGAAAGCTTTCTAGAAAGTGCATGTACTTTAAATACGCATTCGCAGAACCAGTGAGTTCCAGACTTCCATTCTAAGTTCACCGTGTGCATATTTTACTTTCAGGTGCAAAGCAGATGCTAGATGCTTTGAAAAATGTAAGCTACGCTAAAAGGAATAGGGACTGCTCAAGTTGTTTAAAGAGCATCGATATAAATAGGGTATTTCTATTTGATCACGCAAGAAACAACTCTATTTGTCTCAGAAACGGCGGTGGTGCCCTAAATCTATACACAATATACTAAACACTTAATATTTTTCCTTTTGTATGCTGCTGCTTATTTATTTAACAGCAAAAAATAATTACAACTAATATTTACACTTACATCTATTTACTAAAAATCTAAGCCGTCACCAGAAGGCAGAGTGCCCAGAATGCTGGCAGCATTGCCACGTTGAATGGCAATGCTAATTCGTTGACCGAAATAAAAACCAGCATTCCGATCACCTGTGGACTCTATTAGTAGTTTTGTAAGATCTTTATAGATAACGTGTGCCCCAGGACCCCAAGGACCTAGGGTTTCCACCCCAAACGGCTCAAATAGGTAACCTCTGTCAAGACTAGCGTATTTTCGCCGTTTGAGGAACTCCGCTGATGTTGCTGCGGAGCCTGCCCTTACTGATGTCCCTGCAAGATGAGAAGGTGCTAGGGTATCTACACACGTAGCATCCCAAACTAAAGGCTGACCCATCTTCCATTCTGGGCACTCTGCCTTCTGGTGACGGCTTAGATTTTTAGTAAATAGATGCTGCTGCTTGGATATTAGATTTTTAATAATCAATAATCCAGGCTGTCGTCCGATTCTATCTGTTCTAAGACATTTACAGAGTGGGTAGTCGAGTGAGTCTTTTGAATCGCTTTTCCAACTCTTATTCCACACTATGTTGTAATGGAGTAGTTTTCAATCGCTACTGTGAAGCTTAATAAGAAGGCTACATCTCCGAAGCAACATCAGCAGAGTTAAGCCGTTTGGGGTGGAACCCTAGGTCATTTGGGGCTTGGGGCACACGAAATATACAAAGACCTTACAAAACTTTTCATATAGTCCACAGGTGATCGCAATGCTGCCGCAAATTTTATTTCGGTCTACGAATAAACATTGGCATTCAACGAGGTAATGCTGCCAGCATTCTGGGCACACTGCCTTCTGGTGACGGCTTAGATTTTTAGGCAATAGATTAATAAGTCAATATACTTACTAATTACATCAGGCACCAGTCTTCACAAAACAGGTTCGATCTAGTATACTAAATACCTTTATTTTGTATCTACTTATAGAGAACCTTTGTGAAGAAAAATAAATGGTTATTATTATTATTAATTGTAACTGTTTTATTTTGTTCTTGATAAAGAAATAAAATAATAGGCTAAGACGTTACAATTATTTGCTACTGTTTTAAGGCTTCTTATTCCCCTTTTGTGCTCAGCTCTCAATCTTTGTCTAAGTATCAAGTCGCCAGATCAGGGATGCTGTGTTAAGCCTGGAGATTTTCTGCTACCATATCCTATGTTCATCGAGTCTTAGTTAGTATTTTTTTCTATAGTTATCTCTTACTTGACTGTAGGCATTTTGATGTCAATATACAACTTAAAATAATAAATATTATAGAAGAAATTAAAGCTTTTGAACATTATCGGTAAAAATTATAGGTATCATGGTATAATGGAGTAACTTTGTTTTGTAAGATATTGCTTGAATACCACTATTTTATGAAAATCTTTGACTAAGCAATATTCCCAGAATATTACAAGCGTAAACGTTCCAAAATGCTAATTTCCTCATAATCCTCTTCATTTACTAATAATGAACCTTATCTAGAAAGCGCAATCTTAGATAGCTGGTCCTATAAAATGCAATATAAATTTTAAGCGTTAGGTTCATTTTGTACAGTTTAATTATTTGGAAGTATTGCATAATTCAGTAAGATCAGTGGTAGGGTAGAAAAGGAAGAAGAAAAATCTTTATTAGGCTCAACCTGTGGACTCAACACAAAACAAGCTTTAGGAAATATGTATCCTTAAGGGAGCTGGGGTTTTCGTAGCCATAGTACTGAAAAACTGAAAATATTATTTTTATTAGACCAGATTATTTAAGAATGTATTTATTTACTAAGACAAAACCATTAAAAGTGCTGGAGGAATTCATTCAAGATAATTTAATTTTAAGCCATAGTCGTATATAAAATTGTTGTACAAAATTGCGTCGGGATAGCAAAAGTAAAGAATTCTTCTTCGGTCCTCGGTCAAATAAACGGAAGACACAAAAGTAATTGAAATATTACGAACATTTCGGTCATAACACCGGGTCAAGAAGGTTAGTCCAATCTTCACAAATCTCAGTCTAAATGAATTCAACCCGAAATGACATCAAAAGTTCAAAACCAAGGTTAAAAACTGGCTAAAATGACTTGATTGACTTGACGCGGCCGACAGTTAAATTATTAATTCCAGACGTATCCTTTACATAGCGATATAGATGCCTGTAACTGACTTAATTTAAAATGCTGCTTGTGAAGGAATTTAAAGTAAGCCAGCCGAACGTGATATGGTGACGAATGTCCAAATTGTAGGATGTGGACACCTCTAGGTCATCTTATTCAATTCAAATTGAATGAGCTGTTTTGCTTACTTAATTTTCTGGTACAAAGAATAGAAGGATTTTATTTTTTAGCTTCTTTAGAAGAAGTTTCGGCTGTATGTATTGTTATTCAAGTAAATTATTATGTCTTCGATCGAAGAATCAAAGACAACCGCGCGTCACGCAATTGGCTTTAATTCTAAAAAGCAATCGATTTTCGATCGCAAGGTCGGTCGCTTGTATAAAAATAAAAAACAAATTTAATACAAAATAACATTCAATTTGTAAGCAAAGATTGGTGTTGAAAAAAAAAGATGTTCATCCAATCAGGTGCGGAGAGCGGATGTTTCCTGTCGTAAAGTTTTGTTTGTTTTGCTAATCAAAATACTTCCAAACTCCTTTAAATCACCTTCCGACCTTTTCAGTATCGATATCGACAATACCGAAGTTTTCCAATCACCATTTATAAGACACATTTTTATCCCAACTTTCAAGGACCAAAAGGTCGTAAAACAAAAAGGTGCCCTTTTCCTTTAAGTACGGTGTACGGGCTATAAATTACCGAAACTATGACGAATGGTTTCGAAGGAATTTTTGTGAAATTGCCTTGATATTAGAATATGTAGCGATGTGGATCATGTTTAATTACCGAGGATATATTTTATCTTAAATGGATCGTTGTAAGAATTTCGAAATAGAGCGACCTATAAGTATTTAAAAGAAATAGATCAAAGAGAAAATGCCATAGAACGTTATAATTATGGGTATTTTTATGGGCAATCGTGATTGATTATCGATTGACTTCCTGCCTTCGGTAGATAAAAACAAAAGGTATCATAAATTTTGACACGGCTTTTTTCAAGTAGGCAATTTTACTTTTACGAGTGAGTCATAAAATTCGGCTTATAAACTTAATTCAAAACCCGAGACATTCTACTAAGAATACTTTCAAAGGAGCGACGATAATGCTTTTACTGGCAGTGGCGTATGCCCGCAAATGTGTGAAGAAAGCCTCTTTTACCGTAAACAGCGTTGTTAACCACCCTTCAGGAAGCCTCCTATACTAAAGATAGAGCATGATATTAAATCCAGTGAGTCACGTGTACGTGACTGTACTGCAGTTATAAACTGCTGGTAATCTCCGATGCGTGTGACAAAGGTCCTATAATAAAGTACAGTCGCGCAGAACACGGGATTCCCGAAACGATACACGAGTTTTTACTTTTGATGAATACTAATCCTTTTCTTTGATGACAGAAGCGATGAGTCATCTCGCTCAGCTCGGAATGGCAATGAGCGTTTATTGACTTTTGAAAGCTATTCGAATGTTTTCTAAGGCTGTTTTACATGGATTCAGTGTTTTCGTCCAGTGACTGATCGAGCTCGTCGCTCCAGTGATTTGTCAATTCAGTCGTTAGCGGGCTGTAGCGCTGGATGCATAGAAATAAGCCTTAATCGGATCCGTGCGGACAGAATGCATGATGCGTAGATTAATTCGAGCAGTAAACATATCTGGGAGAATTTGAATATGTCGTTTGAACGTGCTCGACGATAATCAGTAATCGACGAGCAAGAGCCGGACTGATGTTGAATTGACGCGTTGGAAATTGGATATATTGACACAAGCATGTGTGCTTGATCGAGCTTCCAATAACGGTGGCGTATTTATTTTTCTGGGTTTATTAATTGGCACGAGCTTATTCATCATCGCACACGTCGAACGTTCAACTGCCGGAAAAATGTTGATCGATACAGTTTGTATAAAAATTTGTTTCTGCTCGCGGTTTTGCAAGCGTTGATTCCGGGAAAAAAATGCCCTGTGTATGATTCCATATTCCTTTACCTACGCAATATTTTTGCCCGATCCGTTCTATAATTTTGGCGTAAAGAAGTAACAAACGTACAAAAATCCATCTATTCAAACTTTCACATTTATAAACAACTACAACTACAGTTTCTGCCCGCGGCTTCGTACGCGTTTTTTCTATAGAAACGTTCAAAGGTTATTTTCAACCCATGAGAACTGTTTTATGGGATAAAAAGTATAATCTGACCCCAAGTTTTTGAGCGTTATAAAAATTTCAGCCCGATTAGTTCAGTCGTTCTGTTCTGAAGAGGTAACAAATCATATAGGTACATCAATACATCCAAACATCAAAACTTTCCAGTGTAATATTATTGTGAAGTGTGACATCCCATCTCGTATGTTAGCATATACCTACTCGAATACCTAACGAGTACCGATCAGGATAAAGCTTTTCGCACACCTGAGAAGCACCGATACCACCCATCACAAAAATATACTTTCAATTATGGGCTTTAAATGGTAACTTTTAGATTCATTTTATATTGACGGTATCAGATAATTAGATGCTCGGGGACCACACGATCGAAGCTTGTGGGAAGCCATTTTGTCACCCTAAAATGCATCTAAAGATAACGAGTTAAAGTACAAATTTGAATCCACCTTTTTGTGCGGCGTGATAGCAGTGTGCCTCTAATCAGGGACCACCTTTAAACTACATAGTTTAAACACATATATTTTGACATGCGGTTTGGTAACCCTAACTAAGAGATCTGAAGCTCGTACCACGCACTGTTGGAAAGTAACCTCTAAAACTGGTGTTAAAGCATAAAATAAAGCTCAATTTCATTTGCATTCCACTTCTGCGCTCACCAGTGCCTGTAATTCACTAAGCAGGGATCCAGGAGTGGCTGCCCATTTGTTAGGTTACCCCACGGGGTTGTAAGGCTTTACCCCGGCTTGGATTTTACGATTTTAAAGCCGATGGTATTACTCTGAAAATTACGGACTAAAGTTGATAGTTAAAAAACCGAAGCGTTTATGTGTAAGATAGATCAACTTATATTCGTATCTATGGCAAAAAAATTAAGCGAATAAAATCAATAACATCTTATTTCTTTGATAATAATGACTATTTATAAACCTGTTTATAAAAAAAGTTCTATCTGTCCCCTCGTGACTAACAGGGGGACAGATAGAACTTTTTCATTTGCCACGGTGGGACAGATAGAACCTTTTCTCCCATTTGTCCCCCTAAGAGGGACAGATCAGGGTGACAAATGGGAATAAACCATAAATTTGATTTGTGTAAGTGCTTATTTTGTAAGCCTAAAAAAATTAAGTTTTTGACTTTGACTATGGTTTAGGTGTGTTTTGTATTACCGCAAACGGTCAGTTTCCGTCTTAGTTGGTAAAATTTTCTGATCGATTTTCATTTTAGTTTTTTTATTGTTATAGGTAGGTATTTGATTATTTTGAAAAAACTAAAACACATTTGAAGTCCCTTAATTTTGCACAGTTTTATTTTTAGTTCTTAGGGACAAAATACTAATCCCTCGGATAATATATTTTTAAGGGATTACACTTCGGGATCATTATTATACAATAGCAAGAGTTTTTAAAATTAGTCTATAATTTGACGGAAAAATCGACGAGCATACATAAAATATCATACATACAGTGGAACAATCGATTTTTTTCGAAGTCTTTTTTTATAAAAATCTACAAATAATTCACGTATTTTTAATGACATAATATATTTTCGTGCCAGGTAATAGATACTGCTGTGAATTCTACCAGAGCTTACGAAGTTATTTGGTACATAATCATACCAAAGCTTGGTTCAATAAAAGCAAAGCGAAAAAGTTTTCGAGACAGCAACTATAATACTATCACTATGCACACAGATCCCCGTTCAATCCAACAATCCTATCCATCCACGGTTGTCTGGTAGAGATCGCTCTTGAGCGATAAGACCGCTATATGTTACATATTTGTTTTTTTTACTTCTGTTATTTTTGTTTTTTATGTATATTGTGTGTGCAATAAAGCATTTTCTATCTATCTATTTGAATCGAAGTATTTTACTCACACTCAAATCTAAGCAGGTTTGAAACTTTTCATTTAAGAGTGCCTCAAGAACAATGACACAACAAATTCAGTACCTAAACATGTTCATAAAATTAAGAAACAGAACTAACACTACAAAATACAAAGGCTGTACAATTAAATACAAAGCTTAGACTGTTCTATAGAACAAAAGACCTTATTGCAATGCAGAAACAAGCGCATTTAGAATTTAATTCGCATGTACGCACAACAGAGGACAGACATTCTTGTTTGTTATTTCAAGGCATGTGTGTCCTTTGTCCTCCTAGACATCTAACTAGAGGTCAAATTTACAAGTTGCATGACCTAATAAATAAAACCGGACAAGTGCGAAGTCGGACTCGCGCACGAAGGGTTCAGAACCATTATCTATAAAAACGACAAAAAAACATGTCTCTTGTATGGGGGGGGGGGGGGGGCTATACCTTAAATATTTGTTTTATTTTAATGTAATTATTTATTTTCGAAGTGTTTATAAAACTAAATATTATGTGAATACTTCGAGCAAAAAAGAGGAAAAAAAACACGTTTGTTATATGGGAGCCTACTTAAATATTTCTTTTATTCTATTTTAGTATTTGTTGCTATAGCGGCAACAGAAATAATCTGTGGACAACTGTCTAACAACATGGTTCATGACCATGAGATACAGCCTGGTGGGTGACAGACGGACAGACAAACAGACGGGCGGACAGCAGAGTCTTAGTAATAGGGTCTAATTCGAGGCTTAAATAAATGCTTGTGATTAATACAATAAGGTATGTTCCGCTGAATTGTTTTTTATGTATGTTCGTCCATTTCTTCGTCATTTATGGACTGATTTGGATGATTCTTTTGCAGCGGATGATTTCGAGGTTAAAATATAATATTATTCCCGAGGAATTAGTAATTATCCCGCAAAACTTTAACACTCTTGCTTCGAAGTCGCGAATATTATTTTATTTCAAAACGATCGAAACGTTAGCCCTCCGGAGACAGCGGGTTAAATTGTATAAGCCCCCGGATGATCGAGTGTGATGAATGTGATGATGAAGCAGTGTAATAGGAATTATGAAAAGAAAGTAAGTAGGTATCTAAATTTAACGTGCATAAAAATTTAAATTTAATTTATTTTCCAAAAAAATCTGTTCCTTTGAACAAAATATTGCCTTGTCTAAATATTGTCATATAATAATGAATGACACATTTGACGTTTGGTGACAATGAGACTCACGTGAAATATTTCTTACGTGGTGCTCCCGTTGACTGGACTATCGAACACTATTTTTTTTCATTCCGTGCTCCAGTCAACGGGACCACCGAAAAAATAATTCTTCCGTGGTAAAGTCAACTGGACTACCGTGAAAATAATTTTCAGTGGTCCAGTCAACGGGACCAGCTCAACTGGACCACGGGCAGGGAGCAAAAATGTAGAAGAGAATTAGGGAACGACTAAATTTGTTACAAGCTGTCTCGGGTAGGTGCTCAGCTCAACAGTCGTCTAACTAAGAAATTCTACTGAGATATATTTGCATACAAATGATGGTAATTCCTATTCTGGGCCCGGCAGTTGCAAATGGAATTTAAGAGCAACTATGTAGTTGATAAATGTAGAAGCGGCGGGTGGAGACAACTTTGTAACGTCTAATTTGGAGAAAACATCGGTGGAGTTCAGTCAGCTCAAGGTTTCAGACTCAGCGGTAATCAAAACTTTTGCTTTAGAGTCGAAAATTGGATAAAATCAGGACAAGAGATATTATGTCTTGAAGACATCATTCACTCTTGTGTCTTCTAGACTTCGTCCCCTACATATTTGCTTACATTACATCCAAGTGACATTGTTGTCAAACGAAGGTCTTTTGAATATAAAAAACAAAGGATCTGGTAATTACCTTTTTCGGATTCTCCAGAACTAGAGAACTTGTGAGAACTCGTGTTCATGAAAATCCCTAAACATGGTAAATAGTGTCATTGTGGCTATCTGGAAATCTTTTGTTTGTGATGATAACAATGTTGTGAAAAATGAGCGTAGAGAGCATGGAAGAGACCCAATAATAGCGTATTTGTGACCTAACAAAATAAAATAAAAAATGTCCTCAGAAAGATTTAGAATTCGCTAGGTATCTATGAAAAAGCCGGCAAGTAGGAAAAAAAATAACAAAGATTTTTATCTTTTTTTATATTATTATTAGCATAACAATGGTATTGATATTTATCAGTTGAGCTACCTGAAGATTGTTTGCGACAGTCTGCAGTTAGGTTAGGTTAGGTTAGTTAATTGTTTCAACTGTAAATACCAATTTCTATTTAAGTAATTATATTATTATTTGATTGTATTTTTCTATATTAGTACAGAGATTTGTAAGCATAACAATACAATCCGACTACCGCTGGGGTAGGTAAACGTCTTTTTAAGTGAAGTCCGCGACTCGGCAAACGTAGTGTAAGACGCCCTCCTACCAGGTGGGATGACGATTTGCGAAAGACTGCTGGCAGATGCTGGATGCGGCGGGCTGAAGACAGGGCGCTATGGCGCTCATTATTAGGGGAGGCCTATGTCCAGCAGTGGACTAAATTGGCTGATGATGAACAATACAATGCCTTTAAGTAATAGATAGATCGATCTACAGCAATCTATCAGCTTCGAGTTCAGAACTCTACGCCCTGCTTTGTATTAAGTTTCGAAGCTGTTTGAGCTAGGATTTGAAACAAAACTTTGAATCAAATTGACCTTTAATCTCTGGATGAGAGTGATTGATATTGGGTTTAGTGGAAGTTGGGATTGTTTCTTCAGTTTATAACAAACGAGCTGGTTGGCTTCGTTTGCATGGTACTTGGATAAAACTTTAGGAGGAATAAGTTAGTAATACTGGACAATTCACACAGCATTATCTAGCCCCAAGCTAAGCAGAGCTTTTATTATGGGTACTAGATAACTGATACACATACCGTATACAATACGTTACAGAGTTTTTTTTAAATATACATAGAAACGACCAGAACACCCGGAACAAATACCTGCAGATCGTAAAAATATTTGTCCCAAGGCGGAAATCGAACCCACAACCTCCAGCGTTGCAGGCGGACCTTAGCCCACCACGCCTCAGAGGTCGTCAATAATGTTGATTTCTATAAATGAAATATATTTTTACCGGAAATCTAGTTCTAAGGATTACTTATTTAGCTCGTACTTAGCCCAGCATGGGTGTTATGGCAATCATCCCTTTCTGAAAATATCCAGTAAGGGGTTTATGAGTAAAACCCTTTGTCCAGCAGTGAACTGGTCAAGGCTGTTCATGTTACAAATGTCACCTATTTAAAATAATACCTACAGGTATGAGAGATTGCAAAAGAGTTGTGCAAAAGGCAATTTGAACCTACCGTCCGTAGATATATTTGCACGCGCCGAGCGCTCAAAATTTATTATGAAAATGGGATCATTAATTCGAAAGCTACTTCCCTACAAAACAACAAGCGTTTCCAAATTTCAGATTGTAGTACGAAGCGGTGTACCAATAGCGAGAATGCAAACAAACATTCTAAGAATTAACTAGCCCAGCTCAAATAAAACAAACAAGAACAATAAGCCGCTTACGAATTATAATTACTCGAGCAACTCAGAACAATTTAATAAAGACACAAATTAGGAATTAGGCAGTTGAAGGAAATGAAACCGGCAATCTTGAACGCAAAACACAAATTGGTGGTTCCGTAAGGATTTGCAGACAAGTAAGCCTTTTTAAAATGAGCAAAATTCAATACCCATTGTTACTTAAAGGATGTTTGCGTACAATAAATAAATAAATAATGCTTGAAGAAATTATTTTCATACGAATAAATAATATTTTATACTAACCTGATCTTTGATTACAGCACTCGTGTGGGGTCCATTAATAAATATATAATGCTGGACAATTCACACAGTATTATCTAGCCCTAAATTAGGCAAAGGTTGTGTTATGGTTACTAGATATAACTCTGATATATAATAGATACATATTGTGTGTATGTATGGGTACATATTGTGTGTATAATCTACTCATTATAGTCAATTATGTTGTGACAAATTTACCATAATATGATGCAATAAGTAAATGAAATGAAATGATATTTTTTTAAACATAGAAAACGACCAGAATACCCTTTACAAATATTTGCAAATCGTATAAACATTTGTCTCAAAGCGGGAATCGAACCCGCATCTTACTGCATCGCAGGCGGACCTTCGCCCACCTAGCCACAGAGGCTGTCGAACAAAGACATAGAATTAGATAGATTAAAGGTGTTTCTAATAACGCCTTTTGTATGGTGGATTATCTTATACGTGATAAATACAGTCGTTCTCTCTTATCAGTGATATATTCAATAAACCACGTTTAAGAAGTCACATAGAATTTTAGAGTTTTATGGTCTCAGTTAGTGTGAGAAAAAGTATTAGGTAAAATTCACACAAAATTGCACAAAGTACTGTTACGAAATAACATTACCTCTTCTGTGACTGCAGCAATAAAGACCTAACTTGAGATATGTCGTTGAAAGTTGAGCACACACACGTGTTCTGAGCAAAAATACCTATATTTAAGCAAAAGAAATACATGTTTCTGCTAGCCCATTCTCATTTCAAAGACCCATAACATGAAAGCAAATTACGTTTCAATGCACGCCTTTTTTGTCTAGAGCCCAAACGCATCAAACCCCTAATCACGTTTCAATACTGATCAAATTAGCTCTCGTAACTCTTTGAATTGGACCACAAACGGAGACCACAGTTCGTCACGCTCTTTGCACCGGACGTTGACTTGCCTATCCTAAACCGCAATGTCTATTGTCTCAACATGGTAAATACTTTTATGTCTTCTTACCGCGGTCGCCACATTAAATTGTGGGGAGTTACGCCCGTATTTCAAAACTCAACATAAAATTGTCATTTCAATGAATCTAAAATATGGTTGAGTATTTTAATCGGCTATAATTGACTATGAATTTTGTTCATACACATAACCAAAAAGCTCATACATTAGTTCAGATAAGTAGATTTCTCATCCACAATCGATGATATCCGCATCATATATCCAATCCGTTAGTGTTTGATCACAATATTAGCTTAGCAGAAATAGGCAGGGTAAAATTTAATAAGGGACACAAACGACGTAAAATTATAGAGACCACCCAATTACTGAGCAAAACAACGGCAGCTGTTTTTAATGAAAACTCACCAAAATTCGAGCGTTGCCATTCCTGTCGTCTACCCAAGCGACCACCAGATCAGCGCCTCTCATATTCCCGGCTGTGTTGAATCCCAAACCAACGTAACCAAGAGTTCTCGCTTCAACTCTAAAGGTTATACTCGAATCTGAGTTCACCCATCGTAGTACAACATCGCCGTCCGCGTCGAGCCGTTCTGAATGGGCCCAATTCAAGCCTGACTCGTACGACATTGAATCGAATACTTCTCGTTTATGCCTTCTGTATTGATCTATGATTTTTGAGGTCTTTGCGCTTTTTCTTTCCACTTGTAGCAGTCTCATCGCAGCTGCATTCTGTGTAGGGTTCGCTGGCAGCTCATTTGGCTGGATATGTTGTTTTTTTGGCAGTTTCGCATCGCAGAGCAAAATAGCGCTCAGCGCTAACACCACGGGTAAACGCATCTTGGTTCAATTGTTCATCACTTGTCTGTAACAAAAAGAAAAGGACTTTAGTAGTGGTGTCAAAGAGAATAAAAAGAAATCCAGGTTCCATTTCTTTACAAACTACACTCGAAATGAATGGGAAACTTGCTCTTTGAAAGGTTGCTAATTTGAGGAGCGCACGGGACGATGTAAAAGTAAAGAATGCGTTAACAAAAAGAGAGGATGCAGTCAAACAGGTAGTATTTCCGGTATTATATCCACTGGCGTCGTAAAAACTGAACTATAACGAGATCAGGCTCGTTCTATAGGCATTGATTGGAGGCATGCGGTTGCTTCCACAATGAAAGTGCTCAGGCGGAAGCTATTACGGGGATATCTTGTCATTGATACTTCTTTGAATGCTATTATCGACAGTGGTGTATTGATTACGCTAATTGATACGCTGTGAATGAGAGGGTCTGTACGATGTTATGAACGAAAATATTTCTAATTTTGTCATTGCTTTAGCTTTTACATTAACATCATAGGCCAAAATAAAATTATTATTTCGGCACCAGCGACTAGCGAGTGAGTCAATGCTCTCATAATGCGGATCTATTAATAAAACTGCCTTACTTGGTATTACCGACTTTAATTCTTTTATTTCAACAAATATTTTCGACATTACCTTGGAAATAATTTATTCATAATCGCTTTAATAGACACAGCGATTGTTCTCACGTCGGCAAAAAATATACGTGAGAAATTCAAGTTGAGTGAAAAAATCGAAAACGCCATCTGGTCCTTTGAGTCGGATCGTGTAATATTTACGAGGGAATCTGTGAATAAATCACCTGAGAACGATGTTTACTTTACTATACTCAAGACTGAAGTAAGATCAAATGAAAGGAGTGAAATATTTATAAACAACGTTTTTGTAAAGGTGTGATGTGGGAGTAAATGTTTGTCAAGTCAAGGAAGAGTACCGGCGAATTCGCATCTTCTCAAGAGTATGTTATTGTTTATGTAGAGGCTTGCCATGGGATTCATTTATGTTAAACAGACTCAAGTTTTTGGCCAGATCACACGATAGTATATATGCATTGGTAACCTATTGTAGAGATTTGCATAACACGTGTATTTTTATAATAATGACCAATATATTGCAGGCTGTTTAAATGACTGTCCTGACAAACAAACATTGTTATGATATTATATCAAGTATCGAATACTGACACTATTTCAAAAAAGCTCATACAAATGTGTTTCAAACCGAAAATCTCGACTATTCTACCAAATAGAACGGAAAAGGTAACAAGTAAAAACAACATAGCGGTAACGCGAAACAAGATAGTAGATCATTATCCACTTATTGAGAGGATGTTGAAACCGAGACAGTCGTTATAGGCAAATGGAGTAATCGACAAAAAAGGCACTTTACTGAATAGAATTGACACCTTTTTACACGACTGTTTTGGATGTATCTACGTATAACTTACTTATAAAGGTTTGAAACTGGCCTGACCCAATGCTTTATGCAGAGATATGCCCCAACCCAAAGCTTTATCTTATTTCTTATTTTGTTTTAATAAATGTAGAACTTTTCAAAATGGAATTAAAAAAAAAACTACTGTAGAGTCCCAACAAACATTTCATAAGTCGCTACAACGTGCCGATTCTAACTTTTGATTTCAACTCTGGTAGTAAAGACGTCGCTATCACGTTAACACAACCCAGAAAAGGCCCATTTTATACGAATTAGTGTCGTAATAGAGTCATGTAGCAGACGTATTAATCACTAACATGGTCGTGTAGTGGCCGTATAGATGTCGAGTTATTCACTTTTAAGCGAGCTATGGTGATTATTACCGCTGCTTTACGACATATTTTCGATTAAGTGTGTTAATTACGACTTTTTCACGGGATTTTATTCTGAAGTGATCTCAAAGATATCGTGTAAAACTAAATCGTTTATTTTATTTTTAAAGTGATATCATTTTGTCTTGTAAGGTAAGAACAGCCATTTTATTTTTTAATTACTACGTAAGTACATCATTGAAATTCATTTTCAAATAAATAATTCAATTGGGAAATTAATGTTATCGGGTAATATGCGCTAGTGATCTTAATATAATTAACGCGCCTTAAAAATTATTTAATTTTAAGCAATTATTTTACTTTAATTTGACGAACGTCATAAAGGCTACCTTAATACGACTTAGAGTTTTAGACACGACCCTAATACAATTTCTTAACGACTTTTTACTATGTGCGCTTCTTTTGTTGTCTGCCATATTAACGAAATTAGGGTTCAGTCAAATAAATCCTATGAGAAAACCATTTTAGTGTTTATGAAACTTAGGTATGATTATGGCAGGAAATAGAATTTCTGTTAGGTACCTACTTATTTATGTATGGTTTTTAATTTTGAATAACCGAAGTGAGTGTTGTGTTCTGTCGCGGCGCCGCGCTAATATGGTTTTTTAGTTTTTACGAAATAATAAAATAGTGTAGTGTTTAAAAATTAAACTAATAATATTACTTTTATTCTAGTTCTTCAAGAAAAATGCCATTTAAAATTATAGAAACTATCGAACGCGGAAGAAGATTAATATCAACAGTACCCTCATTATGGGAAAAAGATGGAAATTTATATTGGCCTAGAAAAAATGTAAATTTACTGAAAAAAATGAAAAGTCCCAACCTCAATCGGACTGGAGGTGTTTGCCTTGCATCCTTCTAAGGAAAAACATCGTCGACTATAAAACTGCAGAACAAGATAATTATGGCTCTTATGTCTGACGCCACAGACACGGAAAATAAAGAAAACAAACATCCACGAAAAAATTATTCTATTGAAATTAATTTCAATAACATGGCGGAATGTTTAAAGGTAAGATGGTTTATCCTGATAAAGGAGTTAAGACTTAATTGTTTCTCATCATCAGCAGCCTATAGCAGTCCAGTGCTTGACATAGGCACCACCCACACCCAATGAGCGCAATTGCACTGTGTCTTCGGCTCGTCTCATCTAGCTTCTGCTGGCGACCTTTTGCACATTATAATTCTAGCTAACCGGAGGGCGTTCTACTCTTGCCGAGTAACTTGATTGTTAAAACTATTCAATCACAGAAGAGGCAATTTTATAATTTCAAATACAATTATTTTGTGAGAAAATACTCCGACTGACCCTAAGTTGAGTTAGTTCGTATGAGTTGTTGACGAACTCTGTTGACGAAGTTTTTAGGCCGTCTTAATTGTTGTTTTCTTAATTGTACTTAATTGTGTATGTTTGTTGTAGGCAAGTAATGTGGTTGAAGAAGCATCCCCAATGGTGGCGGCTGAAGACTCATCTACAGTTAAAGTAGTTAAAGACTCATCTTCAACGATGCCGACAGATGATGCATCCTCTGCTATGGTGGCGAAAGACTCATATTCCATGGTGGGCGCAGAAGGGACATCCTCAGTTGTCATGGTAGTTGAATCTAGGAATGCACTCATATCTTTAGATGAAAATAACATCTTAACACAAGACCCCTCGCAGGTAAGTCCAGTCAGTAGCATAATTTTTGCAGTCAGCAGAAGATAATGTATCCGTCTTAAGTTGGCATTTGCCTGCGATAAGATTACATATGCTATTAATTATGTATTATATAAACAAATATGCTTCAGATTATACTTTAATTTATTACACTTTGCGTTATATCAAAGTTTCAAAGGATTCAATGTCAAAAGCAGGCAACACTTCCTTAACTTCCTATTTTTATCTACACAAGAGTCTTCTTTTATACATGAGTTTGTATTCATTATGATATTGATGCGGCAATGCGTGGTTTGTATAGCTTTGATCTTACCTAAAATTTATATCTTTTTCAGGAATTTGTTCAAGATTATGATTTTCAATTTCCAGAGTCCCAAACTACCAGCATTACTGAATCTATCCAGGTTCCACAACAAATTGGACATCTTACGGTAAGATTAATCATTATAAACAAATTAGCTTCTGCTAGCAGCTTTGCACCCATTGTTTAAGGTTATTTCTCTTCCACAGAACTGATTTATGGGATAAAATGTATGCTTAAATATATAAAAGCCTGTTTTATTCCAGACTTAGAACTACTTTCAAGCAAATTTTCAGCCCGATCCGTTCAGTAGTTTTGGTGTGAAGAGGGTAACAAACATCCACACTTTCGCATTTATAATATTAGTGAGATATGGTTAGACTAATACTTAAATATATTATATTACTTATATTATAATATTACACTTGGCGTTAGATCAGTAATGTCACTCATTGTTTACTGTTTCTAAGGTTTCAATGTCAAATGCGGGCAACACTTTCTTTGGTAGACATATCTTCTTATTTTTTATCTGCATAATAGACTTCATTTATACATAATGTATTCATAATATTATTGCTACATGGCATTGCGTTGCTTTGTATAGCTTTGATCTTACCTAATTTTTTTTCTTTCAGGAATTAGATCAACAGTATGATCTACAATTTCCAGAGCCTCAAACTGCCACCACTACCGAATCTATACAGGTTCCTCAACAAATTGGATATTTAATAGAAATAATGTCAAATATTCAAGAAAACCAAAAAATTCTTTTTGAAAATCAACAAAATATACTTAAGAGTCTTGCTTTAGTAAACACTAAACTAGAAGAATTTTTCACGAGGTCACAGAGACCACAGGAACAGCATGAACAGTCGTCGTCATGTTTTAAAATGATCACAAATATAGAAGAATTTGCTGCCTTTGAAGAACAATTGAAAGATCCCCTAATGGAAACGACATATTCAAAAGAATTTTCTATCATTTGTAGTGACAAAAAAACTGGACATAATAATGAGCTCCTTCCTGAGTTCAAAATTAAACTTTGTACGGAACCCATTGCAGTCTTTATACAGTTCACTTGTTGTGTAGAAATATTCGGTGTAATAAAGTTGGAACTAAGAAGCGCAATATAGTTTTTTTTACTTTTCTTTTAAAAGCACCACTTTTTTTTACCTTTGACCAGCTTTGTCTGTTCATTTTAATGACTAACAACTGTTTTTCTGTATTACAAAAATATGGTAACATCTAGTCGTTAAATAGTTGGATAAAAGGGTTCAAATTTACTTAAAATAGTATAAGAGTGAAAATTACCACTCGTATAAACAATCGTCACGTAAAAGTAGATCTTGCGACTCTAACACGATTGATATAAAGTCGTATAAGAGTACGATTTATCACTTTTACACGAACGTCACGTAAAAGTAGTTCTCGCAACTCTAGCACGATTAATACCGATGTAAAAGTCGTATAGACGTTACTAATGTTTCAGCAGTGGTTTTACTACTGAAAGTTGTATAATTGAGGTATAAACAGTCGTATAGAAGTTTATAATGGTGTCTATATACGACTAGAAGTTGTATAAAGATAAGAGGCACCAAGTGGTATTACACGCAAAAATTACTTCAATGCGATGTTTATACCATTTTGAGTCGCGTAACTTGTACTTATATGACTGAAATGTTTGTTGGGGTAGATTGAACAATGCGCTTTCTTGTAAGAGTAAAATGATTAACATAAGAATATTACTGTAGGTATTATTATTAATAATACTCTTGCTGATGTAGGAAACAACTTAACCTTTACATTTCAACGAAAACCAGTGGTTCAGAAAATTCCCACAGAAAAACGAAACTCAAGAAGATTGTAACCCAAAACCCAGACGCAGCATCGTCCGACCAGTCAAGTCACAGGTGGGCAAAAAACAACCAATCCGCGAACAGATAAGAATCGTTTATTAACCCTGAGAACCTTGAAGTTCTCATAACCGGTACAAAAAGTGCATTGTATTACATCTTAGATCCGCAATACAGCTTATAAATCTGCGCAACCGTGTGATAAAGTGAATCATTTCTTGAGGTCTAATCCACACGGCTTAATGATGCTATTGAATCTTTTACTTCTGCCCACGCAAGATGATTCTTCACTGTTAAACCAAAATCTATTCTGAGTTGATCGAGTCAGCCGAAAAATACAGATTCGTTCTTTCAAATCATTTGAATCATATGAAACCTAACAGCACATTTGGGTCTTCGGATAGACACAAAACTTGATTAGCAAGGATTATTAAGTTAGCGTACCAACCATTATTGTAAAACTTGCTATTTCAACTTGCATTTTGTTGTTATTTAGTTTAAATTGATTAAGATAGTTAGTAACATTATTGCATGTACTCACACAAGTAAACACTGTAATTCTGAGTAAATAAAAATTATTTTATTGAAACTGACATGCTTTAATCCAGTCTATATTTAGCCTGATTGACCTCGTGAGCCATCACTAAAGTTAATACCGTCAAACATCTCCCCGAAACTCGTGGAACCGTAGTTTACCCCAGCTGCCCAGAATGATAGCACCCTAATTCTAGTTTAATTAATGAAAACTGGGGCATAACTTTTCCTCAACATTTAGCCACAGCTTTAGAGAAAGTTACTAGTTCCGAAAAGCTGGCCTGCGAGCTCTGTGAGGCAGAATGTTCCAGGCATTAAACTACTCTGATTTCCTCTGAGACTTTCTGCCTAGATAATATAAAGAGATTATTTTGCGTGGGCTTCGTAGCCAGAAAATTACAAAAGTCCCACCAAAATAAATCATCAGTAAGCTTTGGCTAAGTAATTAAGTCTGGGGAAGACTTATTTTCGTAGGGTTCAGGGAAAATAAGTCTTCATAGACAGGTCAATTTTTAGACGGGGAAATTGAGTTCAAGGTTATCAACAACCTTGAAGATGAAAGCCAAATCTACGCTGGAGCATATGATGTACTTTAAAATTTTCGTACAAAAGAAGGTTGTGTAAATGTATGCAAATTTCAAACTGGGTAAATGATATCACTAGTTGCGTGAGAGTCGAGAGCAACACCATTTTTGGTCATACCCAATTACGGCATCATGAAGGTTATCCTCTAGTTCCATATTGTACCAGGATTAGGATCTAAAGCTACCACTTCTGTGTCTAGGAACCACAATACAACCGCTAAGCGGCTTTACATCCGAAACATTGTCGCTAATTGGGTTTGTGATATTGCTTCCGGTAATATGCACGAGTAAATTAACGAATTATCATATTAATTGCTTATAGCATACAATCATTCCGTTTAACGAAAGCAGGATATTCCTGTTGAATAGCGCAAATAGGGAGCAAATAGCGGAGCTATTTGTTCAAATTGCTGTCTTTAAGCACCTTGATTTATCCTCACACATTCGGAGTTCCTGACTATTACTTTTCACAAAAGCTTTGGCTCTGCTCGTCTTGACACTCCAGTAATTTAAGATCACCATCTTGTCATTTGCTAAAGAATATAAATATCAATCAAGATTAACTCAAAGATATTACGAAAAGAAAAGCACAAGATCAGCACAAAAACAACGCTTTCAAGCCACGTTCGAAAAGGTTTCTGCGAAAACAATAACCTGCCTTGTAAGTTACCGCTATTAATCTTGCTGCATTGGTTACTGCACTTTATGGATCGCCGGTGATAATAATTAGTTCTTTTGTATGAGAAAGTATTATCTGCGGATAGAATTCAATTCACCTGCCAAGCTTGGTGTTTATGGCTACACCTTCCAGTTTGGTAGAGGTGTAAAGCTGCCAGAGGCTGAAAATCATAGAATTGTTGGATATCACACTGAATTTTATCAGATTCAGCAGGATTTAAAAGTCGAGATTCCACTGTCTTAATCTCTATCTGGTTTTTGACTAATGTTATATAGAAGAAAAAAACGCGAAGTGTTTATTTCTTTCATTTAGTTAGAAGGTGGGTGGTTTATTATTAGCTTATAAGAGTATATTGAGCAATTGAGCACTTTCAGAGTTGTTTTACATTCGCGGTCTTTTTGTTAATTGACCGGACCTATACGGTACAAGGTCTTGGAGATATTATCCTTGCCTCTGCAATATCAAAGGCAGTAATATCTTTACAAATATAGATGGAAAACCTGTATCTTCGTATTTTGTTATAACTAAGCAGTTGCTAGTTGCTTTGTTCTCAAGGTTAATCGCTTACATAGTACTTATATACAGGTTTCAATAAGTAATTGAATCATACAATTAGTCAGTTCACAGCGGCTAAGTAATTGTTTGTGTCATTAATTTTATAATCAACAGGAAAGTCAAGGGTAATTGAAACAAAGAAAATAGACATAATTGCAAATTTCTCATTGTTTGTTTTGATTCTTTTTTTCACAAAATAGAGCTTTTTGCTCTATTTTGTGCCTTGCTGATCGCGCACGAACATAAAATGAACTTGAAGATCGAATCGACTTTTTACTGAGAACGGATTTTTATGGATTTATTCTTCAACTCATTATTTTCTTAGTTCGAGTTTCCTTGATCAACATTTCCTAACAATTTTGAGGTTCCAAATTCCAAACTCAATACTCATAAAAAAAAAATAAAGTCCATATAGCCATAATAAAAATCAAACATACACACAAAAATATTATACTTTTATATTCTTATGAATGTTGATGATTGAGAAAAATAAGTCAAGTTATATAATATCTTACATCTTTTGTTCATATGTTCACAGCAAAAATAATAGTAGAAGCACGGAAGGTCGAAAGATGTAGGTAGCATAAAAAGCAGACAAAATGTGTTGTGTACGCGTGTCGAAACATAATCGCAGTCATTACGACCCGTGGTTTTAGCCTTTTTTCTCCAGGATGAGGAAAATCATATTCGGGAGAAGGATTTAGAATCAGCCTTAAAGCACCATAAAGAATTTATGATGGTCTTCGTCATTTTAGTCCGCTTTTACCAAATGTACCTAGTTTTGTGGATTACAGCCGTGGCGGTCGCGGCGTAAGAATCGACCCCTCAAACGAAGACCGTAGATTGAAGTGCAAGGAAGCCCGTAGGTTGTTTTCAGTATCTATTACCAGGGACTAGTCGAATAAAACCGGCCAAGTGCGGATCGACTCGCACCCGGACGGTTCCGTACCATATCGTTTATAACTATTTTGCAAAAGAAACCCTAAAAAAACAGCAAAAGTCATCATTATGCGGTCACCCATCCAAGTACCGACCGCACCCGACGTAGCTTAACTTCAGTGATCGGCACTCAACTTGGTATGGACATAGGGCCCTTTTATTATTAAATTTATATTTTATTATTTGCTGTTATAGTGTCGAGAGAAATACATATTCTGTGAAAATTTCACCTGTCTTCCTTTTACGGGTCATCAGTTACAGCCGGCAGACAGTGGAGGCTTAGTTAGGCTCCAGTTTTTACCCTTTGGGCACGGAACCCTAAAACAAACGATCCGTCTGTGTGGTAGAGAGATATTTGATATTCCAGCTATCGCACACGAGAAAATCAAGAAACTTTCTGATGAGAGGAAGTCAATACATTATCGTGTGTGTTACTGCTAGATCGGATGTCAATACTTTCACCGTACTCTATAAGAGCTCTAATATGTTAAAACGAAGGAAATCGGCTTATGGAAATTTTATAGTAATAATAAATAAAATAAATAAATAATGCTGGACAATTCACACAGCATTACCTAGCCCCAAGCAAGCAGAGCTTGTGTTATGGGTACTAGATAACTGATATTACATAATATAACCCAATACATAGATAGATACTTTTTATTATACATAGAAAACGACCAAAGCACTCTGAACAAATGTCTGCAGATCGTACACACGTTTGTTCCGAGGCTGGAATCGAACCAGCAACCTCCTGCGTCGCAGGCAGAAATTCGCCCACCGCGCCACAGAGATCGTCTATATCTAGATAGTACGCAAAATCTGCTAAAAAGCAACTAAGCACTAAGCTTGGTATGTGAATAAAAGACGTATCATTGAAGTTGGTCAAAAAGCCTTAACCCTGAAGTGGAATTGGACCGGACACGTCTACTGGATGTCCAGCGACTTATGGTGGCAAAGACCACCACAAGTAACACACTACACTCTTGTGTGTGACTTGTGGTGGTCTTTGCCACCATAAGTCGCCTACCTAACGCTAAGAGGCAACGTGGAAGACCTAGGATAAGATGGCATGATGAGCTCAAGACACATCTTTCAGCATAGCCTGTCACAGCGTTGGATCTAGAGAAGTGGAAGGAGAAGGGAACTTTGGCCTTTGCCCAGCTGTTAGACAGCAATGTCTAAAAATAAATCTATACTATAAATTATAAATTTCGCATTTATGAGTGAGTTTGTTTGTTTGCCCTTTCTTCACGCCCTAACTAAGCAAGCAATCAACTTAATTTTTGGAATAGAGTTAGTTGAAAGCATGTAGAGTAACATAGGATAGTTTTTATCATAAATCAGTTCCCATGGGATGGAAATAACTTTTTCTCCTCTCCGAGCGGAAAGCGTCAATTTTCCTCCCGCGGCGCTAAATGAAAATGCCGCTTTTCGCCTCCGCTCCGTCGAGGAGGAAAATAGTATTCTCACCACGGGCACCATAAGAAAGCCTCAGATCTTATTTTCCTGCCCTAGGTGAGAAATGTACTATTAACAACGCGTGCGAAGCCGCGGGCCGCAGTCTATGTTACTCTCCATCCTTTCAACTAACTATACCAAATATCAATTAGTTTGGTTGCTTTAGTTAAGGCGTAAAGGACAAACAAACACACTTTCGCATTTTTATATTAGTATTGATTATTCCGTCTAGTATAAGTATTGCTTACGTATTTATATAGCAAGCAACACATAACAATCAATGAAGTTCTCACGGATCTATTAAATAGAGCCAATTTTTAATTCGAGCTGCAGATTTAACACAAACAATCGATTTACGATTCACCATGGTCGTTCAGGTAATAAACTTCTATTTGACAAGACAGGATTTAATTTGTTTCGGTTCGAATTTAGCCAAGATATTTTTAAGTATTGAATTTCAATTTACGTAGTCTGCTTTCGTCAATTATTTATTGAGACACAAAGGGAGTTTAAAAAGTAGCATTTGGTTTAGACATTTGACCCCCTGTGGTCAGTTATTATTAATTATACTCTTTGATTTGACCTTTAGATGACAAATAGAATAGAACCATTACCATTAGTAGATTAGATACCATTATCAGTCCCAAAAAGTCCACTGAAAGACTTGATGCCTCCCAGCCGAATTTCAGCCACGACGGCCAATCTCAACGAAGGCTAGCCATGTGTGTGTAGGACATTATTAGAGTGCTCAAGTGTGTGCGAATATACAGATGCAGTCTCTATTTTGTGCAGAATCGCTACGAGTTCATGATAACAAGTCGGGATTTTTGGACTGCAATTATTATCCGAAACCAATTCAAAACCACGAAAACTAATGAATTATGCCCGTCAGGATTCTCACGGTGTCTGAAACGCATATTAATGACCAAGACACGGACATAGAGGTTTTATGATGCGATTACTAGAAACCGAAGCAAGCAATTTATTGTACTCTGTATCAAGAATACAAATGAAAGACGATCGATTCAGAGAAGATAATTTGTATTGTAGGTGGTACGAAATTCCTGATTTACAGGCAGGGACGTAGATAAGGGACGAGTAAAATATCATTACAATTGGGTGCAAACTGGGAAAGATATATATCTATAGATATGAGTGAAAATGTTTCAAAATCAGAAAATAAACATTTTTATTCTACTAATTATGTTCTGCATGAATACTTAGGTCTTTTATTTCTTAAAAGTAATTACTTATTCATCAAAGTTATATGTAATTTAAACATTATTTATGAAAAACTTATGCTCATTGTAATTGATATTTTTATAGTTTTTGTGTGAAATAAAGCTTTTTTTAACCTCAAAAACAAATTATCACATAACAATCATATTGCCACTTAACAATTTGGCTAGATAATAGGTACATATAGGTAATCATCCTACCTACCAATATGATTTATGTTTCATGTCATCCTATTTCTTTATGATTTGCCGCAATTCCAAAAACAGGTCCACATGAGTGTTAGTAGTAGTAGGTTTTTGGCATGAGTGTTAGTAGTAGTAGGTAATTTTTTTTTTTTTATTATATTGTCTATTTTGATCAATTTATGTTGATATTTTCTCTTCCTCTTCTTAAGTTCTGGTTCACCATTCATACTTTTTTGGACTTCAATTAGGTTTACCTTGGTTTCCTTAATCAATTCCGAACTAAACTGAAATTAGGTTAGAAAGTTTTTGTATTATAATTTGGGTAATCTCTCTCAAGAAATTAAATAACTCCCAATTTTTTTTGATCTAACGACGCTAGAGCCGTAAGACGTCCCAGAGATTTTCGACGATACCGACTAAGATTTCGTGACTTAGTTGGTTAGAGCACACCCGTACTTAGGGTGCGCAGGTTCGAATCCTGCCGAAATCGAAAAGACTTTAATTTCTTATAAGGTTTGGATTATTAGTTTCGAATTTCGAACCATCAGGTAATCGTGTGAGAGGAATTGCAAACTTAGGGGTTTTGACGTCGGTGTTTTATAATAAAGGTATTCGAAGTATTACGTACTAGCAGCGCCTCGCGGTTTTACCTCGTAGTTCCCGTTCCCGTAGGAAATCCGAGATAAAATATAGCCTATATTCGATTCCAGACTATAATCTATCTCTGTGACAAATTTAACCCAGTTCCGTTCAGCCGTTCTGGCGTGATTGAGCAACAAACATCCATCTATCCATCCATCCGTCTAAACTTTCCATATATAATATTAGTGTGATTTTACAATCACACTAATATTAAATATGCGAATTTTAGGGGTGAGGGGTCGCATTATTATTATTCATATTATTATATATGTCCCTATGGACATCAGCATTTTATCTGTAGATACATAAATTAATCTAATACGTAGGTATCTTTGTAAGTTTGTATAAGCGGGACCAGACCTTTCATACTATTGCTATAAATTCAAAATTTTGGTTGTTTAGATGTGTGTTATCATTTCACGTCAAAACTACTAAACGGATAGGGCTGAAATTTTGCGTACAGGTAGTTTTAGACCTGAAATAAAATATAGGCTGCTTTATATTCCATAAATCAGTATAATATAAACCTTAAATAACGCATGCAATGCCGCAGATTTAGTTTAAACTTTGGATTTCTAGGTAGATCAAGTAGCAAGACCTAGGTAGATCAAGTAGCAAGACTCTGTAATTTTACGCGATTCACAACAAAGAATAAAGCTCGTTTGGCCTTACAAAGGTGTGCTTTAGATCTTTGTACTCCTACAAATGGGATGGTTAGATAATTAACCTATACTAATTTTATAAAGAGGAAAGATTTGTTTGTTTGTTTGAATTGAAAAGGCTCCGAAACTACTACACCGATTTGAAAAATTCTTTCAACATTTAAATTCTACATTATCCCTGATGCACATGTGAAGCCGAGGTGGACCGCTAGTTATTGACATTTAAGTCATGGTTATATAAAGATGACGGCTTAGGTGATAATATCTTAAAAATACTTTATAGTAACTTGGGTAGATTAACTTAACTTCCAGTCTTCCATTTTATTAATTCTAGACTAGGAAATCATTTATTGCAGAATAATTATAAATAACGATGTTAGTTGTTAGTTACTGCTGATTAGATTAAAGATAGGACTTGTTATTGTTAGCGTAAGTTGTTTGTAGAGTTGCTTTTGTCAGCTGTTCTTATACACAGAACGATGACAGGCGTCTTAATATGAAGGGTAAACAAGAATATTGTCTTAAGGTAGTAAAATATAATTATTAAGTAGCTGTTCCCAAATTCCAATTTCATATTTACGTAAATCTCGTCATAGGAATTTGATGTTTTACCAGGCAAAAAGTAGCCTATGTTACTCTCCATTCTTTCAACTAACTCTATGCCAAAAATCAAGTCTATTGGAAGAAAGGACAAACAAAAAAGTAGACTTTCGTATTTATAATATTAGTTAGGATTAAAAGATGACGCGATTCCCTTTGGTTTTTTGACGTCGTCGGTTAGGCGCGGAGAGTTCTATGAAAAAACAAGACAATCGCGCCAGCTTTTAAAAATTTACTTATGCATCGGGCTCATTAATTATGTATGTCCAAATTGGTTCTATAGTCGTGCTTATAGAAAGTGCACCACACAAACTCATCCTGCGGGTGTCGTAAAAGTCAAGTAAGTAGGTCGTAAGTAAGGGATGTCCATCGGAGGGCGGGCAGCAGCGCCACCGCAAACCCAGCGTTGGGATAACGGCATTACCTCAATATAATAAGAGCTATTAAGGCGCTTATCAGGGGAGGCTTTTGCCCAGCGGCAGACTAACAAAGGCTAAAGATGTATTATCAAAATCAGAACGAACAAAAGAAGACTTTAGAAAAATTGGAAACCACCCGAGAATATTCAACGCAAAGAGAATTCGATAGTTGGAAAATCGGAAAAAAAATACATTTAAATCCGAACTTCCGATCCAGCACGTTCTTAATTCGAATGTCACGGATCCGGCCGAGTGGCTCCGAACGGCACGAGAGGGAGCAACGCCCCTGCACCTGCCATCACGATCTGGCATACCAGCCACCACTGAACTTCATTCTGCAACTTTGATCCTTACACGGAAGTGTTCAAGATCCACTTTCCTATGAAGATCTGGTAAGTAACACATTGCAGAAACCTGCAATTATTTGACCTATTGAAGTATTAAAGGGCATTAATTGCAGCCAACGTTGTCTTCTATTTTAGGAAAGCTTATTTAAACCGGAATGCCTGCTATTTTATAGTGTTCTATCGGAGATCAGAGATCAATAGTGCGAATCTGTCAGGGTATTGAAATATAAATGCCTTTGTATATTTTAGCGTTGATAATTTGTTTCGCACATTCACACAACAATAAAACCATAAAATTTTGTGTCTTAGCAACAGTTCGGCCGACAGATACAATGAATGTCTCTGATAAAGTCTTAAAATAAACGAGCATACTTTATTGCAAACACTGACTCATACGTTATACGAAGGTATGCTAATTGGCTGTGAACCGCGGGATATTTAAATCGGCACTGTCGTGAATACCCAAAACGGTAGCGAGTTAGCGGCTAGCAACGCAGTGGTCAAAATAGCGAAGGAAAAGAAGAGCTTTCTGTCATTATGGTAAGTGAAATTGACGATGAAGGGAACAGTTTTATTTACATCGGGACTGTTCAAAGCGGTACCGAGTTAGAGGCTAGCAACGCAACGCAACGGTCAAAATAACGAAGAGAAAGAAAGCTTTCAGTCATAATGGTAAGTGAAAAAGACGATGAAGGGAAGAGTTTTATTTCTTATATCAGTGATTGCCTGTAGCGTGATGTAAATTGGCAGATGTTTTTTGGCACAATCACCGGCGGCGCCACGTTTCAACAAAATAACGCTACTTTAAGAAAAAGAAAATAAGATGATAATGTGGATGATCCATCAAATTCTCAATAGGTACGCCGACACAAATCCATTAAGGCATGTCCATAAAAACATTCGCACTAGCCCAAGACTGTTTCGAAAGACGCCGCGGACCGTAAACATTCCAGCAGAGCATGAACCGACTGAAACAAGGCATTTCTTGCTTCTGCTTAAGGCGAGGATTCCCGAGCGGCCGATGCTATAGCGCGGCGAGTACTACTGAGCAAGACGATGCGCAGGCAGCCGAGCACGATTTTGTAGGTATTTAGGTGTTTTGAAAAATATTTGTATGGCAAATTAAAATATTTTCTAGTGATGCACTGCGTAATATCGTTTGCAATGTTTTGGTATACATTTTGTGTCATTTTATTCATTTTTCTATTCACACTGATCATTCAAAGTTTGATTTAGAGGTAACTTTGTAATTTTTTTCTATCGGGTGAAATATCACCAATCGTGTTTTTGTCTAGTGATGCACTAGAAAATATCCTCAACTATAATATGTATGAATTTCAAAACTATAAGCCTTATAGTTATTGAGGTACGGACAGTTAAAAATTCCGAAATCCGGGAATCCTCGCCTTAAGAAAAATAGACTCTATTAAAGTTAAATAAGTCTCCACTCTCAGAGTCTAAATCCCAAAAAGAAATAAAAACAGATTAGTTAGAAATAGAAAAACTGAATAACACCTGATAAAGAAGCTATTAGAGGTAAGCTATGAGGGTTTAGTCTGGAGTCAGAATCAAAAGAATGAGTGAATTTTCTATTCTGAATTGAAATGGCAGACAAACCCGATTGAGGTGCATTAATTATTTATTTCTTTATTGGTAAATCACAGCTTTATATAATTAAGATAAGGTTATACATTTACTACTAAAAATAAAGCCATAGAAGATTTACACCTTATAAATGAATGTCATTCAAAATTAGAACAAATTTTTCACTCATCCTGCAGATTTCCACAGACCTTTCTGTCTAATACATACAACCTAAATTTCGAAAAAGTAAATAATGTAGGAGATCACAAACACCTAACTAAAACTTTGTTATCAATCCTGAATGTGTCTTCACAGGACGAGTTTTTAGTCTTAAAAGACTTCGAATTTAATCACGATTCTTATAATATAAATAAATGCTTGAAATAGTTTTTCCATGACTTAACGAATTTGAGCAAGAAGTAGATTTCATTAAGTTTCTTAAAATTTCAAGTCTGATGCTAATCGTGCTCTAGCTATTCAAGCGCAAATTCTGCAAAATCGATATTCAAATAAAGTATAAATAAGGGTCTGTTTTAAAGAGCACTTAGATAAAATAGAAGATCCGTTAACAAATAGCCTCAATCAACCCTCAATCTGTCCAACGAGCGTCGTTCATCTAAACAGAAAGCGCTGAACGGTTCAACCGAACCGTTTGCGTGCAGCTGCACCCCTACCGTTAAATGCTTGGTTCCGTAGCCGCATTAACACAATTACTTTGCGAATTGTGGTGCACTGCACAGTTACACAACGCGTAATCTCTGGACGATCAATATAATATCCACAGCATAAACTGTTTGTAGCAGGGTACTGCTCATTAGGTTGAAGTTAGACTGACTGTATTATATATTGGATAATGCTCGAATAGTACACTTATTTTAAGTCCCACCCATTTGCACCCAATACTCTATTCAACCCTTCGTACAAGGCGAGTCCTAATCCTAACGTCCTAAGATGAATGAAGTTAAACATAGATGGAGATTGATATCATGGAAATTTTTATCAATAAAATATAACCAGCCAGCACGGCAGCGGTCAGTTTTCAGAACTCATAAGTTGCATAAGATTCTTGTTGCTTTTTGATTATTTTCTGACGCTAAAATTATCACCGTATCCAGAAATTATAAAGCTTCCCTTACACTCACTTTTTCTAATTCCACGACGACGGTTGTCTACGTAAACCTAGGGAAGGTACTAAAAGTTCTGAAGCAATACCGTACCGTAATTAATCGGACCACGGCCTCGTTTCCGACGGTTTGCTCCGGTAAATCGTTTAGCACCGCGATTGCTGGAGTAATCAGCAGGTGAGACCGAATGTACAACAGATGTGGTTGCTCCGGATTTCCAATCAGTGAGACTAAAGCGATTCAAAGCGTGAATTGGTTTGTTCGCGCGTGCACCGTGTTTTTGGTTAACGCTTGGTTTTGGGCGAGAAACTGATTGACATCTACAATAAAACTAATCAAAAAGCAATGAAGTCAATTTACTGTCCTTCAGAAGTTTCTTGATTTAAAATATTTATTTGTAAGTTTGTTACTCTTTTACGCTACGCTATCGAATAGAGAAAGAATTGAAATTTTGGACACATGTCAATTTTAGGTCAGAAGCTATTCATAAATGGTTAATCATGATCAAAACAATAATATCTATTCGAATTGTTCGCAGATAGGTGTCAACTAAAATAAAATCACAATAATTGTTTATGACGATCGTCTAGCGGTAATTTTTTTGCGCTTAGCTTGAGATATTCATCTATTGCCTGCTTCTTTTCTTTTTTGTTCTCGTAGCTAATGCGAATGCATTCGATCGTTCAACCCAAGGTAATGAAATGTCTAACCGTTTTTATTTCACATCAGAAGATCCGTTGCTTGGTCCGTTGTTGTCTCATTCCTTTTTCTTTGATCTCTCTCACATTTGACAAAGGATTCAAAGATTGGAAATAGGTATTAGGATGGTCTGCTCAATATTTGCTTAAATACCTCGATCTGACATGAATATCCCATAGAAAAACTTCTGATTTGAGTCAGCAGCGTTTTCTTAAACCTAATCTGGTATTATCAGTAAAGCACCGTTGTTCAGTCGAAGCCTAATTCTTTTGCCTCTACAGAACAACATTGAGCAAGTGATTTTCTCTCCTATATAAAGGCAAAAAGTAAGACTGTTTTTTTTTTGTAGAAAATTCCATATAAGTCAAAGTGAAGACTATACAACATGAACACAACGAAGAAATCCATGAGATTTTCATTCGAGTAATAAAGCGATTTGTGCGTGTGAAGCGTGTTAAATACAGAATCGATAGATTAAGCTGTGAACAATGATCCGAACATTAATTACTCGTGTTCTTTTACGAAAAACACCGAGAAACAATCGAATCAGTTTCGTGTTATTTTCCTTGAGCCTTGTTTTTCAACTTCAATAACAAGTTTACTTGTGTTCAGAGCAAAAGTTTAAAAGGGATACGAAATACACGATAACAATAACTTGATTTGTGGACCTCAAACCGAAGTTGCCAAAATTGATTAAACTTTTAAACAAAATCACAACCGGACTGAGATTTTGAAGGATCCAAATAAATTACAACAAAAATTTTACGCAATCAAAAAGGATATACGATACCGTGACTGAAAGATACTAAAATCAAGTCTTAAAACCGTTGCACAAGTCTAAATTTCCAATGACGCGATATTTAAACCGTTGAAGCACATTGTAAGGGAAATGATCCATTCATTGTTACTCGAGTACAACTTTGTATTTTGCCGCAAAGGATTTTAGCTCTAAAGCTAAAAGAAAAAGAACATAAATTCCGGTTTTGGACCAAATTTTTGTTATGACCTTAGGGAATTTATAAAAGGAACGGACGTTGAAAAAAGGGGCACGGCGGCGGGAACACACCTGTCAGTGTTACCATTGCCAGTTTGATGTGAATGGTGGTTCGTTACAATGAATTGGATTTGAGAAAGTTCTTTGGGTACGTAACTTCTGCAAACGAATGGGAGATGGGAACGTTGACCACAAAACTTGGAGCAAACTTGGACTGCCGCCGCCGCCGCTAGTCCTTTAGAAATCAATCTCTATAGCCGTCTATAGAATTAGTCGACAGATGACAGGTAAATGCATAAGTGGACTCTTATCTTACTTATTATGTAAATTTGATTTTTGTATGACATATCTAGGATCATTATAAGGTAGGTAAGGTACTATAATTATTTTGGTGTCTCACTATAGCCATGATAATATTGCCAGCCAATTACCGTAACGACATAAATCAGCCATTTGCCGTACATATTTGGTTTGACGCCGAATTAATACCATCATGGTATCGTAAATCTGTAGCATTCGCAGATTAAACAGTGTTTTGCTTATTTTGCATAGATTTTTAACAGTAATTAAATCTTTAAGTAGATTCTATTCTATACGCACGAAAGGTTAGTTTTCTTGTTATAAATTTTGATTTCAAGGAAACAATATAGACTATATTACCGACAGGTTTATTGACCTTATATCGAATATCAACAAAAACTTGCATCATAAATAACGAGTTCAGTGATGAATCAGTCAACAAGCCCGACCATCCTTCCGCCTACGTGAATTCCTTAGGAAAACCTATTATTTATTCTTTGGCTTCAAATGTTGTTCCAGAAGCCCTCTGTCCCTTTGTTGGCGAAACATTTATTATTCATCTTGCTTCTTCAAATTCTATGTGAAAATATTCGTCGAAAGTTCGGTTGGTAATGGTTCACGAGCCAAGTTTATCGATAAAACGAAGTAAGGGTTCCTTGGGAGACCCTCAGAGTAACCTTAAAAAAGCAAATGAGGGTAAATTAATTTTCAGAAAGCTATTATGTATCTCGCCCGAATTGAATCAAGCACATTAAATTCAAATAGCCATTAACATATTCTGGTGGACCAGTAAAACCATAGGCAGTTTAGATCACAGGTAGTTCGGTGTGGAACAGACGCTGTTCCACAGAACCGAACTGTAAAATTCACTGAGCTGAAATAGTCAAAGACACAAAGCTCTAATGATAGCTTATTTCCAAGAATCATTAATACATTGACAAGATTTAAAATCACACGCCTATTGAATAATCAAAGCCTGAAACAAAGGAGATGTTCAACCTACGCACATCTCGTGTTTTGAAATCAATAATGGATTCGAATATTTTAGAATATAGTTCAGAAGAAATACAAAATATTTTAAAGAAAGTCTGGTCTGTTTAATTTAAAAGAAAATCGAAATCCACTTCTATACACAAAAGATTCGTGAAGATCAGATCTCCTATTAACCAACAATAGATAACCGTCAAATAATAAATTTCTAATTCTCCCAATACAAAGACTGATTACACATTTCAAGGCAAGTACTAAGCACAAAAAACCAAACTATATAAAGCAGTATTTTTACCTCTCAGTGGAGGCCAGTTTGAAGCCGTCATTAAACGAAATCTCAGTAATCATTCATCATCAGAGGTTCAAACCGAAGCACCTGAGGTAGTTATAAGATGAACAAATTATTTAAATTGGGACGCTACTAATAATACGCCGATGGTTATTGATTTGGAATCAAATTGTTGGTGGTATAACTAAGTTTGGAATTAAGAGGTTTTATGATTAATGGTTGTAAAAATAATCAGATTTTTAGGTACAAGAAAGAGGGCAACAAATAACCGAATGTTTGTAATCAGAACGTTATACACAAAAGAAACTCATTAGAATTAATTTAATATTCATTAAAACAAGAATAGATTGAATGAAGTAGAAAGTACAAGATGCCTAAGGTAAATCAAAAACAGAAGCAGAAAATATAAAACAAAGTTACCTCGGTAATGATGAGGCCGACGAAATTTGAAAGGTGCACTTTAATATAGCTTACTAAAGTCTAATTTGCATTTTCAAGTGAACAATTATGGAAATTGCCAACTCTTAATATTTCCGCTCTGAGTAATTTTCGACACGCAAAAGTGATCTTGTAATAAAAAAAATCGACCAAACGGTAGCACGATCAAAACCTGCTTCCCTGACATATGAAAGGATATCCGTTGAGAAGTCAATAAGGGGGGTTCATTATGCGTTATTATGTATGCCGTTTTTGTAAAGCTACAGACTTGAATATTCAGAATTTGGCGGAACCAAATCCAAGTTAGAAACATTATACTTTTTTTATTTTTATTATTTCATATACAAATTTATTTTTAAACCTTACAATAAAATTAAACATTTGTAATGGTATTAATAATACATTTAGACTAACTATGGTCTTTTGCCATTGAAATCTTTAAAAATAGACAGTTTTGTTGAACAAAGCTCAATAAGTTTTTCATCAATCAACACCGATTCGTCTCGACAATTTTCTGACTCTCCAAACAAATAAAAGTTAATAAGCGAAGTTAATTATTTCCACTTTAAACGCTGGATATGAATCAGAGGTATTGAAGGTAGCTCATAAAGATACGAAACCTGTTAATAAGCAGCTTCCTCCGAAAAGATTAAAAACTTGCACGAAAGAAGTAATTGGACCGAACAATTTGGAAGTCGGTAATTTATGAAACAAGATTTGAACCTGTTGCATGAGCATTAAGAGACCATGTTTGATTTGAAAGCGTATTTGGAATGTCACTTTAAATTTATGTTATGGAAGCATTTGATTGGAAAACTAAGTACTTAACAGTAACATTTAGATATAAAACTTTGATGACAAATGGACTTATGCACAAGGAAAATTGTGGAATGGTGTCAGTCTTTGTCTGATGTGGTATGTGGTTATAAATCGGTAAATGTAATAAGAAAACATCAGGTTTATTACCAGTTATGTTTCGCGAACTTATCCGTTGATAAATTTTTCTTCAACATAACATGGTTTCAGGAAATTGTCATAAGGAAGTTTTCGATTCAGGAGTAGGAACTACGATTGCGAATGTAGTTGTATTGTATTGTACAGTATTCTAAAGGCTATTCAAATCGAATGCACCTGAGAAAGCAATCTTTAGGTAGGTATTTTTGAATAACGAAAAACATGCCCATTCAGACATGCAATTGCAATCCAATTCAGAGCCATGTGGAAATCTCTGAACTTTACAGACACAATTCAGAGTTCATCAACATTATAATTCACACGCTTCCCGTCTCAAATAACAATTTCCTCTCACATGCCAACGGTTAATTCAACTAATTATAACAATCCATACAGTTTCGTTAAGCCGACATACGACTAACAAATGTGGATCTGTCATACACGTACAGACCAGTCACGACAAGTTTTAGATGTAATGAGTCATACACTCATACAATTTCGTTGTGTACCTACTCAGATTTATTACTTGTTAATTTATGAAGAACTTTATTACAATGAACAAGATAAACCACATAACCTATTATGTTTTTGGTTTATCTAGTGTTGAATTTATAGAGATGATCGTGAACATAACACTTGAAAAGCTTTTAGTCGATTATTCAGTTCTTGGATAAAAAAGAAACGAATCATGCTTACAGTTTGGCTCTACCTAGCAACTTTCAAACATATTATATCGACTCGAACATCCTCAAATCATATACTTACAGTTCAGTGGTTAATAATGTGATCGAAACTTAATGCTTGCCTGACCATCAATCAGTCTGAAATTGAATTATTTTGCCATCATTATCAGTCGATTGGGTGTCCAATATACTTACTGATAGAGTTGTATTATTTTATAAGTAATCAGATCTAAGGAACAGTGCCCGAAAATCAATACTTATCAAATTTCACTATGGAGTATGGACACAATGATAGTGATCGGATCCCCATTGAATACTAATTCTCTAATGTTTAATGCAGATATTCTGGTATTTTCTGCAACTGGTAACTGGACACAAAGCATAGCACTTTCAAATGAGGCTATTTCATCTCAGCAACAACGATATTCAACCCGTCGTAAATATTGAATAGAGGTGACCTTCATTTCGCACTTGAGGCAATGGGACCCTCCATCTCGTTTGAGAGCTCTTTTGAGCACAAATCTAGCCCTATTTTATGAATGACCTTGTCTCAAGTTCAATTATTAGCTTCAAACATTATTTACTTATACCTAGTTTTATTTTATACCACAGAATAGAAACGCTAATGCAAGGAATCTTTAATTATAAGAGGCTTTACTTAAGTAACAAAAATAACACCAAAGCCTCAAAATATGTAGAATCTAGGTGGGTTAATTTCTTATTCATTTACATACTAGCCCGCGGCTTCGCACGCGTTGTTTAAGGTTATTTCTATCCTATGAGAACCGATTTATGGGATAAAAAATAGCCTAAGTTTCTCTCCATCCCTATAACTAACTTTAAAAATCAAGTCAATTGGTAGCTTAGTTAGGTCGCGAAGGAATGACAAACAAACAAAAAAACACATTTTCGCATTTAAACAATTAGTATAGTTTTTATTACGTTGGTCTTTGCTAAAAATCATTGCAAATGTAACATTACTTTGAATATATCATTTACCAAACACTGAGAGGAAGCGAATCATGCTTTCTTGTGTTACTCGTTTAACACTTTTAAAAGACAATTAATTTCAAATTCCAACGAATTTATTTCATTTCCAAAGAGCCTGACTTCCGCAATTTAACTGACTTAATTGCTTAAAATTATCACGATTTTAACAAGTGCCCCCGAAACCTCTTGGCCTTTTACGGATTCCATTGATGAAGAGTCCCAAAATGGTTGAAAGGTTCATTCATAAGTTTACAAACGTAAAAACTGATATGTAGCTTCAACCTTGTTATCATTAGCACCTTAAACTCCCACGATAGATGTATGGGAAACGGTTGTTTGATGAGATACCTTTTTTAGCGTTGCGGTACGACAGATAATTATTTTTGTGGATCTAAATTATATGTCACAAAAAACAAGGATTGTCATTTTTCATCGAATGTGGTCCCTGTCTTTATGTGACTAGCGTCATTGATATTTTTTTAAAGATACTGACCGAACGTACCATAGTCAGCACACAGCATCGTCTAGCCCAAAATAGAGCTTGAACAAGATAATTGTCAGGCGCTTATTTTGATTTTTACTGTAATATGCCTCTATATAATATTATATTGATGTATAGATATTTGCATATTGAAGAAATATACAGCATTGCCAATTTGTCGTACAGCCGTCAAGATTTTCGGAGTTTGTCCGAAATGACAATTTTAATTTTAATTAAATTTTCACTGACGTTTCGGACACGCGTCCTGTTGGGGTCGCTTCAGGTAAAGGCATCGAGCATATATCCAGGACTACTGGGTATTTATTTGTTTTTCGTTTATTAAGGCACAAACAGTTTACAATATTCTTAAAATTAACATTATGATATAACTATGTATACCTACACCAATCAAGATGCCACTAATAGAAACATTATTTACAAAAAACAACAACGTTACGGACGCTAATTAGGAAACACAAATAAAGAAACAAATAAAAATAGTAAAAATAGACAAAACATGCATGATATAAAAAAGTTAACACAAGAGAGAAATTTGTTTTTTAAACTCATTCTTAGAGAGCAAAAATATGTCACATTCAGAAAATGTTTCATTGTGCAACTTACTTACTCTAGGAATAAATGAATGGGTATGTGCTAGATGGGTACAGGTATGGATCAGATGAGCAAAGCTTCATCTAGATTGTTTGGTGTTTTCAGATAGCTCTACTGTTCTAATCGTAAGTAGGAGTTCTAACTTGGGTTTCTATTCTTTAATAGTATATTTTCTTTGTTAATCCAGATAAAAAAAACTTTATACATAAAGATTAGACGAAGATATGAAAAGAAATCACATCATTCCGGATCTAGGAAGCTGTTAATAAATTAAAGAGGCAGGCAGGAGGCATCTTTACACAGTAGGCAAAATTCTATTACCAAACGAGTTAGTGATTCACAACAATTTATGCAACGCGCTAAAACATAGTTATTGAGAGCCCCGGGTCGAGGTCGAGGCTAAAGTCAACGCCATGCGGTACTTTACATAACTGTGGCGTGTGTGACCATGATTGCTGGTTTTTATGGTATATTTTGCCGAGTGGTGCCGGCTTAGAATTTGCACCACCCCAACTCCTCCCGAGGGTGTCGTAAGAGGCGACTACATACATACATACATACATCGGGAGGCGGACAGCAGCGCATGCCCAGCGTGGAGATTAGGGGCATTACCCCTCATGAGATAAAAAAGAATGCGTCCAGCAGTGGACAATTATAAATAAATAAGTAATGCTGGACAATTCACACAGCATTACCTAGCCCCAAATTAAGCAGAGCTTGTGTTATATACTAGATAACTGATTATACATAAATACATAATAATACAATACAAGTTTTTTTTTATTGTACTTACATAGGAAACGACCAGAACACCCGTAACAAATGTCTGCAGATCGTACACACATTTGTTACGAGGCGGGAATCGAACCCGCAACCTCCTGCGTCGCAGGCAGACCTCCGCTCACCGTGCTAACGGAGGTCGTTAAATTATAGGCTGTTGAGGTTGAGGGGTATGGTATATTTTGGAGAGTTTATGAAGGATTGCGTTGAGTCATCGTACTCTGATCTAGCCCAAGTACCAGGCTAGATGGCAACAGGCTACAGAAAACAACAGGCTTCAGGAAACAAATGTGCAACTAATCAACTCCATCTTATTAGCACACATAAAAAATTAGCTAGACTGAATTTGCCTCCAAAAAGTATTTTTGTCATTTATTTATTTTTTGAAAAATACAGTTTAACTCAAGCTAACTAGGTACACTATTAGGACTACTATACTAATGAAAATAAAAGTTTAAAAAAATATAATCAAATAGGTACTTACTTTAAAATAATGATAAAACATAATAAATAAAACATTCAAATAGAAAAATAATTAAATATATGACAATATTATTTCATTTAATAGTAATAAAGATATGATCTAAGGAATAAATAGATATGACATATAGTATCGTTAAGAGGCCATCCATTAACCCCCCTCCCCCTTTCCCCCCTTGGTGTTAGTTGGCGAGGTTTAGTACTAACCCTTCCCCCCACCTAAAATCAGGTGTATTTTTTAGTAGGTATTAGGTTTATAGTTAGGTAGGTTTTAGTATTTAGGTTGTGTTTTTGACTGGCATATGAATAGCATGTTTTAACTCCTGTAAGAAACCATTGAGACTGCATCACTATGCTCGGCAGGCGAAATGATAATCGCAGTAGAGTCGTTAAAACCGAAGCGAGTCTTAACTAGGTAGAACTTAATTTTTTTTTTACTTTAATATCCGACGAAAAAGACAAATTTATGGACACCGTACAGCAGGAAGTCACTGTTTAGCTTATCATCGTCGCGCGTCCGTGACTTTACCTGGCTTTTAACAGCTTGGCTAACTTAATTAAAGGGTTTTAATGAGGAGATAAAGCATGATGCTTCGGAGCGTTTGAAGGGTCTGGTTGGGTTAGTATACCTTAAAAGTTTTGATAGCTTGTGAACTTGGTTAGAAATTTCGCAATTAGCTTAGATTCATTTCCTAGGTTCCAAAATTGTTCTAACAGATTTATTGTCACATAAACCTTGATAAGTGACTATAAAACTGTTCGGTCTCCGAGAAATAAAGAATGTATCAATCATCACCTTTTAGGCGATACACGGTTGACACGATTCAGGCCCAACCGACCCCCTATCCGAGGGACAAAAACAGGCGACGGCTGATAATAAATAATACCTTTTATGGAAGCCGGTGCTCTACAAATTATAATATATAATGCAAAAGCATAAGCCTATTGAAATAAATTTTGAAAAATCAGTCTGTTCATGTTGTTATTGTAACTTTGTCCATACAGTTTATTATCGTTAGATGCGCTCTAAGACCAAAAACTGTGGCATTGTCTTTGAATGTGTGCGTTAACAAAATGCCGACGTACGCGCACTAGGTACTAATGAGTAACTAAAATTAGTGTTTTTGACAATAAACCTAACTGTGACTATTACCATTGTTGATAGAATTATATTGCACATTCTTCGGTGAAAAAATATAATTGAACTTTTTCCCTAAAAGTGTGCATTCTTTGGAGTGTGGTCGTAACAAGCGGACAGCGGAAGACAAAAATACAAGTAAGCGACCTATCTCACTTCGCGTGGATTTAAATCATTTTGCAGTCCATAGTTAAAAGACGCGTTGTAATGTTATTCATTGGAATTAGATGCTACCGCGTGTCTAAGATTGTAATTAGTTCATTGAACCCGTGCGAAAATAGAATCAGCTAATCGGATGTGGTTAGGCTACCAATTGAATACCTATCTATTTGGATGACAAGGCATTGGGGCAGGCTTCCCTATCTGTCAAATTGGGAGGCTTATACAAAATTTCAAGTGTAGCCATGCTAGCGTTCCTGACTTCTAAATTATAAGTTCCCAAAAAATTTCACTTTCGACAGTACTTGAACCTGCGCCTCGCCCTCAGTACGGGTGTGCTCTAACCAACTAAGCCACGAAATCTTAGTCGGTTTCTTCATAAAAATTTCGGTTCGAAGTTAGAGTCCTGCCTTAAAATTTTTGGGTAACTTATTTAATTTCTTAATCATCTGATTGTTTTGAAAACATAAAACAACTGGCCAAGTGCGAATCGCCTCGCACACATAATGTTTATGGATAGAATATTATGATGATGATGAATGATATCTACTATTATAGGTATATTACTACTAATACTACTAATAATATATTATACTAATATACCATCTAATATACCCCCATTGTGCGTGACTAGGCCTTATAAGACTTGCAAGGCGTAGACTAAAAGGATTAGATTTTATTTATGGGATTACCAACCCCCATAAAATATTCCATTCCTATTATTGGAAAACTTGGGTTAACTTAGTTTAGTTTTTCATTTGCATGTTTGAAGTCGTTTTAGTCGAAAGTCGAAGTTAATGACCTGGAAAATCTTTTGATGGAGAAACCTGCCTTAGGTTTCTTTTTCGAGATATTTAAATTTGTAGGTACCTACTTTTATATTAAGTAAGGTAGGATTCCTACCTCACCTACCTATATAGGTAGGTGGTAGGTTGGTAGGTAAGAAGGTACCTACGACCCATTTAGACAGGTCCAAATGGCTCGATATCATGAGTATAATCACATCACAATAGGTACATAAGTCTTATCTAGGTCTGGACCTACAACAATACGTGAAAATGAAAATACCCAGTTATATAATAGAGGGTGGCTTTTTGAGATGGCAGTGGATGGGCTAATCCGAAACGGGAGATAGAGAAAAGTCGTAAAAGAGGTGATGACCTCGATTTTTATGAACACTAAAACTATAAAAACTATCGTAGTTTGACGAATTCCTCCTTATATTATTATAACACCTTCCAACACAAATAAGGTTCGTAGTTAACCCGCATACATCCGTAATGAAAACTAAAACTGCTTTGTTTATTTATGCTTTTACTTTTGCAGGAATCATACAGATTTATTTATTAGAAAATACTAAGACACCTTGTATTTTTGAACGGTTGCTGAAAAGGATCAAAGAAATTCGTTTTTGAAAATGAAAGGAAAAGCTTCAAAGCTTAGAGCTTCAAAGCTTCAAATGAAAGGCTTCCTCTAAAATTGAGCCCACGACTCTTTCCAAGATTTTACTTTCTGGTTTCTGATTTGTCCATGCACTCCCACCTCAAAAAGCCACCCTGTATACTAGGGACAGGTATTTATGACCTGGTATGACTAAGTTACCTACCAAATTTTCTTGGAAAAACTTGAATGAAATTAGTCAGAAAACGTGACGAATATGTACCAAATATGTACCTATACCTACCTCAGGTACTGTAAGAAAATTATAATTTGGTATACCTACATAGGTAGGTACAATACAAACAAACGTACCTAGGTAATAATAAGTAATTGATGATTTATTCTGCATTCTGTGGCATATCTTAGTAAGTTTTTTTTTTCTCTCATCTAAGAGTTTAGCGTCTATGCTTTACACATACATATAATAAGGTTTAAAAAAAGCTATCGTAGGTTACATTTACATACCTCCTATCTAAGTACCTATTGAAAATGTATTAAAAGGTCAACGACCTGGAGAGGAAATTAGGTAGATAACAATCCTAAGTTCTAGGTATCTACCGATCCTACAAACTCCTATCTAAGTTGGTACTGAAAATTAACAAAAGGTCAACGACCTGGAGGAAATTAGGTAGATAACAACCCTATCTCCTACCTAGGTACCTACCTACTACCGATCCTACAAACGTAACTTTAGGAAGCTAGCTAGCACAGAAATATCTGGCTTAGTAGGTAGGTAGGTAGGTATACCTACCTCGTCTAGACTTGCATACAGATTCAGAGACCAGTAGCTTTGTCATTGCATTTGTCAGTGCAAATAAATAAGTAAATCACTACACTACAATTTAATAATAATTGTTTATTTCAGGCAACACAAGACAAGAACTTACAAAGTAACTAAACTAGTAAATAATAATGCTGGACAATTCTGACAGCGACCTAGCCCCTAGCTAATATTTTATATAGGTACACAATAGGTAAAATACTTACTAACCTACTATCAATTTGTAACTAAATTAGCCGGTGTCTTGTCCATGTATAAAATCAAAAAAGCCGGCATGCAAGCGGCAGATTGCAGAATGCAACGAAAAATAAAAAGAAACTCACTCAAAATCTGCACAGATCTGCGTTCACTGTCAAAAACAAAAGAAATCAGATAGTGTCCAATTGTTTTCCCACCACAATCTAATTCAGTTCAGTTTTCACTTGATTTTGTTTATTTTCTTTCGAATTTCGAAACTCGTGATGCTCACGCATGCGCATGACAACACTACCTTCTACGGCGGCGCGCGTGGACTAACTGAATGAATGGATGGAATGGATCGGATTTTTGGATGGAGCGCAACGAACGAAAAGAGAACGAACAAAAAGAAAAGAAAACAGAACGAATGAGATAGCAGCTGGCCGGGCTGGGTGGCACTCATGCATTGTGCTCAAGAACTAGGTAAGCCTAGGTAGGTACCTACATAAGAAAAAAGAAGATAGCGAATGACGAAAATGAGGTGGATAAGTGAAACAGTTATATAGGATTAGTAATGATAGGGCATGGTACAATAATATACTCCGCCATGTGATAGGGTAGGAAACTAGGATAGTATGTATGGATCAAAGATTCTAGGTATGTGGATACAGTCACAATCTGGTTCTGATTGTATGCTAAGTTGATAGGTAGGTAGGTACTAGGTACCGATTGTAGTACTTACATCATTGATTCGTAACTATTTTTGTCATAAATAAAAATAAATTTAATTTTTATTAATTTTTAAAACGGATATGTTTTTAGAAATATTCTTTGTTTTGAAAAAAAAGTTAGTCTGTGTGAGTTTGACGAACGGTAGGTAGGTACCTACCATCTCAATCACGGAACAGAAATTTTTCCGTGATCTCAATAAATCAAAACAGATAGGGTAGGTAGGTACCTAACCTAACTGCTGGAAAATAAATAAATAAATAACGCTGGACAATTTACACAGCATTATCTAGCCCAAAGCTAAGCAGAGCTTGTGTTATGTTATGGGTACCAACTAGATAACTGATATACATAATGTAATACAAAACATACATAGATAGATATTTTTTATTATTTATAGAAAACGACCAGACGACCAGAACACTCTGAACAAATGTCTGCAGATCGTACACACATTTGGCCCGCAACCTCCTGCGTCGCAGGCAGACCTTCGCCCACCGCGCCACAGAGGTCGACTTTTCTTTTAAGTATGTAAGTACTTAATAAATAAAAGTACCTACTTACTTACCTACTTTTTTTTGGCTCGCTAGTTTTAGCATTTGCCATTTTCTATTTTTTTTATGTTATTTTAATATTTGGATAAAAAATTTGGGAAACATTTACTTACAATATTTAAATGAAACCTACTATAAAAACGAGACGAAATAGGATAAGGATCAGGAGAGTTAGGATAGGAAAATGATAAGGGGAACTATTATAAGTACATACTTTATACACTATATATTATATTTATATTATTTGTACAAATGTGTACGGTCTACTAAATTGATTGATGTTGTCCCCAGTATTCTCCTATTTTTTTCACAAAATGGCGTCATAAACTCTATTGTCACTAAAAGCTGTCACCCGGGTTGCAGCCTTTTGATTTAAAAAGGCCGAATCACGAAAACAAAATACTCAAGCACATCCCTTTGTTTGACAGTGTACAATGCGATGGCAATTTGGGAACCTACACACCCACACAATTATACTTATTTTCATTCATATCCCGCCATAACTCCTTGCCTTCTAATTATATTCTGAACCTTATAAACCCATAACCGAACTGTCAATTTTGTCTCTATAAAGCATGGCCACAGATTAACTATAAGTAACAAGCTGCTGCAGAGGTGTGGGGTGAGTTCTTTTATTTTTTAGACAGGATATCCTGGCAAGGGCGCATGGCCGTTTCCGAGCAAACGGTTCATTACGGAGTGACTACTCTTTAAAAAAACGCAGCACGTGTGTACTAAAACACAAACAAAGGAGGTTGAACTAACAGCTGGAAGTTTCATAAAAACTCAATAACTCGCTTGTTGAGCCTGAGCCCGTATAAAGTTCAAATTTTAAAATAAGAGTTGTTGGGTATTTGCTCCTATTTTAAAACAATTTTTTTATATTTACTAAGTTTCTAGGTGGTAATTTACCTCATGTATGCATGACAGGATGTTCGTTAATTTAATGATCTTGTCGATTGAAGTCATTCTCTATCATCAAGCTAACTGTTTTCATGAAAGGCCATTTGGCTTTTTATTTATACCTACCTACCTATTTACCAAACTTTTTGTACAGCCTGATATAAATAACAATGTAGTGGTACCTATAGTAAGTACTACATTAATATTTATATCCGGCTGCCCGCGTTCGCACGGGCTATTTTCTATACCATGGGAATTGGGAATTGATTTATGGGATAAAAAGTAACCTATGGTCCTCTCCATCCTTTCGACTATCTCTCTCTCACTAAACACTAACAATAATTAAGTTGAGTTTACTATTCTAATCTAATTTTTATTTATATTATTTAATGTTATTAATTTAACTTACGAATACAGTAAATTATTGTTTGACCTACCAATGATAAGACAATGTTACGAAATTGTTAAATAAAATTATTCTAATTCTATGCAAAAATCAAGTCGATTGGTTGCTTAGTTAGGCCTTGAAGAAAGGACAAACAAACAAACACACTTTCGCATTTATAATATTAGTAGGTAGGTAGGTATTAGGTATAAAGATAATTATCATCAAAAATAAATTGATAAAATATGCGTAGTGTAGGATGCCCTCCGACCAGGTGGGATGACGATTTGCGAAATACTGCTGGCAGATGCTGGATGCGGCAAGCTGAAGACAGGGCGCTATGGCGCTCATTAGGGAAGGCGTCCAGCAGTGGACCAATATAGGCCGATGATGATGATGATAATATGCTTATTTTTTTGTGTTCTTCTAGAAAAATATTGGTAGACGAACACTCTAGAATAATAGCGCCAAGAACTGTGGAGTGGTCATAAAAATTATCGAAGAGCGTTTTAGAAAAAGCGTATTTACTCAATGCGTAAACAAAGGGACACCCACTTGAGATGGTGCCACAAAAAAAGGCAACCCTTGGGTCTTGGGACTTATAGACGCAATTATTAGAACTGTAATGGGATTTATGGGTGTTTGCTTCTGTGCTACTGAATATTCATAAGATTTAGTTTCATCTATCGGAACTCATTATCGGATCCATTTGCTATCGAGCTGAGGCTATGAAAATAAATTTTCGGATTTAGTTGAATCGGTCTGACCTCGGGCTTTTTGCTTTTCTTTATTTTGTTTTGATCTAGCTGCATATTCATTGAAGTCGTTGTGTTATGTTATAATAAATAATAATAAATAATGCTGGACAATTCACACAGCATTATCTAGCCCCAAGGTAAGCAGAGCTTGTGTTATGGGTACTAGATAACTGATATACGTAATATTATACATTACATAGATAGATATTTTTTATTATACATAGAAAACACCCAGACCAACGGAACAAATTTCTGCAGATCGTACACAAATTTGTTCCGAGGCGATGATCGAACCCGCAACCTCTTGCGTCGCAGGCAGACTCTCGCCCGCTGCGCCACTGAGGTCGTCAAGTGTTATACTTATGGCTAGCTAATAATTATTAATAATTAATTTGTCATTCTGAAGAAACATCTTCAGAAATTATTGTTCGTACGGTTTATACCAACTGGAATCTACAGAGACACAGAAACCTATGTCCTACAATAATGGTGGTAGTATATTACTAACATACTTCTCGGGCTCCACCTGAAAACCAGCGTAGCATTCGGCGCAGCCGCATGCTACACATGCTGATGTAAGGACCCTTTTTTCCCATTTTTATGTTTTTTTTTTGTTTTTGTTTCATTTGTTTTTTGTTTGTATATTCTAAAATTGATATGATAATAAAAATACTGCGAATTTTTATCGATACCTATGTTTTATTATACATCCCATCACAGTATGTTAGTAATATACTACCACCATTATTGTAGAACATAGGTTTCTGTGTCTCTGTAGATTCCAGTTTGTATAAACCGTGCCACTCGTTGCTGACTGTACCCATCCGCACTGTACTGTACTGCGGGTTCGATTCCCGATTTTTTGTTACATGTTTATAAGCACTATAATTGTTTTTCCTGCTTTTCGTGTTGTTATTGTGCGTATTCATAAATAATATTATATAGGATTCAGCTCAACTAGCACATCAAATTATCTAGCGACCGTTTCTTGCCCTACTATGTAACTGCTTAATTAGTCGACAACGGGGCTGATTTACAAACAAAAATAAAATAAAAATCACTAGAAGCTGGTGCTCAATGGGAAATAGAATCAAATTTTATTTCTTATTCCCATTTGAGCACCACCCATTTGGTGCTCAATGCATAGGTGCCCAAAAAATAGGTGCTCAAACGGGAATACTTCAGTTTTATCTGTAGTAATAGTTCCTAGTATGTAATTCACTTTATTATCTTTGGGATAAAATAAATATTTTTCTTCTTTCTTCTTCTTACCTAGTTACTAAACCAATGTCACACACGATTAGTCTAAGATCGAAATGTAACCTATTGTATGTAATCCGTGAGTCCCCACTAACTGCCCTGGAGACTTGTAGTTAGTTACAGGTTTTTCATAAAACCTATATAGCAAGCCCCAGCCTCTCACAATACAGGTTCAATACAGTTCTACGCACTGTGCATAATTAGGTATCTTTTAATTTTAAGTACCTACCTATGAAGAGGAAATAAACCAAATTTATTGTATGTATTTGTTATATTACCTTTCCTATCGTTTAATTCAATTCAAAATATTACACCTTCATGGACGCTTCTTCTTAGGTGAATTATTTATTATATCAAGATAAAATATTGTGTCAAAGTGTTATCTATCAATAATTTAAGGGGTCTAGTTGGGTGTTGGGGTGTCGTAACAGGCGACTATGGGACATAAGTACACTGGGGGGCAGGCAGCGCGGCTCTTACAGAATAGTCTTCCACCACCGAGATGCAATCCCCAAACCGCGTGCCCAGCGGGGGGTTATGGGCATAAAAGCCAATAGCGCTTATCAGGTGGCTTGCGTCCAGCAGCGGACCATTATAGGATGTTGAGGTTGAGGCAAGATCTAGTTAGATGTAAAGATAAAGGACTGAACAGAATAGAGTGGCGTAAACTCAAAAATCAAGTTTTTGCGACATTTTTGTTTGTAAAAATAAGCCAAAGTCGCCCCGGTTCTTTTGTCAATAAAAAGATCTTGGGATTGATAGTTTAGGAGAAAAATAGTAAAAACTAAGAAAACAGATGGTACTTTGCAAAATTATTTCTGGTTTTTAAAATAGTTTTTTTTTCATTTTCGAAAAGACAGTGATCTGCCTTGTATCCCATAAATTATAATATAAGGTGTTTCTTTCAAAGCTTTATTGATAAAGATGACGGAGAAAAATTGTTTTAAGTAACCGAAATTTTCCCATTTCTCGTCTAGTAAAAATACCTACATTAAACGTATGAATAAAATTATTTATCTTGAAAATGTCATCGGCCTATTAAGTATCATGAACTTGGCCAAGGCCGTAAGGTTAGCTTAATTACTGCGCCTTTGTTCTAAAATTGTTTATGTAAGTTAGAATAGACAATTAAGAATGTGTGAGACTTGAATTACCTATAAGCTCATAGCAACTCATCATTAGTGAATAATGTAATTACATATTAATTTAATCTTGTATAAAGAAAATAAAACATTTCGTTGATATAAAAATTATAAATAATGAGCAATGTTTATTTTCAACGAAAATTTAATAATATCCCAAACATTTTAAATTTCGGCAGGATAAAGCAAAAAGCACTATTAAGCAAAAAGCTGTGTTTTCTTTATATCACCAATGACGTGACAGACAAACAATTAGACACTTTCGTTGGTTAATTTTACAAACATTTCGTAGTTTATAATACAGCCTTTTCACTTTTTTTTATTTTTGTCCTGCTCTATTCTACATAGAGCAACAAAAATGAAAATTAGGCAGGTAGGTACTTACTTACCTACTTACCTTATCCTGATACCACCTATTTTTTCATAACATTTCACTTTTACCCTAAGGGTTCCTTGGGTTCTACTGTAGGTAAATTTCTTGCTAATAATTTAATGATGGTACTAATATTATTTTTGTTTAGATACTCTTCCATAAAATAGCGTACTTAACCAAAATTTTCATCAACTCAACAAGGTAAAGTAAAATAAGACATTGCCAGTTTACAAAATAAGTACCATGCCAATTACTTTACATAATTTAAAGCCAATCTCACTGTAGAAGGTGCTTCAAAGCTAAAGACAGAACGTTAAGTGAATTCTACCTGGCCATTACATCTTCGCACCCTCGCTTCATTCATAAGATTCCATTGTCGTGGACAAGGTCGTCTCGCTGTGAATTCCATGGAAATCTAACGTTTGCATGTTTTTTTTGTGATTGAGTTGAATTTCTAATAGCATTTATGTTTTTCTATTGTTATTTAGGATAGCAGAATTTCTCTAAACTGTAACGTGGTTCCTTCGCGCTGCGTAAACTTGTTGCCGACATGGCACATCATCACAGGGTATCATAGTTGATGTGTCCTGTAGCGGTGATCGGACACAGCTATCGGTCGCTACTTTTGCCCACTGGTACAATTCGCAGCTCAGCACAATTGTAAAGAAATTTGTTAATGTTGCTTGTGTCTTCAACTGACGACTTTTAGTTTCCAGTTACCGACACCGAACACTTTTTGATCGACAATGAGTATGTGATAAGTAGGAGCAACTGGACACACGTATGCGCAGGGAGTAGATGATTTCATACTGGTTCTATAGAAATAAAAAATTTATCGGTAGCTTGTATCTGACACAAGCTAGACACAAAAGTGTCTATGTTTGCGCAGCGCCTTATTTAAAGAATTATTTTAAACTTAATTTGGTATAAAACAAATAAGCCTAGGTACCTACCTAGCTAATTAGGAGATTTGGTATCTACTACCTAATGCACAAACTCTTCAAGGCACTGGCCATTTTATTATTCCAAATTAATATTCATAGACTAGACTAGATTACATTTCGTGAAATACCCAATCTAAATATTGGATTTAATGAGATCTCAAAGTCAAGTAGGTATTTAATTTATATTTACATACCTACATAAGTCAGTGACCCTATGAAGCAAGCAAACATAAAGTCCAATAATATAATACAAACAAACTTGAAGGAACCACATCAAATATTTTACGACAAACAATCCTCAACCATATTACCTAGTAGGTACCTACATTGCACACCCGATCCCCGATACAGGGTGCCACGTTACAAGTTTACTAAGCCGAAAGAGGGTGGTTCTGGACCATGAAGAGATCAAGTTGTGAATAACGATTTTTGAAATTTCGAATAACTTTTGGATCTTTTTGAAAATTGCCTTACAATTATTTAAAAAAATACGTCTCAGCTGGCATCGTTCACGATTGTCAAATAACGTATTCCTATGAAATTTCAAAACGACAATAATAATAATGTAAGAGAAATCACGTTAACGAACACGAAAATTGAGAACAAAGTCTCTATTTAAACAAGATCCGTCAAGTGCGAGTGTAACTCGCGCGCCGAGGGTTTCAAACATTTGACAATTATTTGGACAATATATATAATATTTCAAAAAGTATGAAACGTACAGAAATTTCAAAAATAATTTTTGAAATGTACAAAACGATACCTTTCATTTGATACCCCATTTGCCTTCCTAGGCCTCTTTTGAAATTTCAACATCAAAATTTGTACTGAAAATATTCATTTTCATTTATTTATATTTTTTTTTCTTGAAATCAGTAATGGCGCACGAAATGTATCATTATTTCAAATTTCAAGTTAATAGCTGCAGTAGTTACTGAGATATGCTAAGTATACAATATGTTTCGTGGCACCCTATAAAGGTATAGGAGAATTTCGATAACATTTCTTAACTCGACCACTGAAACAGTTATTTATGTCTTTCGAAGAGCATTATTTTACTTGCATTGCTGCAGTTTCGCGGTGCTGCAATTTTTCTCCCGTGACGTAAATTTATAGTGGCCAGTTTAAAATGTGGAGAGTACCTGTAAAAGTGTTAACAGCTATTGTCTGTCTATTATTGGCGGAAATAGATTTTGTTTTACGACTCCGAAGAATGGCCACTTGAATTGTTTGTAAAAATAACAATAGACAAATACTCAACTACTCTAGGTACTCTTCAAATGACAAAGTTGGATGTAATTCTTGGAAGTGGACGGAAATAATGATCTTCTTGGATATATTATTATTTATGATATCGGATATCAGTTGAGGTACCGAACCTACTTATAGATTGTTGCTGAGGTACCTGTTGATGATTGCATGCTGTTTTGGCCTGTAATAGGTTGGTGCACTTGGCATCTATTTTCTAGTTTAAAGTCTTTTTTGTAAGTTTTAATTCAATCGCCATAGCCTGTAACAGTCTGCAGTTAGCTCAATTGTTTCAATTGTAGGTAACCTCAACCTCAACAGCCTACTAATGATTCACTGCCGGACGCAGGCCTCCCCTGATTTTTTTACTTCAGGGGGGGGGGGGGTGCTGGTTGGGGATCGCAGTTCGGTGGTAGATAATTATATTTTTCAAGAGGCGCTGCTGCGCGCTCCCGGTGTTTTTATTTATTTTTTAGTAGTTGTTGATAAAGCGGTAACAGAAATGCCTACATCATCTGAATTTCTAACTATCACTAACATCAGATACATCCTGGTGACAGATGGACAGACGGACAGCGGAGTCTTAGTAATAAATAAATAAATAAAAATAAAATTCGTTTATTTCGGACAATCCATAGTGTTAGTAGCACATATGTAATAAAAATAAAAATCAAAAGAGAATTAACCTAATTGTTAGTAGGTATAAATAAAGTATTAAAATATAGATATAGGTACCCTCTCTAGATTGCATTCCGGATAAGGCTTACCCAGAATGATGAGGAACATCTATCAGATAAAGTCCTCAGGATGCTGTTGCGGCTGTCCCCTATTCTGCGGATCAGGGAGGCAGTTTTTTTGTGGATAATTGCGTCAAATCCATCAGTTTGGTATCCGCAAACATCCCTGATGCACTACAGAAGCAAGGAAGTAATAAAGTCCCGTTTTACCCATTGGGTACGGAAACCTAAAATAGAACCATGTAAAAATCGTACGATTGTATTTATTGCGTACCTACGATTTTCACTAGTTCCCAGTTTAGGTACATTTTCAATTTACACGAGTGATTTTGAAGATTTTACCTCGTAGGTGTTTTATAAATCAGTACCTACCTACCTATGTGTATCACTCGAAAGAAAATACGATTTATCGTATTTTAATGACACACTGAATGAATCAGGAAGAGAATGTAGAATGTACAAAGACACCGACGTTAGTTTTCCAGGCCTATCTTTCTGGGCTTGAAAAAAAAAACATTTTAGATTCTTTACGTTTTACTATAACTTTTAAGAACTTTTACGCGTGTTTAATTGCTCGTTATACTTTGCAGTTTTAGCTGGTTTGTATTTTGGGTATTTTCTTGAAGAAGTTAAAATGTTGGCCTCTACAACCAGCCATCTTGCTTATTTTCTAGTATTGCTTCTATTGTTTTACAAGGCGCACAAGACGCATATTGTGTTACTATTCAAATTTGTAAGGCACTCAAAAGCAATAAAGTTTTTCCCTTCTACATACTTACCTGCCTCCGTCCGTACCTATCCTATAATCAATTTCCAAAAAGTTTTCCGCCAATTTCAACTTTGAAGTGACTCGAGGCTTCTCCAAAAAGTTTTATGTTGATTGTGGTGAAAACTCGAGAACATTTTAAGGATCCGGCAGTAGGTACCTATTACCTAATCTACCTACCTAGGTATACGTACACACACGTACCTACATCCTTAGATAGGTAGGAAGGTTCATCGTTTTGTCACAGGTTTTGTTGCTAATGCACTTACCTCAGGAGAAAAGCTTTCTCTCATAGGTAGCCTGCTGGAGAATCTTCAATAATGTAGGTAGCACGCTAAATTTCAAGATAGGTATAAAAACGTAGTAAGTAGAACTCACGGGAAGAGCTACTGCCCGGGCTTTTCCCGGGCAGTAGCTCTTCCCGTGAGTTCTACTTACTGCCAGCAGGCTACCTATGAGGATACTCCAAAAGGTCGAAAACTTCATAAACGTTTTTTGAAAAGTTGATACGTTTTGTTTTGGGTAGCCCGGCTCTCCCAGTGTTTCTGACGATTTTAGGTTTAAAGAACTTTATTCTCATACAAACACACGTGGTTCACTTATAATGAGATACATAGAAACAAATTTTTATTGATAGGTCCTACCTACTTACTTACCAACGTACCTACTTCGTACCTACTTACTTAAGTTTTTTTTTTTGTATATTAACTGATGGTGACATAAAGTTATATCTATCTATCTAAGTATTGCACCTACACTTATGTAGAACATTGTTTTGCGATCGATTGACCAAGATCAATCGAACTAAGCAAAGATAAACATAGGTAAACAATAACCGAGCCATAAATCTCAGTACCACCCTAACAGATTAAATTAAACCTAAACCCCCAATCCAGTAAGACTACAATCGAGTGAAATTGGATTGCTCAATCGGATTCCTCGTATTCGATTACCATTTGATTGTTCACCAATTAGTGAAGGGCACTTAACCTAGTAAACGAAAATCAGGAATAGGCACGTTTTGGACGTAATAGCTCGTGCCAGATTACTCTATAGCGCCAGTGAAAAACGAAAGCTCTGAATTTGTGGGGAAAATGATTATTGCCGATTTCAGCCACAAGCAGAGACGTGGTTTATGTATTCGTTTACCTGTCCTACAATACTTAGTCAGTCATCATGTTCAGTAATCTCGTCTATTCCCGATTGCCACCACTATCTCTGCCACCACTGGTGGCAATCGAGAAATAAAATACCTGTCGCCACCAGTGGTGGCAATCGGTAATTTTATATTCTGAGTTGCCACCAGTGGTGGCAGTCGGTAATTTTATATTCTTGGTAACTACGACACTCCTCTATTGGATTAGGATTTTATGAAAATTTGACTCATTTCTTAGATGTTTTGCAGGTCGCTGGACTCTCTAGTCATTATCGACGTCCAAAATTATGGTTTGCAGTTTGTAAAAGCACATCAACTGTGCTTTTCCAGCGCCAATATTGTAATGTACTAAATGTAACCTTCATAAGTCAAGAATCGTTCTAGTTAGTCACCAAAGCTCATATATACCGCGAAAACTTAAGCCAAGAAAAACGTCACAAATCGATGCTACGCGGCGCCAATACTTACGTCAGTCCAGTCAACCACTCCGGAGGTAGCTGTACCAAAATAAATAAAAACTCACCCCAATCACCACCAATTTACCGATCCCTTTGATCTAAATTAACCTTTGCAAATTTCACGGCACACCAATTAATTTGCTATTTTTGTTTTTTAAGGCGACTTACCAAGCATGTAGGTCGCATCGACTCTACCAACTATTATTATCGTCTGTGTCCGGTATCGCCTGGGAGCGTTGTCATGGCAACAGGGGGCGCTGTCGGCGCGCGCCGCATCCAGCCAGCAGACACCACCCCGCTTCGGTAGAGGTCGCGTGTCGAATAACACCGTCCTTACGTTTTTTGACGTAACGATAACCATGCTTTGACTGCATCGGGCTAGTGCATTGTGTCTGTGTGTGATGGTGGCGGACATATAGGCTTGAAAGCTGGCAGGGAGGACCCGATCATGCCGTTCGAGCAACGATCAGGTAAGCTAGGCGTTTCAGCCGCATAACGTTACACATAAGGATCTGTTTTGCCTGAAGCTAGAGCCCATGAAAACGACAGTGAAAAAGGGTTTTCTTAGGATTTCATTAAGAAGCGTGGGTGGTTAATATTCTACGTGGTTGTTTTACTTATGTGAAGTTATTGAGCAGATCCGAAGTTTTATTAAGTTAAGGGTTACGTAAATTGTTGAGTTTGTTTGTTTTTGCGAAATTGGGTTACAGTTACGGGCTTGCGGGGCGTTGAGAATGAAAACAGTTTGGCACTTCAACGCCTTCTCTTTATGAAGTTTTACGCTTTTCTTACTTCTGTTTTTCATGAACAACATTTATCTAAGAAGAAGTATAATTGTAGTTAATTACGGTATGGCTTAAAGATGACGTTATATTAGTGTTACTAAGTGTACTTAACCATAACATTTGGTTTTAATCTTTGATAACTGAAAAAGTACAAAAGTTCTTTGTTCAATGCCTTGATAGTAAATCAAACTCTATCAGAATCTAGAATGCGGTTTTCTTAGGTTGAGCTTAGACGTCTAATCGCCTAAGCTCAACCTAAGATTTTACTTGAGATAATAATATCTTTGGAATAGTCAGCATCATCATCAGCCTATATTATTTCACTGTTGGATGTAGGTGTTCCCGTTATGTGCACCATAGCCACAGAATATTATAGTATACCAACCCACCTGATAATTAGCGAGAAGAAATTTTTTAAGTAAGTGGGTTTTCAATTGGTTTTCCCTTGAGCAGACCCAAAAACTTCTAATTTGACGGACAATGACCGATCTAAGGATTCATTCAAGCGAATCAAATAGGCTACCATCTTTGGCACGAGTTCTTTGAAGATATGAATGTATTAAAGCTCTTTTGAATGTGCACAAAGGAGGACGCTAACTATCTGGATCCCCTGGGCCTGAAAGTAGGTTAAGCCTGGACGAAGTAGGTAGGTACATACCTATAGACTTTGCGGCATCAGATAGAAAAGCTTTCTTGGATGGAACTTTCGAATCTTATTTCAAGAATTTGGTAGCGGTAAACTATTTATTATATGTAGTAGAGATCGAGTTATTTCTGTGATATAAATAAATCATAGGGTACACAGAAATGCGAAAATATGAATACCGGATGAATTGTTCACTTCACTAGTGGTACAACTCGTCCGATCCAACATACCGAAGCGACAGAAATCAAAAATATCACTTTATTTCCGTGTCAGTGTTTTATTTTATGAATTTGACTTTTTCTAAGTGAAAATTTTTGTATTTATGGAAATAAAGAATTTTTGACTTTGACTTTGACCAAGAACCAAGAGACTTTTGATTCGGACGAGTAGTACCCTTACCCCAAAGTGAAGTGAACAATTCGTCCGCGAACTAGTTTTTTCGCAAAAGGGATGTAGATACCCTAACTAACCTGTAAAGTCAGATGGATGGATGTTTGTATAACTTCTTCAATCCAAAACTAACGGATCAAACTGAAATTTTACAAACAGTTAGTATTAGGCCTGGAATATAACATAGGCTTACTTCTTATCCCATAAATGATAGAAAATAACCTTAAAAACGTTTTCAGACATCGCCTCAGAATCACACATCATGGGCATTTTATCATTGATGCAAGAAACTATAGACGGAGGGACGCGTGTGAGAAATGTCAAGGTTGAGAACATTCTTTCAATCTGCCCTAATGAGCTGCACAGCGTCCCGTCATAAAGTTGCTGCATCCAGCCTCTGTCAGCCGTTTTAAAAGATGTTATCTTAACAACTGGCCTGAAATATAAAAGGACCCTATCTCATTAGGACACCGCGGAGGCGCCACTGGTTTCACCACCATGGTGTCTTGAGTCTACCAAGCGAGAAACACAAAAACAAACACCAACACCACCACCGGGACAGCTTCTATCCATTATATGGTTGACGACCTCTGTGGCGCGGTGGGCGAAAGTCTGCCTGCGACGTAAGAGGTTGCGGGTTTGATTCCCGCCTTGGGACAAATATTTGTACGATCTGCAGGTATTTGTTCCGTTTGTTCTGGTCGTTTTCTATGTATAATAAAAAATATCTATCTCTGTAATGTATTATATTATGTTTAACAGTTATCTAGTACCCATAACACAAGCTCTGCTTAGCTTGGGGCTAGATAATGCTGAGTGAATTGACCAGCATTATTTATTTGTTTATGGTCCGGTCTGGTTTGGAGTATTGCTGCCATGTTTGGGACGGGTCGGCCAAGTACCAGCTTGCAGCCTTAGACTTGATAGAACGAAGAATCTTCAGAATCATTAACGAGCAGTACCTTGCAGAGACTAAACCTTGCGGCTGTGTCCAAAGTTTTGAACACCGCCGCAAGGTCGCTTGTCTCTCTGTCTTTTATAGGCTACATTTCGGAAAATGCTCAGGAAAAGTATGACCTGATTCCACTAAACCCCTTCCTCTGCTTGGAGGATATACCGTCTCCTAAAATTATGCGGTTTACCTCCACCTTCATCATTCGTACCGCTGCTATGGGGTTTAGAACAGGCTCCAATGCTGCTGTTTTTTTCGGTTAATTACAACCTGGGGTTTTTCAAGACAAGAGTGAATAGGTAGATGATACGATTTTTGGTATAAAAAAAACAGCTGGTGGTGGATTGAGTGAGAAGTCAAATAGCTAGATAAGATACATATAAATGCACATAATATTATTGTCTGTGAAGGACGTGATTGCAACCATATCAGCGAAATAGTGGAGCTAGGCAGGACATTTCGCCAGAACGGATGAGTCACGTTGGACCAGGAGAGTCCTGGAATGGAGGCCCAGAGCAGATTCTTGAGGACGAGGGCGCCCACCAAACCGTTAGGTGGACGATTTCAGACGACATAGAGGCTAAGACTGAATGCGACGGGTCCAAGATAGCGAGGAATGAAAAATAAAGGAAGAAGCCTACGTAATCCACAAGTGAATCCCGAAAAGGCCGACATAATGATGATGAAAGAACTATAAAAATATCTACCTACAAAGTAAACATTCGCACGACAAACAAGTCGGAAATAGAGTGATACCTATTTTCATTTTAAGACCGTTATGTTCGTGTAAATAAACATTATTCGTTCAATGGTTGCACCACCACACAACCTACCCTAGACAATAATGACATCGCATCGTCATACATTGCGTATATTATTGAAGTTGAAGGAATACATTTCAAGTAAAGTACCTACGCATTCGATGACAATGTGTAATTTTTCTCTATTCTATCCAAGACAACAATCGCCGTGCAGCGGGAGATTTCGTTGCCGGCAGCAAATTTGGTTGCTCGACCAAACTAATACCAGATGACCTTCAGGTAACCCTTCATACTGTACACAATTTGTTGATGGCGCGACTGGTTATGGCGCTACCATGCTGTCCTAATGCGATAGGGCCTTAAGTGGATATGAGGTAATTTATCGAAAGGGTGATGCTCCAAGCAAAACAAACAAAATGATACTAGTAAATCCACGTCTAGCCATGGCTGAATGAAATACGTCTGATTCAGTCAGATTTGTTTTGGAAAGTAAATTCAATGATGCTACATATTTATAAACTTATTGATCCAACCAATTACAATAAATGTAAATAAATATCTTTGCTCCTATATTTTATATTTTCATCGCCAATGCCTAAAACAAAAAGGTGATTTCACTACCGAAGTGACACGGTGGGCGAAGGTCCGCCAGCATCGCAGGAGGTGGTGGGCTCGTTTCGAAACAAATGTTTGTACGATCTGCAGACACTTGTTAACGGTGCTTTTCATGTATTATAACAAAAGATATAGGTATGTATTGTATTACTAATATCGGTCATTTATTACCCATTACACAAGCTCTGCTTTAACTTGGGGCTGGAAGATGTGTGCGGATTGTCTAGCATTAATTATATAAAATTATGACCTGATAGGCAGCGCAATTTTTTTTTAATTAAAGTAAATAAACTTCTATCCTCTTTCCTTTTCTATCCACCTCTTCGGTTTTCTTCTCTCAAAGGTATAAGTGGAATAAGAAAAAACAAAATGCTAGGTGCGAGTTGGTCTCGTGCATCAAGGGTTCCGTACAAACTTGATTTCGCAAGCAAAGATATCGACCCAGACGCACCGTTTACAAACATTTTGCTGATATAGTCACAGGTTCCTGTGACCATATCAGCAAAATCTATATGCTGTAAGATCTTCTTGCCAAATTTCATGATTCTAGGTCAACGGGAAGTAACCTATAGGTTTTGTGTGCATGAGAGTATGATGCGAATTTCATCTCGACACCTCCACGCGTTTCTCAGAAAAGAATACTGACAGACAGACAACACAGTGATCCTATAAGGGTTCCTTTTCTTCTTATGAGTTACAGAACAGAAAAAAGGGGGAATTCTAGACTTTTAAATTTAAGTTTCGAATTTTCCCCTTAAGGATACATTTTCAAGACGGAAAAGTGAAATAAGCCAATATCTACCTGTCTATTAGGAATAAGGCTTAAGATTAAAGCTAACTGGATAAAGCGTGTACTTATAAGTTAAATGAAGTTCTGGCAATTTGGCCAACCATTACCCTTCATGTTAAGGGCCAAGGTAAATACATAGCGACAAGTAACAGCCCGGGTTTGTTCCCTGAGGTATTTGTACCTTTAGGGCTTCTGAAAATTAGGTGTAAGTATCTACATAATGCTATATTTCCTAATAGCTTTGATCCTATGTACCAAGCTGTCTTTAAAATGAGTCAACCTTATTTTTATGCTTGTAAAGTTTACTTTAATGTGAGTAGGTTATGTAGGTATTATATAGAATGTTGTGCCAGATGTCACAAAGTTCCGCACGGACAATGGTATACAATGAAAATAATGATTGTCTAGCTCCAAGCTAAGCAGAGCTTGTGTTATGGGTACTAGATAATAAGTAACAGCTGCCACCCTAGCACGGGGGTTGTTGTCTAGGGTAGAATAGAGAAAAAATACGTTAGTTCGTCATCGAATGCGTAAATTGTTTGAAATGCATTCTTTCAACTTCAATAATGTACGCAATTTATGGCGATGCGATGTCATTATTGTCTATTCTACCCTCGACAACTAACAATCGCCATGCTAGGGGGCGGGGGGCTGAATGGAGGCTCTACCTGTATTCAAAGCTCGCGTCAAAGATTTCTATTTGTCATTGTGAATATTGGTACTATTTTTTGTTCCTTATTAATTTGTTCTTGGCATTTATTTATTACGTATAAATTCCCTACTTTCTATGAATTACCTACCAATTACTTTTTTTTTTGTATGTTCTTGAAGCGCATCAGCATTGTGCATTAATTCCGCAGCAGCGCTGGGCAATGCAGCCAGCGTCTAGGGGACGCTTCAGACTGGTATTGATATGGATCAGTTGAGCTACCTGTAGATTGTTTGCAACAGTCTGCAGTTAGCTCAATTGTTTTAATTGTTTATACTAGGTTTTATATAATTCTATTATTTGATGGTAATTTTCTTTATTTTTACTTGTATAAGAATATGTACTAACTACTACTAAGTATTAAGTAGTATATTGTATAAGTCATCGTAGGATAGTAGGTAAAATCTAATTAAATTCAGACTAAGATTTAAATAATTTTACGGGTCTCACTATCTGACGGTAACATTATAAACCCCGCCTTTCTTCAATTTTCAAATTTCTATCCATCCAAAGCTTGCCTGGAAGAAATCGCTTCTAAGCGACTAGGCCGCCCATTATACATTTGCTTTATTTTGTGGTGAACAATAAAGAATTTTAAATGTGTATATACATATATCATATAACTATTGCTTAGTCATAACTAGTTCTCTCTTGAAACCCAAGATTCAAGCCTAGTGCTTAGTTTGGGTCTCACCAGAAATCCTTAAGTAAGTATAATATATTTGTTAAATAAATATATTTGTATTGTATTGTATATTAAATAGTCGTCTACTCCAACCCTTTGCAAGTATATGAATAAATTGCTCAGTGAGCTTGTATATCCCAAAGCTGGTTTATATCTGGTAATATCAGATAGAGCCCCGAATACCCCGTTTGACCCACTTTCATAACAGTAATAGAATCTATGGAATATCAAACGCTGTCAGAATTGACTGGTACAGTAGAGAAATCGGATGTTAGATTATCTCGCACTAATAATAAAATGCGATAGTTTGGATGAATGGATATTTGTGAATTCTTCACAGAAATAAATTGTTTTGAAAGGACTAGAAACCGACTTTAACCCTTAGATTTAAACTGTTTAAAATTTTGCGGGATTATTACGAATAAAAAAAATACATTTATTTTACCCAAAAAAGAAAAACAAGTACTTAAACGACTATAGGTACTACTTTTATTATTATTACTCTAAACTATCTACTACTAAAAAAGTGTACTTACTCAATAACAATTATTAACGCTAAAACTAACTAAAATAATAATATTAAACACTTATAATCAACAACTTGTAAACATTATGGTAAAATAGGTCCCTAACTCAGCATTTGGCCGTTTTATCCAATTTCCCAATACTGCGCTGGTTTTCAGTTAGGGCCTTTGCAGTGTGACGGCACAGTAACAATAACAATAGGTAGGTAAATATAGCAAACCAAGAAAAATAATAAAAAACACTAGCAGCGTCTTGCAATTCAGCCGCGTAGTTCCCATTCCCGGGAGAACTCCGGGATAAAAAAGTAAGCTTTCTAAAGGTAAAAGAATTTTTGAAATCGGTTCAGTAGTTTTTAAGTTTATTCGTTACATACAAAAATACAAATCTTTCCTCTTCATAATATTAGTGCGGATAAAACTAGGATAGTGTATTTACGTTACAAAAAAATTGCAAAATAAAAGAAAACAAAGATACTTACCACGTACTTATACTTCCGTATAATATACGACTTATATCCCGTAGGATTTATACTTTTCTTGGCAATGTAATTTTTATAGGAACACATCAAGATTTTTATACAACTACAAAAATATCAGTCCATAAATGATGGAAAAAACTAAGAATAATAGTAGGTACCAAAAAAACATCACAGAATCTTTTATCGATATCAATTTAAATCAAGTGTAAAATCTAAAAAAATCTCAACGTTGACTTGGAATAACGTGTCTATAGGCTGATGATGATCTTGAAAGTAAAATGTAAGTACAAAGCCACGTGCAGAAACTAGTATGAAATATTGAAATTGAGCTGTATGTTATATGTCTACTTGATTGAACTGAAATTAGGTTTGTCAAATTCCATGAACATGGTTTTCAATTTAATAACCATAATAAATTAATAACGTTACGTTATCGTCCTTGTGAGACACAAAAGTTAATTAATTTAGTATTATGTCTAAAATTACGTTAGTACTGACATTCCTGCCCGCGACTTTGCACGCGTTGCGTTATGGTAATGATTATGGTTCGACGCGGGTTGGCGCGAGATTCTTTTTTTTTGTAGTTTAAAAATGAGACGGCAACATTTAGGCTAGTTTTATTTAGGTTTTGTGCCAACAGAATCACTACCACTGTCTTTAATAATTACTGATAAGTAGGTAATCAGCTTTATTTAGCCCTGAAAATTTCCATGTCAAGTAGCGCTTATGATAATTTCGAAGGATTTTCTTGACTGAGGGGAAAATAAATTGAACAATTCGATTTTTTATCGGATTTCATCGAAATAAGATCCCGTGGGAGCTCTGATCGTCGAAATTGACAAGAGAAAGTAAATATGTAAGTACATACCTATTGGAATTCGCGTTTACAGAATGAATATTACATTTACGCCTTCGTATTTATTTTCCAATCAGTGCGTTCTATCCGTCACCATACCTACGGAGCTGAGACGTGGAAGCTCAAGGTAGAGCTGGTCCACTAGTTCAAAGTCACGAGCTATGGAATGAGCTGTGAGTTCGGAGTTTATCTGATGAATCCTATTCATCAGATAAACTCTTCTTAAAGAACACATACATCCGACAGAGAACCAAAGTTATCGTCATGGCTCTAAGAATTAGTAAGCTGAAGTGGCAGTGGGCTGGCCATATCTCGCGAAGAACCGACAACCGCTGAGGTAAACGTGTTCTTGAGTGCAGACCGCGACTTGGTAAAAGTAGTGTTAGTGCTTTCCTTGATGCATCAAGCTGAAAACATACATAATATTAGATACATTAAAGATATGTTTTTTATTTATTTTTAAAACACATATACCTACTTGCATCTGATCGCACAGGTATTAGGTATTTTGAAGCTTTTTTGATATAGGTTACATAAAAATTGTCTAAACGTAACACAATTGACGTCAATTCACATACTTGCGTCTGTCAGGAATACGTAACATTTTATTATCTGTTTCTAAGTTAGCTATTACTTCGTGTAAGGTATTTTTAGGGTACTAAAATACCTTAAAGTCGTTAGATCTCACGATGCCTGACAACTAAGAATTGATACTGAACAAAGTTTTGTATAGACCGTTCACCGTAAGATGTCCGGGGGGATATGTATGTAATTAAATTACACATAAAACAAGGGACATCTTACGGTGAACAGTTTGTAGTATCAAACTACGAGACAGCAGCGAGATTTTTACCATCGAAACAAAAAACAAAAGAGGAGAGGGTCTATAATATTTGTTAGTGTGTATTTTTTCTGTATATTTGTCGATTTCTCCTTTAATTGTGGACCGATTTGAGAAATTCTTTTGTTATTGTATGGAAAATGATCCCGAGATGGTCCTATAAAAATATATTTTTTTCTGAGCGATATCATTTCTCCTGAAAAACTTAAAAAACAGTACGTCTTCTTAATTTTTGAGGTTAGCGCTATGGCGTTCATTGGGGACGCCTAGGTCCCCTCGACATGCCTCCCCTTATGTTCGTTCACTCTTGGACTATGCTCAGCTGTGAACAATTATGGGCTGATGATGGTAATCTGGTGTAGGAATTCTTATTACGTCGGTACTTGCCAAGACCTTTTCAAGCGATCGACCTCATTTTAGCGAGGGTTATATACAAAAAACTTAATTGAATCGCCTTTACGAAATTGAATCAGCAAATTCCAATCAATTTCCAACGCAGTTTTTGCTTCGATAAGTTAACCTCAATTAATTTTCCTTCTTTGTTTTCCGTTTTCTGTTTTGTCGTCAGTTATGACTCAATATTTTTTTCTATATCGATTTTCATTCAGACTCAGATTAAAAACGATAAACGAAACCTTGGATCTAATTTCTCAAATATCAAATTTTAATAATGTTTATTTCTTTAAGATTACAAAATAAGCACTTAGACAAGTCAAGTTTTATACCATAAACACGTTATAACACGGTTTTATTCAGAACTTTTCGTTAATACTTTCTCAGCATTACTACCTACTTTTTATTACGGATGTAAGCGAGTTAACTGCGAACCTTATTTGGTTGGAAGAATACCAACGTTTCATCGTAAGGGACAACAGAACTCACCCTGAAGAAGGACGAGGAACTTCTTCAGGGTGAGTTCTGTTCTAGACGCGCGCGTTCTGCATCCCTCCGAGCACTGCGCGCCTCCGCTCGCTTTGCTTTTTTACTCATGTGTTTTCTTGAATAACTTTCAAATTGTTTTATTTTGCAATGTTGAGTACTTAAATGCTCTGGAATAGACAAATAAATAATGCTGGACAATCCACACAGCTTCATCTAGCCATAGAGGCAAAATGTGAGTTGTACTAACTTTATCCATGCTAATATTATAAATTAGAAAGTAACTCTGTCTGTCTGTCTGTTACCTTTTCACGCCTAATCGGCTGAACGGATCTGAATCAAATTTGGCAGGGAGGTAAATGGTATCTCGGGGACGAATACAGGCTACTTGAAAACTTCGCGCGTGCGAAGCTGTGGGCTACAGCTAGTAAAATATAATTATCTATCTATGTAATTTATATAGATAGATATATTTTACTAAACAAAGAAAATACCCAGAAGACCCGGGACAAATATTTGCAGAACGTACAAACATTTATCCCAAGGTGGGAATTGAACCGCAACCTTCTGCGTCTAATTACCTTTGTGATATAATAGTCAGCCACCTTCACTTTCCATCAGGTGAGATTGTGGTCAAACGAAGGTCCAATTGATTACATGTATAAAAAGTTTCTGTCTGGAATACAGTACAGATCTTGTCAGTTTAAACCCCACAATATAAAGTTTACTTCCAGATGCAGAAAACTGGCAAGCTAAGCGATATTTATTAGACTGGCGCCGAGCCAGGCGTGTTTGCTTGCGACAAGGTTATACGGCACATAATTCTGTGTGGGACTATGGGACGTAGGGCGAAGGTTCAATGTGTTATCTAGATTAAATGCACGCTGATTTACGCCTTTTAACTACTGCTTCGAATGACAACCTTTAAATAGGAAAGTTAGTGCTCGGAGGGATGCGGAACGCACGCGTTTAGAACCGCACTCACCCTGAAGAAGTTCCTCGTTAAGGGATGAAACGTTGGTGTTCTTCCAACACAAATAAGGTTCGTAGTTAACCCGCTTTCATCCGTAATGAATTCTTCGAATTGGGTATTTACACAGTTTTAAGAACAGTTTTTTTTTTAATTTGTTTTATCGGTTATTCTTATTAGGTACCTAAACTTCTATTTGCGGCTTCAAACGCGTGGTACAAAATTTGCATGGAGGTTTCTTTTAAGACGATTTTTTTTAGCCGTAGAACTTATTTTTGGAAATTCGTATTTAAAAGTATTTTAAATGGGATCGTAATCGAATTAGGGAATAATATAATTACTTAAGGGATTTTTCATAATAACTAATCGTAAAGGATTGATTATTAAATATTTTAACTTTGGCGGCATAGTTTACGTGGAAACCAACCATACTTATTTCTAAAGTCCACGTGAATGAAATCGCAGGCGGGTTAGCTAGTAACCGATAAAACCCATCATTTTTGTTTGTTTGTGTGTTATGCCTAATATATAATTTTATTTCTATTTTCTATATAAAAAGATAGAAAACATTCATGCGAATACGATGAACGTCGTGTGTGACGTCACGTTTAGAAATTTTGCGATTGAGTTTCAAAATATCTACTTTTCAATAATTACGTTATAAATATGCAGATATATTTCTTAGAAAATATAGAATACCTACAAACTTTTTAAAGTCTTAGCATTTACCCTATTGCGTAGGTAAATAAGCCGCTGACTGTACTCGTTACTTCTAAATACATTCCTACGTAAGAGCTGAAAACTTACTGCTCTATACTAAGCGTTGTTTGTGACAGACAGACAAGGTTATTCGAATCGCAGAGGTCGATGGTTTCGAAGAACTTGCAGAATTGTTTTAATTTATGGCGCTCATTAGGGGAGGGCTATGACCAGCAGTGGGCTGATAAAGGCTGATGATGAATGAAAAAGGGGACATTTACTGACTGTTTGAGCTGAGAGTAGAATCTTGGTCATAGAAATGCCAAAAATGCAAATTGGTATGATGAGTAGGGTGGTGCAAATTTTAAGCCGGAACCACACGGCTAATGAATAACGTAGTACGTAACGTAAGCGAAGAGTATGTATTGAAAGGCTTTGCTCAAAAATGGGGATAGCATCAAGGACAGCCTTAAGTTGCCTAACCCTCGGTTAACCAACACCTCAAAATTCCAACCTTCAAAAAGCTTATAAAATTCCAAGAGACCCTTGAAATTAGTATCTACGGAGGGTTTCGCGAGCGTCCGCCCGACGCTACGTTATTTTAGTTAATTCTACTTTTACTTGGGGAAATTTCCAGAAATTCCAGGGAAAAAGAGTAGGGTAGTATCTACCTTTCTTGTGAATAAAATATGCGTGTGAAATAACTTTTGTTAATTAAACACATTAACAACAACACAATACTGTGTTCGTGAAACGTTTGAAGGTTATATTTACCCCATGGGTACAAATTAAGGGTTAAAAATAGCCTATGTTTTATTCCAGGTTTAGAGCTACATCTATGCTCAATCTGTATAGTAGTTTTGACTGATGTTACAAACATCCATCCATCCAAACTTTTGCATTTATAAAATTAGTGTGATTATGCCAATTTTCGGGTTACACATTGATAACGGTTTTGTGTGGGTGACACTTGAGGGTTAATCGATTATAAAACGATCCATCCATAATAAAATAAAATACAAGCTACGCCCCGCGGCTTTGCTTGAGCTTTTCCGGGATAAAAAGTAGTCAAGGTCCGTCGCACTTACTTTTCTTTTATAATTATTATAGTACTAGATTGTGCCTGCGGCTTCATAAGTCTTTTTATGTAGCCTATTTCCGTCCACAGGATACTGTTTACCTCGCTGCCAAATTTCATTCAAATCCGTTCATCCGTAACAGGCAGACAGACAGATTGACGGAATTACTTTCGATTTTACAATAGTATGGATGGGAATACGGATTATTGTTTTTATTTTCAATGTAAACGCTGTTTACTCCACATTGATACGAACAAAATCAATCGCCGACCGTTTCCGAAGCAAATGCAAGTCAATTGCCTTATTTCCACAGAGAAGCCCTAAATCATGACCGCGGCCCACTTCGGTAAATGGGCGAGCAGTTAATGGCCCAACAAAGGATATAAAATACAGCCACTGAACAACAGTTGGGCTTGTCAGGTGTTTATGTAAGTGAGGACGCATACCAGAAGACCTTCAGTATTTTTTCAGTATTTTATTTATTGCATTAATATAGCCTTTCCCTTACTTACCTTTCTTGCGGAGACAATCAAAAATCGTTAAAATATGACCTAAGGTTACCGATCTATGGTTAGGATAGCGATCGCTATCTATCGGGACTGTTCGCCCTGTCATACACTTGTTTTGTGACAATGGGTTTTCGATTTTCATTTTAGTAAGAAAAAACATAGTTCCAAATATCTCGATAGGTGGCAGGGGGCGTCAACTGGAAATTAGGGTATGTCAATGTAAAATGAAAGAAAAACCCTACTTCAACCTTACTTCAAAATTTACCGATTTGATATGTCAAAGTTTTTCTTTTATTTTACATTGACATACCTTATTTCCAGTTGACGCCCTGCCACCTATTGAAATACCTGGAACGACTTTTTAGGGTTCCGTACCTCAAAAGGAAAAAAGGAACCCTTATAGGATCACTTTGTTGTCCGTCTGTCCGTCTGTCCGTCTGTCCGTCTGTCCGTCTGTCCGTCTGTCCGTCTGTCCGTCTGTCCGTCTGTCAACCCACTTTTCTCAGAAACGCGTAGGGTTATCGAGTTGATATTCACATCATATACGCAGGCTCGTAACCTCTTGAAGCCTCGACATAAATCAAACTTCTAAGTCAACGCAATCAAAAGTTACAGCTGTTTATGTCTATTTTTTTTCAATTTTCCAAAGGAATCACATGCACACAAAACCTATAGGGTACTTCCCGTTGACCTAGAACCATGAAATTTGGTGAGAAGCAAGGTCTTATAGTACAAGTAAAGGAAAAAATCCGAAAACCGTAAATTTGTAGTTTATTCACAGAAAAAATATTTTTTTAATCTTGCCATGGACCAAAAACCTATAGGGTACTTCCCGTTCACCTAGAACCATGAAATTTGGCACGAACCAAGGTCATATAGCAAAAATAAAGGGAAAAATCTGAAAACCGTAAATTTGTAGTTTATTCACAGAAAAAATATTTTTTTAATCTTGCCATGGACCAAAAACCTTTAGGGTACTTCCTGTTGACCTAAAACCATGAAAATTGGTGAGAAGCTAGGTCTTATAACACAAGTAAAGGGAAAAATACGAAAACCGTAAATTTTTAGTATATTCACAGAAAAAATAATTTTCGAATCTCGCCATGGACCAAAAACCTGTAGGGTACTTTCCGTTGACCTAGAACCATGAAATTTGGCAAGAAGCAATGACTTATAGCACAAGTAAAGGGAAAAATCAGAAAACCGTAAATTTGTGGTTTATTCATACAAAATAGTACATTGTTACACTAGGGTTGGACATAACTTATTTAGTCTCGAGACGCCAATAGTTCGAGGGACTAAATAAGTTACGTCATAATCGTTATCAAATCAGAAAATTATTGTGCCTTATTCGTCTGGATTTGACTGATTTCTTTGCTAAAGAGTTTGTACGGAACCCTTGATGCGCGAGTCTAACTCGCACTTGACGTTTTATTTTATATTTAATGCCAATCGAAAACCGCTCATAGTAATATCAGACGGATACGCGCGATAGAGCGTTAGCCAAGTTGCGTTTTGTGCAGGAACATTTTCCTAAATGCCGCTGATTTCAAGGCCAAATATAAACTTCCACAGCTGTTTCCTTCCGTCCGCTGCAATACAAGAGGATAAGGTTCCCCCAAGCCTGCGATATCGTTACTCTGATGTATTTATTGCTAATTTAATATATGTTGGTATACTAGCTGCTATCTTGTAGCACTGTTTGTAAATGCCACCAATAAAACAACATCTCTACGAGACACGGACGGATGCATTTAGGGCATGGCGGTAATGGGCTAAATTACAATACCGGTAATTTACCGGTATCCAAATTCTTAAAACCGGGATCCCGGTTTTTCGGTATTTTTTCGGTATTACACTATAAATACTAAAATATCAGAAAAAAATCCACTAGGTACATTTAATATTGTATAAGACTAAATAAATGTACCAAGAAATGTTATTTGAAACCAGCTTAACTTTTATTGACTACTAGCGGTCCGCCCCGGCTTCGCACGGGTAGTTATTTTAGCAATAAAGCTCAAATTGACTACGTTTTAGTTACAAATCATTTGTATGGGAAAAAGAAGGGCTATTTTTAGGGTTTTTCCAGCAATAATTCTAATTTTTCTCGCCGTAAAAACCATCCTTGAACTTCAACGAACATTTTAAAAAAAGATTTGGCCAAATTGGTCCAGGCGTTGTTGAGTTATGCGCTTACCAACACATTTTGCGATTCATTTTTATATTATAGATTTAAAATGGTCCTTACTAGTATAATTATGGTTTTTCTTTTACTTAAACAATCAAATCCAGATTAGGATGGCAAGGCCTGCTACCTGTATCTCTGCCTGTCAAATTTGGGAGCTTAGTATTCTCAAAAATGTAGCCCTGACGTCGTTCCTGTTTTCCATCTAAATCACTTTAGTTTATTTTTTCTTAGAGCCTAAGTCGTCTTATTTGGACCTGGAATTTCATCAATATTTAGTTTTTAAGCTAATTAGAACGGTTTGGCATAGTGCTTGCCCCAATGTGGCTCCCCAAAATATCTTTTGTCCTAATGGCAATAGGACGGGATTTTGTGCGAGTTGACACAGAATTGTTTGATAAAAACGTGCTCCAGCTGTGCAGATCGTGCTCGTTTCCTGGCCGTTTCTAAATGGTATTCAGAACATTAATTGCAAGCACTTTCTATATGATTATAACACTGGCACTTTATCGGATCTCGTAACTTTCCGATCTTCAGTTGGGTGCAAGTTGTTGCGCGTCTCATCAATGCCAGTGAGGTACTGCTGTCTAATAGCTCATTACGTCTTGTCGTGTACTATAGGGTCGCCCGCCAGTCAGATATCTTGCCATACCATGCTACATCATCGGGCCTTTGTCACCGCTAAAGTAAAAATTAATCTTGAACCGAATGGTATTTTGCATGACGATGGTAAAAAGCTACGACGACGGTATGACAGTAGTCCCATGGGAGTTGAGTTAGGGAAACCAATTTGTGGGAAGCTACTTATCAACACACTTGCGCCTTTCCATCTTCTCGGACATCCGTAAGGGTTAGTGCGGCGGCAGATTTGGCTTGAGGATCTCAAGAGTTGCTAATATGCAGATCTAGACAGATCCTACGCTGCCTAGCCTACTTTTAATTGTAAATACTAATTCCATCTTTTTGTTTGTAATATTTGATTGTGATTTGCTTTGTTAATGTAAAAACAAATAAATATTTAGAATGAACAATCAAATATTTGCCACAATAATAAAAACATATAAAAAAATCATGAAAATGTGCGTAGCAAAGAAATATAGGGTATTTTCAAAAAAAATACAGGAACAGTACTACTTACTTGTATTCTACGCGCAAATACTTTTTTTATAGTCTATAGACTACAAACTCACAAGATGGAAAGTGAAGATGTGGCCGACGATGTATCACGAAGGTTTAGAAGTTATCTATTTACTCTAGTCTTTATGTTATTGACGGGAAAAACAGCAGCAGGGAGCGTGTTCCAAACCCCAGCGGTACGAATGATAAAGGCGGTGGAAAACAGCTTAATGCGAGTGGACGTTCACCAATAGGGTGGGTCGATTTTTTCAAATGTCGAAAACTAAGTACGGGTAGGTCTCAAAAGTTGCATTGGGTGATTATAATTATAAAATAATTATCAAAAAAAATATTGCATATAACTTTTAGCCCTCTACCGGTACCTAAACAAAACGAAAAAAGCTGATTTTCGACTCCACTTCCCATTTGATTTACTTGTACGTATTACTACTTTCACTGCCTAAATTGTACTTTTTTGTAACATGGTATGATCTTTTAAGTAATAAGCGAGATTGCCATTTCGTGGAATTATTATAGAGGAAGGTAGATACACTCGCATTTGACCAAAATTCCTAGATTTTCGCAGTACACTCGTAACCTTGACTCGGAAAAATCACTATTATTTTTGTTTAGTTTTGAAAGTGTTTACATAATAGATATTATATGCGTTATAAAACGGCTCATTCTGGCTGTGTTTCCAGTTAAATAGAAGAGAAATTGGCCTTGAGTGTGTGTCAAACTCGTACTTTCTCAGGACGAGTTCAGAAGTGTTAAAAACACGAAGTGACGTAAACTGTCCTACCTTTGAAACACCCATTGTATGATGTGCGAATGTATTATCTATTGTAAGTGACGAAATAAAGTGTATTTCGTATTTGCGATCATGTCGCACATACAAAATACTCGATTTGCAATAAAAAATCAAAGGAAAACAGCCATCTCTTACCGACGTTCTCGCCTCTGTCTGCCGCGACACCGAAAAGATCTGAACTTTTGCTTTGATTCCGACTGTGAGCACTTAACGTATTAAGGACTTGCACTGAGGTATTATGATGAATAGTTACAGTTCATTCGCTATCCTAAACAAAAAAGAACTGATTCTTATGAGGAAAAAGTCCAAACTTTTCGACAAACTGCTTTGACAAGTCTCTATGAGGTTGCGGCTTGTAAATGTAGTTGTTTTGATTCTTGCATTCGTTATAAGGATGAGAAGGTTCCTGATATTGAACGGTCGTTCTTGTTAGATCAAAAAACCAACAGAAAAATGATGACAGGTACCCTTGATCATCACGCAACCCAAGAAATGCAGCAAGCATTTGAAAGGCGCATGAAAATTCGCAAGACGGAAAATGTCCGTCTTAAAGTAGAGCCAAGTGTAACGCTCAAAATTTATACTGCAAGTAGAGAGATAAGAGACTCTATTGGCATCAAAGAACCGGTACCGTCCATATCAGCTGCAGTGCAAAAAACATTGTAAAATACAACACCGTAAGTCTGCCATAGTTCTAATCAATCAGCGGCTGCTATCGCAAGTGCAGTGCTCTAGGGTTGGTGTCTGCTGAAAATAACCGGTTAAAAGTAAGTTACGTTGAGCTCGAAATAAAGTAAGACAGAATCTTTAGGATGACCTTCATCAGATATGTTAGAGAGCCTCTACTTCGACGGACGCAAAGATAAAACCGTACTTATCTGAAAACTGCTGTTAAAATCGACGAGTGGTAGTAAAAGAGCATATTTTACTGTTATGCAAACCTAAATCCCACTATTTAGGACAAACACCACCACGCTTTCTTCCTAGAAAAGGAATACGTGATTCACTCCAAGACTTTCTTAACTGTAACAATGTTAACTTAGATGATCTCAAATGCGTTGGATGTAATGGTAATAGATGGAAGATTTTCCTCTGATCGACATACGTTTTTCACCACAATATGTCAGTTACAATGTTACTGTATGTTCTATAATGAATATTGTTTAACAATGTTTGATTAATAATCAAACGTTTTGTGTTTGGAATTAACTTATTATATTTTTATAATTTGCGAAAATTTCATGATTTCGGAAATTTCAAAAGCAGGTAGAGGGCTATAAGTTATATTAATAAAAAAAATGATTTACTACATTTCATTGTTCTTGTCATTCTGCAACTTTCGAGACCTACCCAACAGCAAAACAACAAAAAAAAATTTTTTTCAACCAAATCGACCCACCCTATTCACCAAGTTCCCCTACTTGCTGAATATACCGTGGTAATGCGATGTGAATCTGCTTGTCCTGTTTGTGTTGCTTGGAGTGGAAGGGGAAAGCGCGTTGGTTTATCAATTTTTGAAACCATTATGACCAAAAACATAGACTGGCTATCAATTTTACAATCATAAAATTTATATATTTTATATAGAAGTTGTTTGGTAGTAGATATTTGCGTATTTTAGAGCCGCCATAAGGGTTTTCTTCACGCATATTTGTTAATCAAACTTTTATTTTCTAAATACCGAATTACCGGTTTTTGCAATTTTGTAATAAATAATAAATAATAAAGTTTTTCGGTAATACCGAATACCGGTGTCCATGCCCTAGATGCATTGAAGATCAGGAACGTATTCTAATAGATGGCGCTAATTTAAATACTTAATTTAAACTTCGACAGCTGTTTCCTTCCGTCCGCTGCATATACAAGAGAATAAAGTTCCCCAAGCTTGCGGTATACTAGGTTGTATCCTCTAACACTGTTTGTAAAGGCCACCAGTAATACCTCATCTCTACTAGATACGGATGCGTTAAAGATCAGGAACGTATTCTACTAGATGGCGCTAATTTAAATTCCAAATTTAAACTTCGACAGCTGTTTTTTCCTGTCTGCTACTTATACAAGCGGATCAGGTTACCCCGAGCCTGCGATATCGTTACCCTGATGTATTTATTGCTAATTTAATTTATGTTGCTATACTAGCTGCTATTTTCTAGCACTGTGTGTAAAGGCCACTAATAAAACATCATAATCTACTAGATACGGATGCGTTAAGGATCAGAAATGTATTCTACTAGATGGCGCTAATTTAAATTACAAATTTAAACTTTGACAGCTGTTCTTTCCTGTCTGCTGCTTATAAAAGAGAATAAGATTCCCCCGAGCCTGCGATATCGTTACCCTGATGTATTTATTGCTAACTAGAGGAAAATAATGTGCGTGCGTTATTAAATTGCGGGCTCAGCAAGATTTTATGGCATTACTCTAGTAGATATCGGTTTTTTTATCGTAGGGATTAGTTGTTTTAATCGTCTTTGGCTGTTTGTACTTTCGTCAATTTCTCCGTCATTTTGTGAACGATTTATAAAATTAGTTAGCCATTGTTTAAAGAATAATCCAAAGGTGGTCTTATAAGAGGGATTAGAATTTATCCCTCAAAACTAAAGACCATTGTAAAATTTTGGGTTACGAACTTGATTTGTAGTTTTTTTTTATACCATTATTAATTATCTCCGTATGCAGTATCCGAAATATTCTTATTGTAGTAGGTACCTACTTCTTACCAATATTTTCACATTTCCGCTATCCTTTCCATGTACTAACTAAGACGTGATTCTTGCCATAGTCCACCCACGTGGCCCACGTGTTTTTTTTCACTTTGGGTGCTCATGACATAGGTACATGAGTTTTTCAACGCATGTCGCACACGGAGGTACCTATAAATGCATCGTGCGTCGAACATCCGTATTTGTCACGGTATTTGTCATTGCTTTAACCATGGTTTGTCTCAGTATTTCGAACTACATACGAAGGTAAAACATAACAAGTTTTACGACTATTTTCCGCCTGAAAGAATGTGGCACAATTTCGTACGCAAGAAATACCTCCACACGAAGATTCAATTTCTCTGCTTGCTGGAAATGGACACATACCTCCAATTTCGTGTCTGTCTGTTATATTGCGACTTACAACAATGTATCTTTTTCTTGATATGTCGCTCAACACGTCATGTAAGTACGTGGTCGGTGTACCGAAGATTATTTTATTTCAGGGAGTAGGTACTTACCTAAATCGTGTTCTATCAAAATTGCTTTTACTATTGTTTTCTTGTTATTTTGTTTTGTAAGGTGTGTTGTGTTAAACTGTGACGAGCTTCTGCTATTTGCTTCGATGATACCAAGTGTCGTCAAATATTTTTTTTAGTTTAAAAACCCCTTTGTTAACAAAAAATTATTAAGATTTTAGAACTGTTACGTAAACACAGGGTTTTCAGTGGGAACATTTTGATTTATTTATGGAAATAACATATATTTATTAAATAAAAAAACACATTAGTATGTTTTAATTTTTTGAAAGTTATTGCGTCTATCCTTCCCGTTTTTATTTTTGATTGTTTTTCCATCAAGTTTTCCATCGCGGCGTTCACTTTCACTGGAATTTTTGAAATTTTTATGAGTGAAGCTAAACATTTTGGGGAAAAGCAGTCCAATAAAAACTTTCCCCCGGACACCCTATACTTAGGTACGCCGATTGTCCACCGCCACATCAACGGCTGTGTCAAAGGTGACGTCACAGTATACGTCATCTCTTCGTTAACGTTTCTACAGACGTGACGTCGGTCTATCGATCGTCCTTCGTTTTGTGCAATCCGACGTAATCTAGCACCTTCTATCGTATTTCAAACTATACCTCTAGTACCTAAAACTCAATATTGAATTACAAATTGGTAAATAACACACAATTACAATTACAATTGGTACTTACTGGCGTGGTGCAGTGATCTGAAGTAGATATTAGCCAACACCAGAGATTGGCAGTTGTCCCGGGCCTTAATTCTGCTAATCAATTTATAAATAATAATAAATAAATAAATAATGATGGACAATTCACACAGCATTATCTTGCAAGCTAAGCAGACCTTTTGTTATGGGTACCTACTAGATAAATGATATACATAATACAACACATTATTAGATAGATATTTTTTATTATACACAGAAAACGGCCCGGAACAAATCGTACAAACAGGTCGTACAAATATTTGTCCCAAGGCGGGAATCGAACCCACAACCTCCTGCGTCAAAGGCGGACCTTCTCCCGTTGCGCCACAGCGGTCGTCAATATAAAAAGTAATAATAATAGTTATTGCTTTACTATTACAATAAATCGTCGTTCGTTGGTGTTCTTCCAACACAAATAAGATTCGTAGTTAACCCGTTTACATCCGTAATGAGTTTCAAATAGTTTTAATATCAATCGGAAACGTATCTACCTCTTTATAGTTTATCAATATAGAGTTGAATCGAAAGTTGGTATGGCTTTTTAACTGGATGTTTAGGTACCATGATTTTGTGGTAGTTTGAGCTTTCCAATAATTCGGCCAGCGACATGAGTGCCTTCGACAGCTTCTAGTGTTGTGATATTAATTGAAGTTCAACAGTTTTATAGCCCTTTTGTTAAGTGAAGCATAAAACTGCTCATTTTTAAGGATCCGTACCCAAGGGTAAAACAGGACCCTATCACTAAGACTACGCTGTCCGTCTGTCCGTCTGTCTGCCTGACCGTTTGTCACCAGGCTGTGTCTCATGAACCGTGATGGTAAGAAAGTTGATTTTTACAGAAGATGTACCTACCTACCTGTTTCTGTTGCCAAAACAAACATAACAAAAACTCAAAAACAGAATATAATAAGGAGGCTCCCATACAACAAACGCGAACAATTTTTTTGGCCGTTTTTTAATGCGTCGGAACCCTTCGTGTAGTCAGACTCGCACTTAGCTGGTTTTTTAATTAAACTTCTTTGTCAAATATTGATACCTGAACCTTAATTACCTACTTATTAATATTTTACCAAATTGCCATTCACAAGCAGCTACTGAGGAAAAAATTATGAAACTTTATTATAAAAGATTCTCATAATTAACTTATTTAAACGAGATTGAAGCTTCTCAGGGTATTTCCTGAAGAAATGTTTTAGGTATTTTTTTGTTTCCTGGAAATTATTTTTAACTGACAAGAAATTGTTTTAAAAAGTCTCTTCAAGACAAGAGTAAAAGGTATCTTCTAGTCTAGACCTTCGTGATACATCGTCGGCCACATTTTCACTTTCCATCTGGTGAGATTGTGGTCAAGCAAAGACTATAGAAGACTATAGACTATAGAATTTATCTGTGTGTTAAAGGTAATTAAAAATGTTTTACTTACCCTGACACTTAATTTACTGTGTTACATAGAGCCATACAGTTTTCCCATTGATTCTACCAGTAGAACCATGGCTTTAGCGGTAGCCATTGGCAAAAATAATTTCCTATATTATAAATAAATAAATAATGCTGGACAATTCACACAGCATTATCTAGCCCTACGCTAAGCAGAGCTTGTCTTATGGGTACTAGATAACTGATATACATAATACAGTACATTACCGAAATAGATATTTTTTATTTTACATAGAAAAAGACCAGAACTGCCGGAACAAATACCTGCAGATCGTACAAATATTTGTCCCAAAGCGGGAATCGAACCCGCAACCAATTGTATGAAATGTAAAAATATCAGGTTATCAAGTAGGTACTCTTATCACAAATTATTGCTTACCTTTTGGCTAGATAATGCTGTGCGGATAGGCCAGCACTATTTTTTACTTTATTAAAATTTTACATCTATGTATCTCGTGGTACCCAAAAATTCGCAGCATACTATAAATGGATTTTCGGGAATCCATTTGTTTTCCATCAAAATTTTGATCTGAAACCTGACGCTAAACAAAGGTATACAAAAGCTTTTTAGCCAGAGCCTGAAATTTGGTTCGAAGCTGTCAAAAGTTTCCTATCCCAGGCCCTGGTTTAATTTAGCAGAAAATGAGTTCATTTACAAAATACCGACTGAATCCTCGATGCATAGAAATTGATTAAAGATTGATGGTGATTCTATTTACGCGAGCAAGATATCAATTTATATTTTTTAAGATTCTGAACCAATTCTTCGTTTGATTTGATTTAAATCACACTTATATTATAAATGAGAAAATTTAGATAGATGGATGGATAGATGGGTTATTTTTGGCTCAATCACGCCAGAACGGCTGAATGGATCTTGATGAAATTTGGCACAAAGATAGAATGAGGTTTGAGATATTTATTTTCTCCTAAATATTAAAAAAATCACTAATATAGAACCTATGACCATATTTAACGTGAGTAGCCTTTCAGCTTTCTAGATAGGTATACTTTAAAAATAAGGGTACCTATTACAAAGGTAATTAACTAGTACAAAACTAGTTATGTCGTTGGATGGGTGACAGCGTTATGATGGCTTTTTGTTATTTGCTTTTCAGGTTTTTAGCGTTCCTTTTGCGAAATAATTATGTCACTAACCACACCCTTTTTTCCATAAAAATGTAGATATGTATTTATGTAGGTATATATATAAGTATGTTTATGTATTGTTATTATTTTGTTCTATTTTAATATTTATTTATTTCAGTAGTTTTGAAATTTGAGTTGGTAATTTATTTTGTACTAATATTTCATAAAATAATATTGTTAGTCAATTTAGAATTTTGTAATTTGCTTCTTATTTATGCACACAGATCCCCGTTCAATCCAACAATCCTATCCATCCACGGTTGTCTGGTAGAGATCGCTCTTGAGCGATAAGACCGCCAATTGTTACATATTTGTTTTGTTATTTCTTTTATTTTTGTTTTTTATGTCTATTATGTGTGCAATAAAGCATTTTCTATCTATCTATCTATCTATGTACGATGGTACGGACCCCTTCGTGTTCGAGTTCACTCGCACTTAGCCAGTTTTATTATTTTAAGAACTTCCTGTAAGTACTTATACTTAAAGCTTTTATTAATTTACTCGCAACGCCTCTTATTGAAATTGGAAGCTCGTTTAAAATGTAAATTGATTGAATACGACCTCTTTCGCAATACGAAACTTGACAGCCAAATAAGCTATACAATTTTAAGAGAAGTGGTAATAAAAAAACTTGGGTTGGAAACCATATCATAACTTGGTAATGTAATTTGCTAAAAAGAAAGAGAAAATCGACACAAATGCCCGCCTTTCCATGATATTTCTGAAGAGAGGTTGATTAAGAGCGTCAGAAATATCTACTTATCTTGTAGCTGATCTCAATTATTTTTCGTTCATCGTTGGAAACATATATTTTAGCCGTCTTTTTATTATTAAGTACCTTATTATGCATAGATAATTGGCCCCGCCGTTCCAAAACCACTACATCCCTACGCCACTGGCATACTTTTCCCCTCTGAATACATTATGCATTCTCGTCGATTCTCTGACCTGGCTGTTCTCCAAAACAGTCTCTCAATAAACTGAACTCCGCTAACTTCCCCTTTCCATTTTACTTTACCCATTCATGCTTGTTTGAAAATAGAATGTTATTCTCATACACTAGCTAGACACACCCTGGGTACTTCTGTAGTTATAGCGGCAACAGAAATACATCAACTGTGAAATTTGAAATGTCTATCACGGTTCATGAGATACAGCCTGGTGACAGATGGACAGACAGACGGACGGACGGACAGCGGAGCTTTAGCAATAGGGTCCCGTTTTACCCTTTGGATACGGAATCCTAATAAAAACGCTTTCGTAGTTGTTTGAAACATTAATTTGAATGATGACTTAGAAAGAGCAAGGGCCTAAACATACTGGCAATAGCAAGAGAATTTTCAATTTAGAATCCATTATAAATTAATAAATAGTAATAGCAATACATTTGAATTCTTATCTACCGTCATCCAAGCCAAGCTACGAGCTTGTACTAAGCGCAGCCGAGGTCTTATCGTTTTAGCTAGACACACCCCGGGCACTCATAATAAAAACGGTTTCGTAGTCGTTTGAAACATTTGTATGATAACTTTTATAGAAAACAAGAAAGAGTAAGGGCCTAAACACACTGGCAATTCGTGAGAGAGCTACTCGCTACCCTAAAGCTTGCACAGAAAGTTTTACCTCGATAGTGAGTTTAAAATAAAAATCTACTGAAAAGTCGGGAAATTAGTGCTGCTTGAATCGAAGAAACTTATAAGCAACAGTAATATATAATAATATGCACGAAGTACACATAACTTTATAAGTAAATGGCCTTTCTGGGTTAAAACAACACTTAACAACACTTTGATAGTCACTTTTACAGCATTTCTCATTCAGCATAACGAATGAATGACTTCATTTCAAGTCGTTAACTTTTATCGGTGCAAATGAAAGCTTTTTGTTGACGTAGTTGAAACTCACTTTTACTCTAAATAGGTTAACTGCACAACAATGGGTTCTATTCTAAAGTTGTTTCTACCTCTAGTTGTGCCCCGTTCTGCCGTGTGGTGCCGGCTTAGAATTTGCACCACCCCAACTCTTCCCGTGGGTGTCGTAGGAGGCGACTAAGAGACATACACCAGGGGGTGGGCAAAAGCGTCTCTTGCAGAATAGATCTACCACCGAACTGCGATCCCTAACCCGCATGCACAGAGTGGGGATTATGGGCATTACCCCGCATGATATAAACAAAATCTGAGGGAGGCTTGCGTCCAGCAGTGGACCATTATAGGCTGTTGGGGTTGAGGTATGCCCCATTTTTTTCAGATAGTTAGCGTTTTTTTTTAATTAAAAAATAAGAATTACAAACGGCAATTTTAGCTGTTCAATGTATTTTAGTTCACAATATTATCATTTTATTTTATCCACTTATTAAATAAAATACCTTTGAGATTCACGAATCATTGAACTCTGCAAGAGGTTCTATTTCTTGCCACTCAAAAGTAGACGTGACATAGCTGATTATCTTTATATACTTAAGATTATCAACAACGATGTCGACTGTCCAGAACTTCTTGGCAAATTAGACTTCAATGTACCACGTAGGCAGCTTAGACACAATCCCTTACTACATGTCCAACATGTTGGAACTAATTATAGACAAAATTCATTTATAGTGCGAGCGAGCGGCACTCTCAATGAATTCAGCAAAATGTTGAACATTGACCCTTTCAACACCAGCATTCACAGGGCAAGGCGATGCATAACTCTTAACTTCTTTTACACTTGATGTAGCTATATTTTTAATTTTTACTTATTGTACTTGTTCTTTTATTACTTTATTAAGTACGAAATTGTCGACGATTTTTTTTTTGTTTTGTGTTCACACTTAGGTATTTTATTATGTTTCTATTAGCGAGTGCCTATTATTAGCTTTCTGTATCTATTTTAAGTTCTATTGTTAATAGTTAAGCTGATGGCAATCCCAATAAAAATAAATAAATAAATTATTTTTTATTATTGTTTCAGGTAACAACTGTAATTTGCTGAACAAATAGAAGGACAATGGCAGAGCCAGAACTAAATAAAATTGGTAATCGAAAGAATTACCTAGAAGTACCAGTCGATCACATACAAAATAACCCTCTTTGACAAGAGTCCTTTCTGATCCTCCGACACGAAAATTCGTGTTTTGTTTCGGCACACCAAGAGTACCAATTTGCACTAAAAGAAACGAAACTAAATAATCGATTGGGTACTACTTATTTTGGAGAATTAAAAAAGGTCTACTGGTCCCAAGTCCCTTATCGTAATTACTTAGTTTTAGGAAAGAAAATTACAATCAAACAATAGAATTAAATTACTACTAGTATTTACTAAAGAAACAATTGAACTTACTGCAGACTATTGCAAACAATGTACAGGTAGCTTAACTGATCCATATCAATACCAGACGGAAGCGTGCCCAAGACACTGGCTGCATTGCCCCGCTGTAGGGCAATGATGCGCTGTGCCAGATACTCACCAGCTCTCGGATCACGCGTCGCTTCGACCAAACGCTAAAATAATTTTATGAAAACCCGTTTTAGGTTTTTAATATTACATTTGGTTTTTTATATAGAGTATCTTGCTATCTTAATTTTGCCGAATGATTCTATTATTTAAATATTTCTGTATAAATTTAACAGAGGGTTTGCTTATCGATAAACGTCGCTGTAGATACGTTCTAATCCTAATAGTTTCTTATAATACGTGACTTAAATTCTACATATATCCCTTATCACATCTAGGTATAGAAAGGTACTGCCTGTTTACTATCTCTTGGGTTTTACGACACAGAACAGAAAAGGTTTTATCTAGGAGACGTAATCTTGATGCTACATCAGAAACGGTGACGATTTGACAAATGGTCCCAAGACGGCACGAGCACTGAATATATATCTGGAATATCAAATAAACTTACCAAATTGTATTCTTTTCTCTTTTGGACGTCCGTATCTATTATGAATTCTTGATGGACATGATTCTTAACCTTGGAATGCCAAAGCAAAGGAGTATGAAATGGATATAAGGAAAATATTAGGAACGATGGGAAAACCTCCAAAGGTAAAATTATCGCTGGTTTTACATGGTTGAGTTTAGCCGTGCGGTGCCGGCTTTTAATTAATACCACCCCAACTCTTCCCGTGGGTGACGTAAGAGGCGACTTAAGGACATACACCGGGAGCGGGCAGCAGCACTTTTTGCAGAACAAATCAACCACTGAACTGCGATCCCCAACCCACATGCCCTGCGTGGGGATTATAGGCATTCCCCCATCAGATAAAAGCCTATAAAACGATTATTAGGGGAAGGCCTGCGTCTAGCAGTGGATCATTATAGGCTGTTGAGGTTAGGATACATAGTTTTATTCTATTATAGGTATATTCTGTTCGAGCGTGGCGGTAATTTCCGTCTATTGAATCAATAGTATTGACTTGGCGTGCCAATAATGACAATATTAATTGCAGAACTATCTCAATATAGTTCTGTGGTATTGAAACGCCGTGACAAGTTTATAATTGTAGAGACTAATTATGTATAAATAACTACATAACCTCAAGATAGCAAGCTTTAATGATTGCTTCTATGATAGATTAGGCGCGAAATCTAGTTACTAGAAGAGTCAATAGAGGTGACAATCAACTTAGAAATTCTGATAAACAGTCATTATCTAGGTTCAGGCGACTAGCACTACCTCATCCTCAACAGTAATGGTCCACTGCTGGACGTAGGCCTCCCCCTGATAATCGCCTTATTGGCTTTAATCTCATGGTGGAGGGCCACGCTGGGCATGCTGGTTGGGATCGTAGTTTGGTGATAGATCTACTTTGCAAGAGGCGCTGCTGCCCGTCCCCTGGTGTATGTCCCTTAGTCGCTACTTACGACACCCACGGAGAGAGTTGCGCATCGGGCACATACATTTTGTTTTCTCATTTACCATTTCCCATCATTTAAATCAAGATGCCATTTTGTACTAAACACAGCCTTCGTATTTTCATTTTCAGGTATTTCGTTCAGGTTCTGATAATTTTTGATCACGGCAACTTAAAAATACGGATCTATTGAAAATTAATAAAAGCAAAAACCGTGATGGAAATGCGAATTTCTGAAAGCCAGTTGGGATTTGAGAAAATTGGTAAAGCAAAGTGAAAATCGAGGTAGAATGGTGTAGACTCAACGACACTTAACAAACTTCAGTGTTATTCTTGACCTAGTTTTAGCTTACTTTATTTTGACAACCACCGCTTCATTATTAAAAGTTTCTTAATTGGAAAAATTGCTTTTTTTGTTGATCGTTACGAAGAAACTGGGGCTCTAGTACTCCTGGTAGGTATCTTTCGAATACTTTCATCAAATTCGAGTCCTTCCTATATATTTAGCGCCTTCTAGCGCCCCTACCGGATCGAGAGGAACTACTTATTGTCGTTTGACAACGATCCAATCGTTTCTTACAAGCTCGATACAAGCTCGCGTTTGCGGCATTGATGTTATAAAAGTAAGTAGATAGAGCACCTCCTACATAGCTTGGTCACAGAAATGCCTTGAATTGGTGCTTTAAGAAAAATATGAACACACGGGAAAACATTTCCCTGAGTACTTGCATTGAATCCTTTGCATCCTATTATCGTACCAAGTCTAACCCAAGCACGTCAATCATAGAGGTAAAACACGCTCACTCAACAATTCTCTTGGTTTCGAAGATAAAAACGAACGAATGTGTGAGTTGACAAACATAATTAAAACTACAGTGCTTTCACGCATAGCACTAATACGAATAGGAAAATGAGACGTATTTAATATTTATCGCATTTATTTGACTACACTTAGTTTGTGTCTGTTATTATTTTAAGCCTTGTACCTACGTGGAAGACATAAATGGTTCTTGATTACGTTTATCGAATGTTTTTTGTATAGACTCAGACTAAGGCCCCCGTCAATATACTTTGTGTAGTCTTTCTTTGTTTTGAATTTTAATGTTTTTGGGAATTATTGTGGTTTTTATTTTTTTTGGATCCTAGGATTTTTGTTTATTTATTTATGTTTTTTTTTATTTATTCTTGTTATTTTGTTACTGGCTTCTGTTTGCGGTTTTACATCTAATTTTTAATTAGCTTATGTTCGTCCCAGGATTATTGTTTATCTCCCTACAAAATTTTATTAATATACGTTCAGCCGTTTAGGCGTGAAAAGATAACAGACAGAGATACTTTCGCTTTTATTATATTCGTATGTTTTTTGTAAATTTTCCTATGGACCTTTCAGATATTTATATTATATATCTATATATTTTAATTTATTTCAGTACTACTCTTTTAATTTTTTGAAAAAATTGTAAACAAAATAATACAAGACTGGGCCGCATGCGTAAAGATTAAGTGTCTAAAGGTAGACTCAAACGGTTAATTTTTTGTGAACTTTCGATTTCCATTGCTCTTGCAGTTTTCATTCGACATGAAACGTTTCAACATAAAATAAAATAAAAGTGCGGAATGAATTCATTTATGAACCGATCCAACGATGTTAGATAGGTATTATCATTCGGCATCTTTCATTCCACTTCGAACGAACGAAAAATGAACAGTTACAGAGTTACAGTACATAGAGAACGATCACTTGGATTCGGCCATTTTGTTTTAAGTTCTCTGGCAGAAGTACGTCAGTTTGTCGGTCGTATCAGGTCGTAGCCAAATGGTTTTCAATTGCAACGACAAAAATACTCTTTGTTTTTGGATGACATTTTGAAGACAAATAGAACGAATGTTCATTTCTGCTTCATTCAAGCTAAGAAGTGTGAACATGAAGTGAAAGAAAAATGAACCATTCACTCGAACGTTTACTCAAGTGAACGTTCACTCCAGTGAACCGTCTGATTCCACCATTCAAACGCAACTCACTAGATCGTCCCAAAGTACCAAGAGAGCAGAAGTTACATTTAGTAATCTATGTAATACGGATCAATCTTATTAACGATACCAGCAAATACATGTCGTATTAAGCTTCTTGCATGTTAAGTGTGATTGAAAGTACTTTTGCCTGCCTTTAAAAATAGAACGAATCCGGAAAGTTTTCAGGATAAAATTTGAGTTTGCAGACTCGTCCTGCTTTAGACCGAATCTAGTCGATCCCGGAATAACTTCATTTGAGTACCTACTCAAATGGAGTTTGATTCGAGGCGTACATCTCCAATCGCGATTATTTCGACATTTTCAATGATAAATCAGTCAAAAACTGGTTGCTTGGAACGTACTTAGATGTGAGTTGCTTTTAGGGAGGGTTTATGTGATTAGTAAGTTGAGAAACAACCATAGAAATACGTTAAACGTAGTTATTTAACTGCGAAAAATCACCGCAAGCTGTAACGGACCGTTTAAGTCGTCCAACAATCTCTCACCGGTATTATTTTATTACCGGTGAGGGATTGTACTGAAGAAAGTTCGTAACTTGTTGTTTTGTTTACAATATCAATGTTCAGTTGAAGGGCCTTCTGCAGAGTTCTTGATAACAAAAGGTGAGAGTGACTAATTGTTTTGTTGTTGGTGTTGATACAAATTTGAAATGATATCTACAGACATTCATCAATTTCGCGAGATTTGATTAATTACCGTCTTCTATTTGCGCGATTGCTCTTTTGTTGCTCGTCTGCGATGGAGGATAATGATTTAGGCGTGTTATTGGTGTGTGCATTTATTTAATACTAACGGTCCGCCCCAGTTTCGAACGGGTACAATCTATAGCCTATGTTACTCAGTGATAATGTAGCTATCTAAAGGCTAAAGAATTTTTGAAAGCGGTCCAATAGTTTTTGAGTTTATTCGATACATACAAAAATACAAATCTTTCCTCTTCATAATTAACATTATAAAGTGGAAAGATTTGTATTTTTGTTCCTTTATGTAGATTTAAAGGATGAAAGTAAAAATATTGCGACGTTATTAAATTTTCGGAGAAAATTGCCCCTGTGCGCGAATTACGCACTATAAAACAAAAACCTAAAGATGAAAGTACATACATTACATACACATCAAATAATATTTAGAAATCTAAATATTATTTGAGGTGGATTTCTATGCATGTATGTATCATCATCATCAGCCTATACCAGTCCACTGCTGGACATAAGCCTCCCCTAATGAGCGTCATAGCGCCCTGTCTCAGCTTGCCGCATCCAGCATCTGCCAGCAATCTTTTACAAATCGTCATCCTACCTGGTTGGAGGGCGTCCTACACTACGTTCGCCTAGTCGCAGTCTCTATGTATATGTATCTATTGGATTCTCACACGGCTTCGCACGCTTTGTTCAGGTTAAAAAAAAGGGTTCGGCCACTGATCGGATCGGGTTGAAATTTTTATCCTAAATTTCTTTTTACATAATAAATTAGAAAAGCCGTGCGACTCCGTGGGTAGAAGATTCTTATAATAGAAAATCTTCTGACCGATTGCTCATCTAATTATTGTGTGAGATAAAAAAATTGTACAGGAAAAAGCGCAAGACGCAATTAAACGAGTTTCTATCCTATTTTAATAAAAGAAAGGTTCAGATTGATGCAGCAAAAAGTATAGGAAAACCAAGGCGAGCTCTCATCTCGACAGAGAAACATCTACCGCAGATACGAACACCGCACGGAAAATAAAATGTGCAAGCAAATTGAAATAGGAAAATGTACTTGAAGCTAAATAAAATAATTACAACTAATATTTACACTTGTTTAAGTGTGTATTTTCTAAAAATCTAAGCCGTTACTAGAAGGCAGAGTGACTAGAATACTGGCAGCATTGACACGTTGAATAGCAATGCTAATTCGTTGACCGAAATAAAAGCCAGCATTCCTATCACCTGTAGACTCTATTATTATATTGCCACTTCAGCTTCTTCTCGAAATATGACCAGCCAAACGTAGTGTAGGACGCCCTCCGAACAGGTGGGATGATGATCTGCGAAAAACTCCTGGATGCGGCAAACTGATGACAGGGCGCTATGGCGCTCATTAGGGGAGGCCTATGTCCAGCTGTGGACAAAACATATAGGCTGATGATGATGTATTCGTTGTAAAGCTTTTGACATTGTATCGTTGGTTGTGTGTTTCAATGAGGTTAAATTCCGATTCAAGCAAAACATTTTGATTGGGGTTGTTCCCGCCAAAAAAACACAGTGGCAGCCCGGAGTCAATAAGATGGCGCGGTTACACCCCGCGCCTTAGAATACACGTTGGTCCTGCTCCTGACCTACACTCGGTTGCATCGATCTGCTGTTCCATCTGATTGAACAATAAATAAAACACAAAAAAATTAAGCTAATGAAAAAGTGAGCGAATAGAGAGGTTTATTAGTCCTTTCGAGAAGGAGGCCAAGAGGAGGATCCAGCTAGGATGGGCAGCGTTTGGGAAACTACGTCGAGTCTTCTCGTCATCCATACCGCAATGCTTGAAAACGCAAGTTTTCAATCAGTACGTCCTACCCGTCATGACCTACGGAGCTGAGACGTGGACACTCACGGTAGGGCTGGTCCACCAGTTTAAAGTCGCTCAGCGAGCTATGGAGAGAGCTATGCTCGGAGTTTCTCTGAAGGATAGGATTCGCAACGAATACATCCGACAGAGAACCAAGGTTATCGACATAGCTCAAAGGATTAGCTAGCTGAAATGCAGTGGGCTGGCCATATTTCGAGAAGAACCGACAACCTCTGGGGTAAACGTGTTCTCGAGTGGAGACCGCGACTCGGAAAACGTAGTGTAGGACGCCCTCCTACCAGGTGGGATGATGATTTGCGAAAGACTGCTGGCAGATGCTGGATGCGGCAAGCTGAAGACAGGGCGCTATGGCGCTCATTAGGGGAGGCCTATGTCCAGCAGTGGACTGGTATAGGCTGATGATGATGATGATGAATGATTGGTCCTTTGTCATTTCTAAATCATATTCTACAATATCTCTCTTACATTCACAATAATAAAAATAAGAAATCGTGTTAGTAAACAAAATAATAATAAATTAAATACCTTAGCATATTTGATTATTCTAACCATATCCTAGTAGCAAAGCGTAAACGGTAAATAGGTAGATATATCGCTAAAGCTGTGCGTCCATTGTATCGGAAACGCTATTTACAATATAATATACCTGGCAGTATCCAGTGCACGCTGTACCTACCACAAAGCAACTAATCCCTACATTGCGTAGGAGCTTCCATTCTGATCTGATGGACGTAATGCCAAAATCGAGCAAAATGTATATTTTTAAACACTTAGTTTTCTGGTAACGAACGTAAATGTTCATATTAAAAAAATTGCGATAGGTAAGGAAAAAACCTGTAGATGCCGAGAAACCGATTAGAAAACCGATTAAACTGGGTTCAATAATAAAAAATAATACAAATTTCGTACAAAAAAAAACGGTTTTAATTGAAATACTCTAAATTATCAGCGACAACACTACATTATTTTTAACGAATTACGTAGCCAGACTAATGTTTTATTTGAGTAAACTTTGTTTTTCTATTTCATGCTTAAATTTTGAATAATTAAATAGAACCATTAAAAAATAGATTTTAAATTACAGCCTAGAGCTCAAAGAATTCATCTTCTTCTATTGATTTTATTCTGGCATTTGATTAGGCGCACTCTTAATACCTTAGAAAAGAGACCTCATATAAATTCACGAGAATTGGAATAATCTAAACGATGAAAACCGCAGGATTTATTTTACATGGAAAACTTTTGTGAGAAATTCCATTACGTAATTACTTCAACGTGTTTTTCCTTAACAAGAAACGCGAAAGAGGAGAATGTGGTAAACAGGTACCCAATATCCATCTCATTTATTGTTAGACCGTAGTTATCTCCTTGAAAAGTATTTTAAGTCACTATAAATAAAGGTTAACACAGGAAAATGGTGTAAGGAACAGGAGGACCGAGCGCCGCATTCAAAGCATAAAAGCCAATTAGATAAGATACTTGATAAAAGTCTTTGATCTTACTAGATAACTGATATAGGTACATAATACAATACATTTAAAGATATTTTTTATTATACATAGAAAACGACCAGAACACCCTGAACAAATGTCTGCAGATCATGCACATTTACCCCGAGGCGGGAATCGAACACGCAACCTCCTGCGTCGCAGGCAGACCTTCGCCCACCGCTATATTGGTCGTATTTTTGGTAGATAATGACTTAAGATGCTTCAAGGAAAACAAGAAACCCACAAATTGTACCTAAACAAAGATAACACAACCCAAATTTGAGTGCGCGATCTGATCTACTGAGGAGAACACGTATCGTTTTGCTCCTTAAAATCCAAAACAAATAGTACGGAACAATCACCTCTAAATCTAATACTGTTAGGCGGATAGTGGAGTGAGACTAAAATCGGCAAAACTTTTAAAAAGTGACTCGTACACATCAGCTTACCGGTTTGCGCGCGGTAACGTCCCCCGCATACTTCTTGTGTGAGTGAGAAGTGCTCTTGATAATTCGTCGCTCTCTAACAGATGCGAGGTACGTGTGGCGGTCGTGGATACAGGGGCGAGTAAAATATCACATTATTACGTACTGTTGTGGGTATTACAATAGATAAACCAGATAAACCCACTACTATGGCTAACTGCGCAGGCTGTGCAAAAGTTATTAAAACAAACCAATTAATAAAATGCACGAGATGCCCAAGTACTTATCATCTCATCTGCGTCAATCTGCCTGAAGCTAAAAAGCTATCTGATGAGACAAGGCTGAGTTTTATTTGCCCAATATGCCAAGTTAAAGTTCCTCGCCGAGATAACACAAATACGCCGGTGCGTTCGACGGCGGCCCCTGCTTCTTGCCCAGACGATGATAACAGTAACGTTACGAGGCGAGACGTAACCCGTAAGGTGAAGGACAGCTCCCCCATGATCACCACAGACACAGACTCGTTCAGCGCGCTAGCACAAGAGATCAGACTGCTTCGACAAGATGTCTATGAAATTAAAACACAGATGTCGTCGCTAACCGACCACATTACTAAATGTAACTGCCGACTTGACGAATGTGAGAAAAAGCTGACTACAACGGAGGAACGGTTACATTCTCTCGAAGATAGGTCTACTGCCATTATGTCCTTGGAAAATACCGTATGCTTACTACGTGAACAACAGCGATCTATTGCCCAAGCATCATTAAAAAACGAAATCGAGATCTCGGGTATCAATGAAAATAGCAACGAAAATCCGATACACTTAGCGCTAGTAATAGCTCAGAAAATCGGCGTTCCCCTCGACGACAAAGACTTGGACTACGTGACTCGTGTAGGGCCCTACCGTCGAAATAAAGAGCCCTCTTCGTCGGACGATGGTACATCAAGTCAGCCGCGGCCGTTAGTCGTGCGATTCCTGCGTCGTCATCAGCGCGATAATTTTCTAAAAGTCGCTAAAACTAAACGCAACATGAAGTGTACCGACATAGAGGTCGCCGGCACCCAACGCGTTATCTATTTCAACGAGCGTCTAACTCAAGAAAACCGGCAGTTATTTCGCACAGCCCGTCTTCGCTGCAAAGGAACCGGCCACAAGTATTGCTGGACGAAAAACGGTACCGTCCACATCCGGAAACAAGATGGGAGCGCAGCTATCGCGATCAAATCCATGGAAGACCTACTGCGCTACTTTGATGAGCTTCGCTAAGCTTTCTTGGAAAATTTTAGGTAGTAGTAAGACGTCGAGTTATATCTTCAGCTACCTCAGTAGAAATCATTCACTTGAAACAAACAATTTAAATTTTATTCGTATCTTTATTTTTTTAACCACTGTATATTGTAATATTTACTATTATCTGAATGAGTTAAAATCTATTTTACATTTTACTCTGCTAAATCAATTACATAGAAAATTTTTAGTTTACTTTACCGCATGTTATACTTATGCTTACCTCAATGGAATTAACTTACATTTTGCTCAAACCGCACGTTTTATAACTACTAAGAGACCTTTTGTACATTGTAACTACTTTTACCAGAAGTTTAAATTTTATTTTATTATACAAACTAAATCAAAACACACAAACACTTCCACACTCACAAACATGCACACAACAATATGCATAACTACGCGACAAACTATTGGAAAAATGACAAACACCATCCAGAATAAATATTTTTATCTACTTTTATTTTATCAATATGGTTTTACATAGCCTTGCTCAAGAAATTGACGAAACCATATGTATTGATTGTCATTCTCATTGTAGTTTAGAGTTATGCAAACAATTCTGGATGTCTGCGTCATATAATTTTAAATTAATATCAATGAACATTAGAAGTCTACAACGAAACTTTAACGATTTTACTGTCGCACTAAAACGCCTAGACTCGGATGTCGATATTGTAATTTTAACGGAATGCTGGTTGGCTGAAGCATCTATTATAGATATGCTACCCGGGTATAATTCATACCGCTCTTCGTCACAGCTAAACAAAAGCGGTGGAGTCGTCATTTATGTAAAAGACTCATATGCATGTACAACGTTAGATATGAAACTTGATGACGCAGACTGCTTAATTGTTAACGTTAACAACACAGTTACGGTGCTGGGAGTTTACCGATCTCCTTCTGTATCTTCTCTAGATGGATTCTTGAATTCCCTTGATATCGTATTACTGGAGCTGAAAAACACCTCTAATCTCGTAGTGGCCGGCGACATGAACATTGACCTATGCGACTCCTCGAACAATCAGCTTCCTGATTATACGTGTCTAATGGCATCCCATTGTCTTCTTCCCGCCATTTCCAAGCCTACTAGAGGCTCGGCTTGTCTAGACCACATCTTCATTAAATCCCATTTTAAGGCGGTGGGTATAGTTTGCGTAGCTTCTGTCACGGATCACTACCCTGTTCTAGCAGGTCTTCTACTCCCCAAGTATGGTAGTAAACTTACTTCTCGCTGGCGACTTAAAACAGACATGAATGCCGTAGTTTCTGAGTTAAATGAAACAGATTGGTCCGATGTTACTAGTGACTCAAATATTAATAGTTCTATCTCATCATTCTATAGAAAAATTAATAACAGTATTAATGCTCACACCAAAAAAGTAAAGATAAGTCGCAAAAAAGTAAATTTAAAGCCTTGGATAACGGCAGGCCTTATCAGATGCATGAAACATCGCGATAAACTACATCAGGACTGCAAGACATCACCTAATGATACTGTTGTTCGAAACATCTACACTAGGTACAGAAACTTCTGTAACAACCTCCTACGAAAACTAAAAGCGGATTATAATAGTCGACTTATATCTGACAGCAGAGACAACCCAAAGAAACTTTGGAAATCCATTAAAAATATCTGTCAACCATCAACTCGCAGTAATGACGCTGAAGAGTTGCTAAAATCTAGTCATGACGCGAAGGCGACACTCGATAACTTCAATAGCCACTATGTCACAGTTGGAAGCAAGTATGCCGAATCTATCTTGTCTAGACTACAGGAGACAGAAGAATCTCTAACGGATTCTTACAGGCCATGTACGGCGAGCTGTCAGTCATTGTTTATGTACCCAACTGACCCATCTGAAGTAGCTTCAACAATACTTAATCTGAATCAAGAAAGCACTCCTGGCTTAGATAAACTTACCGTACCTCTATTGCGAAGGTCTCTGTCCGTAATAGCTACACCTTTAGCTCACATCTTCAACCTAAGTTTAGAGAGCGGCGTATTCCCCGACTTCTGGAAGACTGCGGCTATTTCTCCTATTTTCAAATGTGGCTTGAAGACTTCTCCCGACAACTATAGGCCAATAGCTCTTTTAAGTATCCTATCGAAGGTCCTGGAGAAAATCGTAAGTAGGCGCTTAGTTCCATTCTTAGAATCGCAGAATCTGATATCTGAAAGGCAATTTGGCTTCAGAAGAGGTAAATCGACGGAAGATGCGGTTGCTCTCTTCACTAATCTGGTGTCAACATACGTTGATAGCGGTAGGTGCTGTTTAGGTGTTTTCGTCGACCTGGCAAAAGCATTCGATACCGTTTCGGTTGGTTTGTTACTTAAGAAGCTAGAATCAGCCGGAATACGTGGTGTCGCACACAACTGGTTCAAGAGCTACTTATCTAATCGTAGGCAATGCGTAAAAATATCGAATCAGCTAAGCTCAGAGCTTCCAATTAGCCACGGCGTCCCCCAAGGTAGTGTCTTGGGCCCTACACTTTTTAACCTGTACATTAACGATATCCTACAAATAAAACTAAAAAACGCCGAGCTTGTTGCGTACGCGGATGACACAGCGATTTTGTTTCATGGTGATAGCTGGGAGAGCGTTTATTCAACCGCGAAAGAAGGCATGCTGATGACAGTGACTGCTCTCAATAGGAACCTACTGACAATGAATGTCAAGAAAACTAAATATATAGCTTTCTCAAAAACTGTAGTGTCCAAGCCATCTACTTCTTTAAACATCAGTATCCCCAATGCATCCGTAGGTATTAACGCTGATGATAACAGTTCTGTTAATGCTATTGACCGCACCACTAATATCAGATATTTGGGCATTACTCTCGATGAGAACCTTACATACAAACCTCACATCACAGATATGGCTAGCCGAGTTAGGAAACTAATTTTTGTAATGAAGAGACTACGAGACTGCACCCCTAAAGATATTTTAAAAACTGTGTATGTCTCATTGTGTCAGTCGATTATACAGTACTGCATTTCAGTATGGGGCTGTGCAGGTAAAACGGTTTTCATGAAATTAGAGAGAGCCCAAAGGGCTCTAATAAAAGTCACTTTAAACAAGCCCTTCCGATTTCCAACAGACGACCTATACAGAGAGTTTAAAGTTCTTCGGGTACGACAGCTCTTCGTCTTAAGTGCAGGTATTAAGACGCACAGATGCATCAAAGCCCTCCCAAACTACGACGAAATTATTGCGAAACGAGTCTACAAGATCCCAACACCACAGGCGCACTCACTCATGGCAAGACGTAGCCCAGCTTTCTCACTGTTGCACACATATAATAAACTGTGTAAACTTTGCGACTTAAAAGATACATCCCTATTCTCGTGTAAATCTTTAATCAAAAACAAACTCTTAGAACTAACCTACTCTGAAACAGAAGACCTCATCTGACTTAGTATTCGCAGACCCAACACTCACCCACGCTACACACACAATCACCCACACTACACACACACTCACCCACACTACACACACTTTCACCCCTGTTGCCTGGACCACTACAATCCTTGGTGCTTCGGGAAGCCCGGTTCAGACACGCACGCACACCCTAATACACACACAAACCCTAACACACACACACACACACACGCAGTACACAGGCGCGCACTCAACACAACTCACACTTAGCTATATTTCATTTATTGTATTAATTTTTGCATGTTAGTATTAACTGATAATTAAATTCGGCACATAAATTTTACTCATCTTAAAGAGTTATTAAAAACTAGATCATAAAATTATCTGTATCTGTACACCTTCTTAAATCCATTATGTCAAAGCACTCAGGGACCTCAAGATACAAGCATTGCTTAGTTTGAGTTCCGCTGGCACCATACTTATGATTATGTACCTATGTGTTTTTGGAAAATAAACAATTTATTATTATTATTATTATTATTAAACGTTTCGAAAAGCGCAACCCTTGTCTAGTAGAAGGGACAGTCGGATAACGAAAAAGTTAAATATATAAACTGCGGGAAAATTGTCTATATGTGGTTCAATCCAACCCACCAGCAATATTTCGAACCACAACATAATAAGCGAATTAATTTTCACGCATTTATTACAACGGCCCACTTCTCCTGTAATACCCTGAATTATTACGTAAATAAATGACTGTTTGGGGTAATGTATGTATTTACATTATACGTCGCTGGGTAATAAGAACGTGAAGTGTTATATTATGACCTCATATACTTACCTTATGAGAAACATTAAACAATAAGTACACCATTGTAATGAAATGAGAACAGTAGTTAATTTTGGTTCTACGAGGTTATAAGGGAAATACTTAATTATAACCATCATTTTTGTATTATTTACACGGTATTATCTATCCCCAAACAAAAAAACAAACATTTTGTTCAGAAAACATTTGTCCCTTTACTCGCTGTGCCATAGAGAACGTCGTCGAAATGTTTAACGCTTTTTACCTAGCACTCTCACTTCGAGAAAATTCAATACGCCCTGAAAGGTTTTCTCACAAAGAAATATAAGGGCGGGATTCACATTGTGACTGGACCGATATACTTCAAAAACAGAAAGCAAAAAATATATTATGTTAGTTATGCAGCTTACAACCTGACTCTCCCCTTTTTAGTGTTAGCTTGCGAAGTGTTTGACCACTCAAATGCTTTTTTGGGGCTGTTTCTTTCCTTAGCCAGGTATTTCAAAATCATTCTTACTTTTTGTCTATCGTTACTTCATCATTAATTTGTCTGACCTGCAGCTACGCTTCAACACTCACATTTTTTACATTCACTCGTACCAAATGCTTACCATTTTGATCCACCGGTTGATAACTCTTTCTCTAAGGTTTTTTTAACATTATTAATGATTTAAGATTCTCTGGTTGGTTTTGAATAGAGGTAGTTATATAACTAGCTATGCTAGCTTGTTCAATTGAATTATAATTTCATTTCATTTCATGCTACACCTACAATGCTATTATCAAATTTATAATAAATCTGTACCCAAATTTAAGGAAAACCACTGAGTGGAAGGTTGTGGGGTTATGCCCCGCTGAGGTCGTATATTTTTGGGATATTATTTAACTAAACTTATTGTAGCATTCTGACTTTTATTATAATGTGCACACCCATCGGATGCGCTCATCTACAAGGGTGCATACCAAGCGCGAGGCGCGCGGGGTATGCATTTGCAGATGCATTTGTTCCCTGTCAATATATTTATGAAAACTTGTTGTACACTCATAAAAATACGAAAAGCTTTCCTAAAAATAGCGATATACATAATATAAATACTAGAAATAAACATAAACTTGCTGTGCCCACAACTAGGCTTCACAAAGTTAATGTATCTTTTGAAAGGCAATGTATACGCTTTTACAACAAAATTCCTAGTGAATTGCAAAATCTATTAGTAAATAAATTCAAACAAATTGTAAAAACCTTTCTGTGCAAAAATGCTTATTACAAAATATCAGATTATCTAGAAGATAAAAAAGCTTGGGACGGGTTTTGCTCCAACTCGAAAAATAACAACTAACAGGCTACAGTTTTCTTCGTCGCTTCTTTACTTTAGTCTACATACCGAAGCGACCGAAATCAAAAATATCACTTTATTTCCGTGTCAATGTTTTATTTTAATAGTTTGACCTTTTCTACTTAGAAAAGGTCAAAAATGTGCACTTGTACATTTTTGTATTTATGGAAATAAAGACTTTTTGATTTGATTTGATTTGAGAAGATGCGGATTATTGAGTAGACGTGTGTCACTGAACTGTAGGTAAAAATCTGAGTTTTATTCGCACAAAGTACCCAAACCTTCAAATTCCTCGGCCCCAGCAGAAAACCAGCGCAGGTTTTTGTTTTGTTAATACCTGCATAAGCTGAGTTGGGACCATCTCGTAGCTAAAACGTTATTAATACTGCATTTTCTCTTTGTTTCTCCATTTATATTTTGTGTATATGATTTAAGTCTTTATTTTAATTGTAGGTTTATTATAAGTTTTACATTAAACAAACATTTTACAAATAAACGCTTTACAACTAAAACTAAACTAAAACCTTTACCTGATATAGTACACTTATATCTCTGATATTATCAGCTACTCTGAGACTGATCTTCAACGTGAACGACCCCTTACTGCATCTGTCGCAGGTCGATAGGCAATTAGCGGTTGCCATGGTAACCAGGTTGGGCTGACATGACAGCTCGTTAGAGATGCCCAGAGTTAGGTGCTAACCGAGGGTTAACCAATTTTCCGACTAGCTAGAAGTGGTTCTATGTTTGGCTGGATTGTGTTTTTAACCGCGACGGAACGCAGACGCTATATGCATTTAGGGTGTGATGTGTGATGTTGTTTTTTTGTATGTGTGAGTGGGTGCAATATTCAATGTAACCATAACTATATAACATATGATCCTTGATTTTTCCGCCTTTTCCAATTGTATTTAGGATGATCCCCAGATGGTTATATAAAAATTGTATTCCCGGTTAGTATTTGACCCGCAAAACTTAAAAAAAACTGTTTGAAAGATACGAAGTCGTTTTTTAATAATACAGTTTTTGACTTAGTATCTGTTATTTTTAAAGATGGTAGTAGATATCTGTTATTTTTATGGGTGGTATTCAGGGGGTGTTCTAGTGTACAAAACTGTACACTAGAACACCCCCTGAATACCACCCACTATCTATCTCTCAATACTTAGCTAATTCAATTTAGTTCTTAATCTCATTCTCAACAGCCTATAATATGGGCTGTTGGGCGATAAACGCCTTACTGGCTTCTTTCTTATAGAGAGGGGCGGGGATGCAGTTCGGTAGTAGATCTATCTGCAAGAGGCACTGCTGCCCGCCACCCGGTGTATGTCCATTAGTCGCCTCCTACCTTACGACACCCACGAAAAGAGTTGGGGTGGTGCAAATTCTAGGGCCGCAACACACGGCTATAGAGTAAATTAACCTATTAAATAAAGTAAAGCTTGAAGTATATAATTTAATTATCATATATTATTTTAGGTTAAAATTTTAAAGAGAAAATTGTAAAAAAAATAAAAAAGTACTGTCATTTATATAAAAACTATTAAATCGATGTTGTCTTGCCAAGCTTATGATGATGCTCTAAAGACGCCGATTGACATATTTGACCACTCTAATCAGACCCTGAACGGGGCTTTATCTAAGTTGGTAATATTTGACAAATCTTGAAGAAAACCAGCACCAATTGACACGTCTGACCGCGACGATCTGTCCTTAAACGGAGTTCTAAGTTTTCTGATACCGGTCATTCACCGTTCTAATTCAGGCAACGATCACTCACGCGCCGCCAGGGTGGCCGGCGACCCGGAAATTATGACGTCATTAATTTCACAGCCTCCTAGTTCTGTGGAAAAAACAAAGAGAATGTAGGTCAATATCCCAGTGATACGGTAACCCTTTGGGAGACAAGTGCAGTCGTTGTATTGAAAGAATGACGCACTGGTTTATGAGGGTTGGTACTTTGACGAGGTTCCATGGAATGCGAACGTTTTTCCTGGTAGTATGATACTTTTATAATAACTAGCTGTTCCCCGCAATTTCAATTTTTTCGCTTTAAATTCAAATTTCACATTTAGTATAGACTAATAAAAAGGTCTTTTTTTCCTGTTCAGTAGTTTTTCGTGAAATTTGTTAAGCCGTGAAGGAAAGACGGATTTTCGTATAAAAATACAAATATTCCCGTAAATCATTTAAGTATATATTTTTTGCTCCGTATAAGTATAAATTATTTGCTTAGTAGGCAGAGTGGAGTAGCAATACAGTGATTCATATTTAAAGGTTTCAGTTTCAAACAGAAATTACCTACTTTCAAAGGTCTCACTTTGCGGGTGTTGTATGTGGGAAGTGTGAAGCCGCATTCACAAAGGCACAACTTGCAATGAGGTTAACTGCATTTGACTGATACACTGTGTAACTGTGTAAGTTTAGTGAACCTCCTTTGTTCAGGAAAGAACTGGCCCTAGTTCAAAGCGAAACAAAGTTTTTATACACTCTGTTTTTAGTTCTTCGCTTTTCTAACAAACTGAGAAAATGTTTCAGAACCAATAAATACAAATTGTTTAGTTCCAACAAAAATTTACATTTTAGGCATACCTACAGTACTAAGAAAAAAATACCTAGAAGCTAAACCAAAACCTATGCGAGCGTCGAACAGACTGCAAACACACTAAAACAATATTCCCTATCAAAGATAGGAAAACAACAAACACCATGCTCAAGATGAGCCGTGAGTAGGTACTTAAGAACAATGGTGGGTATCATCACAGGCCACTGTGAGCTGAACTACCATCTCTTTAAGACAGGAGCCACAGACAGCAGCCTGTGTCGTGGCCGCTTTCTGGAAGAAGAGACTGTGGAACATGTTGTGGTACACTGCACGGCCACAGAGGAGGCCATCAAACCTGTCCTTATCCATAGAAAAACTGAAACGAAGCTGTCAATATCCAAAAGTCCTGCTCCGGTACTTCAAGGAGCTGGGCTGGTTAGGGCCTGGTTAGGCAGGGGATAATGCACAATACATGCGAGATGTCAGTGCAAATCCCAGTTCCCCCACTTAGAATTACAATTAGTACCGAGGAGCTAACTCTAATAGGTACAATGCGCGTAGCCATAGATGAGACGTGTCAGATGCTAGTAGATGGGATTTTGCGCAGGTATAATCGCGCTCAAAATCAAACAAATAGGATTGCTTAGCTGTAAAATTCTAGCGAACGGCTTGGCTTAGAGATAGGGGAATAGAATACCTCAATTGATGAGGATGGGCAACAACACCAGATAGGCCAAGGGGGTTAGGTTGATGGGATCTGGCCAATGAACGCAATTCCCGAAAGAGTTTGTGGGAGAGCTTTCCAGATGTAGGACAGCAAAGGTTAGATGAAAAATCGCAGATACCTGCTTGACAGTAGGGCGGAATACGAGCAGGGTTAGCACAGACTTAGAACAGGCTTAGCATAATGTTAGCAGACACCCTAGGGAACTTGCTCGAACTATTGTAAGAACCTGAAGTACTGAAAACTCACTCATAAAATAATGAAATGCATATCTATAATGAAGTGGTTGTACGTTGAAACAAAACCATCTCAAAATTATATTTTCAAATGAACGACTACAGTGATTTCTTATTCATTGGTTTTTTATATCTTTCAGGGGAAACGTCTAGTTTCCGCAGAAGATGGAAATGAAATGATTTTATCTTTTAATTTATTTCCAAGAAGATAGCTTTCAAGATTCTACCTCTTCTCGAGCACTTTATGTATTTAACGCCATTGAGTACCTACTTTATTGTAAGCATAAGTATCAGAAGTCAGTTATTTACCTAAAAATTACTTTGATGGGTATTAGAGAAATGAAAATGTATTTTATGAAACCTACGATTTGAAATGTTGAAAATGGAATAAACGGCTTCCAATTTCAAATATCAAACTAAAATAAGCTGTCAGACCTCAAAGCAGACGTAAACTAACTCAAACAATTTATAGTACCACAAATCAAACGTCAAGCTGACGTTGACAGATCTAGTTTCTCTGAAGAGTGAAGACGAATGCCGGGCAAAAAGGGGATAGGCAATTCAATTCAATCTTTGAGGCAGAAACGTTTTAGTTTGATGGATTGTATTGTATTTCAGGCGTGTGGTAGGAACAAAATACATATTTATGAATCACGTTACTAAAGACGTTTGGTGATGATGCTTGCACTAGGTTTAATTCAAAACAATGAAAATTGTAAAAGTATATCTTACACTGTAGATATTTGCCAGGCCCCCCGACCGGGTAGGATGACGATTTGCGAAAGACTGCTGGCAGATGCTGGATGCGGCAAGCTGAAGATAGGGTGCTTTGGCGCTCATTAGGGGAGGCCTATTTCCAACGGTGGACTAATATAGGCTGATGATGATGATGATTTGGCAGGCACAGGGTTTTCCTAACAGCGATGAGAAAAAAATACTTCGGTTCATGTAAATACCCAATTCTTATAAATATAAAGGAAAAAGATTTGCATGGTGATGATGGCGAGTCTAGCCATGTTTTTCCGTAAGATTTGTTTACTCGATGGTAAATTTGTCATCGCATTTACGTAATTTATTTATTGATCATTTACATATTGTAAGCCGAAAATAGCACAAAGCTACTTCAAATAAATTTCGTGTCAATTGTCAATACCACCATTAAAACTTGGACAATGTCCATAGGTTTAGGCCAAAATTATGTACTAAACAGGGAAGGAGATACATAAGTGGCACCTGGATAAGTTTTTTGTAGGTATGAGTCTTATTTAGTAACTAGTCCTGTTTATAAAATAAATATATTTTAATCATATTCTTAGTTTCCATGCTTTGTCAATCTAGAGGCCAAAGAAGACAAAACATGAGAACATGAAATTAAATTAAGAAGAAGAAAAAACCTTTACCTAAATTAAGCTGATACTATAATGATGACCAGACATGTATTTGAAATTACAAGTATTAAAAAATAACTTTCATGATAGCTTGTGAAAACATAAGTATCACCTATTTATAGCTGAATATTTTTTTAAATGTACCTACTTTTTTGTGTTTTTCTAATTTAAAGTTTATATTATTTAGACATAAGGCAATCATGAATTTTGATTGACATAACTAAGTGATCCTTTGTGTTACTATATTTGAAAATAAATGAAATGAAACAAGCTTTTATAATAATATTAATAATAGTTTAGACAGATAACTTTGTAGAAAATGTGATCGGTAGAATAGGTACATATAATCTTGCTTGATTATTTCCGTCATTATTCATTAAGCAACTGAAGACTCAAGTTTGCCTGGAAAAAATATTATACCCTATATAGGTATGTAAAATGTTATACCTACATAAAACATTAAATATTATATTACGAGAAAATATTCGTAGAAAACTGAGCGAAAATGTACTGTCCGTTATTTTACTAAGCGGAACTCATTTGAGACGAAAAATAAATAAGAATAAGAAGCTCAAAGCGATGAAAATGACATTTTTCCTGTTATACGAAGACACTTATTACAAAGCAAATAATGTTTTCTGAAGTGAACTGCCTGTGTTGTCAGAATCACTCCGACATAACGGTTCCAGATTCTATTATTGTGAGAGATTATTATTTACTCGGAATTTTATAATACGACTTTTATAGGTGGTCAAGTTAATTTACCTTAGCGATGCCGACGCTTTACCCGAGAGCTGGTGATTACCTGGCGCAGCGCACCAGCATTGCCATACAGCGGGGCAATGCAACCAACATCTTGGGGGACGCTTCCAAATAGTTTGGTGCGAACTTTTGGTAATTGTTTCGATGTTTGGAAGTTTCTTACGTTAAAACAACTGATCGGATTGGAATGAAATTCGCAAATATGAAGTTGTTAATAAAAATCAAAATAAAAACATTTTTATTTTGCCAAACAGAGACGAAATAGAAACATAAATAATACTTAATTTAACATAAAAACTGACAGGTTCGGTCTCCACTCAGCATGTGCATAGAACAGATCATACTATAACGCTGGTCTTCCGTGGAGATCGTAACAAAAAAAAATACGGGTGTTTTTACAATGTGGTGGGTCTTGTTCCAGGCTCTAAAAAGCGATTATTCCAAAAATTTCATTAAATTTAAATTGTGTTGTAAATCAAAATGAAGTCTTCTGTCAGTAAAATGTTTATCTGCAAAATTCAAGATACTTTCCCTCGATGTGGCATAGCCGTATGAAGCCCTGTTTATTTTGAATAAATATCCAATTTAACTAATAATAAATAATAAATCGTTTATTTCTTTAACTTAATCTATACAAATCAGTAAATTGCTTTGGAAATCCCCTTTTAAGTATAGAAATACTTGTGTTAGGGGGTTTCGCTCTTGCCTTATATTATTACAATCCTTCTTATAGACTAAGTAGATTTAATAGGTAACACATACATTATCTTATCCTTTATAAATGACTAAAATTAATCAGTGTTGCTATATTAACATACGTGTTGTGTTTTGTGTATATGTAGGTTTTTATGTGCACTATCACGATATTATCTCCAGTAGGTTTTCTGTGTCCTGGTATGTAAGGGTCAGTAGCCAGTCTGTTAGAAGTTTTTTAGAAGCATGCTTTGTAAGTGGGTAAATATTAATAATTTTATTATACAAATGGTTCGATTGTTTGACGTATTGACGAGTTGCAAATTTTGAGCGTGCCAACTCTGTAGGCACTATCTTATCTTTTCTTCTTTTAACAAGTTTTGCCGGGTCATATTTTATTGTTTTATGTAATTTTAGTACAGCGTGTAAAATGTAGAGCTTTCTCACCGTCAAAATACTACAATTTGAATATAATTTCTCCGTAGGATATCGATAAGGCTTAAAGGACATTACTTTCAATAGGGACCTCTGAGCTCTTTCTAATTGCAGAAATTTTGTTTTTGTAGCTCCGCCCCAAACTGGTATGCAATAATTTAAAATTGATTGTGTCAGACTATTGTATATTTGATGTAGTAAATCTTTGTTTGCTACATGGCGCAGCGTTTTAAAAATCCAGATTAGTTTTCTTGTCCTGTTCATTAGAAGTTCAAGGTGATCATGCCATGAGAGCCGTTGATCAATCATAATGCCAAGGTATTTTGTGGATGAAACTTTTTGTATATTCGGACAGTTACAATTATTTTTTTTACAGTCGCTTTTATGGATTGAAATGCAAAAATCATTTGGGGGCTGAGAATTATTATATTTTGTATATGTGATAAAATTTGTTTTTGAAATGTTAAGGGTTAGTAAATTTAAATTAAGCCAACTATAGACATTTGTAAGTACAGTTTCAGATTTTGTTTTAACGTCGTTCCAAGATGTGCCGGTAAAAACTATGGCTGTATCATCGGCATAAGAGAGTAATCTACTGCAGCTTGTTTCAAGGTTACAGATATCATTTATATATATAAGAAACAGTGTTGGCCCTAGAACGCTGCCTTGAGGGACTCCACAGCTAACGATTTAACTGAAACCAATTTAGCTGTAAAATGCCAAGTGATATACATATACATATACTAGTATTGTTTATTATTTACTAGTGTAAAAGTAAAATAAATTAAAAAACATTATAAGGAAAAAAGAATGCTACGCTCCTAGTTTTAATGTGGGTAATAAGACATTTTGACTCCCTTGTAACCTAGTAAAACACGCGCAAACCCTTGGGTAGAAGCCAAACCCCATGCTTTATTACCAAAGCAGCTCCTATCCTTTTCGAATTTGTGACTTCCTAAAGCGATTAACTCTCTAGAACGTCAAATCTTCGAAAGGGTTGTAAAATTGTCGCATTGTTCACAAACAATTTGTCATGATTGACGAACCATTTTGTCGGTTGTTCGAATTCACCCGCTTTTCATAGGAATTCGACCGTTATGAAAGGGTCTCTTTGGTTTCAACGTGAACTCAACTTTATTGTGCATAACTTGAGTTTATATTTGTTGGTTAGCGAATTCGAGTACTTAACTCAGTTTTTTTACCTTCTACGAGTACTGTTTCTGATTTATCCTTTAATATAATAAATTTCGTACGTTGTTTGTATGAGAATGGAATAACCTTTTTAAAATGTGATCGACGTAAATTGTGATTGGGAGATATTATTATCAGAAATGTTTATTGCTGATAATAATAATTTGATATGTCCTATTAGGTGTAGTGCTTCAGACAAGAACAGGTGTAACGAAGACACTTGGCAAAAACAAAAGATAAAATAAATATTTATACCTCAGAGTAAGAAAATCAAAATACTATCAACACTATTTCTTATTCTGAGGTAAAAATCTTTATTTTATTTCTTTGTTTTTGCTGATTATTTCTACAATGAGTTTCTTGCGCGCAACTTGCCGCTTTTTTGACGGAAATATATGGGTACTCGTATAAACAACAATATTCTTCAAACACACTTCGACTAACAAACGTTTCATCCAACACGCAATCGGAATGAAGACAGTAACTAAAAATCACCAAAGTTATGTGTAAAGCTGTACAAGCTTCTTTTTAAATGTCATAGCTTTTTATGTGGAGCAGGATCCATTCCCGGTCACGTCACTTTCGTAAGGTACAGAAGGATCCCTTTGTCAGTGTCTATCTAGGTTGAATGGCGTTTGCCCGGTTTTTGTTGATCGCTTTCTGCGTTGCTGCAGAGATGGAATGAAGAACTATCACGAGCCTAAGCGCTTTTCCTGGAGAAAGAGAAGGTTTTGTTGGGAAGGTCCCACGATAGACGCTTGCTAACAATGTGAAAAGGAGCAGAAAGTTCTCGCTTGTAGTTGTGAAAAAATTTTGAATTTTGGTATTTTTGCACAAAAAATTTAAAGTTATTTTATTTACTTACTGTCTACGGTGATCGAGTCGAACTTCCAATGGATTTAAAAATCGTTTCTTTTACTTATATTAAAATTCCAAGTGTAGCTCTACCAGCGTTCTTGTCTTCCGTCTACAACACTAGTTCTTTAGTTGAAAAAATCATAAAGCATTCTTACCTGGAATTTCGTTCAAAATTTCATTTTTATACAAAGCTCTAACGGCTTGGCGTATTGCTTGCCCCTATGCTGCTCCCCCAAACCTCTTTTGCCCCAACGGCAGTCGGACGGGATTCTGTGTGAGTTGACACGGATTGTTTGTTATAACGTGCTCCAGCTCTGCAGATTGTGCCCGTCTCCTGGCCGTTTCTAAATGGGAGTCAGGACATCAAGGACGCAAGCACTTCCTTCATGTAACACTGGCACTTTATTGGATCCCGTAACTTTCCGTGTCGCAACTTGTCTTTGGTTGGGTGCTAGGTGGTGCGGTACTGCTGTCGAATAGCTTGGTCATCACGGATTATCGTCTACTATATGTCGTTCTGGCTGCCGGTCGGATATCTAGCCATGGCAGCCAGAACGACTTCATCTGGCGGGCCTTTGTCACCACTAAAGTACCAGCTATTCTCGATTGGTTTGTTGCGTGACGATGGTTAGAGGCCCGACGGCATGACTCTAGTCTCATGTGAGTTGGATTAGGGAGGCCTATTCTGAGGGACGCTAAATGCATATACACTGGAGACTGGTGCGTCGGCCGATTTGGCCGAAGATCTCAAGAGGCGCTAATTTGCAGGTCTCGATATACTAGCTTACGCATTTGCTCCGCTCAATTGTCTTAACTGTAAATGTTTTAATTTACTTAATTCTATTTTTTTATTCTATTATTTGATTGTAATTTTTTTGTTAATAAAGATTTTGTAGGCTTTTATTAAACAAATTTATATATACCTAAATACTTTTATTGCCAGAAATAATAATTTCCTAATAAAACTTAGTCTAATTTACAATTTTTTTGAGTGTCCTGTGACACATATTAAAACCACCTTATTAATAATATTTTTTTATCTCGTTACAAAACAAAGGTACGCGGATACTTCGCAATCGGCGATTAAAATCTCTTCAGTCGAGGTGAGCACCTAAGTGCTGTCCTATTTAAAGCGTCCTGAGTGCGTCCGCCTGACTCGACCCAGTTTCCGGAATATCTGGATGCCAGGCGAGTGCGGCTTCACGCTCTTTTGCACATGCACTGAAGAGAGCATTCGAAACGAATCATGGAATTTGTTGTAAAGAGATTGCAAGGTGATTTTTAAAGATATTTCTTCGGATTTCGAATTGGAATGAAAAGTAAGTGAACGTTTATAAAAAAATATATTCTCCGGTATATATGTATGTCTAGAATGAATTCCGATTAACGCACTCACTGCCCAGTCTCGGCGGTGCGAACCGCAGGGTCAGCGCGCTGCCGCTACACGGGGTCGGAGAAAAATATCTGCGTATTGGGCAATGAAGGCTAAAACTAAATAGGCAATGTATAGGTAATAAAACGATTTAGCTCTCCGAGTATTCGAAAAAATATCAGCGTGTGGTTAAAACCTCTTAAAACCTCACCAGCTCTCGTGATCCGAGAGCTGGTGAGTAAAAAAAAAGCGCATCAGCATTGCCATACAGCAGCGGGTCAATGCAGCCAGTGTCTTGGGCACGCTTCCGACTGGTATTGATGTGGATCAGTTGAGCTACCTGTAGATTGTTTGCAACAGTCTGCAGTAAGCTCAATTGTTTTAATTGTAAAATATAGTTTTAAAGAGGAGGTTCTTCGTTTGGCTTTACATATACCATTAGTACCTATGTCATTTTATGAAGGTATGTTCGTCGATTTTTCCTTTGGATGATTCTTTCGCAGTTGTGTAGAGTATGAATCCGAGGTGCTCATATCGAAATTTTATTCCCGAGATTTTAGAACTTATACCGTAAAACTTAACTTATTAGTGAAAGCAGAGATACGATGTTGCACTTTGTGGCCACCAAACTAAATTATCGCATCCCTGCCTAATATATACAAAATAAAACTATGATAGAGGCATTAAAAAAAGATTATAAAAAACAGACAAACAGACAATTGAAAATTTTTAAATTACCGTTGTTCAGCGAAATAATATTTAAGATAAAATAGGCGGCGGCGCTAATTTGGCTCGAAGTCTCAACACTTTGAAACAAAGAGATTCAAAGTCGATTTCTAGTTTTTCAAAACAAGAAAATGATTGAAGAAGCTCTCACACTGCTACAAAGGACAAAGTTACCCGTCCCACTGAACTGGTGACCCATTTGCTGACCGCAGTGGTCGCGTCGCATAATTGCCGCTGCACATTTCATGACAATGCTCTTTAGTTGCGTGTTCTTTTTGAATGGGAGATTTTTGGTGGATGCCGAAATAAGTTTTTATTTTTTATGAAGAGACAGAATAAAATAATTTCAACTAATATTTACACTTACGTCTATTTTCAAATAAATCTAAACGAATATCTAAACGAATTAGCATTGCCATTGGCTTGGCAATGCTAATTCGTTGACCAAAATAAAAGCCAGCATTTCGATCACCTGTAGACTCTATTAGAAGTTTTGTTAGAGTGATGTTTTGTTGACGACCTCTTTGGCGCGGTGGGCGAAGGTCCGCCTGCTACGCAGGAGGTTGCGGGTTCGATTCCCGCCTTGGTACAAATATTTGTACGATCTGCAGGTATTTGTTCCGGGTGTTCTGGTCGTTTTCTATGTATAATAAAAAAATATCTATCTATGTATTGTATTATATTATGTATATCAGTTATCTAGTACCCATAACACAAGCTCTGCTTAGCTTGGAGCTAGATAATGCTGTGTGAATTGTCCAGCATTATTTATTATTTATTTATTTATCTATACAAGTTATTATAATTATTTTTATTTAATTCTCAAGACTAATATTATTGTAAATTGTAAAAATTGTGCAAAAATATGCTCTTTTTGAATAAAAGCGAATTTATGCCACGTTTTTTAATGTTTAAAATTTACGTCAATTCTCTGTTACTTAAATATTTAACGTGGAAATCCGGCTAAAAATGACATCAGCCCGAGACTTTTCCGAATTTCATGAAACACAGCTCTCAAACGATCCTAAAATTAAACAAGACGCTGCGATAGTTAGTTTTGTTTTAGCTCAAATCGGTTTTTAAAAGGACATATCCTCCTTCCTCTCATTCTAAACCCCGAGGATGAAATCGAGACGTGATTGTGACGTCTTATTTTGGTATTTGGTTTATTGCGCTTTCTCTATCCGTACGAATATAGGTACTATACCAAATCAAATCCTACTTAAAGAAGAAAAAAGTGACGTCACGACACGACCACGTTTTAAAGTTAACCAAACTTACCCGTCTGGTACTGACCGGGTGTTACGAGGCGTATGTAACGTATCATACAGCGAGCGTTCGTGCACGACATCATGCTGATCAGTATGAGGAAAGAAGACGCTCGCAACAAGAAACCAGACGGATTTCTGACGCTTCAGCTCACTACCAAGGAGGCCAAGAGGAGTATCTAGCTAGGATGGGCAGCGCTTAGAAAACTACGTCGAGTCTTTTCGTCAACCATATTGTAATGCTTGAAAAGTATTTTTTTAAATCATTGCGTCCTACCTGTCATGACCTAAGGAGCTGCGACGTAGACACTCATGGTCCACCAAGTTCAAAGTTGCTCAGCGAGCTATGGAGAGAGCTGTGGATGGAGTTTTATTCAAGGGTGAGATTCGAAACGAATACATCCGACAGAGAATCAAAGTTATCGACATAGCTCAAAGAATAAGCAAACAGAGGTACTGGTGGGCCGGCCACATTTCGCGAACTAACCGAACCGCTAAGGTAAACGTTTTCTTGACTGGAGACCGCGACTCAGCAAACGTTGCCGGACGCCTTTAGGACGCCCTCTGGCCAGTTGGGCTGACGTTTTGCGAAAAATGCAGGCAGATGCTGGATGTGACAAGCTGAAGACAGGGCACTATTGTGCACATCACGGGAGGCTTATGTCCAGCGGTGGACTATTATTGGCTGATGATAATGATGGTACATTTGGCCCCGCAACTGGTCAGTACCCGGATTTAAATATAAACGAGTTAGTACGCTGTGCAAAAAGTCTTAAATACAAAATAAAAAATAATGTCAAAAAAGTCTTTATTATATTTTACTAGTTTCACTTCTGAAACTCAAAGTTAACAAGTTGAAACTAGGACATCTACATAGTTAAAACTTTACGGGCTTGCGATAAAGTTTAATTTATGTCTATTTGTACAGTGCGGGTAAATATTAATATTGATCTAATCCCCTTCTTTGAGCTCCTTAGCTGGGACCATCGCTGGGACAATTTCGTTGTAGAAAATTTTCAAAGTTTTTCGGAGTACTGTACACAAACTGTAATCAGCAAAAATGTCTCAATTTTACCTGTAGATGCCTATTCAGTGAACAAACAAATAACTTTACACTCAAAAAACTTTCAGAAGCCTATACTTATTGTGTAGGTATGTATATCGACCCTCCCAATTTACACATAACACTCAACACTGAATTTCAAGTGAATTACTTTACCGATACAATAAGGGACCACTTTCCTTTAAATCCCTTTGGAAATCCCACGCAATGTTCTCTGGAGCTATGAAAATAGTTGGGTAATAAAAATCGACGGCGAAATGACGGTGGCCATTGGTGGTTTTATTGTCGTCTTTTGTTTCTAAACTTTATAGAGGTGAATCACGGGCGGCATTCTATAAATTCTATAAATCGTGGATTCTATAAATATAGGGTAAATCTTGGATCTAATAACCACTATTCTTACACTCCAACTACGCAAAACGACCAGAAAAAATACCTGCATATAGTACAAATATTTGTCTCAAGGCGGGAATCGGACCTGCAACCTCATGCGTCGCAGACGGACCTTCGCCCATCGCGCCACAGAGGTCGTCCAATCTGATATTTTTCAGCGTAGTGCCTTGTCTTTGGCCTGACGTATTCAGCATCAGCCTGTAGTCTTTTTCACTAGGCACTCTTTCCGAAAATAATTAAACCTAGAATACGGTAATCTTTTGTCGGATATCGATAAGAACCGTTCTCGCTGTAAGCTCGATAGGTAATATAAAATGCAAAAGTTTGAATGTCTTGCTTCAACTTCTAACCGTGGCTATGCGTTGTACGGTTTGTTCAAGATCCGTAGGGGATATTTACAATAAGGAAAAATTTAGAATATAAACTGGTTTTACCAATTCAACTATTTTACTCAGCTTGACTATTTAGATAGATATGTATTTTATTTGTTTCACAAACACGCACATTAAATAAAATAAATTAAACTTAAACATACTTAGGCAGGTAGTATGGATACAATAGTATTTCTTAAACTTAGGTACTTACAACATACAAATGATAAAAATTAAATAGGAATTTAGGTAAGAAAAAAAAAACAAGAAGAAAAATAATTTTGTCTGACTACCTCTCTATGGCGCGGTGGGCAAAGATCCGCCTGCGGCGCAGGAGGTTGCGGGTTAGATTTCCGCCTTGGAACAAATATTTGTACGATCTGCAGGTGTTTGTTCCGGGTGTTCTGGTCATTTTCTATGTATAATTAAAAAATCTAACTATGTAATGTATTGTATTATGTTTAATAGTTATCTAGTACCCATAACACAAGCTCTGCTTAGCTTGGGGCTAGATAATGCTGTTTGAATTGTCCAGCGATATTTATTATTTATTTATTAATTATAAATTTATTCTATTCAAACCTTGCTTACAGTTTGCTGGCTACACTCACTATACGAACTGCCTATGGTGGTCTATTATAGAGAATGCCTCGCTCCTAGCGGGTAATACAATGGTATCATCAATCCATACTATCCGCCCTTCTTGCAAGATAGATTACTAAGATATACAGGTAGTATAGATAACCTAAATCCCGCTCGATTTGCCTCCCACGATTGGTATGCAATGTATGCATACGATGCGGTATCGGTACGCAACTACGCCGTGGTCTGCCTGTCAACACAGCTATGTATATCACGCATTGTTAACATGCTCGGTTTCAGCATCAATTGAATAAAGTAAACACTGTCCGTCAATAGGGTAAAATCAGGATAGTTGCCTCAGTGGGATACTTGCCGCGGTTTTGAAAACACTATGTTAGAGATGTCAGTGGCATTAGCGCTCTACTATAATTGTAAGCGCCCCTCCCGGTGACCTCATGGCCATGTGAACCGTCAGCCTCGGCGCACGTATTTCGTCAGTACGAGCAAATATCTTCCGCGGCGAAACTTCGACGGGCGTTGTAATTATATTGGTAAGTAATCTCTATTGAATATTTTTATTACTGTTTGTTGGTTCAGTCAACTTATTAATTCTTTGCATGTATTAGGGTTTAAATTACATTGTTTATTATGTTTTATTGTTCAATAGTTTGTATTTATTTTACAAATAAAAAGGGCAAGTATCCGTATCAAAAAGGATAGTCGCCCTAGTTACTTTTACGGATAGTCGCCTTAGGGCAACTATCCCCAACCATGAATTCTTTAATTAGCGAAGTAAATTTTTTTTATCTTTGTGTTTTTAGGGTTTAGTTCGGGCACGAAACCCTTATGGTCTCGCTATGTCCGTCCTTTTTTAAGGTTCCGTATTTACGCAAAGGGTGAAAACGGGACCCTATTAATATAATTTCCTCTTGAATACATATCTCAGCAACTACTGAAGCAATTAGTTTGTCGTAAACATTAAATTTATTGTAGTAAACATTAAATTTTGAAAGCGACTTTAAGGTAAAATGGGGTATCAAAATATTTTGATACCCCATTTGACCTTATAAGTCTCTTCTAAAATTTTTACATAACAATTTGTATTGAAAATTTTCATTTCTCGTTTTTTGTAAAAAAAATACAAACTAATAACTTATGTTATTTAATGTACAAGACATTTCAAAACAGTTTTGGAAAAATTTCTAGTTTTCATAATTTTTGTAATATAATTTGTAAAAAATCTGAAAATACATCTGTCTGAAATGTAAATCCTCTGCCAAAAGTTTGGGTACACTTGTATTTTTTTTTTGTCACCAACTAAATATTTCATTAGTGCACATTGCCTGTAGTTTTGCTTGACATGACTATAACTTAGCTAACATGAAATAAATATGTACTTACCTCATAAAAATGCATTCATTCTAGGTGAACAAAATGCCTCGCAAGTATCGGCGTAAACCAGGCGTGGTGCCTCGCCAAATAAGCTGGACAGAAGATAGTTTAGCACTTGCGTTCAAAGAGTTGGATAAACAACGCGTTCGACATTACCCCAACATACCAATTTATGTTTTTATAGTTTTCAAGAATAAAACTTAATAATAATTGATAATATTGATTAGTACTTAATAAAAGATTGTAGTATTATAATAAAGACTGATTACTTTAACTTATATAAATTTGTTTTTATTTACAAAATCTTAAGTGCCCACTAATAATAATCTATCCCCACACGAGGCAAGTATCCTCCGAAGCATTTTTATCGTTAGGCTACTATCCGCTAGAGTAGGCAACTATCCCATTTTTGAGAGGTTAAATAAAACAGGATTTACTGAAAATCATTATTAATTATTTAAAAAAAAATAGGCTTATATAATAGGTCAAAGACCAATATATTGATATACATCTTGCATTATTCTAAATAAGTACATATTTTTTCGTAAAAGAGCTTTTTTGAAAAGTGGGGCAACTATCCTGATTTTACCCTACACCTTACCTGTGTAAATAGCGATATTTACCAGGGATTAGTAGGACTAATGGATAGATGTAGCGACATTTTTGAACTTTTGGCGACGATTTGCGCCAGATGTCTGTGTATTTGGGTAATAATCAGGTTACTTTTTATGTCTGACATAAGTTTCCATGGGATAGAAATAACCATAAACAACGCGTACTTCAACTTTTCATCCTTTCAACTAACTTTATGCCAAAAATCAAGGCCATTGGTTGCTTAGTTAGGGCGTGAAGGAAGGAAAAAAAAACAAACTAACACACTTTCGTATTTATAATTATAAGTATAGTTTTCTTATCAGAAGGATCTTAAGAAAAAAAACGCATGGCAACATTCACAAAATGGCCGAGGCAAGAAGGAAGTGATGCCAACTTTTATTTTTCAATCGACCGGTCAATTCAGTTCATGAATATAGAAGTAAGAGTCGACTAAGGGAATATATCAGAGGAACAGCAGCATCTTCCTTCTGCGGATAATCCTCCTTAGCGGTGAACCCCCACTAAACCCCATTATCATCATCATTATAAGCCTTTATTACTCCACCTTATATGTATAGGCAACCCATATTGAGCGCCATAAGCGCCCTGTCTTCAACTTAACGCATCCAGCATCTTCCTACAGTCTTTTTTAGTTCGTCATCCCACCTGGCTGGAAGGCGACCTACGTTTACCGAGTCGTGGTCTCCACTCAAGAACACGTTTACCCTAACTGTTGTCGGTTCTTCACGAGATATGGCTGGACCACTGTCACTTCAGCTTACTAATTATTAGAGCTAAATCGATTAACTTTGGTTCTCTGTCAGATGTATTCGTTACGAATCGTATCCTTCGGAGAATCAAAGACTACCTAAAACCTAGACTTGTAAACTGATCATTTACCAATAAATTTGTGTATTCTGTTTATTCTGAATCTCTGAGCTTAGCTATTAGAGCTTAGCTATTAGTCTATTAGAGCTCGCTGAGTGACCTTGAACTGGTTGATCGGTCCTACAGTGAGTGTCCATGTCTCAGCTCCGTTAGGCCATGACGGCTAGGACGCACTGCTTGAAATCTTTCGTTTCAGTTTTTCTTTTGTTGTAAAAGTACTAATGAGGTAGGAATTTGCAGAACACCAAAAAATAGGTGCCTAGATCTACAACACAAAAACTAACACGAAAATCCTTGTTTCTTATTGTACAGTGAAAATAAAATTATCACGCTATCAATTCACGAAACCTTAAAAAACACGCAAAACTACAAACATAAAATAGGCTTCAATTGGTATGGATTTAGCTGCGACCGATATCGGGTTGACCTGGATTAAATCCAACAAAGCTATTTACGTAGGTGCGTTTGTTTAGGCCACATCCGGGAGGTATACCAAAACGTTACGATTTAAGGGAAAATAGAACCTATGTCGTTGACTTAACTAGCGAATGTTACTTAATATTTTATTCGAGCCGTTATGATAAGTTAAGTGAAGCCGAGCTCTAGCAAAGCCTTGATCTGGGAAGTAGCACTTCATGTACCTATATATTATTCTGTTTACAGTTCTAAATGTAGAGCAAAACTGACGATGTTATTTTAAGTGTGAGTTTTATTTATTCCGTTACTGACTTAGTTTGTTAAGTATTTGGCGCAGCGCATCAGCATTGCTATACAGTGGGGCAATGCAGTCAGCGTCTTGGGGACGCTTCTAATTGGTATTGATAAGGATCAGTTCAGCATACCTGTAGATTGGTTGCACAGTCTGCAGTTAGCTTAAATGCTTCAATTGTAAATACTAGTTCTAATTCGTTTGTATTATTTGATTGTAATTTTCTTTGTAAAGTAATTTTTTCTGTTAATAAAGATGTTTGATGATGGTAGAAATTTAAAACGTTTTTCGCTATTCTGGTCATTCAAGCTTATGGGAAGCCATTTGGTCACTGTAAAGGTATCTAAAAATAACGAATTGGTAGCCCATAATATTTGCATGATTATTTTTGTGTTGTTCGGTAGCGGTGTTGGATGTAATTATGTACCCAGGGACACTATTTCCTAAATACCGCATACCTCATAAAATACTTCCCTCTTAATATTTTGCCAGGAGATATTGGAGAAACATGTCATCGAGAACATAAGTCTTTTACTAATTGATCTTTATTATCTTGTTATTCTGCTAGAGACGGGCTACATTTCTGTTAGAAATGGAGAAATTTCCCGTACTTTATGTACGTTACTTTGCCATCAAAATATATGTAGATGTGTATCTAATACTTACGCAAGTACCATAGTCCCATAATTCTAAGCGATTCACAGTTAATCTTATCCGATTTAAATCATTTACCACAAAGGATCTCGGAATAAAAGTACTTTCTTATCCGACTTATCCGGCTAAAGGATGAAACGTGAAAATGTCAAACAGAAAGTAACTTATCCGTTCGGAGAAATATTGTTATTTTCCAAGCTTCACCTATTTGAAACAGAACTTGATCCTTTTCAGTGTTGAATTAAAGAAAGAGCAACGTAAAATTTCACTATCTAATTTGTCCATATCGGGTTTTGAAAAGAAGTCTAAAATATTAACTTTTAGGGAAGTTTTCATACAATAATGTTACCTTAAGCGGACAGCAAATCTTCAATAACTTCTAATGTAGAGCTAATCTTAGTGCTGTGAATAATTGAAGTTATTCTAACAATGAAATATTACAGTTATTTAATTGTCGGTATCATCAACCGAACATGTTCCAACAAGGTTTAAACCTCTTTTTAAATAGCCTGGTCAATGACTGTCTAGCATCCCAGACATTTGAACTTTGAAATAAAGTAGTTTATTTTAGAATGAAAAGGTTAGGGTACCTACTTACTGAGATTTGAATTGCAAATGTAATTTTACATGGTGATGAGAGACTGTGTATTTTTTGATTTCGTTGGCAAATTATATTAAAACAAATAAGTTGGTATTTTTTGACTTTCATTTGAAGAATATTAGAAAATGTAACATTTAATATATCAACAATATTTTACAAGAAAACTCAGTTTATTTTAAAGGTCGGACCTTTTTGTTTTCGTTTTGATGGTTTCTTCGACAAAGTTTCAATAAAACAAACATGAACCCTTTTCGGAAAGTTTTGAAGCCATAGGAATTAGTCAAAAAATAAGAAAATGTTTCAGTTTTCTAATTAAAAACTTTATTAGATGATGAAAGAGAAATTACATGGTGACATAGTTAGTTTTGAGAACTTATTGAAGAGAAAGTAAGAACCCTCTAAAACTCGCTGTAACTTCCAATTGACGAAATAAAACGAAAAACGAAGCTATTTCTTATGTTAACAAATTGAATTAGATTTGTACGGACTCTTTGCAACTTGGGTGTTAGGTCCTTGTGTAAAAGATTTGGCCATTGCCGACTTTACTTGATTTTAAATTTCACTTCTTAATATCACGCTACATTTCTTTTATGTCTATCACTAACGACTACCATACTAAGCCTTTTTCGTGGAAGACTGGAAGAAGAGGTTCTGGATTACGTTTATCGAATGTTTTGTATTCACTTATACTAAGACCTAAGAATGCTGGCAACATTGTCACGTTGAATTGCAATGTTAATAAATATCTATTACTTTTTAAGACCATTTATTGATAAGGAAAATGTTCAGTGCCTAGGTATTCATTTGAATTTCCAAACGTACTCGTACATACCTCAAGTATTCGGTATTATTTCAAGCGGCCGAAGCTCTTCTTGCGGCGCAGGAAGTTGGAGGTTTGATTCTCGCCTTGTGACAAATACTTGCACTTTCTTCTGGGTATTTTCTATGTATTCATTAAAAATATATACATATTGATGTAATATAAATTCTGTTATGTATATCAGTCATCTATTACTCGTAACACATGCTCAGCTTAGCTTGGGGCTAGATGACGATGTCTGGATTATCCAACATTATTTATTTATTTTAAACCTTGTGAATCGCTATCGCTTTCAACTCACGTTCTCGCAATAAGATAGGAATAGCCGAGGCAGCTCCGACGTGAGATTACCCCCCAGCTTGTTCCTCAAGTCTTGAGGTTTACGACCAAGCTAAAAACTTTTGCTGCACAAGAATATTAAAGGAAGCTTGTGAAGGGAATGATACTGTTTTATACCCTTTATAGAAAACTAGCTACAGCCCGCGGCTTTGCCGCAGTTTTCAAGTAACCTACTCCTCAGTATATTGTTTACATTCCTATCAAATTTCATTAAAATCTATTCAACCGTTAAAGCCTAAAATGGTAACCGACTGACAGACAGAGTTACTTTTGAATTTATAATATTAGTAGGTATGGAAATATAGCAAAATATTTTGGCATATCACCCACAAAAGAGCCGTTTTTGCGGTCTAGGGCCACCACTAAAAATTACTGGTATACACAAAATAAGACTTCTGGAAATTTCCACTTCTTATAATACCAACTTCTTTTTATTTCATTACGGTAAAAAATTTGTCTGATTATATTGAATACTTATGAATTAGAATGTCAGTTACACAGCTCCTCATCAACATTGTCATGTCAGCTTATACACGTCCTCTACTGGACCGAGGTCTCCCCCATACGACGAAAAATTGGCCCTGAGCCGCCTCCATCCATCGACTCCCTGCGTTCGCTACGATGTCGTCGGTCCATTGAGTGGATGTTCTCCCAACACTCCGTTTCGCGTTGCATCGCGGCTGCCACTCGAGAACCTTTACTCCCCAGCGGTTATCAGTTCTGCGAGCTTTATGACCTGCCCACTGCCACTTTAGCTTACTACTTCTGAGAGCTATATCCGTGACTAATACGAAAGTGCGTAACAAAGTTATAAATTAATAAATAATGCTGGACAATTCACACAGCATTGTCTAGCCCCAAGTTAAGCAGAGCTTGTGTTATGGATACTAGATAACTGATATACATTAGGTACATAGATAGATATTTTTATTATACATAGGGAAAGGACAAACCAGTACAGCCGGAACACATACCTGCAGTCGTACAAATATTTGTACCAAGGCGGCCCTCGAACCCGCAACCTCCTGCGTTGTAGGCGGACCTTCGCCCACTACGCCACAGAGGTCGTCATGTTGCCATTAGTTTTATATTAACATGGATCTACTCAAATTTTTGTCGCTTTTATGTTTATTGAAACATCGGAAAATCATATCAGAGTCCTGAGGGTTCTAGATATTTTACAAAAATTATACAAGTTTTCATTTCCTCCTATACATACCTTCTTACAGCTCCTTGCCCCTGCCGAATAGACAGGAACTTCTTTTCGTAGTATAACAGCGATTCAACTTTTTCATATGAACACTTCTTCGCTATAATGTTTCGTATCTTTTGCGCATTTGTAACAGGGTCCACTGTTATCATCTAGACATACATCTAACTATGATTCATAATGTCTTAATTTAGGAAGGATTTGCTCAAAAAGCTGTATTCCTGCTTGTATTCCACATTCATAATAGGACTCTCCAACATTCATATCTTAGACAGAAAATACATTCGCACTCCGCTTTCATCATACAAGCGTGAATATGCAAGCAACTTGCTTGAATTACGAGTTGGGGTTTCCTTGATTCAATTCGTTCAAGCCTTATTTCGGGTTTTTGTATGTATAATAGCGTATATTATTTATTTTATATCCTAGAAACCTATTTTCTATATATGTTCTTATACGTATAAATCGTTTATGTAACTTTATCTTTCTGCTGTAGGCATAGCAATGATTTAAAATACAATATGTCTGCAAGGTGCTTTACCAAAAGGGTAAAAGCACCTCAGATCATCTTTCAGGGTTCTACAAAGGGCCCAGTAAGCTCCCTCCTCATTTTAAATGAAAATAAAATTATGATTAACATACAATTCGGAATGTTGATAGTAAAATGTAGATTTTAAATTTCATGGCGTTTTCTCACATTGAGTGGTTGCCGACTCTGTCATTATATCGTACATAAATTTAAATCCATCTACAAGGAATGATTATAGTCACAGGTTTTGACAATATAAACACTTTTTACTATACATAGGTGCAAACACAGAATCAGGGCAAAAGCCTGACTGAAGATGGTCGAGACCTTTAATTGATTAAGACCGACAATCCTTCGAACTCAGCAAATTGGATGGTGGCTAGTATTGCTTTAATCTAAATTAAAATTTTAGAGAAGAGCTTGAATTTTTAACCAATAAACACTTTTTTTTACGGTAGGGATTTTTCAGACAATAACATTTTATCCCCAGTATTAGTAGTAGAGTTGAATCACTCAAAACCATCCGACGCTACAATCGAATTAGAAGAGCTGTCGGAAATAGTCGTAAAAGCCACGAAACAAAAAGGAAGAGGTATGAAACTATTGGGTCGTTGTCATACCACAGAAAGTAGTTCCTCTGTATTCGATAGGGGCGCTGCAAGGCGATAAACGCATGGGTGGAAATGAACATTAAAATTTGATAGTTTAAACTATGCACATCCCATATTTTAAGTCTTGTAGATAGTTTGGTTCTGGTGTCCCGCTATTACACTCGAGAGCAATGAATCCGGGTCACTCAAAGAATCCAAAAAATCTCGGAAAGTAAGAATGCTAGGTTAATGCAATAAATTGTATTTAATAGACAATTTTTATGCTCTACAAGCACGATGGAAGACACAGAGTGTATAGAAGACCAGGGGAAAGATTCAAGCAAGCATGCATCGAAGAAAAAGTAGCCTACGGTGGTGGGTCTGTACTTGTGTGGGCCGGAATTTCCTCTGAAAGTCGCACAGAGCTGGTGATCATAGAAAACGGCTCTTTAACTAGCGTAAGATATGTGGAAGAAATCCTCAACGAACACGTTGGTCCATTTATGGTCAATTTGGGTGAGGATGCTATATTTATGCATGACAATGCCCGACCTCATACAGGTAGGATTGTGAATGACTACCTTCAAGAGATGAACATTACTTGTATGGAGTGGCCAGCGCGCAGCCCGGATATCAACCCGATCGAGCATGCTTGGGACGAGCTAGGGAGATGCGTAAAACAACGAAACCCTCCCCCAATCACGCTTCCTGAGCTCAAAATTGCTCTCACAGAGGAATGGGAGAATATTCCCCAAAATCGTATAAGGAACTTGGTGTACAGCATGCCAAACCGCGTAAACGCAGTAATGGAAGCACGAGGAGGTAATACGAAGTATTGAAATTCAAGAAAATCGTCATAAAGTTCAAAAATTTCATGTTTCCTATTTTTGTTTTAAGGAGAGATCAGCAGTTTTTTTTCTTTATGTAATTTTGTGTAAATAAAATGTATGGTGACTCATATTTTTTTAACTTTCATTTAAGGAGTATTAAATTGTCTATTAAATACAATTTATTGCATTAACCTAGCATTCTTACTTTCCGAGATTTTTTGGATTCTTTGAGTGACCCGGATTCATTGCTCTCGAGTGTATTTGAAGAATATTTAAGGAATATGATCTAAGCAGGATGTCATGTTTTTTTTTACAAACTTTATCTGCCTGATCTACTAACAGCTACATGACAACTATTACCATAGACATAGAATTTTTTCACTACACTATTACCACCAAATTAACTGTGAATAAATTTTATTCATAGAATAATATTAATAAATAAAATTACAATAATAGAGTAACAAGTTACAATTTGTATTTAAAATTCTTGAAAATAATCTAGAGGTAGCTCAACTGATCTACATATCTACATTTATTTTTATTTAATTCCTAAAGACTCAGTTATAATTCTCGCTTTCGCTGAAAACCATAACCATGGTATATCAACGATACTCATCCTGTGCTCCTAATTGCGTTATAAATTCAATTACCTCCCTTCAATCAAGCTTCATTACGAACTGTAACAGTTCTAATTCCTCCGCTATTTAGATAAGAGCGATTAGTAATACAATAATAGTCCATAATTATAGAATAAATGTTTAACTAGATTCATTAGTGATGTTACCTACCTTTTTTGTTTTCGTTTTGGAAAAATCTATAAACAGATACCGTACTGCATGTAGGGTACAATATGGTTATATGGGGATCTCGAAGAAAATCTTCGACGACCCACTAAATAGCCCCCGGTGGCCGGCCTCTATGCGTGATCAATTGGCCTAGGAACTTCGATGGACCTACCTGCTGTTACTTTTTATTTTGATTATAGCACCCGTTAAAATTATTGCATATTCTAGCAATTTACCTATTGGCATCCGTTAGGTATAATAAGAAGGTTCTGCCTGCAGCCACGCACCTGGTACAAGGTAGCCTAGATTTTAACAAGTAACATCATAAGTGCAAAATTTCAGGCCGATCCTTACTGTTTCTCTAATTAAAAGCAGCATTAAAAATAAATCACGAGAGCCTAACGGCTCTCGTGAAAAGTCAATTGAAATTTGAAATATTTATTCGCATGTTTAACACAGATTATTTTACACGCTAGATCACTATAAAACGACTTAACTGAGGATTGAAAAATCGAACCTAAATAAGATCTAACAAAAAAATTGATGTTTTTAGTAGTGTAATACATTATTAAGTAATATGTGTATTAGTATTATTAGTTTGTATGATACCGTATGAACTAATATAGGTACTAATTATATAGGGTGTAATTAATATGAAGGACAAACAGGACAAACTTTCAGGGGTGTTCACCATGTGACAAACTTTCAGCAGGTTTGATCACAGAATCCTGGGAAAATATTTTAAAAAACCTTAACATTTTTTTTAATAGATAAATAAAAACAAAATGACCTCTGAATTAGGCATTGGACTGCTACACGAGTCTATTTGTCATTTATCATACCTGAAAACATCTCTTTTGCAAAACCAAAATATCTACACGGAACCCTACCTATTGGGCAAGCGGTCAACGACCTCCACTACCTATAGGTATGATAAGTAATACAATACATACAATACGTTTCACAACTGCATTCCAATTTTCATCCAATAATTTACAGACGGACCGATCAAATACAAACTCCTACACGAAAACTTGTCCCAACATTGTACCAAGCACAACACAATTAGCTTGCTCGATAGGTAGGTAATTTCACTGTTCAAATAAGTACCTACATTGTTAAAATCATTACTGAATTCTAGTTTTTGTTCTTCTTTTCTTGTAATTTTAGCAATTTAAGAGCGGGCCTAATGCAAAAAATTGTGAAAAGGATAGGCATAGGATTTCGCGTTCATAGGAGCGGGACAGAGTAAAGCAATGTCAGTGCAAAAATCAAGTTTTTGCTTCTTTTCTATTAATGATTCAAAATTTAAGCATTAAATAGAAAAACTACACGATTACTTAAATAAAACAGTAGTCTGGCTATGTAATTCATAAAAAATAATATGGTGTTGTCGCTGATACTTTAGAGCATTTCAATTAAAACAGTTTTTTGAAAGCGATTTTTCAAAATTCTATTCAATTACTCGACTTCTATGGGGTTTTAACCTACCTATCATATTTTTTTTATTATAATATTTAAGTTCGTTACCATAGATCTAAGTGTTTAAAAATACATAATTTGCTTAATTTTTGCATTAGGCGCACTCTTAAACCTTATTTTTATTAGTATTTTTTAGGTATTACGTATAATATATATTTAAGTAATAAAGTTTTAGTATCTATTTTTTTTGTAAAACTACTATTAGCACGCCAACCATCTGTAAAAACATAATGTTATTGGTCGGCAGAAAATGCCTCGGCAACCTTAGTGCAATAAATTTTTAAATAAATAAATAAAAAAATCCTTCAGAAACTCTTGACTATATTAAGTACTAATGATAACAATGCCCCTATTTATGTAACCGTATTGGAAAATTGTGTTATTTGAATATACAATAAAACGTAAAAATGTTTATTTTATGAGAGGTGATTGAATATGAATACTGCTCCCATGTGCGCCCTAACTCATTACATCGGCTGAATCCATTACCATTGAAATGGTTGTAATGGCTCGGATGGGGTTAATGGAATTTTTAAATGGTTGTTGTACAGCTCTCTGGGGCCTGAGGCTCTAATACCTGTTAGGTATCTATTGAACAGAGTATATTTGTTCAATGCTTTGTTGGACTTTTAAGTTCATGAGGGATGCCCAGCTTTGGGATTAGCCAACGATATTGCGAACGTCACTGAACGTGGTTGAGACTAGATTGAGCCTGATCTCGTACGTCATGCGCTCGGAGACAAGAGTTTGGAGACGAAAAAGTTTGACGACCTCTGTGGCGCGGTGTTCGAAGATCTGCTTGCGATGCAGGAAGTTGCGTTTCGATTCCCGCTTCGTGACAAATGTGTGTACGATCTTCAGACATTTTTTATTCAGGGTGTCGTTTTCTATGTATGTAAAATAATAAAATATTTATCTATGTATTGTATCATATTATGTATATCAGTTAACTAGTACTCATAACAAACGCTCTGCTTAGCTTGGGGCTAGATAATACTGTGTGAATTGTACGCCATTTTTATTTTTTAACTTATAGGAAGAAAATAGGTTGCGGATGATGATAAGAATAAAATTCTTGAGAAACTTTAGACTTGTCCGCGACTCTGTAAACGTAGTGAAAGACGCCCTCCGCGATGACGTGGGATGATGACCTGCAAAAGACTGCATGAAAGAACAGTTACACAACAGTTAACAATAATCTTGTCGCCTATTTTTTGAATTACTTCATTATTTCTTTGTTCTTTTATGTTTGTTATTTCTAATAAGTCGTCAACTTACTTTGTATCATCTATTTCAAATTTACCTATTTGCGGAAACTTGTAATTAGCCTTTAAAAAACATGCATTGGTCTATCCAGGCATGTTCTATTTTTTTTAATTCTATTTATCAAACCTAGCTGTAAGTTTTCCTAAAATCTTGTAAATAAATAAATAAACATATTTCTAATTCTGAATCCGATGCATGAAGCCGTGGCGCTCATAAGAAAAACGTGTCATTAATTAAGTTTTTAATATTATAATATGTATGTTAGTTTTAAGGTATATATTACTATGGACTGTGTCCTACTATATATTACTATGTAGCATAAGTTAAATTAGATCTATAACTTTTCTATGGTCTGAAATAAATTATTATTATTATTATAAGCGATGGCCTATGTTCAGCTGTGACTAATATTGACTGATGATAATGATAATGATGCCAGAAAAGTTTATTTGTCTATTTTCACACATGAAAATAAAAACAATAAAGGTAACTGTCCTTTCGCATCGAATTGTTTCCAAGCTTCAAAATTCCAAATCCGAGCAACTGTAATAAAATAACAAGCATTTTATTTCAAAATTCACGGTGCCGCGAAAAATAAAAGGTGTAGCATGGGTTTTTATCACAGTAATTGTATCAGCTGACGTTTACAACGCTGTCAGCAAAATAAAATGAAAACTCAGAGCCCTGGCGCGTCATATAACGGAATTGAGTTTAGGCAATGCATAGTGCCCTTGCCAGCTTGCATTTCATTTATTGAATTTAACTTCTTGACCTGTAAAACTCTTGCATGATTTATAACTGAGTAAGAATCAAAAAACTTTTGGACTTCTGGAATATTTATTTTATTTCAAACTTAAACTATTATTACAGGAATATCCTAATGCAATAGCTAAGACATACATTACAAATAACACAAAACAAATAAAGTAGCCTTTCGGAGTTCGTTCAGAGAGATAAGAAACATATCTTTTTTCTCTGCCACCAAATTGAGCGTGCGAAAAGTGCGGGTAAGGGTTGATTTTCACAGTTAGTTCTCCTTTGAGCGACATGGAACAGACGAGGTCGCCTGCGCCGATGTAGAAATCGGGTACACACAGGCACAGCCTTTCCAATATATCTGGGTTCGAAATGTTACCCAGAAACATACTGAATATGTATACAACCAGCGCTAGGTCCAGTCTATTTTCTAACATGTTATATCTAACCATACCCAAAACAAACAAGGTTGGATACATCAATGTGTAGACCGGGTAAACACCATAAAATGCTTCAAATAAAGGTACCGTGTGAATTTGTTCTGTATGCGCTCCATCATCAGGCTATACTTAGCTTCATGGGGAGCCCATACAGCTGCATTGTTCTCTAACTGGCTCCTAACAAGTGTATCGTACAATGCGGTTAGAGCTTTCATATTAGTGAAGGCATTTGCCGTCCGAAGAATAAAGCTTAGATTTCTGTATGCTTTCTTGCAAACACTAACTACAAGCTCTCTAAATCTTAGCTCATTGTACATACTGACTCCCAGATCCTTTACTTCGCTTTAATCCCGTGTCTTCTATATTATATTTATAGTGTAGAGGGTTCTTGGCTTTGCTGAACGTTATCACTGAGCATTTGTCAATATTAAACTGTAGCCTGTTTCTTTTACTCCACTACACCACCCTGCCTACATCTTGTTGAAGCCGCATGCAGTCTCTGTGGTCTTTTAGGGGCTGGAGAAGCTTAAGGTCGTCAGCAAAAAGCAAGCATTTAGCTTCTTTGACCACTTCTGGCAAATCGTTTTCATTATGATAAATTTTTAGTGGTCCTAAATTGCTTCCTTGGCTAACGCCCGTTCTCGTAAAATACAAATTCGATTAGAAACCCGCGTAATCTAACTATCCGCGTAATATATTTATATTATACATAGAAAACGAACAAAACATCCAGAACAAAAATCTGCAGAACGATCTGCTGTTTTGTACGAACAAACATTTATACAGGAATCGAATTCGCAACCTCCTGCGTCGCAGGCGGACCTTCGCCCACCACGCCACAGTGGAATATGGATTAAATTTTTCTTGGATACTTTGATAAGGTTCCATACCTTTCTGACAACGGATTCTATCAGTACCATTTTGATCGCGCGTGGACTATAGATACCTTACCTATTAATATTCCGCACTCAATCTCAATGTTCATCAATTTGATGGCCCGTCTGAAGATACCCTGTAATAATTACATTCAAGAGAATACGTATCTTTACGACCCCCTTAAAGTGGTATTAACCTGTGAATTTATTTGCACTAAAACTCTCTTTATAACTAACGAGTACTTTACCTACTATCATTGCAAGCCAGCTTCGATGGGATCTTGGAAATGTAATAAACTAGATGATTAAAAGTAGTTTACTAAGTTATTTTATACCTAGACAACATATAATAAAATATGAGGGCATATTCTACCTCAAATCAACTCCTAAATATCTTCCAAACGACTAAATAACTATTATGTATATTTATTATTTTATATATGTCTTATTCATTGTCTATTCAGTGTCTTAGGCACGCTTCCAACTGGTATTGATATGGATCAGTTGAGCTACCTGTAGATTGTTTGCAACAGTTTGCAGATAGCTTAATTGTTTCTATTGTAAATACTAGTTTTAATTTAAATTTGTTATTTGATTGTTATTTTCTTTCTGAATAAAGTTTTATATATTTAACTTTGAAATTTTGACATGGTTACAGTTGAGGATTCTATCGATCATAATGTTTCGAAAACACGATTCCATAAAATTTTCTCGATAGAATAAAATCGCAAATTACCGCTAAATTCTTACGAAAACCTTAATTTCTCAATAAATACAAAAGCAAAGAATTTGAGAATAAACATAGTAATAGAACTACGTAAAAAGAACATTTTATATATTTCGGTTTTTTTTTAAATAAAGTCCTAATTAACAGATAATAAGCTAAAACTTGATTTTTGGGCGCGTTCCAAATTGATTAGTTATATTTCAGCCAGTTTATTTGTACTGTATAACCAATTAGTTTACATGAACATTATTTATCTTAATAAATAATGCTGGACGAAACACACAGCATAGTTTAGCCCCAAATTAAGCAGAGTTCGTGTTATGGGTATAAAATACTGATAAAACGAGGTGAACCTGCAATCTCCTGGGTCGCAGGCGACCTTTGACCACTATGCCACGAATGTCAGCTTGCCATTGTTACAACTGACAGATATTTTTACGATAATTTCTGGTTGACTTTACCAGTCACACTCATTATTATAAATGCGTAAATTTATATGAATGGATGGATAGATGGATGTTTGTTACTCAATCACACCAGAACGGATGCACGGATCTAGATGAAATTTAGCACAGAGATAGATTGTAGTCTGGATCCCGGAATTTCTACGGAAACGGGATCTACGCGGGTGAAACCGTGAGGTGTTGCCAGTTTAAAATGATTTGAAGATCATCGAAAACGTATAAATTTTACCAAATTTATACGTTTTCGATGACCTTCAAACAATCAATTTCATTTCATTTCAATTGTATATTACACGGCATTTATTACGGGCACATATTACAGTCTTCCTTCAAATATCTCAAATTTTCATCTTCATTTAAAATACTAAAACTTTCACATTAATGTCGATATTGTTTGATATTAAGTTAAGGCATATCTACGAACAATAAGTGATGCTTCGTTCGGCATACAGAAGAGTCTAAAACTTTTACAATCTGAACTAACATTGTGGGCGGGAAGAAGATAGACCACTTTGTATGATTTAGTACGCCTATAAATTGTGTTGAATGGCGAGGAGTATGAAATACATAAACCTGGGAGGCGGTAGAAATGTTCTGACCTAGAGCAAGTTTCAGCTTTTATTATTATCGATGAGAGGAAAATGTATTTAACTTACATAATGTAATTACTTACTCATGATGAATCTGCTCGTCCTTTACATTACCTTCAGTGTCGTTTATTGTTAGCTTACCCCCTCGTATGTTCTAAGTCTCTTAATTATATCAGCATTGGTTTTATTTCAATACATTTGTTATTTTTATATAAAACGACTTGCTATCTTCAATAAACGGTAAGATTCTGTTATGGATTCATAGAAATTGTCTTCAAACGTAACAGGTAAGCTAACAATGAACGACTCTGTACCTAGGTACTTATCTAATACCAGTTGTACAAACTCCAAGAATGTTTCAGATTGTATTGCCAAATCTAATAGGTGATATAACATAAGAAGGGTCTAAAATGTTATGGCGTTAAGCGTAATTTCATTATTCCGAGATAATCCACTCTAAACATTTGCGGACTATGATATGATATTTTATCAAATAGTAATGACTGTTTCATAAAATTATTCATTATGCTAACGTAAATTTAGTAATGTCATTGATTACAAAATTGATTTTTTTTCCTGATTTTCACAAGTATTAACATTTTTTCATAGAAAACGAACAGAAACCCTCAACAAATATGCTCTCTATATCTGCAGATCGTACAAAAATTTGACAACACAGCCTCCTGAGTCGCAGGCGAACCGCGCCATAGAGGTCGTCATTTATTGTACCTTTTTGCTATTATTAGCATATTATACTTCACAAATACTTAGACATCAATTTATTCGAAGCATTACATTGTTTTACTGAGATATTTCCCTAAGGTTTATTACATCATGAAACTCCGAGCATATGAGCTCTCTCAATAAACTTATTATTGTCCTATTTGCAGCTCTATTATCTTTGTTTTCAAAGTTATAATGAGTTGTTGCTCAATTTGTATTGTTTTGTTCCATGTGTAACCAAAACCATTACTTAAAATTATAAGTTATTTATGCTGAAGTGGGTATATTAAAGGTCAGGATAAATTAAGGCGTCTGATACTCGCTGCGCATCGTGTAGAAGCGTACAAATTAGTAGGTATACATAATAAAGAAATTTTCTAATTTTCGCTGCTTTGCAGTTGTATAAAAGTAGAAAATAATTGGACGAATTGTGTATGGATTCTGGACGAACCGCTTATTGGATGAAATGCGTCAAAAATTGAGAACTTCCTATAAAGTTGAATAGAACTTATACAAAATTCCTGCAGTGTAAGTACTGTTTGCCACGTTCAGCTGTGGGCGATAGAGCGCTGAATGCGCTGATAGGCAAAATTCATTCCTGTACGACAAGCGCGGATTGCGCTATTGTCTGCAAATGATGAGTCGCCCTGTCAGACAGTTTTCTCTGGGTCCATTACATTTATAACCAAACGCGCCTGGATATTAAAAAAACCGTATAGATTTTGACGACGTATCCATTAAATTCTTTCAATATTCCATTGACGAATTTTAAAATACACTTCCTTCCTTATGATCTCATCCTTGTATTGGCTCCGTATAAGTGTAGCATTTTATACAGCGTAGTAAGGCCTACGGTTTGTTTTTGTTTTGAGATTATTAGAACACGTTTATGCGAAGCAACGCAGTGGGTCTGCATCTTTACTGTCTAAATTTCAGGGAAAACAACTTCTAACTAGAATTACCGCGAATTTAAACACGGTATGTTTAGGTTAAAGGGTTTTGTTCACTAAAGCTAAGATAAAACTTTCTGGAGCCGAGTCTATTCGTTACCGTATGCGTCATCGATCGTCGATCAAAAGCCGTGTTAAGAGGCTTTTATACAACGCCATTTTGTGAAAATCATAGGCATAAGATTTCGCGTTCATAGGATCTGGACAGAGCAGAGCAGAGCGTGTGAAAAAATTAATATTTATTCTAATTAAAAGAGTAGTTACTGTTCAAATAATGTAATTTTGGTGAATCTGTTACCCTGCTTTTGCTTTATTTTTCCATATAATCAGTGTATCAAGTCGTAATGGTTCGGAGAAGAAGGCAAATATGTATCAAAATTGAGATATTTTAGATACTTTTTTTTATCAAACTTATGCAAATAATCAAAAAACTATTTTGACGCTTTTGTACAGAATGAATTCGAATATTAGTTTTGACACATTTGAATTACAGTAGGATCTCAAAAATCAGGAAAATGTTTTTTTTAATACCATCCCTAATGATGTTTTTAAATGCTTTGTCTTGAGCTTCGTTTTACCTTAATAATATCGGCCCTATTTAGTATAATGGCTAATTAAAAAGATGAAATGGCTGACGTGCACTTCTCGAAAACTCGAATTTTATTGTGACTCATGTATGACGCGACGAGACTTACGCCGCCATTATTTTTACATACATGTTTTTGATTTGATCTACTATACCTACTAAAGTTGAACTTGCTTCAGTGCATCAGGGCCTTCAATTGAATCAACTAATTTACTCGCAATACAATTTGCGAACTGCTATGTAGGCTATGGACGCAAGCGAAGTGGTTAATTTGATAATGTTTGCTTCATTTTGTGTTGTTGTTTAATTGTACACAGGGGTTTATCTATTGTTGTTGATCAATTCAACAACAATAGATGACGATTTTTGTTACAGGGGTAAGCACTGTAACAAAAATCGTCATCTATTGTTGTTGGACACTCTGGGCATCTCTAAGAAATGAAATAAGTTCCCAAAAATTTTCGAATACACACCCGTACTAAGGGTGGGACGCGGGTTCGAGTCCCTCCGAAGTCGAAAATTTTTGGGAACTTATTTCATTTCTTAACAATAGATGACGTTTGTCAGTTATTTAGTGATAAAGTGGAAATAGTCAGTGAATTTCGGAGCACATTAGGATTTTTTTTTAGTGCTGATAGGTAGGTATTCGATGCACACTTTTTTCCTCCTTTCAAATCCGTTTCCATTGCCCTTCAATCAGTATTTCGTATAAATATTTATCTATGGGTTAATTCGTGTCGTGGTTCAATGAAGTTCACAGAGCTTCGGAGAGAAACGTTGTACCCAAAGAAATCTAAAATTATTTAGATTTTTATGGTTGTACCCAATATTTCTGATAAATAAATAAATAAATAAATAAATAATGCTGGACAATTCACACAGCATTATCTAGCCCCAAGGTAAGCAGAGCTTGTGTTATGGGTACTTGATAACTGATATACGTAATATTATACATACATAGATAGATATTTTTTATTATACATAGAAAACACCCAGACCAACGGAACAAATTTCTGCAGATCGTACACAAATTTGTTCCGAGGCGGGGATCGAACCCGCAACCTCTTGCGTCGCAGGCAGACTCTCGCCCGCTGCACCACTGAGGTCGTCAATAACTATGATGCTGAACAATACAGATTATCGGACTACTGAGCCTTTTAGTCCGATATTTACACATTTCGGTTCGACCACACACAATTAAAATAAAACTGGGCAAAGTGAGTTTTTCTAATAGGCGACATGTGTTCAAAGAGTGTTGAAGAATGTGTAACGAATGTTCCTTGTTCCTTATTTCAATGTGAGTGCTAATGCGTATTATAAAACAATGTGTTGACGCCTTAAGTATACCATTGCAATAAATTGCAATTGCGCGAGCCAATTCTCGAAATTGTATACGAAGTTTTTCAGGAACTTTCTCAAAGACTGAAAACTTATTGCTCCAACCCTCCCAATTGGTTACGTCCGCACTTGCCAAGTGGAGAAAAATAACGTCTTTTACCCCACCGTTGCGCGTTGGTTTGTTAGTCACCCTAATAAGTTAGCTCGAGTGCGTGCGATTTTGTAGATAAGTGGCTTAAGTTTTTACGCACATTTGTTTTCCTTGAAATTGTACCTTTTATGTAACGTTGGTTCTTTGCTCTATAAAAAGATTTGTGTCCGTCCTTTCGAATCAGTGAGTACACGTTACTTTTGGCACCTTATGTAAATTGAATTGTTTTTTTTATTGAATCATTGCAGTGCGTAAGCCCTCGCAATCTAGGTAATCTTTAACACGCTAACGGCGCTGGAGCCTTAAGAAGCCTCAAAGATTTTCGACGATACCGACTAAATTTTCGTGGCTTAGTTGGTTAGAGCACACCCGTACTGAGGGGTGGGGCCCAGGTTCGAATCTTGCCGAATTCAAATTTTTTTGGGACTTATTTGATTTGTTACATATTATTTGCATAAAAAATGGTAGTTATTTTGAGGTTTTGTAATTTATAATACAAACTCATAGTGCTATATTATCTTAAGATTCAAATTTTTCTTAAGAATATTTATACCCACTGGAAATCTGCATCTCTCACTTGAATAATTCAAAGGAATTCTCTAAACTATTCCCACCAACTGAAACTTCCAACTGGAACTGGAAAATCGTTCGTAGCTTTAGCTGACGTCGTCACACTACAAAGAGAATGTGTTAGTTGAAGTGACAGACACACACTGTACGCTTGTGTTCTATGAATATTTTGACGTGCTAGATTCTAGCTGGGGAGAATATGAATTTGAAATGCTAGGTTAATTTTAAATCCCGCAGTTATAAAGACAGTAAATATTATACTTTTATTTAACTAGCTTACAATCGCTAATTACTTCGCTGTCATGACAGCTATCTAGCTGGATACTTTAACATAAAGTAACCCAGCAGTACTTATTTGTAATATTTTTTTGAAATATACCTACTTCTTCCGACTTACACTTTCAGAAGCAAATTCGTCTTTCTATATTTCAAGAAGTATTTCGTCTCAATGAAAAACATTTCCAAAGATTATCCCTCACCTGCATTAGTAGGTAATGGTGTCATATCAACAACATAGAACTTTTGTGTATGTAGTTTAGGAATACTGTACCAAGATATTTCTCGTAATAGTTTCTAGTGTTACTGACGACAATCCATAATGTAAGTAATGTCTTCCTACTATTAGTTTAATTGTCTGTTTATCCGATGTTTGATTTGTTATTTGTACACTTCCTCAACCTGTTCCAGCGCCTCTCCTATCTATAACTCTAAGGTTTGCTGGAAGAAAACTATTATTAAGGGTTACAGCTTGGCTATGTACATAACGTATTAGATAAGTATTTTTTTTATTTTACATATTAAAACATATTTATTCAGAAAGAAAATAACAATCAAATAACAAATTTAAATTAAAACTAGTATTTACAATAGAAACAATTAAGCTATCTGCAAACTGTTGCAAACAATTTACAGGTAGCTCAACTGATCCATATCAATACCAGTTAGATAAGTTCATATTATGTATGTATATTGTGTACAATAAAGAATAACAGAATCCAAGATGTCTGCGTATGCTTTTATTCTTTATATCCTACTTACCAAGTTACCATTTCTATTGTCTGTAGATCCTTTGTCCATCACATTGATCGCTCCCATGTCAATGCTCCCAGATAAAATAAAACGGTTCTGCTGCGACAACATTTTATTTCTCTCCCCGTATTGGATATTCCATAAAATATCTCCTGATAATGAAGTTAATAATGATGTTTTGCTTTCGAAGAATTTACAAAATTAAAATGAGCGGTTATTTGGCTAAATTCAACCAATTAAAAATCTCGTGTAGGTTTCGTGTTGCTCTGTGATGTTATTTTACTTTTCTCCTTCAAGCTTGTTTATAATATTAATACAACCCTATTGTTTTGCATTTTAGTTGGAATTTCTCAGTCTATTTTAACGCAATCCTACACAAAATAATTCTTTAATGGAGTGCGTCCAATAAAATGTCCACTTAAGGGTGTGTTTAGGTAATGCCAGCTGGAAATAAGCTTTGAAAGACAGACTCAAAGCCAGGGCTTCTAAGTACACGCACACATACAATCGCGAGACCGTTTAAACATGTATTCTATAACTTTCAAGTACCAATCTCCTACGCAAACTAAACTAGGATTCCACTTACCTGAATCCTGCCATTGCTTCTCTGTCATTCCCCTCTACTATTGGTACTACGTCAAACTATAGACGCTTGAAATTCGCATATAGTAAAATAGGTGCATTGTGATTTAATAAGGTTCGAAACAGGGATCCATAGTACATTCATAGAGTGTTAATAAAATTTAACTGCGAAATGTATAAAACCATAAATGTACATATCTTACGCTAGAAGTCCGCCCCGGCTTAGCACGGGTATATTCTACAGCTTATGTTCATCACGGATAATGTAGGATTCTAATGGTGAAAGATTTTTTCAAATCGGTGCAGTAGTTTCGGAGATTAGTCAATGCAAACAAAAAAACAATCAAAACTTTCCTCCTTACAGTATCAGCACAGAAAATAGCCAGTGTCACTAAAGATTACACTAATGATTAAAAAGGATCCTATGCATCCAAATCTGTTGAGGGGTGTAATAAAACACACTGCCGTATCTGCAGTCACTGCAGTAATCCCGTGACCACGGCAGTGTGTAAACCTGTCGAAACGTCGGAAAAAAAAGGTAAAGAAATGCGATAAATACCCGTTAAACAGTATTCATAATTATGTGTTCAGATCGCGTAAGTTTAAAAACATTTATCAAAATAGTTATTAAAAGTTTGCTTTTTATTCATTTTTTTCAGTAAATAAAATAAACTATTTAGAGAGGGAACGATAAAAAGAAAGCGATGGTTTGGTTCCGAATAAAAGTAACTCCATCAAAAAATGTGTGGCATAGTATCGCAGGCAATATATTGAATTATCTGTCACAAATATCTATACAATAAACTTTGCTATAAACACATATTCACATATACCCCGTGGTAAATTCGTATTCACTTTACGAGCGGAACGTGACGTGAAACGAGCTTCAGAATATGAAGTTCGACATTAATTTACCATGAAAACGTTCGAAGAAAGTTATATCAAGCTCTGTTGATACAGTGAATTGTATTTCATAAATTGTTAATCAGATGTTATTGGAGAACAAAAGGAAGCTGCAAAATCATTTCGGATACGCGTTATTTAAGACAACGCGTCTTTTGTTTGACTTGTTGTGTTTATTGAACAGTAATAATGCTTGAATACTCTTCTATCTTACTGGGAAAATTCTATATTAAGTCAAGGTCAATATTTGACTACCAACAAACACGCTATTCTTGGAGACTAGATAGATAGGTAGATACATTTATTTGGTTTTAAAGCCATGCACAGATAAATAAGAAAGAAAATATTAGGTCCTTACATATGAAATTGGCGTTTTGTATGGGAGGAACAAAAAGTCGAATATTTTTTAATATAATATATTTAATTAATCAAAGTATGAACCATTATTTTCTATGCACTTTTGCCATCTTATAGGTAGTTCATTGATCCCTTTACTAAAAAAACCAGTCGGACGGGAATCAATAAAATCTTTGAAGGCGATTTGGACTGCCCCATCGGAGTTGAATTTTTTCCCTTGCAAGAAGTTATCCAAATTTCGAAAAAAATGGTAATCTGTTGGAGCAAGGTCCGGGGAGTACGGAGGATGTCTTAGACTTTCCAATTGAAGCTCTTCTAATTTAGTAGCCGTCTGTTGCGCAGTGTGTGGTCTAGCGTTGTCGTGAAGCAGCAGTGGCGTGGAGCGATTGACCAGCCTAGGTTGTTTAGCCGCTAGCTTTTCCATCATGGTTTGCAATTGCTGACAATAGACATCTAACTCGGACGTGGTTTGCGATGGATCCGCTTCCACAATAGCCTTCAACTCTTCATTATCAACTTGAGTCTCAGGCCGTCCACGGGGCTTGTTCTGCAAGTCGAAATTTCCAGAACGAAAACGTTGGAACCAAAAACGAACTGTGTTTTCTTTTGCAACACGACCGCCATACACATCATTCACCCTTCGAGTTGTTTCCGCAGCACTAGTGCCACGGCGGAACTCGTACTCGTAAATAATGCGATATTTTAAGTTTTCCATTTTGTAAAATGAGTGACGCAAACAGAAAAAAACAGAAGAAAAAAAACAAATGAATGACGATCATCGAAGCACAAATACATGAGTCTATAGCTGTACAAATTTGAATTTGGAATTCCTTACCAAAGAGGAGAAATTTGTGATTAAAGTGGCCAGTACGAAAAACGCCAATTTCATATGTAAGGACCTAATATATCAGAAAATACAGAAGAATGGACTAAATAATTAAAATATGCTAGACAATACACACAGCATCATTTAGCTCCAAGTTAAGCAGAGCTTATGTTATGGTTGCTAGATAATTGATGTACTTCGTATAAGACATAGACTGTTGTTTTTAATTTTATATAGAAAGCACCACTAATATCCGGAACCTTTAATAAATAAATAATAAATAATGCTGGACAATTCACACAACATTATCTAGCCCCAAGCTAAGCAGAGCTTGTGTTATGGGTACTAGATAACTGATATACATAATAATATAATACGATACATAGATATTTTTATTATACATAGAAAACGACCAGAACACCCTGAAGAAATGTCTGCAGATCATACACACATTTGACGACCGATGCGGCGCGGTGGGCGAAGGTCTGCCTGCGACGCAGAAGGTTGCGGGTTCGATTCCCGCCTCGGGACAAATGTGTGTACGATCTGCAGACATTTGTTCAGGGTGTTCTGGTCGTTTTCTATATATAATAAAAAATATCTATCTACGTATTGTATTATATTATGTATATCAGTTATCTAGTACCCATAACACAAGCTCTGCTTAGCTTGGGGCTAGATAATGCTGTGTGAATTGTCCAACATTATTTATTTATTTATTATATAAAAACATCTATCTATCTATTTGTCTCGAGGCGGGAATCGAACCCGCAACCTCCTGCGTCGCAGGCAGGTCGTCGTCATAATATCTACAGAGGTTACAACAAGTTGTCCCGAGGCGGAAATCAAACTCCCGCGTCGAACACCGTGCCAAAGAGGTCAACTGCAGCCGAAATCTTAGCAGTGAAAACATTTAAATATATACATTTTGTTGTGAATGTAATTACAGATCACCAAACTCTTTTTCTTAGAAAAAGAAATAAAATTTACATCCTTCAGTGTCTCACATCAACCCGCTATACCACTGAGGTCGTCATAGTACCACTTATTTGTTCAGAACACGCTCTGAAAAGCTCTCGTTCTAGCTACCGTGATAGAACTCGTAGCTCGTAGAGCGCCTACGGTGTAAACGATAGTCGTAGCGGTGCTACGCCGTAGGCAGAAGTGACACGTTGGAGTAAAAATACTTCTTTGGTTTCTTTGTGGTTTAGTACCGGCTCTCGAGCTATATTTGGGACAAAGGTTGTTGTTTTATTATAAAAATAGCTGACCCGCCTGCGAATTCATTCACGTGAACTTCAGAAATAAGTACCGTATGTAGTGTTGGTTTCCACGTAAACTATGCCGCCAAAGTTATAAAACCAATCCTTAACGATTTTAAGGTTATATGGAAAATCCTATAAATCCTCCTTATTCGATGCTTCGTAGATTTTGTAGTTTCATAGATCTCTTGATATGTCACCCAGTTTTCTGTTCTCTTTTATAAAAATAGATAAAAAAATAACGTTATTTTTTATATCTTTTTATAAATTAGTCAGTAGAATGTTTTTAGTCTATTACTACAAAATACACAGGTTCTTTGAAAATAATAGGAATTGTGGTCATTAGGGATTTAAAACTGCTTCGAATGTCTGGTCTGCAACTATTTTCGACATTCACGATTTCTGATCACTCTTTAAACACAATCATACACGATACAAGATACATTTAGGTCAAGAGAAAAACTGTTAAGGATTGCAGCAATTGGAGACAAAGCGTGGGGACGAGCTGGAATAACCCGATTTTTTCGGTGACATTGACTTTGGAAATACCAATAACTTTTTTTTGCTCACATTTAACTATTCGGAACAATAATATTCCAGAGACCATGGAAAAATATTTCCGAGAAACACGAACAGAATATTCTTATAAAGTGTATTTTTCCTCAAAAACTCTAAGCAAGTCAACTGTAAAACTCGGGTAAGTGTCCCGGGAATCCTATTATAAGCATTACGTACCGGTACGCCAAAAACGGCTCCGGTGTGGAGTCAGGTAAATACATTATATAAACGACGCTACTCCGCTGGCCTTGCACAGTGTGTTGGTTACAGTAGCGCAGCTCAGTTAGTTTGCACTTACTATTGAGTCCAGTCATCTCGGAAGCTCGGGAACTCGGAGCTATGCTCGGAGTTTCTCTGAAGGATAGGATTCGCAAAAAATACATCCAACAGAGAACTAAAGTTATCGACATAGCTTAAAGGGTTAGAAAGCTGAAATAGCAGTGGGCTGGCCATATTAAGAACCGACAACCGCTGGGGTAAAGGTGTTCTTGCTATTTATTAGCAGAAATCTGAATAACTTGAAGTTTCAATATTCACAAAATATGGGGGGCATATTAATCACTAATCTCAATCTCAACAATCTACATTGGTCCACTGCTGGACGCAGGCCTCCTCCGAATAAGCAACTTGTAGGTTTTTAACTCATGGGGGTATTGCCCATAATCCCCACGCTGGGCATTCGGGTTGGGGATTGCAGATCGGTGGTAGATCCATCTGCTAGAGGCGCTGCTACCCGCCACCCGGTGTATGTCCCTAAGTCGCCTCCTACGACACAGGCCAGCACCATACGGCTTCTAAGCCTGACACTAATATTCACCAGAAATAATCTTGCTCATCTCTGAAAACTAATAAAGAACCATTTTTTATAGATCTCCAAGTATTTTACCTTTTAGTTGTATTATGAGTTTTTGCAGCTGGTCCTAAAAAGTAAAATATATTTGTGTAGTTACATTATAACCATGCTTCATTAGTGTGAAAGCTATTTTGAGTTCATTAATACTTTGGCGTTACATACAAATTTTCAAACCTCGAACATTCTGTTTACCTACGCATTCCAAACTCACCAACATACATTTTAGTATAAATGAGCTGCCACCATGAAGCTCTGAACAAAGTAGCCCATACTATGTTCGTAACGCTAATGCAATCAAACATTGTGCTGATTTGTGATTGAGCATCAGCACAATCTACGGATATCTGTGTTTATTTTAAGCTGTGTATAAATATTAACTTGACTAATTTTAAATCATTTTAGAAGCGTTCAATCTCTATACCATCGCAATTTTACATTCTTATCTTTTCATTAGATCACAATTGTTGACGCCGCCCCACATTTTTATCTGTCTTGGGGATACTAAGTACCCATAACACAAGCTACGCTTAGCTTGGGCCTAGATAATGTTGTCTGCATTGTCCATCATCATCGTCTTTTCGAAAGACTTTCCGCTACTCTACGGATAGTTGCGATTATGATGTAACTAATCTTTTAGAACTAAGAATAAAGAAATCAGTCGTTATATAATTTGTTTTTTAAAAGATCCATTATCATGTTTTCCACGAAATGTCCACATATCATTCAATAAATTGGTAACTTTATGTCCTTCCACAGAATTAATTTTACCTATTTGCCGAGTATCATATAGATCTGTTCAAAGCTTAGAGATATACCTATCTAGTCTGTCTGTCTCAATGACAGACAGACTGTTATTTTTTACTATATATTCTATGCTTAGTTCACCTATTTAAATGTGTTACCAACATGAAACACTGAACAACTTGACTTTGGAAATACCAATAACTTTTTTTGCTCACATTTAACTATTCGGAACAATAATATTCCAGAGACCATGGAAAAATATTTCCGAGGAACACGAACAGAATATTCTTAAAGTGTATTTTTCCTCAAAAACTCTAAGCAAGTCAACTGTAAAACTCGGGTAAGTGTCCCGGGAATCCTATTATAAGCATTACGTACCGGTACGCCAAAAACGGCTCCGGTGTGGAGTCAGGTAAATACATTATATAAACGACGCTACTCCGCTGGCCTTGCACAGTGTGTTGGTTACAGTAGCGCAGCTCAGTTAGTTTGCACTTACTATTGAGTCCAGTCATCTCGGAAGCTCGGGAACTCGCAGCTATGCTCGGAGTTTCTCTGAAGGATAGGATTCGCAAAAAATACATCCAACAGAGAACTAAAGTTATCGACATAGCTTAAAGGGTTAGAAAGCTGAAATAGCAGTGGTCTGGCCATATTAAGAACCGACAACCGCTAGGGTAAAGGTGTTCTTGCTATTTATTATCAGAAATCTGAATAACTTGAAGTTTCAATATTCACAAAATATGGGGGGCATATTAATCACTAATCTCAATCTCAACAATCTACATTGGTCCACTGCTGGACGCAGGCCTCCTCCGAATAAGCAACTTGTAGGTTTTTAACTCATGGGGGTATTGCCCATAATCCCCACGCTGTTCATTCGGGTTGGGGATTGCAGATCGGTGGTAGATCCATCTGCTAGAGGCGCTGTTTCCCGCCACCCGGTGTATGTCCCTAAGTCGCCTCTTACGACACAGGCCAGCACCATACGGCTTCTAAACCTGACACTAATATTCACCAGAAATAATCTTGCTCATCTCTGAAAACTAATAAAGAACCATTTTTTATAGATCTCCAAGTATTTTACCTATTAGTTGTATATGAGTTTGGCAGCTGGTCCTAAAAAGTAAAATATATATTATTTGTGTAGTTACATTATAACCATGCTTCATTAGTGTGAAAGCTATTTGGAGTTCATTAATACTTTGGCGTTACATACAAATTTTCAAACCTCGAACATTCTGTTTACCTACGCATTCCAAACTCACCAACATACATTTTAGTATAAATGAGCTGCCACCATGAAGCTCTGAACAAAGTAGCCCATACTATGTTAGTAACGCTAATGCAATTAAACATTGTGCTGTCTGACGCAGTCAATGCGACTGCGTTTTCGGAGATCAGCATCAGCACAATCTACGGATATCTGTGTTTATTTTAAGCTGTGTATAAATATTAACTTGACTAATTTTAAATCATTTTAGAAGCGTTCAATCTCTATACCGTTGCAATTTTACATTCTTATCTTTTCATTAGATCACAATTGTTGACGCCGCCCCATATTTTTCTCTGTCTTGGGGATACTAAGTACCTACCCATAACACAAGCTACGCTTAGCTTGGGCCTAGATAATGCTGTCTGCATTGTCCATCATCATCGTCTTTTCGAAAGACTTTCCGCTACTCTACGGATAGTTGCGATTATGATGTAACTAATCTTTTAGAACTAAGAATAAAGAAATCAGTCGTTATATAATTTGTTTTTTAAAAGATCCATTATCATGTTTTCCACGAAATGTCCACATATCATTCAATAAATTGGTAACTTTATGTCCTTCCACAGAATGAATTTTACCTATTTGCCGAGTATCGTATAGATCTGCTCAAAGCTTAGAGATATACCTATCTAGTCTGTCTGTCTCAATGACAGACAGACTGTTATTTTTTACTATATATTCTATGCTTAGTTCACCTATTTAAATGTGTTACCAACATGAAACACTGAACAAAATCGTCGATACTATGTTCGCGACGCTAATGCAAACAAACCGTATTGGCTGAGTATTCGGGTAACCGCTGCACTCTCCGGCTATTTTGTGCTTATTTCGCGGATACAAAGGGAATTCTATTATAATACTGCTTAATTCAGTTGCTATGCAAAATTGGATACTTTATTTCAAGCTGTGGCTTAGAATTCACAGTCGCAGATAATTTTATTAGCCGCGTGCATAGAATTTGCTCCACCCCAACTCTTCCCGCGGGTGTAGTAATAGGCGACTAAAGGGATATCCACTACAGGGCGGGCAGAGATACGAAGTTGCCCTTGGTGGCCACCAAAATCTATTTTCGTATCTCATCCTAAACTAAATAGAATAAAACCATTACAGAGGCATTAAAAAAAAGCCTTTCATAGGTATCACAAACTGGACGATGGATTTTTGAAAATTCCTGTGTTAAACGGAATAATAAGATAAATTAGGTGGCGGCACCACTTTGGGTGGGGTATGCGCCTTAAAACATCCCTAGAGTCCAGCCTAACGGGATTGGTTGTCAACTAGGCCTAGATCTCAGTAATAAGGGGATTCCTCTTTGTTCTACGAATGTGAAACCATGATTAAGAAAAAAATACAATAAAAAACACGAAAGTGCACTGTTTGCACTTACTTAGTTCAATATCTCAGGAGCAATGCTAAAATTTATATTTTGATTCATAGCTTATACTAATTATTTGGTTCCTAGAACCGGTTTCTTCATAAGTTGTTATGTTTTCTTGTTATTAAGCAAAACCTTGTTTTATTGAACGCCGTTGAAAAATCGTATGCTCTTTTCCGCTGCTATGGACGCAAAATCCTGTCTACCTTTTTCACTATAAGGCGCGTATTGCACTCTCCTAACCACACTCGAACGTTCATAAAATGGCTGCATCGAATTTCTGCTTCGAACCGCACACTGTATCGATAGGTCTCTTGACTCGGAAGGCACGAATGCCAGTGTCAATGCTCTCAATTGATACACTGCGTTGTTGCTTTGATCGTAGTTTTTGATGTTCAATGTTTCGTTGGCTAGATAGTTTTCATTTTGGGAAACATTTATACCGGTTTCTGACCAGATCGATTCCGGTTTGTAATCAATAAATATTCCTAATTACGTATTGTTAGATTGACTTATATGAGTATAAATGTACGAGTCCGTGTAATAAAATACTGAAAAGAGTAATATTTGGATTATAAGGAAATAATTTCACGTGTATATTGAAACTTTATTTGGTAAAACGAGCAGCTAGTTTTAATATGAATGTAAGCGGGAACTGAAAAATAGTTTCCGTTGGAAGTACACCAACTTTTATGCTACCAAATTTTGAAAGTAAAACAGCGTTATTTACTTTTATACTCTTTCTGATTTTGTGTCAACTTAATGATATTTTCTTTTGTTACAGGTAAAAACAGCTCTTTCGACGACTAAAATAAATCAACGTAAAAGTAAGGCATCTAGTATGGAGAGATAAATATATATTTATTTCACTCAACAAGAACAGCACAAACTCAGAATTATAAAAGAGGAATAATAAAATGCCAAAATGGCACCATAATCTACTATACCGTCATCGCCGGGATCTTCATGTCTTGTCTTTCCTTTATTTAATCCATTTTAATCCTCTCAGAAACTCGAAGCGATCACGAGGATAAGAAGGGATCTTATCTTCGTGATCGCTTCGAGTTTCTTGTCCCCCTTGGCAAGACCTATAGAACTATAATATCCCTTCGTCTGAGAACCCCAAAGCATAGAAAATTATTAAAACCAGCCGTTATCATGACTCTTTCACCGTGATCGGGCCCAGATTCTGGAATGCGTTTCCCTACTTTATAAAAGCCAGTCCTTCACTTAGCGTATTTAAGTCAAAGGTAAAGGAGCATTATCTCTCTCTTCAGTCATTGCAGATATTTATAAATAAGTATATTTTTTCATATAATACATATTTATTGCGCTAATGCGTATTGCGAGCACTCATCACTACTCGTCGGTCTGGTCAAAAATACATGAAATTGCTATAAAAGCACGCTCTCAACTGAACACCACATTATCAAACCTTCTTGGTGAATATACCATCTACTCGCAGTAAGCAGTTTTCTTCCACCTTCATCATTCGTACTGCTTTTTTGGAACACGCTTCCTGCTGCTGTTTTTCCGATCAGTTACAACCTGAGTCACATGACAAGAGTGAATAGGTATCTTCTAGACCTACATGATACACCGTCTCGGTTACTGCATCTTAACATCCTTCGTTTGATCACAATCTCACCATCTCACTCAGGTGAGATTGTGGTCAAACGAAGGTCTATTGAATATTAAAAAAATCAGTCAATGGACGTTACATTGATATGTCTTAAGACTTTTTCTCTGGGTACTGCGTTAACGCGCGCGCAGGTGTTTAGGTAAATACCAGTATGTCACGCGATTTGAACATAGCCTTAAAGGCCTAGTTCAATTGCCATATAGCCTATGCCTAGTTAAAGGCATAGTTCAAATGCCATATAGTGTCCCAGCTTTTATATCCTTTACTGGAACATAGCTAAACCAGACATCTATGATTGCTTTTGTATCTCTATCTGATCGATCATGAGGTTTCAAATGGAATTGCATTCGACTCAAGTGATTTTTCTTCGCGAAACGTCGGTATTTTGTAGTTTGAAAATCGGGCTATGGAGTCTTGTGGTAGTGTTGTGTGGTAGGGCAATCTATTTTTCCGATTGCAGTTATAGTTTTTGTTTTTATGAGTAGGTATGGCAGCTAAGCTATCTAAGTATGTATATGTGACTACTAGCTTACCTCATCTATCTAAAATTAGTGTATGTAAACGACTACTTATACTGAAATTTTTGTTGGGAACTTCAATCTGCGCTGACATTTCGTCAAAGAAAACTATACATACATATTCTCTTTATTGCTCGCAAGATAAGTAACATGTCGTTTATTTGAATTATTTAGTGCTGCCCCGAAGGTGTTTGATGCTTTTACATAACCTCAACAGCTTATAATGTTCCACTGCTGGACACAAGCCTCCCCTGATTTTTTTAGCTCATGAGGGGAAATGCCCATAATCCCCAGTTGGGAATAGCAGTTCGTTGGTAGATCTATTCTGGAAGAGGCGCTGCTGCCCGCCCCCCGATGTATGGCCATTAGTCGCCTCTTACGACACCCAAGGGAAGAGTTGGGGTGGTGCAAATTCTACGATGTAATGTGAACAATAGAAAATAGCATGAATATATTTCCCAGAAAAATACCAGATTTGTTTCTATTCTTATCAGAATCATAATAAAAATGAAAATTATGTTAAAACTTCTAAAATTATCCCGCTAAGCGGAAAAGTTTGAAAGTCGTTTTTCAAATCGCTATAAAGATGAACGGATCAAGCCAACTGAATATCTTGAAAACAAACTTAAAGCCGCTGTAAAATGACAAAGCATGTTGGGCTTTTTGTAGAGGTTTTAACAAAAGGTCGTGTTCGAGTGCTTTCAAATTTCGAACGCTGACAGTCACTTCACGTCACAGTGACTTTGAGTAGGTACTACAATAAAATAACACATACGTTTCAATTTGCAATCACAACAAAATATGGTTTTTATGAACGGTGATCTAAGGGCCTATACCTGCCTCAAATTAATTCCATCAGCTCTCCATATCTTCCAAACTACAAAATATATTACTTTGAAATTTATATAATTATGGTAAAGTTCAGAACTTATTCTGTGGACCATATGTTTCAAAAACACGACTCCATAAAATTTTCTCACAAAAATTCTCTTAAAAATTGCAGTCACCCTTAATTTTTTTGCAAAATCTAAATTTCTAAATAAATACAGAAGTTGAGATCTCGCATAGTAATAGAACTAAGTAAAAAGATCATTTGAAATGTTTCGTATTTTTCAAATAATGTCCCAATTAATAGATAATAAGCTATAACTAGATTTTTGGCTTGCATTGCTATGCCCTGTCCTACACTAATGAACTAGAAATCCTATGTCTATCCTTTTCAAAAAAAATTAAGGCTGTATAGGTCCGTGTCGCACTCGATATGTACGGATTGTAACGACACTCCATACATCCAAATATGTTATGACATTTAAAATTTATGATGGAATAAACAACCTCACGTTAATAAGCTCTAAAAACATTACACTCCTATTAAGGCATTAATTATTTATAAATATAGACGTATTAACTTCTGCCCGCCGCCGCATCGCTCAATTTACCGGAGATAAAGAGTATAATGAATAATAAGCTATTTTCCGTTCCCGGGATACAGTCTACCTCCCTGACAAATTTCATTAGGATCCGTTTAGCCGTTAAGGCGTGGAAAGGTAACAGAATAGATTATCCGAGCGTGATCAGAATTAGGTAGAATTATTTTCAACTGAAACAACAACGGTGTGAAATTTACTGTGATAAGGTCCAATTCTGATTAGTCAAAACGCAGATTGTATGAGAAATGTAACGTAAAATATTTACAGAAGATACCGTCCCAACGTGCGGATTGTAACTATTAGTCCTTATTTCAAAGAGATAGTTTAAAACCTCGGTGGCCAGAATGCAGCTGTAGGTAAATCGGTAATTGCATCAACGGAAAAGAAGTGGTTTTTCTCTCCCCCTTCTCCCCCCAGTCCCTACCCTTGCTAAAGAAATCCAATCTGAAGACAAAGGTTACATGAGTCAACCTATTCTCAGATAGATCGATAGTAATTAAGCTATTTGTTCGGTTTTGAAGGTTTAAAACCTTTTGTCATTGATTAAAGATTTTTAATTAGTGAAGGACTGGAAAATGTAGTCTTATTTGTTGTAATGAATTATTTTGTGTTATTTTTTTATAGGTTATTTTTTTATTGAGAGAAAAAAGTGAAAGCCGACAAGGTTTTTAGTATAACTGTACAAGTTATGTAAATGGAATCGTGTTATATAGTAGTATAACTTAGATAGTATAATAATATAGCTTAGGGTTAAAAATATATAACTGAAACGCCACCACCTTAAACAGGGTCAAATATCTCACACAAAATAATAAACCGCGTTCAAATAGTCATTGACAAAACGAAACCAAAACATAAAATAACTGATAAAGTCTGTTATTGCTGTACAACCATCTACTTAAAAAAAGCAATCGAGATCTGTAATCTCAATTGTTTTTTAGGGCTCCGTACCCAAAGGGTAAAACGGGATCCTATTACTAAGACTGCGCTGTCCGTCTGTCTGTCTGTCTATCCGTCTGTCACCAGGCTATATCTCATGAGCCGTGACAGTGAGACAGTTGAAATTTGCACAGATGATGTATTTCTGTTGCCGCTTTATGAACAAATACAATAAAGTAGAATAAAATAAATATTTTAACCCGGTCCCACACAATTAACGTGATTGTTTTGCTCATTTTTGCTCGATATTGATAACGGCAACGGGTAGTCTTTTGAAATATTCACAGAATATTTAGATATTATGAACTTGTATTTTCTTAAAAATTAATAATTAAATTAAAAAAAAAAACAAATAGGGGGCATGCAACAGACATGTTTTTTTTTTTAATTTTATAGACCATGGTACGGAACCTTCGTGCGCGAGTCCTCGCACTTAGCCGGTTTTATTTTAATGTGATCGCTCAGCTTATCAAAGTCCAAAAGTTTCAACTGTTATTGTTTAGTCATGAATCTAGGTCTTGAAAAATACTTTCAATCTTTTAGCAATTTCAGTTTTAACTAAGCCTCTTATTTATCGGACTAGAAGTTAAATTAAACGTCAACTGGATTTTAATAAAATCTGGACTCAGCTTAATTTTAAATTTTAATTCGTTTATCCCATTTTTTTGATAGGTTTACATTTTATGAAACAGTGGTTTTACAACAACGAAATTTAACGCTCAAAAACATCCATGTATGTTAAATCATTGCAGAAATATATATACGACAACGAGGTGTTTTTGTCAAGACACAACTGTTTTACGAGTATGTACATTAGACGTGTGGCTTAGAACTTTTTTTTTTTTATTATCCTGAGGGAAATGCGCACGCATATCGCACTGCCACGGGGAGACAGTACGATTATGTGGGACTCCAACCCACTAAAACCCTCAGGGTGTTTCCGTCTCTGCCGCTTGTGGTGGGAACATGGGAACGTTTTATTATCTCATCCACGAACCCACCACGGCTGCCCGATGTCGAGCCCCCCTCTCAATGGGGGGTGTAAAGCACCCCCCTTTGCAACACGCCAGAAACACGTGACGTGCCGCGACCACCTCGGGGACCTTACCTTACCTTACCAAAAGGGCGCCGAACGACCCCGTGTCCAGACGCCCTAGGTCCCCCTGCGACGGGTCAGTCAAGTGGCCCCGCCGCCTGCCACACGGTCGCAGAGGATAGGGAGAGCGGCTCTCGCAATACCGACACTCCTCCTCCCCTGCGACCCCACCGCGTCCGCCATCGAACGGTGGCGACCCCGCCAAGGCCGCGGAAGGCAGGGAGAGCGGTGCACCGCAATACCGGCACTCCTCTCCCGCCGCGGCCTCCACCTCCCTGCGGCCATGCTGCCCATACAGCACAGCCGCCCGCCTCAGTCACGGCGCCGCCCATACAGCACCGCAACCTACTACCACTCCAACTGGGTTTAGAGCGCAAAACCCAGAGGAGCGGTCCGTCTCGGGGCCGGCCATGTCGCCCTCTGCGTTGGCACGGCCCCATGGGTTCCTCTTAGCTTCACCGCGGGTGACCAGTCCGCGATTACTAAGCCCCCCCGCCCCGGCAAGGCTGGAACCCTTCGGGGGGGGGGGGGGCTTAGAACTTGCCCCAACTCTTCCCGTGGGTGTCGTAAGAGGCGACTAAGGGACATACACCCGGGGACGGGCAGCAGCGCCTCTTGCACAATATATCTACCACCAAACTGCGATCCCCAACCCGCATGCCATGCGTGGGGATTATGCGCATTACCCCCTTGAGCTAAAAAAATCAGGGGGGGGCCTGCGTCTAGCAGTAGACCATCATAGCCTGTTGAGGTTAAGGTTTACTCTATATAAGAAAAAAACTAAAAATATATTATTAAGATATGATCGTTATAGTTCACATAAAAACAAAATAAATTTTAAAACAATTTAAAATTTACCACCATGAAACAGTAGGTGGTGATGCGTCTGACGGCTGTGTAGACAAATCATAAAGTATCAACTCTCATCAGCAACGTCAGCGCATTTGGTTAGTTACCCCAACCAACTGACATAATAACCACAGTGCAATATGATGTCCACTGCGTCCAGCGTTTTCGCCAAATAACGCACGCAAATGGAAATGGAAAGTTTAAATGAATTTTTAAAGCACTACGCAGAATAAAAAAAAATATTTTTTAAGTGGTTCATTAGCACCATAGAATCTAATTGAGACACTTTTCAAAATGGGTGTAAAGTAAGTCAAAACTCAGCAAAACTCAGCTGATTATGAATAATGATACAGAATTATTATGATACAGTTCCGCGTATTTCGAGGAGGCAGGTTGGTTTACAGTGTAGATACGTCGACTGCAGGCAGCTGCTGTCAAACTTTTAATGACGAGGGTCGAAGGGGTGGCTTATACAGGATGCAAATTAAGTTGATTAAATGTAAAATACATACATTTTCCTCTGCAGGTTAAAATTTAGCTTTTTTATTATTTCCTTGAATAATATAGAAGGAAGTCCTTTTTATCTAGGCTTTTCAAAAAAAACAAAAAATAATTTATGTATGTAACTCATAACTTACTCTCAAAATACTGTAAAACTAATGTATTACGCATGGGTTTTTTAATATATTTTACGCGATATCTGATTTTTAATCTATGTAGCATACATACATTTTCCTCTACAGATTAAAATTAACTTTTTTGTATTTCCTTGACTAAGGTAATAGGGAATCCTTTTTATCCAAGGCCCATCAAACATCTTGTAAATATAACACAAAACAATTTATGTAACTCAATATAATTTTCACTCATAATACTGTAAAGCTAATGTATTACGCATGGGTTTTCTCAGTATATTATTACTCGATATCTAATATGCGTTGTTCCAAATCCACACGCTAGAGGCGCTGTGCTAAATCCTATAGATAAATCAGACGTCACGATAACTTCTCAAAAATATCGTTTTCAGGGTTTTGCCTCAGCAAATTGTTAGCCCAGATTATAAATATGAAGCCATCCTAGATTACATCTGAAAATCTGTAACATTTAAAATTTCTAGGAGATCTAACTAATAACTTAGAATTTAGCTAAATGTAGAAAATATTACCTAAGTTCCAATTACTTCGCAAAACGCCTTGCAAAAATGAGGTTTTTGGGATTTATTATTATTGTATTGAATTCTACAAAAATTACGAATGTGTATTATAAAGATATGATGTTTTTTTCTTTTTCATCTGGAGTTATATATATATTTTGTGTAAAACGCCAAAACGCCCTGCTTTTTGAAAGTGTTTTTCTAAAGTGATTTATTATAAAACTACACAAAATAATGAAAAAAGAGGTAGTAGAGATAGTTATTAGTTATTTGTTTAAACAATGTGGTATTTTTCATCACTTAAATCGTATGCACTTTATAGGAAAAAACAAACTGTAAAAGCTGTTCGTTCAAGTAAGGCATCACTGACACCTCTTAACTAAATCTAGAAAATATAAAAGTAAGTAGCAACGGCGATGTTGATGTGTTTAGGCTAGTTCAAAAAATTACTCTTTACTGTTATAATAATACAGCAAAATGACATTAAAATAAACTAAAAACAAAGGCTCGTTTTTTTTTCGTCAGAAATTTGAATACTTGTTCGACTCACATTTTCTAGGAATTGTTAAAAAGGTACAAGTTTAAACAAACACTAGTAACACAAAAGCCCACAAAAATAACTCTACGCAACCGGAGCGTAGTAATTTTTAAAGCAAACTTGTATTTAATTCTGCGAAGTGACCCTACAAACTAAGAGACCTACATATATAAACTTTCACGTTTACCGTGTCCCAGCGGCTTCATTCCACTGCCCATTGTTGAAACATGAAAAGGTTAGGTACCTCGGAATACATGAATACGTAATTATTCAAACTCCAGTTTCGGCCCAGGGAACATTTCTTGCATTTCGAATGAATGGGTGGATGATGTTCATTCATTCGTTCAGTCGTTCAATGTGAATATTTCAGAATGGACTATTATTTTCAGTCGTTCTCATTACTGGTTGTAAAATATTTCGCATTATTTGTATTGTGCTACAATAAGTAATTGTGCGTGGCTGTATTTTTGTTGTGATTACGACTTATTTTATGTTTTTCTTTTCGTATAATTTACAGGGTCCGTGCCCACTCGGCCCGCTTACACTGCTAACTTATGTTTCAGCATCAAAGATGTCAAATTGATAGGCTGATCAGCTAATGCACTACTTTATTTAGTACTATACTTATTAAGTTGGTACAAATATGTTTATAAGCTCTGTTGTAATGTGTTATTGCTAGTTATCTAGTACCCATAACACAAGCTCTGCTTAGCTTGGGGCTAGATATTGCTGTGTGAATTGTCCAGTATTATTTATTTATTATTGTACAACATAAAACAAAGCAATGAATAATAATTCATTGCTTTGTTTTATGTAAGTAACACAGTCAATACTATTCAATTCAATAACGTTTATTTCTATAAGCTTACAAAATAAGCACATACATAGACAAGTGAAAATTTGTACCACAAACAGCTTTATAAATAGTAATTATTCTCAAATAATGTAAAAATAATTTTAATACCAACATTCAAGGCGTATTTTGCATCTTTGTTTTTAGGCCTAAACACACTTTTGAAAAGATTGTGTCCTTAGCTCCTCGCTTTTTATAACAAGAACTTCGTTTGACTACAATTGTGGTCGTCGGAAAACGGAGGAAGGTCCGTAAGGTCTCTCCATATCATATTTCCATATTCCTTATGCCGGTACCTGCAGGGTAACCAATTTATTATTCAAACTATTCCTACATATTCTAAGCCCTTATGCTATCAAACCCTTTGCAAGGGAGATTTGCAGACAAAGGGATTGATTTTAAAGTATCTTATGAATACATCAAGCTATGTGTAAAGTGGCTGGGCCTTTTTAATGTTATTTACAAAGACATTGAACCTGCAAATGGTTTTTTATTAAAGTTCAAAGTAAAAACAGGTCCTAGAATTAAATGTTATTGGTCGTCTTAGCACAAATTCTAAAGTAGTTAGTTTATTTACCAAAATATATACCTACAAGAGTAGAACAGGTGAATTTTAAGGATACTCATGAATAAAACAATAATTGATGGATGTTTATTAGTATGAAAATTGGAAATTGTTATGAAACACAAAATTAAAGTAAAGTAAAAAGGTTTTAGTTGTGTCACAATAATAAACACAAAGGAAAAAGAAAATAAAATCGTAACATAAGACAAATTAGTGATAAAAAAGGGGCATCGCTCAGCATGTGCCCAGAAGCGATACATATCGCTAACACGCGCTGGTTTTATGCGACTCCCAGTGTGCTCAAACAGCGGCTCCGCTGTGACACGCGCTTCAAACAGAGATAGGTAAATAATTTATATAAAGTACATGAACTCTTTGACATGTAACGTATAAAATACAAAGTTTGTACACTACTTCGTATTTACAATTACAAGAGGTAAAACTACAAGTTAGGAAATAGGTAAGATGGGCTTATAACTACTAAATAAAAACTATAGTAAAAATATAAACCAGAGATAAAATGTTGTGTGAAATGTAAAAAAATTGTAGAATTCCGTTCTATCGTAAACATAGTTACAATTTTATGGTACTCTAAAACGCTATAAAACTAAACTGACGCACAGAACGAATGTCACCTAGATTATTTATGACAGTTTAAGAAGTTTCGTAAAGATTATTTAAAAGAATAAATGGATTTTGGAGGAGGTAAATTGTTTCAGCATTTTGTGGCAGCAGACTGGAAGCTGCCATGAAAAGCAGACGTTCTGTGGTATGACCAAATTAAGCGGGTGGCAAAACTAACATGTCGGTCCGAGAAGTTAAGCTTCTCGAATAGGTACGACGTTAGTTGAAATTTGGCAATTTCAAAAAGCAAAGCTGCGAAATAAATATAACGTTGTGAAATTCAAGTAATGATTTAAGAGACCATCAGAGTTAATACCTATAATGTATAAGGTGAGATGTGGACTCGGCGAGGTATTGGGAAGCAAAAATGAACTCATGCATTTTGTAGGTGAAATTCTCACATCAAAATACACAACCCTCCGACATAAATACAAAAGTTCAAAATATCTAATTCATTACTGTAGGTATCTTATTTCTGAAAGTAGGAATAACACCCGTATGACAACGTAAGCTCGTATAAATAATTTGCATCGCAAACCCAACCTTATTCTCACAACACAAGATTATTTTTATGTCTTGTATGTTCTTCAGGAAGGCTTAACCTTAAGGTTTCTTGAGATTAAATGGAGCGGGAATCTTTATTAGACTGTACTTAACTGCTTTGGAATACTTACTCTCAGATATGAGCGGATTTTCTAATTGAATATTTACTCTATTTTCCAACATAATGTATACAGAAATTTACAATCAAATTATAGAAACAAATTAGAACGTGTATTTAAAATTGAAACAGTTAAGCTCTGCAAAGTGTTGCAAACAATCTACAGATAGCTCAACTGATCCATATCATTACCAGTCGAAAGCGTCTCGAATACGCTGGCTGCATTGCCCCGCTGTATGGCAATGCTGATGCCCTGCGCCAGATACTCACCAGCTCTCGGGTCACGCGCCGCACATTATGTACATGTATTTTAAATACAAATAAAATTAAAATGGTACGGCTATTTAACAAATAACTACTCCTAGTTTGTTTAATAACTACTTTTGTTAAATAACTACATACTCCTTTTTTTTTGACGCATCGGTCGTCAAAAAAGTGGCGCGGTGGGCGAAGGTCTGCCTGCGACGCCGAAGATTGCGGGTTCGATTCCCGTCTCGGAACAAATGTGTGTACGATCTGCAGACAGACAGTTCAGGGTGTTCTGGTCGTTTTCTTTATATAATAAAAAATATCTATCTATGTAATTGTATTATATTATGTGTATCAGTTATCTAGTACAAATAACACAAGCTCTGCTTAGCTTGGGGCTAGATAATGCTGTGTGAATTGTCCAGCATTATTTATTATTATTATTATTATTTATAGTTACGAAAACACCTAGAGTAAAATAAAATAAATAAATAAAATAGAGCAAGCATTCTTGGAAGAGACAGATTCATAGTAAAAATTGACATTTACCTTCTCTTCTGATAACTCATTTACGATTAGTATTTTACTACGTCATTAACAAGTAAAATGTTAAGATACCTGTTGAGCTTGTCTTACTCAATATTTAACCGTAAAAATTTACGGACTGCCTGAATCTTTAAAAATAGCACAAGCTTCGCCCCAAGCTTCAGTCATTAAAAGGGGTTAAAACTCATTATAACTGAGAATCTCAAATGATACGGGTGTATTCATAAACAACCATGAAATGAAAAAGGAAATAGCAAGACTCAAACGAGAATAATTATGGACTCCGCGCGGATTGGTCTCAATTAACCAACAAGAAAAACCTGCTTGTTATTGCTGGTAAAATACAATACCAGTCAAAGAGAGAGAGAGAGAGTTTGTCAATCTATTTCTCATTACAAAAACTACCAGCAATACAGTTATAAATTAAAACAATGTTAGTAAAAATCGAGCGAATAATTTAAGTTCTGTACAACAAAGAATTAATTGGATCATTATTTTAATATTAGCTTTCATGCGATTCTATCAAAAATGATGGCTATTATCTAAAGGTTTCTACACACCAAAGTCAGTAACGCCGATGTTGCCTGTAGAATGATGTCGGCAACATTATTTCAAAAAATTATGTCGTCAATTTTGGCGGCTTGTACGAATCTATTTTGGCGGCATGACCACACGACCACGCGACAATTATCAGTTACATTTCCGCGACACTCAGTGTCGTCAATATCTGAAGTTGATGATGTCGTGCCGTCGAAAATATTTACCATCCAACACAACCTCGGCGGCTTTGCTTTATTGACTCATAGATGTGAAGCCACCAACATGTCACTTGTTATGCCACCACCATCCAAGCCGCCAGGCTGTACCGGTAGGATTGGCGACTTTGGTGGATTCCATGAGGCTAGGTTAGATGAACCCATCTTCGCGGATTCCTTTTCCTCTCGCCCTTGCCAAAACTGAACCTCTTGCATAAAAGGGGGTCTGAAATAGGTATCCTTTGTCACGCTGTTGATCATTTCACAGCACCATTGTCTTAGGATCTTCATAAATCTCTTTGTCATCATTATTAAGAGGAAACCTCAAGTTTAAATATTTTACGCAAGGAAAAGAAACGTTTTTAGAGTCATCAACATTAACAGTTATTTTATTATGGTTACACTAAAAAGAACTATAGAGTATTTGCATAGTTTTTTTTATTTTTATTAATTGATTACTTATGTTATTTCATTAGTCTTGTCTTGAAGCAAACCAGATTGTAATTGCCGGGAAAAACAGCAGCGGGAGCGTGTTCCAAACCCCAGCGGTACGAATGATGAAGGTGTAGGAAAACCGCTTTAGTGCGAGTGGACGGTATATCCACCAAGAAGGGGTGGTAATGCGTTGTGCGTCTTCTAGATTTATATAATGTTTTCAATCTTGACACTACACGTCTCTCTATCTGTAGATTCTTTCATCAATGAAGCGATTAATTTAGTGGAATTCAGCCCCTGTTGTTGTCGATTCTCGTCATAACGAGACCATAATCACTGTTACTCAGTGGAAATTCTATCCAGAAAAGCCACGAAATACGAATATAAATACACAATTATTAACTTTAGTAATTAGTATGAAATGTAGAGCCTTACTAAAGGCTCAATAGGTCGACGGCATTAGTTACTATTAGTTACCCGGACTTCTTATACATTACTAATTTAAGGCTAGGTAGTTTTAAAGCCAAGTTAGGGTAAATGTGTTCTTGAGTGGAGACCACGACTATATAAACGTAGTGTAGGACGCTCTCCGGCCAGGTGGGATGACAACCTGCGAAACACTGCAGGCAGATGCTGGATACGTCAAGCTGAAGACAAGGCGCTATGGTGCTCATAAGGGGTGGCCTGTGTCTATTGTCCAGCAGTAGAATAAAATAGGCTGATGATGATGATGATCACTCTCCAAGCAGCATACGAAAACGTCATCTCATTTCCACTTGAAACTAACAAAGCTAACGTAAGCAAACTATAAGGTTATGCCGTAGGCACAATTCCGCGTCTTATAGGGCCCATTGTAACAATGCCAGGCAGAATCAACCTGCCGTGCTAAACTAAGCTCAGATCACACGTATCCGTTTTCATTTCGTAGCTACAATTAATTACTATATGTAATAAAATTCATTACTACTTGTAATAAATTGTATGAATATATGTAACTAGTGGTCCGCCCCAGCTTTGCTATATTCTATAGCCTATGTTCATCGTGGATAATGTAGAATATTAATTATGAAAGAATTATTCAAATCGGTCCAGTAGTTTTGGAGCCTATTCAATTCAAGCAAACAAACAAATCTTTACTCATTATAATATTAGTATCAGATGAGTTTCACAGGACACATAAATACGTCTACTGCTGGACACGCCTCCCCAAAACATGGGGATTGCCATAATCACCACGCTTGGCAGGCGGATTGGTGACCGCAGTAGAGGTGTTTAACACCTCTACTACCCCGTACTACACCGTACACAGATGAAAGCTGCAGCTTTTTACAGACCGAGTTGAAAAAGTCGATTTTTACACCGCGACCGCTACGGTAAACTTTTGCTTAAATTAAGTGATTAAATTTTTCTGTGACGCTTTTCGCAATATGTAGGTGTGTAAATGTTTTAAATAAATAAGACACCGCGTGAGTTTAGGCCTGGTATAAGTTGTTCCTGGTTAAAGCTGGCCATTGGCTCCTTGAGCTCTACGTTTTTTCTAATCCTTTAGACCCCGGGACCTCGTGTGGAATCCGCCGCGCCGGCTCCTGGCCCTTAGCCTGACCGCGTCCCGGGGGTGGTCACTACTCAGGTCGAATCCTGAGCCGACCGAGGACACTGAGAGGCTCGCGAGTCCTACGTTTTACTACCTCCGTTCACTACTCTACATACAATAATAACATTACAGTGTAAATGCAGCTATAATAGTTTTATTTTTTAATAGCTGTATATTTATTATAGCAGCTAGCATAGGTACAATGTGAAAGTCTGTTTGAATGTTTATTACCATTTCAAATGAATTGCAAAGGAAAAATGAAAAAAGAACGAAAAATCTCTGACCAAAAATATAATCTCAATGCCATTTAGTCGGGGGGTTAATGTGTGTGTATGTATGTGAGTGTGTGAAGTATTACTTTTCGTAGTGACGCGATGTTTAAATTGCGACGCGATGAAAAGTTGCGAAGTTTCACCGCACCGAACCGTATGTATGTAGCTGTCACCTCTAACCCAGTTTCAGGTTCTTGATTCCTTGATGTGTGCTGTGTTGTACGACGGAGCTATCTCGTGCAGCTTTACTGCTGTGTTTACTTAGTTGTTTTACTTGGGGACTACTTAACTTAATGTTATTCTTGATGGAAAACTTGCTAGGTAGATAATTATATAAATTACTAGTTCCTGCCAACGGCTTTGCATGCTCTTCTCTGGAACACAAAGTATCCTATGTCTGTCCTCGGGTCTACCCTACCAAATTTAATTGAGTAACTTAAGCCGCTTAGAAGTGAAAACGTAACAGGCAGGCAAACAAAGTTACTTTCGTTTTTATACTATTTTGGGATCCTGGACATTTCGATCAGTTTCTTCAGTATCATCTGACACTAAAGTAGATAGAGCTTTTGTCATACATGTGGATACCATTATGTGCTAACCAGATATTTGTAACGTACCTACATGATACTACACACCCAGACCCGGAATAAATAACTGCATCAAAATATGTCATCATATGCGGGAATCGAACCCGCAACATTCAGCGACTTAGGTCGTCCACATAAATCGCCAAGATTGTCTAAAGGTCTGTCTCACACACATAGGATCAATCTTGCTGATGAGTTGTCAATTGGCTCAGATTATGATGTCGAAATTATTCCCTCGAAGAATAAGTCGACAAGGTTCCTATCCTAAATAATAAGCCATTTCTTATGCCTACTTTCATACACAAGTATAACCAAACGAAAATACTTTTAATATTGGATCTCCAAAAATATCTCCATATGAATGCACGAAATATTTCATAAAACGTAACAAAGGATAATGGGGTTAATGCGTGCTACGTGATAGCAACGTGATTTCAATTTACGTGCAACTCCGTCGCTATAAAGAGCGAGAATTTTCCACCTTTATATTTTACGCTTCATTATACGTTACAAAATGTGACGTCACGACTCAATACCTACAATTTCCCGAAGTCACGACTTTTACGCAGAACACAAAATAGTAAAAAATCTCCAACAAAACAGTAGCATATCCGTTGCCAGCGCCAAAAACACGGAACGCAAAAAATGGCAAATCAATGTTTTTGAGAAAACCTTTATAGTTCAAACTGAAAAATTCAATGGAAATTTGCAACCGTATTTCCATTTTAAAGTTCAAAGCACAGGCGCTGGGCGCATCAGCCTATTGTCTGCGTCATGGTATCGTATCGGACGCAACGTTGAACGGAACGTTAGTCGCTCGCCGACCGCGACACGGAACAAGCGCTTCCACTTATAAAAACTTCTCATTTCAAAATTTTCAAATATTTTTTTAGAAATCATGGATTCTGATTTTGGAAAGTCTGCGTGTTTGTGTAACTCATTTGTTTTTTGTTAGGTACTTACTTTTAAAATAAATTTGAAATTCGAACGATTTGAAATAATGTCATCGATTTGTTTGTTAGTTATTAAAGTGCCGTGTTGTGTTGAAATTATCTTTTTAAATTCAACAAGTGATTCCCAAACTTCGGGATTGTTAAGGAAACCCTTGCCAATTTAAAATGGAATCCTGAGGGACAGTGACGAAAATAATTTCTTGCAAATTCCTAAAATACTTCCAAAGCTTTTCAGTTATTTTGGTAACTTTAATAATTAAAGTGCTTGCAAATGTTTCTTACGAGTTCAGAGCTGTAATAAAAGGTGAGTAAAACGGTTACCTTAAGGTAAAGTCAAGTATGAACACTTGTTGAGGAAAATCCATCTTTCCGTATAAATTTACGATTTTCGCTGCCCAAGTCTCAAGCCTAGCTTTATGCAAATCGAGGGATCTCTATCGAGTTGCTAGTAAAAGTAAAATAAAAATGGATCAAAGACTCCCCGTCTTTGATACATTTTTATTTTCGGTTACTTTGACAGTTGTATCGCAAAGAATTATTATTATGTTATACTTTGTGAGGTTAACCTATTTTTTTTTCAATTTTTTTAGCTAAGTACACGGCTGTCGAAAAGCGTAGTGAAATGTTTTCATTTACTTAGAAATATCTGATTTTATTTTCGCCATAACTTTATATGACCGAACAGATTTTGATGTATGATAAATCTTCAGAATCCTTACACCTCGAGTGACGATGGCTATAAGTACATTATAAAATAATAATAATAATGCTGGACAATTCACACTGCATCATCTAGCCCCAATCTAAGCAAAGCTTGTGTTATGGGTACTAGATAACTGATATACATAATATAATACAATTCATGGATATTTTTTTTATTATACACATAGACAACGATCAAAACACCCTAAACAAATGTCTGCAGATCGTACACACATTTTTCCCGAGGCGGGATTCGAACCCGCAACCTCGCTTTGTAGACAGACTTTCGCCTACCGCGCCACAGAGGTCGTCATGTTTTTCAGAAAAAAAAGCTTATTAATTAATAAGCAATTTTTTGCGTTTTTTTATCGTACGTTAAATAAATTATGTATACATTTATTACTCAGGTATTATATACAGTTAACGGTACAGTTAAGTAACGTTAAACTGAACGGTTAACGTTTAATGTTCTGTAAGCCCGATGTAAACCTGCCTTAACCCGTGACGTTTCACCCCGTAAGGATTAATGGGTGACGTATTAATTCCGCAAAATACCTAAATCGGTTTGCTGTAAACTAAAGGGTTATGAATGGGTCAAAATTTTATTAGCACATTGTTTATAATGATCTTATACTTAGCTAATAATATTATGTCTTTAACGAGCCAATTCTTAGAGATGAGAAGTTTGACGAACTATTCTATAATAAATAAATAAAATATGGACAGTAATTATGATTGACTAGCTGGCGTGGCAAGCTTCGTCCCGTCCTAAAATCAGAAAAGACGTTACACATGAAAATTTTATGAATAAATAACAATTTTCTTCATTTTGTTTCCCCTCGTGAATTCTTCATATTTTTAATGAGTTATTGTGCTATTTGGGATGAAGTAAAATTGAACAAATCAAAGATCACGAAAATCAGTCCAGTCGTTATTGAGTTATAAATAGTGTAGTATAACTAAGACGACTTAGTTTTATATAGTATCTATAAATCGATGTGCCAAAAGTTTTCAAAACACTCTACCTCAACCTCAACAGCCCAAAATGGTCCACTGCTGGACGCAGGCCTCCCCTGATACGTTTATCTCATGGGGGGCATTGCCCATATTCTCCCCACTGGGTTGGGGATCGCAGTTCAGTGGTAGATCTATTCTGCAAGAGGCGCTGCTGCCCGCCCCCGGTGTATTACCTTTGTCGTCTCTCATGATACCCACGGGAAGAGTTAGGGTGGTTCAAATTCTAAGCCGGCACCTCACGGCTGGCAAAACACTGTAACCACGCTAAAACCTGGATCGCAGAAACTTCAGTAAAAATGTAGTTATTGTTAGTTCTATATTCAGTTTTCAATCGTGTGACATTTTACCCAGTCGGGATTAATTGGGGACGCGTTAATTCCGCAAAATACCTGCCTCGGCGTGAAACTAAAGGGTTGTGGGTCGGGTGGGTAAAGTGGGTCAAATGGTTGGTTATAGAGACAGGATCGTCACTGGCTCATTGATTTTAGATTTATTTGATTTTAAAGTAATTTTTATCAAACAGTCGTTCAACACTATGACTGCCGCCGGCGGATGTCAGCTTGTACCTCAGCGACAATGCGCTACTTCGGGTCGTGGATGTTGCTGAAGCTGAGCAGGTAGTGAACGCTATAATTATACATTTTTTTAAACATATTTTATAAATCTATCTTGAGAAAATCTTTACCACGGTGGTTTTGAACATAAACTTGGCTTGTTTCTAACAACCGCTTGTTAGAAATGCGTCACTCAAATCGACTACGTCGGATATCCATATCATCCAACCTAGATAGATAGAAGATGCTTTTTTGCACACATAATATACATAACAAACAAAAATAAAAAAAATAAAAAACAAATATGTAACAATTGGCGGTCTTATCGCTCAAGAGCGAACATACTGACTTTTTAACTTTGAAATGAATAAGTATATTTGATAAAGTTTAGGACTTATTCTATCTGTTATAATGTATCGAAAATATCATTATATAAAAATTTCTTGATAGAAAGGAATCGCAAAACCTTAAATTTTTACTAAACCCTAATTTCTCAATATATATTGCAGTTAAGATCTGGATAATAAGCATGGGGAAAAAAACACAAAAATGTATCTCGCGCCAACCCGCGACTTAAAAGCACAAGAAAGATTAAGGTTAAGACTTTGGAAAAAAGCATAAGGAAATAAAGAGGAAAAAAAAAAGATTAAAAAAAATGAAAAAAAAAAGATGAAGAAAAAAGAAAGGAAGATTAAAATATATTAATATAAGTATGCACCTACCTAAACAATATCGACACGACCATTTGCAAATTGCACTGATCGCTTATATGAATTAAACTAAACAGCTGCATGCAAAATGTTAGCCTACAAATGTCTCCGATCCATATCGGAGGAAAAAAGGCGGAACAAACAAACAAACAAAAAAAACAAGGTTAAGACTTTCTCAATTACCTAACGCAAACAAGAGACCTTTGAAAAATATAAATATTGAAATCTGATAACGCTATAAACATCGAGGCTGTGAATAAATTGTACCATAGTAGATTCTTCCCTAGTATTTTTTTATTATAATATAAGACGCACTGTCGTCGCCTACTACTCGTAAAAACGAAAAATCGTTTACTCTTCGACAGAAGTTCTTTTAAACAAATTATCATTGCCAGGTCCCGTCAATTTCGAAGTTTTAATCATACATTATTAATATGTCTATAAGATCAATACCTGCAACCACTAGGCCACTGCTGAACCTCCTCCCCCTTGTGGACTTTATCATATGAGAGTTAATATCCTTTTTGTCACACACTTGGCAAGCGGGTCGGGGCAGTTCGGAGGCAAAAATGTTCTGCAGGAGGCACTGCTACCCGCCCTTTAGTGCTTGTTAAATATTTACCTCATCATCATCATCCACAACCTGACTTCACCCACAATTGGTTCCCACACCCACAATTGGTTCACTCCACACGGTTCAGAGAGCCTACTCGTAAAAACGAAATCGAAGTTTCTGATTAGTTTTTGCTCACACGCTAATGCTATTTAGGTGACATAAGAGACGGTTTGGCTTGAAAACGAATCCGAATCTTCGATTTTGGTTTTCCGAGTAGGCAACCTGCCCTCCTATCACGGGGATTGTTGTCTAAGGTAAAATAGAGAAAAATTGCGTGATTTTGTCATAGAATGCGTAAGTTATTTGAAGAGCACTTCTTAAACTTCTAAAATTTACGCAATGTATCGCGATGCGATGTCATTATTGTCTATTCCACCCTAGAGAACAATCCCCGTGCTAGGGAGGCTGGTTTCTTATCCAGGTTCTTATTATTTACCTACATTTTAATATTAATTTTTATACGTAGCTATGTATAATCTATTGTAAGGCATTCAAGTTCACACTCTGTAAGCCTGCTTGACGTTTGGCCGGTCACGATGAATGGCCGACATTATAATTCCGCACAATGCCTGCGTTCGGTATCGGGATTTATAGCTTGGTAACCACGAAACAGGTGTATGTACAGGTATTTATAGGCTACCTGGATGATGGTTTTCCTTTGTGCCCTGTCAGTTATTTGTTTAGTAGATAATCATCATCATCATAAGCCTATATTAGTCCACTGGACATAATGCCTCCCCTAATGAGCGCTACAGCGCCCTGTCTTCAGCTTGCCGCATCCAGCATCTGCCAGCATTCTTTCGCAAATCGTCATCCCAACTAATCGGAGGACGTCGTAAACTATGTACGTTTGCCGAGTCGCGGTCTCGACTCAAGAACACGTTTACCCCAGCGGTTTTCGGTTCTTCTCGACATATGGCCAGCCTACTGCCACTTCAGCTTGCCAATCCTTTGAGCTATGTCGATAACCTTGGTTCTCTGCCGGATGTATTCGTTGCGAATCCTATCATTCAGAGAAACCCCGAGCATAGCTCTCTCCATAGCTTGCTGGGCAACTTTAAACTGCCGGACTAGCCCTACGGTGAGTGTCTACTACTCCGACGAACTGAGAACTGAAAAACGAAAAAAAATATTTTTCATATAACTACTGTCTACAATCTGTCATATCTTTTTTTTAGAATAGATTTTGGATAAATCTGTGGTTTTGGTTTATAAGTTGCTATGTAGCATTGGGGCCCTTAGAAAATTTAACCCAAGATTGGGCCATAGTCCAGCTCGTAAGTTGCTCCTGGTGGCCTGGCCATAGACCAAAATAAAAGTTACGAGTAAAACAACTAGGTACATAATAATAAAATCTAGCTCGTTCTGGAATCTAAGGCTCTTAAGAAATAGGTACACGTAGGCTTTATACAATAGGTACATACAAAATTTTCCTAGAACCTACGAAATTCACAGGTGTATTATACAATTCTAACCACCTGAAGTGCGAGCTTCACACCTTTACAGTAGGTCCATTATTCAATGTATTCGCTACCGCAAGATAAATGGTAGGTACCAACTCGAGCACACAATATCTCGTGGGTGTATCAGGATTGAATGTCTACATTGAACAATAGCTTTATGTTCTCGTAATACAGTTCTGTTTTGTAATAAATTTCAAATACCTGTGATTGGAACAAAAGGCAATTAATTATTTATAGCGTTGCTTTTGCCTAAAAGCTTTATTAATTATCTCAGGCCAAGTAGCAACACTGTGTTCTGTTATAAAATAAAAGAGGTTTTATTCATCCATAACATTTCTCTTTCGAGAAATATTTAAATATACTTACTTATGGTAAGTTAAGATTTAAGATAAGCCCATTATCCGAATTCTTTTAGTTACTTACTCAGACACTTTACTCATCATCATCATCACGATCAACCTGTTACAGCTGGACATAGGCCTTCCCTTATGAGCGCGTAGATTTAAGGATAGGAAGCTTATCAACATCTACTGATAAAATACCGGAACCGCAATCTTTAACGCTCGTTTTCCATTATTTTATTTGTTTATTTCACTCAGAAATTTATTTTATTTGTTAAGTTTCCACGTTCACTCAGAAGCAAATCAACGCTTCTGAGACTAACGGTCAGGGTGTAATATATTACAAACTTACTGTTAGAATGCACACTAAAGTCACCTAACGGCTAGCTAGCGTTGGTAGACCAGCATCGGACGCTGCGCGCTGACCGCATCAAAAGGATTTTAGGAGTAGTTTCTATAATTTGGTATAAAAGGCGCCGTGGGTATTCTTCTATTCAATATGGTGATGAAAATAGAAAAATCTTGTGATTGATAGTTTAGGAGAAAAAAATTAAAAACTAAGAAAATGGATTGTATTTCGCACAATTATTTCTGGTATTTAAAATACATAGTTTGTTTTTTCATTTTCATATCAAAGAAGATCTGCCTTGTATCCCATAGATTGTTAGGTATTTTTTGCAAAGCTTTATATATAAAGATGACGGAAAAAAATGTTTTAATGGTAACCCAAATTTGCCCATTTCCCGTCTATCGCCGCCATAATTGCACAATGTGAAATCCAGGCATATAAAAATCACTCGATCCTATTGGTGGATATCACGCTTCGCATCCTCAGACATCCGGTAGAAAGGCAGCTTATGCTAGATTTATAAAACAGCTGAACTGTGAAATTAAAATAGGAAAGCTGGGAACTTGGAGAAATTGCATTGCTTTTCAAACTAGTTCCCATTGGATCTGATAAGAATAGGATTATTTAGTGGAGAAGTTACTGTTTAGCAATTGTTACTGAAAGTGGGCGGATGAAACTGAACTATTTGCTATATCCATTTAGTGTATTCCTTTGAAAGTTTTATCCAAGTTTTTAAAATAATAATTAAACAATACAAAACACTTTATTGTACACTAGAAAAAGAACATTACAAAAACACATTTTACATGAGACAAGTACAATGGGCGGCCTTATCGCTTAGACGCGATCTCTTCCAGGCAACCTTTGGGTGGAAAGAACTATATGAATATAGGAAAGGCAGGTGTACAAAAAATAAAATAAATATGAATTTAACAGACAAAAATCATCATAATCACAAATATGATGATGGTCAGCATTTACTATCAAAAAAGGCGTTGATTAACAAAGATGGTCGTGATGTGACCGCCTTTTACTTTAGTTTTTAAACGTATCACCATAACAAATTTTACAGTAATTATGAGTCCAAATAAGACTAATTATTTTTAAAGGCCGGTAACAAATCTAACGAAAATCCAATTTTCATAGCGAACAGCAATTTTCTGTACGTTGCCTTTTCGAACCCTTAATGCCCAACTTGACCCCCATTATCTATATTATACTGTACACAGGGTGCCCCAAAACAAAATGAAACCCTGCAATTACAATCTCAAATTGTGGTCTCCATTATACTCATTATTTATTATGGATACCATTAGTATTCTATTTGGAACAACTCTTGGCCGGAAATGTGGATGTTTGTACATTTTTCTGTCATAAATATATTTTCTGGTTGGGTTTGATTTTTGAACCTTGAATTTCTGAAAAGTTTGGTTTTATACCTACCACACCGCTTCATTTTATTACATATATTATTATGTATATTAGTTATCTAGTACCCATAACACAAGCTCTGCTTAGCTTGGGGCTAGATAATGCTGTGTGAATTGCCCAGCATTATTATTATTAATATACTGTATACTGTCTTTAAGTAGGAATAACCAAACCATCGATTGACTTCCACATTTAAGAAAATCTCGTTTTTACGACGTAAAATCAAACCAGGCCCCGACTTTGAAACGATAAAATTTAATGATTTCGTGCTACTTATACACTGCTTAGCTTAGTGCTTGATGATGCTATGCGGATTGTTCTGCTTTTTTTTATTTCGTTTTTACGGTTCCGTACCCAAAGGGTAAAACGGGACCCTATTACTAAGACTCCGCTGTCCGTCGGTCCATCTGTCCGTCTGTCTGTATCTCATGAAATTCCTTCTTGTGGCGAGCGAGTAACAATTTTAACCACTTAAGTAAACAATTTGACCTTGACCTATTCTGTACTAGCGTCAGCTCGGCCAGGCGGCGGGTCAGCGGAGAATTTTTTGGCACCAACGATGATAATGATGATGAAAATTGTATTTTTTTAAAAATATTGTAACTCAAAAATACTTAATCTGATACGTGTAGGTTAGTAACTTAAGTTCATAGTCTTAATTTTACTATTCTGATAACTACCCGTGAAAACCTTCGATAAGCTTACTGGTATCTATCAATTTGTAACTCTGTGTATAAAAGCTTCTGGTTTTCCATCAAATAAATAAATAAATAAATGAACCGTGATAGTTAGACAGTATAAATTTTCATAGACGATGGATTTCTGTTGCCGCTATAGCAACATGTACTAAAAAACATAATAAAATAAATATTTAAGAGGGCTCCCATATAACAAAAGTTATTTATTTGCTCGTTTTTGTTCAATATTAATAACGGCAACATGTAGGCGCTTGACATATTCACAGAATATTAATGTATACATATATTCACTTTAAAATCGAATAAGTATTATAAAAATAAAATTTATATTTAAGGAGGGTTCCCATACAGAACCCTTCGTGCGCGAGTCCGATTCGCTCTTGGTTTTTTTTTTCAAATTTACTTATGAATTTCTCTCAAATAATCTTCGAAACAACCATAAGCTGTCGTAAGCTTTCTACAGTGAGGTTATTTTATTTCAGGTATCGTTTTAAAAACAGTTAATTCTGTCCGTCGTTTTTTTATTGCAGTTCATAGAGACCTAATATGATCGTACGGTTACAAAATATAAAGTAACTCGTTAACCAGAGTCGAGATCCTTGTCGGTTGGTCTTACAACTCCCGTTAAAAAATAATATCTTACTTTCATAATGAAATCCTGAATAATTGAATTCTGTGGAATGTATTTTTTTGTGACGAGCCAAAAGAGATAGGTAAAACGGTAACTTTTATATTTTATTCAAAGGGGTTGGCCATCGTGAAACCTGTTAAAAAGCTTTTTACTTTGGTTATAATAAGAAATCATGGCAACACTGAAAAAGGGCAAAACAGTTTTCTGCGCTTTGTTGTTTGGTTTAAAAATGGTGTTGCTTTTAGACTTTCTTCCAAATTCAGCATTGCTCGTGGTGTTTTGTTATAGAGTTAGGAGGAGTAGTGGAAATCTGGATGAATCATTTTTGACCGGAACAGACTATCTCCCATGATTATCTTGCGTTTGTGACACTTTCTGTCACATTTGACAACAAGTGTCAACTTGACAGCTGGGTTGTTTTGCTATTACTTGAACAGGTATGCACTATAAGTCTACTACTACTCTGTGGAATTGAGAATTGTCACGATTGTAACACTGGGCAATATTGTCATTAAAAAAAATATTGCTCATATGAATGTGTACCTAATTGAACTTCGAAATAAGTCAAACATTTTGATTTCACAAAACCAGCAATCTATCGTTAAATTTTACTAACGTGTGAATGTGGGGCGAAAAAGTGGGGCGAATGTGTAACAAATCGATGAAAAATGGATGGGTTGTGTCAAAGACGACATAAGTCGGTAATAAAATAAAATAAAGACGAGTTGCTGATTTCACGGTGCTGAGATGTTGACTAAAAGGAGTTTTTTGAGGAAAAGTACCCATACCAAGATATGCAAAGCTTGGGCTAGATCATTATCTACTTTATTTATTTTGATATAATGTCCATAATAACAATTTCATCCACCTAAACGTAAATACCTCGAACAAGGGTGGATATGACAACCGCAGGAATAGATTGGCAGGCAGGAAATTGCGTTGGCCGTGCGTCAGATATGCGCTGTTTTGTTTTTTACTTTGTTTTAATTTACCTATTTGGTATTATATAAAGCTGAGCTAAGTCTCAATCATCAAATTTTATACGTACCTAATCTTTGATTACAGACACACGTTGTACTCGTGCGGGGTCCATTAATAAATAAATAAATAATGCTGGACAATTCACACAGCATTATCTAGCCCCAAGCTAAGCAGAGCTTGTGTAATGGGTACTAGATAACTAATTTACATAATACATTACATTACATAGATAGATATTTTCTGTTATACATAGAAAACGACCAGAACACCCGGAACAAATACCTGCAGATCAGGGTACAAATATTTGTCCCAAGGCGGGAATCGAAATCTTGCGTCGCAGGCGGACCTTCGCCCACCGCGCCACAGATGTCGTCATTAATAATTATTGGTACGTATTTAATGCGATAGGATCTTTCGATAACCAAGTACCTAACCTACCGCCGATTCCTGATAAACTTTCCAAACTTTTGTAACGGTTTCCATTATGCTCTACTCTAAACCAAAGCCTTTGAACAAACTTTATAATTAAATCGATTCGCAATAGGAAACTGAAATTACCTTTTCTATAGTTAAGGCTCCAGTTTCTGAATTGTTTTTTAAGCAAATAAGGTTAATTACAGCGAAATTTAAGGCAGCTGCAACTTTAAAACGTATTTACTTACATAATGGCGTGGCGCAGTGACACGAAGTGGATCCGATAAAAAAACATTAAAACGTAAGAGGTATACTATTTTATAAGACATAATATTTTGTTTGTGGTATTCTGGGTATATTGAATGTTTTTTTTATTAAATTCAAAGTAGTTTTTTTTAAATCTATTTTCGGATAATGCAGCGTGCCAGCAGCGTCTTGTAGACGTTTCCGACTGGTATTAATATGCATCAGTTGAGCTACCTTTAGATTATTTGTAACAATCTGCTTTAAGCTCCATTGTTTCATTTGTAATTACTAGTTATAATTTGTTTCTATATCTTGATTATAATTTTCTTTGTTATTGTAAATGTAAATTAGTATATTAAATCATTTGAATCTTCCCTGGGCATCTCTACTTGGGTACAGATCTCCTCCAAGATTTTCCATGTTTCCTTGTTTTATACTATAAATTTGTACTTCAAATAAGTAAATTTTGTGCTGAAATTTGAGATGTCTTCGAATGACAGGCAATTTAACCGCGAACGGGATGAAACTTAATTGATATTCCAGCATCTCGGAACCCATTAATCCTAATTAGACAGATATCACTTTGTCCCTTGAAATTCAAACTTGGAATCGGAGGTCACAGTAATTGCCGCGTCTGCGGTTATTGGCTGAAGACTTGTATTGGCTTAGTCAAGCAAATGTTCCATTTTCAAAATTGGCATGCCAGCATTAAAATTTTGAAGTGAAAACTTCCAGCGGCTCACTTTCTGTGTATGAACAGAGCAGTGAACGAAACAGGCGGTCTTTTTTAAATTTCTAACACAAAATTCCTTGTTTCGTTTTGGTGTACTTTAACACACCGAGTTAGAGTACCGATTTGCACAAAAATAAACGAAACGAAACAATCGATTGCGTATTTTGGTGATTTAAAATAGGCCTTTTGGAACGTAAGGTCACGGCCGCATTACAGGATGGTTAGGTAGGTATGCGCCTCTTGGAAAGTAAGTTTGCTAGTTGCGTCGATGGTAGCTGGGTGCCTAGCTTAGACTTCAAAATCCGAAAACAGACATCTGTCTACTGATGATGATGATGATTCTTTGTTAATGGCAATATGAGTCTGGTTGGACTCTTTTCTGCCAGTGTCAAGTAATGGAAAACAATAGTAAAATATGAGTTATCAAGTTATGAAGAATGTTGGTATTTTCACCAGAGCCTAGTTCGTTATCTAGCAGGGTACACCACGTGCAGGTTAGGTTGGCTTGGGAGACAAGATCTTGGAGTCTCCTTTGTACCCCATCTGTCTACTGTAAAAAAACGAATTACGAAGTTGACGGGTGACAGATGTCACAAAACGATGACCATGATGTTCTTTCGTTGTCTATGAAAATAATTTTGACATCTTATTTCCAACAGTGCATCTAGATTAAGTCATGTTATAATATTCTCGTACCATGCCCATTGTATGTATAAAAATCCCACTAATATTATAAAATGTAAAAGCTTGCATGGATGGATGGATAGATTTTGTTACTCAATCACGCCAGAACAGCTGAACAGATCTGGAAGAAATTTGACACAGAGATAGATTATAGTCTGGAATAGTACATAGGCTATATCCCAAAATTCTCACGGGAACGGGAACTATGCGGGTGAAACCGCGAGGCGCTGATACTAAATCGTAAATCATAAAAAAACTGACTGTTTTTAAGTCATTAACTAATAGCTTCTTATTTATGCACACAGATCCCCGTTCAATCCAACGATCCTATCCATCCACGGTTGTCTGGTAGAGATCGCTCTTAAGGGATAAGACCGCCAATTGTTACATATTTGTTTTATTTACTTCTTTTATTTTTTGTTTGTTATGTAGGTATATTATGTGTGCAATAAAGCATTTTCTATCTATTCTGGTGCTTTAATAATAAACATTGTTATGCTATTACATGTTTGTCTTTTCTTTTTAATTTGTGTTATTGTGACAAAAAATAAAACCTTTTTACTTTACTTTACTATTATTAAAAACACTCATTCCACGGACTAAATTAAATTACAGCATTTCGGTTTTTATGAAATAAATGCTGGTTTACCTCAAAGGAAAATTCAATCTCAGTAGGCATTATAATCGTTCGGGTTCAGTGAATCACAAAAATATTACCAACCAACGTATATTAAGATTTTAGTTATTGGAAACTTGAAGCTTACCTTGAGATTGTTTTGAGATAATATTGATACTTTTGGATTAATATTTCGAAAGGCATTATTAAATAAATAAATAAATAATAATAAATAAATAATGCTGGACAATTCACACAGCATTATCTAGCCCCAAGTAAGCAGAGCTTGTGTTATGGGTACTAGATAACTGATATACGTAATATTATACATTACATAGATAGATATTTTTTATTATACATAGAAAACATCCAGACCAACGGAACAAATTTCTGCAGATCGTACACAAATTTGTTCCGAGGCGGGGATCGAACCCGCAACCTCTTGCGTCGCAGGCAGACTCTCGCCCGCTGCGCCACTGAGGTCGTCATTATTATTATAACAGCGCTGAGCAAAAACAATTTTTTTTGTTCAGCACACGCTGAGCCAACCCGTATTTCGGCGCAGGGTCATGGAGGCAGAGTCACTTACCACACTTTTTTTTTTTGTATCACGTACCCCCATGTTAAATTGTTATTGTTTTCTGTCTGTTTATTTTATTTTATACTTTTGTGTACCTGTGTCTAAATAAATGTATTTCTATCCGTGAGGGCTGGTGCGGCGGCAGATTTAGCCGAAGATCTCAAGAGGCGCAAATATGCAGGTCTTGACAGAGCCTACACATTTGCTCCCCTTGGAGTCGAGACCCTAGGTTCGTGGGGTACCGAGGCTCTCCGGGTTTTCAAAAAATTATCTGAGCGTCTGGTCGAAGCGACGCGTGACCCGAGAGCTGGTGAGTATCTGGCACAGCGCATCAGCATTGCTATACAGCGGGGCAATGCAGCCAGTGTCTTAGGCACGCTTCCAACTGGTATTGATATGGATCAGTTGAGCTACCTGTAGATTGTTTGCAACAGTTTGCAGATAGCTTAATTGTTTCTATTGTAAATACTAGTTTTAATTTAAATTTGTTATTTGATTGTTATTTTCTTCCTGAATAAAAATTTCTATTCTATTCTATTGGTAAATGGTGCCGTAGTGCGTACAATGTGCAAAAATCTTATTTATTATTTCAGCATATTGTAAAAATTTTGACAGACATTGAATACAATATTATACTATGTAACTTCAAAGCAATAAAAGTATCTCAGATAAAAGGAGGTATTCTTTATTATGATGAATGGGATATACTTTTAATTCACCATATTAAAATCCCATTAAGGAAAGTTAGAAAGAGACTTAAGGCGCATACCCCACCCAAACTAGCGCCGCCACCTACTTTATGTTATTATTCTGTTTAACAAAGGAATTTTCAAAAATCCATCATCCAGTTTGTGATACCTATCATAAGCTTTTTTTAATGCCTCTGTAATAGTTTTATTCTATTTAGTTTAGGCAGAGATACGAAAATAGATTTTTGTGGCCAACAAGGGCAACTTCGTATTTCTGCCTAAACTTAATAGAATAAAACTATTACAGAGGCATTAAAAAAAAGCTTATGATAGGCGTCACAAACTGGACGATGGATTTTTGAAAATAACATAAAGTAGGTGGCGGCGCGAGTTTGGGTGGGGTATGCGCCTTATTATGAAAGGACGAGTTGGGCAATTGACTGTTTAGGAAGTAGACAAAAGTTTCGATTTTGATCTTTACTTCATCGAATTCGCAAAATCGATTCCAATACACAAAATGTGGTAGCTTTCGATTCACGTCCAATTGAAACGTAACTCGATTATGACTGAATCGTGCCATATGCAGATCGCTGTACATGTTGACGATGACAAATTAAATCCCAGAGCGTTTCTATTGTTGTACTGGAATTTAATTTTGCTGCTGAATAATCGATTTAAATTAATCGTGGTTGATACTATTTGAAATGTGATGGATTTCATATCAGTCATCATCATCATCCTACATCAGTCCACTGCTGGACATAGGCCTTCCCTAATGAGCGCCATAGCGCCCAGTCTTCAGCTTGCCGCATCCAGCATCTGCCAGCAGTCTTTCGCAAATCGTCATATCAAATCAGTATCTAGTGATAAATATCCTTTCCTTGTAATTAAACGTTAAATTTTAACTGAATCTGTAATTATTGACGACCTCTGTGGCGCGGTGGGCGAAGGTCTGCCTGCGACGCAGGAGGTTGCGGGTTCGATTCCCGCCTCGGGACAAATATGTGTACGATCTGCAGACATTTGTTCAGGGTCTTCTGGTCGTTTTCTATGTATAATAAAAAATATCTATCTATGTATTGTATTATATTATGTATATCAGTTATCTAGTACCCATAACACAAGCTCTGCTTAGCTTGGGGCTAGATAATGCTGTGTGAATTGTCCAGCATTATTTATTTATTTATTATGTTAAGATGTTTGTTTTTTTTTTATATCCTAAACAACGAAATAAATGCACAAGGTATGTAATAAATACCTTATAAGTAATTGTTAAAATGTTAACGGATCGCAAAAGATAATAAATTTTAGTGACTAGATCAAGATTAAAAATTCGGCATACCTGTACACATACCCCAATGAAAGAATGTCTAATATAATGATAATAAATAATGCTGGACAATTCGCACATCATTATCTAGCCCCAAGCTAAGCGGAGCTTGTGTTATGGGTATTAGATAACTGATATACATAATACAGATAGATATTTTTTTATTACATAAAGAAAACAACCAGAACACCCTGAACAAATACCTGCAGATTGTACAAATATTTGTCCCAAGGCGGTAATCGAACCCGCAACCTCCTGCGTCGCAGGCGGACCTACGCCCATCGCGCCACAGAGGTCGTATGAAAAAGATAATAATATTTTCAGATTTCATAAAATTGAAAATTTATTGAAGCTCAAATAAAATGTAGACAGGGCGCTATGGCGCTCATTAGGGGAGGCCTATGTCCAGCAGTGGACTGGTATAGGCTGATGATGATGATGATGATGAAATAAAATGTTGTTGCTATAATGGATTGTTTACTTTCTCAATGAAAGTGGTGTCAAAAGCAATGTCGATCGGGTCAAAGCGACGGGCAATGAAAATTTCGTTTATAAGATATTTATTTCTACACGCCTAGTACTTTGAGTTAGGTAATCGTTGTTTAATATTCTTATGGAATCAAAATACTAGTGCTAAGTACTTTAATATCCTATGCATTTCTACTTTCCTGGTACTTTACGTGAGATAAACTAGATAATAAAATCCTTCGGAAACAATAATGGTAAATTAAGATTAAGAAGAGAAGTGTGTGGATGACACTTTGCTTACTTACGTACTTTTGCTTCTTTTCTGTTAGAAATCTTAAAATGGGACGAAACAGGAACGATTTCAGCGTGGCCGAAGCAAGTGGGACGAACCCGTAACACCTCAATGTAGCACGTTGTAACAATTTATCAAATTGAAAATTATGGTTGACAGATGAGTAACTATAAGCTTCCAATAGACATTGCTCGTTTTGTGTCGAATTGAGTTTCTCTGTAGCAAATACTTTATGAGGGTTCATAGAGAACATAATATTTTCGATCTAAAGATCGCTTTATAAGTCGAAGGGCGTTCACTTTAATTGCGTTCCATTTTATCGTAGCTATTTTATTGCATTTCCTCATTCAAATACCAATAAATTCTTTCAGTGCGGTTTTATTACGACAATAAGAAGAAAAGCCGTTATTTCATCTTGTTTTGCTGAACTGATGAAGGGCTTACTTCTTCGACTTCTTCTTCTTGTTATAAAGAACTTTGTACAAACCCGTAAAAAGTAAACTACTCTGTCTCTGTACTTTATTGAGTACATCATGTCTGGATAGTCCCATTCAAATAAATGGATGTGACAGTTTTTATAGACATTATTTTGTGAAACAAATATGTAACTAAATAAATATATTGGGAGTCTAAAGTGGAAAATAGTTTTGTATTTATTCAAAAGGGTATTACACCATTGAACTGAAAAGTGAAAAGTTAGAATTGAATGTTACTTTTTTTTATAAACATTTACTTACATTTTCAGACTGTTTTTTAGATTTTCTTCTCGTTTAGAGTAAAATGCCCTATTTATTATTATTCTATTTATATGTAACCTTAATCTAGTTATAATTTTTTATAATATTTTGTTGTTTTTTATAAATTTGTACATGATGGTTTGTGATTCTGAAATAAATGAGGTAGTATTACCAAAAAAAAACACTTATTTTATACCCAATGAGACACAAGAAGAAAAATTTCAAACAAAATTATTATGACGATCTCAGTGGCGCAGCAGGCGTAAGTCTGCCTGCGACGCAAGAGGTTGCGGGTTCGATCCCCGCCTCGGAACAAATTTGTGTACGATCTGCAGAAATTTGTTCCGTTGGTCTGGGTGTTTTCTATGTATAATAAAAAATATCTATCTATGTAATGTATAATATTACGTATATCAGTTATCTAGTACCCATAACACAAGCTCTGCTTACCTTGGGGCTAGATAATGCTGTGTGAATTGTCCAGCATTATTATTATTATTATCATCATTCTATAACTTATTACAACTTCCGTCACTTTTATCTCCAAAGTCTGTCATGGCGTATAAATGATGATTTTGTTTTGCCCCTATCACAAGATGGATGATAGCAATATCTTAGCTTGTTTTTACCAAATTGAGCAATTTTCGGTCTGTGTATGCCAGTATTTTATTACCCTTCTTGTATTACAAAGTAAGTTTCCAAGGTTAGGTAAGTACCTACCTTAAGGTGGGGGCGAACCTCGAAGCTTAAATACAAACGTACTTTCTGATTTATTTAAAATCTATATAGGTACCGTTAGTGAAATTATGAAATCATAATCGGTTATGAAAAAGCTGTGTTTGGATCCTTTTAATATTTCTAAATAGTACGTAATTATCATTAACGATGACCTCTATGGCGGTAGGCGAAGGTCTGCCTGCGACGCAGGAGGTTGCACGTTAGATTCCCGCCTCGGGACAAATGTTTGTACGATCTGCAAATATTTTTTCCGGGTGTTCTGACGGTTTTCAATATTTAATAAATATTATCTATCTATGTACAATATTTTATCTATTTATTGCTATTAGTTTATTAAGTATATCCATTATCTAGTACCCTTAACACAAGCTCTGCGTCAGTACATCCGTACATCAGTACAGTAACACCGGTCAGATCTGGCATAAGTGATCCATCCAAATGATTTTCATAGTTCATCATAAAAGTCCCTAATTAGTTCTATACGAAGCAAGTCAAAGATCGCTTTATCCAAAATGTGAAAAGGATCATTCTGTTATTTTATATCGCAACTAGATTCTGCCCGCAACTTTGCACGTGTTGTTTCGCGTTTATAGAAAAGTTTAAAGATTATTTATAATAAATAAATAATGCTCGACAATTCACAGAGTATTATCTAACCCCAAGCTAAGCAGAGCTTGTGTTATGGATACTAGATAACTGATGTACATAATACAAAACATTACAAAGATAGTTTTTTTTATTATACATAGACAACGACCAGAACACCCGGAACAAATACCTGCAGATCGTACAAATATTTGTCCCAAGGCGGGAATCGAACCCGAAACCTCCTGCGTCGCAGGCGGACCATCGCCTAGCGCGTCGCAGAGGTCGTCACACTTTATACCCCATGGGAACTGCTTTATGGGATAAAAAGTAGCATATGTTTGATTCCAGACGTAGAGCTAGAACCATATCAACACAGACGTAGCGGTCGAAATAATTGATCGCGCCAACTTAGCCAGAAGATGCCGTAAGAGTCAATTAAATATCCACCAGAGAAAAGGCAAGATCTATGCAGAAATGACGGCTCAATACGTGCCGTAGATTTAGCGTAAAGAAGTAACAAACATACATCACATTTTAATGAAAATCTGTCAACAAATCTTCACTTGAGACATGCTTAAACCTGAGATGCGTTTGAGTATTGGGGGGTTAGTGTCATAACATAACACTTATAGATAAATATTATATAATATTATGATAATATTTGTTGGCCGAAAACTGCCGAAGTAAATTTTGTAATGTAAATAAGTTCTTGGAGTTTATTACAAGAACGACATCAAGATGTTTACATTTTGATGCCGTTCTAGCTTTCGAACATTCCGTGCTTATTTATGTTTCGGAAAACTTTGCTGTTTAGTTGCTATTAAGTTTCGTGATACTCAGACAAAGCGCCGGAGGAATTTCTAGAACTTTGAGCTTTACTTAGTTCCTACAAAGTGTACCTGCAAAATACACGAACTGGATCTTATGAGCCAACCGACCCAACGGGTTCATCAGTACATTTCGTGTACAACTTTGTAATTTAGTAGCTAACTCGCAATTTCATTTGCGTGGACTTTAGAAAAACTCGAAACAATGTTTACATCCATCCAAACAATCATCACTAAAGTTTTAACAACAACACATTAGAACACTCACTGTAAGGTCTACGATTTTATATAATATACGATCACGATGAAACTTTGGTGTTCTTCCAACACAAAATTAAGGTTCGTAGCTAACCCTCTTACATCCGAAATGAAGATACAATCATAAATATATTATGGTCTCCTTCTCTTGAAAAACGGCGAAGGTGTCAAACGTATTTCATGTATTGTACTATGGAAATATATAATATTATTGTTAACATATATTTCCATAGCAAGGCATATTTTTTTTAGAATGCGAATTTTCAAACAATCTCAATTCAAGCGATGTCGCCATTTTTAAGTGTTTTTCCCAACTCATTTTCACTATTTGGAATTTGAAGTAGGTTACATTTCAGAATCGTAGCTCAAGTTTCGAAGATTTATTGATGAGTCAGTAAGTATTTTTTTTAACATGTTTAATTCTGATGTTATGAATATTTAATATTGGTGGACAATTCACACAGCGTTATCTAGCCCCAAGCTAAGCAGAGCTTGTGTGTGTCATGAAATGAGTACTACATGATATAGATAATATAATAAAAAACATAAATAGCTATTTTTATGTTACCTAGAAAACGACCAGAAGACCCGGTACGAATACCTGCAGATCGTACAAAAAATTGTCCCAAGGCGGGATCGAACCCGCAACCTCCTGCGTCGCAGGCGGCCTTCGCCCACCGCGCCGTTCGTGAAGCTTATATTTATGCACCAGCACCCGTCAAATAAGACCACCTAGTAATTCTGTTTATGTCGTACCTCGATCTTAGTTTAGATTAACGCTGCTGTTTGTTAAGTTATTCTCAAGACAGAAATTGTACATAAAGTTACTTGTTAGTTAGTCTAATGTAAATGAATTATGACTTCGCTTTATTAAGGTTTGTTCAAGGTTCGTTGATCCCTATGAATTGCAGTATATTAAGATTTGAGATTCTTACCTGAATTTGCTCAATAATTTTCTATTTCTTTTGTTAATCAAGGTAGATAATTAGGTAAATCAAATTTAAATTACGAATAAATTTCGATAAGCACAATATTATCAAAGAAACTTACAATCAAATTATAGAATTAAATTGACACAAGTACTTGCAATTGACTAACTGCAGACTGTTGTAAACAATCTACAGGTAGCTCAGCTGAATCAAATAAAATAAATTAATAAATGTTGATGGACAATTCATACGAAATGATCTAACGTGACGTCTCATTTTTCCATTGTTTTTCCATAGACTGATAAATATAAATACCTACTTTTATTCTAAATTATTTAAGCAAGCGACGACCGATGTGGCGCGGTTGGCTGCGACGCAGAAGGTTGCGGGTTCGATTCCCGCCTCGGAACAATTGTGTGTACGATCTGCAGGTATTTGTTGCTGATGTTGTGGTCGTTTTCCATGTATAATAAACAAATATCTATCTATGTAATGTATTATGTATAACAATTATCTAGTACCCATAACACAAGCTCTGCTTAGCGTGGGGCTAGATAATGCTGTGTAAATTGTCCAGCATTATTTATTTATTTAAGTTCTCTTCGATTGATTTCTATGAACGAATCAACAGAACAATTTAAAAACATTTCAATATTGTCAACAAGTCTGAAATCAATGCCAAGCCGTAAAAGAAAACCTCAAGTTTCTCTGCCAGTAACAAAACCCTGTTCGAATATCACGTATAAGTATGGAAATGAAAAATCGTGAACCGATTCCAAGTACGGGGTTCTTTATTAAACGCGGGAAGTAACAGCCCAGTGTTGACAGTTGAGGTTGTTTTAATATTTTTTTTACAATACACGATTTTAAAAGAATGAAGAAAAAATATGTGTGAAACTTAATCTGGCATTCAAACAATCAAATAAAGGTTACTTTATTTACAAAGAATATTACAATGGAGGTAAGAAAGAAATAGTATTTACAGCAGATTTCAATACCAATCGAGGTTGCGGGTTCGATTCCTTCCTTGGGTTAAATATTTGTACGATCTGCAGGTATTTGTTCCGGGTGTTCTGGTCGTTTTCTTTTCGGCTAGATAATGCTGTGTGAATTGTCCAGCATTATTTATTTATTTTATTTTTTATTTACTATGTAACATCAGTTATCTAGTACCCATAACACAAGCTCTGCTTCGCTTGGAGCTAGATAATGCGGTGTGAATTGTCCAGCAATAAATAAAAAAAATACATACATTTATTACAAAAATGAAATGAATGAATCAACATTTTATTGTACCAACAGGGAAGGAAACAAAGTAAAACTACATTATAACGAGTATCTATATAGCAATTTCTTCCAGGCAACCTCTTTTACTAAGTTCTTTCTAAAGTCGGAATTAAAATATGTATACTTACAATTTCCATAACATTCATTTCTATCCTGAAAACAAAATACTTGCAAATTATGTTTAGGTTGGGCTTTTTTCAGTACAGTCGAAAAACAATGCAACCCTCTTCCAAGGGTTATCACTTTCCCTTTTCCATTTCCATATTCAAAATAGGTATCTATACAGAAAGGATGGTAATGAAAGTCATCGGCGCGGATTTTACATCTGATCTGATACGGTCCCCAATAACTTGCGCACGAGTAAATTTACTTCCTCAACCGAGTCCAGCATCTAGATTTAGATGTATTCGTGAATATCAGCTTATTGGTTCATTTACTTTTGTGTTTCTAATCTTGATCAAAATACAGTCAATGAGCGGCAAAATATGAGAGAAACACTCACAAATCTGAACCAACCAGCTGATCTGATACTCCAAATAACTTGCGCACTATTGAATATACTATCTCTAGGTCCAGTTAAAATATAGGCCAGTTTTTTATTGGTATTACGCTTGTATATTCGACCTAATACTCGTACCTTGCGTAGTAAATTTGCTGCGTGGTGCCGGCTTAGAATTTGCACCACCCCAACTCTTCCCGTGGTTGTCGTAAGAGGCGACTAAGGAACATACACCGGGGGGCGAGCAGCAGCGCTTCTTGCAGAATAGATCAACCACCGAACAACGATTCCCAACCTGCATGCCCAGCGTGCGAATTATGTTCATTACCCCTCATGAGATGAAAAAATCAGGGGAGGCCTGCGTCCAGCAGTGGACCATAAATGCTGTTGAGGTTGAGTAAAATTGACCCAAGGAGACCTAAAAATGCCATCGACGTGACACATTACTCTCTACCTAATCGAATGTTCTAAAATGGCATTGAGTTGCGCTGTAGCATTCCATTCGACGGCAGTGCCCACAAAGAGTTTTAAAAATGTATGGATCGGCTTGCACTAAATTGGAGTTTACAAGTTTGATGGATGAGGTTTTCTGTGACTGAATGTTTAGGAACCGACTGCCTTTTAGTAAAGCAGATTGAAAAAGCTTGGGGCAAGTATTGTTCCAACTCGAAAACTAACATTCTAACAAGGTAAAGGTTTCTTGTTCGCTTCTTTACTTTACCTAAAAAGATTGAAGTGGACAAAATATTAAAGTGATCACCTTATTTCCTAGTTTTATTTATGTAATCTGTGTTTTGTGTCGTGTCCAAGAGTCCTGATAGGTCTAAAGGAAATAAAGCACTATGAATTATGAATGTTATTGTTTTTGGTTCTTTTTAAAAGCTCTTATCTAACTTGCCCTGTAAGTATAACGTAGAACAAATCTCGTACCTGAATTTTTGACCAGTTATCCTTAATCGATTGAGTTGAAATTTGGCCTACTTATGTAACATGTATGGAGAGAGCTATGCTCGGAGTTTCTCTGAAGGATAGGATTCGTAACGAGTACATCCGACAGAGAACTAAGGTTATCGACATAGCTCAAAGGATTAGCAAGCTGAAGTGGCAGTGGGCTGGCCATATCTCGAGAAGAACCGACAACCGCTGGGGTAAACGTGTTCTTGAGTGGAGACCGCGACTCGGCAAACGTAGTGTAGGACGCCCTCCGACCAGGTGGGATGACGATTTGCCAAAGACTGCTGGCATATGCTGGATGCGGCAAGCTGAAGACAGGGCGCTATGGCGCTCATTAGGGGAGGCCTATGTCCAGCAGTGGACAAATATAGGCTGATGATGATGATGATGATGTAACATCGGTGACAATTTAATTTTTGCCACCATGGAGCTGGTCCGTTGATGGGGACAAATCTTGCGACCCAACTTCAGACCAGTTATTAAATTTGATATCTTGTGTAAGTTTGGTGAATATGCAAACCACCCCGATGGTACTGTAAGTACCATCGGGGTGGTTTGATTATTTAGATAGAAGGTGGTCAGAGAAACTCATAAACAAAACGAAATAACTCAGTCAAGTCGGATTCGTTGGATTTGTCTTCCCAAGCACTTTGATTCTAGCGATGATTTAAAAGCTAGTTTATAACAAAATCGGAAAAGTGCGAGTCAAACTCGCGCGCGAAGGGTTCCTTGCCATTATCTATAAAAACGGCAAAAAAAAATACGTATACAACAAACGTATTTTATATTAATATTCTATTTATTCTGTTTTTTTAGTTATTTGTTGTTATAGCGGCAACAGAAATACATTGTCTGTGAAAATTTCAACTGTCTAACTATCACGTTTCATGAGATACAGCCTGGAGACAGACTGATGGACAGAGAAGTCTTAGTAATAGGGTCCCGTTTTACCCTTTGGGTACGGAACCAAAAAAAAAACAATTATGTGTTTTTTATTATATACTTTATTGGAATATTATTGTGTGTTGGTTTTCATCTTGATCTGTTTTCCTGTCAATTGCAATCTTTCTTTGAGTATCATCAAGTCAAGCAAGAATTATTGATATAAAAACTGTGCTTCAAATACTAGATGCTTTGTGGCTCACAGACAATATCCTAAAAATCACAAAAGCTTATCTTTATAAACATTATCATATTAGCAATTCGTCCCACGTCGTATCGTCGCTTACAAAAGTGCTTATCCCAAAACCCCTCCTGACAGATCGTTTTTTTCGCCAAGCGAACGAGCGGCTCACATCTTAATATCCCTCGGTAAATTCCTTTCTTTGTGACGATCTGCGATATCGTTTCACTGGTGATGCGATTTTTCACTGTACACCAGTTTATTGTATGTGATGTTTTCTTTTGTTTTCGACTGTATCGTACAAAGTAAGGGATATTGTATTTTCTGTCTATAGCAGTAAAGCTTGTTTTTTAGTACTTCAATAACATTGTTCATTTTGATGGTTGAGAGAATGTATTTTTTGCTGTTTTTTCTGATGGGTTTACGGTGATATTTTTATCAGCTTGGTTATTGAGTTTTCAAGGAAAAGAAGCTCAGGGGCCTAGCTTTTTATATGCATGAAGGCTTTATATGAATTGAATATCGATAGTGATTATAAAAGTATCCATTATAAGTAAATAAATAATGTTGGTCACACAGTATTATGATACCTTGTTTCAAAGTATGTTTTATAAGTTTGTACAAATAAATACTCTTATTTTTATATCCTTAAGCTTCTTCCCAAGCTAAACAGATCTTGTGCTATGGGTAGTACATACATTAATAAAATACATAGATAGATATTTTACTATACGTAGATACGACCAGAATAGCTTGAACAAAAATCTGCAGATCGTATAAACATTTATCCCGAGGCGGAAATCGAACCTGCAACCTCCTCGCCGCTCACCGGCAAACCTTCGCCCACCTCGCCACAGAGGTTGTCAACGTAAATAGAATTCAAATATAAGCTTTTTATTACTTTTGTAACGTACCTATTGTAAATAAAAAATACCTGCTTATGTAAAGGTAATTACGCAGTCTTAAAATAAAAATAAGTACTTACCTACAAGTAATTTTGGTTATTTGAATTTTGCTACTAAAATTAATCTCCCTAATAACTTATCTTTACGTAAATTATTTAAGGTTCACAGGATTTTTCCATTTCAAATACTGGCCTTGACTAGCAATAACGTACAGTATCGCTTGACTGATTTCAATTATAAAGGGCCAAACAAAGCTTTGAGAAAAGATTCCGAAGGTTCTTCTTATCCTGAGAAAGAAGCTTTGGTAGATCTCATTTTTACTTCTACTTTTTCTACTTTTACACACGAATTTACTGTTAACTAGCTATTGTAGGCGGCTTAGCACGTTTTTTCTCTATATCTAGGTAAATTTTAAGTATTTTAGTGTAATTTTGGTAATTTGACTACCTCTGTGGCGCGGTGGGCGAAAGTCCGCTTGCGACGCAAGAGTTTGCGGGTTCGATTCCCGCCTTGAGACAAATATTTGTACGATCTGCAGTTATTTGTTCCGAGTGATCTGGTTGTTTTCTATGTACAGTAAAAAAATACTATGTATGTAATGTATTGTATTATGTATATCAGTTGTCTGAACAAATACTCGGTCCAAGACAATACTAAAATCTTGTTAATAAAAAATCTCTCTTGTTTTTCACATAAGCTTTTGCCAGCAACATTTAAGAAGGGACATACTGAGTGCGATCTCTTTTTAAATCAATTTTTAAATTTTATAGAAGATTAACAAGTCATGGGGGTAGGTATGTGCTGTTATAAAGGGGCTACGTAGCTTAACTGCAAAATTAAATTTTAGGGCGTCACAAATTAATGAATTCTGGAACAGTGCTTTATGGAGGTGGTTTTTATTGGCTTATAGGTTTTGACACATGACATGACATGGGGCTTGGGTTGACGGGGGTAACGAATTATTAAAGTTGCGAATTTAATAATAAATGAAACTGTTGACTCCCAAGGGTAATGTTGAGTTTTTGTTTGATTTTGATCGTGAGTGACCACGCCTTTTTTTGCTGAAGTTCAGCTTTAGAATGAAAACATGAATTAGCTATTCTAGATGAAGAAAGGAAGGTAACATATTTAGTATTCAAGCATAGTTACATATTCATTAAATTAACTTACATTAAATATATTTAAATCGCTCAGTGAGCTATGGAGAGAGCTATGATCGGAGTTTCTCTGAAGGATAGGATTCGCAACGAATACATCCGACAGAGAACCAAGGTTATCGACATAGCTCAAAGGATTAGCAAGCTGAAATGGCAGTGGGCTGGCCATATTTCAAGAAGAACCGACAACCGCTGGGGTAAACGTGTTCTTGAGTGGAGACCGCGACTCGGAAAACGTAGTGTAGGACGCCCTCCTACCAGGTGGGACGACGATTTGCGAAAGACTGCTGGCAGATGCTGGATGCGGCAAGCTGAAGACAGGGCGCTATGGCGCTCATTAGGGGAGGCCTATGTCCAGCAGTGGACTGGTATAGGCTGATGATGATGATGATGATGAAATATATTTAATACTAGTTGTTTGCCGCGGCTTTTCAAGTAGCGTATGTTCGTCTCCCGGATACCATTTACCTCCTTGCCAAATTTCATTAGGATCCGTTAAGCAGTTTAGACGTGAAAACATAACAGGCAGACAGAAATTCGAATTGATAATATTATAGTATTATACTTAGTACCTACTACCAGCGCCCCGCGGTTTTACCCACTATTAAAAAGTATTTTCTATTCTGTACTCCTTGAACCGTGAATTTTTCCGGGACAAAAATTAGTCCATGTCATTTTCTGACCCTTAAACTACCATTATACAAAAACAAAAAATCATGTCGATCCTCTTCGAAAAATTAAAACCAATCTATCCCACGGGAACCATACATTTTACCGTGATAAAAAGTACCCTATGTGCTATTCCAGATTATAATTTATCTGTGCCAAATTTCATACAAATCTGTTCAGCAGTTCTGGCGTGATTGAGTAACAAACATCCATCCAAACTTGATAAATAAATAAATAAATAATGATGGATGGTTAATTATCACTAAACGTGATGAAATAAGCTTATTGTAAAATAATTATATCTTTTCAATCTACTTCACGCGGCGTGATACGTACTCCCGAGGCAGCATTAAATTGGTGACCCTGAGTTTGCGTCCTCGGTAGCCGGAACAATAAATAAATAATGCTGGACAATTCACACAGCATTACCTAGCCCCAAGCTGAGCAGAGCTTGTGTTATGTGTACTGGATAACTGATATAGGTACCTACATAATACAATACATTTCATAGATAGATACTTTTATTATACTTACATGGCAAATGACCAGAACACCCGGAACAAACACCTGCAGATCGTACAAACATTTGTTCCAAGGCGGGAATCGAACCAGGCGGACCTTTGCCCACCGCGCCACAGAGGTCGTCGTAGATGAGTGATAAAAGCCAGTAGATATTAGCTAATAAGGCGCTTTTCAGGGGGAGCCCTGCGTCCAGCAGTGGACCAATATAGGCTTTTGGGGTGAGGTAAGGCGGAGATGTGGTTATTGTAAAATCTATTCCATCTTTTCCATCTACGTCACACGGCGAGAAGCCACATAGTACGTACTCTCGAAGCAGCCATTAATTGGTGACCCTGAGTCTGCGCCCTCGGCGGCCGGAACAATAGGGCCTTGCATTGAGTTACATAGTGTAGTACATACTAACTATGATGAAATTGATAAATCTGTAAATGATTATTACGTCATAAATGATATAAATTGGTAATGAATTTAACATTTTCTATTTTTGTCACATTTCATTGCACAATTCAGTTGAAATTGGCGGTCACTTGATCAAAAAAAAATATTCTGTTAAGAATAATAAGCCAATGGTGATAAAACTATTGCAAAAATAGGCTCAAAAGTCCGGTTGAACCAAACTACTGAGTCGTGGAGCGACTTAGAAGTCCGGTTGACTTAACTCTAACCGGACTACTAAGACTACACCACATATTTGTCTACATATTTAATGTTATTAACATACAAAAACATTGAATATTTAGACAAATATATGGTCAAACCGTAAGCTAATTAAATAAGATACCTTATCAAAAATACTATGATCTCTTTGTGTTAATGTGGACAAATTTGTCTTTATTTTCTAACTCTATTTTAAGATACTAGAACGAGACACAAGCTTAATGTGAATGTGCCACATTCGTGAGTGGGAGTCGTGTCTAGAACCGGATTTGATATCTTTTGTTCAAAGTCCAACAATGAGCATCCCTCCCTTTCTCTTGGACACTCTATATTAACTCTGTTGTTTTCCACCCACGACTTTATTCCATTTCATTATGAAAATAAGTGTTGGTTTTGTGTCAGCAATACAAAAGCAAAATTAAAACAAGATTCGCCAAGTGCGAGTGTAACTCGCGCGCCGAGGGTTTCAAACATTTGCCAATTATTTGGACAATCAATTTTCTGAAATATTTTAAAAAGTATGAAACTTACAGAAATTTCAAAAAGTGTTTTGAAATGGTCAAAACGATACCTTTCATTTGATACCCCACATGGGTAGGTACCCCTTTTTGAAAAAAAAATCCCCTTTTTTGACCATTTTTCAAAAACTATTATTTTTACAGACTTCTCTATATTTTTCCTGTAAAATATAGATTGATATCTACAAACGCCTAATACATTGTACATGGATCGGTCTGCAATCTTCGGAGCTAGGGGGGGGGGAATGGTAAATTTTTCGTCTTTTTTTGAAATATTTCAAAAAGTATGAAACTCACAGAAATTTCAAAAAGTGTTTTGAAATGGTCAAAACGATACCTTTCATTTGATACCCCACATAGGTAGGTACCCCCCTTTTGAAAAAAAATTCCCCCCCTTTTTGACCATTTTTCAAAAACTATTATTATTACAGACTTCTCTATATTTTTCTTGTAAAATATAGGTCGATATCTACAAACGCCTAATACATTATACGTGGATCGGTCTGCAATCTTCGGAGATAGGGGGGGGGGAAAGGTAAATTTTTCGACTATTTTTGAAATATTTCAAAAAGTATGAAACTTACAGAAATTTCAAAAAGTGTTTTGAAATGGTCAAAACGATACCTTTCATTTGATACCCCACATAGGTAGGTACCCCCCCTTTTGAAAAAAATTTCCCCCCCTTTTTGACCATTTTTCAAAAACTATTATTATTTCAGACTTCTCTATATTTTTCCTGTAAAATATAGATCGATATCTACAAACGCCTAATACATTATACGTGGATCGGTCTGCAATCTTCGGAGATAGGGGGGGGGGAAAGGTAAATTTTTCGACTATTTTTGAAATATTTCAAAAAGTATGAAACTTACAGAAATGTCAAAAAGTGTTTTGAAATGGTCAAAACGATACCTTTCATTTGATACCCCACATAGGCAGGTACCCCTCCTTTTGAAAAAAAAATCCCCCCCTTTTTGACCATTTTTCAAAAACTATTATTATTACAGACTTCTCTATATTTTTCCTGTAAAATATAGATTGATATCTACAAACGCCTAATACATTGTACGTGGATCGGTCTGCAATCTCCGGAGATAGGGGGGGGGGAAAGGTCAATTTTTCGACTATTTTTGAAATATTTCAAAAAGTATGAAACTTACAGAAATTTCAAAAAGTGTTTTGAAATGGTCAAAACGATACCTTTCATTTGATATCCCACTTGGGTAGGTACCCCTACTTTTGAAAAAAAAATCCCCTCCTTTTTGACCATTTTTCAAAAACTATTATTATTACCGACTTCTCTATATTTTTCCTGTAAAATATAGATCGATGTCTACAAACGCCTAGTACATTATACATGGATCGGTCTGCAATCTTCGGAGCTAGGGGGGGGGGAATGGTCAATTTTTCGTCTTTTTTTGAAATATTTCAAAAAGTATGAAACTTACAGAAATTTCAAAAAGTGTTTTGAAATGGTCAAAACGATACCTTTCATTTGATACCCCACATAGGTAGGTACCCCCCCTTTTGAAAAAAAATTCCCCCCCTTTTTGACCATTTTTCAAAAACTATTATTATTACAGACTTCTCTATATTTTTCCTGTAAAATATAGATCGATATCTACAAACGCCTAATACATTGTACGTGGATCGGTGTGCAATCTTCGGAGATAGGGGGGGGGGTATGGTCAATTTTTCGACTTTTTTTGAAATATTTCAAAAAGTATGAAATTTACAGAAATTTCAAAAAGTGTTTTGAAATGTACAAAACGATACCTTTCATTTGATACCCCATTTGCCTTCCTAGGTCTCTTTTGAAATTTCAACATCAAAATTTGTACTGAAAATATTCATTTTCATTTTTCATTTATTTATATATTTTTTTCTTAAAATCAGTAATGGCGCACGAAATGTATCATTATTTCAAATTTCAAGTTAATAGCTGCAGTAGTTACTGAGATATTCAAGAAAGAGCGGGGACGGACAGAGCGAGACCATAAGGGTTTCAAAACCGATCTTTGAAACCCTAAAAAGTACATTCAACAACCAATCGTACGGTAAAATCACTATGATAGGCGTCATAGTGATTTTACCGTACGATTGGTTGTTGAATGTACTTTCATCAATCACTGTGCATAAAAAAATACATGATATAAATTTAGACATTTCAAGAATCAGAGAAAAACATTATTAAAACCAGTAAAAAAAAAAGTTTAATGTACTTACTTTAGACCTTAAACCCCCTTATGCTCGAAGTTTCTCTGAAGGATATTATTCGCAACGAATACATCCGACAAAGGACTAAGGTTATCGACATAGCTCAAAGGATTAGCAAGCTGAGGTGGCAGTGGGCTAGCCATATCACAAGAAGAATCGACAACAGGGTAAACGTGTTCTTGAGTGGAGACCGTGACTCAGCCAACGTAGTGTAGGACCCCTTTCGACCAGGTGAGAGGACGGTTTGCAAAAGATTGCTGGCAGATGCTGGATGCGGCAAGCTGAAGACAGGGCGCTATGGCGCTCATTATTTTTTTATAATAAATAAATAAATACATATTTTTTATATTTATAGCTAGCTATGGGAGGCATTAGGGGAAGCATTATGTCCAGCTGTGGACTAATACGGGTTGATGATGATGATAATAATGAGACCTTAAAAAGTAAGCTATTTACTTTTTCTACTAATTTATTAAAAAAAAAAATTTCTTTTCTGAAAAAGGCATAGTACAATGAAATAATCAATAAACTAATGATGATGATTGTCGAAAGGAATAAATCACAAGATTTCGTATTTTAGATTTGACCAATTAAGACAGTTCAATTAATTAAGGCGAAACCAATAATTGTGAAAAGGGATTTAATAGGGTTCTCATCTCTAAACCATTTTTAAAGAAATATTATTCTGTAATTTCAATAAAAGTTCGTGCCATTTTAATGAATTAATGTTTTGACTTTCTTGAAATGAGTTTGACTTTGCCAATAATCTAGACGACATAATGTCTAAAGTTTCTGAAAGTTTGCAAAAAGCTAATAGCTCATATTGGATGAAACAATTCAAAAACTTTATTCTGATCTTGAATTTATTTCATCTGACTACGAAGATGGTTATGCAAATAGTTAGAATTCCTTGAAATACTTATTTTTTTCTCGATGCGTCAGCAATTTTTCAAAGCTTTACGGAACTCTACTTATTACTACTAGCGTCTTTTAAACACTGCTTTTTTACTTCCCAGCCTTGTTTTAGAGGTACGACATGACTGAAATAGATACATAATTTATAATATTCCTGTAAATAAACATGTTAGTTGTGCACAAATTTTATGTGAGTGGTATGTGTGTATGGATAGGTGGTTTAAGCGACACGTGACTCGAGAGCTGGTGAGTATCTGGTGCAGTGCATTGCCATACAGCTGTCAATCAGCGTTTTGGGGACGCTTCCGACTGGTATTGATATGGATGTTGAGTTATCTGTAGATAGTTTTGCAACAGTCTGCAATCAGCTCAATTGTTTAAAGTGAAAATACTATTTCAATATTGTTTCTTTTGTTTAATTGTAAATTTATTTATGATTATTTTTGTTCTGCACATAAATACCTAGAGCAGGAAAAAATGTTGAATGATAGAATGAAGAGCATATTACTTTTACTTCTTGATGAAAATCGAACCCACAATTTGCTCTAGGGGCGGACCTTTGTTGCTCAGTCGGCGTAAAACCTTTATAATTCACTGAGTAATACATTTTATGCCTCAAATCAACACCTACGCTAAATAATTTTATAGCAACAGCATAGCGTCTGGCATCGTTGGCCGAGTATTTATACAAGTAATTCAAAGTCCAAATGTCAGAAGTGGATAATTGAGTAAGTTTCACACTTTATTGACGCAATGTAGTCGCAGCTGACGCTTGGATTTTCGTATCGAGAATTATACGGTTGGGTAATAATATGGTGTATTATAGACGAGTAGAAAATTTTACAAACTAATAATTACATGTTTCCTTTGAAAAGTAGATCACTGTCTGAAAAATATACTTCAAACTCAGTATAGTCGGTTTTACTAAATCAATGCGGAGGTTATTTAAAAATGTCAAAAAGGAGACAATTTACTCGGTCGGCAATTGAAGGAGAAATCGACACAAATAAAGGGTTAAATTGTCTAAGCAAATAAATAAAAAGTAATATATGTATATAGCAGTACATCGAACCTCTTTTTTGAATTCAGTTGAAAATACGATCACACGGCTATGATACCAAGTCAAGATTTTTCAAGTCGTTTTCACATCACCTCTTTATTGTAAGACTTGTTTTCAGTAAATTTCATTTATTCACCATTACATTATCACTAATATTGGAATGTCAATTATATACTACATAACAAAGACTAATCATAACTATTTTTTATAATTTATGATAATAATGATGAAAAGTATGTACAATAATTATGCAATGAATATAAACAATAAAGTGTCACAATTATAAACTAGCAAATGGACATGTTAAATACTCGTTAATACTATAATGACTGTTTTCTTGTTACGTCCTGTCGACGTCTCATAGCAAAGCCTACGGCGTAGACTTGCCATATGGTTTCCTTGCTACATCAAATCTACGTCTCGTAGCAAAGCCTACGGCGTAGACTTGCGATAGGGTTTCCTTGCTACATCAAGTCTACGTCTCGTAGCAAAGCCTACGGCGTAAACTTGCGATAGGGTTTCCTTACTACATCAAGTCTACGTCTCGTAGCAAAGCCTATGGCGTAGGATTGCCGTAGGCCTTGCTACGAACGTATCTCAGTCCTTGGTTTATTATGTTAGACAATGTTACTTCGAAATCTATGTAGGTTATCTATGTCGTTTCTCTACTATATGCTTAACTGGCTATAGTTTGCACTTAATGTTGACTTTTGTGGGATGTTTTTGTCATAGCATATTTAAATAAACTCATAATGTATGTTAAGGAAGAGCGTTACCTCCTAATACAGGTATTTTATACTTAAAAGAAGGTCTTGAAAACTGAACTATGTACTTTATAATGAACCTTAGTGAATGATAATAAACATTTTGTAATGTTTCCAAAAACGCTTCATACAGAACGAAGTGGGGAAAGAAGACTTGAATAGACCCCATCATCAAATGAGAATAATAAGTGCGGTAATTCTGAAATAAGCTTGTATATCTGATTCTTTCCGTAACCTTAAAAACCTCTCAAATTAATCAAACTTCATGGAAATTAATTTGAGTGCCGATTTCCACTGAATCGAGCAATTATTGACTAATTATTGGCAATAATAAGGAGCCCTAGTGAATAAATGAACGTGGTTTGATAATAAAATTAATTTTAATCTTATAAATTTGTTTTGGAAATTTCATGGGATATTTAAATGACTAATATTACATTTAATATTTACGTACTATCAATCAAAATATTTATATCTCTGACATAATAAAGAAGTCGGGCTACAAAATCTATTTTACTAATACAGTAGCTACTTAAGGTTATCTCTGGTGCCCCAGAGAGCTATTTTAAGATTCCAGTCTCTCAATGACAAGTAAGCTGCTCTCTCCATTTTTTGCCCGTGGTCCAACTGCATAGTATACCTTGGACCACGGGAAAACTTTTTGTAAAGCACGCTATAACAACATCGCAAATATCGGAGCATGATTGTATGTAATGGGGCCTAGAAAAGGCACAAAAAGCAGATAAAAAAATGTTTAATCATATCCGGTTTGGGGCTATTCCTAAGAAAAATCGATATCGGTCCTTATCGCCTCTGAAATAGAAGAGACACGACCGGAATCTTGTTTATCCGTTTGTTTTCCTCCCTGCGTGCTAAATCCCAGGGCTAATTACAAGTTCCGGTCAGCGGCTTATTTCAGATTCGAACTCAGTTGCTATTTGCCGACGCGTGGATTGGAACGTCATTTGCCGAATATTTGGGTTAATTTCGCCCAATTGTCCAAATTTGGTCACCAGTGTCATGGGACGAATGGTTGTACTAACATATCTTGTATATTTTGTAGAATATAATATGCGAAAAGGTGGACAAAAGGCTGAACTGGTTTGGGACGAGTAAATCAGAAAAAGCCGACCAGATTAAGCAAAAAATTTAGGTACCACGTGGCCCTGCGAGGCTTGACTTGTACTACCGACAGTAAAAATGTTTTTTTTTTCTTTTTGACCCAAAAACGACTATTAACTACTAGTTTTGAGTAGTTATTATCAAATGAAAAAGTTTTAAACATATTTTTGGGCTATAAATATTTGTTCTATAAAAACACATTTATTTTCACCAAAACATTCCGTAAAGTGCTATTCAGCGAAAAGGCTCACGCAGATTAAAAAGTTTCATCCATTGTTGAGCACAAAGCGTGATGGATGGTTCTAGATGCTCTTAGTTCACGGGTGGAACGGAACGGTTTTCGGTATTGCCCTAGGGATCTGTTATTGTGCAGCACCGCCGGCGTGTTGGGCATTTCACAGTTTTACATGTGCACTCGACTAGGCTTTACGTGTCAGTCAAAAAATATTAGAAGTAAATGAAAATCTTTGCTGAAAGAGGGCAAACAGACCAACATATCGATAGCAAGAAGAGTGACAGTATAATTTAATAGAATAAGCAATAACTAATCAATATTTTTCACTGAACCAAACGCTACAAATGGAAAATAATCAAGTGAATTGCCGCCATGATTGTTCACAATACGCACTCGCGCACGCCCGTCAGTGAAAGCTCACTGTAACACGGCCCGCACGGAACGCAAACCAGCACAAACGGGGCACGCCGGTCAGGCGTGTCGAAAAACGCACCCGACCGCACGCGGCACACTGAAACCCTTATAATATAATCTGCACCGGTCGCGTGCGCATGCAACCGGCGACACGCTGTAGAATAAAAGAAGATAAACTTTTTTGACAACCTACCAAGCCTATCGTGATCTCGATAAGTAGTTGAAAGAATTATGTCAAACTGTTAAAATCAAACATCATTTATTCTTACAAGTGATTGGTTGATAGATATTGTCAGTTTGAATCATATTTGATTAATTTTCTATAGTGTATGACTGCTTCTGACATGGAAACTGGCAGAGTTGCCAACACAAACCGAGCGAACCATTATATATGAAGTTGTATGCACTAACACTAACTAAACAAGGCCACGCACTCATGAACAAAATGTCCAACGTAAAAATTTTTAGTTAAGTTCCCATTTACTATTATAAAGTTTTGAAAGGGTTACCAACTTCAATTTCTACAAAATTTCTACCTGCACATGTTCGAGTTATTAATCTCCTTTATTACAATCATAAATCAGGAAACTTCTCTTGTCTATGGAACTTCGTTGAAATAGGTTCCACTTAGGTGAATGGAAAAGTTTTGAGCAGAGTATAGAAAGTAGAATTAGTTATTGGCTTGCATGTAGAGCCACTTGGCAGACTAATGGAAGTCAATCTTTATGTAAAGTTGAAAACAGTCGACGACGTTTGTAAAAACCCCATAGGTAAATGCAAAACTTTGTCTCTCTGGAGGTTTCCTTTTCACAACTAAGCGGCTGGACGGATCTTTATTAAAATTGGCAAGAAAATCATCTTATACGACGAACACACATTTTATCCAATTGAGTGTCCAAACGTCTCGCGTGAAACAGAAAAATATACACAACGTCTCACGAAACCACACCTTAAGCCAAAATCATACCAACACTAACGGAAAGTGTTGCCAACGTCGACAGAGTGTCGTAATTTACTATCTGCACTATTGAAAAAGATAAGTAGATGATTGTATCATCAAAAACATGAAATAGTAAGATTATAGAGGTTCGATCCCCGCCTCGGAACAAATTTGTGTACGATATGCAGAAATTTGTTCCGTTGGTCTGGGTGTTTTCTATGTATAATAAAAAATATCTATCTATGTAATGTATAATATTACGTATATCAGTTATCTAGTACCCATAACACAAGCTCTGCTTACCTTGGGGTTAGATAATGCTGTGTGAATTGTCCAGCATTATTTATTTTTTTATCAATTATCAATCAACAATGACAGTTACTATCATTAGTGTCAGTAATTGTCACAAACGCTGCGAGCAAAGCCATTAAAAGAGTTTGGCTGTAACCATACCACCGACCATACGTTTTCCTTAGACGCAAATCACGTGGTTTTTCATTAAAAACCACCAATCTTTTCAATTATTCCAACTGTTCATCACTGTATCTAACTTAAAACGCAAAATTAGAGACTCCCAAAAATATTAAAGGGGTTTATTACTTCAAAATGACCTTTTGTTCAGCTCGTTATAAAATGATCGACGGAACGTCTTTCCATTATGTACACAGAGTTTTAAGGACAGCTTGCACGTTTAAAAGGCCATAACATTTTGTTTAAAATCGTCTAGAAGACAATGGAATCATAGCGCTAAAGCAATTTTTGAGTGGGAAAAACCCAGAAAAAACTTGCCTTAGAGACGCAAGTCCAGAATAAAATCTCCTTGCTTAGTTTAATAATGATTCGTTTATTTGTAAAGTCCTGAAAATGTTTTAGATTCTATTAATAATTTCAGCCCAACCGAAAAACGTGAATAAGAAACAGACAGACATAAATTCATCAAGCCAATCAAAATTCGCATAATTTTTTGGAGTGAAGTATGATAATTATGTTAAGATAACAAAATATGAGCTTTTATTCAAGTAAATATGAACGCAGGTACGCTTTTAAACCTGGAATTCACTAGAGACAAAATGCTCAACGCTGCTACGTCACGTAGGCTCAGTTTCACGCGCCATGCCTGGAAAAATATTGCCCCCAAGTGAATCACAGGCTTTATGTTTGTCTGCATATGATATGGAGCTGGCTTTATGATATGTTATCAGTAGAAAATATTCAATAAATGAATATTGTGCGCTGTTATTTTAAAAGTGAAAGAGAGGAAAATAAATTAAATAAGTCACAAAAAAATTCGATTTCGTCAGAATATAGTACAGAAATCTTAGAAGAGAGGAAATTTCTTTTTTTTTACAATTGCATGAATTCTAATTAATTAAATACCTTAAAATTGCAATCACAGTGGCTACATAATACATTATTATTTATAATGTACTAAAAAAATATGTCTGTTTGTCTATTTACCTTTTACGACGAAACTGCTAACAATGAAATATGGCAGAGAGATTAATAGTATCCCGGAGAAGGGCATATGCTACTTTTTATCAGAAGCTAGATTTATTATTATTTAATATTTTCAAGCTACCTTTTTAATATGAATACGGAGCGGTTGGTTCTCAAAACAGAAGTCCTTAGATTTGAAAAGTCAACTATCAAATTGTAATTCGTAGACCCCATTTTAGATACACAGTATGGATCCGAAATATGTTATTGACGTAAGCACCAGTACTTATTATAGAAGTTTTGAACAAAAAACCCTATTTACGTATTGTGCTTATTTTAGAACAAACTCTACCCCAATTGAGCTGGCTATTCAGAATTCCCCATGCATTCTGAGTGTTTGTAGGCGTTCAAATGGAATTATAGTTGATAAATTGGATTATTATAAATTGGAAACGTACAATTCGATTTAAAGGTAAGATGAAATGAATCACTACTTTCAAATCATATTCAAATTATGAAAACCTTTTTGGCTAAGGTTCGAGCAACAAGTGAAAATTCCTGAGAACAGAATAAGAAAACTTTTTGTTTATTAGTAGCAAAGCAGAATTCTCTGACATTATTTTGCTCAGCAAAAAGTAAATTAGCAGTAAAAAATATTATGCAATCAATTGCTAGAGATAAAGCTGTTTGTCAGTAAAAGTAACATTTTCTTTTTAACCTCATGCTATTTTTACATAAAATATTATGAAGTTGTTTGTGACTCTTTTTAGCATGAACCTATAACCATCTACTAAAAAGTTCAGTAATGAACCGAACTTTTGGTGGTAAAGTTTAAACTTTTACTTAGTTAAGCGCAGAGTAGAAAATGAATCCAACCTAGATTTTTTCGACCATACATTTTGTTCACGTAGATGTTTACAATACAAACAATTGGAATAAACCAATCTTTCAAACTTGAGAATTAGTTTAACATAATACCTAAGTTTATAAATATAAAATGATTATATCGAAACAGCTGAAAACCGACTTCGAATTCCTTAATTTATATTATTTGACATCATTCAAGTATATATAATAGCGATGAAATTTTCAAAATCGGTCCATAACTTACAGATAAATCGACAAACTTAGGTACATATAAAAAGATAAATACATCCGAATATTGAACGTCCTTCATTTTTCTAAGTCAGTTAAAAAGAAGAGTCATGAGAATTTTATACCACGACATAAAAAACCAATTGCAAGGAAAACATTTGCTTCCAAGGGACCCACTAAAACAGGCAGACTAGTTGAGGAAAACTTCAGAGAAATGTATCTTCTTCTTGCGGGTTTATTACATTAAAAAATAATTCCGGGAAATGAGCTCGCTCATTCTTTTTTCATGATATTTTTGTGGTCTGTAGAGTAAAATCACAACTTTGTTAAGCAGACCGTAAAGAAAATATAAAACGATATTTCCAAGTTCTTATCGTTAGAGCAACCGAAAGCATAACGAGTTGTAAATTGAATAATATAATATCCGATTCGATCATAATGCTTTTTTAGCCAAATGAAAGAACGTAAACCTACTAAATGTGGCTACAAACCTTATAGACGAAGACGAGACCAAACAAGTATTTTAAAGGCTTATCCAAATTGCTTTAACAGTTTTTATGCGTGAGAGAGAGAGGCCGCTAATTACATAGAAACACTCGGATAATTGCGAATAGTTATAATGCATAATTTCAGAACACAGAGCTTGAAAGCGAGACAATTTTAACGTTAGCAACTATACATAGTTAGGTTTTTGCTTTATATTTTGCACTGAGGCAATTTTCTACGAAATTTTAATAATGTCCCGAAAAATTTCGGTTTCGGCAGGGTTCGAACCCGCGTCTCACCTTCAGTACGGGTGCGCTCTAACCAACTAAGCAACAAAATCGATCACGCGTTTCTTCGAAAATCTCTGGGATATCTTACGACTCTAGCGTCGTTAGCTCCACATAGAAAGTTATCTAGGAATATAATAACTTTCAAGAATTACACCACTTCGATGAGGCTAACATGAGGCGAACTTAAATTCAATCTAAATGCAACTAAGAACCTAGTCTTTAAATTTTAATTACACACACTAAACTAATTTCAGCATTCAATTCAAAGCGGAGTTTCTGAAAAGGGGCTTTACAGGCACTCTTGTGAACAGCTATGTCAGCTGGTTTTAGTCACCATAGCTAAGCTAAGTCAACAATAGTGAGTGGTTAAAAGCTTGTGGCTTAGCGCCGCTTTCCTCGTTGGTCACACGTGCCATAAATTACGTTGAACCATACGTTTACCCACTGCATTGTTAATGTACTGGTAAGTACACTAAGTACCTACCGGGTTGTGAAGATAGTGTTATGTTTCCTGAGATAGGGTGTTGTTGGTGTAATAAGTCCTGCTAGTCGGGTGCAGCTTTGGTAAGTATTAGTACTGGAGCGGATTTTCGACATTTACTTTGTAAGTTTGTTTTATTTTGTGGCTATTTTGTGGCAAATTAACCGCTTCGATAAACAATGGTATTGTCCCAAAATCGCCATTATAGTCACGTTTTGGTATCCTACTTTTGATGAGGGACGCATGCCAAATGTATCGAGGTTGTAACCAATAAGAAACAACTTTTATCAATTTCGCTGTGGAAATAGCACCTCGCATCCCATCCCAGGAGTTTCTTTCATCTAAGGATTCTACATGGTGATTCTGCGATGATCCCACTGTCATAGTGAAGCGAAAACTAAGTTTTTTTATAAATACCACAAGCAAAGGCACGTGCAGAAGCTAGTAAGTAGTATTCCATAATTGGAAATGGAGCTAATGTTCCAGTACAATTGCAACAATCTATATAAAATATCTACAGCCTACGGGACAGTGTGGCGTTTCAGAATTCTGTTCGGGTATCGTTTTGGCGGTCTGCCATGACTGCTGTTTGGACGAAATTTGGTAGAAAGCTTGTTATTTTCTATGAGCCTCCTTCAAAAGGTGTGCTATAATCATCACGCAATGCAATTTGGCAAGCGCTTGGTGATCCCAGTAATAGTTTGGCCCTCATTTGTAATCACCTCTGTTCTAATGCAACCCGGAAATTAAAACAATATATCGGTTCAGTTCGTGTGAGTAAAAGCCTTGTAAAAGATATCGTAGTTTGACGAATGATATGATTTTTATTTTCAAGCGTTGCGGAGTAATCAGATTATATTATACAGAGTGTAACAAAAATGCTGTCCGACCAGGTGGGATGACGATTTGCGAGACTGCTGGCAGATGCTGGATGCGGCAAGTTGAAGACAGGGTGCTATGGCGCTCTTTAGGGGAGGCCTATGTCCATTTGTGGACTAATGTAGGCTGACGATGATGATAATGAACAAAAATGAAGGACCAAACTTTCAGGGGAGGTTGAGCTTAGATCACAGAAAACGCAAAAAATATGTTTAAAAACTATCGAGTTAGTTTTCCCTGAAAGTTTGTTTCTTCATTTTTGTTAAACCCTTTATATGTATGTATAACGGAGTAGGTTCATTATAATGTCGACTTGAATTGGATTTAAGTAATGCCAGGTGGAAATAAAGCTCTGAAACGCAGACCCAAGGCTAGGGCTTCTAATTACACGAATCGCGAGACCGAATCCGTTTCTATGACCTTCTCTAGTACAATTCGATACGATAACTGATCGATAGTTCCATTTATCTGAATTTTCCATTTTCTTCTGTCCTGTAGAAAAGGGGTCAAACCACGTTTCCTATAGAGAATAGGTCCATTGCGATATGATTAATAAGCTTCGATACTAAGGGCTCCATAATTCACAGAGTAATCAATTTAACTCCGAAATTCATTTATAATGTATGTCGCGCAAGAGTTTGCGCGATTTCCTATCAGCGCGCGTCTGTTTTTGTTTCGTTACACAGTGCTGCCAGTCGTTCGACCAAATGTGGATTTGCTTTTGGTGTGAATGCATTGGACCGGTGGTGTATAAGTATTATGCGGTATCACGTCCAGATACAGTGCAATATTGTTACCATTGCGAGAGGATTCCTCTTCAGATTTCCGACTTGTATTTTCTATTTCCTATGCCTCTCATTTTATAAAACGGATCCTCTTGACGACCTCTGTGACGCGGTGGGCGAAGATCTGCCAGCGACGCAGGAGGTTGCGGATTCGATTCCCGCAGATATTTGTTCTTTGTATTCTGGTTGTTTTCTATGTATAATTAAAAATATCTATCTATAAATATCTTAGACCAGTTCCCAACCAATTGAGCTGGAATTAAGCTTACTTATGTTAGTTCCGTGACAAAACAATGTCACGGTATCATCGAGCTGGTCTGATGATGGAGACAGATAGTTTAGGATCATAGGTCATAGGAACTCCTAAACAAAACGACTTCACTCAGTCGAGTTGAGGTCTATTATATTTGTCTTCCCAAGCTACGACCAAAGGGTCCTATATGATATGAGGGCCTGATTTTTTAAAAGTTGTTTTTTTATTACGAATGATTTCATAACTAATTTAATGAAACGCTGATATGTGAAACTTTATCTCATCTGACTATTCAATATTTGAAATACATAAGTATAGTTTTCGTTTAGGTGGTATTTTATTGTAATGTTTTTTGGTGATAATTGTCGGTGGGCGCGTTACGTCCTCAGAATAAAAGACAATAGATGGAATATGTGGTTAACATCTTGGTCTGGTCCGGGAAGCACTTATTAGGAATGGCAATGGAATAAAATAAAGGGCTATTTTATTTCATTTTTATAAAGAAAAAAATATTTACTACTTAGGCAAAAACATGGCCACTGTAAAATCCAGTAGGCATTATTACTAAATGTTTTTAAGGTAAGCTTTATAAAGTATTGACTTTTTGTTTCAGGTAAACACTCAATTCAGCTTTAACTGCAATGAAAGATAAACACGATAAAGTTCTACGTTAGTCTCTATTTCTTGACCTCAGTAAGTTATTTATAGAGATAACTTATTATGGGCTAGTTTATTGCTAGACTTCCTGCTAGGAATAGAAAAACCCTTTCTTTACCGTGGTACCATTTACTAGTTACATTGATCGTAAGAAAAGTAAGAAAAAACACTAAAGTAGGTTAATATTTTAAAGCCTACGCTATCTGAACACGTAATTGATATTACATTTTAACGGGTATTTATCGCGTTTATTTACCTTTTTTCCGACGTTTCGAAAGCTTTACACACTGTCGTGGTCATGGGAATCGTGGCGAAAGCTATCGGCGACATACAAAAAAGAAGTTAAAGTTTTCGCTGACTTACGTGAGCGGTTGGGAATACTTATCGTGATGACGTTAAGAATGAGCACGTTACACGTATGACGTTGGGAATAACTCTTCAATAAGAATAACAAAAGAATAAGAAATAGTCAATAGGCAATTTTTCTATCAAATAGTACTATAACCTAACTACTTGAAAGGAAAATTGCCCAAAAGTTCTGAACACCATGAACAAACGTAGAACTTTTCTACGATGACCCTTTTATAAGTTTATATTGCCTTCCTATACAAACTAGTCCTTTTCGTACAATATTTTTACGGCAAACCTAAAGAAATAAGTTCATTTCATTTCTCTACAAGATAAGTGTGTAAGAACTTTAAAGTACTGAAAGAGGTTTTTTCCCGAGAGAGGTTCTAACTACTTCATCATCATTAGCCTACATTAATCCACTGCTGGACATAGGCTTTCCCTAATACCATTAGGGGGATAGTGCCCATAACTACTGACAAGATATTAATATTAAATTCAATCAAACAAACATCTATTCAAATTTAATTATGATGCAGCTACTTTAGTTATTAAACCTATCTACTAATATGAATTCCTACTACATAATTATATTTGATATAATTTTTTTTTTAATAACAATATCCATAGAGACATATTTTATCTAAGGTTATGGAATGAAAGGCCTTTTATTTTATTTTTAAATAGGAAGTTAAACATACCTACATGTCTCCCTCTCTCATTAAGGTTTGCTGGAAGAGAACTCTTTTTAGGGTTAAGCTCGCCTTTGCGATACCCCTCTTGTAACAAGATTTAAATAAGGTTTTATTAGTGCAATTAAGAACTTATAATAAAGAAGAACTCCGTTATTATGGTCCCATATTTGTAACTTAGTTTTTAAGGAAGTTTTAAGTAGTGTAGGTGACCCTACTATTAGTTATGTATTTATAATAACGTTAAATAAGTAGCCTTTCTTAAAATACATATTAGATATAACTTGTTTTTACAACTTACAGCAAGGTTAAGTTGTATTACAATTTCTTAAACTTTTAAGAGTCATGGTTTTAATAGTTTCTGGTACCACTAGTCCTCATTTAAAAAATCTTTAATTTATTGGTAATCGTTATAATTTTACAGTCATTTAAAACGGGATATTTACCATAATTTGATTTTTGAGTTTTCCCATATTTCGGCAAAGTTTTATCAAGTGATCATGGCGCATGAAACTGTGCCGAAATATTGGAAAACTCAAAAATCGAATTATGGTAAATATCCCGTTTTAAAACCATGATAGTTTTAAAAGTTTTATAGTTACAATTCTCGACAGATAACAAGTTACGTTTTGTTAAACTATTTCAGTAGGCACTATATGAGAAAAACCGAACATCGAAACAAGCCCCTAAATCAGTGGTTTATTTGAGTCGGAAAACCGCCACGTTCGTTAGCCTTTCTTGTGTGCCAGCAATGAAAAAGAACTTTGCCTCTGCTCTGCTCTGATATAAAGCTGCAAAGGCTTAGCCCCGGGATATGAGGCAGCTCCTTTGATGATGTTTTGAAGAGTCTAGCGTAGGATTATATGGACATGCTGGGTTATACGGTTTTAAGAATGTGTATTCTATAAAAAGATTGTATGGAAAGAAATAATTTGAATATACCTATAGAGTGTGGACCAAAGATAAAATAAAATAAAAAGAGTAAAGATAATAAGGAAAAGGAAGAAAGATAATAATCCTGGACAATTCACACAGCATCATCTAGCCCCAAGCTAAGCAGACCTTGTGTTATGGGTATTAGATAACTGATATACATAATATATATAATACAATACATGGATATATTTTTTATTATATATAGAAAATGACGAGAACACCATGTCTGCAGATCGTACACACATTTGTCCCGAGGCGGGAATCGAACGCGCAACCAACGTCGCAGGCAGATTTTCGCCCACCGCGCCACAGAGGTCGTTAAGTAAAGTTTATGATCAATGAAAATTACTGCATAATAAATAATAGAAACAAATTAGCACCAGTATTTGGAATTGAAACATTTGATCTAACTGCAGCCGGCAAACAATCTAGATGGATCTCGGAAGCGTCTTCAAGACACTGATGCATTGATCGCTGAATGACAATTCTGATCATACGCGGTCAGACACTGATAAGGTTGATTATCAGAGTTCCACAGAAACTCGAGACTCGAGCTGGAAATAGTTATCACACGAATATTATGAAAGTTTGGATATAAGAGTGGATGTCTGATAGATAGATAGAAAACTTTTTATTGTACCACACAAACACAAAATACTTGATAGCTTGTACAGTGAAGGATTTTTCATAAAAAGAAGTAGAGTGAGCAGGAACTTTTAAGACGAGAGTTGCTGATGAACGCAACGAGAGAGAATGAGAGTCAGACAGGAATTCAAAGCTCTCCTTGAGATAAGATGGGCTGTGAGGATAGAACAAGCTACCTCGTTTGTTATCTCGCCAAAACTACAAAATCAAAACGGATCGGACTGAAATTTTGCACACAGGTATTTCTAGACCTACAACAAAACATAAAAAACAAACACATACATTTTACATTTTCACCCCATAAATCAGTTCCCATGAAAAAACCTTAAACAACGCATGCGAAGCCATGGCAGAAGCTAGTCATGAATATTTCGTATACCAGACGAACATTGCAAAAGATTAGATGGATTTTTGTTACTGATTCGATGGGGTTGAAATTTCCATGGATGTAGCTCTAAAGCTGGAACTAAAAATAGGCTACTTTTTATCCCATAAAACAGTTCTCATGGGATAGAAATTTTTCACCTTTATACGTTTCCATAGAAACAACGCGTGCAAAGACGTGTGGTAAGAAAATATTTTCTTATAATTCAAGTAACAGAGGATACTGGGGCACACGAAATATAAAAAAATCTTACAAAACTTGTCCGAGAGTCCATAGGTGATCGGAATACTGGCTTTTATTTCGGTCGATGAATAAGCATTGCCATTCAACGTGGCAATAGCTGCCAGCATTCTGGGCACTCTACCTTCTGGTGAAGGCTTAGACTTATAAGAAATAGAGAGAGATACCTAAGTGTAAAAGGTAATTAAAATTGTTATATTCTGTTAATGTAATTTTATTATAACGAAATAAGTAAATACTCGGCTATAATTTAATTTTTATTTACTTTATCCAATTAATCCTCGCACGGCCAACAACTGTTTGTAACTCGGGTTAAAAATTGAGTTTTCAAACTCTCTCGGTAACTTTTTACAACCCTTTGTTGTTCTTATTAACTAAAGACTTCAACTTGTAGTTAGTTGAAACAGTTTCCTTTGAGTTAATAATGGTTCGCTTGTGCAACTATATTTAATAGTTGGAACAAGTTAACCACATTTTAAGCCTGTGTTACAAGTTTGGCAATGAATAACGTTAAGTAAAGTTATTTGTCGTGTCTTTCTAATTTTGGCCGAAAGAGACTCTTGTTTTCAATAAATTTCTGGCTGAGTATTTATTATCATTGTAACAAATCCAAAACCGTACCTTATCAAAAATTCTGTCAAAATATACAACGCATCGAATACGAGATGATTCTCGTGGTACAGCTTCGGAGGGTTTTAGATGTGATGTGGTTTTGGTAACATTTGAGTGTAAAATATATGTAGTATTAGTGTTAATTATATATAGATAATTAGTATATAATCACAAAAATAACTTAAATACAAATGAGTTTGGTAAAAAGAAAAACTACTTGGCGGCCTCATCACTTAAAGTAATTTCATCCAAAGCTTAAAAGATAAGAAAGGATGAAAGGAACCTAATACATATAAACAAACAGAAATATACACTAATACATACATGGCAACAAATAGCTAGTGATGTCTTTGAGGGATCTAAATAAAATTCGTATAAGTTTTTTGTATTATATTGCGTATGCCCTCGCACTCAGGGTAATCACTAAGAAATTAAAAAGTTCCCAAAAAATTTCGATTTCGACACAACCAGGCTATTGGCGTAAGAGGCCAAAAATTTACGATAAAACCGACTAAGATTTCGTGGCTTAGTTGGTTAGAGCACACCCGTACTTGGGCTTAGTAAGGGGTTCCCGAAATCGAAATTTTGGGAACTTATTTATTTTCGTATACTTTCCTTTTAAAAGCTCACCAAAATAGTCACCAAATTAGCCGACACACGTCCACTGCTGGACATAAACCTCCCCGTACGACGTCACAAAGAGCGGTCCTGAGCCGCATCCATCACCGAATCGTACATACAATATCGTCGATCCATCTAAATGATGGTTTACCTACTTAACACATAAAATAATCTATCATCCGAATACTCAACGCCATACAAACGCTGCTCCCATACAAACTTACTTTCCGATTCAATTGGAAACTACACAATGAAGTTTTGCATGACAAATAGCTATGTTCGTACCATTTTAGTTTTTCGAAATATAAAATAATCATTAAATGAGAGTGAAATTCATTTCAATTAATTTCCAGGCGATTTCATTACTTTCGCTCTCATCTAATGAATAGTTTGTTTTTTTAATAACTAAAACGACCACATAACTATTTCTTATCCAATTAAGTATGCAAAAAATCGTGGAGTTTCCATGTAAATCGGAATGTACGTTTGTATGATAGTTCGGAGATGCGCACCCAAATCAGGTCGCGATTTTTGACAGTTGTCAATGAGAATCTGTCAAAAATTTGGTCACTTCAGACGATCTTAAATCTGAGTTGCGTTTGAATATACGGGAGTTAGTCTTCAAAGAAAATAAAAGTAATTTAGTAAAACGTTCACGTTCAAACGTTTAGCATAAACCGTTCGAGTTCAATGCTTCTGCAACGTTTCATTTGCAGATTGCAAATAAAGTTGAGCTCGTTTTATAGTTCATAGAGAACACATGTAAGCTTTACTCTTGAAGGTCGTGCGATCAAACTGAGACAATAAAATAAGAGTAAGTTGTGAGAGCCAGCGGGAAATGTAACATATAATAAACATGTCCATATTGAAGACGATGAAAGCCTCTAAAGATACTTAATAATCGTATCTAATATTACAAAAGAATTTTATTGTTTAAGGGACCCAAATTTCAATTCCAATTCTCATTCAATGGCCAAGTGCGAGTCGGACTCGCGCACGAAGGGTTCCTTGCTATAAAAACGGCAAAAAAATCATGTTGTTGTATGGGAGCCCCCTTAACAACGGACAGACAGACGGACTGACAGCAGAGTCTTAGTAATAGGGTACTTACTGATCCTGGGTTCACGGAATTTCATTTTTGTCTAATACATTGTCAAATGCAAACTTTGACTTTGCCCGTGAATTCTATTTACATTTGGATCATACTACATCCATTATAGATTGATGAGATACATCATGAATTTGAACGTGGTTTACATATTCGGGTTTACCCCTGAAACACTGATGATACATTACCCCTGATACATTAATTTTTGATGTTTTTAAATTAGGGGTACTTTTTTGTATTTAGCCTTTTACACTATTAGTTCCCTAAGTAAATAAAAACTCCTTGTAGAATTTTTGTAAACAAACCACGACAGAAATAACTAAAACTCATTTGCTAAGCGTCTATAATTGTAAGTAAAGGTTTCAAAATAAACGTAAGGTATTCAAATTAACAAAGTAAACTGTGTATAAAAGGACACGGCAGAAGAATCAATTTTAGGTTAAGTGGAGGCGGCTTGTTATTAAATATATACAAGGACCTTCGCATACTATAAATATATACATCTTTATTGAGCAGTCAGCTTTTAGCTTAGACCACAATTGGTTGAGCACATTCAATCTCTTGAAACAATATGTGCTGAACTCTGAAAAGTTCAACAATTTCTGCTTGAATGTGAAACCCCTGGGTGTTAAATGAATTTCCAAATTAAATAAAGCTAAAGACTTCGCGTAGCTATTTTAAAACTTTAACAAAGCTCGTATAAACAATGTACGTATTTTCTGCGTGTCACGACTCTTAACAGGCGCATAACAGTCCAACGCTTCTAAACTACTATGCTTTAAAACCAATACGCTCAGAAGGCAATTACGGCTAATAACCGGGGCCCTCATAATCATACGAACTAATATTAATATCTATTCAAATGTCTTCTGTGAAATACAGAAGCTTACGTAGACCTACATAAATCAAAATAATAGTAAGAGTATCATATCATCAGCCTATAGTAGTCCACTGCTGGACATAGGCCTCCAGTAATGAGCGCCATAGCGCTCTGTCTTCAGCTTACCGCATCCAGCATCTGCCAGCAATCTTTTGCAAATCACCACATCTGATCGAGTCGCGGTATTCACTCAAGAACACGTTTACCCCAGCGGTTGTCTGTTCTTCTCGAAATATGACCAGCCTACTGCCACTTCAGCTTGCTTATCCTTTCAGCTATGTCGATAACCTTGATTTTCTGTCTCCGAGCATAGCACTCTCCATAGCTCGCTGGGCGACTTTAAACTGGTGAACCAGCCCTACCGTGAGTGTTTACGTCTCAGAAAAGAGTAAGAGTATCAACACTCGAAAATCAACCCTCGGGGGTAAAAACACATTGTCAAGTAGGTGTTGTTTTCAGCGCTGCAGATTCCCCATGCGGCATGCGTCTTCAGGAATATCGTCCGAGAAAATGTACTTTCAGTAGTTATCCGACTGAAATAAGTTACGATTATGCTTTGCTAGCCGAATTTCAGTTACGGCAGCCAGTCTTAACGTCCTCCGTTGAGACTGGCTGCCGTGGCTGAAATTCGAGCGAGGTGCGCAGGATATTATTGTTGTGCACATCAGCACATGACAATGTGTGTGCGCAACCCAGGTGCACTCTCTGCTCTCTCACTCTCATAATCCGATGGGACGGCAGACCGACACGGGGAGAGGTTAGACACAGGACCAACAGCTTAACGTGCTGTTGTAGTTTTAAGTTAAAAAGAAAATATTTTCAGTCTCCTTTTTCTTTCTCTCTTTTCGAGACACGGGGGTAACACCGCCAAATTCCTGATCCGGACAGCTACTTTGAATTTTCTTGCTTGATAAATCCCATTCTTAAATCATGGCCCGACCCGGGATTAAAATTTTTTGTATTACGTAAGCCTTTACTCAAACTTGAATGTAACTTAGGTCTTTGAGCAGGTTTGAATAACTGTAATGTTTCCCCCGTAGTAGGAGCTAACGTCGTTAGAGCCACTACGATTTCCTACAGACTAAGATTTCGTGACTTAGTTGGTTAGAGCACACCCTTAATGATTGTGGGGCGGCGCAGGTTCGACTCCTTCCGAAATCGAACAATTTTGGCAGTTTATTTAATTTCTTATAGATATGTAGGTACTAGAGAATATTAGGTTTATATCTGTTGAGAGGCATCCACGTCTAAGTAGGTTCCTACATATCTCATTGTCAGCTAGAATAGCCTTGTATATGACAGATTACGACAAGGGTTACCACGGATGGATTCTGAGTGATTGATGCATGCTGTAGGTAGATTATGATCACAAAAGGCTTAGGTGGTAATAGAGCGTACATGTTATTCAATTCTGTTGATACGGTTACCTACGTAACTGGTAACAATTGCATTTTGTAGCCTATTGTGCTGAATTTTTTAGGTTTAAATGTTGGGTTAGATCAAAAAAAAATTCATTCATACGTTCACCAAGCAGGGTCAGATATTACTTTTTTTAATTTGTGTGTATATTAATTGGATTGTGATGAAAAAAAACAAAAACACAAAAGCCAAAAGTCCATAAATAATGTGTGAAAAGCCAACGCTGTATAAACCAACAAGATTAGAATAAAACGTTGAAAATAAATGAAAATTTTTCAGCAGCGCCGTTCATTTTTCCAAATAACGTTCCACTGTGGTCATATCAAAAACCTAGACAAAATGAACATGCGGATTGCTTTACACAAACATTATTAAATTAATTACTATGTTAAGCCGCTGTAAATTAAAGACCGCAGCCCTGTTCGTTATTTTGTGGTCCATTTCAACTCCGACAGACGAAGTGTTTCATCGAAGTCGTAGCTTAAAATACGGTTAGCTCGACAAAGCATATTCCAGAACCAAATGTAGAAAATCTAGCATTATGATGACTTTTGGATTTTGTTGCCAATTGAAAAGATGATTTCTATAAAAAACTATAAAGATAATTTCGAAATACATTAACACATAAAGCGCTACTTTAGAGATAAAAAGATTAAAAATAATGTTTATTAGTGACACAACATGTCTAAATATAAGTACCGTTATTATTCTGTGATATGAATTCAAATTTAGTCTAAAGGTTATTTGTACGTGATGTGGGTAGAGACCCATTATATGGCCTCACTTAAGAGGGTGCAATGAGCGCCATTTTGTGAAATGGTTAAGCATAGGATTTCGCGTTCATAGGAGCGAGACAGATCATTCGTTTTGGAACGGCACAAGTGCAAAAATGGAGTTTTTGCTTATTTACACTACAAAACTTATGAAAAACCTATCTCAAGGAACAAAGTAGGTAATTAGTAATAACCTACGAATCAAAACATAAGAAAAAAATTCGAGATCTTAGGCACCCAGCGGTCTATAATAGAATAGATCTATTGACTTATCAATTATTGATAAGTCAATAGACTTATCAATAATTGATACCGCTGGGTGATTAAGATCTCGATTTTTTTTGTGTAAACCTGTGTAATTTTATGTTTTATTTATAGTTATAATTTATCTTAAAGTTAAGTTTTCGTTAAGTTCTCACGTTGAAGGAATCAAAGAAAACATGTAGAATTTTATTTAACTCGATTTCAACCAGCGGAAATACCGTGAATACTGAGATGTAGTCCTAATTTGACAAGCAAACACCCTAGGTTCGCCTTCCCCTTATGTCCTTGATTGCAGATTATGCCAATTTTTTTTACACCGGGATCTTTGCAGTTACAGCAGATCACCTACTAAGCTATAAAGTCTTTCTAAAATATTCTCTGCCTAAAACCAGCTGTTATCCTTAACACTGTACATCTTTCTTAAAGCTCTAAAATATGCAACATTCCTCGGACTAACAGACAGATATGCCTCCGAGCTTGTACAAATTCGATGATAATTAAAACGAATATTTGAATGAGGTTTGCATGAAACACAAGTTTTAATTAGGTATCGTTTGATAAAATAAAGTAAAATAATGCTTTAATATTAAACATGCGAAAGTTTAGATGGATAAATGTACGGATGAATAGATGTATGTTTGTTGCTCAATCACGCCAGAACGGCTGAACGGATTTGGATGAAATTTGGTACAAAGAAAGATTATAGTCTGGAAAATCATAAAAAAAGGACAAGCATATATATTTTATCCCAGAATTCCCACGGGAACGGGAACTACCCGGGTGAAACCGTGAGGCGCTTTTAGTGCACTATTAACGGAATTATTTTCATTGAAATTGAGTTTCAAAACTACTGGACCAACAGGAAACTCACAGGTTTTTTAAAATAAATATTGATGTTATAGCAATCCGTTGCTGTTTTTTATTCAATCCGATTACTTTTTTTATACAAAAACTGAACCAATTTCAATGAGTGCGCCATAAGCTGCAAGGAAAATACGGCCAGGCCCATTCTGAAAAAATAAATAATCGTTTTAATGAAAACCGATCTGTTGACCCATAAAAGGTAAAGTTCAACTTTATTTCCTTCTAACTGATATTTAATTGAACTATTTAAAGGTGATTGCCTACTTGGCAACCTCTATGGCGCAGCGAGCGAAGAACCGTGACTATGGCGACGAGGGTTTCACTCTCGACTTGGGGCTTATATTTGTACGATCTACAGATATTTGTACTGAATGTTTTCTATGTTTAATAGGATACCTATCTATGCACTGTATTTATATTAAGTATGTATATGAGTTGTCTAGAAGGTACCCTTAACACAGGTTCTGCTCAACTTGGGGGCTAGATGATGCTGTATGAATTGTCCAGCATTATTATAATAAACAACATTTTAATTGAATATGTACCTTGAATCGACGACACTGGCAAAAAAACAGAAATCAGTGTGTTTTTGGTAATGACCAAAAGTAAATATATGTTTTTTATCGGATAATCACTATTGAAAAAGATAAGATGATGTAGATGTTTTAAATCACGACGCTCTGCCTTTCGTAAGACTTTAGAAATACTTTTCGTAAGAAAGTTGGCCATGGTGTGATTTTCGTGAGACATTGGAAGACTTTTCGTAAGACGTTTAGAAGACTTTTTGTGAGACGGTGGGAATGAGCACACCTCGCGTGAGACATTAAGAACAACCCTTAAATCTCCCTCTTGAAAAAAATATCCACAACAGGATAGCCAGGTCAGCGTATATCCGTGGAAACAGCGTGTGTGCAAACGACCATTACCCCCATTAACTCTTGTGTTATTATAACCGCCTCCGTTGTATGCTTTAAGCTACTATAAGTGCCTACAGCGTGGGTTGCGGCGACAAGGGACACTCTCCCACTTTAGAATATTAGCAGCGAAGTCAATCAAAAGTCGATCATCCACATTAAACAGCAATCCCGTCCCACAAACGTTCATACATGAGTAACGAGCGAGGAAGTTTAGAATTGCTATGCTATTACCGAAGTTTGTAACTAATTAGCACTTGGTTTGGGTGACACTTTGATGCTGGTGGGGGACTATTTTAGAAGTGGTTATTTTGAGTAATTCCTTACTTGTCCCACTTTGGTCCGAATCCAGTGGGACGAGTCAAGAAACTAAAACTTTATGCTGAAAACGTTCATGATTCGTCTCACTTTTCAAAGGTTGACAAAAGTACTGTCTAAGGCCTACGGCTAAGGTTTTCGAGTGACCACGCAACGGAAGTAACAGTATGGTTTGATGAGTAGACTGATGACCTGCAGGTGACGAGGATACGCTGGATGTAGGTTCTGCAGGACCGGTCATTGTTAAGAACTATAGGGAAGGCCTCTGTCCAAAAGTGGACATTGGTTGGCTGAGATGATCATGATGTTCTATTTGAATTTTGGCGACATATCTTCTACAATCTAATTTGACGACCTCAGTGGCGCAGCGGGCGAGAGTCTGCCGGCGACGCAAGAGGTTGCGGGTTCGATCCCCGCCTCGGAACATTTGTGTACGATCTGCAGAAATTTGTTCCGTTGGTCTGGGTGTTTTCTATGTATAATAAAAAAATATCTATCTATGTAATGTATAATATTACGTATATCAGTTATCTAGTACCCATAACACAAGCTCTGCTTACCTTGGGGCTAGATAATGCTGTGTGAATTGTCCAGCATTATTATTATTTTTTATTTATTTTAATCCACTAAAAAGTGCCAGTGTGCACTTTAAAAAAATCATATAACTCTTACTAGCAAAAGTATATGGATAAAAGATTTAGGATTTATATATTAGGTTAGTAATTGGTACGATAACTGAAGAACATAATAGCGGAAAAAGTAGAAATAGTAAATAGTCTTCCTGCAATACAATCAAAAATTTAATTTGAATTTAAGAGTTATCTATTTGACACTAAACGTTATTTATCTATCTGAACTTTCCTGTGTAAAGACACGACAAAGTTCTTATATATGTACCTCTATAATAGGATATTATGGAAAGGTTAGCAAATACGAAAGTCGGCAGAAACTCTTGAACAAAACTCACTCCTATACTGCCCCTTCCGATGCCAACTTTGAACTGGAACATTACCTACGAAGTACATGCTTGTCGATTCGAAGTCGATAAAAGAAAAGTTAACTTTGACCTGTTTTGTGTTTATTGTATTGATACACGAAATAAATGGTATACCAGTATGAATATACATTTTATTTTAACAAAATAATACAAAATTATAATGGCATAACGGTAGAATTTTAAAATAAAAACCAATAAGTTAAAACTGGCGTATGTCTATATAGACAGGACAATATTCCTGTCCATATTACAGAAAGTTTTTAACATATTCCAAAACTTTTCTTTCAAAAATGGGTAACAATTTTGTGATTCAATTTTTGCACGCACCCTACTCTTTCACATCCATCCCTAAGTTTTAGACTTTGTTAACGTTTTGTTAATTATTTTAAAATTATAAAAGCATGTGAAAACTTTTAATAATTTAACATTTTAGACACGTAGCTCAGCTTATTAGCACGTTCAAATAAGAGAGTAGGTAGGTGTACATACCTAAGTAGGTATTTTTATTTATTACGAAAACATATAAATATCGGGTTGAACAAAACAATAAAAAAACATATTCAGCAACATCTTTAAATTCCTAAAGCTGAAGAGGGTAGCGAAAATTAGATCTTCTGACCATCAAATACAGCTGGCTATTGTGGGATGTTTAGACGTGAAACCGGTTTCAAAACGTCAGTCCCGATTATCAGCACTGGCTTACCAGTTACTGGGACCTTTAACGTTGTTATCTAACGAGATGAAAGTAAGTGAAAAGCTTGAGCAATATAGAAATGCCAACTTTATTACCATAATTGATTCTTACTAGTTAATAAGATTATCCCTAGGAAAAAGTTATGATGATGATATAGCACCGGCTAGAATAGCATGATAGAGAGAATACCATTACCAACCAGTTGACACTACATCACCTCAACTTACCAGCCTATAATAGTCCACTGCTGAACGAAGGCCTCACCGTGCTAATCGCCTTATTGGCTTTTGTCTCATGAGGGGTAATACACATAATCACCACGCTGGGTATGCGGGTTGGAGATCGCAGTTCGGGGTAAGATCTAATCTGTAATTCTGCGAGAGGCGCTACTGCCCAAGGTCATGTATGTACTATGTTTAGTCGCTTCTAACGACACCCACGGGAAGAGTGAGGATGGTGCAAATTCTAAACCGGCATCAGAAAACAGTAGTTGAATCAAGGTGAAAAAAATTGTTCATTGCATTATCGAACAAACTATTGTAGGTTTTTTCCAGTAGCTATGAACTTGTTTTGGTCTTACACGTGACCCACGTGTAAATGTGTCCAACCAAAAGTATATGAAAAGCAATAATATCGAATGATCCGTTGAGTGGACCCTTGTCAGAGAGGATCGAATAGAATCTCTCGGACATCATGAATATGGTTCTTATTGTGTTCTTGATTGAAAACGATTGTGACAGTTACTTTTACTTATTCGAATCCAATGGGATAGGTTATATAGTTTTCTTTTATCACAGAAATATTTTTGTAGATAATATTTTTACTTCACGGAGAAATCCAGCAAAAACTGAATTTTACATAAATTTTAATGCACTACGGTTACGAATATAATTATACAACCAAATTTTTCGCTTGAAATAAGAAGTATAATTCAATAAAGACATAAAAAGTAAGGAACATTCTCGTAGCTAATCCGCCACTAAAAAACTAAGAAGCAAGTAAAATACTATGAGTACCACCATGGCTCAATTATCATGACCATCCCAAGACATGCATTCTCCTCTTCATCCTCAACAGCCTGTAATTTTCCACTGATGGACGCAAGACATGCATACTAAGATGTGTTCTCTGATCTAACCGGGAAATCTAAAGCTGGTGTAAATAGCTGATAAAATACTTAGTGTTTTGAAACGGTCTATTCGAAAGGTGTTTGAAGATTTGTCTATGCAGGCGCTGACATGCGTTTTATTTTTCAAAATATGAAAGTTATACCTTGAAAGTTATATATTGAAATAGAATAACACTTATACAAATAAAACATCCTGCCGAAATCAAAAATTTCTGGTAAATTTTCGTAGAAAATTTCCTCAGTGCGAGCAACGCATTATGCGTTGGGGAGCAAAAAGCTAAACAAATAAAATATTTTCTATGACATAATGTCCTAAAACGTAAGGTTTTTGATTCATAGGATGAAATTAATTATTGCTCATATGAATTGTTTTAAGAGTGTGGTAAGGTAAGTGGTAACTGACTACGCTTGGGTCAAAATCTTAAAACCTTACCCACGCAGACATGTTTTGTAAGCAATTGAAAAGCCATCCTAGTTTTTGTGAGCTAGCTTTATCTTTCGAGTACGTGTAATATATTTTTTTATATCTGAGCGTCTGGTCGAAGCGACGCGTGACCCGAGAGCTGGTGAGTATCTGGCGCAGCTCATCAGCATTGCCATACAGTGCGCTGTATGGCGATGCTGATGCATGCAAAATGATATGCAGCGGGGCAATGCAGCCAGTGTCTTGGCTTCTCTCATCTTCCAACTGGTATTGATATTGATAGATTGTTTGCAACAGTCGTAAAAACTAGTATTTTTTTCTATTATTTGATTGTAATTTTTTTTTTAAATATAGAACAGTATCTAGCAACGAAAAAAAATTACGACGGTACCTCGACACTTTCCTTTCATTATTTTTTCACATCTAACGGTCAACAGATGTCGGTGGCCGCTAGTTTGAAAACTCCGACTTTATATCCGTTCCAGAAAACCAATAACCGCATTTAGGTCACGTACTTCGTCCACTGGGGATCGTATTTTCCCCGCATACTTTTACCACGATGTACATATCCTAACATACTTTATACGAAGCAAGTGGACCGCCTGTGCCTGCAAAGGTGAATATAAAATTCTTATTGACACACTCCGTGGGAAATATAAAAAAAACGAATCAAATGTATGTATATATTGAAACAAATTACAAAAATATTACCGGTAACTTATAAAAAAATACTTACTACAATAATAAAATTTCGTTGTTCCCTAATAAATACTTTAGACGATTATCGTTTTATTTTATTGCGAAAGAGTATTTTTTAGAGTAATAACAAAACCTCACTAATATTATAATGTTATATGCGGAATACTAATATAATATTATAATATTAACATATTATAATATTATATTAGTATATAATATAACTAATATAATATTATATGCGGAAGTAAGTTTGTTTGTTTATTTGTTTGGCTTTCCTTCACGCCCTAACTAAGCAACCAATCGACTTGATTTTTGGCATAGAGTTGAATGGACGGAGAGTAACATAGTTTACTTTTTTTGCTAAGACATCAAATTCCCATGGAAGATCTACCTACGGAATGTGAAATTCGAATTCAACGGGGGTGAAACCTCGGTGATTATGGGCATTACCCCCATTAGATAGAAAGTCAGGAGGAGGCCTGCCTGCGTCCAGCAGTGGACCATTATAGGCTGTTGAGGATCGAGGAAAATCTCGGGAACAGATAGGTCGTTTATAAATAAAGCTAGTGAAATTGCGTGGGGGCCGGTCATTCAACGGCTCTTTCCTTCCTTTCTCGCTTTCCCCGAGCGGCGTTCGCTCGTCCTTGTCTCGAAAAAGCAAACCTATTTCGTCTTTAGTTATTCTCAACGAATTAACTATCATAGTTTTTTGCTTTACAGTGCGTTACTCGAACTGATGAAGTTTTCTACGAAAATTTAATGTCCCAACAACGTGTCTAACGGCGCTATAGCCGTAAGAGGTCTCAAAGATTTTCGTCGAAACCAACTGAGATTTCGTGGCTTAGTTGGTTAGAGCACACCCGTACTGAGGGTGGGACGCAAGTTCGAATCCTACAATATCGCAAATTTTTGACACATTATTACATTTTCGTAGAATATTTACTATCAGTCAGTCAAAAACAGGTTTTAAAATGGGTAGATATCTACTTGAAGCTGTCGCTGTATTCCTATTTTGTTCCTATAAAATGCCATACTAACAGAGGAATGGAAGTTATTTTATCCACGATGCAGAATTAGTCCCTTGCGTACCTATTTTCCGCTCGTGTGAACGTAGCATAATGAAAAGATGAAGCCGTAAATCTCTCCGTATAAGTATGGTATTTTATACAGGGTGTCCTATTTTTAGAGGTTATATTTTATGGATTAATTTTATGCAGTGCAAGGTGTGAAAATTGTATCGTCCTGAGAAGACACTTTTTTTTTCTAAAACAGTTTTTTCTACACGAATAGTCATATCATAAGTATATTTAGTCCTTTTTCACCATTTTCAAAGGAAACAATTCTAAAATAGTTTGAAATCGTAGATTCAAGCAGATTTGTAGGTATTAAACCCGAAAAAAACCGGCTAAATAAATAAATAATGCTGGACAATTCACACAGCATTATCTAGCCCCAAGCTAAGCAGAGCTTGTGTTATGGGTAGGTACTAGACAACTGATATACATAATATAACACAATACACATTATAGATATTTTTAATTATATAGAAAACGACCAGATCACCCTGAACAAATGTCTGCAGATCGTACACACATTTGTCCCGAGGTGGGAATCTAACCCGCAACCTTCTGCGTCGCAGGCAGATCTTCGCTCACCGCACTACATCGGTCGGCTAAGTGCGAGTCAGACTCCGAGGGTGCCGTGCAAATTTTATGGTACTTTTTAAACTATCGAGAATTGTTATCTTACTAAAGGCACCCCTTAAAAACCGTAAACGGACAAACGGAGAACTTTTTATCAAAAATAGAACCGTATTTTTTTTTTCATTCATGTTAACTGTAAGAACCTTTATAATCAAATACATGTCGGTTCTATTGTTTAAACTAAACAATGTTTAACAAACTCACTAACTTAACAAATAACAAGGAACAAAAAATAACGAACAATAACAAAATAATTTAAGTGCAATAAAGCAATCACTTGAAATAATTTACCCCTGTGATTAACAGGAATGGAACACCCAGTATAATACCTACCTACATGATTGCTTTAATTAATGTCTTTTAATGTTACCATTATAGAAACGATACACGTAAAAGTGATGCAACACCGCGATTCAGCGATATCAGCGTAGTAGACTGCGCGAAGATGGATTAATCGTTCGTCGTCGAAGTTTTTTCATCATCATCATCATCAGCCTTTTTCAGTCCACTGCTGGACATAGGCCTCCCCTAATGAGCGCCATAGCGCCCTGTCTTCAGCTTGCCGCATCCAGCATCTGCCAGCAGTCTTTCGCAAATCGTCATCCCACCTGGTCGGAGGGCGTCCTACACTACGTTTGCCGAGTCGCGGTCTCCACTCAAGAACACGTTTACCCCAGCGGTTGTCGGTTCTTCTCGAGATATGGCCAGCCCACGAAGTTTTTTAGGTTAGTCATTAAGTAATCTAAAACGGAAATACTCTAGATATCAACTGCTCTCTGCAGAGGCCCTAATAGACTTGTATGCATTATCTTTCAAATACTTCCATCGAATTCGAGCCCTGTACATTTAGCGACTTGCAGCGCACCTACAGGATCGAGAGGAACTACTAATCGTAGTATGAAAACGATTCAATCGTTTCTTACAAACTCGATGGTAGTTTTCGAATGATTTTGATTGATTTGTTGCACTTTGACATGACAGCGGCAATCGCGTTTGCGGCATTGATGTTATAAAAGTAAGTAGATAGGGCCAACATAGCTTGGTCACTCAGGTGCTTCAAGAAAAATAAATTCGTCACTGAGTACTTGCACCGAATCTAAGTATTTCTGTTACGTCCTATGAGCGTACCAAGTCTAACCCAAACACGTCCATCATAGAGGTAATAGACGCTCACTCGACAATTCTCTTGATTTCGAACATAAAAACGAATCTATGTATGTGTGAGTAACAAACATAATTACAACTTCAGTGCTTTCACGAACACGAGGAAAATGAGACTTATTTATCTTATTCTTTGGCTACATTTTGTGTTGACTATAATTATTCTAAGCCTTTTTCGTGGAAGACATCAATGGTTTGCGATGACGTTTATCGAATGTTTTCTGTATTAAAGGGGTGATATATGACGCTACTTTGTGAATAGGATAGGCATACGATTTCGCGTTTAAAGGAGAGGAACAGAACAGAGCGGCGTAAGCTCAAAATCAAGTTATAACATTTTTTTTCCAAAATAAGCCAAAGGTGCCTTGGATATACTTCTATTTTATATGGTGATGAAAATAAAAAAAAAATTGTGATTTATAATTTAGGAGCCAATTTTAAAAACTAAGGAAACAGATGCAAAACTGTTTCTGGTATTTAAGAGTTTTTTTTCTATATTCTAAAAGAAAGGGATCTGCCTTGTATCCCGTAGACTATTAGTTATATTTTTCAAAGCTTAATCGATAAAGAATGACATAGAAAAATTGTTTTAATGTAACCCAAATTTGCATATTTCACATCTATCGCCGGCTTAACTCAGACTAAGGGCTCAGAGTAGGTACGAGTACATGTATCGACGAGATCTTATAAAATGATTGTTTTTATTGGTCATGTTCTAAAGGCCTAAATATCACGTTATTATTTGCACATGGGGCATCATCTACTTACTCAACCTATTTGTTCCTACATAACTAATCTTGCAAATAAAACGCAAACTGTATGTTCAGCGCCAGTCTATAAAGCAATGTATTTTATAGGGGTTAAAGTGTAATTTCCTAAAAGCAGAACTCGAAAAAATTTCAGCGTTTGTTTTTCTCGTTAGCGAAATTTCCTCTCTGGCCAATTGACACCTGTTTAGGGTGCATCATCTGGTAAAAGTGCTGCTACTTGACATAAAGTTGTAATTTTTTATGGCCGCCAACAAAATAAAGAATGGGTAATGATTGTAAACTTGGTAAAAATGAGCATCATGAAGTACATTATCAGCCTATATTAGTCCACAGCTGGACATAGACCTCCCCTAATGAGCGCCATAACGCCCTGTCTTCAGCTTGCCGCATCCGGCATCTGCCAGCAGTCTATAGCAAATCGTCATCCCACCTGGTCGGAGGGCGTCTTACACTACGTTTGCCGAGTCGTGGTCTCCACTCAAGGACACGTTTACCCAAGCGGTTGTCGGTTCTTCTCGAAATATGGCCAGCCCACTGCCACTTCAGCTTGCTAATCCTTTGAGCTATGTTTTAAGACGTAGCACGTTGCTATAAAGAACTTAATTGACTGTGAAAGTGGCGCTAGCTTCCCATAAGCAGCTCCTAAACCTGGAATTTCAGTTCGGGTCGGAACCAATTTCTTTGAGCTAGATGTTGACAGAATCGATTTGTTTCGAGAAAGATTGAGCTGTGCGTTTGTATAAATTGGAATTTTAACGAAAGAAGGAAAATATAAACAAGAGATTTTCTTTTGTTATTGGCATCGAGGAAACAGCGACAGATGGTTGGTTTAGAAAAACCAAACAAAATTATAATTAGTATTAATATCTATTTATACAAAATCGACGTAAGCTTCTCACGAAAAAATAGTTATCATAACAGTGATTATTATTGTAAACTCTTTGTATAATTTTCTGTTAAATAAATTGAACACTCAGTTAAACAAATTGAACTTTTAACAGTTTTAACAAACCAACGAAAACCAAAGAGGTATCCAATATTTAATCAAGTTGCAAAATGAATTGCGAAATGTTTTCAATAAAATATAAAACGTGAATTCAAAAACTCAATATTTATGCAATCACGTATATCATCATGAAAAGCGAAAGACATCACGTTGTTTTTTTATGTTTTACGTTAGCCTTTATACGAGATCCAGTAAAATAAATATTGAGAGTTATATTGTAAATATCAAGAACTGGTAGTTATTTTGTTTTGTTTGCTCTTTAGCAGCATAAATATAACTGGAAAACAGTGACATTTATTTAACAGCAAAAAAAATTACAACTAATATTTACACTTAAATAATAATAATAATAATGCTGAACAATTCACACAGCATTATCTAGATAACTGATATACGTAATATTATACATTACATAGATAGATATTTTTTATTATACATAGAAAACACCCAGACCAATTTCTGCAGTACGTACACAAATTTGTTCCGAGGCGGGGATCGAACCCGCAACCTCTTGCGTCGCAGGCAGACTCTCGCCCGCTGCGCCACTGAGGTCGTCAACTTACATCTATTTTCTAAAAATCTAAGCCGTCACCAGAAGGCAGAGTGCCCAGAATGCTTGCAGCATTGCCACGTTGAATGGCTATGCTAATTCGTTGACCGCAATAAGTTATTTTTATATTTTTAGACTTGAGATTTGTGAACCCACATAGCCACATCACTCGTCTGTATACCTTGATTTATTATATTTTTATTTTTAAAACGATGATATAACACTTAATACTACACTATAAGCTACCTTAACGTATACGTATACATACGTATGAGCTACCTATCTGTTTATTATAAATAATACTGTGTAGGTGTAGACCAAGCAATATCATACCAGCAGACCCTATGGAATCACGCTAAAACCACATATCCTATACATACACCTATACAGACATTCGAAAGCTATTTTAATGGCCCTAAAGGCTTTGATAATGGCCTTCGCATAGATTTAAATCGTTAGATAGGCCCTTACCGCAGTGAGACCGCGCTGTGTTGTTCCACGGTCGAAGAGAGTGAGGCTCACTAACCTGGAATCAGTGCACATCCAAACACAGTGTTAGCCGGACGTGTTGTAAAGGACGTTTGCGAGCAGTTTAGTGTCACAAAATGCCATCGTGTGCCTTTCTAAAGTGTAACAACAATTCTAGAAACACAAATAAAGCCAGAGGTGTAACATTTCACTCGTAAGTATTGCGATTTGATTTAAAATCTTTTATTTTTCCTTCCGCACTGTCTAAAATAACAAATTTAAACGGCGAGTGCACGAAAGAGAAAGTAGTGTTTGCAACTAATGTGGGAGAAAAAGAGATGACACTATTTTCTCAGTACACTTGTTGTGTGTAGATTGCACACGTTTTAGACAGACGCGTTTTCGATTTCAGGATATAAATAAGACCTTTATGTTTTCACAGAAGTCAGTGCAATACAATTGTAAACGAAATGGTAATAATAATAATTAGGTTGGTTGGCAAAAACACTATTTCTAACTATTTACCGGACCGTACCTTCTACACAAATTGCACAGTTTTTGGACGCCATGATGACGCACACATTCAAACATTTTCGATTTCAGGGCATCTAAGTGCATACTTTTTTCAGAAAAGTGTATGCAATACAATTGCACACGAAATGGTAATAGCAACAGATAAGTACAATGGCAGAAACACGGTTTTTTTGACTACTCATTAGTGTGCGTGCGTCGGCATTTTGTTAACGCACACATTCAAAAACAAAGCCACAGTTTTTGGTGTCGGGGCCTATCTAACGATTTAAATCTATGGCCTTCGTTATATAATTTCAAATTAGGAAGGCCATTCCAAGGGTTTTCGAACGTCACTAGAATGGGTGGTTCTAATAATTCCACAGCAGCAAATAAACCATTAGATTTTTTCACTTCCGAAAATCAAACTGTCACCTGCAAGTCTCAAGAGATATTATGGACGAAACCCTTATAACCAGGGTGCTTGTATTTCTTATGACAAGTGTCAGTATAGGTATGTGTTCCATTCTGCTGATAATTAGAGGGTAGTTTCACAATGCCATCAAAGTGGTTTAACTTTTTCGAGAAATCTACAGATGAATCTACACACCGATGAGTGGAGTCGTTCTTTTATCTCGATATATCAAATATCAATAACGTTCATTTCTTTAGGCTTACAAAATAAGCACATAGACAAGTCAAATTTTATACTATTATACCGTGTTATTCCTTATTTGTGTTGAAAGAACGCCAACGTTTCATACGTAATGAATTCGTCAAAATACTTACGATAGTTTTTATAGTAAAATACCGTGTTATGTTCTTAAGAAAGTCAAAACCGACTAAGATTTCGTGGCTTAGTTGCTTAGAGTACGCTCGTACTGAAGGTGTGGCGCAGCAGGTTCAAATCCTGCCGAAATCGAGAATTTTTGGGACTTATTTAATTTCTTTCTATAACTGTAAATAATAGTTTTTATGTAATTCTATTATTTGAGAAGATTTCTTAGAGAGTATCCAAAGTGCGAGCGTTACGCACTATAATCAATGATATTATAATATATTGACTATAATTTACAAAAACATTATTATGTTTTATTGTTTTTCGATCACTTTAAATTTCTTTATTTACGTTTGTCTGTGAAAATAATGTATACTTGATTATTAAGTGTAGGTAATTAAAATACTTATTTAATTTACTGTTATTTTGATACTTTTCCTGTGCTGCTAGTGTGTGAACCTAATAAAAAGGCTATCTATCTAAAAAATATTAAATATTGCACAATGTGTCTGTGTCTGTAAAAACTCTCTAGACGTAAACCTCAGTTTCCTTACTAACACACAAGTTCTTAAAATGCAAATGGCGCCAGCAACTCCTATTCCCACGCTGGTATTCAAATGAGTCCCGAAAATTGGATTCATTACTTTATTCTGCGCGTGTCACTTTGCCTTTCGTGAGTTTCAACGACAAATGCTAAAAGACGTTACGTCACTCTTCATAATTTAAAATTTTATGAAATCAAAACAAGGGATAAACCTTTTAACTATTCACATAACTGTCATTTGTTTTCTGTTGACATAATCAGAAAAAGACAAAAGAGTGCTTTCTCTTTCAACATACGTCAAACTGAGATATAAAACACATATATTTACACTTAACATTTTGTTAGGGAGTTTAAAGCTGTGACAGTGTTTATAAGCAACTTTATAATTAAAGGGCAAAGTTGCTATTTTGATAATGTATTACGACGTTATAGAGTTATTTTATATATAGAATATTTTAAGGTAAGCTAGATTTTGGGTAATATTTATTATACACAAATGAAGCTTTTGTTGTTGGTGCCAATTTAAACGTACTTTTTGATTAATTTGGAGTCATTATATAAGAGCGAAAATTCATTTCAATTCATTATCAAGCGATTTTATTACATACGCTCTCATTTGATGTTTTTGTTCTTTGGAGTAGAAGGATGTAGTTTCAAATGGATCGGTACGTGTATGGCTTCGGTGTTTGTACCCATCTTTTGTCGTGGAAATCTAACAAAATTATATTTCTATACACAAGCCAAACTCGATGTGAAATGTTTGTTAACGAACCCCTACACAAAAACTAAAATTTGCTTGCGGTCAAGGATCAGATATAAACTGAAACTTTTAAGCAATATTTATTCAAGGAAAGATCTCAAAACGACAAGATACAAAAAACACGGCAACAGATTGAATTTTAGGTTAAATAATGGGGGAATTGTTTACAAATATTCCACGTCGAGTTTTGCTAGTGCATAGATAATATAGTTTCGGAAAGTGTTTTGGCAACTTTGAGACTTTTCAAATGGCCGTCTTTCTTTCTAGTAGCTTCTTCCAAAAGACTATAATTATCCTATAAAGCACCGCTACCGCACAGCTTGCGCAGGCCACCGCCTCCATATGTGCTGATCTCGCGCTGTCCACGCCACAACAACCTAGTAGCAACGTCAAAATCAATTCAAAAGAAGAAGAAGACGAAATATATTTATTTATAATAATAATACCTTATTTCAGGCAACAAAAAAAGAGTACAAAAAGTAACTTAATTATAGCCCATATAATAAATAACTTAGATACTAACATAGATAAAAACATTAATTTTTTTATAACAAAAATAAAATACAACCAGCAAAAATCCAATAAGTGTGTTCAACTACCAGGGCTTTCACCGCCACAGACGGTCCATACTAGGGATGTAACGAATGTCAAATTTTCGACATTCGCGAATGCGAATGCGAATGCGAGTATTTGATGCTCACATTCGCGAATGCGAATGCGAATGTTGGTATTTTGAACTTGCCGCCAACTTCACGTACTGTTTATTGGCGCGCGCGTTGTCCAATTACCAACGTTTGCTATTAGCTATCTTCAACTACCAATTACGTACGAGTAATAATGTTTATTTCATTCATTCATGACATCGACAATTCACAACCTTGATAACCACAGAATTTGAAACTGATATTGGCATAATTGTATCAAAACAGATGCAGAGCAAAAATTAAAGAAGATGAATCGCTTGATAATTGCTATCTTCGTCTACCAATCGCGTTGTTTGTTTGATAATATTTTTATCCACACTTTTGTCGGTAGGAGTTGGATTTGTTTGTCTTTTATATGTTATTTTGGGAAAAATGAGTGCCTCCATGAAAAAAATGAGTAAAATTTAGACCACGTTTAGACTTATTTTACTTAGTGGATGCGGAACATGCAAAATGTAAAATTATAAATAGGGGTACTGGTTTAAAAGTTACATAAGCATAACACTATCGATATAATACAATACGCTATTGTACTGAAAATAAAGTATATAAAATAATAGAGTATATAAAAAAGAATGGATTGAAAAACGCATATCATATTAAGAGTTTTCTTGAAAATTTCTGATAGTCGTTTTTCAATCTATTGTTTTTTATATACTCAGAAAATTTCAGTACAATAGCGTTATGCGTTAGAAAGTTACAGCCCTTTTAAGTCGGAGCCGAACTATACATATCAAACTTTCATATACCTAACCATTTCATTAATATTTTGAAAAATCCTGAAATACGTAATCAACGGCTTTGTATTTTTGGTAAATTTCAAGCAAATTTGGCCATTTCGTAGAGTTAAAAGAAACACGTAAAAAACTTCAATCCTCTTTTCTTTTGGGGGTGTAATTTCCAAAACTCCTATGCTTAAAATTTAAGATTTCTAGCTTATGAGGTTTGGGTTGGGTGTAACTAGAAATTAACTTATATATATTCATATTTATTTATTAACCAGTACAACATAATAATAAAAAATAAAAGACGGCCTTGTCCTAGGTCCTCCAATCAAGGTCTGTGCACGCCAAAAACAAACCATAAATTTGTCAAGTGGTTCCCGCCATTAAAAGGTTACCTTAACCCCTGGGTTAGAATAATCTATACATTGTCATTCAAAGCAAAGGCTAGGCTATTTTTCGATCTCACAAATTAGTTCCCATGGGGAAAAAATAAACATTAAACGTTTAGTTTCTTTAATTTCGTAGAAACGCGTGCAAAGCCACAGACAGACACTAGTCACCCAATCAAAGTCAGTTCAACATTTTTTTTCAGTTAAGTTTTGTCAAAGTTTCTTACAAAGTTCTTATTAAAGAATTAGCAATAAGAGTGCCATAATAAAATATAGTAATAGGCATGATGATTGATTTTGAGACTACTCCTTGATATTTTTAAACATCTACTGAATAGAAAATAAAACATATTTCTAAAAAAAACATGGATTTTGAAGGTAAAATTGAGTTTTTAAAAATGTAATTTAAATTTCGCTCTAAAACGCTACCATACTCGTGGCGACTGTCTATGACGTCACCGATGCACAAATTTTTATGATACAGAATTACCATAATATTTATATTCATTAGTATGTCTTTACAAATAAGAAATTACAATCAAATAATAAAACAAGGATTAACAATATTGTCAAGAAACAAAGAAGCAAGCTATTGATTGAAGAAAGTCATACGTTTACCATTACTTATTTCTGTGGTTATTCTGTGTCTTCCATTTTACTTTGTGACGACATGACGTCATGGGTCTGTGTTCTCTAATTGTTGTTCAACGTGTGATGGCGGATTATTGTATTTTGTAGATGTTATTTATAAAAATAATAATTGATCTTGATCAAAATAAAAATTATAATACGCGTTTTGTCATGTATGGCTCTGATTTAATTTAGTAAATACATAATAATGATGCTTTTTGTTACTGTCATCATCCCTATTTACGAGATGTGCAGTTTTTTTTATAATTCCGCATGTAAAAGAGAACAGTTTATAAATATACTAGGTAAGTTTTTGCCCCATCAACATTCGCCAAATATTCGCATAGATTTTGGCGAATGCGAATGCGAATATTGAAAATCCTGCGAATATTCGCGAATGCGAATGCGGATGCGAATATTCGTTACATCTCTAGTCCATATACTAACATACCTACATAGACTAGATTATGATAAACTAACCCTACAGGTTTGAATTCATATAATATAATATAATCAACTTCTTAAGATAAAACACTGACACTGAAACAATTAATATTTACACTTACATCTATTTTCTAAAAATCTAAGCCGTCACCAGAAGGCAGAGTGCCCAGAATGCTGGCAGCATTGCCACGTTGAATGGCAATGCTAATTCGTTGACCGAAATAAAAACCAGCATTCCGATCACCTGTGGACTCTATTAGTAGTTTTGTAATGTTTGTTTAACCCTACACAACCTTTTCTAAATTAAGTTTATTTTGTAATCACAAAGTATTGGAAAATAAAGCTCTTTTTTTATTTTACTTAACCAAGTAAGTACAAACTTCAAATAACAAATTACCCAAAGCACCTTATGGTAGGACTAACTTAAATTATGTAGGTAACAGCTGGTTATTTTGCTATTAATTGTGCAAAATTACCAGCTGTTAGCCACATAATTTAACATTATTGATTTTATGGTGTTTGTGGCCGCTGAAGTGCATCCCATGTAAACAAAATTACGATATTGCATAATGTTAGTGCTACTCATATTTTACGCGGTAACACCAATATGAATAAATTCAGAATATTTAGGTTCGTCGGAATTCCGTTACTTTTACGCACACAACAGATTTTAATTCTTGTCTATACAGACTTTGGTCGAAATTTCAATGAGCTTTGCATAAAGAGTAGATGCTTAATTAGCTTGCAGAGAAAATAGCTATGTGTATAAGATTTAATCTGCGTGTAGCGAATATTTACGAGAACCCCAGCATTATTTGAAAATAATAAAGACTAAAGCGCTTGTGGTCTCAAGAATTAAATTGGTACGTACCTACTTAAATGTAAAACTTTAAACACATCATGGTATTTATAAGAAAACTCGTAAAAAGTCTGCATGTAAAGTAAATAAAAGTACGTTAAATGGAAGGTGTGGCGTAAGGTAGAAGAAAATAGTCGCGTACAATCTTTGTTTTCTCTTACAAACCCTGTTATTTAAATGAAAAACCTATTTAAAATTCAAATTTCTGGCATGAAACCGAAACCATTATAACGAAAATTAGGCAAGTTACAAGCGGTTCTCTCCTGAAACTCGACTCTTAAGGCACCAATTTGAATACCGTCCAGGTTTCTTTATGTATTTGTGAAAATTGTTGAAGCAATAAGAGCGGAATATAACGTTGATCGAGACTTTTAGTTTCTCCAGACTCCAGGCTTTGCTAACTAGGTTGGCAGCTTGGCTACTTTACCGAATTACAATGAGAGGATGAAAACAAACGCGTAATGGTTATTGTTATGACTTTGCTATAGATGCTCAACCGCGCTGGGGTAAACGTGTTCTTGAGTGGAGACCGCGACTCGGAAAACGTAGTGTACGACGCCCTCCGACCAGGTGGGATGACGATTTGCGAAAGACTGCTGGCAGATGCTGGATGCAGCAAGCTGAAGACAGGGCGCTATAGCGCTCATTAGGGGAGGCCTATGTATTAGCGCATTTACTACCAAGCTTCAGCGTTGGATGCGTCAGCGATGGTGTCGCTAAGCAAGGCGCTGTCCTAGACGGTGGCAGTCAAAGCAATAGAGGAATCTTTATCAATGCATATAATGCAGTGTATAAAATATGTGAAAGACAAAAATACCTATTAAAATTCAGATAGCTTTGTCAAAATTTAGTCCGGTCAAAAAGCCATTCAGTTAAAGTACTTTATGCTTGCAATATATGTGACCTCTACAATCAAAAGACTATATCAGTCGCCCCGTCACCACGACCGCTGTAACGCGGTTGAAACGTTGGGGAAAAGAAAGCAAAAGATACGCGATAAATACCCGATAAATAATCTTTAACATGTTAACAAATCGCGAAATGAAGAGCGATTCTGAAATTAATAGTAGATAGACATATTAAACGAGAAGTCGTCATCAAATGTAAAATTGAATTTATACTAACGACTCACACCCGTGTCCGTGATGGTAGCGTACACATAACTGAATTCACGTTTGTTGTTATGCCTAATAAATAGCGTATAAATAAAGTATAATCAGTGCAAAAGCAAAATAAATAGCGCCTCCTTGGTTTAAGAAATAATGACCATTGTTTGTGGGTACGCCAGCATAACGATCAAGCTTGCGTATACACACGACCGTTCTCAAAAACGGTTTATACTATAGCAACAAAATTTATACACAAAAATAGAGTATAAATAGCGTTTCAGCTATACAAAATTTCATAATGATTGCTCTCATAGGAACAGAGATATGGAACAAGACTATAAAATAACACCTGAGCTGGCGTTATGCTAGCTACGGTTATGTGTACGCTACCATCACGGACACCTCACACCTAATCAGGATGATTGGGTGTGAGTCGTTAGTGAGTAAGTCGTGATCAAAACTTCCATTTGACTTGAGTTACTGAGTTTAAACTTCGTCTACTTGTTTGCATGATTAAGTTTGACTTGGTATGATAATTATTATTTGATTAATGGTTAATCCTTAGAATAACTAGGCATAGAACCCTAGTAGGCGCACGCGAAGTGAAGCAATTTCAAGTTAGCCTTTAAAGGCTACGTACATCGCTCGACGCGTCAGTACTCAAGGTCAAGGCCTGGGAAGAGCTCTACGAATTTTTAATAAAAATGACGTATTGTGCAGTGAAAGGGTGTCAAAACTCTTCACATAATCACCATAAACAACCGAAGATTCCATTTCACGGGTGAGTACAACCTGGCATCTTATATTCTTGAGTAAAACAGTAGTTTATGCACAAAAATAAAATGTAAACAAAACACACGCCATTACAAATAAATGTTGCTAGCTATAGACCAAAAAATATTTTACCCCATAGATTGATTTATTGATTTGATTTATTGAAATCGTACATTCGATACGATATTATTATTACGAAATTAAAAATGTCAATCTTAACAAAATAGAAAAATAAACGCAGCCGCGCCGCGCCGCGCCGCCGCCGCCACCCCGCGGTGTGGCCTCGTTCAGCGCAGGTAGCAACGCACGCGGGCAACGATAGGACGGCAGACCGACACGACCGGGGAGAGGTCAAATGCAGGAACGACGGCTTAACGTGCTTTCCGAGGTCTAACACCGCCAACTTCCTAACTCCGGGCTGCTACTGTGAATATTTCTTGCTAAAAAAGACCCAAAATCTTGGCCCGACCCGGGATTTGAACCCGGGACCTCATTATTACCGGTTGAAAACGCGACCGCTAGACCAACGAGGTAGTCGAATAAAAGTATAAATTGTCCTGCATAAAGATACATTTACTCTACGTTTATCCCAAAATGAATAGAAATAAATGTCCACCCGTGCGAAGCCGGGACGGGCCGCTAGTTAATTATAAAGTTAATGAAATATCATCTAACAGAAAAGTGATAAATGTGCAAATCATTTACTCCTTACAAAATGTTACAATTTCCCGACCTTACGGGGAAAATGTTAATTACTTGCAACATTATTTGTACACTTGTGTGCTTGTCGGCTAATGTAATAACGTGGCGCTTACGCACACATTGGTTGTTTTTTTGCTTCAACTTTGAGCGGAATTTTGTATGAAATTATCACTCTATGTCTTATTACTCTAAGGGTTAATCCTTGTAAACGATTATTTTAGTAGTACCTACCTAAGACTTTTCAGAAAATTACCTCCCTCTATGTATTTATTCTTCTAAGTATAAAAAAATATAAATAAATAAATAATGCTGGACATTTCACACAGCATTATCTAGCCCCAAGCTAAGCAGAGCTTGTGTTATGTACTAGATAACCGATATACATAATACAATACATTACATAGATAGATATTTTTATTATATATAGAAAACGACCAGAACACCCGGAACAAACACCTGCAGATCGTACAAACATTTCTCCCAAGGCGGGAATCGAACACACACAGGCTAGTTGTTACAACCTTATGGGGCTAGATGCGTGGATTATCCAGCGTTATTTATGTATTTATTTATCAACAACAACAATTCTCAGTCATTAGTTACTGATCGCGACTCTGACTAGTCAGTCAGAAACTAGAAAAACAAGTTAAAATTTCAAAACAAAATGCACGTGAAACAAAACTAGTTTTCATCAGAAACACGTGTCAATGTCTAGCTAACCAAACTAACGTTAATTCAACTTACCTACTACATAGCTATATTAATTTTAATTGGAAAATCTATTTACTCGTATTTCTCACCTTATGTCGGTGAGCTTAAGGTTCCATTAGCTTGGGGTTTGTGCCGTAATCCATCGTAAAGAGGATAACAAGTTTAGATGAAATTATCATCAAAGTTACAATTTATTATTATACCTTTATCCATACATTCTTTGGCAAAGGTTTTACAATAAAATATCTAGTCGCATTGTAAACTTACCGGAAACAGCATTCTAGAAATATGTACAAAAAAACTTAACTAAAAAGGCTATTATATCATCAATGACTATAATAACCTGTTTGACATCATTTATTTTAATTGTAATTTTTGCCATTGCATGTATGTATATTTATTTGAAATTTGTAATTTTATTTATTTATTCTTAATTTAGATTTGATTCTTAGTTTTTTTATGCGACATATTTTCTATCCTTAGTCTGTATAGTATTACTTAAAATTAGTTAGTGTAAGTGGTTCCGTAGGACCGTTCTAATTAAATAAATAAATTGAAAATTGAATTGAAATTGAAATAACCGACACAAAATCCTGGACTGATTAGTTTTTAAAGTTAGCATTAGTTTTTATGACAAAGCCAATGTACAGCTGTATTTATTGTAATTCTAATTTTACCTATTAATGTTATTATTTACGGCCCTTATACAGCCATTTATAATTTTTTTTTTATTTCTTGTATTTAAAATATGTAGCTTTGACATGACCAAGTGTTCCGTGTAACCCTAAGGTATAAATAAATGAATTGAATTGAAAAGTTATGGGCACGTCAAAAATAAAGGACGTCTTGAATTATTTTAGAAACTAGAAAAAAATTTAACGGCTTGTTCCAGTGTTGGAATCTTGTTTGATGTTTTTCGTCGTTTCTATAAAAATATTTTCGTCTACCGTTTTTCCCTATCCCTCACCAGCCAGTAAAGACTCTTCATAAATGATCACTTGCACATACCACTCATAAATATGTGTCGTTGATATGCTAATAATAATAACGGTACCGTTGGAGAAAAAACTAACCTCAAAAAATTTCAGTAATCGAAATTTTACCGTCCATTTTGTTTGTAATAAAAAGGATGACAACATTTAAGTGCTGTAATTTTTTGATATCGTCATCTTTATCAGCATATAGTAGTTCACAGCTGGACTTTTTAGTAGGGATAACAGTATCAACATAATCAGGTTAGGGTAATCTGGTCCGCGAAAAACTCGTCCGCGGTCTTCACTTAAATTTGGGGTAGTGGTTTCCAAAAGTTTCACTTCACTTTTTGGTTGGGGTACAACTTGTCCGAATCAATGTTTCTTAGTCAATCATATCAATCAATAACTAAGAAACTTTTGATTCGGACGAGTTGCACCCCAACCAAAAAGTGAAGTGAAACTTTTGGAAACCACTACCCCAAATTTAAGTGAAGAACGTCCACGAGAAGTTGTTATTTTTCTAGAGATCCGTATCGATATAATCAACATTGGAACATCGTGCAAATCGCAGCAAATGCTGAGTTCCCAATAATTCCGTTTTAATACACATACCTGACACGAATTTTGTGCTCATTTGATCTGAGCCATTTAGGTTGCCGGTTCATTTGTGATTTACAGGTGGCCAGAATCACATCGTTCGGATTAAAATAATATGCTTGTCAGTTAAAATGCATTGAAATTGTGCTATTATAAGTTATTTTAGACGTAGAAATAGACTCCTTTTACACAATTTTAGTAGGAAGTAGGTAATATTTTGTTAAGTGTTGCCTGCTAAGTGTGGTGATTATAGAACTGCACCCTCCCCTTGTTTGGGAACGTTTGGGAACGCACGTTTAGCAGTGCAAATGTCAGCCAACCTTACAGAAACTCAGTTTTGCCTATTCTATAACACTAACATCTCCACGAAACTCCTGCTGTCTTAAACGGGTTATAGTTATCTTGTCCACAAAAAAAATCGTCCGCGGAAGAGTTGTTACCTTCTCTTTTTGGTTGGAGTACAACTCGCCCGAACCAAAAGACTCTTGGACAAGCTGTCAAATTTCAAATCGTGATATCACGCGAACTAACCATTCTAGAGCACTAGTTTTATCTTATCTTATCATTGCGTTGAAAATTTACTAACTCTTGTAGAATGTCTCAGGGTTTACCATTACGGTACAGTGTGTACCTTAGTATTATACCATGGAAGGAGGCAATATTAAAATACTTATGAACAAACTATGTCCGCTATGAAAGATGAAAATTTCATCTAAAACACCGACACTAAGCTCCATTGATGTGCATTTATAATAAGAAAATTCTTCGACAAGGGGACGTTCCAGGAAGCTTTTGGAGGAACGATGTCGTTAAAATTAAATTCATGAAATTTGTGATGGGTTTGCGTAAAAGGGAGGCCAGAAACTCACTTTCACGTTTTTGCATGGCTATTTAATAATAATAAAAAGCCTTTTATTTCCAAAATAGTTTACATGTAGGTATATTTATCATGCATTCTTAATTAATATTTTGATAATCTATTATAATATAAACACACTTCACTAATTTCATGCATTGTTATTGTCTATTGATTTGGGCACCCATATTTTGGGTGAAGGCCTCCTCCATCCATCTCCACATAGTCCTGTCTGCGGCGTGTCGTGTCCAAGTGACTCCGGCCACGTCCTCTATGTCATCTCTCCAGCGCCGGCGGGGGCGCCTGCGAGTAGTGCGAGTGCGCCGTGCCTCGGCGTCGCGCGGGTACCAGTGTAGGATGCGCTCCGTCCATCTTCCATCAGTTGTCCGTGCCACGTGCCACGCCCATCTCCATTTCAGTTGGCAGGCTAGTGTAGCTGCGTCAACTATTTGGGTTCTTTTTCTTAGGTCTGAATTTTTGATTCGGTCATTTAGCCTGACATTTAACATGCTCCGTTCTGTTGCTCTTTGGAAGACCTGTATTTTAAACATTACCTTTTGAGGATTTTTGATAGGGTCCAGTTCTGACAGCCATATAGTAGAGTGCATGGCTATTTAGGATACTATTAATAATTGTTTGGCATATTTATTGATAAAAACTTGCTTTGTATTTAGCACGATGTTTTATATAGTCAATTTGAAAATACCTTACAGTATAAAACCTACTATTTGCTAAATCTTAATGCCAGCGTAGAAGTGCAAGTTGCTACGCCGTAGTTCTCAAATTGCATTGACAACGTTTGCTACGCTTTTGCGATGCTGTAGCAAGCTACGATCTTTAAATTGCGCCGCCATATCCTACCATATACCTATCATAAGTTTTTTAATTGCAATAGTTTTATTCTATTTAAATTAGGCAGAGATACGAAAATATATTTTGGTGGCCACCAAGGGCAACTTCGCATCGCTGCCGCATAAAAAAACTTATGACACGAGTAGTTGACTCGATGGTATCACAAACTGACCAATGGGATTTTTGAAAATTCCTTTGTTTAACGTAATCATAAAATAAAATAGGTGGCGGCTCTAAAGTGAGAGTAACCTTGGTTAATGCAGCTTTTTGATTGATTGTCTGTTATGTTTATTTATTCGTTCTCAGCCGCTACTATCCCAATGCTGGACAAAGGCTTCCCTTTCCACTTCTCATTATTCAAAGCTGTCTCAGGTTATGATGCCTTCAAGCTCATCTCACCATCTGCTGAGCCTTCCACGTCGTCTCCTAGCATTGAGAAGTTTCATTCTCTTTGTCGTTAATAAAACCCAAAATAATTTTGAAAAATTATTCAGATATTCATTAGAAGCCCGTTTCACCAAAGAGGGGCAAAAACCACACATTTCATACTCTTCAGATACGAGTATGTTTATGGTTTATGCTTTATGGAACAAATTTGAAAAATCTCATAACCTAATTTTATAGCTAAGTAAAGCAAAGTAGTTAGGACTAGGAGTCTTGCTATAATTCGATAAGTTAGGTATGGATAAGGTTGTTACATCTCGCACTTCTCGTAATATCCGGAATGAAGTTAGTTTCCGAAGTGAATCAAACTGCGTCTACTATCGATTTACTACCAGTAATTGGATTTTAGTAACTCCCTCTTCTGCAGCTTAACATAAATGTCTCTGATGCGCAGAGAACGGGACAGTCGCAATAGCATCCTGTGTGCTGTGGCAGAGTGCTTTTCATCCCCACTCTGGAAGTACTTTGTTCGGAGGGTGATCAATCAAGGAACCTTTTTCCTATAATGATTATCCTCGGCTTTTTGGTTTACTGTAGATAGTGGTAAGTTAGCTGTTATATTTATTTTTTTCTATTTTATTTTGTTTTATATTTATATATTGTGTATTACTCGTAAATCTATAGACCCATGGTTGTCTGAAATAAAGCATTTTATTTTTATTAGTTTAACATCGAACTGCATCTGTTAAATTTTTGTATAAATATCCCTTACGCTAATAGAATTTCTGAAATCTAGACGTTTGTTTGCGGCTATTTGATAAATCTCTTTGATTTAAATCGTATAAAAACTAAAAAATTGCTATACAGAATAGAAATCGAAAATTAAATCATCAATCAAAAATGCACTTTTCGCTCCACACCGTGCAAACTGAACTGTGAAATTGTGAAAATGGAAAAGTACATTGCATATTGCCCGCGAGGTGATTCTATCCGTATTCACGTCGGAAAAAACTGCGTTTGACGTGAGAAATTGTGATAGAATGTAATGTCAATCTATGCAGGGCCTATACCCTCTTATTTTAAGGCCCATACCGGACCCAAAGTGGCGCCGCCACCTAATTTATCTTATTATTCCGTTTAACAAAAGAATTTTCAAAAATCCTTCTTCCAGTTTGTGATACCTATCATAAGCTTTTTTTTAATGCCTCTGTAATAGTTTTATTCTATTTAGTTTAGGAAGAGATACGAAGTTGCACTTGGTGGCCACCAAAATCTATTTTCGTATCTCTTCCTAAACTAAATAGAATAAAACTATTACAGAGGCATTAAAAAAAAGCTTATGATAGGTATCACAAACTGGAAGAAGGATTTTTGAAAATTCTTTTGTTAAACAGAATAATAACATAAAGTACGTGGTGGCGCTAGTTTAGGTGCTGTATGCGCCTTAAACAAAAAGCGCTATCTTTGAATTTTTTCGAACTATTTTTTGTCGTTAAGAAAAGGTCTTTTGCGGCGTACCAGTCTGTCCACAATTGAATTGCTTCATTTACAAGTAATAACTACCTATCACATAATTGTTTGTGTCAAAATTATAGGTTAATAAATAAGGATAATTATAGGTAAGTTTTGTTATTTTTGTCTTTCAGAATCTCAGGTGGTTGAAAATCAAAGTCAACCATTTTTTCTATACTCCTTTCACCACCAAAAAGACAAAAGAGAAATTATTTATATTGTACTGATAAAATTATTAGACTCGCTCAATTGTGAACTTTAGCACTAGATAAGATAATTTAAGTGTTAACTAAGTATTGTACGTTTCACACCGAGACAAAGTACCCGCATGTGTCTGTAAGAATCACCAGCTTGGATCTCACGATACAGGCTCCGCCTAGTGTGAGATCCATAAGTAAAAACATTGTCTCCAAACCCTCAGCAATAACCTCTATCAGTTTAACAGACCATTGTAATACATTATAATGAAACTCTACCTGCCTACCCATTAAGTTAAATACCTACTGTACCTAATGTGTTTTTGCTGAAATAAATATATTTTTATGTTTTATGTTTTTTTTATGTTTAATTCATTCTCTGAATGAGAACGTTTTATTCGTGTCTGTATACGAGGCTGTTTCAATTAGAAAGATAAAACACACATCTAACAAAATTACGTATACAGAGTGCCTGTGTTGATCCAGTGTAAGCAAAAATCTTAACAATGTGATTGTTCGTTGAAATTGTTGAAATAAACCCAATTTTCTCGAAACCTCTGAACATGGGAACCCTACTTGAAAGCAAATTTTACTTTCGTCATGTCAACGAAATTTTATGTAGCGGCACGTGAAAGCCGATATGCCTGTGGTTGGTTTGATGTAAAATCAAGGTCTGGATTCAATTATAGGGATTCTGAAAGTTGAAAGCGGTATGAGCTTTAGGTATTTTATTATCAATTTGGATTGATGACCATGAAAAGAACAGTAAGGTCATTTGCGTTTCTGTATAATGTTTTGGTTCACTAGTGGTATATAATATATTTATGTAGTTGGGTATAGTCATCATATTGTATACAATGTAATCGGAGGCTATACATAGACCCCGTTATCTCGTCAGACTCATAATGCTGTCTGACGACTCATAGTATTTATATACTATGAAACATCAGACAACATTATGGGTTGGTCTTAGTACTTCAATGGTTATCCATTGAAGTACTAAGACCAATTAATCTAAACCTCACTTGTTGATATCAGTCTGACAAGAAGTTTAGGCGCTCTGTGGGAACAAAGAAATCGAATACATTCTCGTATAAACTTAAAAATACAAACATAGGGTGCTAACGACTCATAACCCTCCTCAATTGGTAATTGGCAAAGTTATAGAAGGTTTACTCTAGTTCCCTTATTTAATTAGGGTACTTGGTTTGGGTGTATCTCAGTTGTCTGCCGTCCGTTACCTAAAAAGCGGCTAAGTCGCAAAACCAAGTTTCGAGAAAAACGCAAAAAACGCGGCAAGAATTTTGAAATTGCTGCCATTTGATTACTATAATTCGTATAACAGATTTTTGGACACTGAAAGACAGAATGACGTGAGTACTATCGAATGGCTTCGCTATAAACTCAATTCCTGATAACAATAATTCACGAAATGATTTTTTGCATTTAGTTTTAGCAATGATTTAATGAAAATGCTAAGTTTACACCACTATAAAGCGGCTATGTATACCTTAACGGCATTTTAGTTAAGGATTTGCACATAACTGCTTTATTGCGTAGGATAGTTTATTTTGACTTGTGGCTCCTGCAAAGCTAAAACAGGGTTTCTGTATTTTACGGCTTTTAAGCTTAGCATTAGCACGTAAATTGTATTTTTTATTATTTATATCTTGATACACATGACTAAAAGGCAGCTACCTGCAAAACCTGTTTTAATAACCGCTTTATAGTTTAGTATTCCTTTATTGATAATTCAGGGTTTCTACTATTAAACAACGTTAAATGCTAAAATAATAAAAAAAAATTGCAAATTGCAATGGTTTATTACTTAAAATCAAATTTTCAAAGATCAATTATGTACTTACAGACTAATCTCTTAGACAAGATACGTACTTATCGCGTACAGTGTAACGCCCGTAATTTATCCTACTTAACGCATTCACTGCCCAGTCTCGCTGCCGCGGATCAACAAGCGCGTCTTGGGCCATGAAAATGTTGAATGCTTATCAAAAAATCAGTTAAACAAAACTTATACTAAATTGTACTTGGCTAGGAAGGTACTTTTAAATCAAGGCACATAGTAGGTTAAGTACTTAATTAGGTATGCTCTTCTAGAGCTACAATAAAAATCTTAAAAATAAAATAATCACATTTTTTGCGTAACATGCATTCTTTTCTTATCCACTAAATTCTTACTTCTACATAAAATGGCACTTTTTTACTACTTATTAATCTATAAGTTAAGAAGTTATAGTGTTCTTCTACTCCTAGGAGTGCTTGTCTATGTATTTTAGCGGACAGGTAAATTTTGCCAAAATGTTAATTTGTGTGGTGGAATAATTGTAGAGAGTTTGCTCAAAAGAGCTTCTTTTCTTACAGGCTGCACACCTTTGTACTCTGATCAGAAAGTTACTATCGGCATATTGTTATTCTTTAAATAACGGTCATTTAAAAATCTCAATGACTTAAAATCCTCACTGAAATCGTTTCTGTACAGGAGATCATAATTATTTCGTTTGAAACATACTTCTACCATATTTTTCAAATACACTCTGGGGGTAGAATTTTGAATGCGCCTATCAGATACAATATTTAAGAAGTTGATGAAATTTTCTGGCGTCATTGATTTTACTACCACTTTAGAGTTATTTATTGTAGCCACTGCTTCTTCGAAATCTTCAAAGTAGTATATCTTCACCTTCCTTTTCATTGCTAATTCTATTTGGTGGTGTACCTGGTCAGCGCTCATCAATGTACTGTTCAAAATAATACAGTATGATACTTTCAGTGGCAATTAGATCACTATTTATCAAGTGTACTAACAACGAATACTGCAACCAATTTTTATTTTGGACACTGCAATTATCCCGTCTTACGGTGACAGGAGTGCACTCGCGACGGCTCCTTGCACTAAATATCAAATCAAAAACCTGGCGGAACGTAGCCGCGGGGGTGGGATGGCGCATGGCCGAGCGTAGATAACGGCTTTATAGCGAAGGAGTGCGACATAACCGCCATATAGTATTGTGGTTGTATCAAAATCAAATCAAAACACAAAGCTATAAAGTGGTTAGGAGACTTTAACTTCTTTGTAGCGTAGTAATTTGCACATAACCGCTTTGTAGCTTAGAACTGCAATAAATAATAGAAAAACAAAACTAGTTATATGACTTTAAATTAGTTTAAATGCTTTTTAGCTAAGTATTTGCAGATAGCCGTGATTTAGCGTTGGAATTTTAATATTTTGCATTTTTTAACGGCTTTCTTCCCATCACTAAATCGGAAACTATAAAAGATACGAACACGTGTCCTAGACAGATCGATAGAGAATTTTGAACTGTCTATCGAGGCATCTAAAAGTCAAAATTGACCAAATGTCACTTAGCCGCTTTTTAGATAACGGACGGCAGTTGTGTGAAGCAGGCAATTATTATTTTTACCAAAAAATGAGAATATGGACGTTCATCTATTTTTTTAATAAACGGCAGAATATTGTGCTCCAATAATTCAACAGAGACCTTTACTAAGGTTAGTTACAAATTTCTTACTTACATGTTATTAAGAACCAGCAGCGGGAAATGTAAAAAGGGTATCGACATCATAACATTTCTTGATCCAGAATATAACAAGCTAATTTATGTATTTTTAGAATAGTCTATTTTTTATAAAATCACACACAGAGCTGTTTTTTCTACTGATATTAAAAAGGCGAAAATTTTGTGCCGTTTCTGTGCAGATTTTTTATGAATAAGTCTCGACATTTCATACCAAATTTGCTACACTCAGATAAAACTTTTTCTGTACGTTGCTGTGAATAGAACGCGCAACTGGAATAAATCTCTACTTATATTCATCGTTATCATCACTAGCCAATGTTAGTCCACTGCTGGACATAGACCTCCCCTAATGAGCGCCATAGCATAGTCTTCAACTTGACGCACCCAGCATCTGTCTTCAGTCTTTAGCAAGACGTCATCCCACCTGGCCGGAGGACGTGTGTGACGAAGTGATCTCAGGACGTCGTACACTACGTTTACCGAGTCGTGATCTTAACTCAAGAACACGTTTACCCCAACGGTTGACGGTTCTTCGCTTGATATGGCCGGCCCACTGGCACTTCAGCTTGCTAATTTTTATGTCGATAACTATTATTCATGTCTTCGTCCATTTAACACGTCACAACTCAGAACGCCTATAAATTATTACTCATATCAGCACCGGATATATCTATGATGTCATCAAATATGGGTTGCTACTAAACTAGAATTTAGGTTAAGCCGCAAATCCCCTACGTTCCAACCGGTCCTAATCCGTTTTCAGAAACCGATGTCAGGTTCATTCCGATATATTATAGGTGATGAAGGTTAACAGGGTGATAGTCTGTCCTAAGCCCCGAGTCCGGTTGACGACACTGTCGAGACGTCATCGTGATGTCTTCTTTTTCTATGAAATTTGATACAGCGCCTCTATCGAGCGAACAGGGGACTACGCAAACTCTATACAAAAAAGAGACATCATGATCACGTCTTGATATTATAGTCACTCGTAGATCATCAGGTGCATATTTTAATTTCATCATCAGCTTATACCAGTCCACGCTGGACATAGGCTTCCCCTAATGAGCGCCAGAGCACCCTGTCTTCAGCTTGCCGCATCCAGCATCTGCCAGCAGTCTGTCGCTTCATATTTTAATTTAAGAACACGAAATTTCGTGTTTGATTTAGGCTAATCAGTGTAAATACTCTAATATACTTACAGAATTAATTTGCAGAAATAACCGAAACGAAACATAGATAGTATGTTTTAAATAAGGGCACTCCTCATCAGCTTATATACGTTCAGTTTTGAACTTATATGCCTTCTCCATTCAAGGGCTAGGAGAAACAGTTATGCAATAACCATCAGATCGGCAGTCGGTTATCTCGATTGCAGTAGGTGTGTTAAAATACTTCAAAGGAATCTGCTGCTTTTCCTTTGATGGGCTCAATTGATCGTCTCCTATGTACTCTATGAATCTATAAACGAGGATTAAAAGAAATAATAGGTGTATATTTCTTTCGTGTAAAATATCGATTAAAAACTTTGTACTTATAGCCTCATATAGTACCTACCCTCGTCCGGGACGTGTAAAATCACGTTACGTATGCTGAGACCTTAAAATGTAATAGTTATCGTTGATCGAATACTCTCACCTATTATCATTCATAATCGTAAATTAAATTTTACTAGCAATTCGAAGAGGTATAAAAAATACGGCGGAAAGACAAAAGACAAGACAAACTGCCGATTTATTTCTGTTCTAGAATGTCAAATGCTGGTGTAACAAACATTATTAATAAGCCAAATGTTTACCTAAAACACACCTGTCTCTGCCAAGAGTTACGTCAAAAGCTCTTACTCATATCACAAGCATGAAGGATTTATACATCCAAAACTCCGATCCCTAATGGATGGTGTAATCAAGCCTTTGGTGAGCTTAGTTTCAAATTGCTAAGTTACCACAGCGTTGTTTACTAAGAGCTTATAAACTGTAGGTATAAGCAGGTAAACTTGATATTATGTAAATAAATAAGGCTAGAAACTAGAAACTAAAGAGAACAGACTATCTGGCCCATGAGGTAGATAAGGTTCTCGGAGCTAGGGAAGTAGTTTGTAATAAATAAGTTAGATAGTTAACCTACTCGTGTAGTTTCGTTTCTGGGCAGTGAATTTCTGGTAGTGTTTCACTGTGTATTTTTATGGACAGTGAGAGCGTTATAAGGCAAATTTCACACAGAGATGTACTGTTTTAGCAAAAAAAAGCGCGTGGCCGCGAGTCCTTTTTGAATTATATAATTCATAGACGTTTTGCACTGATAGTGCGCTGTCGACCGCTCACACCCCGGTGTAAATTGACCCTTATGTCTACAGCGTTCAAAGGAAATACTTACCTACGCACTTCCTACATTTATGCTATCCTCATAGTTGAGTAAAACTTGTGGGAAATAGTACTAAGACTATTATGGGTTTGAGAGTTGAGAGGGAAGGGGAGAGTGCACCGGTGTTTGCGGTCACACTTATGCGCAATAAATACCTATTCTGTGCATATGGTTAGTCTCCGTTGAAACTAGCTGCCATGGCCGAAAATTCGGCTAGCAGGACATCCATCATCAATATGGCGTTATAGATTCGTCCCAGCCTACCCCGAATGGTCCGGTGGTAGGGCGAATCCGCCATGGTTCAAGGTTAATAACTGTCACAAAAAATGAAATGCATGAATTCGCTCTTTTCTCTTTTCATATGCTGTGTGATTCTTAATTTCAAAGACCGACACTAAAAACCTAGATTCCAGTTGTTATGCGTGTTCACAAAACAATATCCACTGGATGAAAATTATGTTTATTGTCTAAAGCGATTCAATAAACCACCATTCAACGGATTCAATGAGTCGAATTTGAGCGACAGAACAATAATGTATAAAAGCATTTCAACACACATTTTCAACCTAAATTTTAGTTAAAATGACTACAATTTCCATTCTGTGAGCTTCACAACGTTGATAGATTTTCAATGCTGTAGCTGTGCTAACCTAACCTAACATGATTACAGAATTTATATTTGAAATTGAATGGTTCTAGGGAGCCTTGTTTGTTGAACATGACTGGATCTTAGGAATACTAGCTCCATCAATCGAATACCAACAGCAATTGCTTGACAAATAATTTCAGAAATGTTATAATAAATAAACGGTAAAAAATATTTTACCAAGGCCTTAGACTGACAAATTGCTTGCCAAACCTCATACATATTCAATTTGATAAGGCCATGCAAAATAATCATATTAGTATCCCTTCACGCGATGCAAATAATAAATTCATCCTTGCCCCTAGAATGTTAAAGGCAAAGATTCAATCTTTGACTTTTTTAAATCTGTCTACATTTTGGTTTGACGGCATAACATAATTTTAAGTCGTGTGCTGTACAAAAATATTAATATGCCATTTGTTGGTTTTTTCTTCTTGCAATTTAATCAATAAATAACAAACAACATGTGCTTTGCTTTGAACGCAGTTAATTAGGTATCATGAAATTCAGAAAAGATACACGGTAAATACTCAATGACTTTAACGTAAGAAGACTGGAAAATTCTGCCGAAAAACATTAACTTATCCTTTGCTAAATATTCTTTCTAATCCATTCAGCCCACTGAATACCACTGTTAGATAAAAGCTTCTCATTCCTCCAGGGATACATCAACATCATCAGCGCGTATACGTCCACAGTAAATATTGGTTAAGGAACTGTGTGTGTAGCGACGTTTCAGGGAGACCTAAAGTTCACATAGGCATCCTCCAAACGACGACATAAAAAGAGTCTTTGAGCAATATACGAGTATAAAACTTTTTAATCTTTTGCTATTTGTGAACACGTTAAGAATTGTTTATCGGGTATTTTTGTTACTTAGCGTACTTACCTTAAAAGATACGCGATAAATAGATTTATGCCATATTCGTCCCTAATGTTCGGCCCACGCCATTAAAAAGTCTTCGTTCATCCCGCACGATAATATTTGTCCAGATTCGTCTCTCATACCAAAATTATTGTAAGTACAGTGACCGTCAAAAGTATAATTTATCACCACAACCAAAACTGTGTGTCATCAATCATTATAGGCTGAAGACTAAGAAGTGAAGTGTAAAAAATGTTATCTACCACTTAGCATCACCACCAACCAATAGGGTCATACCAGTATCATTATTAACTTTACGTAATTACCAAATTCAAAGCTCTCAGTAACTACCTAATTCTGCTAAGATACCTATAATAAATTATCCGTATTAAATTACGAGTAAATTCAACAAATTTAGTAATAAAACAAAAATATTCTAAGAAAGATTGAAAACTGCCCATGTTTGCTTCCATCCCTACAACAGTTACATTACAAAGCTGGGTGGATAAATTTAGCAAACGTGCTCATTGGTGCGCGCGGCACGGGGAAACGGTTTCACGAATATATTTGAACCACGTCGCATTTTTCATTTTCGGTTGTTATTCTGATGTGTCACTGATTCTTTCTGAAATTGTTTGTTTATTGTTTGAATGATGCATACCCACGTTCTTAATTCTTGGTTTTATTGTGTACAATTGTACTGGAAGTTGTGATAGGGATACTCTGTGATGATGATGATTCTTTGTTAATGGCAATATGAGTCTGGTTGGACTCTTTTCTGCCAGTGTCAAGTAATGGAAAATAATAGTAAAATATGAGTTATCAAGTTATGAAGAATGTTGATATTTTCACCAGAGCCTAGTTAGTTATCTAGCAGGGTACACCACGTGCAGGTTAGGTTGGCTTGGGAGACTAGATCTTGGAGTCTCCCTTGTACCCTGGATACTCTGTGAATTGACGACAGTTTCCACGACGTATTGATGACAGTGGTGCTTTGTAATCTTACAGCAGAACATTATTTCCTAAATACTATAGATTTAGGTCCCTAAAAAGCTAGATTCGCAAAAATTATATCTATTTTGGCTTGGTAATTTCTTGATCGCGAGTTTGAAGACACAAACCACTTGATTATAATTTCGTTGTCAAAGTTGAAAATCGAAGCAATTATAATTAGATTATTTGTTTTTTACAGGTGGCGGCCCTGGTGGCGTTGGCGGATCAGGTGTATCAGTTTCAACTCAGGTGAGATTAGAATAAAGTTCAATTTTTAGCGACTTCAAGGAAGAGGTTCTATATATTTTTGGCCGTTTGTATTTTTTTTATGTTCATCTATTTCCGTCGGGTATGGACCGATTGTAATAATTATTTCGTTATATGTATAGTATTCATTACGGGTTTAAGCGGGTTAACTAAAAACCTTATTTGTGTTGGAAGAATACCAGAGTTTCATCCTTTAACGAAGGACTTCTTCTGGGTGAGAAGAAGTCCCTCATTAACTCGGACTGGACTCGAATGAAACTTTGGTGTTCTTCCAACACGAATAAGGTTCGTAGTTAACACGCTTACATTCGTAATGAATTCGTCAAACTACGATAGTTTTTATGTATAGTTCTATAGAGAACCTCTATAGTGAAAGATTCCGAATTGGTTTTATAAAAAAAAGTTAACAAAAGATTAGTATTTATCCCGTGATTTGGAAAAATCACGACTACATACAACAAGTTAAGTGATATTTTTGCTAACAAACAAAATAGATTTTGAAGATTATTTCGATGTTAACCAAAGGTGATTATGAGGTGGTCCGTTAAGTTTTGAATTTATATGTGCGCCTTAAAACATATCTAGAATATAATCTCTTGAAAATTTACAATAATCACAGTTCTAATGGTTTCCATAGCAAAGGGCGTAATCGATAGGTCGAACAATGTTAGCGGACGGCGGATCGCCTATAACGAAGGACGACAGATCAAAACATAAATCCCGTTAGTAAGCCTTTCTGTCTGCCTATCGGTCTGTCCGTCGGTCTGTCAGTGGGCTATATTTTATTATTAGGTTTTCAGGAATTCGATGGAAATCTATAGTTTTTTTAAACATGCCAAATTATCCATACTAATAATATACCTACGGGGAAAGATTTGTTTGTTTGTTTGTTTGAATTGAAAAGGCCCGGAAAGTACCGGACTGATCTGAAAAATTCTTACACCATGAGCATAATACATCCCTCCTTCCACTTAGATCCACAGTCTTGATCCACATGTAGATCCGAGGATACTTTTTTTTCCTCTTCAATCCACCTATGAGGGGATCTAAAATTACTATTTCTTTTCTATTCCACTTGAATCCACAATCAAGTATCTCTGATGAACATTTAGGCTATAGAATATACCTATGCAAAGCCGGGGCAGACCCCTAGTCTATTATAAGCATCATTTTTAGTCAACCGTTGCTGGTGGATCAAGTTTTAAGACGGTACCATTTTAAAAGTTCCATAATCTACATCTAACATATTAAATGACATTCTATGCTTTAAGTTTACTTTTTCAACCTCAACCCCAACAGCCTATAATGGTCCACTGCTGGACGCAGGCCTCCTCCTGTTTTTTTTATCTCATGAGTGGTAATGCCCCCATAGTCGCAGTTCGGTGGTAGATCTATTCTGCGAGAGGCGCTGCTGCCCTCCCCCCCGTGTATGTCCCTTAGTCGCCTCTTACGACACCCACACAAATTAAGATGGTGCAAATTCTAAGCCGGCTCCACACAGCTAAGTTTACTTAATCATTTGGATTTACTTACATTTTGTAATGACATTTAAAAACACAAAAAATATTAAAGAACCATTTTCTCTCGAAAGTTTTAAATTCTTGGTAAGAGAGGATAAACCGGAAACCGGTACTTTCCTCCAATTATTATAATTTAGTTCGAGAAATTAAACCGTCACGTTTTCAGACTTTGGGACGTTTTGCAACTTTATACTTTGAGATCAAGAAAATTAAGAAAAGTTTTTTACAAAGTGACGAAACTTAAAAATTTTAACGGCTTCCTACGAACACTGTTGAAAAGTTGTTTGATGAACAAAAAATATTGTGAAATTATAAAGTTCAATGAAAACTGAACTGAACAGAATGGAATAAAAAAACTGGTTTATCCTTGAACATAAATTAATACAAGTTCAAATAATCTAGACTGACAGTCGGTAGTTGGTAAACTGTACCTAGCACCTATAAAAATCTTGTTTATTGCTGTCTTTAGCGCGTAGTTGACAAGAAAACTTTATTTTTGGCATGGCTGTCACAGGTATTAAAACTCATAACCTATCTAGACTATTAAAGACTTTCACGGTGTAAGTTTTTTGAGTTGTGCAAAGAAATTGCTATTATAGCATCGATCATGTTACCTCTTTCAATGATAGTACAAAATTTTGAAACCTTTAAAGGCTTTTATGAAATTAAATAAGTCCCAAAATCATCGATTTCGGCAGGATTCGAACCTGATCCGAACCTTGGTTAGAGCTCACCCATACTGAGAGTGGGGCTCTCAGTATGGGTGTGCTCTAACCAACTAAAAGCTTTTTATTCGCGTATTCGATATATTATTAGCTTTTTTCATATTAATTGGTTCCAGCTTCTAGGTATATCAAAAATTTAACATGCAGGACTCTTCACTCAGAATCATCTAGCCCCAAACAAAGCTGAGCTAGTTTTAAGTGATGTGGAACTAAATAACTGATAGATAATTTTGATAAATCCGGAACAAATATCTCCAGATTGTGCAAAGATTTTGTATTGAGGCGGGAATAGTACCCGCATACTCCTGCGTCACAAGCGGACCTTCGCCCACCGCACCACAGAGGTCGTCGCCGTTGCATTTACCTGTCAGCAACAAAGTTATATAAAAAGCTGGGTTGTGATTTGACGCCGTGACACTTGGTCACAAAAAACGCTGACACTAAGCTATAAAAGCATTATTAAGTACCATCTTTGCAACAGGACTGCTGACGGTAGCCAGGCAGGTACAAACCAATTAAGGACAGCGATTTTATGGCTCGTTCCTTATTTTTATAGATAGTAAAATTTTATTTTCCTATCATTTGCTGCGCAGTGCGACTGTTTTAAGAACGAAGGACGCTTGAAATAACAATTTTCAGAAATAAGTAACAAGTTCGGTCCGCAGATAAAAAATAATGTTTCTGTGGTAAACTAAGCTTTTGAAAATTAGTGGTGTAAAAATTTACAAGGAACATTATGTCGCAATAATTTGATTGTTTTGTAAAAACTGAATACTGACTTCTAATTCCTTAGTCAGTTTTTTAGGTTTTTCGGGATAAATAATTATCCATCAGGAATAAACTTTTTGTGGGAACATTAATCATTTTCCATACAAAAAGCGAGAATTTTCCGAATCGGTCTACAATTAGTATAAGTCACGAGTAACTATTATAATAATTGACGGAGAAATCTATGATATACATATATATATACTAAAAAAATACTAATAGCCTCCGGGTTAGAGTCGGTGATTAGGTCAACGGAGACACCGAGAATCGGTCTTAATCTACGGAGGAGAGAACTCAACTCGTGAGAGATTTCTGGATATGGAGTTAGGGCAATAAATTAAAATAATGTACCTATTTTCATAAATAAAACCTTATCCATGAAACTCCAGCGCGGCAGAACATGAACACCTGAGTTGTTAAAACGAATTATAAGTACCTATGTAGCGAGAAACTCAATTTCCCTCCGCCGAGAAACTTTGAATGAAAGCTCTTGCTCGATTATAACAAGCTTCATTTGTTTTCTTCACGTTGAATATGTTCCACTTTTGGCAAAATAAAAGATTAGAGATGTAATTCATCTAGTGGTCTAAGGGTGCGCTTACACGGAAGCAATAATTGTTCGGCAACACGAATAGATCATCTCACATCTCCTCAACAGCCTATAATGATCCACTGCTGGACGCAGGCCTCCCCCTCATGGGGGGTAATACCCATAATCCCCACACTGAGCATGCGGGTTGTGGATCAATAATAGATAGATCAATCTATAGTAATTAGTGGAGCAATATGCTGTAATTTTAATAAAATGCGGCAATATCCAGTGGGCATGGAAATATAAGTCAATTTTTTTTCTATCTCGTATGCACTTATTAATTCTGCGGCTTCTACGTCGCGCTTCCGTGGAGAGAGCGAGAGGGCGGGCGAAAATACAGCGACGCCAATTGATGAGCTAATTTTATTCAAAAGAAATTCAAAACAGCTTCAGGACATTCTGGTAAATTTATTGAATAAAATATCACTTAATCACAACACAATGAAGATTGATTCCAACCATGGTATCAAAGGTAGTCAATTCGTTTCCTTCAGTGAACCATGCTACACCGAACAAAATAGTGCTCACAAATTTTTCTAATCAACATTGCTATCACACTAATATTAAAGCTTAAATTAATATTACAGTTGACGAATATTTAAACGAAAAATAAGATAAATACAAACTACTAATATATAACTTAGTTACAATGACGTCCTCCTCTCTCTCTACAACATATTGTGTACCAGCAGGGTCTATAGTGTAACTAAATACCTACGTAGATTAAGCACCTCTGTACACCTAAAGAATGCAATAAATGATTGAGTATTGAGTAAACGTGCAGGGTTATGAAAATGAGGAAATAAAGCACCTTTTGCACCGTGTTTATGCACACACACTTGGGTGGGCACTATATGTCTTGCGCACGGCTAGGAGGATATCATCTTAAGGCTTGTCTTTCGAAAAAATCAACATTTTCATTGTTCAAATATGAAATCTAGGATTCTTAAACTCATACACCTAATATTTCATTTCATTCTGTACAAAAGCGCCAAGATAGTTTTTTGATTAGTTGTATAAGTTTGATGAAAAAAAAATCTAAAATATCTCAATTTTGATACAAATTTGCCTTCTTCTCCCAAACAATATGACTTACTGACTTGATTTTTATATTGAAAAATAAAACAAAGGCAGGCTAACAGAATCGCCAAAATAAATATTTGATTACTTGAGCCGTACTCTTTTAATTAAAAGAAATCTTGATTTGCACAAGCGTTTTGCTCTGTCCCGCTCCTATGAACGCGAAATACTATGCCTATCTTTTTCACAAAATGGCCTGTGAAGAGGCCCCCACCCAAACTAGCGCCGCCACCTATATACTTTATCTTATTATTCCGTTAAACAAAGGAAATTGCAAAAAAATCATCGTACAGTTTGTAATACTTATTATAAACTTTTTTTAATGTCTCGATTATAGTTTTATAGATCTATTCTGCAAGAGGCGCTGCACACCCCGTTTATGTCCCTTAGTCGCCTAGCTCTTTCGATACCCACGAGTTGGGGTGGTGCAAATTCTAAGCCAGCACCACATGGCGATTAAAACCTACACTTGGAATAAAGTACCTATCAATAGACGAATTATTTTTTTCGTCGCATGCGAAGCCGCGGGCAACAACTAGTCCTCTATAATCTTTAAAGTGCAAGACTGTTTGTGTATCGAAATTGACTTTTGTTTGCGCTGACCCTCGAGACTCTCTTATAAAGTGCCTCGAGCAATACAGAGATGCACACAAACAAAAAGAAAATCTATATTAACCTTTTAGCGAAGTAAATACGTATAAAGAATGTTTTAACAGTATTTGACGTCGAAATTTAACACAAATCAAATCAACGACTGTTGTATTGTTATGCTCGAAGTGACTATTTCTCCTACAACCAAATAAAGCAAGTTGCCAAATTTTTGTTTGCATCGCTCACTCCATTCAATTGCCCGTTTTCAAAACTTTCCAGGTTACCTAATAATTTCGTACCAAATGACTGGACTATCTCTGTCTTTTGAGACTAAGATCAAGGTGTCAAATTCACAGATTCACGTATCAATAATAGATATGTTATCATTATGATGTTTGATAACATAAAACTACTCATTCGATGGCCTGAGTGGAAAGTTGCGCGTTTTACATTTATACCCAAGTGGCCTAGAAACTTGCTCCTCAAATGGAACAAATTAAAGGTATTACGAGAAGCACTCTGGTCATCCCAAGAGAGCGGACATGTATGGAAGTGGCAAGTTAGTTGACAACTACACGCATTAGGGAACGACAACGTGGCTTATGTGGTTTATGTTAATGTACTAGGTGTCACAAAATTGGTGAGAGAAGACGAAAAATGGTGTTAGACTCGGGGAGTAAATATTTTGTTGTAAAAGGTGTCATATAACTGGTTAAAATATTAAAAAGTTCATCTTTTGACTCCAAAAGTGTGTATTTTTGGGCCAAGTTTTTTAATTTCTTTCCTCATCTATTAAAAACTTGAGCTCATGACTCCTTTTCCTTTTTTCCCTCCAACTCTCATTTTGTCAGATTTGGCGATTCCCATCTTAAAAAGACATTCTGTTGGTATATATCCTTATTAATTGCATTTACCAAAAACTATTAGATACCATAAAGGTCACTAACACCACGAGACCATAAAGGTTGAAGTTTACACACCACGCCTCGCCGCTGCGCGCCACCGCCGCACTTTACAAAAGTAAACAATCAATTAGGGTCTTAATCTATTAAAATTAGATACATTTTACATCAGCAGTGTCATGTGAGCCTCAACATTTTACAGTTCCGGGAGAATCTTTAAAAGAAAACAAGGATATAAATAAAATTATGAGGGTGAGTATTATACCTACTACAGGGTGGACCAAAAGTCCGTTAACATTTGAATCGGTTGCCGCGTCTAGCAGCGGCAGCGGAGGGGGGTGGAGGGGTTACGTTAAAATGGGTGCTCAAGTTTGAGAAGACGGGTTCAACAATGGATTTACCTCGATCTGGCCGGCCTAGAACGTCGAGGGACCCCGAAAACGTGGAGCGAGTAAAATCGTCTGTTCGTGACCAACCTGGACTTTCAACTCGAAAACGGGCTGCTGTCCTTAACGTGCCAAGAACATCATTAAACCGCATTCTCAAGAAAGATTTACGTCTACATCCCTATAAAATCCAAATGGTGCAGGAATTAAGACCTCAGGACCATGCCACTAGGTTGCAGTTTGCAAACGAAATGGTAGAGCGGTTCACCAGCTTTACAAACATTTTTTTCATACATGTAATGAGTCGTTAAGGGCAGCTCGAGACATTTTTGGCCCAAAAGTGATATCGAAAAGAGGGGACATTAACTGGCCGCCTCGTAGCCCGGATCTATCCCCAATGGATTTTTTTCTTTGGGGATATCTTAAGGCTAAAGTTTACGACACCAACCCAATAACTCTTGACGAATTAAAGGATCGTATTCGCACAGAAATCCAAAACATCTCAACAGAAACATGTAAAGCTGTTATCGAAAATTTCCGCTCTAGATTGCAGCAATGCCAGAATAATGAAGGATTGCATATGGATGATGTGATTTTTAAGAAATAAATTCCCCTTTTGTTTACTATTATTTATTATAGCTTGGAATTGAACCATAAAAACAAATGAACATCTCAAAAGAACAAATCACAGGCCAAAGTTTCTCGACGTTCATAAAAGGAGTAACCCAAAGCCCAAAATATCATCAACCCCCTCTAAGATAATATTTCACTTAAAACAATCACCCAATTTCAACAGTCACTGTACCTTTATCGCGTCATAACAGAACTCGTATAAAATTCCAACTTACCTAATGAAATTCCTTTTGCGTTATAAAAAACTGGGAGACGAGATCACACTTGATGTAACATGAAAGCATCAAACACTGGTACAATCCATCCTACTCTCTCATAAGGTCCTAATATAGGAAAAACTTATGATAGAGGGGTGTAGGAAATACAAATGTAGTAGACTATACACACACAGAGTGTGTAAAACAGTCTTACGTCACGGGCGCCATTGAATCTGGAGCGCAATTCAGAATAACTCAGGAACTTCTAAATTGGCCTACTGGTATCCTGAGTGCGAGAGGGATTTGATCACGCCCAAGATGAAAACAGCTTTATGCTCAAGGAGAATACTCTACTTTTTACACTTTAAGTGAGAAATTAGTAAAAATTTGGTAACGTGTTCTGGGTATTTGTTTTTTATTCTGCCTTCTGAACGGAACGTCAGACGGAATAAAAATATCGAATTTTGAACAAGATAATTATCATTGTACGGATTTCATTGGTAACATACACAGATTTATAAGTATAGTACTAAAGTAGTAACATATCTCACGTATGTTTTTAGTTTTCAGAATTCAAACTATTATTCCATTGAGAGTCATGTAAATTGTTTTGAATTTGGAACTTCAAATAAAAATATGCGCAGAAATGTTGACCAAGGAGACTCTACGACACTAAAGAGATCTTATTAGATTTGTTTGAGTTTGGTAAAACCTCTCTTTTTCAGCCACTTGAGCTATAATCACTTGCTATCGGTTCCGGTTACATGACGTGATAGGTGAAGTACGGTTTTCTAGCATAGTATGATAAATAAAACTTTCCATTGAAGGACTCCTTAGAAGCTCGCAGTAGCGTATTCTTGTACAAAATGTAAGTATAAGGTATTTTTACGTATGCGTAGTTCTAAAAAGTACTAGTTTGGTGCGTCAAAAGTAACTAAATAGAACCAACCTTTTCGTACCTTGTAACCGGAAACAGAGAGCCTTAATTGCACGGTTTGTGGTTTCTTCAGAGAATTTATAGTGGAAAGCAATTTCATTCCTTTTGAAGATGTCCAATAAAATTATATAAGCAATAATTTGTAGGCACTGATTAAAATCGTATTTTATGGAGCTTATCTACCTGTCACTGCAATGAATTGCGAAGTGTGGAAGGGAACTATTATTAATATTAGCGACCTCTGTGGCGCGGCGGGTGAAATTCCACCTGCGACGAAGGAAGTAGCGGGTTCGATTTCTACCCCAGAAAATATGTTTGAACAACAAACACATCAAATGTGTGAACTAAGTTTCGGGTGTTTTGGATGTTTCTAAGTGTAGTGAAATATCATCTATGTAGTGTATATTCTAATATGAATAGCAGTTAGCTTGTAACTATTACACAAGCTCTGCAAGATAATGCAGTGTGAATTGTCCAGGTCTAGCATTATTGATCCTGGTTCATAAATACGACAAAAAATAAAGCAAACGATCAGGTGGCCACTAACTAGATCAATTTAAATCCTAGGTTAAATAGTTTTTTACTGCTTTGAAAATAGTCTTGATATTTTTTGATTAATACTTCCAAAATAAAATCTCAAAATACTCTCAATTCGAACCCATGATGGGTTCGAATTGAGAGTATTTTGCTCCTATTTCTATAACTTTTATTTTCAATAGGTTCAAACAATCTCTCAACTGTATTCAAAGATGAATTTTCCTTCCTCCGTTGTATGTTATCTTAGATCTTCAATTCCGTTTTCCGAGGTTTCCGTTGCCAAGGCATTTTCTATCTTACTTAATTAGTACCTAAGTGTACGAAGTACATCTTGGGATCTTCGCTTTTTCTTATAGCTTTGGATTCAACGACTCAACTATTCTGAATGCTTTTAACTACTTTGTTTCACTGGATTTCGTAAAGTTTAAACTATATCTGTAATCTTATCCATACACCTTACCTCAAGCATCATCGTCATCATTTTTAGCATTTATTACTCCTATGCCTCCCCTAATATTCTCCAATTTAAAATAAAAAATAAAGTTTTATGAACTTTTGTATTATTAAAGGATAAACGATATGATTAGAATTTGTTTGAAGGTTGAGGCTGTTTATCAACATTACAATAACAAACTAACGTCAAAATATCAGCAATCAAAAATTTTTCACATAAGTTTTGAGGTTAGGTATGTGAAAAAAGTGTATTGTCAAAATTTGTAGATCTTTTTATCACCTACAACTTGGCCATTTAACTTTTTTCCATAGGACTTGTCTCGTTGTAGTTTTGCCGGAAATCAAGATAAACCGTTTTTTTACTCTTAAAAACTCACCCCCTTCCATTTCCCGACCTCAGATCGCCCGTTAATTATTTTTCCTTGAATTTTTGTTATATATTTAAGATTATTTATCGGGTATTTATCGCGTACCTTTTGCTTTCTTTTCCCCTCCGCTTTCGTTTCCCCAACGCAAAAGGTACGCGATAAATACCCGATAAATAATCTTAAATATGTTATCAAATCGCGAAAGTTTAATTTTTTTTTGTTATTTTCTCTTCCTTTTCCAATGGGTTTCATTCTACTGTTATTTTTTCACTTTTTACCCTTTTCAAGATCAGATTTGAAAGTAGAAGGTGGTGTTGAACAAATTTTGTAGAAAAATTTACAAAGTTTATGAATTCCCGTAAAAAATTACTATATTAACCGAAAATAATTCGTTTTTCGTGAATCCCAGGAAATTTTAAGCAATTCTTCGTTACAATAAATGTGATAAATACTGCCAATTACAGCGATTATGCAATGAGGAAAGCTTTCATCGTTTTCCAAAGCGCAGTGAAAACAACAGGATTAAGTAACTTAGTTTGAAAACTTTGAATCAGTTGAAACTTTGTTCGTAATTCAAAATGAAGTGAAGATTGAAAGTGGAACTTGCAAATCTATTCGCTATTCAAAAGGAATCGCATGAAGAGATTGCTACTTTTAACTTTGCAGCTGGAATTGCATTTTATTTAGTGATACTCAAGTTTTTTTTTTAAATGGCAGATTCAAGTTCATTCGTGGATTTTTTTATAGTGCTTACCCGCACCCTAGTAACATTTAGTCGTCAAACGATTTAAATGTAAAAGTCTTTGAACAGGTTTGGATATAAACTTTAATTACATAGGAAACTCTGTGGAGCTACCGGCGCTACAGTCCGTTAAAGGTCCCTAAGATTTTTGATGGTACCGACTAAGATTTCGTGGCTTAGTTGGTTAGAGTACACCCGTACTGAGAGTGAGGCGCGGGTTCGATTCCCGACGAAATCGTTTTTTTTTTGAGAACTAATTTCATTTCGCAGATCATTTATTGACCGTTACCGTTGTTACTCGTTTGTTGAACCTAATCATCGTAAAGTTGAGTAATTTATAATAAAATTAGAAACAAAAAAGTAGTAACAACACATTCAACGCGTTGTTAAAGAAGTTGGCAACACTGTAACTGGCATAATCGAATAAAATATTCACGTTCCCTTATTCCACCTCATTAGTCATTTCGTTTCTTTTCCATTGGTTACAAAAGAGTTTTTATTTCTTCTTTTTATTATGAGAACAGAAATGATTACCTATTTGAAATTGAAATAACCGGTATATGAAACAGTTTTTGGATGACAGATTAATCTTCAAATTACTTGTCTATGTCAGTTTGAAATCGTTGACTTTTAATCGATAGAGTATAAGGTACTTAATTAGAAATCGGGTCTCTCCGGGATTGGAGCCCTCAGGGACTAACCCGAACTAAACAATGCCTACCATGATTTAAAATCAACAAACACAACAATTATTTGTCAAAATTTACAACAAAAACAATCAACAACGGCTAAACACCCCCCATTAATCAACATTGAGCTAATAACTGGCCTCTTTGTGATAAATATCCATTTTAAGCTGAATAAAGAGGTGTCATTTGGCAAAGGCTTTCTTGTCTAATTTACCGTTGTTTAGCGCTCCCTTAATTTTCACGGTAGGATATTTTAGTAGATTTACGGGACAGGCCAGTAATGTAGTACTTAGCACACGGACACTGTACTCAAGGTGCGGAAAGTGGAAAGTGCGAAATAATAATAAATAAATAATGCTGGACAATTCACACCGCATTATCTAGCCTTGGGGTTAGATAATGCTGTGTGAATTGTCCAGCATTATATCCAGCAGCTAAGCAGAGCTTGTGTCATGGGTACTAGATAACTGATAAACATAATATACCTAATACAATACATAGATAGATATTTTTTATTATACATAGAAAACGACCAGAACAACCTGAACAAATGTCTGCAGATCGTACAAATATTTGTTCCAAGGCGGGAATCGAACCCACAACTTCTTGCGCCGCGGGCGGACCTTCGCCCACCGCGCCACTAAAGTCGTCAGAAAGATAAGTTATAATGTTCTTAATATACTAACTCATAAACATCGCACATTAGGTTGTCGAGCCAAATCGCAACTTTAAGACCGAGGTGGACCTAACTGTAACAACAGTTTTTAATAGATCTAATCTAAGGAATTCAAAGTCTTTTTTTTAAACAATCAAATCATTACATCATGTACTAGCTGATGTAAGCAACCTAAATTTTTTTATAAAAATCTAGATAAATCCAGACATATTATTTGGGTAAGTAGGTGGATACCTTTTTAAGCTAGGTATAGCTTTTTCAAATTTAATTCCTACCCAAGAACAACAGGTCAATAGCTTAACGGGCATAAAGGCGCCTTGCAGAAACATCACGTTTTCATAAAAATTTATGAAAATTTATGTCTAGAAACTCAACGTGAAGCCAGCGCGACATCTGGCCATTATTGTAATTAAATGGCAGTGCAGCTAAAACATAAAAAGCCTTAGGATACTTTCAGCAAAACAATGCTGGCTGGGTCATCACGTAGATGGGAGAATTCATAAAACCTACACTAAGCTTTTATAAAAAAAAATAGCTTCTACCATCAGTAAAAGCAGCCTAGGTATTTGTTAATCTTACTACATCTAATCAAAGTTTCAGACCGATTCGTTTCGTAGTGAAAGTTACCGAACATCCAAAATTTTGAATTTATCATTCAACAAAATTATAAGTAAAACAGTTAAGTTCAAGATAAACGAGTTGTTGCCTTATCGCTTAAAGCAATTTCTTCCGGGCAATCAAAGCTTAATACACTACCATCTAAGTGTGATCTTCGACGCTAATTTTCAGGTAATATACGGATAAGTTTTTTTATACCTCAGTAACAAACAATAGGTATGTTCTCGTAGATAAGAGCTTTAATCTAGACACTAAAAACTCTTTAACTTGAAACTCCTAGGACATAAAACTTTTAGCAAAGTTACGATGCAAGCAAGGAGGTTTTATACCCCAAAGTTCTATTCGACCTTCTTTTGTTTTCCGTGCATTCTACTCATAGACTAGTAAGTATACTACATTCTACTTTTATTGTTCTCCCTTTTTAAATGCGTTCGAATTTCGAACGTTCTTTTGTTTTTGCTTTTTTTATGTAAGTGAGGGACGCCACAGTGCAACACTGATATAATTTAGCAACAACAGTTTATTACAAAGCTATAGAAATAAACAGCTTGTTCATTAACAAAATTAACGTTCTGTTTAGAGAGTAAATGTTTTATTGTAAACAATTTGACTACAAAACAGCTGAAACTCTGGTAATTGTACGTAATAGGTACACACTAATATTTCGAATTGTAAATATTTGAATGGAACTCTAAATGTTTGTCATGCCTAAATAATTTATATTTGACCAATAAAAAACAACTAGCTCTGAAGATTACGTAGATACCATAGTACATACTCATTACAAACTCACTTAAAATATTAGGTACCTATACAAATAGACATAATGACTGATTTTGAGAAAATATTCCGAGAATTTCTTAAACATCTACTTGCAGAATATTTTCTTAAGAAATGGATTTGAAGTAAAATTTAAGCTTGCAAAAAAGCAATTAAGTACGGAGAACCTGTTAAGTTTGCTCTAAATCGCTACAATACTATTTTGAGATATGTTTTGTCTATGACGTTACCGACGAATCTCTTATTATTATAATAATATATCAAGTAACAAAAATTATTATTAAATAATGTAAACAAATAAGAACTAATAGGCAGTGTCGAATCTAAAACAACTACAAATATCTCAAAATAAGCTAATTAAAGTTCTATACAAATGTGACTACCTAACTAGCACACATACTATTTACAAGGAAACTAAAAATTTTAATATCAACCAGCTATATACTTACCTGACTTGTATCCTTGTTAGGAAAATAGTTACTAATAAAATACATACACAAGTCACACTAACAATGAAAACATACACCTACAATTTAAGAAATAAAAATAGGTTAAAACTAAGAAGTCCACGGACCAACTACGGGAAACGAAACATCCTGTATGAAGGTGCGCAGATTTATAATAACTTACCTGAAAACATCAAAAACTGCTTATCATTCCACATATTTAGGAAAAAACTAAAACAACACATTTATGACAAAATCAGCTAAACAAACGGTACGAATTATTACTAAACTAAAAAAAAAATATTTTAAGCTAAAATTTAACTTACCTACTAGCTAATTACCTATGTATAACATGCATGATAGTGTCATATATGTATATTAATTAATTATTTAAAGTAGTCCTAAGCTTAAGAACAATGTAAATACAATTTGAGAAAATAAAAAATTCTTTAAACTGATGTACCTACTTGATGAGAAATAAATAAAGCTATTTATTGCAGAAAGTCAGACCTATCACATCATCGTTATTGTCCAGCATTATCAGCCTGCATTAATCCCATGGACAAGGCCTCCCCTAATGAGCGCTATGGTGCCCTTTATCAAAATAATAATTAATCTCAATCCAAATAAAAATAAAATCGTGTTTTATAATCTAAAGCTCAGATACAATTCGGTTAATACATCATTTTAGTGATTTTTAGTTACTGTCATCATCCCTGTTATGGTTGATGATAATGTCGCCGTAGCCGAATTTCAGTATCAACGGAGACTTAGCCATGCGCATGACATTATAGTGCTAGGGGGAAAATCCCAGAAACCTTAGTCCAACCCGGGATTTGAACCAGGGACTTCATTATCAGCGGAACTCGCGACAAATTCACAGTAGCAGAACGGGGAGTTAGGAAGATGGCGGTGCTACAACCCCTTGCCTTGCTTGCATAGTTGTTGTAAATAAGTGTATTTCTTCTTCTTCTTGCCTCGGAAAGAGCGTTAAGCTGTTGGCCCTGATGCGCCTGACCTTTCCCCGATCGTGACGTACTGCCGTCCCATCAAATTATGAGAGTGAAATAATAAAGAGTGCATCTGTGTTTGCGTGTACAAAAATAATAATTCACACAACATTATCTAGCCCCAAGCTAAACAGAGCTTGTGTTATGGGTACTAGATATCTGATATATAATACAACACATTACATAATATTTTTATTATACATAGAAAACGACCAGAACACCCGGAAAAAATAATACCTGCAGATCGTACAATTATTTGTCCTAAGGCGGAAATCGAACCCGCAACCTCCAGCGTCGCAGGCGGACCTTCGCTCACCGCGCCACAGAGGTCGTCATTATGGCTAGTCTTCAAGGGAGGCGGCCGTCGGTACCGAAATTCGTCTAGGAGGCCATTATCATCATTATAGTGAACGTGTGTGTGTGCATAACACGTGAATTCTCTATTCCCTCGCTCTCATAATCCTATGGGACAGCAGATTAACACAACTGGGGAGAGGTCAGGCGCATCAGGCATCACCAGCGGATTTTACGTGCTTTCCGAAGCACGGGCAACTGTGGTTAGTAAATAATGCATGTTGGCGTTGACTAGTTTGTTTAAAAGCAAATAATTACGTAGGTAGATTCTGGAATGATCCAGTGAGATTAATAATTCCATTCTGTGACACAGTCGGGAAGTCTTTCCGTTCCAGCAAACACTAACGAGCGAGAAGTCATTTAGCCGTAGCTCATTAACTGCTTTTAATTATGAGCTGTTTAATCTGCCCTAGTAGGCTGGCTTTAGGCTAGTGGGGTTTCTTTGTGAAGTTGTATATCCAAACATAAAACTTGTGAAGCTGCAAGAAGAAGCAAGTTCTGTAATTTCAACAATTTATTCTAACTATCAATAAAAAAATGTATTTTAAAAGTTGATTTATCTTAGAGATTTCTTTGTTAGCCTAAAGAAATAAAAGTTATTAACTTTTAGACCACGCTTAGTTAAATTGATTTTGGTAGACAGGAAAACTTACAGTGTGTTATTTCTCATTTACTATTATACAGTGTGGAAATTAAACTCAGGCCCTGGAGGGAAACTAGTGTGGAAATTAAACTCAGGCCCTGGAGGGAAACTACTTAAAATCCTTAAGCTAGCTCATTTTACTTAAAGGAGACATTCCTTTATTTTTAAAAAGAAACAAATCTGCATTAAAATATTTTTTTAAACTCGCTTGCTTCGCCCGGGACTCGAACCAACTAAAATTTAAAAAAATAAACACTCTTTATTTTATTATACTAATCGGTAGTATTAATATTCAGGATAAAGTTTCTGTAACAAACATTTGGTCTTAAAAATAAAAATAATCGTTAAATCTAACATCAACTTTATTTTACTATCAATTTTGTAACACTTAAATTATTTAACTGATAAATTGTTCGAAATGAGCCCCGTCGTTCCGGCTACACAACATTAGTCGCCGTTGAAATTCATTTCTTGTAGCCTTCAGCAAAGTGTTGTGGTGTATGCCCCTGATAACATTTTCTACCGCAATCCTTAGCTCTTGAACGGTTTCATAGCAAGTTTCATAAACAACATTTTTTACATGACCCCATAAAAAGAAGTCCATGGGCGTCAGGTCTGGACTTCTTGCAGGCCATCTAATCGTGTTGTGTTGGAGAGATAACAGAACTGTTACGTGTCTTTTACTTGTTAAAAGTGAACAGTAACCAAATATTTTTTAGAGAAACTTTATCCTGAATATTAATACTACCGATTAGTATAATAAAATAAAGAGTGTTTATTTTTTTAAATTTTAGTTGGTTCGAGTCCCGGGCGAAGCAAGCGAGTTTAAAAAAATATTTTAATGCAGATTTGTTTCTTTTTAAAAATAAAGGAATGTCTCCTTTAAGTAAAATGAGCTAGCTTAAGGATTTTAAGTAGTTTCCCTCCAGGGCCTGAGTTTAATTTCCACACTGTATATCTATTTTAGGTAGAGCTTATTTATATGATTTAGGATTTGAGTTTTGGTGATTGGTGATGATGGCTGCGGATGATTGTGCTGATTGGGACAGGAGATGCTCCACTTCGTTGTCGAGCGATTTGTGGATGTGGTTCAAAAAAGTCCGTTATAGCAACCCTGCTAGATAACAAACACCACGTGCAGTAGGTTGGCTTGGGAGACAAGATCTTGGAGTCTCCCTTGTACCCCATCGTAATGAATGACGCGCCTTCTAACGATGACAGATCGCTCTGAGCTTTGATAATTAGATGTCACATCTGTCAAAATCAAAACTGACATTCTTACTGCTTGATATGTCAACGTGGTTTGGACATTGCAAATAGAAAAGTAGAATAAATGTTATTGGTTAGCACATTATTAGGAATGATTACGGAACATCCCGCCCACCAAAATATTTATGATATTTTCTGGTCAATAAATCAAAAAAACTTATTTAAACGATATAATTATGAGATATGAAGTGGTATATTAACCGAAAATAAGAGAGTAAAAATAGGACATAATAGGTAAGGATTTAATCTTGTATAGAGTTAATTGTCTAGCGGTAGAGGACATAGTTTGACTAATGGTCGTTCTATAACTTGATTGTTTGCAGTTTTTACTGATGCACTTCGAGCTATCCCATCGCTGCCGATATGAAGATCTACTACTCGAGCTAAAGTCCAGTTTAATGGAGTACGATTTTCATCTTTGATTATAACCATTGAACCGATGAGTAACGGTTTTGAATCTTTGATCCATTTGGCACTTTGTGTTAAAGATAAATAAATAAATAATGCTGGACAATTCACACAGCATTATCTAGCCCCAAGCTAAGCAGAGCTTGTGTTATGGGTACTAGATAACTGATATACATAATACAATACATTACATAGATAGATATTTTTTATTATACATAGAAAACGACCAGAACACCCGGAACAAATACCTGCAGATCGTACAAATATTTGTCCCAAGGCGGGCATCGAACCCGCAACCTCTTGCGCCGCAGGCAGACCTTCGCCCACCGCACCACTGGTCGTCGACACCAAAGAGTTTAGATATTCAGTTTTCCAGCCCAAAAATTTTGTTGGAAGGATTGTAACATCTGCCACCGATGAAGCCGATTGGGATGGATATACTTTAGTACTTAAAACTGTATGCCTACTCGCTTTCAAACTAGCATGTAATAAAGCTCTTAACGGACTAGCGTTCTAAGAAGCCAATAAAACGTCTTAGCTCGGGCATATTGAAGGAGGACACCCCTCGAAAGTAAATCCCTCAAAGCAACTGCCATCATGAAACTTCGCCTGCAATCAAGTCTACAGCGTTCAATAGGATGCAAATGGACAAACTTAGGCCTTGCAATTGTGAACTTTCGATGCCTAACTAATACCTTGGTTGAATAAATAAATAAATAAATAATGCTGGACAATTCACACATCATTATCTAGCCCCAAGCTAAGCAGAGCTTGTAATGGGTACTAGATAACTGATATACATAATATAATACAATACACACATAGATATTTTTTACCAGAACACCCTGAACAAATGCCTGCAGATCGTACACAAATTTGTCCCGAGGCAGGAATCGAACCCGCAACCTCCTGCGTCGCAGACAGACCTTCGCCCACCGCGCCACAGAGGTCGTCGAATACGGGAGGTAATGCTTAGAAGATAAGATGAAGGTTGGCTTGTGTAAAGTAGAATATGTCGAGCAATTAGGTTTTTGCTTTATATTGCATAAGTCACACTGGGGTTATTTTCTACGAAACTGGCTGACGACGCTATAGTCGAAAGAAGTCTCAGAGATTTCGACGAGGCACGTGTTCGATCTCGTTGCTTAGTTGGTTAGAGCGCAACTGTAATGAGGATGAGACTCGGGTTCGAATCCTGCCAAAATCGATAATTTGGGACATTATTAAATGTCTAGCATTATTTAGGATCACGTTTTATAACACGTTAAAAATGTTACAAATGCGAAGCTTGGATCTATGGATGTATGTAACATCTTCACAATAAAACTACTGAATGGATCGGGCTGAAATTTTTCACTGATGTAATTCTGGACCGAGAATAACATATAGGCTAATTTGTACACCGGAAAGTTGCGAGTCAAGCCGCGGGCACAATATTGTATAATAATTGCCTTGTCGACAAATCGCAGCAGCTATTAAGTTTAACCTTAATATTTATTTATTTTTCTGTTATCTATTATCTCTTTCACAATGGTTCATATTAAATTAAACAATATCCCAAATAAAAAAACGATTTCAGCAGGACTTGAACCCACGACCTTCCCTCAGTAAAGACATGCTCTAACCAACTGAGCCACAAAATCAAGTACCCGAATCGAAAATCTTTGGGATTTTTCTTACGGACTCTAACGCCGTTATCTCCACCTACAGAGCTATAGCTAATAAATCCACTCACTGTCATAAATTAGATTGAAACTGAAATTTCGATTCCTAGGTTTTTTCCCGTGTCAGGAAACTATATAAGCCTTGAATTGGAGCTGTGGATAAAAGGATCTCATAATCGACTTTGACAACTGAAATAAAGCTCACTTTACGCTGGTTCCTACGTTTTGTTTTCCGGTCGGATAGGGTAATATCATTTCGGCAATGGTGTTTGTTTTGCTTTCGTTTTATTGGGCATTTAGAATGTTCATAAAATTGTTTTTCTTGGTAAAGAAATAATGGCAGAACCGATTTAGTGGCTACTATTATATTACAGACTTCTATGTAGTTGACATATACCAATATATCTTCCTTATCAAGTATTAAGTATTATTGAACTATTTAGAATGTTGAATGTTGTGTCCACCTTATATAAATCCTCCGCTGGCAAGATCCTTGAGAGGGAATGTCAAATAAACGTATATAGGTAAAATATTAGAACCTGTCTCATGTCAACATTTATTACAATAAGCAAAATATGTATAGTGTTGGTGTTCCATAAATAAATAAATAAAATGCGTATTTCGTGATTTAAATCTGTAATTTTCTAAAAGATCCACAGAGCTAAAATTTTCATTCGATTTTTTTTGCAATAAGGTCTACTTTTTCTTGTCACAAATCCATTTACTTTTTTCTTTGTAGGCGACCTGAAAAGTTACTTTTTCTTCCTTTTTCAGGCTGATATAGCCCATTCTGCCAAAGGCTACGAGTCAGAGGATGAGAACGCAGGAAGAAAGTGGCAGAAGGCCGACGAACGGCCAGCAGGGAAGACCACCATGTACTCCAAACAGGTTTGTGACTAGAATAATATCAATAGTCCCACTAATGGGCAAAGGCTCTCGTTATTAAATAGTACAAACGAAGAATATAAGTAATAAATTCACCAAAATTATTTGTCTGCTGAGATATGCGTTGTCTCACAATACAATACAAAAACATTATTGTACACCAGAAAAGAACATTATATTAGACAAGTACAATGGGCGGCCTTATCGCTTATAGTCCATGCAACCTTTGGGTGGAAAGAATTGTATGAATTAATTCTTGAATTACAATTCCTCAGTAAGTATTTCAGTATTCATTATGATAATGTTCATGTTTATAATACAATTATAGTTAATACATTATAATAAATAAATGATAAAAATTACCTAACTAAATATATGTAAACATAATACAAAAATAAAATACTGTGTGTAGCGGCCAGCGTCACCTAATTTTATATAAGGCGTCAATCTTTTTTTACTTTACCCTGTTGAGCTTGACCATGACTTTCAAGATCTAAGATGTAAACCTTCGGTCTCACTCCTATAACATTACTTCAGTTAGAAAATACAGAGACACTGTAGAATTCGTAAATTTAATCTCTTATAATGTAATCCAGGAGTTTCGGGAGCAATACTGCATCAGCAACAAGCAACTGGATCTGCTGGAATTGGAGAAGTCCAAGAAGGACAGATTCCTGGGATGCCTCTCCCAGTACCACATCGAGAGTCCATGTTCACGAACCAACAGGTATGACACCTTCATTATTTGCCTCTGAAATTGTTAACAGTATTTCAACAGAAACATAAAACACAAAACATATTGTTCAAGATTAGCAACGAAAGCTGGTATACTTTATTAGCCACTGATGTTAATCGGAAACCCAGCCTAAGATTTAGACTAAAAACCGTTCTGGCTGTCCTATTAAGCTCTTCTTAATCAAACTTTCTACCTGTCGTATTGACAAATTGTTTTCCTCGATATATTATGAAATTTGTTTATTTCCATTAATTATCTAACGGGCCCAGTAAAATACCTTGCGTTGGTACCTAAGTTATTTCAAAGATACGGTATCTTTGCGTGAATTTATTATAATAAAGATGAGTCGATGATTGATATCCTTGTAAATAACAAAACAGAATATTACTTGCCAATCCATCAAATGTGCCGTGAATTGCAAATTGCTAGACGCGATCGTTCATTAGCAATTGAAATAAACGAGAATTCCATCAGTTCAGCTGCCATTAGAATTCTGTTCAGTAATGAAATTTAATTGAAATAGAGGTATTGCAATTATGTCCGACGTGACTAGTGTTTATTGTAAAACGTGGCTTAGCTTCTATTAAGTTGTCTCGCTAAAACTCGTCACCTCCTGCTGTGTAAGAGCAGCGAGGGAAAAGTGCGTGAAAAAATACTTATGCAGACAGCTTGTTAAAAATAAAACATAGATCTTCAAGCTTACATTTTTTTATAGAAATTTGTGAAAACAGTCAATACTTTTCAGTTTTTCCTCTCGTTCACCTTTATATTTGAGGCATAGCTTTTGCGCGAAGGCTTATGCGTCTTCTGAGAAGCTTTGCTACTGAAGGCGCATACCCCACCTAAACTAGCGCCGCTATCTACTTTATCTTATTATTCCGTTTAACAAAGGAAATTTCAAAAATCCATCACACAGTTTGTGATACCTATTATAAGCTTTTATATAATGCCTCATGCCTCCATCGAAGTTGCCCTTGGTGGCCACCAAAATCTATTTTGAATTCACTGCCTAAACTAAATAGAATAAAACTCTTGCATATAATATGTAAACACTGCATGAATCTACACATTAATTTTTGGAAGTTGGATCGTGTTACTGTAACTAGACTTAATCTTGCCAGAAGGAGAGGTTAAAGACGGCTTTATATTGGAAGAAATTAGGTATCCTTCAATAATGGTTCTTAAACAACAATAATGCTTCAATAACAATAATTTTATCGATTTAAGAATGCAATAAAGTGTTTTTGATACATTTTTAAATAGTTAACTCACTATCGCTACAGCGGGTTAAATTGTCTAAGCTATCGCTAGACGTAGGTCAGCCATTTTCATTATTTCATAACCTACAAAAAATGGTAGGTACTTTTTTCTCGCAAATTTTGTACATATAAAGAATATAATATATATCACTATCGCCTTTGGCGTTCTTATCTTATTTTCTTTGAGCGTTATTTTGGAGAATCGTCCTCTAGACGAGATGAAGATGCGTAACAACAATATTTCCAAGAAAATAAAGCACAGAAATATATCTTTTCAGGATTAATTCAATGGCTACTTGAAAGTTCAGTAAACAGCTATTTTGTTCTTAGCATCAAAATAGTTTCTTCGAAAGCCAAACTCTAGTATTTCTATGAATGTTATACAAAAGTTGGTGTTCCATAACTAAGAATGTGTGTGTATGTGAAGAGAAAAGTATTCCCAAAGGTGGTACTTCCCGCTCCTTCTCTCTCATACATAAGATATGAGAGAAGTTAGTATAATAACGTTTGTGTCAAAAAACAAAATTACTTCTGCGTGAAATTAGGGGGATGGAACTGCCACTTTGGGAGTTACCTCGTGCTGTTGGTTATGGCAAGGCGCTTTGTAAATATAATGTTATTTTTCGGTGCAAATCTTCATAAAAACAAGACCTTGTTTGAAGAGCTCTGGGTGCAGATGATAAAAAGCTAGGTACCGTATAACCACACTAAAATACTGCTCTAACATACCTTTATATAATAGGTACTCAGTACACCAGCAAAAGCCAGCAACCGAAACAAAAATTTCGCAAAATCACAAGAAGGTAGTCTCATTTTCCTCAAAAAAGGGTCGTTTGTGAGTAAAAATTCAAAGCCGCAACGCCCTGATTTGTTTTTACACCACCCCAGCTCTCTGACCAAAACTAACAAGCAGATTTGAGGCCCTTCTAATGGGAAAAAATACACCGTTGGATATTCTGCCTGAGGAAATTGTGAAGAGTACGTTTTAAAGTTTTCGTGAGCTTTTATATACATAACGACTGACCTTTTTTGCATGTTTAGTCAAAAAATAACTATATGAAATGAAAGAAAAATTATATAAATATTTTAGATATTCTGAGGTGCATCGGGCGCACAAAAAACTAAATTAATATAACAGTAACAGTATAACAGTTTTGATGCAGGAACAATAATTAATTATTTCAATTTTAAGCAGCCGTTTAGGAATTTAATCCGCCATCTATCTTTGGATACAAGTTTCTATGAAATATTTTTCACTACTAAATTATTGAAAGAAAATTAATCAAGTGAGCTGAGGCGTATTGGGCGCAGGAACGAAGAACTACCATGTTTTTTTTTAAATAAAATTCCCTTTTGATGACCAAACAGACCGTGTGTGTATTCACCTTCGTTTCGCCACCAAGGTCTGCCTAAGTAGATTTTCAGCGATGAATGCGATCCTTTTAGACCTTACGTCTGAGGCAAAGGTAACAAATTGGGCGTTTTATTATTCTTCACCCCTGTAATCGAGTTGGGAGTTGAGTGCTAAGTGAATTGACGATGTTTTAATTTGTCTATATTTTTGCTTCGTTTCGAAAATTCTTTGAAAAATTTGTAGAGAAGAAACAAAGGATTAAATCTTTTGTTAATAATTTTAATCCAGTTTATAGTATTTGATGCAGAAAATCTCTCAAAAACTCTTTTTCATAAAATCTTCTTTATCTTGTTATACCGTATTTTGAAGCTACTTTATTTTCCGGTAACATCGCGTGAAAGCCGCGAGCTGAAACTAGTATTTCATAGATAAAGAATGTAGATTTATTAAGAAAATTACAACAACAGCATAAAATAATCACAATTAATAAACTTACTAAATAATTTAATAACACTTACATCTATTTTCTAAAAATCTTATCCGTCACCAGAAGGCAGAGTGCCCAGAATGCTGGCAGCATTACGTTGAATGGAAATGCTAATTCGCTGGACCTCAAGGACCTAAGGTTTCCACCCCAAATGGACCGAATAGATATCTTCGCTATTTTTCGCCGTTTATGGACCTCCGCTGATGTTGCTGCGGAGCCGGCTCTTACTGTTGTCCTTGCAAGATTAGATGACAATGTTTTATGTTTTTTTTCAGAGCATCATTTCTATCCGTGTGTGTCCGTCGTCGGGTACCATCCGACGAGAATCTCAACTCCGATTATGCACCAATACAGCGGTATCCAAGGTAATTTTATTTTTTTTTATTTTTAGACTATATTTCGCCACGTTAAGATGAGATTTATTCTATCCAAAGAATCACGTTTTTTCATAGATGTTTCTTGACAAGTCTGGACCTATTGGTCTAAAATCTAGTGAAGAAGTTAATTTGATTGAATAAAATAAGCCGTACTCTCCTATTACTAAGTAAAGGCCACATAACATAATAAAGTTCTAGACTACTGTTTTCTACGACAAAGGTAGTAGACATGTTTTTAAGATCATCGGGAAAAGACGGAAAGAAAGATTCTCAGATGATTGTGTATAAGTGTAGGTTTTACCTTTATGATCACGAGACGAAACAAAGGTGTTTTCATAGGTCCTTTTGTTATTCTTTGGTAGGCCAAAGAAAAACAAAAGGCAGAAAAAATAACACCTTTATCTGAAAATGGTAGGTAAAATAAAGAACCAATTAGCAAAGGGCCAATTAAATAGAATTAATATTTTCAATTAGAAGCTTTTCAAAGTGGGGACCACACGTTCGGATGGTATTTCTTGTAGTGAAGAGAAAACATCTTTCTAACCTAATTTTCTGGTTCACCGTTAATCATTTTGGAATTTGAAGTTGGTTTATTTTTTTACCAAACTATTGAAAACTAGCTGCTTTGCTCAAGCTTTTTATGATACCTACTATTTATCTCCCTAACGAATTTCATAGAGATCCGTTCAGCGGCATATGCGTGCAGGCAGACAGACAGAGTTACTTTCAAATTTATAAATAACTAGCGCTCCGCCCCAGCTTCGCACGGGTATATTCTATAGCCTATGTTACTCATAATGTAGCTTTCTAACAGCAAATAAATTTTACTATGAAAACTTTCGTAGTTAGACGGTAAACGTTGGTGTTCTTCCAACACAAATAAGGTTCGAAGTTAACCCGCTTACATCGCCAAATAATTTTTTTAAATCAGTCTATTAGTTTTTAAGTTTATTCGTTTTATACAAAAATACAAATCTTTCCCATTTATAATATTAGTGTAGATTAGTATGGGTAGAGAGATATAGAGAGAGTTTTAGAGATTACTAAGTACTAAGTCAATTATTTGTTTATCAACTGATTCGCTAAAATTTCGGATAATTATTCTTTGTAGTTACATAATTCTGATTAACTATTTTTACCAGCCAGTACTACTGATTTAAAAAGTTTAGATGATAGATAAGCATATCTTGCCATTAGAAATTATTTCGCCCATTACTGCCCAGCCTCGGCGTAGCAACCAGGGCGCGCTAGGCACATGGAGCTTTTGAAGACACTACGATTTTGAGACTACTTATCGAAGTGACAGAAATAAAAATATCACTTAATTTCCGAGTCAGTATTTTATTTTATGATTTTTTTTTATATAAGTAATTTAATTTAAATAATTATTATTTTGAAGGGCATTTGCGTCATGGGCAATAAAATTGATGAGTAGAATCCACACGCTAACGAAGTAGCGGCTACTTCGTTAGCGTTAAGCTGTTAATAAAAAATCAAACATAAACAGAAGGTGAATCGGATTTGATGAACAATAATGTGCCTTATTTCATAATACCAATATTTTGGTAAAAACCGACCTACTCCTAAGTTATAACTTATCTTCTTTGACAAAGTATCGCTCAATTTAAGCCGATCCATCTCGCATCCGGATTATAGGGATCCATCTTGTGGGTTGATCCATTTGTTGATGATTAATTGCGTTTCATCGCCGAAATTCAGCTGAGTATTAGATTACTTACCTAACTAGATAAGTTAGTTAAGTAATATTTCGTTGTTTGATTTTTGTGGCCGGTATGTCTGGACAGAGAGGTACCTGATAATTCAATTTCCTTGGGTACCCTACGAGTGTTGACCTTGGATACGAGTGTTCAGTTCTAGTCACTAACAGTGTTATATTTGCCTGGATGTAAGTGAAACTTTTGATACTATAGACTGTTTCGGTTTCAGTTACAATTCAGTTACTATATTCGGATAGGTTGGTCCTAGCTTGGCGAACCTTGAGCGCGCAAGCCGCTTGTCAGTGCGGAAGTTGCTCACGAGATTCTACACATCAAAGTCGTACACAATATTTTTATATTGATTGTCACAGTTGAACGTAGTGAAAAAGTCTATGTCTAAGGTCACAGCAAACTGCGAGGCTTTGTCCACCAGCGTTGGTGCCGCACGCAGTTTAACCGATCTAATCAGCACACATCTCCGCTTCTTCTTCGCACAGCTATGGTGGAGACAACCTAGCTGAAAAACATCTCTTCTCCTCACCGTTACTTACATCACCGCACATCTCTGCTTTGGTCGAGTCTGGACCTAATGATTGTACTGGAATGAGCGGTTTTCAATTTGCATATTTAAAAGAAAACATAGTTCAAAATTTCTCGATAGGTGGTGGGGGGCGTCAACGGGAAATTAGGCTATGTCAATGGCAAATGAAAGGAAAACCTTACGTCAAAAAGGAACGATTTGGAATATTCAAAGTTTTCCTTCCACTTTAAATTGACATACCTTATTTCCAGTTGACGCCCTGCCACCTGTTGTGATACCAGGAACAATTTTTTTTTTATGCAAATCGAAAAACCTCTCATTGTCATTAAAGACGTCGTTTCTTATGACTCGGCGAACATTCCACTGTATACCATCTAGAAAGCCCGCTTACAATAAGAAACCCCTTGACTCTTGAGAAGGACTGTGTATGTTTTCCTAGCGCGCCCTGTATTCACCCCCAGGTTCGGCCAGCCATCGCCAGCACCGCCCGAGGTATGCGCACACGACGCCGATCTGGAATGCTCATACTTCCGCCGGCGGCCGCGCTCGGTATGCAGCCAACCTGACCCCAAACGGTACACGTGGATGTCTGAGGATGAAGACTTCACACGGATGGAGTGGCCACAGTAAGATAGATAACTGACTTCATGATAAATGTCGTTTCCCGTAACTGAAATATTGTATTTCAAGCATAACAACACTTCCACAAATATACAAGAACAGTACTGTGAGGTCTCATGAACGTATAGGGCCGATAAATCCAGTTCATAGACAATGCTTGAGTTATGCGCAACGCTATGCGCTAACACTTGGGACGACTTACTTCGCACAGTGTTGCTACCTTAAATTAGTTTTGTAAATGAATACGGGTGTTAGTTTTCTGACTAATATAAGCAAATTTTTAAGTCGGTTATAACATAAACCAGAATCGTGTAACTACGAGTACCTAGGTATCATATTGAATGTGAAAAAATTAATGTTTGGATCGTTTCGCCACACAATACAAATCAAGCAACCAAAAATGCTTTAAATCCTAATGTAATAAATTACACTTCGGAAAGTAAAAGTCAGTAAAAAAAATTCAATACGTATACAAAACGGATACGTCAGATCTGTCAGTAGGTTCTGAAAGCAACTCTTAAGTTTTAATTTGTTCGTAAACAATTCAGTTCGTTTCATTAAGCGCACCCTCTAATTTTATGAAGGAAGATCAATTTCAATGTGACACTAACGAGTTCTTAGTAAAATATTCCACGGGAAAATCCATAATTAAATACAGGGTGTACTGACATCATTTCAATTATACTGCTTCATCAGTCCTTCTCATAGCTGCTCGTGCTTCAGTGCACACCACAAAAAAGACCTTGACCCTGTGAAATATTTTCCATTTAACACAAATCTACGATTGAAACTTTTGAAAATGTGGTTTAGATTTCTTTAGAAATCTTGTATCACCTTGTACAGAAAGCTCTTATTTTGGGCGAAGGTAAATGACGATAAAGTACTTGAAAGCACCTTTAAAATTTACATTAAGGCACAGAGAGCTTCGTTATTCCAAGTTTTCTCGCATAATTGATTCTGAGCGGGAAACTCCAGATAAAAAATACAGCCCTTAATATGTCAAGGGCGTGAAATGGACTTCGTTTTCCAGAAACTTGGGAGAAAAAAGCTGGTGAATTACTTGGCAAGTGGTTTGGGAGCCAATTATTTTAGTTTTCAATGTGATTTCCTTGATCTTACATTACAAAGATGATAAATTTGTGCTTGGATTATAGCTTGGAGTATTTCCATTCAAATGCGATCAAGAGAAATATTTTCTAAAATAAAAATCACCTTTACTCTTAAAATCGTTGTGTAATAAAATTACCTTGATCCAGTTTCATCAAGAACTGTATTGTACACCTGTTTCTGTATTTGTGTTTTCTTGTGCTGCTTTTCTAGGTTTTGGTGTTTAGTAATTATTTTATTTGCATTGTAGGTACTAGAGTGCTATTATATATATTATAGAATAACTTAACCTTAATCCATTGCCACTTGATCAAAAATCATAATAAATGGCGTTATCCGTGCTAATTCACAAATGGTGGTTTTCAATTTCAGATCGGTAATAGAAGATAGCGCGGGTTGGCCGCAGAGTTACAATGTGGACCAAATCGCGTCTGTCAGGCGAGGAGGTTCGCTACCTAGACCACCTTCTATAATACCGTAAGTCTCCTTTAACAATTATAACTTTTAAAACTTAGTCTGGGCGCAAACGGATCACCGACCACAGCCACTGGTGGCCAACAACAGCTACTCAACATACTTTATCATATATTTCATATAGACACTCGTAGCCGGTGGCAGCGACTCGCTACATCAGCGTCTGTGACTCGCTACTTGTGGTCGTGGCTGGCCACATAAAACCCCTATACCCGCTGCTCAACCAAAAATTGGTTGAACCCAATAGCGGCGGCGTCGTCTATCCAAATTTGTGACAATTGTAGTATATTAAAATAGTCAAACAACAATTTAGTGTTCTCTAAATTTTTGTTATTTATTACCATCCACGGCCTGTATGTGCTAAAAATTGTTGTTGCAGATTTTATTCGTTTTCATTTGTTTGAGTGAACAAACTGTCCTCACGTGAACATATTTTTAGATTACAGGTGCCACTTTTATTTTATAACAATAGGTGTGTTAAAATTGCAATGGCATTTGTTTTGCGAGCATCTGTTGTTCATTACAGCCGTAAAAATGAGCAAAGCACTCTGCTTTGATTTCCTGATTTTCCTCGCATTTGCACCCCCTCGTAATGAAAAGGGGCGTTTGATGCCTCTTTTATTCTCAAGTGTGGAAGCATTTGATGAGAACCACGTGAAATATTCCCAGTGCAAAGGGATTTCTCACATCTTGGAAGAGGAAAAATGTTTTATGGATGAACTGCTCAAGGGTTTAACCAACTGGCCTAGTGACAGACAGTTCATCTGTCAATAAAAAAGATGTGAGAGTTCTCATCACTTGTAGTCTTCTATGTCGCGTAGCCTACTGTGTTGAAGTTCAAGAAGTCGTCTTAGTTATTTTACTATCTGCATTCAATGGTTTCAGACTTCGGTATAACTTTTATTTTCCTAACACATTTTCAATCAGGAAAATTCCATCTTCAATCTTTAGTGCGAGCATCAACTACGAGAATCGAATGCTGTATCATTTAGAACGATATAGCAGATAAATTTCAACTTCTCAAACAAATCTTGTAAGCTATGTCACAGCAAAATTCGTAGAAAAATAAAACACTAACCCACAAACTAAAATACTCAAACAAAAAATACTCAAACACATTTCAGGTTTAAGCACGTCTCAGGTGACGATTTTTTGACACATTTTCATTAAAAAATGACAAGAAACCGTAACTTAAGACATTGCGTTTGAGTAGTTGGAGGTAACTGTGATGAATCTTTGGTAACACAATAAAACTTTTGCCAGACTGACGCGGTCTATGATGGCAGCAATAAAATTTGCGTTGATTCCTCTTGCAAATAGTACCTACTGGCAACCACCTCATGCCGCATTGAACTGGGAGAGGCTTAAAGGTTAAATAGATGACAGACACCAATAAGCCTTCACGATAAATTGTTTCTCATCTCCCAGAATCGAGGCCCCACTTCCTTGCTTCTGCGTATAGACAGGTTGGAGAAATTGGACGGAAATTACCAAATCAATGCCTAGTCGTGCGATGCCATAAATTGCAAGTTATCAAGATATTTCCTTGCAAGCTTGCTAGTGATTCACAGTCCTGTTATTTTGACGACCTCAGTGGCGCAGCGGGCGAGAGTCTGCCTGCGACGCAAGAGGTTGCGGGTTCGATCCCCGCCTCGGAACAAATTTGTGTACGATCTGCAGAAATTTGTTCCGTTTGTCTGGGTGTTTTCTATGTATAATAAAAAATATCTATCTATGTAATGTATAATATTATGTATATCAGTTATCTAGTACCCATAACACAAGCTCTGCTTACCTTGGGGCTAGATAATGCTGTGTGGATTGTCCAGCATTATTTATTTATTTATTTTTTATATTCATTCGTATTTTAGCGAAACGGAAGGCAAAGTACTTAGTCTGTTTTTTATTACTATTTTTCTGTTTTAAAATGACAATGGCATTGTTTAATAATGACAGCATTCTGTAATTCTTTATTGTACACACAAAAAATAATACATAAAAAGAACTTAACTAATAGGTTATGTACAAAGGCGAGCTTAACCCTTAATAAGAGTTTTCTTCCAGCAAACCTTAGAGTTATAGGAGAGGCGCTGGAACAGGTAAAGAAAGTGTACACAAATAACAAACATCGGATATTACAGATAATTAAACTAATAGTAGGAAGCTTTATACAAGACTTACTTACACATACATGATTATAATAAAATACATAAATTAAAATAATAACTATTACATAAACCTAATAAATGTAAAATAATAGACTACATTGAAATATATATTTATACTAATACATATTAACTTTGTAATGTTTATGATAGTAGAAAGCATTATTATCTTATGGAAAAATTACGTTACAGTAATACTGTAACGTAATTTTCTTCCATTCATATTATAAATCTCAGTAAATTTAATCAGTACCTTTATTTACTTTTGGAAAGAAGATAGACTTTATTACTATGCAAGTTGGAGATAAGGTGTGTAGCATACACCTTATCTCCAACGTAATTACAGCTGCGGGTAGAAGGAAGCTTTGTAATCATAGATTTTGACAATCGAATCTCTTGAACGATTCATATTATATCAAGCCTTGACTCCTGTCTGACTCGTGAAGGTCTGTACGGGCTGTCATCCAACTAAACTTATTGTGGCTGTGGTATTTGTAACAACTGTGCTAACTTCTGGATAGAGGATAACATACTTTTAGCCACGCCCGCTCGAAAACATTCGACAATGACCAAATAATGGAACTTTCAGTTCCAATTTCAAAAATAAACTCAAATGAAATGTTTGTTTTGTGTCGAACACAAAAGTCGAGTCTTTATGTAAGAGGACGAATGTCTTGAACTGGCTGATGATATCAGACAAGAATTAAAAAGAAAAGTTACTTTAGTCCCAAAGGCGTATATTTGAGTTTTACTAAACTACGCTATAATGATACACTTTTTGAGCAAGAGAAGTGAAAAAACACTTATGCAATAACATCACGTTCATATGCATAGGTAGCTGTGGTGCAAAAGCAATTAGTGGTCTAGAGATTGCACTATAACCCGGGCAGGCATATAAATCTCAATTTAATGAATGTTCTAGCAATTTGCGCCTCGGAGTGGTCAGTTGTGTATGTGTATGAGCTTGTGCGGTGGCATGCTTTGTTACCTCGTTGTTTAGGATTTTTTGGGGTTATGTATTTTATTGTTGATAGTGGAGATCCACAGCTTTTTTAATGAATAACTTTTTGTAATGAATAACGTGAGGCATTTTAGAAGAAGTTATTTGTCTTGGTACCTCTGACAAACAATTTTTTTTAACTATGTTGACCGTTATGGTTTTAATATTTTTTCATAGAGTAATTCTGGTGCTCGAGTGATAGGGTCTTTATTTCAATCATATTTAAATTTTTCGTAGTGAAGTCTTACGCCGCTTGTCCATCGCCACGTCAAGGGTAACGTCCCGTCGTCTTGTTGTTTACGTTGACGTGGTCAAGATGACGTGACGTCGATAGATTGTCCACCGCCACAGGACGTCACCAACGTGACAACTTCTTCTGCTGCTTCTGTACGTTCGAAGATGACGAAAATGTAAACAAATGGATTCACCGCTTGTACATGAACGATATATTACGGAAGCGTTTTTCGCCGATAGTGAAAAGGAGGCTAAAACAAAAAACCGGTCCTTCACAATCTCAGACCAAGTTAAAGCGATCGCGCCGAACTACTATTTTTTTCGGTTCGGATGACGGCGCTCAAGCAGCCATAGTAAATGTATGTATCAATACTTCGTCACCATAATCCCGATAACGTTGACTTTCCGTTGACGTGACGGTGGCCAAGCGGCGTTACGGTCGGACGATGACAAAAAAAACATGTCTATAAATAATTGAAATGAGTCTTAGATAAAGAAACATAGCGGAATATTGGAAGTGAATTAATATTGAAGAATTGAAGCTTAACTGTGACATGAAGCTGAAGAAGGAAGCTTGCAAACTTAGAAAAGTGTAGCAACCATCATTATTATCTACTGTCGTCATCACTGTCCATATTATTTTGCTAAACTATCCGTAGTTACTACCCATTAAACTATTTTTATGGGTCTCGTCGCTCAAAGCCCTTGTAACCACATCGTCTGTAACGGCCTTTGTAATTATTGACCCACTATAATGTTCTTGTGTTTGTCCGCTAGACGGGGTGTATAGTCTTAAGTTATTTGATGAATTCCTTAAAGTTGTGTCCAAAAGGCTGTTTAATGAAAACTGCGTCAGAACATAAATTAATGGAGCAAAAGTTATTTTCTTCTGAGTCAGTGTCATTCCTATTTCTTAGGTGGTTAAGGGTTAAATTTGATTTGATTTTGTTGCCAACAATTGGCTCTGGTGGAAGATCAGCGTTGGATGTTAGCTTGCTAGTCATCCAACACATGCTGAGTTAGAGCCAATTTTGTAAGCGGCGCTAAGTACAAAAGTAGTTTTATCTTTGTGACCTAGTCCTGTTTGGAAAATAAATATATTTTATTCTTATTCTTAAATTTTAAATTGTTTTGTTGCATATTTTTGATTATTTGAATGAATTTATTTTAATCATTCTATTTTAAGTGGAAAACATTAACTAGCCGCGCCTCGCAGCTTCGCCCGCGTTAAAATTTATGCGTCAAATGGAAAACAATATGGACATATCTGAAAATTTTAAATTTTTGTTTAGTAATAATACGCCGTGCTCACCGCTTAGGTAACATCGGTTGGATTCTGTGGTAGCGAGGGCACGTTTGGTTTGCAATAGTATATTCAGGGTTTTGATTTTGGAGCCGGCGGCGGGGAGCGGAAGCGAGCTCTGTAGGTAATCTATCTATCCGTGGTTATTGTTCGATTGAATCAAGCTAGTTTGTATTTCATAAGTGTTTTAATATTTAAATAAAGGTTTATTTTCACCATGCTAAGAGTGACTGTGCGTTTTTTTTGTACAAATTTCTAAACTTTTTGCACACCCCGTAGGGGGTAGTTTTGTATAAAAAAATACGTGAATAATTATTTACTTTACTACACCTACTCAGAAAGTTGCCTATTCCTTTTCCAAATACGATGGTGGAAAGCTATATGGAATTTAATTTTTAACGCATTTAGCGGGAGACAAAAGTGTATGGAAATCCATTTCTTCATATTTTTTCGAATATAATTTTTAATTTTCTCCATATATATTATGAATTTTGATCTGATTAGTCTAACCAAATTTTCAGAAAGAAAATTACCTATTTTACGGTATTTTTTTAGCAACGAGACACAAAAGAGAAAATCTTATGTGCCTCTCAATTTTTCTTTTGCATAACGTACCTTAGTGTTTATACATTACAGGCTTTCAAGCACTCTGCATTTAATCGCTCAGAATAATTTACTTTACTTAATTTCTAAGCGCTTTCTTACATTCTCTATAAAAAGCCTGTCACATACAATTTAATTGAAAACCGTCTAGTTAGATAATAAGCTAGCTGTGCATTTGACGTTTTTATACAAGCCATTATCATGAAGCGCTTATTGCCTTAGCCAATATAAACATTTTCGAGAAGGCTCTAGTTCTACGCTTCCATAGTTTTATTTAACCCCTACCCTAACTTCACAGGATACTTAATCGATTTAGATATATAATTTTTTTCATTCTTTTTCATTTCTTTGAACTGGACGTGACTTGATTGAGAGTGCTTGTGGCTACGATTGGTTACAATTATTGCAGCACACAGAATACTATATTCTTACGTTGCAGTTTTTCTTTATGGTATGATGGTAATTATCAATGCGCCCAACTTTCAGAAAAAAATATCATTTTGATGTGTTTATTTGGTTAGTTTATCAACAATAAATGTAAAAGAGTTAATCCACTGAAAGAATTCGCCTGAAAAACAGTTTAAAACTGGAATCTATATGATTTATACAGGTTGTGTCTACCTAATTTTCTAACATAAAATGAATAAAAAAAAAGAATTCTAAACCACTAAGGATATATTATTCTGTGACCACTACCCGAGTGAGGGTGCCGCCGCAGTTGCTGTCCGCGCATTTGCTAACTTACGTGATCATTTGCTGGCTAGCAATTCAAATAATAATCTTAAAAAAAAACTGGTTTTGTTTTGGGGTGCTCCACCATCCTCCGAGATTTTGGTAGTGGTTTTGACACACTCTGTATGTTTTTTTATGTAAATTCGTGTAGTATAGTCAAAATATAAGTCATTTGTTTTTAGGGTTTCAAAGATCGGTTTTGAAACCCTTATGGTCTCGCTCTGTCCGTCCCCGATCTTTCTTGAATATCTCAGTAACTACTGCAGCTATTAACTTGAAATTTGAAATAATGATACATTTCGTGCGCCATTACTGATTTCAAGAAAAAAATATATAAATAAATGAAAAATGAAAATGAATATTTTCAGTACAAATTTTGATGTTGAAATTTCAAAAGAGACCTAGGAAGGCAAATGGGGTATCAAATGAAAGGTATCGTTTTGACCATTTCAAAACACTTTTTGAAATTTCTGTAAGTTTCATACTTTTTGAAATATTTCAAAAATAGTCGAAAAATTGACCTTTCCCCCCCCCCTATCTCCGAAGATTGCAGACCGATCCACGTACAATGTATTAGGCGTTTGTAGATATCGATCTATATTTTACAGGAAAAATATAGAGAAGTCTGTAATAATAATAGTTTTTGAAAAATGGTCAAAAAGGGGGGGAATTTTTTTTCAAAAGGGGGGGTACCTACCTATGTGGGGTATCAAATGAAAGGTATCGTTTTGACCATTTCAAAACACTTTTTGAAATTTCTGTAATTTTCATACTTTTTGAAATATTTCAAAAAAAGACGAAAAATTGACCATTCCCCCCCCCTAGCTCCGAAGATTGCAGACCGATCCATGTACAATGTACTAGGCGTTTGTAGACATCAATCTATATTTTACAGGAAAAATATAGAGAAGTCGGTAATAAAAATAGTTTTTGAAAAATGGTCAAAAAGGAGGGGATTTTTTTTTCAAAAGTAGGGGTACCTACCCAAGTGGGATATCAAATGAAAGGTATCGTTTTGGCCATTTCAAAACACTTTTTGAAATTTCTGTGAGTTTCATACTTTTTGAAATATTTCAAAAAAAGACGAAAAATTGACCATTCCCCCCCCCCTATCTCCGAAGATTGCAGACCGATCCATGTACAATGTATTAGGCGTTTGTAGACATCGATCTATATTTTACAGGAAAAATATAGAGAAGTCTGTAATAATAATAGTTTTTGAAAAATGGTCAAAAAGGGGGGGATTTTTTTTTCAAAAGGGGGGGTACCTACCTATGTGGGGTATCAAATGAAAGGTATCGTTTTGACCATTTCAAAACACTTTTTGAAATTTCTGTAATTTTCATACTTTTTGAAATATTTCAAAAATAGTCGAAAAATTGACCTTTCCCCCCCCCCTATCTCCGAAGATTGCAGACCGATCCACGTACAATGTATTAGGCGTTTGTAGATATCAATCTATATTTTACAGGAAAAATATAGAGAAGTCTGTAATAATAATAGTTTTTGAAAAATGGTCAAAAAGGGGGGGAATTTTTTTTCAAAAGGGGGGGTACCTACCTATGTGGGGTATCAAATGATAGGTATCGTTTTGACCATTTTAAAACACTTTTTGAAATTTCTGTGAGTTTCATACTTTTTGAAATATTTCAAAAAAAGACGAAAAATTGACCATTCCCCCCCCCCTATCTCCGAAGATTGCAGACCGATCCACGTACAATGTATTAGGCGTTTGTAGATATCGATCTATATTTTACAGGAAAAATATAGAGAAGTCTGTAATAATAATAGTTTTTGAAAAATGGTCAAAAAAGAGGATTTTTTTTCAAAAAGGGGTACCTACCCATGTGGGGTATCAAATGAAAGGTATCGTTTTGACCATTTCAAAACACTTTTTGAAATTTCTGTAAGTTTCATACTTTTTAAAATATTTCAGAAAATTGTTTGTCCAAATAATTGGCAAATGTTTGAAACCCTCGGCGCGCGAGTTACACTCGCACTTGGCGAATCTTGTTTATTTTGGGATAGCCTCGTTTATGTCCAGAGTTGACATGTGTAGAAACGCAATTATTAGGAGTATGGCAGATCGTTTGATCCTGTCAGATATGTATAAACGGTGGGTGGCTATTGCCACCTAGAATATTTTTATTTATTTATTTTTTTGACTTGACCTATGTAGGTAGGTACCCTACGTATGTACCTTTATGTATATTTTTTGCTTCGTGTATGTCTTAGTATTAATTATTTTTAATGTAGAATTATATTTAAATCTTATGGATCTCGTGTCTGAAAATAAAGAATTTATTATTATTATTATTATATAATTTAACATAATGAATGCACGTGACGTATCAACTCTACTTGAAGATCATGTAGCACAGCGACACGATGTGCTCCATCTCTCCTGTAAGAATCAGGAAGGATTTCTTGTCATGATTTTAAACATTGTGATGACCTATATAATCAATTTCGAAAAATAATGTATTGCCAGCAATTGCGTCGAACGATTCCGACAGCAATCCTTCCTGAAGCAATAAAAAAGCATCGTATACTATATAGTCCTAAGCCAGTTTTATGTTTTCCAGTTGTCCTGCTCACACGCCTATACCGCCACCACCTCCGCCACCCCCCCTCACGATACCGCTACACAGGTAAATGTAGAGCCTTTACAGTTTACTGAGCAAACCTTCATGGGAACGAAGAGTTTTGCCTTTGCTAATGTCCAAATCATTCATAATTACAGGCAAAAGTTATTATAAAAATACCTGATTTAATCAAAACATCCAAGAAAAGCAATAATTAACCTATCTTGCACATACCTTTATAATTATTTAATCCAGTAGGAAGTATTTTTTTCATAAACAGGATCACCAAAATCCGCTATAACATTATTTATTAGCTAAAATTTTGTTTGGGTTGTTAATTACGCATAATGTCTCTCAGGGCTGTTGAGAGACTGATAAATATTTTATGCACTTAAAAGCGCAGTGCTTCAAATAATTTGCGTTATCATTATTACTGATATCTCGTTGGTTGTATTTTGTCAAATATGAAGAAGAATTTATATTTATAAAAAGTCCTTTCGAATGTCAGCGGACCCACGCGATCAGCTTAAGAGCGGCCTAATGCAAAACAATGTGAAAAGGATAGGCATAGGATTTCGCGTTTATAGGAGCGGGACAGAGTAAAGCAATGTCAGTGCAAAAATCAAGTTTTTGCTTCTTTTCTATTAATGATTCAAAATTTAAGCAATAGAAAAACTACACGATTACTTATATAAAACATTAGTCTGGCTATGTAATTGGAGGAACCGCACTCACACTGAAGAAGTCTCTCGTTTAAGGATTAAACGTTGGTGTTCTTCCATCACATATTAAGTTCGTAGTTAACCCGCTTACATCCGTAATGAAGTCAGTATATAATGGTTTTTATAGTAAAAAAAGTCCTGTTTAATTAATTTGCTTTCATGTTATTCCAGAACGAAACACGTGTCATTTGCCCGTTCACATACAACGACGACTTTCGACAACTCTAAGATGCCTGCTGCGGTTAATGTGGGTAATCGCTACAAGAGAGACTGTAACGATGAGAGACTTATCGATGGACGAATTTTAAAGGTACGAAGCATTTAATAAATAATATAATTGAACGGACTAATTTTGAGAGTAAAATCTGAAAAACATAATTATGTACGTGACACATAATGGTAATATTGTACTATTAAAAATGATCGTCTAAAGCCCAAATACTCAGACGTAACTCAGATTTATGCACGTCTCAAGTGACGAATTTTTGACAGATTTTCATTAAAAACTGTCAAAAAACCGCAACTTGAGACGTGCTCAACTCTTAGATACGTTTGAGTATTGGGGGGTCAGTCATGTATAAGAACTCAAACAAATTTTAGAAGACAAAACTATGTAGATATGTCTTCCAGCCCATTTTCAAATCAGAGCTGCAGTAATAAAATACCTATCGATTCGACAGGTTAGGCGATTTATTATATGTTGATTTATCTCATATTTACCATTTGCCAATAACGATCTATGTGACATAGCCGATGTACATATACCTATAAAAAAAACTTTAATTATTTTCTTTAAATATTTCAGCCCGAGCCAAAACACTACTCAACGCTGCCAATAATGTACCAGCCGTTCCCGCCATACCCTCAGTTCGTTCCTCAGGGGGCGCCAACGCCCATCCACTACCAGCCCCAAATCTCAATGCCGCCTCACTCAGCCCACATGGTTCAAACTGTGAGAACACCGCAGGTTGAACAGCCCAAAGTTGTTTTATTAGGTAAGATTCTTTCAAATTACACGTATATTTAGAAAAAGTTAAATAAGATCTATGTTTGTGCGCATTATCCTGCATTATTTATTTATTTATTATTATTAAATCTGTTCTTAGTTATCTAATATATTTATTATTACAATAAAATTATAAATTTAAATTAAAACTAGTATTTACAATAGAAACAATTAAGCTATCTGCAAACGGTTGTAACCAATCTACAGGTAGCTCAACTGATCCATATTAATACCAGTCGGAAGCGTGCCCAAGACACTGGTTGCATTGCTGTATAGCAATGCTGATGCGCTGTGCCGGATACTCACCAGCTCTCGGGTCACGCGTCGCTTCGACCAGACGCTCAGATTTTTTTTTTCTAATATACTGATAATATGATTTCGTAACATTTTACTGACATGTTTATCATGTTTAGACAAAGTCAAAGTAACATAGGCACCCAAAAAACACTTTGCGACGTTGATTTCTTGAGGATAGCTACTAGCACAACAGTGGTAGAAATGCATCAAATCTGTTCTCTTTTGATAGTGACGGTTTCTAAGTGCTCCAGATACTTGATTAAAGCCTATTAAATTACTAGTATCATTAAAACAATTTTCAGATTCTCTAAAGAAAGGCGTTATGAGAACACAAGCAACGCAGACTGAAGTATGTCTAGGAAGAAAACCATTGCCGCCAAACTACTTGTCACTAAGTCCAAGGACCGTTAAGAGAGTAAGTCAAAAATATCAAAATAAAATAAATAATAAGAGATTTTTTTTATAAAAATCTGATTTCTTCTTTCAGGTAAAAGCCGTAGCAGAACAAGGAGTGCAAACAAATGGGATTTCTGTTGGACCTAGGCGATTAACAAAATCATTCTCAGAAATAGGAGGAGATCGATTGGCTGGCCGTGATAGCCCAATCGATACTGCTGTTGAAACGTAAGTTCATAATATTCCAACGAAAATCATAACTATTTACTTAATAACTTTACTAGGAGCTAGACTATGATTAGGTATTTAGATTGGCTAACCGTTTTCTTGTTTTCACAGTTTTATCGGAACTGATCACGAAAAATTACATCGAACACAATCAGAAGAGCCACCACGGTCGCCCCGCTCACCCACTGCCACCACAATGCCTGCATCACCACTAAACAGAGGTGACTCTGATGACGTCACATCATGTTCAGTCAAATCAGTCGCTTCCTCCAAAGTAGATGACTCAGAACTTAGCGCTTTACAACGACAAGCTCAAGAATATTTTCAACAGAACTTTCAATTCATACACGAAAGTGATAGAGATGATACTATAGAAGACGATATAGAAACAATTGAAAAAAGTATGGCGTTGAACAGAAGAAATCTAGAATACCTACAGCAAGAAATAGCGAAGCAAGCGAAAGGTGAAAAATGTCTGCGATCTATTCTAACAAAGAGCACAAGCGACACCTCTCAGAAAACTATCAATTCACATCCACTTTCTAAAACATCGACATTCCAATCTGAACCTTCAACTGAAACTTCTGCAACGACTACTGATGATAGTGAAAAGAATGAAAGAGAAATTATTATAGACTTTGAACCGAGGCCAGATGATGAAGCCGTCTCTTTTACAACGCTACGACGGAAAAATAAAAGGATTCTACAGAAAACGCTTTCCGAGGGAGAAATTCTGTTAGATGCGTAAGTTCCCTTATAAAATGTTTTTAGTGAAAGAAACATCTTAAAGATTGAGACTAAAATAATTGTCAATTTCAGAAGAAAAACAGAAATAAACAACGGAGATGGCATCAAGGACGCACCATTGGTAATGTCGACAAGCCAAGAAAACATGACCCGAGAGGACCGAGAAAGAGAAGCAATGTATAAGCAGTACGTTGCTCAAAACTATAGTGACACACCAATCAAAGATGAAGGAATTTTTGGATTTGAACCTGATGGTTCTTTTAGGTAAGAAATTAAAACGATAAAAGTTTTAAAATCATAAATCGCTGCACATAACAATATTCACCACCATTAAAAATTGCAAACACAAGCACTCGGTCTATCTTCTTGACACACTCAACGTAAATTTTAAGATTCTGCAGCAATTTTATTCCATTCAATTTTGATTTCTCGATAAACTGCTTGCCATCATTGCATCGGCCATTTATTTTTCTCCATAGTTCTTCAGATGGGAATCCACCATATGGAGACTTTCACGAAAAGTATATTAGTTACAAGCATGAAACATTTAGAAAAAGAAGCGTAAGTTTTGAAGAAAAACCTGAAATAATGAATGCTTATGACGATGAAATTCCTGAGATAAGGTATGGTCCTTTCACCGAAAAGCTTATTAATTTTCGTCAGATATTTTGATGAGTAACAATATAAATTCAAATAATCTGCTGCTGTTTGCTTGTTATTAACTGCCGTTCCATATTTTTTTCTGATTGTATTAGCACTTTATTAAAAGGACACAGATAATATCCCTTCTTGTAGATATAGTTACTCGTTGTATGTATACCTTGAGTGAAATTCTTCTGCAAACTTTGTTTATTGTTTAACAAAATAAAAATACTCTATTTCGCCCATTTTAATCTGATAGTCCCATTCCCACTAAAAACGCAAACCCACCATATTATATATAATTATTAGAGTGAGTCAAAATGCATGATGAATGTTTGTATAACCTGAGTATATATCTTTTATTTATAACTTAAACTTCAAAATGCGTTGTTATTTTCAGCACTGCCAAATCCAGTCCTGGATCACCAGAAAAAAGTGATGTTGACGTGGACCAAAAGCCTAAAAGACATGTTGTTTTGAGTAGTGTAACCACTATTCTCGCACCCTTAGAAAAAAACTCGGCATGTGCTTCAAATGAGTCGTTGACTGTTGATCAGAGCAGGTTTGTACTCTTTTGATTTATTATATTTGAGTCATAATTTGAATGCTTTGAAATGATTACATAGAGAAACGTTATGTACTTTAAGATTAACAATCTTAAAATATAAATTTAATTGCAGAGATCACTCAGACATTTGGAACGAATCACAAACGACTGTCTTACAAATTGATTCAGGGACAGAAAATGGAACGGTTATAAGTTCCTCGGATTTGAGTTCATTAGCCGCATCACCAGGTGCACTTGCATTACTAACTCCTACGTCAAGAAGAAAACAACTGTTGTTATTGCAACATCAACAACGATCGTCACTTGACACTGATGCTTTGGATGAGGAATTTGATGCGTCACAAGTATGTTTACCACTTGCAAAAAGAACATACATATAAATAAGAATAAGGAGAAGAAAAGAACATTGAATGGGAATATCACAAAATTACTCATAAAAAATGTTTTCTCTTACAGAGTCAATCACCAACTTCACCGAGAAATAAATTAGATACATCAAGTTCAAGCTCCGCACAAAGAGCATCGCTGTCACCACCAGCGGTAGTTCCAAATGTAGTTCTACCACCAATTACTAAACAACCGACATCGAAAGTAATATCACCCATAGGCCCGAAGAAAATAAACCATACACCTGCAATAGCAATCACACACCCCAGTTTAGATTTGGCCGATGTTCCATTCAAAAGGACACCAAGTTTCATAAATAAAAAACGAGAAAGAGCACTCAGTCCTTCTAGACGTAGAGATTTACAAAAGAAAATGCCTGTGCCAAAAGAACCCAATGGTACTATTCCAAGCCAAATTGTAGAATCCCCAGTGGATGCGCCAATAGCTAAAGCGGCAAGTAGTGATACTAGCTTGGCTAGAGCTGATTCTGGAAAATTGAACACAACAGACGTGTCAGAAAGTACAACGACCACTGAAGATTATGTAACTGCAAATTCTGATAGTTCTAAAAGGAGTAGTAAAAATCAAAATCAATGTAAGTTTTGGCTGATTTGATTGAATTGAAGATTGGTAAGTCCAACGTTATCTAAAATTTTGCTATTTATTCTAGATCCAGAAAACAATAGAGCCCAAGATGGTTCGTCCTTTGAAAGTGCTTCAAGTATGTACTCTTCAACAAGATGTGATAATATTGCAGAGGACCTAATAGTGCCAAGTTTTTCACCTCCTTTAGAAATAAATGATGACTTTATTGTCCCTGATTTATCATCACCACCATTGCCATTACCCGAAAGATTGCCTCATAAACTGAGTGTAGAGAAAATTGAAATAAAAGCAGAAATCACACCTCATCACGAGCATATTAGGAGAGACAAAGAAAAGACTGAAATTAAACCTAAAGAAGAAACAAAAAAACTAGCCAAAGTAAGTGATTTAACTTTTTATTTAGATTTTGAAACCTATCTAAATTTATTACCTGAATCCTTGTTTACTATATTTTACAAACAGACAATGCGAAGCACAATGAGTGGAAAAAGTAGCTCGAGTGGAAGTTACAGTCTTGGTGGTTCAAATCCAAACGTAACAGAAGACCTTGATGACGCGGATAAGACCCCAACCGGAAAACCAAAAGAGATTCTGCTTGAAAAACCTGAACCCAAAGAAGCAAAGTCTCCAAGTCCTGGGAAGGATGTAAAACAGCTTGTACCAAAAATGACTGTAAGACCAAATTAGAATTAAATAAAACCGATCGAGCGCGAGTCGGACTTGTGCACGTAGGGTTCCGTACCATTTTCTATAAAAACAGCAAAAAATCACGTTTGTTGTATTGGAGCTCCCCTTAGATATTTTTTTATTTTAATTGTTTATTTTTAAAAATAATAAGAACTAAATATTCTGATAATATTCCAAGCGTCAGCCAGTTGCCGTTATCAATATCGAGCAAAAACGTATTATTCTCTTGTGATAAAAAATCACATTTCTTGTATGGGAGCCCCCTTAAATAATATATTTATTTTATTCTGTTTTTTAGTATTTGTTGTTAGAGTGGCAACAGAAGTACATCATCTGTGATCAACTTCAACTGTCAAATTTCAACTGTCTAACCATCACGGTTCATGAGATGCAGACTAGTGACAGACGGACAGACAGATAGATAGACGGACAGACATCGGGGTCTTAGTAATAGGGTCCCGGTTTACCCTTTGGTTACGGAACCCTAAAAGTATGTTTTTTTAACATTTTAATATCTTCAAACTGTTTCTATTTTCAGGGTTCATTATCTGATGATGAAAGAAGCGCACATCATTCATCATCAGGATACTATGAAAGTCCCGTTGAAGACGACGACGATGGAGGTTTGAGTAAGATATTGAAACGTTTTTAGAACGTTGTTGTCTAATGAAAATACGATCATGTTTTCTATTAATTAAATTTATTTGTTCTAGCTTACAAACATTCTCAAAAGTATAGATCAACAACAAGGCCAAAAACATGGCTAAGTGAAGAAAAAAAGCGAAAAAAGAAAGCATTTACTTTAGAATTTTCAAAATCATACGATGACTCGGTCTCAACTTCACAAGACGACTTCGGTGGCAAAAAATCCAAAGACCCAGATAGCCTTAGCCAAAAATCAGAACGCTCTACCTTCAAGCCATCAAGTATGAAATCACCTGAAGAAAAAACAGGAGAAGCACCTAGGAAAAAGAAAACTCACTTTGCAGAAAAAACAAAAAGTATGCAGTCGTCTCCTAGAGAAATAGTGGACATTGAAAAATCAATTAAGGAGAAACAAGCAAAAGACAAAGAAGGAGAAACAAAAAGGCCACAAGAAAGAGAACGCTACGTGAAAAGAACTAAGTTGAAAGCAAAAAGTCCAACACAGAGTAGGACCGTAGATGGTAACCACGCCTATAATAGACCACAACATTATGATCGAAGGGAAAATATGGGATCTGGAGTGAAACTCCATTTAAACATACCCACATCGGATGATTCTAGTGAACAATATAGAAAAGAAGGTAATTACTTTGCTTCGTCATCCGTACCGCAATGCTTGAAACGAAAGTATTCAATCAGTGCATCCTACCCGTCATGACCTACAGGGCTGAGATAATGTACACTCGCGCTAGGGCTGGTCCATCAGCTTAAAGTCGCTCAGCGAGCTATGGAGATAGCAATGCTCGGAGTTTCTCCATGTATTCGTTACGGAATTCCGGTAGGATTCCGTATCGAATACATCTGACAGAGAATCTATGTTATCGACATAGCTCACAGAAGTAGCAAGCTTAAGTGGCAGTGGGCTGGCCATTCCTCGCGAAACACCGACAACCGCCGGGGAAAACGTATTCTTGAGTGCAGAACGGAAGTTGGCAAACGTAGTGAGGTGGGATGACAATCTGCGGAAGACTGCAGATAAGATGCTAGATGCGGCAAGCTGAAGACTATCGCGCTCACTAGAGGAGGCCAATGTCCAGCCGTGGACTACAATATATGCTGATGCTGATTATGAATTAAAACCCCATAATAACACTGGATTATTTATCTAGTCTTGTATATATTTTTATTACATTACTATTTGAAAAAAGGAATCTTTGATTTTTCAGGCACTAGCAATGGAAACATTTCACCTAGAAAGCATAGAAGATTGCGAGACAGTCCTCGAAGAAAAACATCTAACAACAATGCCAAATCTCCGACTTCCAATAATCAATCAGGTTACAGGTAAGAAATAAATGATTAAAATTTATTCAGATAAAATTCAATATCAACGATCAAGTTGTATGTAATATTATACTGTTTTTTTAGGCCAAGGAGAAAAAGCGGGTCCAATGAGAGCATTTCACTGCCTGGGAGCCTTCCAAGGCGAAAGCAATCAATACCAACTATACCTTCTATAGGTTCGTTAGAAGCCGAAGATGTAGAAACTACGAGAACTCTAACAAGTGCTGGGTCAAGGTTGACGCCACTGAGATACGTTCGAAGTCCTAGTACGTCACCAAGGCATCAGAGAAAGAATGATAAAGGTATCTAAAATGTTGCTACAGATAATGCTGTTGGTTTTGTCAATGGTGACGTAAGTTTTGGTATAATCATCTTCATCTTTATTTTCAGACAAATTTGCAAAAACGCAATCAGCAGAGTCTCTCCGCTCCGTCTCCCCCGGCTCAGACTCAGTGTTCTACTCAGAACAGACAGAGCATAGTTTGCATAGTGTGGAGTGTGAGGCGAAGGCACATTGCTTGCATTGTGGGAAGGAGGTGCACATCGTGACCGCAGCTCATGAGCACGACAGTGTTGCGTCGAGAACTTCTCATACTGACGTTAGTACTTAAACTTGGAGCCATACACAATGTTGGGTCCAGAGTCAAGGCTCCCTTGATTTATTATAAAATATTGTTTAAGCTGTCAAATCAAATAAATAAAACAACATTTGGATGCGGCGACAGCTGCTTGCAACTTTAATTCGTAAATTATTGTGTTTCGTAATACCAAAAATGATGACTAAAAACTTTTTGAATTTTCGTCATTGTGTTGTTATTCTGTAACTATATAGACAAAATAAGCTATTTTCCTTAAACGAAATGTTAGAAATTGTTGTTTTTAATACTTAACAATTAGGACGAAAACATATCATTTTCGACTAAAGTTATGCAAAATCGCTTAATGCAAATTTTTGTTTACATTTCATTATAGGTGTGTATTATTGAGAAAAAAACAACCAGGGACCTATATAAAATAAATATATGAAATAAATATAAATACTATTCGAATACAAGAAACAATATGGCGGTAATTATGTTCGAAATACAAATCATTTTGGTAGTACGTTTGTCTAATTACAAATATTGAACGTATGAAACTGTTAAAAAAATGGCCTAGTTATCCTTTTGCTATAATTTATCAGTTACTTAAAGAAGTTAGCATTCATTTATTTACCTTTCAGGAGTCCTATGCAGATTGCGTCACACCAGACATAGTCCCTGCACCAGCCGGTTTCGCCGACTCCCCTTGTTCATCAACCCACAAGAAATCTACCAGTGGGGTTAGACTTTACAAGAAGTTGGAGAAACGGTACCGCTCTGAGGATAAATCTAGACATTATAGACATCGGTCTGATGTACGAGCTAAGGTACAGTAAGAACTTGTACATATAAAATGCTTAGGAAGAATATTTTGTGCAATTTTATTGTGAACTGAAATTTACGATTTTTAAAATTGCTTATCGTAAACGGTGTGCATAATAAAGATAAGATAGGAAAAAGTACCTTTACCTACCAATGAGATACAGCAGGCTTATTAAATATCTTAACAAACATTTTAAATCTTCATTAACAAAAAGAAAATTGCAATCAATTATTGTAATAAAATTAAAACTAGTATTTACAATTGAGCTTACTGCAGACTATTTCATACAATATTACAAGTCAACAACAAGTTAAATAACAAGTTAATTTTTTAAATGATATTTAAATTTATTTTTAATCCAATCCTTATGTAAAATTATCTGTAATATATATTATCTTATCGTAAAATTTCGTTCAATTATATTTCCTTCTTAAATATAATTATCTACATGTTACAGTCTGAAGAGAGAGGCAAAGAAGAGTATGCATCAAGCGAAAAGCCTCAAGACATCCGCATAGCTAAATCTGCGGGTAACAGTTTGGATAAGCTCGCGGGTTCCAGTGTTGATCCAGATGGTTAGTATGCCTTTAAAAATCTTGTCTACCTATGCTAGATTTCTTCTTTTCACAATTTATATAAAATCCTTTGTTCTGTAACAGGTACGCCTGTACGCTGTACCTAATAGACTTGTACTTATTTGAATTTCATCAACCAATATTTTCATCGACATAGACTTACTTCTTTCTACTTAAATGTTAGGAAATGTGCATCTCGTATTGTACCTAATGCTACCATTCAAGAGTCAGAACAGGCAAAGTGAATAAAGCTTTGCTTGAACTTTGCATAAGGCGCTCATCCAAAAAACCGTCACCAACCCGTCACCGTCACCGTCAAGTTTTAGACTGCTTACGCAGATTTAGTCTCTAAATGGGTAATGGTACCTTATATTATAATTTTCTATTCTAATTCATAGAACAAGAAGACTACTCCGGTAGTTCAGAAGGTGAAAGACCTAGGGAAGAAAAGGGAATATACGCAGCTCCGTGGTGGTGTGGCAATTGGATCCTACTGTCAGCCAACGATGACCATTGGGCCAGATTTCCACCAGGTATTTTCTCTTTCCTTGAAATTATAAAAGCTTTATTGCAGAAAAGATGTATACCTATATTAATTACAGTATAGAAATTACAGGAAATAGTTTAAACTTATCATTAACTAATTGCTAACGTATCATGCAAAGGGCAGTATTATCCCTTGTAGAGATATCTGCCAAACTACCATAACTCAAGGGACCTTAATTTTTATATCTTGTAATATTTTATTTCTGTTCTAGCTCTAATTTTGTATAACAATGTAAATATTACCTTCTATATCCAGTTTTTTATAACATCTGTAATTATTGTATCCATTTTGGTCTCTTTTTCTACTTTTTTCTTAAAATTCTTTGAAAATATTTGTTTTGGTAAAGATTGTTGTGACATAAATGCCAATTTTGAAAATGTCAAAATTTGCTCCGATCTGAAGCAAAGAGGAAGTGTAACATTACAGTTTGGCGCCCAATTAAATCGAACCCTCTGTTCTTCTAAATTCTAAAAAATACTAATACACGTACCTGGTTAAATTTGGATGCTCTTTCGACATATCTTAACTTTACTCTTTCGCTACTTCATACATCACTCTAAACGTGACACTTAACAGTACACTTACTACGTTATACTGCACCCCACACACATGCACCACTTACCTGATTGCCTAGTGTGATCTACATCCTTTCTTCTCTTTGAAGTGTTGAAAACCCTTAGTGGTCACTGATAAGTTGGAGTTTGGAAGACTATACGGCGTGCTACAGGAGAATATCCTGCTAGTAATACGTCCACGCAGGTTCTCAAGCTACATTAAAGTGTACTCCTAGACTTTCGAAGTCGACTCGGGGTACACCCAAAGTACTTGGAACTGAAGTCTATACATTCTTAAACACTATTATCATTGGTAAACTAAACTTGATAACACATTGCTCACTAAATATTTACACTGTATATAAACAAAAAAATAACTTTGCTCAAGCTTATTAGCTCTACTTAACTCTAAACTTTAATTCAATTGTTTATTTCTTAATTGTTTCTTAAATTTTAATGCGTATTCGTCTAAAACTATAATAACTTAACTTGAATACGCGATTTCCTTAAAATACTACTTAACTTGAATTAATCTTAAACTTAATCTTAAACTTAATCTTAAACTTAATCTTAAACTTAATCTTAATAAAGCTTACCTTGATTCATAATTAATCATGGCTAGGCCAATCAAGTACGCGTTACTAAATAAACTTGAACTTGAATATGAAGTGACTATTAGGGCTGAAAAACCAGCTGAAACTTTGACGACTCTTAAAGAACAACTGACAAAACTTAGTCACGTCCTCCCAGAGGATATAAAATCTTCCCCTATTCCTCTTAAAAATTACCTTTCGCAAGCAGAGACTACACTCAATTACATTGAGAGTAAAATCTCTCATCTTGAATCATATGATGACAAAAGCGGTATAAAGAAACTTGAAGCTTTTATGAATCATCTTTATTATCGACTTGAACGTTTAACAGCAACGCCTCCGTTAATTGAACTGTGCTCAAATTTAAGATCTCGCTTTTTCTTACTCCAAAAACGATTTGACGCTTTAACTTCAAACTTAATTGAACCATCCGAAGTCCTGGAAATGGTGGAAGTTCACAACCCTATTCCTCAGGCTGTAACTAACCCTCCGTCGTTATTAATGCTACCTACCTCTCAAAATAATCAAACATTAGAACCATCAACTACTCCTAGCTGTTCTATGCCACACACTTTCGAAATGCTTCAAAATGCTAACACTTCGTCTAATTTCGCTAAAGAATTGAAAACATTTTCTTTTAATGGAAAATCATGTCCTAGATCATTTCTTCAAAAAATAGAAGAATTTCGGATTTCTAGAAACATCCCAGAAGCAATGCTTTGTAAACATGCCTTTGAAATTTTCACTGGAGATGCCCTTCATTGGTTTCGTTTCCAATATAATAGAAACCCTAGTTTAAAATGGAACGAAATTCATATTTTACTAATCAAGGATTTCGGAATCCACGATTATGATTACAAAATGCTAGAAGCCATAAGAAATAGAACTCAAGGAGTGACTGAGACTATTATTATTTACGTGTCTATTATGTTCGGAATGTTTACCCGCCTTTCAAAAAAACTTAGCGAGAACGAACAATTGGAAATCTTGCTACACAATATAAGACCTTGCTATTCAGTCTTTGTTGCCCTCAAAGATATCAAATCTATTGATTCTTTAATTTCAATTTGTCAAAATTACGAACAAATCTCGGAAAGAGATAAAAACTTTCACGAGCCTAGATGTGAAGACACTTCTTGTGCTGCGGAATTTACTTATCGCTCCTCGACTTCTAGATTCTCTCCAAACTTAAAAAACACTAACACAGTACAGGAATATAAACAATCACGTTCTTTTTCTCAAAACAATGAAAACGCTAACAATCTATACTGTTATCGCTGTCGTATAACTGGTCATTCTTTACAGAATTGTACTAAACCTAGATATCTAATTTGCTTTAAATGTGGCCGCAAGGGTGTAAAGATCAATGACTGTCCAAATTGTTCTCAAACTTATCAAAAAAAAAAACTAAATGATGACTTAAATAGTACTAAATCTAAAAATGATAAATTTGATCCTATTGATTGGAATAAGTGGTTAAATACTATCCGAAATTTTATGTTCTGCTACAAAACAACTTCTGTGTTTTATGATAGCGAGAAGGATTATAATAGACCTTTTATAAATGTGTCTATCAATAATTTACCTTTTTCTGGTTTGTTGGATAGTGGAAGTTGCATAACTATTTTAGGTAATAACTCTCATAAAGATATTAAAAAGTTAGGCTTCAAACTATTTAAGTCATCAACTCAAGTTATGGTTGCTAATAAACAAAAGACAATGTCTTCTGGTTATTTTATTTTACCAATAAGATTTAATAACCAGACACGTTTTATAAAAGCTTATATTTTTCCTGATATTTATCCTTCTTTGATTCTTGGATGGGACTTTTGGAAAGAATTCAAACTGTCTCCTAAAATACTTTCCCTAGAACTCAACCTTAAATGTAAAGATTTTACAACTTGTGCTATTGAAAATAAAATAACTTCTTTTGATCACCTTACAAATGATCAAATAGACATTTCTAAGGACATAATTCAACGTTTCAAAGATATTTCTTTTGAACAAACGGGTGAATTAGGTCGTACTAATTTAGTTTGTCATCGAATTAATACCGGTGATGCATTACCTATAAAACAACACTGTTATCGTCTCTCTCCTGAAAAACAAAAGGCTCTAATCAACGAAGTTGATAAAATGCTACAATTAAAAGTTATTGAAAAGTGTGAAAGTCCTTGGCTATCTCCTGTACTTATTACACCTAAAAAAGACGGAGAATGGCGTTTCTGCGTCGACAGTCGGAAATTAAATGCGATTACTCGTAAAGATGCTTACAGCCTTCCTTTTATATCAGAAATTTTAGATAATCTTAAAAATGCTAAATATTTGTCTAGTATTGATATTGCTAAAGCTTTTTGGGAAATTCCCTTACATCCTGACGACAGAGACAAGACTGGTTTCTATGTACCCGGTAGAGGAATGCATAGATTTACAGTAATGCCTTTTGGCTTAACTAATGCGCCTGCGACTCAACAGAGACTCATGGATAGTTTATTTACGCCAGACTTTGATAATAAAGTATTCTGTTATTTAGATGACATAATAATAATCAGTATGACGTTTGAAGAGCATATTTCACTCCTACTGAAAGTCCATCAAAAACTTTCATTCGCAGGACTGACTATAAACTTTACAAAAAGTCAATTCTTTCGTAAGGAACTTAAATACCTTGGCTACATTGTAGATGAACAAGGTTTACATGCTGATCCTAGTAAAATTGAAGCAATTTTAGCTTATCCTGCTCCCACCTCTAAAAAAGAAGTAAGGAAATTTTTAGGTACATGTAGTTGGTTTCGCCGTTTTATACCTAATTTTAGTTCTATTGCTTCACCTCTCTGTAAATTAACTTCTTCTGGGAAAAATTCCCCTAAAAAGTTTATCTGGAATGATGATGCTGATTCTGCCTTTGCTAAACTAAAGGAGTGTTTAACTTCAACCCCAATTCTAACTTGCCCTGACTTTGACCTCCCATTTTCTGTTCACTGTGACGCTTCTAACTTTGGTATAGGTGCAATGTTGACTCAAGAACAAGACAATAAAGAATTGGTTATCGCATATATGAGTAGAACACTAAATAAACATTAGCAAAATTATTCAACTACTGAACGAGAAACTTTAGCGGTTATTACTGCACTTGAACATTGGCGTTGTTATCTTGACAATGGTAAACGTTTTACAGTTTACACTGATCATGCAGCATTAAAATGGTTCCAAAATCTGTCTAACCCTTCTGGAAGACTAGCACGATGGACTCTTCGTCTATCTTGTTTTAATCTTGATCTGAAACATAAAAAAGGTAAGGAAAATGTTGTTCCTGATCATCTTTCACGTCATAAAATACCTGCTACTAACGTAATCGGTGGTGCTGGACCTATATCTGGAGACAATGTGTCTCAATTGGAACATTTTAATAAAATTTTTACTAATTGTCGCGATAACCCTGATGCATTTCCGAATTATAAAATTCTTGATTCTAAACTTTATCGTTACAACATCTCAACTGACTACCTTAACGAAGACTTTGCATGGAAGGAAGTTCCACCTCCTTCTGAGAGACTAAATCTTATTAAATCTTGTCATGGTGACTCAGTAAGTAGTCCTCACATTGGCATTTTTAAAACGTATAAGAAACTTTGCTTAAGATACTATTGGTCGGGAATGTTTAAAGATGTAGCAAAAGTCTGCTCCACTTGTGAGACATGCCTTTCTTATAAATATTCGAATCACTCACCTTATGGTCTTATGGGGAAACCAAAAATTTGCTCAAGACCTTTTCAAAACATTTCATTGGATCTAATGGGTCCCTTTCCTATGACTAGACAACGTAATCAATATATTCTCGTGATTACCTGTTCCTTTTCTAAATACTGTCTTATTTTTCCTATCAAACGCGCTACAGCTTCTAACATCATTCTGCATTTAGAAAACTCTGTATTTCTTATACATGGCGTTCCGCAAACTATTATAATGGATAATGGTTCTCAATTTCAGTCTAATGAGTTCCATAACTTTCTGAATAAATATAAAGTTCCTTTTATCTTTTATTCACCTAGATATTGCCCTCAAGTCAATCCCACGGAACGTTATAATAAAACAATTATCACCGCTCTATCACAGCTAGTCGGAGATGATCACCGATCATGGGATAAATTTTTGCATAAAATTCAATTTGCACTAAATGGTTCTGTAAACTCTACAACCGGTTTCTCCCCATCTTTTCTTGTCTTTGGTCGAGAGACAATATCTTGTGGATCATTCTATACTAACTGCTCTAACCTTGATAGCGTCATTTTCCTTCCTCGAGATATCTATGCCGCTAATTTAGGATTACTATCTGCCGTCTTCGATAAAGTACAAGTTGCATTACATACAGCACACGCAAGGAATGCTGCTCATTACAACACGAGACACAGTTTTAAAGAATTTAATGTAGGTGACACTGTTTGGCGTAAAAATTACGTTCAAAGTAATGCTGGTGCTTACTTCAGCGCCAAATTGGCCCCGAAGTACGTCAAAGCCACAGTTGTTGAGAAGCTTTCACCTCTTGTTTTTATCCTGGAAGATCCTAACGGATTGAGAGGCAAATGGCATATTAAAGATATAAAAACGTAATTTATGTCAGTTTTGTAAATGTTTTGTGTGTATTCTGTAAATTATTTTAGGTTATATTCTGTTTATTACTTCATTTTAACTAAACTCTCTCGGCATATTTTTAACACTTTTAGTTTTTAGTCATTAGTCATTCTTAACTTTTAAACTATCTCGAGGTATCTCTATCTTAACCTCGTTATTTCCTCTTAATGTCCTTGAGACCGAGATTAGTTTTCTCAATGAGCGGTACACAACTCACTAAATAAGCCTTTGTGTTGTTAACTTATTTAACTTTGTAAATATCTACTTTAATTTTAAGGTTTTCTAATCGGGTTTTCAAAAAGGTGCGGGTTACGACACCTAAATAAAAAAAAGAAGCCTACGTTATATCTTTTGAATAACTCCTTGTGGAGTATGCGTCATTGAATGTGAACCATATCCCCTAAGCATGTTAGTAAGAATGATAGGAGTCGTGAAAGAAGAAGCTGTGAAAGATGTATGAAAGGTCAAGTTTGTTATTCCTAACCTTCAAAATTTTCAATGTAGTTGAAAATTTTCTGGGGTTGTGGGGGAAAATGTAATATTTTATTTCTGTTCTAGCTCTAATTTTGTATAACAATGTAAATATTACCTTCTATATCCAGTTTTTTATAACATCTGTAATTATTGTATCCATTTTGGTCTCTTTTTCTACTTTTTTCTTAAAATTCTTTGAAAATATTTGTTTTGGTAAAGATTGTTGTGACATAAATGCCAATTTTGAAAATGTCAAAATTTGCTCCGATCTGAAGCAAAGAGGAAGTGTAACATTACAATCGTAATAACGTTGTAGCTAGTTTTATTTAGTAGTTGGGCTACCTAACCTATTCCATTGCTTGTTAGTCGAACAGCAGTATTTGCTCACTATCACTCGAAATTGTCGTCCATTAATGGAACTGAACCAATGCAACGTTATAAACGACTAAGAATCCTAGTTCTTAGTCGCCTGCAGCGGTTAAAAATAAGCTGATGATGATAATGATGAATGCTCCTTTCAAAGGTAAAAATTGATATACCGTCTTAAGAATTAAATAAATAAATAATGCTGGACAATTCACACAGCATTATCTAGCCCCAAGCTAAGCAGAACTTGTGTTATGGGTACTAGATAACTGATATTACCTAATACAATATATTACATAAATAGATATTTTTTTAGTATACATAGAAAACGACCAGAACACCCGGAACAAATACCTGCAGACCGTACAAATATTTGTAAGGCGGGAATCGAACCCACAACCTCTTACTTCGCAGGCGGACCTTCGCCCACCGCGCCACAGAGGTCGTCGAAACCAAATCTAACCAAGAAATAGAGAAATGCTAGTAAAAGACTAAGAAAAAGGCGTGCCTTTATCAGGTAATAATATTTATCCACAGATGTATTAGAACAAACTGAAGCAAGCAACGACGACCCCACGGAATCCGAATCGGAGTTCAACAAGCGATATGTTGCGCTCACTCACAGACTTGTACACAGACGGGCTTGCATCGAGTTGAACAGGCGGCAGGCTGATAATAGCTTTGGTAAGTTACATTAGATTGATTGGAATAGGTAATGTCCATCATAGATGTACCTATGTGACGTAGATATCGAGGGGTCTCGTCCCCATGATATCTAAATAAATAAATAAATAATGCTGGACAATTCACACAGCATTATCTAGCCCCAAAGTAAGCAGAGCTTGTGTTATGGGTACTAGATAACTGATATACGTAATATTATACATTACATAGATAGATATTTTTTTATTATACATAGAAAACACCCAGACCAACGGAACAAATTTCTGCAGATCGTACACAAATTTGTTCCGAGGCGGGGATCGAACCCGCAACCTCTTGCGTCGCAGGCAGACTCTCGCCCGCTGCGCCACTGAGGTCGTCAAAAAAATATAAAAAAAAAAAATAACAAAAAAAATATCTGACCTTCATTAGTCCCCTCAACTCAACCTCCAAATGCGTTTCTAGGCTTGATCGTACAAAATATAATTCATTCGAAGTTACCTTCCGAAATTTTTCATTGGAAATGAGACATATTGTCATCTCAAGGTACGCGCGAACTACCTTACAAAAAACTCTTGAAAAACTATCAGTTCCTCAAGAGTTTTTTGTGATATTATAATAGCGCATCACGAAGCTATAACTAGAGTATTTAAGAAATGCAGATGTTTACGACACTAGTGAATACCGTAGAAGTAGGAGGAATAAATCGGTTGTGTACATACTTGCCATTAATGGAAATTGACAATTTTATTAGTGACAACAGTCATTGCGGGCTGCCTTTGATGATAATACACTGCAATCGCTAAAATTTTACGCTACTGGTAATTTTCAAGTGGACTCGAGATTTAACATTATCAAAGACTAAGCTCGAGTATGTTTTGGAGGAATGTATGGCACCATAAGCCGATTTTGAGTGGAAGATTCGTTGAGGAATTGTCTAAAGATATGGGGAGGAATCTGATTCCCTCATTCATACTCCTAATAATAATTATTGCTTGCGGTACACTGGTGCACCAACGGGCGTGCATTAAGCGGAACATGCGACTGATAGCTTTGGTAAGATACATACCTACATTGATACAATGTAGTACAAAAAACAAGAAAATACACGAATCTTCCCCACACAACATAAACTTTTACTACATCTGCTTAGAAAGTTTCGTCATTGCAATTATATTTTATGTTATTTTTTTTTAAATTTCTGAAATAAAAGCTTTGATTATTTTCATAATAAGTGAAACGACAAAAAGTTTTTACTCCGAATCCGCCGTATAATTGGCTTCTCCCGTACTATTCAGAACAATAATTGAAAAAAGAAACGTGCGAGAATCGTATGCGCGTACCTATACATTATATTGCGTAAGATTTTCACATACCTAATTCGAGTTGTGATTTTGAAGATTTTTCCTCGTAGGTGTAACATAAAACACTATGTATTTACTCGGGAGAAAGAGCAATTCCTTCTTCGTGTATAAAATATGTAAATGACAAACTTGATAGGAATCGGGCACATTGGCGTTGGTTTGGTTTGTTGTAGTAGGTACACCGATTGTACAAATAAATTAACAACAATGGAATAAGCGGAGAGTTCAAAATCCTACGGTTGTACTAAACTTCATAAGCATAGTGGGTGGAATCTTACTAAAGTTCGTTTTAAAATGCAACGATAAAGTACCTACCTAAATAAAATACGCAGTATACTCTAAAGTAATAATCTAGAAAGTCTATTTGAAAACCTAGCCCATCTGTATTGGTCGTAACCAATCTACAGACAATTTGAATAAAGTAGGTACGGTTTTTACGGTTCACTGCGATTTGTGTAAATCACGTTTAGCGTCACGAAAGCGATGCGGTGACTAACCGATTAGGTTCCCACATCAGATTTAGCAGATAAAATGTGAATTTCTGTTGTTTTGTTAAATAACACTATTTATATATTTCATGCTGGTAAGTGATTATTCAAAACAGCATCGATTAAAGTAGGCAAATGCATTTTCTGTTAGGTAAAAATACACAAAAAAAATATAGCTATAGCTTATAATAAAGTTCAATGTTCGAATGTTAAAAGTTGAGTAAAAATTGTACTTTTATCCCTTTCTCATCTTATCACCTTTAGCCGATTTCGTCATTAAACTATACAAACTGGTTCACTTGTGACGTGAAGACTATTTCGAGTACTCTTTCTATTTTAATAGCATCACCTATTATTTTAGAAGCGTCCTCTGAATTCTTCAGCTTATACACTAGCACGAATATTTTTCTTCTGCTGATGTAATTTTTTCAATGATTCACGAAGTCGGAAACCATGCTAGAATTGGATGACCTTGAAAAGTTGTCGAAAATTGAGGGCAACTCATTCAGCCGCGAAAATGAACAACTGAATTAAGAACAGCCACAAAAGTTTGGATTGTGAACTTGTCTGACCTTGAAAAGTTATTTTTGGGACAGACCCTTCGGAATTTAGATAGCTACTTACAATAGCTAAAATTTATACCGAAAGGAAATAACATAAAATAAAAGTCTGAAATGCGTGCTCTATATTTAATGTTACGCACAGTTTTTACGTCAGAGTTCAGTTGTTGACGAAACGCTACTGTGGTTAGAAGTATTTTTACTCTGGCGGTGGTTCGGAATCAAACGTATTGCGAGTATTGATTCAGTTATCAAGTACATTTTATGAGAGTTCACGAATTTTGACGACGCGACGTGACCCGGTTGATGTGTTAGTTTTGTAGGGCTTTTGTGTCAGAAACAACAAGAAACTGAACATTGTCCTAATGAAGGACAAAACTTTTGACATGATGGGGCATTCATGTGAGTAAATTACTTTTCAATCTTTGGTTTTTGAAATGAAAGATGAGTTAAATATTGATTGATGTTTTAGTCAAAGAACTATTGATGAACCCCAAGGGAAGTGTGAGAGAGAAACTGGAGGAAATTTTCAAATTGATGCTGGTCCTTTGGTGCCGGCAGTGTGAAGTGAACAGACTTGTGGCTTCTGAACCTTGTGGTAATGGTGTTCACTTTACTAGATTTGCAGTAAAATATTGCTTATTCCAAAGCTAACGGCTTTTTTATGACTCGTAAAGTGAACTTGCTTTTATGAATACCTTATTAATATTTTTATGGTTGTGTCTAACGAATACAAAGATTTGTATGCTATTTTTGAAACACAACCAATTTTTACATTTAGTATGTAGAACACGTGGACTATGCTTCATATCCATGACCTTTTAAACACAATAAAATTAGTAATTGCTTTGTATTTCTCTTCACAATAACTTACACCTAGGAATACTTTCAAACTGACCATAACATTTGGCGAGAAGCCTAATTTGCAACAGTTACCTAACGCTGATAACAAATTCCAAGTGAGTTATTGATTTCCCTGTAAGTTGTGTGAATGAAACATTGAAACAAATCTTGGACCATTGCCAAATGAAGAAAGTCTATAATGGTGCAAATATTATCAGAGATACGAGTCCAGGTTTCGAGTGGTAGTGGGTACCAAACTAGCAATCTATGTCAGGGTCACATTTTTCTTTGAGTTGATTGCCGTCTCTAGGCCAACATCATTGTACTATTTAGATAAGAAAATAAATGTTAGGTCAGGTTCTGGCAGAGGCTTGAGAAAAATAATATGTTTCTTCATTAACGTTGCACGTATCCGGTACAAACTCGGTACAAGTAACTAACTTTAGTTATGTAAATAGAGAACATTCACATACGATAAGTGATTACAAATTATTGATTTTTATATAAATTTAAAGAACCTTGAAACAGTCAGAATTCAATGAATAAAACGTCAAGTGCGAGTCGGACTCGCGCACCGAGGGTTCCGCAAAATTAAGTTTGTTTTGTGTATTTATATTTCTTGCCAAATAGCATGATTCTAAATTAACGGAAAGTAGTGACTTATTAGATTTTTGTCACTACCGAGATAAAAAAAATGTTTGGTTATATTCTAAAATTTCCGGTTTTCGTATTTTTCCTTTTTTGTGCTATAAGACCTTCTTCTTGCCAAATTTCCTGATTCTAGGTCATTGGGAAGTACCCTATAGGCTTTGTGTGCATGTGTTTCCCTAAAAAAAATCATAATATTTGGGCATAAACGACTGTTACTTTTAATTGCGTTCTTATCTCAGAAACGAGTAGAGGTTCCAACTGGATACCTCTACTCGTTTCTGAGATAAGAGGGTTGACAGATGGACAACAAAGTGATCCTTTTTCCTTTTGATGTTCAGAACCCTAAAAAACCGCAAGTCAACTTATAAACTAATCAATTCTATTATGTACTTACTGTAAAAATACGCAAAATGTCGATAACCTGTGACAACTGACAACTAACCATAAGTTAATCCATTCCTTCAAAAAACGTCAGGTGCTAGACATCACACCGACACGCCATCGTCAACTAAGATACAATCGAAATCATTATACATAATACTAATATTCCGATTTACATTCCAGAAAGCGACAAGACAGTGGTAGTACGGCGTGGTAACGAAGAGTTTGGTTTCCGGATCCATGGTAGTAAGCCCGTGGTGGTATCAGCGATCGAACCCGACACCCCGGCCGAGACGTCTGGTCTTGAAGTTGGCGATATTGTTATAGCCGTTAATGGTAAGACATACAAGAGCTTATAATACTTAGAAACATCAATGTAAACCTTTTATATAATATAAATCAATATAATAGAATATAATATAAATCAATCAACTAGGCTAAAGCCGCTAAAGGCAGCTATTTAGCTGTGGTAAAAAAAAACATCGTTTCGATATTACTTTAACAAAATATAGTATTTCTCCATAATAACCCTCCTCTGTTGGTAGTCGGGTAAAAACGTATGGTAACTTAAATAATACAATGGAGAAAAGTAAGTGAAAAATAATAAGTTGAGTTTATTCTCTTTACAGGAATCAATGTGTTGGATAAAACACATTCAGAGGTTGTGAAGATAGCACACTCAGGATCACAAATTTTGGAATTGGATGTAAGTTGCACTTTACGTTTTTTGTGTACGTTACACACGGCATTTTCTAGTCCCAAAGTTAGAAATTGTGATCGAACCAGAAACTCGCTAACTGATTGTAATTCCCCTACATTACATGTAAACATTTGAAAATCCTACAAAATGATTTGTTCATTGCTCATCTTTTGATTTAGGTTACAAAGTATTAACCCAATTGAGTAAGTAGCATTCGGCGTTTAAAAATAGATGTGATTTAATTTTGTTTGATTGATAGGTTAGGGGTTTTGGTTTAGCTATAAAATAGTAACAGCTTAACATTTTAATAACTTTATAACTTTTAGAAATCTGTGTTATGTAAATTGATGAGAACCATCGACTTGGAACCGCTAGAAATTGCGTTGAAGTCATTGATTCCAATTTCCGATTGAAAGCTGAAGGACATTTTTGGTTCACGCGCTGGAGACACTTCGTTATAATTATTTCATATATTTTAAGATTCCTCTATTAATGTTTATTTCATGTGAGCAAATAAATTGATTTTCTTTCTTTCATACTCTTCGTGAGTATACGATTTAAGACTGCGCAAACCTATAATTACAGCCTAGCACATCTTTTATAGTAAAATTCGAATTACAAAGGCATGCAAACAAAATCTATTGCCAAAAAGGCTCAAAAGTCCTTTTGAATTTAGCAACCAAACTGCTGAGTCTTTGCAATTTAGTAGTCCGGTTGACTTAACTCTAATCGAACTACTGAGACTGCACCATTCCGTTAAGAATAATAAGCCGGCAATGTATTAATTATCAACACTGATAAAAGTATTGCAAAAAAAGGCTCAATAGTCCGGTTGAATTAAGCAACCGAACTACTGAGTCTTTGAGCGACTCAGAAGTCCGTTCGACTCAAATCTAGCCATCTTCTCTACGTACTGTACTGTACCATTTAATTCATTCATCTTCAGTTCGGGTCCTTCTTATACGTCCATGTTTTTATTTTCACTTTACTCAGTGTCCCTTGTGCCAAATATAATTTCTGATTATTTGATCCAGGTTGCCAGAACCTGTGAAGTGGTAGCATCACTAGCCCACGAAGGAGGCCCGGCCGCTTTATACTCTGGGTACCTGTGGAGAGCAGCACCACTGAAGCCCCATCATCCACCTCGGTGGACCAGGCGGTGGTTTGTGTTGAAGAGGGATAACTGTCTGTATTATTACAAAACGGATTCGGTGAGTTATCTATCACAATATAAATTATGTGATGAGAGGAAAGAAAACTCTTGACTTTTTTTATTTACTCAAACGAGAATTACCACAATCATACTCTTATGACTGACTTGAAGTCGCTGGTCAGTTGAGTTCAATTGCGATAACCCATAATCGACACCTAGTCGATGACAGTGGATGAGGCTCACACAGGATCGAGTTTATTGGCGTGTAAAAGAAGAGGTCTATACAAAACAGTGGGTGCGAATGCCAACGGGCTGATGATGATAATGATGATAATCGTCACTTAAGCGCTATCTCCTTAACAGATTTCAAAATGGCGAAAACACATTTCACATCCATCTGGTAAAAACCTAAATAACCGTCTAATGATTTTCACTAGTTTTCCAATAAAAAAAAATTCCCTCCATTTTGTTCTTTACGCCATGGTTATAAAGCTTTAACTTCTAGAGCATCCACCCAGTCGGTGCACTAATGTTAGTGAACTATCAACTAACTGAAGAAGATGTCGGGAGACCGCACGGTTTCCGACTGCAGCGCGGCGGCGGCACGAGGTTGCAACTCGCTGCGGATACTGCGGAGGCTGCCGCTAGATGGCGTGCGGTGCTAGCGCATGCTATTGATGCTACCAACCAGGTAAATGCTTTGTGAAGTCTTCTACTCAAATAAGAATGCCCTTTTGCCTTTTGCGTAACAGGACGGAAGAGGGCGTTTCTGTCAAAGTCACACAGCCTTTGCAAATTTTATAGTAGGTAGTAGTACATAGTCAGTATTCATTTGTTTGTAATAATAAACAAATTAGTAAATGGAGAAGAAGATAAAGTTAGATTCAAAATTAATCTTTTTGTGTGCCTTGGATTGGAACGTTGGAACTTTATTCCTATGATTCCATGAGCAAATTCTCGTAAGAATGGCTTTCCTAAAGGAAACTGCCTAGGTTAGAGGGCTAGAAAGTTTCGCTGTAGACAGATAGGTAGGTACAACTTCTTTCAAAACTAATCAATGTTGTGTCCGACCGAATATAACATGTTGTCACTAAAATCAGTCAAATTAAACGTGTTCTAAAGTATTTATGACCAGCGAAAGCAACCGTGGCAACAATTTATTTTCCATAGAAAGTTTAACACATCTCCGGCAACTGACCGGGCAGTATTGTTATTGTTACCTTTACCTTTGTTACCTCTGCTAGCTGTTACCTTTACAATGTCAGATGACTTAATGAACATGTTCAAAAGTACATATGCACTGAGAAGCATGCAGGTTATTTAGCCATTTTCAGAGTTCACGCAAGACAGAATCACCTTTCCCCAAAGCTTCGTTGAGAGCCCTTGATGGATTGATATCTGAGCAATCATTTTGCAGACTTTTCGATTTTGTAGGGGAATTCAGTGGAAAATATTTTTCTGAAACGAATCCAACAATATAAAATAATATAACCAATACCACATCAAAATACGAGTATGACTAATAGCTAGAAATTGTTTTCGAAAAAATATAAATTTGCTCCAATTATTTCTCAAGGTATTTTACAAAACATGTTTTTATTGAGCTTTTATTGCTTGTATTGAAACTAGATTATGAAAATCGTTGCATTTTACAGGAAGTAATCGTTTTAATGTTTTTTTTGTTTCCTGTAAGGGATATACCCTCGCTCATTTTTTGTATTTTCTACAGTGATTTATTAAAAAACTACACAAACTAATATAAAATTAAACATTTTGTCGTGTAGATATTGATCATATTTTATATATAAAAACACCAAGCGAGCTTGGGAGCATTTACTAGTTTTTCCTTACAAAGTACTACATGTAAAAAAAGATTTGGCAAACAATTCTTCAATAACAGTTAGGATCAAACAAAATTGTGTTAGTTATACTGCATGCGAAGGGCAGCCTATTTCTCTCGGTGGTCAGGACACACAACAAAATTTAAATTCATATAAACCATTGACTGATTCTACTGTCTACAGACTTGTAGAGAGTAAACTCAGTGATGGTGATATCAAAGGTGCCTCTCGCATACTCTTCTCTAGTGACACGATGGCGCCAAATAACGATGATACGCTCATATCTCTTGAGAGTAAGCATCCACCCGCAGGGGTCGATCTCCAACTCCCCGATCCACCGCAAGAGAGTGATGGCGCTATGGGCACGACCAGCCAGGACGTGCTTAAAGCGGTCATGTCTTTTCAGAGTGGCTCTGCCGGCGGCCTCGATGCTGTGTCTCCACAGCATCTAAAAGATCTACTTTCTGGCGGGTCTGGCCATGCAGGTGAAGTCCTTCTGGAGGCCTTGACCTCTCTAATCAACCTGATGTTGTCAGGCCGAGTCCACAGCGAGATCACAGAACTCCTGTACGGTGCAAATCTTTGCGCACTAAAAAAGAAGGATGGCGGCATAAGACCCATAGCCGTGGGCACCACTTACCGCCGCCTTGCGGCTAAAGTCTGCTGTCGAAAAGAAGCCGACTACCTAGGCGACTATTTCCGACCAATTCAGTTAGGCTTTGGTTCGCGAGGCGGATGCGAGGCCGCAGTACATTCCCTTCGTACATTTTTGAACCAAAATTATGGGGAGGTAGTTCTGAAGGTAGACGTCAAAAATGCCTTCAATTCCGTAGACAGGGGCGCCTTGCTAAAAGAAATTAAAGACAAAATTCCAGAAATTTACGCTTTTCTCTGGCAGTGTTATGGTTCACCCTCAAAATTAATTTACAGGCACAATGTCATTTCATCCGCTGTTGGCTGTCAGCAGGGCGACCCTCTTGGTCCGGCCATTTTTAGCCTTGCGATCCAACCAATTATTCAACGTCTCCAATCCAAGCTAAATGTTTGGTATTTGGATGACGGAACTCTGGGTGGAGAGGTGAACACAGTTTTTGATGATTTAAAAACCATCACTGATGAATTTCAAAAAATTGGTTTGGCACTAAATTTTTCAAAATGCGAGCTGTTTATTTCGGACTCTTGTGTAGATAAAAACAATATCATTGGTAAATTTAATAGTTTGGCCCCCAACATTTCAATTGTAGATAAATGTTCACTTCGACTCCTTGGGTCACCAATTCTTGATGAGTCTTTTCAGCCATTTGTAGATGAGAAAATTCAAAATTTTAACAGAACTTCAGACAGACTTCTCAAAATTAATAGCCATATGGCTTTTACAATTATTCGGTTTTGCCTGTTTGTACCTAAATTTACATATTCTTTGAGATGTTGTCAACTGTGGAAACACAGCGAGCTCTTGGAAGGCTTAGACAACATAATAAAGAATACTTTATCATCGGTTTTGAATATATATTTGGATGACAAGGCATGGTCGCAGGCCTCCCTGCCTGTAAAATTGGGAGGCTTAGGTATACGCAAAATTTCAAGTGTAGCCCTACCAGCGTTCTTGTCTTCTGTCTACAGCACTAGTTCCTTAGTTGAAAAAATTTTAAAGCCCTCTCATTTGGTTATACCTGGAATTTCATTCAAAATTTCATTTTTAGACGAAGCTCGATCTGCTTGGCATAGTGCTTGCCCCGATGCTGCTCCCCCAAAATCTCTTTTGTCCCAACGGCAATGGGACGGGCCTCTGTGTGAGTTGACACGGAATTGTTTGTTACAAACGTGCTCCAGCTCTGCAGATCGTGCCCGTCTTCTAGCCGTTTCTAAATGGGAGTCAGGACATTGGTTGCAAGCACTTCCTTCATATAACACTGGCACTTTATTGGATCCCGTAACTTTCCGTGTCGCAACTTGTCTTCGGTTGGGTGCAAGGTGTTGCGCGCCTCATCAATGCCAGTGCGGTACTGCTGTCGAACAGCTCGGTCATCACGGATTATCGTGTACTAGGGCTGCCGGTCGGATATCTCGTCATGCCAGCCTGAACGACATCATCCGGCGGGCCTTTACCACCGCTAACGTACCAGCTATTCTCGAACCGAATGGTCTGTTGCGTGACGATGGTAAGAGGCCTGACGGCATGACTCTAGTCCCATGGGAGTTGGGGAGGCCTATTGTGTGGGACGCTACATGTGTCGACACACTCGCGCCTTCCCATCTTCCTAGGACTTCCGTGAGGGCTGGTGCGGCGGCAGATTTAGCCGAAGATCTCAAGAGGCGCAAATATGCAGGTCTCGACAGAGCCTACACATTTGCTCCCCTTGGAGTCGAGACCCTAGGTTCGTGGGGTACCGAGGCTCTCCGGGTTTTCAAAAAATTATCTGAGCGTCTGGTCGAAGCGACGCGTGACCCGAGAGCTGGTGAGTATCTGGCACAGCGCATCAGCATTGCTATACAGCGGGGCAATGCAGCCAGTGTCTTAGGCACGCTTCCAACTGGTATTGATATGGATCAGTTGAGCTACCTGTAGATTGTTTGCCACAGTTTGCAGATAGCTTGATTGTTTCTATTGTAAATACTAGTTTTAATTTAAATTTGTTATTTGATTGTTATTTTCTTTCTGAATAAAAATTTCATATTTTGTGATTAGTTTCATTACTTAAATTAGATTATTTTCAGAGAAACCTATAAAAGAGTGAAAACAGAATTGTTAAATATACCGCAGAGCTCTCTTTACATGTATTACGTTTAGCAGTTTGGTTTGAGTTTGGATTTGAAGGGCTTTTAACATGATACTCAATTTCGATTTCTTGCCGTTATCCACACAAATAGTAATTTCCGTTTCAAATCAACCACCACCGCAAACACTTCAATTTGACATATTCCTCAACATAAATCTATGTTGGTAGTATGATGTACCACATGTATTGAGCATTTCAGTTGTTTTATCAATATCTCCTAAAAAGTGTTTCGTTTTTTAATATTTTCACGTACAATTTGTCTTTACTTTCAGCGTGACGGCTGGCTAGAAGTGACAATGAGAAACATGAAGCTACCTCCATCATCCATCCCCAGACCAGACTGTTTCGGCTACCTGATGAAACTCGGCTCCAAGTGGAAGTCCTGGGCCAAACGATACTGTGTGCTGAAGGACGCGTGCTTATACTTCTACAATGATGGAAACAGCAAGAATGCTTTTGGTGAGAACTTTGCGCAATATTTCCTTTCCTGTCTATAAAGCTGCTTATTCATTATAGATACACACACACAGTATACAAACTCGTATGTTGCTTTATCGGTTTGACCATTAGATATATTAATTTACAAATTTTGTGTCTGCACAAGATTCAGAAATATCACCTCTAAGATAAAATAGTTTAATCAAAATTCCAACAAGGAGTAATAAATTCATAATGATAATGATTAATATTTTTGTTAATAGCAATATGTGTCCGGTTAGACAGAATTTCTGCCAGTGTCAAGTAATGGAAAATAATTGTAAATATCTGGGTTAGGGGTGTAATATGAGTTATCAAATTATGAAGATTGAGTGATATTTTTACCAAAGCCTAGTTCGTTATTTAGCAGGGTGAAACACGTGCAGGTTAGGTTGGCTTGGGAGACAAGATGTTGGAGTCCCCTTGACACCCTTATGATCAGAATAAGATCTGGCAAAGTTGTATTGCTAGTTGCTTTTTTTCCGACTTATCACAATGAATTCATCCACTGTTTCTGATCCAATTTTCTGCTGAACAAGCTTATCATCGTGTACCTTTGCCATACTGAAGATTTTCACGAGACATTTCTTTCCAGGCATGGCATGTCTCCACGGTTACAGGATACAGACCTGTTCTCCTGGTGGCAAAAAATATGCATTCGAAGTTATGCCAACGGAGCCCAAACAACGTCACTTCTATTTCCACACGGAGTCTGAGATGGATAAGAAACGGTGAGTGAAAAAACAAGTGTCTGGTTAAAGCCAGATAATCCAGGTAATTCTTGCACAAAACGACTGGGACGTAATTTGCATCTGGCAGAATATCTGCCTCGAGTCAGCTGCTAACCTTTGAGACATCATTTGGTGACTACTTTGGTAGACAAGACCATCTTTTCTTGCGGAGTTACCGTAAATTTATCAGCAAAATCCCTTAATTGTAAAAGCACTACTAACTAATCAGTGATAATAAATCAGAAAATAATGTCTATACTTTAAGAATCCTGCATTGCTGTTTCTTTTTTGTAAAATGATCATGTAGACAATTAGAACTTGCTTTACCCAAAATTGAAATAAGGTCATCAAATCATAGAACAGTCAATTTGCCCCATCGAATTTTACTTTTAAAGTTTAGGGCACCAACATCGGCAAGTAAAGTCCCTTGGACGTAGTCATGCTTTTAATGGTCGATTTGTTTATTTCCAGGTGGATGGCTGCTCTAGAGTTCTCCATAGACCGATGGATGAAAGCCGGTTGACAACGACAGATCACCAGGATAGATTCTTTCAACTTTGTTTAATTTAGTTTCAATAAATTTTATTCCTGTTCCATTATTTTTTTTATGTTACCCTCTGTTCGTATTTTTTCTACGTTATGATCCCTTTCTCTTTGATCTATAAATATTTATTATGAATTTAGTTAAGCTGAGCCCTAGCTTATTAGCCTTTCCGATTCATAAACCATGTTAAGCCACGATAAAATTAAATAGCTTTACTCTGCATTCTAAATCTTTTTTTCATCTTTAAAATTATAAGGAGAAAGCAGCAGCAGGGCAGAGCTTAAGTCCATTATTTAATCTTTGATTTTTAAGCTGTACATTAGTTAATTTGCTTATTTGAAAATTGTGATTGTGACAACATTTTATTCCCGTCCTAAAGTTGTACCTTTTGAGTCATGTATCGAGCCAATTTAGTAAAAGCATGATATTATACAAAAAAATATCGATTCTTTGTTTTGAAAAGTTTATTTGAATTTGATTCAATGCATTATAAAATAAATATATATTTATTTTAACGATACATATGTATCGTTTATAGCAATGGGCGGCGCATCGAACAAGGGGAAGATGCATAGCTTTAAATGACAAGTTACCTATTTCTTGAATTATATCAATGATAATTAAAAACGTCTTATAATGACTGATGATGATGAGACTAAAACGAATGAAATAAATTTAACGAATAAAGAAAATGACGTCTGACTTTGTTCAGTGTAGAAAATAAATCGTTTGAAAATACAGAAACAGAGATACGAAAATCGTTACTTAAATAACGACTAACAGCAAATCTAATATTAATAACTTTAAAGTTTACTATGTATTATATATAGTTTACTATATTGATAAAAATATTATTCCTATTCTAGTAAATAAAATGTTAACTTTATAGATGTGAAACGTAAATTATGAAGTAGATATCATTGATGTGCCAAAATAGTTAAAAATATGCCAAGCTAAGCGATAGTTAGATATTTTTGACTTTGAGAAAGCACAATCGATGTAGATAGTTTGTTCATTGACTCTGTAATCTCATATTATTGTATTTTACATAGTAAATGTGATTAAAATGTCGGTGTTGTGAATTTTAGAAATCATGGTTTAAGTGGTTTATGTCTTTCGCATGTACTTGCGGAACTTTATGTTGTACCTACTAACTTACTTTGTATATGATCAATAGTTTTACTGTGGGTTACAGTACAGAAACGTCATCTTGAAGACAAAGTTATCAACCATACTTTATATAAAATCTACTTTATAATAATTATTCAATGACATAGATTCGGTAAGTATAAAAAAGTAAGTATAGTGGTATAGTAAGTAAATATTTTCCCTTAGAAAGTGGTCCATACTAGGTGACTTAAAATAGTGCATTAAACTGATATTAATTATTATATAAATTTAAATCCATAACAGTATGTAAATAAATAATCATGTGAGGCTCAAATACATTATCTAAATAATAAATAAAAGACTTGATTATAATCAATGGATTAAATGCTTATAGAGTAGTTTGTATAGTGAATGTTTAAAAATCATAAAATGTATTTATATTATGTATTTGTGTAAATGATGGCAAATTTATAAATGCACGTTAATAAAGTATTTATAGATTTATGAATATATTAATATAATAACTATGATGTAATGTGTGTTCAGTAAATACAAGTGAAGTTATGGTCTCAAATTCAAGTCTTAGAATTGTTTGAAAATTAACATTAAGTCCAAATTAATTATAATCCCTATATTTATACATTTAAATCACAAACAACCTGATGTTTTATATTTATAGTTTAAGAGTCATCATTTCTTGTTGGTGCGAAATATGATATTTTGTGGTTTTTAATTTTCTCTATTTTTATTTTCTTTACAAGGATTAAAGCTAATGGAAAAGTAATTTAACACATATCATAAACTATTTTCTATAAACCCATGCCCACCTCAACTTCGGTTCCTTGTTACATTTTTTAGGTGATTTTTAGACCAAATCTCTTTTTCCTAATGATTCTAAGTTCGTTTAAATTAATAGAAAATAGTTAACATTTTGGGGCAAATTATTTTTCTGCTGGTTTTATTTATAGTCAAAAGTAAAAAAAATAAAATCCACAAAAAATTGCATCTCGCGGCTACACGAAACAGTCATCTATAATATTTTTTTCATATTGTGACCATTTTGATTGAGTTCCCAATCTTTTAGAATAGATTTAAAAAATTTAATACATAATTGTGACTTATAAGTAAAATAGATTTCGTTGAAATAAAGTAAGTAATAATAAAAATATATGTGTTTTTTCTATAACAATGGTCAAAATGTACCTTATTTATACCACAATTTTGGTAGAGTCTGTAATTTAGAGTCGTATTTAGCTATAAACCAACTAAAAACATATATAATTGCCCGAAGAAGCGCCACAAAATGAAACGGAGGAAGAGGCCCATACAAAACTTTTTTTTCAATTAGCATGGACAGGCGAAATTCACGATACTCGACAAAATCCGAGGGCGGTGTTAATTTACACGACTTATAAGCTACTAACACGAAAAATAAACAATACTATATCCCTCCATTTTTTATCGGTCCCAAAGTAAAAACTGTTTGGAGGCTTCGGCGCGGGTGCGGGTGTCCGCGGGGGGTGGGGGGTTTCGGGAGCGCTACTGCCTCTGACTCGGCTCACCAGTCGGTAGTACGCGCGCTCTACTCCCACCAGTCGCGCGCCATCTGCGCACACGCAGCCTTCACGTCACATCTACTATTCATAAACACCAGTGTACAGTGCTCTACTATTTAACCAGTGACATTACCTACCATCGGATTACAGTGAAATAAACTATCAGTGTGCAAAATACGTGAAATACCAATTATGACGTTTCGTTTGTGACATTTCGTGCCTATTAACTGTTTATGGCCTATACAGCTATTGTTGTGTGCTCTTTCATTAATCTTCTATTCACCTGTCTCGGAGACACCTACTGCGGTTGGACTGTGAAATGTGACAAAAACTGCAATGATCGTGTATTGTTCACCACTCGGCCACAGTTGGTAAACTTTGCGGGCCTACCTGTCCACGGGAGGGTTGGATGCGTCCAGCGACCGATCGGGCAACTTGTCGTCGTGTGAGGTAGGTTAATTTTTTTTCGTAATTTAATACAACGGATGTGGAATAAATTGGGTAGGCAGGGTGCGCTTTTGCTACCTGTTTTATTAACCATGTGATGCGTTGGGGCTACGAACACTTGTTTATTATTCTACAGCAGATGTCGACCGAAAAACAATTCTGGGAAATAACGGAGCTGCGGTTAATTCCATTGTTCATTTTCTCAGTTATGTTAGGTTTGTTAGTAAAATGCTTCCTGCCACTGTGTTTCGCGTTAATTATTTTAACAGTAGTTGTATTGTTGGATAGATTTACGATGAGGTTTTAGAGAAAAGGTAAGCTGTTTGTAGAGGCACGAGTCCCTTTGATTGGTTTACCACCCATTATGGAAAGAGATACCGTAACAGAAGACGACCACAACGCAGTTCATGAACCTGTCTCAGGTAATGCAACATGCCAAACCAATGAACAAGACCACTAATGCTAAATCAGTCAAAACTACTTCGGATAGTAAACAAGGTTTCTTGTTAGTAAAAAATCCATGAAGAAAACTAAACTGAAACAGTGAAAAGCATAAGTAGGTATATATTCTACACAGAATTGTTGCGTAAATGTAATACGGTAGAAATGGATGGAGTTGAACAAATAGTAGTTAATCTTTACCATCAACGATAAGACAAGTCTAATCTAATCTTGCAAGTGATGCTTATCACCTTGACTAAAGCGAATGCCGCGGTGGTAGGTACCTACATTCAATCAATAAACTTAATTGTTTCCAGTGAAAGAAACCGTTAGCTTTACCTATCTGTTGATAATTTCAATGGCCTGAACGATTCTTGGTATTGCTTCTGACGATAAAAGAGAAAATGCTGAACACATTTTAGCTCGCCTGTCAACCACGTGAGCTCTTTCAGAGCTTGTATTGTTTAAGCTGTTAGCAGTTACACCATAAAAGTAAATAATCAATGACCCTGGGAGGTCTCTTATAATGTTACTAGCAGTGAAGTCTATTAGAATCTTTATAATTTATTTCCTTCCTACGATTATAAGAAGTTTGTTGTCTCCTAAAGTTTCTCTTGGAAACACGAGGGTCTGGTTAAAGGCACTTATACACCTAGATAAGTACAATATATATTTTATTATTATAATAATTTTATTATAATACAAATAAATGTACTGATATATCTGCAATTGACATAATTAGTGGCTTACCTTTATTTTTTGTGTGTTAATTGTGACTCTCTCTAAGTCTTGTTGTCTTTTTCATATAATTAATCTTGTTTATACCATAATTACGAATGCTGTACATAATTAATACCTTTTTTATTTTGCTTTACTTCAAGCAAGATGCGTTCATTCCTTCTTTCTCTATCTAGAAGTTCCTCGCCCTAGCAGAATAGCAAACTCTAGGACATAAATATGCGCATTTGATAAGTATCCAGTTCGCCCAGAAGCAATATCCATAATGTATTAATGTCATAGTATTCTATTACCAACGGTTGCAGTGTTGTTTATTGTAATCTATTCAGCAATACTATGTGTTTAGTGGTATTATATCATCCATTTGTAATTTCAAAATATTCCTAATCGGGAACGGCGTTATTGATTTCATATTTTCATTTAACTGAAACTATATTTTGTACACAAAAGCTCAGTCACGAAGACTATTTCAAAGTTTTTCTTGATCATGGCTTTCTCATTATCAACTTTCGAATTAATACAAATTATGCAATGTTATATTCTATCCTGCTTGAATATCCAGATCGCTGTGAAAATATTCAGTGTGATTTAGCGTTCAAACGAAGAAGTAGTATTAGCATTCTTGCCAGCTCAACAGACATCTCGATCCATATACCTAATTAAAATACATTTGCGTTATTTTCATTATTGATAAGGTGCTTGGATAATATTAATATTTGTGAGAGTCTAGATTTGGTATACTCAAAATATTTTTTATCGAAATGAATTGCTTATTTACATGCTACTTGAACAGTTAGACATCATAATTTTATTTTATACCTTTGCATTATATTTTTTTGCCAATTCTTATAAGTTCCGTGTCAAGCAAGAAAACTAACAATGCCAATAAACATCTCCTTGATTAATTTATTAATTAAAGAATGTCATTTTAGTTTCTCTTAAAACATGACATCTGCAATTCTAAACCCAAGAGAATATTTTAAAATATTCCTTTAAAAGCTTTATGGTATTGAAATGACCAGTATTACATCCCAGTATCCATTACTTACTGCAGTACCTGTATACATATTCATATCACAAAATTCTTGAACCGAAAGAGAGATAAAAGTAGTCATACAGCTTCGGAGCAAGTAAGATGGTAGAAACTCGATCAAGAACGGCCTAAGTGCGAGGAAGATAAACGATACAAATCCGTGAGTGGGAATGAGAGGGAAGGAAAATCAGAAGGCTTTTACGGTAGAACGGGCTACGTGCAGTGAAATGTGGACCCGACGATCGCCTTCTTTTTCGATCTCGCTTGAATAAATCTTTTGTAAGTTGATGTTACTGACGCTTAGTTAGTTTTTTTGTAGTTTCGGAAAAATATATGATTAGGACTATCAATTTTATGTTTACAAATATAGGAAGGTAGTAATCAATTGGAAAACTTTTATGATAGCCTTAGCAACCAAATATATGAGATTTAGTACTGTAAAACGTTTGGGAAAAGTAGGTATAATTTATTAAGTTTCAAATATAACGTTAAATAAGAAAGAGACGCTTTTTAGCTAAGTATCTGTACTAAATATTATAACAGTGTATAAAAAAATCAAAAATCCTGTGCATGAGATACACCGGAAACACATGAAAAACAGAGCTATATACTGCGCACTCCAAGAGACTATGGCAATAAAACGAAGTGTCAGTTTTACTGTCCTAAAGCATGATGCTCATAAGATGGGAATAGTAAAGTCCAATCGTAAATCTCAGAATAGCAGCCTTTAGATATACAATCCATGCTGTAAAAGCTGCCGTTGAAACAGACCTATTTATCGTAAATTGACCACTGATTGACAGTGTAAGATGCCTACTTACTTATGTATGAATCAAACTCTATTTAAAAACACAGGTTCATTAAGCCAAAAAATTCTTTATCAAAATTGACTTGTTGTTTGGTAATTTAAAATCAAAGCAAAATTCAGTACAGCAAAAACGGAAACAATGCTAACTAACGCAAAATATCTAGATAAAATAAATTCATAAACGTTTACTTCGTGAAATTGACAAAGAATTTGAAAAAGTCAAGATGTTTTTTTTTTATAAACTAAAATGTATTGGGAAAAAGCTAAAAGTAGTTGTTCATGCGGCTCAATGTAATATATCAAGTAAAGACACTAATGTCCAGTCTGAATCGAAATCCGGTCGCGATTTACATTTACTGATACCACCAGAAGCTGAGAGCCGATACGATCGTACGTAAACTGTTGAATGATGCATGAGGCATTTAAAAGATAATCCCAAAATATAAAAAGGTAAATAGATCAGCTATAATTAATTCAAAGTGGACGATATTTTCCATCAAACATGCTGAGACAAATCCTATGTAAATGGGAAATGAAATACACGTTTGATTTCAATATTCTCGATAGTAATCGTGAGAATCAATTTTGTATTCGGAGACAATATAGAGCTACTTCATTAAGCATGATTCTCGATCCATAAATTTAAATGTTTAGCAGCTCTTATGCTAGACACACAGCAGATCACGTTAGAACGGTTGTCAAAGATAAGATCTAAAGAAAGGCATGAAGATAAATAAACTGCGATTAGTGTAATGGTAACGCAAATACGAGCAGAAATGCTGTCTAACGGCAGATTATTTTCTGATGTATACCTACGCTTGTTATCCAATCAGTAAATTGCTGTCTTATTTTCAGGTGTACATGTGAACGTGATGTCGGAAAACGGTGGAACAGTTGTATCTCGGGCGTCAACACCTCGTCCTGTGCAAGATCAACCAGTCAATACTCCGTTAAGGTCCAGGCATGATCAATTCCTCGCAAGCTCCAATGAAAGATCTCAGCAGCGACCATCTTCTAATGGTAGAATCCCAGGTGGAAACTTTGATGCCCCACCACTGCCATATCATAGACAGATAACAACAGGTTCTCTACTTGCCTCAAATCATAGAGAATCATCGGCGTTTGTCCCCGTCGTACCTCAAAGATCAATGCATCCTGTCATGTATCCCAACGAAATGCACCCTGCTTTGATACCATCTGAAATAATTGAAAGAGAAAGAATGATGGAACGGGACAGGTCAGAGCCAGCTAAAGGTTCACCAGACCGAACGCCAGGAAACTTTCCCAAACGAACCTCTTTCGATTTGATGGCAATGATGGTTGAGAAAAGAAAAGAAGTAGCTTTGAGAGAAGCAGCTGCAGCGATGCTGTTACCTCACCACCGAACATCATCTATTGAAATGATGTCAGATGGATCGTCACAGCCTGCAATGTACGGGCCTCCTGGAGCTTTCCTCGGGGCACCTGGGCCGTCACCCACTGCATCTGGTACCTTCACTTTTCCTGGAGCTGGATTGTTTCCACCTGGGGCAGGACCTCATCAAATGCATCCGCATCTAGATAGGCGCTTGCTGCGTGCACCCGGAAGAGCGTCAAGACCCAAGAAGCAGTTCATTTGCAAGTTCTGTAATCGCCAGTTCACGAAGTCCTACAACCTGCTGATCCACGAGAGGACTCACACGGACGAGCGGCCTTACTCCTGTGATATTTGCGGGAAGGCGTTTAGAAGACAGGATCATTTGCGTGACCATAGGTAAGTTTATCTGTGTTTCTGAAGTAGACGCTGACGTGGGGTTGAAGGAATAAGTTTTACAATTGTCCGTTAGAATCTTATTTCCTAAAGGCATTGTATAAATCGTCCACACAGAGTCTGAAAAATTGCCAAAATTTAATTTTTTTTCTTGGTTTCAACTGCATATTTGTACGGCTTTAATTTCACCTATACAAATTTGATTGGTCTTGCAGACATTTTAATTTTCTACAACGCTGATCATAGTCTTTTAACTTGATTTATATGCAAACGGCAGCCGGTGTAAGTCAAGGTGCAGATGTTAACCCAACTGTGGCTGCATCCGGCCACTACTTGGAATTGTAATATTTATAAAACTTTTCGATTACAACTTCGTGGAATTAGATGAGTTTCTTTACTGACCTAATAGTCAGACAAATTCTCTATCGTAAATTTAAGATATAAATTAATGTGGTTGAAATAAAACGTTGAAGTGCAGATCTACCTTACCTACTTACAATTTGAAAGGTCAAGCATACAATTTCAGCTCAATTGGTACTCTTTGATCTTTAATAATCTCAAACCGTACAAAATTGGAAAACTTTTTTATATTCAACGGATTAAATATTACTCATCAATCTTCGAAATATGGCCACTTATGAGAATCGTTCTAGGATCTAAATCCGATATTTATTGATCTAATAAAAACTGGTCCTACTTTATATTCGTTTCATAAAAATGCAGATAAAAATAGAAGGCATACAACTAAAGGTATTGAAAATATGTAGTTACCTTAAAAGATCCTATAACCTTAAACGAATAGACACAGCAGGCACCTAAGTTTATCCTTAACCTACCTTTCAATACCTTCTTATTTAACTTTGTTATTTTGATTTATTGAATCGTATTCTATTGTTAGTACGTACACAAACTTTACATGAGCATAACCTGCAAAATAATTGTAAGCAATTCCATAGTTGCAAAGTTGAGTCACAATTTCAGTAGCTATTTCCTTAAGTGCATTTTCGTTTACTGGTTTTATTTTTCGTAATATATAAATTGGTAATCATATATTTTTGTAAATATTTAAATCATTAGCTCTATGGAATCAATCAACCTGTATTTGTACAATGTTTAGAGGAAGTTCATTAGTCACACTTTAAGAGCGACCAAAATCGATAATAGAAATTCTACAGACCAAAAAGACCAACTCATGGACGACGTCTTACATTAGGACTTTTTTACTATTGGCCCGTAATTAGTTTAAAATCTGATGACTCACGTAATTCTATTGATGGTAACGCAGTTATAGAACTAGGATTGAGTACAGCCAACAAATAAGTAAATCTAGACGACTGTATTTAATAACGTCCTGAAATTCTTTCTTGCATTAAATATAATATGCACCTACTGGTTAACTGCATTGTGTAGTTTTGATTGATGTTCATTTAACACTATCAAGTTGTGACGACTACGATCCAATATCAAATACAATATTTTATACTCTGGTCTCTATTATAGTGGCCCAACAATATCCTACATGTTTTTATAGTAATATTTTTTATTTTTGTTTTTATTGCTGACGCTACTCCAACTTTGAAGGCAATTTAATACCATTGGTCAAAAAGCTCTTCGTTATCATTCTAGTATATTGCCCATAAAAAGTTTACTACGAAGAACAACAAAAAGTTCACATTCAACATCGCTTATAAAACTTGTATCTAGTACCAATAATATTTTGTAAATCGGTGTTTTTATGACGAATAAATGCATTAGGTCATTGTTATTGTCATAAGTTGTTTTTTCTTTGCTAGAATTATCTGTAGGTATGACTGCATTACTCTAATTGGCATGTTCCATACTGAACTGCATAATATCATGTTATTAAAATCCCACTCCGTTATTATGACCCACGAAAATAGCGCCTTTGACCCTCTGAAGGGCATAACGAAAACAAATGGCTATTGCGCCATTCTGAGAAAAATCTATGCAAAAACTAAATTACCCCGTTTATAATTTTAGGTAAGAGTAAAATACACGGATATTATAAACATTAATATGATGGATATTTAAAACACCAACTGGCCTTACGTAAACATTTATTTTAATGGCCACGGGTTATCCGAGTCGATCGACGAAATCGAAGCGTGATCAGAATTTTATAGTCCCAAAACTTTGAAGAAAATTAACTTGGCAAATAACGAGGCAAGATACGTCCTGCTGATTGCGATGCCATGTTAGTGCAATTACGCAAATGAGCAAAGTGCTTTTATTATTCATAACAAAATATTTATCGATGACTTTTTGCCAAAAACACGGGCTTTTTAATTTGCAAATGCTTTTATTTAGGAAACGCTCCCGATAGCGAATCTCGTGTGTGCTCAAGGAAATACGGAATGTTTATGTATCAAGCTTGGTGATTATAACTAATAGGAATAAAGACAACTCAACGATGTGTATACCTTAGAATAGCATTGAAAAAATACGAATTAAATCAACGTAGCTTTCTCGTCTTAGGCTCTCGTTTCATTTCACGTTCAGAGATTTCCAGTTTTTATGATCAGATAAATACCATTATCCAAGAACGCCTTTAATCAAGAGCCTACAAACATTCAACCATTAATAAAACATAACCGCTTCCCACCAGACATTATTAAATAGGCAAACATGGTTGCTATAAAAATAACTATTACGAAGCATACCACAGGTTCAAGTTCCTTGGTGAAGTCAAGCTATCTACTCTCATTAATCCTTCGCAAGACGGGCTATTTCGTATTAAAAACTGGTTGAATCTCATGAGAAACGCTTACTAATAACCAGACTAGATCTCACTAACGTAACACTTTGTAAACTGTTGCCAAAGTTCCAACAAGAGCTATTTTACATTGAATATTTTATCTTGAGGCACATATGCAATTATGATTGGTCCAAAACAACATATAATGGAGACCGGAGCCTCCACGCTCGTTCCGATCGCTCAAGGGGCCACGGCAAAAAGGGATATCAAATTAATACTGAATCCATAATAAATCAAAGGAAGGCAGGTGGACTCGACTAAGAACAAGAGTTTCGCCTTCGGTCTTTTAGAAATTATCATTTTGTAGAGCGGGCCAATCATAACATCGTATCGAAGTTTATCTCGTTCGAAAACATTCAAATTGGTGGCTGGAATCTGCGATATCCGAATAATTCCTAAAATGTCGATTCCTCCCGAGGCATTAATAGTTATATCACGCGATATTTAGGTGAAATTTCGCGTAACACATGAATAACCTATTTAGGAACTTCTCAGAAGAAATGTTTCAGAAATACATTTTGAGATGATGAGAAGATCGAAAGTAACGTAAGTCGGAAAAAATATTTAATTAGAAAAAAAATAAAAATAATAGATGTGGTGGTATGAAACATACAAACGCAAGAATCAAAATTACAGATGAATATGTTCAAAACACTGCAGCTATTACCACCACCCGGTTACTTCTAAGTTGTACTTGAGGCTTGAAATAGTCGTGACCAAAGCTCTAGAATAATTAGCCTGATACAAGTGCGCGCGAACCATTCGTCGATTTCACAGTATCTCATTGGCTTTTGAAAGTTCTCTCCATGAACGTTGCGCAACTTTTTTGGTTTCATTTTAACATTAAGGACGGACTTCAATAGCATCCTGCACAGGTACAAAATAAACTATATTGTTTATTTATACTGATATAAGTCAAAATGCTGCCGTTGGGTATCCGATGTCCAAAAATCAGGTTATGGAATCTACCAGTCAGTGTATTATCTGGCGATTTATTGCCAATCTTGTTCTTTTGGTAAATATCAGTATTAAATTATTTAATGTCAAATACGTTCTTGAAATCAATAGTTTCTTTAATAAAAATCAAGAACACTTCGCTGAAATAAATTCTATGAAATTACATCATGGACAGGGACATATGGTAGGTGTCTATTAAATTGGTTAGGTAGTTCACGTTTGAATCTTGAAATTTCATGCATGACTGATTCCAAACGGTAATAGAATGCTGCCTAAGATTATTCAGACTATTAGAATGGATCGACAGATAAATGTATTCTTGAAATAGTTTGCGTGTTATGTTCCAAAACGTTTTTTGTCGCTATATCCAAGCAATTAAGTGTAGCGTTCGCGTGATTCCGTTTCACGGGTTTTTTGCTCATTTTCCTCTAATTTTTATCTTTTGCATAAAATATACATCTAGACTAATACTTTGGGTATAGGTGGTAAGCGCGGTCAATAGAATCTGGAGCCAAAGATTTGCTCAGGAGTTTAGTAAATTTTATAGAAGATGTGTGACAAGATAACAATGTCTGCAATAAAGTGTCTAAGCATTAAGCTTTTACTACCGTATCATTTTAAATTTCATGCACCTGTGCCTATACCGTGTATTTCCTCGAATGTTCAAGGCTTAACCAGAAATAAAACTTGTACGTTTTTAGCATCCATGTGAATTCGTTGTAAATTACACATTATAATTTTCCGTAACGTCTTGTGGCGAAGCGTGTTATTCAAATTGAAGTTCATTGTGCTAATCCGCCATGGAATGCTTTAATCCGATACGTGAGAAATTTATATTTTTATTCCTTTTTATAATCCTTATTTTATCGCGTAAAAACTTGTAACGGGTTTCTTACCTATTGCTTTTTATATTATATTATATTTAACATTGTCAGTTTACATTTATCATTTTATCGATGTCCATTTAATAAAATACAACTTTGAGCGTGGGTAAACAATAGAAGCTTTATCTTGACCGTCCAACCATAACTTGAATCCTTACCACCGGATCATCTATGCAAATCTCGTCTCTAATCCTACACGTTACAGTGCATTAGAGAATCACAGAATCGTATTAGAGCGTGGGTTGACAAGACGTATGCTTATCGTCGATTTAGCATTTCTTTGCTACTTAATCCAGTTTTTAAAAGCTATAAAGCTTGAAGAAACAGTTTGTATTGCTTGTTTTGGTATTATGCTTACTACTGTTTGCTCAAGATAGACCTATTCACGACTGACGTTAAAGTTGGTTTTTGTCGGTTCGTATATCATGTTATCATCGAACATGAGCACTAATGTTCTTTAGCCGATCTAGATTGAGTTATTCAGAAGGTTCTTACAACACTTTTAAAATTCTCTCTCTGACGCTTAAATAATCTTGGCAGAGCACTTGCTCAAAGCCACCAACGCTCACAGGCTTCAAGTTCGCTTGAATGCCAGAGTGGTCTTGACGACTACTCGAGCAAACAGTGACCGGTCGTTGTTTAAATAGTGCCTTAGCTCGTGAGGCATGAACATTGCTGCAAGATTTTTGTTTACCATGGTATAGTTGGTTTAAATAACAATATTCTAAAGTCTGAAAACCTGTAAGAATATATTTAATATTGTTTTGTATTTTAAGATGAGGCAAGAAATTTAATAATAAATAGCAATCTAGATAATGCTACCAACTTACTCAATGCCTTGTTTGTTAAAGATCATGATAGGTTAATTAAAGCTACCTAGTATAGTGTCTAAGTGCTTAGTTTGTAAGCCTAAAGAAATAAAGTTATTGACTTTTGACTATTGTAGATGCGAAAGTTAGTTGATGTTTGTCCTGCCTTCACGCCCTAACTAAGCAACCAATCGACTTGAATCATAGAGTTAGTTGAAAAGACGGAGACTAACATAAATATTTTTTGTACCATAAATCAGTTCTCATACGACAGAAACAACCCGAAATAACGCGTGCGCAGCCGCGGATAGCGGCTAGTAAGATATGCTTAACCAATCACACTTTAGATACTACAGCTCAATCATTACTATTAAAAGCAGTCCTTTTTTAGTCTAAAATTGCCTTTCATTAGAATAAGCTTTTAGAATGTTCAAGTGCATTGTCGTTTAAGAACATAGAAGAAAGGCATCTCGGGCTACGTGCCACCATTAATCATAATGACGCTCACACAAACCAGCGAGACTCGCACAAACAAGCAACCAGGTAGATCCTTAATCTCAGATTTGAATAATTTCTTGGTATACAGGATGGCTTTTTGAAATGGGAGTGTGTGACCAAATTCAAAACCATGAGAGTTGGAGAAAAAGCGTGAGTCCTTCATAACCTCGCTTTATGAGAAAACGAAAACTGCGTAATAAGTTGTTTTTTCATTTTTAACTTTGCCGGATATCGATCCGATTGATTTTTCAACAAACAAAATATTTGACACTGTATTATGGCACTAACAACGGATTCAGTTTATGACGAGAATATTTTTTTTGCAAAGAAATGATCAATAATACTTTGCAAATAAATACTCTCTTATACTATAGTAATTTGTACAACTATAGTTTGAATATTATTAAAAAACATCTGGTGAGAAAAGCACTGGTGTGCCTGCTACTGGCCAGGTTAGGTACTTAGTGTGTATTTGAATGGGGCTTACTCTTGATACTACATCTACTCGTAATTAATTTATGTAAACTTTCATGAAAAAAATCAGTTCTTTTTATGCATTATTTATTTTCACATAAATAACGCATGACTCCTTTATCGACTTTTTTCTTAATCTCATAGTTTTGTATTTCGCCTTCCAAATCATCCACTCCTATCTCAAAAAGTCACCCTGTGTATACTTAGCTGATTATTATCTGAAAAGTAAAGCTTGAAAAAATTCTGGATACTTTTGAAAAACTAAGTGATTTTAAAATATAACTTAGATACCTACTTAAATCTACCAAAAGGCTTAATTCGCTAGAAATCTAACAATATTCACACATGGGTTCAAACTTCGACAATTACGTTATTTTATGAACAAATATGCTTTTGCTTAAAATTCGTAGGTTATGCTTGCCATGCTCATATATTAAAATGTCGCAACAGTTGATATGAATTTATTAGTTTCCATATCAAAGTACGTAGAGACTGCATGTAGCTTCGTAATTTATCAATTTTATGTTCATAAACTACCTAATAAAATATCAAAGATACCGCTCAAAAATGTCCCGTTCATTTTTCTTAAAGCTGTAAAAATATTAACAGAAATCAAGATAAAATATTCGGTTGTGACACAGGTATGGATAAAATGTAGAAATGAGTAAAGTCGATGTTATCGCTGCAACCCGCAGGGTTCGAACCAGTCGTCCTTGGTGGTTGAACCTTACTACTCCCTCGCGATGGGGTATTGTATCTTCTGATCAGGAAAGAATTTCTCTTTTCAAAATGAAACTAGCTTGTAGTAAAAGTCATTTCAAAAAGAACATTCTCAAACTGTTCAGTCTTAATTCTTTTTAAACTACCTTTTAATCTTTTGATCACTTTCTGATTACTAGATATTCACCGTATTTTCTGTTGCTGTAAGATGGTAATTGCCATAGAATCTTGCTTCGTAATTCACCAATTGATGTTGATTCTAATTCCATTGACCATTTCTTTTTTACCCAGCTTAATATTGAATTAGTGGCTTTCCAAACATTTGTTAGTGACAGGTAGCATAACAAATTCAACATTGAAAAGGCCAAAGAAGCCCAAAGCTTCAGAAAGTTACCTTCCTAATCCTGTTAACAAAAACCCCTCGGATGGATTCACTCAAAAAACTTACGGCTTAAAATTTATAGTAATTTTGAAACCGAAATAATCACGTTATTTATTACCGGCTCGGTGAGACCATCTTTAATCTCCTCTAAGCACGTACAGCCTGATTTTATAGAAGATTAAAACTATTGATTGAGTTTCGAAAGGTTTCCAATAGTAATAAAATATACTAAAACTAGATTTTGTCTTAATGAATCCGATTAAGATGCTGCATAAAAATTGCTCTCTTGACTGATTTATTGTTTTATCTGCAACTGATTTTTGATACGAATGTTGTCTTGAATGTCGCTGTTTGATAATAATTAAACAAGGTTTTATCATTTACTACAGAGGCCACTATAATTTACTGTTTTACGGTAGTAATAAATAGAACACGTTTTAGGTAATAAATTCTAATAATTATCGATTGAATTCTCTTTACTGATTGTTATCTAGCTGTCCTAATTTACTTTTGTATTATTGTAAATAAAATAAATGTATTTTATTTTTGTATACTTTTATAATATATTTTAATTAAGTTGTGTCAGATCAAGCAGAAAATCACTGTCACGTCATATAAAAAGTAAAAGACCGCATTGGAACGAGAAAAGTAAAGGAAGTTTGCATCATTGCACTGAAAATATCTGGGCTCTTTAATTTATAATAAGTTCTAGAAACTGTTGTGTACAATTTTTTTATTGTTTAATATATATAGAACTCTTATAACCGATAATTTTTATTTTTGCATGTTATTTAACATAAATACAGCAGAAAGTTAGTACCAATATCTATGATGGGTCTTAAATCTGTTTATACAGTGTAAAAATTAATTCATCCATACTTAAAACATCTTCCCACCGACCACCAATAAAACTATCTCACCAAACGATTACTGACTATTACTCTCAATTACACCAAACACTAAAACTGGATTTACGATGCAACCAAAATTAACACTACTTCAACCTAATTGCCACCCCACCGATAATAAATCATAAGATGCTCGATCGACAACAAAATTGTAACAAGGATAATTCTAATTGGATTTGTTCGTAGATTACCAATATAGTTTGATTAATGTTCCAAGTTCCCAGGAACAAGGAGTCATGAATCAAGCCTGTGTCGTGAGACTGATTGGTTGAAATAGTTGATCCACTGGTATGCTTATTAGTTCTTATAAAGATATTATTAGAACTTCTAAGACTTCAAATCCTTGGGGTTTCTGGTGGTGTTAAATGGTATAAGCAGCAACAACTTGTTAAAGTACCTATTCTGGCTCAATAAATAAATAAATAAATAATGCTGGACAATTCACACAGCATTATCTAGCCCCAAGGTAAGCAGAGCTTGTGTTATGGGTACTAGATAACTGATATACGTAATATTATACAATACATAGATAGATATTATTTTTTTATTATACATAGAAAACACCCAGACCAACGGAACAAATTTCTGCAGATCGTACACAAATTTGTTCCGAGGCGGGGATCGAACCCGCAACCTCTTGCGTCGCAGGCAGACTCTCGCCCGCTGCGCCACTGAGTTCGTCGAAATGCTACTTTAGACCCAAAAACAAAACACTATGCAAACTTTCTAGATGGGTTTGAATTTGGTAAGAAGATGATTTTCTCGGATAGGCTAACCCAAAGTTTTTAAATTAAACTGTGGTATAAATCAGAAATTTACTGCAATGATCAAAGCAACGCGATTGCCTCGAGGCCTTTGATATAAATACGTTGTTTTTAACCAATCAAAATGTACAAGATCGAGTTCTCAAACATGAACCGTGAAAAATTATGTTTTGGGTCTATTCAAGCGCGTTCATAAACGTAGATATTTGATGCTGAATCAGATCAAATTACAGTTTTTTTCTCAAGCTTGATGGCGCCATTTTTTTCAACTGACGTCGTGGTTAAGTAAAATGATACAAAAAGTCTTATTACATGGGTTGAAACTACAAAAACCACATTTGGCAAAAAGTGTAATTGAAGATGATATTCGTGAAGCGCGTGTAATTACATTTAATTCGATTTCGTCTGTTGGATATTTTAGACGTTTTATTAGTGATTTGATGGCGCTTTCACGACATACGAAAACCTTTAGCATACTTGCAATCACGAATCTTTTTCCAAGGCTACTAATTTTCATGATAAACGTCAGTAGCAGATGATTTTTTATTTTTTACCTACTTAAGAAATATAAAAATATACCTTCACTAATATAATATGAATTGTATTAGTGAAACTAACACAGGTAAGCGATAAATACCCGGTTAATAACTAATAAATTTCTTTTAAAAATGTTCTGATTACTCGTTGTTGACACCGAAAAAACACCAAGGGACTTTATTTCGTGGGCAAAAAAGTAATTTCTATTATAAAGTGTTTTAGCTGTAGTGTGAACTTTTGTTCACTCTATAGCGGCCGTTACTACTTAAGATAAAAGCAAAAGCAACTAGGTCACTCTATATTAAAAATATAAAGAAAAGATAGATAATTTTTCCAAATAGTAAACTCCACAGTGAAAACCAATGCACCTGACATCGGCAGTAAGTACACAGTACATGAATGTTTGCGTCAGTCAGAGGTGAAATTGTGTGTGAAGCGGCAGTGGCGAGACGTCGCTCCCATTACGTCGCTTGGACCGTGCGCCCGCGCCGCCAAACCGGCTGTGGTCGCTGAGGGGTATGTAGGTCTGAGGCTTGTGGAATGTGTCTTTTTAATGCATTCACTGCTCAGTTTCAGCAGTGGAAGCTGCAAGGGCGCGGCTACGCCACCATTATACACGCTCTTAAATTCCTCATGGGTGACATGGGCTGTCAATTTATTAAACAAATATTACTTTTAATTAGGTACGTTCAAAGTTTAAACAGGATGATATTCATTTAAATTGTGGTTACGTTCTATGAAGGGCTATCTAATAAGGCTAAATATATCCTATATATATCTCCAAAGGACAAAGAAGAAAAAAATATCTAAGAAGTTGCATAAACCTATAATTGATCCTAAAAAATCTTTTTGTAAATCTGTGATCACAATTGGTAAAATGTGTAATTAAGTAAAAAAATAAATAAAGCTGGACAAATCACACAACAGGATTATCTAGCTCCAATCAAACTAAACTCAGTATTTCTAAAATAGGGGTAGACCTGGGTAGACTTAAAAAAGAATAGAGTAACCATCTCTAGATTTTTTAATGACCATTTGCCTCGCAGCTACATACCACGCCGCAGCACGGTCCAACCTCGCCTCGCTCCATTAGTATTTTCCATTTATTTTTTGTCCACGTACCTGTCCGACTTTTGGGGATTTGACTTTTTATAACGTTGGCCGCACGTTGGCTGCGCGACGAATACAAAATTTCTTTGGAGCACACGGGAAATTAATGATGCTGCGTGGAGCTATGCGATCAACTTTATTATTTTTAGATCAAGTTTTTGTACTGGAATCCATTCAGGACGAGAATCTTGTCAAGTTTAGTTTGGTTCTCGCAAACTCTTGTCCTCATTCTATGGCAATAGATCGACCTTTCAATAGGTCCTCTAAATTCTAGCATAAGGTACTTTCAAAGTGAACTAAATCGATAACCTTGAAAGTTTGTTTTCGAAAGCACCTGTTCTCTTAATTAGACTTTTCTATTTATTTATTTAATGACCCCAATAGATCATTATTTCTCTGCTTTCGATTCTCGAGGCTCATTAATATCGATTCCCGTTAAAGGCAATTATTCTTTATCGAAATTTACGTTCGTCTATCTTCTTATGTCACGGCATCTTGGTTTATTTTCATAGTTTTGTATTCTGTCTCTGTGTGAAATTCAAAAGAACAAAATGTAATATGTATTATTTTTTTTTGTGTTAACCTCACTCATGTCAAGCTTTGACACGGGAACTTAGCTAGTAATTAACTTGTAAATGTCTTTGAGTATTGGCAGCACGCAAGTAGCTAAAGTATTGACATTATGCAGATTAACTCAAGTGCTCTCCACGTTTTTGCCATGACTTGTACAAATTTGCATTCTCATTAGTTTTTGCTTTGAGAAAATGAGCTGTCGCTGAGCATTTTGTGTAGTTATTTTTTTTTAATTTCAGTTAACGGTGACACGATGCGTGACTTGGCTTTACTAATATAGTTTACCATTTTTGCCATTCGAAAGTAGGTTTGTTTTTCTGTCTGTTATTTTTTCACGCCTAAGCTTCTGAATGGATCTCATTTAAATTGGCAGGTATCCCGGGGATGGACATAGGCTACTTTTTATCCCGGAGAAGCGCAATTAAAGCCGCGGCCAGAAGCCAGTATACCTATACATTAACAAATCTGAGGAGTCTCTTTAAACAGTTCGTTACGTTTTTCTGTTACCTATATAAAAACATATGTACGAGTAAGTAAATTAAGTACCAGCAACGACAAAGAAAAGTTGCGTTGGCGTCTTACAGTGTTGGTAGCTTAACAATAAACTGAGCTAAAGGAAACCAGCTTAGTTGGTTGTAAAGAGATAACAGTGCGTGGGCACAGACGAGCCAAGAGTAGTCACTTAAGTGCGGCTTTTAAATGTTCAAATGCTTTCTGGAAAACATTTTAAATTTTTACTGAGATCTTACGAAACGAGTTTTTTTTTTCGTAAAACGCAATTTTTTACTTCGTTTATTTGAAATATGTACTCAGTTCTGGAATATTAAGACAAATGTTTTACAGGGTTATCTGATGAAAATAGTAGGTAGTACACCTAGGCGAGAACATGCCTGATTCCTATCGATTGTGTCATTTGGGGCCTGAGGCGCAGCTAGTGCCTTAAACACACGAGGTAGGAATCGTACTCCCTAGTAGAGTAGATAAAATCTTCAAAATCACTCGTGTAAATTGAAAATTTTAACTCGAATTATGATTGAAAATTTATACCTGAATTATGTGAAAATCCTACGAATTACGCGCATGCGTTTTTTACATGGTTATTCAATTATTGTTCCGAATAGTACGGAAGATGCCGAATCATACGACAGATTCGGAGTAAAAACTTTTTGATCAACTTTCAGATTAGATGTAGTTTATAGAATTTATGAACCTTTTCCCTCTTTTTTACTTCTTAGGTAATGCCGTCAAAGGCTACCAAAAAACTGATATTGACGATAGAATAGTATCGCAACCATTTTAATTCACAAATATCTTTGAAATATACTTTCCTTTATTAGAAACATTCACTTTTTCCCGAATACACCTAGAATGTCTACCAAGTTGCGTTATCCTAATGCTAATGCATGATAATGACCCCCCATTTTAGCTGTAGTCAGTAACCGCTTTTACATCAGCTCACTGCATCTTGAATAACTTAACCCTTTTAACGTATTCGAGTAACTTGACCCCAACCATAATTTTGATAGATACTCAAGTATCAAAATCACTATAGATCTAATCAAGTTTTAAAGTCGTTAGATCAAAATATACATTTGCTGTTAATTTTTATATGATTTAAGGTGAACGTTTCGATGAAAAACATGCGCTTTTGGCCACACAACTTTCGATACCTACTAACTAAATAGCAGTAATAAAATTATTTTTAGACGTATCTCCCTGAAAATGAACATATTGAATAACGAATTCTGCTACTTCATTATACAAATCGCGAGATTATGTTAATGCAAGTAATTTGTAAGCAGTTTTGATTTACTTATTTAAGAACGGCATGTAGCCGTTTCTATATAAATTTATGAAGTCGCTGTCGCTACCGTTCGCGTTAGTGTGGGTTTTGCAAATACATAATTAAGCTCGAATACATTAAGTCTACGGTAGCATTGTCTTATTTTTATTATGTTCCATATTAAGTACTTCTGAATAATCGTTATCATTTTGTCTTCACTTAATACCGTTTATTTTTATTTTTAAATATCAAAATTTATAGCTTTAATGTGTTTATCGAGTCTAAACATAAATATAAATTTTTAGTAGACTTTTTCTACTGTTTCTGCAAATTAGTTTTTAAAGTTAGCATTGATAAAAGTAATTCTGTTAATGAGTAAGCTATTGATCTTTTGATGGGAGGCTTCCATGGTGGAGAGCGGAGGAGCAATGACCTGTAGCATTCCAGGCGCGTTCGGAAGACTTGATTTACTAAGGAACTAGAAACTTGATAAAATACTACCGAGAACTTAAATATAACACTTCTTTATGTTTATCATTTTAAAATAAACATCATCATTTATTGAATGTATATTATAGATATATACGATACATATTTTGTTTGCAACAGTCTGCAGTTAGCTTAATTGCTTCAATTGTAAATACTAGATTTAATTTAATTATATTATTTAATTGTAATTTCTTGTGTTAAAAACGAGTTTACTCACCAATGTATATTAATAATTTATATTTAAGAGAAAATTTGTCATAATAAGACTGAGATTTACTGATCCCATTAAATTAACTTAAAGAAACCATTCCGTTAATTAAAAGTGAGTTAAATTGCTTAAACAAATAATTCGAAAAAAATATTGATTGTCAAACTTTAGTAAACTAAGATAAAAATGTAATTAAAGCTTCAAAATAAAACTCGTATATCAAGTAGAGATATGAGTGTATTGGTCGACTCTATCTACGTACCCTATGAAGTTTTGTAATAAGAAAAAAAACACGGAGAGAAATTGATTTGATTCACGTACTGGACTCTACGTAGAGTTAAAAATTGTAATAGATAGGTACAGATGGAAAATTTTATAAGTTTTTAAATAAAGCAGTAATACACATTAAAACAAATTTTGGTTCGCGGCTTCATTCGCGTCGTTTTCGGGATCAAAAATAGCATTTATATACTTTCGACCATGAAACTTATTATTCAGTGGAAACGTTTTCTGGTCTATCATCTCAAGCTATGAGAACGAATATAAGGAATAAAGAAATGGTCAAAAAAAATACCTTTTCTATAGTGAGGCAATCCTCTTTGGTACTTTCGTAAGGGGCGAAATAACTGTTAAGCAGGTCTGGTACCGATTAAAACCACCACTGTGTTTTCCATTCTGCACCTGTTTGCCGGGCCTCCGGGTATACTTGTGAATTCTACCGAGTACCCTGCTGGTCTGCGAAGACCCTGGAATAAGAAATGGTCTATCAGTTCCCATATATCTAAAAAAGTCTACTTAGGCCTACATAAAACATAGGTGTGCTGTAAAATAATGTTAAAATGTTTTAAATTTGTACTTTTAATATACATAACTAGCTGCTGCTCGCGGCTTTGCACGCGTGGTTTAAGGTTATTTCTATCCTATGTTAACTTATTAATGGGATCAAAAGTATCCTATGTATGCGAAAAAAACCTTTTGACCAACTCTATGCTAAAAATTAAGTCGATTGGTTATGTGAATGTGATGGAAGGACAAACAAACACACTTTTGCATTTATAATATTTGCATAGATCATAATAACTATCTGATCAAAATTGTATTTTAAGGCCTGATTTTATTTTTACATTTTGTTGTACAAAAAATTACTAATTTTAAACATTTTCAGAGTATCTTGTACTTACCACTGCGACAAAAGAAGTTAAAATTTAATTTGATTAGTTGTTATGAAATTGTATAAACGACTTCAAATCCAATCTTTGTAACACATCACTTCTAAGATTTAAAGCTCTGCATTCGGCACTAAGTTTTTGATCGCGGCTCGATAAGCAATCTTAGTTGCACGATTGAATCCATACAAAAACTGACCCGGATAAGACGGAATGCTTTTAATTTATTTATATACTTAGGTATACGAATTTCAGGTAAATGAAAACTTAATAATTAACAAAACAAAAATTCAAAACATTGTACCTATGCTTTTAATTTTCAAAAGATATTTACCAAAAATGTCACACCGTCAAATATATCTTTTCTTTGCTCCATTATCCTTTTAACCCGGTATCACATACTTCTTCTAACACTTATCTTTATTTTCATCATTACGATTTTCACCGACGCCATCTCCGATCATTATTCGTCCTCCTTGGTTATGTAAAACACTATATGTTTTAAAATATACACGAATATTGTGTTTTAATGTTTCCCATTAGTAAGGGACGACTGTAATTTCAATCCATTTAATCTTTACTTCTCGTCTTGATGAGCCAAGTGCTTCGCTTTATTCTGTGACAGAGACTGTCGATCCTAATCTTGATGCATAATAAGAAGAGACAGACGTATCTTATATTTTATTTTACATCAGGAATTGATCGAGTTGGTGTGATAACGTTCCAGCTACGTTTGTTTTTATCATTAGTTATTCGTTACGTATTCTCAGTGACGTTCTCACATAATATTTATTTTAAACCTTAATAAGTTGTGTTTTGGATAGGTACGTATCATCCATAACTCCTTTAATTTTTCGAAATTATTAAAGTACTTAGGTATATGCAACTATCCTTAAATTTAATAAAAGAAATCTCGATTAGAGCTATAATATTAATATTGATAAAATCAATACTTAGTATTAGTATTGATAAAATCAATGCTAATATTATAGCTCTGTCTGTCTGTCTATCTATATATCTATTAACTTTTAAGCCTAAACGGTTGATTGGATCTCAATGAAATTTGGCAGGGAGGTGAATAGTATTCCGGGGAAGGACATTAGCTATTTTAAAAGCACATGCAAAGCCGCGAGCAGCATAATATCATATAAAATTCTTTATGGCTAGTGAATTGCAAAGAACTTTTAGCGCTAATGTGGCCTTAACAGCTTTAACTTTAGTTTGGTTTCTACGTTTTAGTAATTGGCTTGTTAATTCGATTCTGTCGGTCTCTTTGATATAATAGTAAAGCTGCCAGACTGGTGTAGCCCGGACGCATTGAAATCGATAGCGGCTTTCAATCTATATTGAAATACATCGCCTTCGTTATTATTGAAAGTAATTTTATTACGATTTTAATATCGGTTCGTTAGACGGTCGGTCTCTAGTTTTTTTATTATTTTGTCTTAAGATGAGAAGTAAAGTCATTAAAATTTTGTTTCGAATAGTTTAATTAGAACAGCTTAATAATAAAAATTAACCTAGTATTTACAATTAAAGCAGTTGAGCTAAATTCAGACAATTGCTAATAATTTATAGCGGAACTGATCCTTATCAATATCAATTGAAAGCGTCCCTAAGACTGTCTTGTGGACGCTTTCGATACATGTATCATCCTTCAAGTAATGAGGGTGTTATCAAATTTTATTCAACATTGTCAAAACCATATATAGGTTGGTACCATCTGCGTAAATTAAGATTCATACCAAATAATACCGAATTGCCAACTTATTGTTCAATGTTTATTTTATGATTAATGTGTCAGATTCTTCTCATAAGACAACAACTACAATTCTACATCAGGTTAAAGGTTTTCATTTTATCACCAACATCTCCAGCGGCTTGGCAACGTGAGTGAACAGACCAAGTTTTGTGTACTTTAAAACCGGTTTCTGTCAGTCACAACACAATATTTGCTTGATGCTTATAGAAGGCAGTGTTTGCCCTTCTAGTGGTTTCCATTCATGGAATCTGTAGGCTGTGTGAGTAAAAACATTGACATTCTTATCAAACTTCAAAATATTAATAAATATAATTAATCCCTAATGTACAAAAAGTATACGTAGCTAAACATTAAGATGGTAAGAGGTATAAAAGTTAATAGACTAGTTAGTATAATAGACTTTGCTGAATACATTTAAATCGAAGGCACATTTATTGCTTTTAAATAAAGATAAGCACGTAGAGCAGTTAAAAAGTTATTTGTTCAAAGTTATCTTTGTGGAACGTTACGCTTCTGTGATATTCAATATAAATTATCCTCATTTACATAAAGTAATTATTCTGCGAGTTCAACTATGCGTATTGTTTGGTTTTGTGCTAATCTAGCACAAAACCAAACAAGCTATGTCTAAATACCAAAAGCAAATATTAGTGCATCATCGTCAAATTGGCGTTTAAAAAGATTCTAAGGTCTAAAACACAATTACAGATGCTTCCTTGTGAACAAGTTAAACCAGTCTATTAAAATAGTAATAAAACATAACGTCAGATAGTGTACTTTATATAACGTGAGAATATAAACTGGACTTCTAAAAATGTTGATGAAATCCAAAACGCTAAGTCTGAGATGCCGGACTTGCCGGTATGAAAGGTCATTCATCTTTTTATTTTCTTTCGGTAAAAGCACGTACCCGATGATTTACTAGTTATGCGACGCATTCCTTATGACAATCTCAGGAATCTTTAGAGTCATCATCATTAAACTAGCTCCAACATTTCAGACGTCTTCGGTTTTTGTCAAGATATTTAATCTATTCGTGGTTATTTTAGTTCTCTTAGACGTACTCAACTGGATTGTTTTTTGTTTAGGGTCTGAACATCATTTAAAACCAAATGTTCTATTCTATGTTCTAAATATTAATCTTTCGAGGTTGCAGCTTGTAGCCGAAGATATTTTATAACCACAACTTTGTGCGTATTTTAATGGCTGCTGCCATTATTAAAAACTTAATTACATTAACAACTCTTCTAAAAAACTTCCTTAAGCCATTAGCAAATTGATACTGCCTTGATTCGTTTCCTTAAAAAGATCATCCTCAGATTAGATCACGTCTTTAGATAGTGAGAAAAAAACTGTCTTCGGAAATAACATGCATCATCAGCGCTGTAATCAATGAAACGGAAGCAACTTAATCTAGCTTAAAGTAGGTTAATATATGAAGTTGATCGTCTCAAACAACGCTGTCTTTCACTGACAGACGTCCAGATGGCGGACAGTAACTCGATACCAGCGCGCTGTTAATAATATTAATCGCAGTGATTGGCCACAAAATGCTTTTAACGTAATTCGATTCGGATAAGCTGGAACTCTCGTGGAACGGAACCATTACCGCTTGACCTTCCCACCTCGCCTTGCCATTGGCCGTCAACCCAGCCAAGGGGGAAGTGAAAAGAATTCGCAGAGCTCTTAGAAAAATGGTGACTACGAAACATGCGACGTCGCCTTGAGACTTAAGTCTCGAGTTACTCAGCTCACGTTCAAGGTGCGTCTGAGCACAGTGGATGGCATGAGACTTTAACTCTTAAAAGGCTAACTGGAATACAAGAACAGTTACTACTTTATCTCCGACACTTTGAGCACGCGACGTCGCTTTGTAAAAAGAGAACGAAACGATCGAAAAATAGCGATCGAAACTTATTCTTTGTAGTGAACCGCCATAAATAAACAACACTTCATTGCATTATCTGCACAACTTGCGTTCGGATAACTCCGCCCCCACTCTTGTATTTAATTAAACCACTGCATTTTATGGCAAGAATGATTAAATAATACCCCCAACGTGCAAGCAGGTCCTGAAAAGTTATAAATAGCATTCATTTAGTTTTACTTTCTTTGTTGCAGGTATATTCATTCTAAAGAGAAGCCGTTCAAGTGCACAGAATGTGGAAAAGGGTTCTGCCAATCCAGGACCTTGGCTGTCCACAAGATTCTCCACATGGAGGAATCTCCGCACAAGTGCCCAGTTTGCAGCCGCAGCTTCAACCAGCGTTCAAATCTGAAGACTCATCTTTTGACCCACACTGACCACAAGCCTTACGAATGCAACTCTTGTGGAAAAGTATTCAGGAGGAACTGTGATCTTCGCAGACATGCTTTAACTCACGCGGTAGGTGACGTTCCACCAGGAGATGTTGTAGACGTGGGTGAAGAAGACATTGGGCGTCCAGGATCCCCAATTGAACCAGGCTATGATGACGAGGACGGCGATCTATCATCACCGGACCATTCGCCTATAAGACGAGCTCGATCATCGTCAATTGAAAGTATTGGTAGAGAACAAAGTGAAGAGAGACCCAGGCGTATGTCCCCTACTCCGGTAGAGAAGACACATTGCCACCACAATGACAACAGAGCTACTCCGTACACAATGCGTCCTCAAGCTGAAAAACACCGTACTTCATCTACAGATACGATGTACGAGAAACGTCGTTTCACATCAGATGAGATAATCGAGAAGGAGATGCGGTACACTGAAATGCCAGAACAACAAATCAGACATCCCCAGCTGCAGATTCGCAGAGACTTGCATCAAATTCCTCCCCCTGACCCGTCTAAGATGGGACAGCTAGCCAACTCCCCTATAGACCCTGGGCCATCTGGAATGTACCTCAGCCCATACAGAAAACGGCCACATCCACCTGACATTGGAGATAGAAACTGTGTAGCTGTGTTTAGAAGTCGTTCACCAGAGCCGACCAATTTGTCAATGCCTCGCCAGCTTATGGGCAGTGGAGAAGTTGTGGTTGGTATACCACCAAATATGATGGGAATGCCTTCGTATCACAAGTTTGGGTTGCCGATGCCTCCGCCTCATCCTCAAATACCATATCCATCAACCCATGTTCTTGGACCACAGCAAACGGTTGCACAAGACTTAATAGTCAAACATGCACCTCCAAAAGATACAGTACCTAGTACTTCTACTAATGTAACGGCATGTAAAGATGGTTCACAGATTAAAGAATGCGAGGATCCAACTTCAAGTTATATAGCAAGTGGAATAAAAAATATTGTGGGTATTCAACCGCCTGCTAACCCGAAGCCTGGGACAAGCCAGTCGAGCGCACCGAAGAAAGGGTTTAGTATAGAAGAAATTATGAGACGTTGACGTAAGCTGAGTGTAGTATTTTGATGAATTTCTAGATTGTTTTAAACTCTTGTTGAGTAATTAAGATTGGGATTTTAGCAATCTGTCGTTTTTGAATATCCAAATTCGAATTTTGCCATTACATTATAATTTTATTTAATTATGTAGTTCCATTGTATTTTGAGTAAAGTTGGCATAAAATAGTTAAGTACATAAAAGTATTATTAGTGCAAGTGTCTGTAACAGTATGATTCCTAGAGGTATGTTGTATGTATTTGATGGTGGTTTTGGTTTTCGTAAAGATCTCATATGGTTTGTTTGTGCAGTGTTTTGTTTACCTCCAAATTTTAATTTAGTTTATCAAAATTTAAAATATTTTTATTCTATGTTATTGGATTATCAAAATTGAAATTACAATCAGTTTGTGTAAATTATTGCTTGCAATTCATGATAATTTTTTGTAAGCTTAGTTTTATTATTTTATTAGTAGCTCTATTTTAGGATTTTTTGAATAAGTTACTTATAAGTAATAAATATCAAGAAATGACTGGTTCTATGATAACATCGCTGTTATTTATTATTTAATTACTATAATTTCAGTTTTGTATGATGTCTTTAATTGACTCTAATTTTCAATAAATAAATATGATTGTAATCGTGATTTTATATAAGAGTTAGAAAGTTTATTTTGTACATAATGGCTACCTACTATGATAATCAGTATATTTAATTTTTTTTTGTAGTGTTCTTTATTTGGTTGATACCTGCTATAGATTGGTACAAAAATCATACCGAGGTGTACCCTATTATTTAAACACACTTTTTATACAATGTAATTATTTGCTTATAATAAAAGCGAATTAAGTTATCTTTACAATTGTAAATTATAAGGTATTTTTAAAATAAATTATGATTGAACAAAAACTTGTTTTTGTAATACATATAATTGATTTGATTGCCGCTTACAAATACTTTTATTCCTGGCTTAAAAAATACCAACAACGTAGAATAGCATCTCCCTCAACAGCCTATGTCCAATGCTGGATGCACCCCTCCCCTAATTTTATTTATCTCATGGGGGTAATGCCCATAATACCCACGCTGTACATGCGGGTTGGGGATCGCAGTTTGCTGGTAGATCTATTCTGAAAGAGGCGCTGTTGCTCGTCCCCCGGTGTTTGTCCCTCAGTCGCCTCTTACGACACCCATGGGATGAGTTGGGGTGCCAGCAAGTTCTAAGCCGGCACTACACAGCTATATAGTATCGGCGAATAGTATTTACTCTATACCTATAAGTATTGTAGTTCATCTATACAGATTGCCACGAAACATGTGCATTAAGCAGAAAATAGGTGATTCTGGATAACAAAGGGTAATCACTTTTGATTGATATTTACTACTGGGCGAGTACGTGATTTTGTATCTAAGTTGCATAGAGCACACCTGTACTGAGGATGGGGCGCGGGTTCGAGCCCCGTCGAAAACGATTTTTTTTTGTGAACTTATTTAATTGTTAGAGATTACCCAAGATTGTTACCTATTCTGAATAATATCATCATCATCATCGTATATTAGTCCACGGCTGGACATAGGCCTCCCCTAATGAGCGCCATAGCGCCCTGTCTTCCTTCTTTTGTCGGTTCTTCTCCAGATATGGCCAGCCCACTGCCACTTCAGCTTGCTAATTCTTTGAGCTATGTCGAACTTTGGTTCTCTATCCGATGTATTCGTTACGGATCCTATCCTTCAAAGAAACTCCGAATTATATACCTACCTGTTATTACCTCTTATCGAACCAGTTGAAAACTCTGTGTCTAGAGTCGCTACGTATAGGGAACCGTTCAACCTAACATAGGCTTTAAGGCCCGTCTAACCAAAATAATAGCTCGTCCATACACTCCGTCTTACTTCCAAGAGTTCTAAGCATGCCTGCACAAACCAAGATTCAGATTCATTTCGACTGTGGATGGCATGACAGTATCTCGCGCTAGCCCGGAAGCGCAGCTTGTGTAATCGTTGAAATGTTGATGATTGGACTGTGCAAATTTGATTTGCACGAGTTTACTTAAGCGTTTGGGAACACATTAAGATTCGGCATAGAGTCCGCCTCTATGAGCGAGTGTTTCGCGATGAGCAAAGCTTATCGATGCAATGATAAATCAGTATGTGAACCTACTATGCAAGTCATGGTAGGTATAAAAACTTTTACGTTGTTCTAATTTTTTTTACAAATGTTGTTCATTTATTAACAAAGACTTCATTTACAATCAATTAATTGAATTAAATTAACACTAGTATTTACAATTGAAATAATGGACCTAACCGCAGACTGTTGCATACAACCTACAGGTAGCTGAACTGATCCATACCAGCCGGAAGCGTGCTCAAGATGCTGGCTGCATTGCCCCGATGTATGGCAATGCTGATGCGCTGAGCCAGATACTCACCAGCTCTCGGATCACGCGTTGCTATATTATTTTTTCGCCGTGGCTTGTTAACAACCAATATTATTGTGACTTTTTTCTCATTTTTTCTCTTCACTGAGATACAGAAACTTTATAAAGCTATAAACTCTTAAAAATATCTCCTTTGCCGCCGGTCGAGTTTCGCGAAACAAAGTGTTTAAAGGTGTGGTTTTTACGAGGGGCAGTTTACGGCGCGAACACAGAAACACTCTTGCTACTTGGGAGTTTATGCAAATTGATGCCGCCGACTGAGAAGAATATGTAGCAGGAAAAAAAACAATAAATTGTAAGATTAGTGCTTACCTACTTGGATAATATTCAAACCAGAGGTGTTGGTTAGGTTAGTCACACTAATTATTATTTAGCTTTTTGCTTTTTTTGTAGTGTGTACTCGCATTGGGCAAATTTTCCATGAAAATTTAATAATATCCATAAAAATCTGAATCCTGCCTACCTATATCGATTTTTTTTGGAAAATTATTAAATTTTCGTGGAAAACTAATATTACAGCAGTGAACCATTATAGGTTGTTTATTCACACAGTATTACCTAGCCCCAAGCTAAGCTTGTGTTATGGGTACTAGATAACTGATATACATAAGATAATACAATACATTATACCTAATAGATAGATATTTTTTACTTAACGACCAGAACACCCTGAACAAATGTCTGCAGATCGTACACACATTATTTTCCGAGGCAGGAATCGAATCCGCAACCTCCTGCGTCGCAGGCAGACCTTCGCCCAACGCGCCACAGAGGTCGTCAAAAAATTGAGTTGTATGGTAAGAGCATGTAGTGGGTCCCTCTTCCACCAATTAGTTAAGATGAGCTTCTATAATTAATTTTCTGAAACAAAAAAGTTTTGAGTGAAATAGCACCCTTTTGTAAGAACACCCATGTGCTAAAAAGCGTGAGTCATTACAGTGTAAGCTACTAAGAATATGGTGGCCCGGGTATAAAACAATATGATTTCAATGACTCTATTCCCAAGTAACAAAATTTGGTATTATAAAAGTTCTGAGAACGTTTTCGACGTGCTAATTAGTGTTAAAGATTAGCACTATAATGGTCTTGTAAACGTTTATACAACCGCAAAAAGGCCCTAGTTTTATCACTAATTGATTCTATAGACATTACATAAAGGCTCTTATGGTGATTAATCAGCTCTATAGTTGAAATGTAAAAGTAACGAGAAACGCGTTTTAATTCTAAAATAGTGCCATCTGCAACTTTTATATCACAAATTAGCACTATTAAAGTTAACAAAACATGTTTAAAGAGCTTTTTTTGCACTGTAAACGATTCGAGTGATCTTTTTTATCACATTTATTAGCGATTTTTTTCGTAAGTGTTGTCGTGAGTATTTCCAATGAGTATTCCCAGGAAAACTAATATTTCGGTAAGTTATTATTTTGCTTTATGTCATTCACCATTGTTGCATAGACGTAACGTGCAAGTCTGCCGTAACTTGCACTTGCGGAATTAATTGTATCGTTAAAACCTATATGCTGACTTCAAATTCGACAAAGCGCCTTCATAATTTTCGTGTTTTTATTAAATTTAAATAAATAAAATAATCCCTTGTTCCGACTATGACTGCTATAGTACTCATTGGCTCCAGCCGTGCTGCTAATGTGCTATCATGCTTGCAAACAGCAGCCATTTATTTTTACCGAAAAGTTATTGATTATAATTAGGGTTCCATTGTTCAAACATAAAATACTATGGTCAAAATAACTTTATTTTTATGGAGTCGCGTTAAATGCGCACGGGGCCAAATTTGCGATGTAGTTATTTTGGATATTCCAAACGGAAACCAAGAAACTATTTCACTTTATTGGTACCTACATCATTTAATAGGTACTAAAACTAGAGCAAAAATACTCAAAGCTGATTAATTGTGCAATTATCTTTTGGTGAACACAGACAGACCCTTAGACTAAGAAAAGTTAATCAAGTATTTTTTTTTTTTTTGTTATCAGGAAAAAGCAGCCATAAAGTCCGTATTGAATAAACCGTTGTAACAACCGGAAATGGAAGTGACAGAAGTAAGAAACACAACAACAACTTTTGTCACGCATTATTTCAATGCAAGCTTAGGTTGCAGAGTTTTTGAGAAGAAACCAACAAGATTTTTTTAAAAAAGAAATATGATTTGACCCCATCAATAGTTTGGATTCGTTGCAGAAACTGGAAGAAACCCTAAAAGATGAAAAGTCGGAACTCTTTAGTTTGTGGTACTGGTAAGGGCAAAAGTTAAAATAACTGTTTCACCTTAGTTGTGTCCTCAAGAAATGCTTATCTGTCGCTATTTAAAATTAGTTAGCAACATTAATAAAACAAATACCAAATTAAATTTGTTTAATTTGCAACCTAGCTCACACAAGACAAAAAAATATTTAATCTCTCGTTTTTATTACTTATTTTATCTATAATTATACCTACATACTTGTTTCTACCCGCACCTTCGCACCCGATAAATAATCTTTAATATATTTATGGGTTTTTTCTACCCTGATTGACAGGTTAAGGAGTAGGTACATTCTGCCTACCGAAGTTTTTTTTCCAAAAATATTACTTATTGAGCTGTTGACGGCTGGTGCTCCTACTTGTACCAGGTTAAGAGTATAAATTAAATCACATCTTTACATAATTATATTATAGTAATTATCGTATTATATTATATTAGATAAAATTATTTAAAACATTAAGTCTTTTTCATATATACACTTAACGTATTTTTCTTTATCACTTTATCATAGACTCTATGTATTTTGTCCCATTATTACACACTCTATGACATAGAGTGTGTAATAATGGGACAAAATACATTATTGAATTGTAAGTTAGGCAGATAATCTTTGATTTGATTGATTCAACTTTGCAGTTCACTTTTGTACCTGCAATTACAATCGCATTTGTATGTTATTTAAGTACAATAATTTGATTGGTATATCAAAACATATTATATGTATAAAATTTTTTACTGCGTGGTGAGGAATTCTTATTCACAGCGTAATTGTTCATCGTTGTTGCTCTCCTCATCTAAATACTCCGATGTTGAGGAACTTTGAACAGAGTTACTCTCACTCATATATTCTTCATCCTTACTGGCTTGAGAAATAGGCATAATATTGCTACAACCCTGTTGTGGTACAAAACAAATATTTTGTGCAGAACCATGTGCAATAATTTCAGCGTTCGCTTGACCAGTTTATATTTTGGACACGAGCCTGTCGTATTGATGATAATGCTGTTCTATATCGATTCTTAACATTTTTTTTATAATAACCGCTCACTTTATTACGACGCAGAGACCTTAAATCCATTACAACTTTAGTTTTTAATCAGATGTTTGATAAAAATCCACCATTTATAAAAACTAGTGATATAATTGCTACTGAAGAGCAGGTATAAATTTAATTAGTTCAATAACTATGAATTTTAGTGCTTTTATGTCACGTTTTAGTCGCGTAGCAGTAACACAAACTCACATTATAGAGCTATTTAGAATTGAGTGACTAAGCAGCTGCACCAAGAGTCGCTATGGTACTATTTAGTACTATAGATGATTTTTCATGACTTTTACAGAACTAGTCCCATATTGATGTAGAGGGAGCTTTTATGTAGCTAAAACGTTACGTAATTGTTGTGCAAGGTACTTTAATAGTGCAAAATGACCCTCTAATTTGTGTTTTTGTTACTGCTAAAACACTTGCACTGTAAAAGTTATTTAGACGCATTTTTAGTGCAAAATAGATACATAAAAGTGTCAGTGAGTTTATCTATAGCACTAAATAGTACCTTAATCGGTTTTTTCATATCTTTTACAGTGCAGCACTTTAAACATTGTAATGTTCGGTCCTGTAAGCGTTCTAAGAGCTAAATTAAAGAACTTAAATGCTCTTTAATCTTATAGAACCAAATCGTTCTGCTTAAAACCTTTATAGTACAAGCAGTCACAATGGTTACCATTATAGGCCTACTATATCACAGTTTGGTGATAAAACGCCTTGGTTATAGGAGCTTTTGTTACTTGGGTTGCCATTCACTTGTGTTTTCAATTTCCAAACACGATTCCCTGCAATGTAATAACTAGTGTTGCTGTCGAACACTGAATACTGTGATTTCTGGGAATGGCTAACCTCAAATGCCGCGGTACCGCGATTTGGTGAACTTGCAAGAGTTACGAACGGAGAAGTGGCAGGTTATTGGTCAGGACTGGCCAAAAGGGACCATTTTTTAGCTAAAACTAAGTTTAATAATACTGTATTATCTCATATATCGTTTCTACATCATTAATTTGTTTAGTTAGGTATGTAACTATGTATGAATTAAGTTTATGTTATTGTATACAAGTTGTAAGTCAGTAAGTAAAATTTTTATTGCATCAAATACATGTGAGTCAGGTACATATGTAGGTGTTGTATGTTAATATAGGAAACAATTTTTACCTGTACGGCGTGTAACATGTAGTTACAATTAAACGCTTTCATTGGCAAGATATCTTTGATTTCTCAAGTCATTTGTTGGATAAATTTGGATTTTAATTTATGTTGTATGAAATGAATTATGAACACAAAAAATACAAGAGACTGTATTAATCAATGCTATATTTAATCAAAGTACTATTCATAATCATACATAGTACTATATTTACTCTGTCTGTCTGTCTGTCTGTTACCTTTTCACGTCTAAATGGTATCCGGATTATAGAAATAACCTTCTTGAAAAGCGCGTGCAAAGCCGTGAACAACAGCTAGTGTGTCATAAATTTTAAATGAAAATATTAATTGTTACCTACTTACTGGTTATGGATATTAGATTTTTATTATTAATTATTTGAGTTTAGTGCAGGGCTCTGATTTTTTTTTAAACTTGTACCTAAATTCTGGAGAAGCCTACCCAGATTGATTACTTTGTAACAAATACCTACAACTCTTAAGAGTGCGCCTAATGCAAAAATCAAGCAAATTGTGTATTTTTAAACCCTTACATCTATGGTAACGAACTTAATATTCTTATTAAAAAAATACGATAGGTAGGGGAAAAACCCATAGAAGTCGAGTAATCGAATAGAATTTTGAAAAATAAACTGGTTTCTTTACAAAAAATTATACAAAATCGCTGTAAAAAACTGTTTTAATTGAAATGCTCTAAAGTATCAGCGACAACACCATAATTATTTTTTACGAATTACATAGCCAGACTACTGTTTTATTTAAGTAATCGTGTAGTTTTTCTATTTAATGCTTAAATTTTGAATCATTAATAGAAAAGAAGCAAAAACTTGATTTTTGCACTGACATTGCTTTACTCTGTCCCGCTCCTATGAACGCGAAATCCTATGCCTATCCTTTTCACAATTTTTTGCATTAGGCCCGCTCTTAAAGCAACTGGTCGTCATGTGATGTGTCGTCACTTTGCCTAGAAGTTCACACTTCGACTGTGTCTGAATAAATCGCAAGTTCTTGTTAACAATGACTCACATTTAGTTGCGAAGCTTACAATTCTACTCAAGTACTAAAGCAACGCGAGTGACACACGGAATAATAAGATGTCAAACTTTCCATCAACTAAGTTACAAATAACTTTTCTGAGAAAAAATGGTAACTTCTTCGTCGCATTTGTTTTATAGACCGAAAAATCCTTAAACTCTAAATAATTTTTACCTTTTACCTATTGGGGTTAAAGATATTTATTTCTCATAAAACAAAAGTTCTTTTAAAATGAGATACAATACTAAAATAATGCTTATACTTATATAATGTTATTGTGCCTCCGGGGCCGGTATGTTATTTTATAGTACCTAAGCTAAATACCCTACATAAGTTGTTAAGTATTCTTACAATTTAAAAGTGTAACTAAAACCAGATACATAAGAAGTGAGATACATGTGCTAAATTGGCCTTAATGAATCCTGAACCTTACCACGCCTAGATGGTTAGTAGGTAGGTATGTGTTTAATTGTAGATTTACATTTATATATTGATCTGCTGTCACCTGTTTCGTCTAATATCAGTGAGTTATGTAGGAATACCTACCTACATATCTTTCAGTTTGCAGTTGGTCTATGTGAGCGTTTGATGACTCACATAAAAAGAAACAAAGAGTTTTTCATTGCAGTCTTACACATTGAAATGGTTAGAATACAGCACTTAGACAGCTTTTCTTGATTGCAGTGCGTCAATTTCAATTCAATTTCAATTTTCAATTTCAATTTATTTATTTAATTAGAACGGTCCTGAACCACTTACACTAACTAATTTTAAGTAATACTATACATAAAGTCGATGTACTATACAGACTAAGGATACAAATGTCACAAAAAAAAAAGAAAAACTAACAATCAAATCTAAATTAAGAATAAAAAAATAAAATTACAAAATTTCAAATAAATATACATGCAATGGCAAAAATTACAATTAAAATAAATAATGTCAACACTTGTAGTAATCATTCACTGTAAAATATCACGTTACAATAATTTTGTTTCAAATCACGTAAAGAGGTGGTGGTTTAGGGGTTCCCAGTGTGATGTCATCTTAGAAAATATCACCGCAATGTCGCTCGGCATTCTAAGCACGTGCGAGATTAACGATATGAAATCTGTTCGCTGAATTTTGTGGCAATGAAAGCTCCGCAGTAATGCTGTGAATTTGTCTCTTTTCCTCAAATTAGTTTTGCGATTTGTAAACTGGCTAAGCCATATCTAGACTAAATCAGCTGACTAGTAGATTGAAATGAGATTTACGTGCACCTATCTATATATACATACATACATACAATGAAATAATAATAATCCCCAACATAAAATTAAATAAGTTCGGCGGGACTTGAACCCGCGCCCCACCCTCAGTACGGGTATGCTTTAACCAACTAAGCCATGAAATCTTAGTTGGTTCCATCGAAAATTATTAATGTTTTCCTCTGTAGGTGGAGATACCATCGCTAAGAGGTCCCAAAGATTTTCGATGGGACCGACTTAGATTCCGTGGCTTATAGTTGATTAGAGCACATACGTACTGAGGGTAGGGTTCGGGTTCGAGGCCCACCGAAATCAAAAACCTTTGGGAACTTATTTCATTTCTTAGAGATTTCCAGAGTGCGGGTAAGCACTATAACAAAAATTATTATTTCCCAACATAGGCAAAGCTTGTGTTTTTGGTTTCAGTCTACATCGTAAAAATGTTTTTATTCAATAAAATCAAAAAGAATCTTGGACATGTTAGAAATTTCATTCCTATACCATACCACAGATATAAAATACTATATACTAGTAATTATACTCGACTTTATACTTATCTTATTCCTAGAGTTTATGACGTCCTCTGTGGCGCGGTGGGTGAAGGTCCGCCTGCGACGCAGAAGGTTGCGGTTTCGATTCCCGCCATAGGACAAATATTTGTACGATCTGCATGTATTTGTTTCGGGTGTTCTGGTTGTTTTTCTATGTATAATAAAAAATATCTATTATGTAATGTATTGTATTATGTATATCAGTTATCTAGTAACCATAACACAGGCTCTGCTTAGCTTGGGGCTGGTTAATGCTGTGTGAATTGTCTAGGAATATTATAATAAGTATATATTATTTTGAGGAAGGTGTTTCTTAGATCCATTACTATTTTATTAGAATGGGTAGTAAGTAGTAAGATATGGCCAATATTGCAACATTGGCAATCAATATAAAGAGGAGCTCTGAAGGATGCGGAACGCGCGTCTAGAACTGCACTCACCCTGAAGAAGTCCCTCGTTAAGGGATGAAACGTTGGTGTTCTTTCAACACAAATAAGGTTCGTAGTTAACCCGCTTACATCCGTAATGAATTCATGAAACTACGATAGTTTTTATAGTAAAATATAAAAAGATAGTAGAATTCGCTGCCAGACAGTCTGTATCGGTCTACGAGCTGCAACGTGGCGATCGGAGCTTTGTCCACTTGCTAAACCGGATTCTAGAGGTTACTTACTAAAAGTTGGGACTTGATACAAAATGTTTTTTTTTTGTTATGTAAAAATAATAACACCGTTATCAACATAGCTCAAAAGATTAGCAAGCTGAAGTGGCAGTGGGCCATATCTCGAGAAGAACCGACAACTGCTAAATATATAATATAAATCGAATTATCAAGTTCTTTCTCTCTTTCCCCAAAGGAAATATTTAAGTATCTATACAAGGTCCTTAATCCTTCACTTGATCCCCAGAGGAAAGGAAGAAAAATAAAGAAGTAATCTTATTATTTTTTTCCTTTGCCTCTTCTTTCCTTGCGCTATAACTCAAAGTCTTTAAAAACTGCAAACAGGAGAAAAGTCCACCGAAGCAAAGCAAGGCAAATGTTAGTTCTTAAGTTGGTAAATACGATCTGTACTTATTGTATCTGACGTTAAAACTGCATCCAATTTAACCTACATTGAGAGCACAATTTATATCAACTGCTTTACTGAAATTGTTATCAGGTGGCCGTAAATCAAATAAACCTGCCAATAAGCCACAGTTGCGGCCCTATCTTTCATCGGGTCCGATACCACAGTGACGATGGAACAGCAAGCGTTCTTGTTTGGAACTTTTTGAAACGGAGCTTTTTATGTTGTTTTAGGAGTTGTTTATATCCCATGAGAACTGATTTATAATATAAGGGATACAATTAAAGTTCCACAATGCCAAACTTAAGACTGGACTCTTCAGACATGGACTTGTATCTACCTTTACGTCCGTCCGTACGACAGACCCCCCCTCCCCACCCCCCGACCCGCGGGCGCACGTTGTGCTAAAACTCAACCACATACTAAAATATATCACTAAAGTCATTTCCTAAAGTCTTTCCACTAGTGGACAAAAAATTGAAGCGAATAAAATCAATAACATCTTATTTCTTATTTGATAATAATGACTATTTGTAAACCTGTTTATAGTATTATATTTGACGTGTCTAAGTGCTTAGTTTGTAAGCCTAAAGAAATAAAGTTATTGACTTTTTGACTTTTTTTGACTTTTTTGAATTTATAACGGGATATGACTTTAGTGTTAATAACCATGATAGTTCTAAAAGTTTTAATTATATTATGTACTAGCAGCGCCTCGCGGTTTCACCCGCGTAGTTCCCGTTGCTGTGAGAATTCCGGAATAAAATAGCCTATGTGCTATTCCAGACTATAATCTATCTCTGTGCCAAATTTCATCGAGATCCGTTCAGCCGTTCTGATGTGATTGAACAACAAACATCCATCTATCCGTCCCTCTAAACTTTCACATTTATAATATTAGTGTGATACGTATTAAAAATATATAGGTATTAATATAATGTAATGTATATCAGTCATCCAGTACCCATAACACAAGCTCTGCTCAGCTTGGGGCAAGATAATGCTGTGTGGATTTGGATTGTCCAGCATTATTATATAATTTCCTCACTCTCATTATCCGATAGGACAGACACGACTGGGTTGAGGTCAGTTGCAGGACCAACAATTTAACGTGCTTTTCGAGGCACGGTAACACGGCCAACTTCCTGAGTCAGAGCTGCTAATGTGTATTTTCTTTTAGCTTAGTACATCCATTTTGGGGTAGTTACCCTGTGCAGATTGTGCAGTAACTCAGCTGCCCTCTTTGCACTGTGGCCTGGCACCCGATACATTCTACTGCCTAATTAAAACGGTGCAAGGGACCTTTTATCTGGTCCGAGATATGGTTACGGCAGAATGACATGCAAACTCTCGCTGATTTCAAAAGTGGATAGTCTGAGAGTCAATTGAATTCCTTTTTACTAAGAGATAAATATGCAGTAAGAGGTTTTCTAGTCTCTTATTGGAATGAAAAATGTTATGTACTACCAGTGTCGGTCATCGTTAGCTGACCCGTCTGTTACGTTTTTGAACTTTTGAAGACAATTTCCAAGAATCCATTACTATTTTAAAACTATAATCTTACTGTTTATTGAAGATAGCAAGTTGTTTTATATAACAATATCAAATTTAATGAAATAAATTTGTTTCATTCAATTCGATATGTTTTTTTTTTGTTTAAACCAATGTTGATATAATTACGAGACTAGGAACATACGAGGGGGGGTAAGCTAGTAATGAACGACACTGTATACGTTCAATTTGTAGTATTTGGATAAGGCTAAAGACAACATTTAGTTTTGAATCGAGAAAACAAAACATTCCCCAAAAAATTCGGAGTACTATTTTATTGCCATCAATACCTACTTAATTAATATGGTAGAGGAGAAGGTGATAAATGCCTTCATGTTTTTTTTGTTTAACATTCTAATTGGTTTCTAACATAAAAAAAACAGATCTCTAATGGATTTTTTTTTCTTTTTTTTTTTCAATAAATATTTGCCACTTTTTTCATACAAAAGTTTAAAAAAAAACTGCTAAAAAATCCAAGTCAACGTTCAACAACTAGAATCAATCCCGTCTCGGAATAAATCTCTAAACGATCTGCAGTTATTTGTTCAGGGTGTTCCGGTAATTTTCTATGTATAAAAAATACTTATCTGTGTAATAAAAATAAATAAAATAAAAAATAAAATTCTTTTACTTCAGATAACGGGATCCAAAATTTGTTAGTAGCAAAAATCACTTATAATTAATGTTACTTAAAAGTAATACACAGTAATACACACTTATAAGTAATATTTCATGTATATCGGTTAGGTTATCTAGTACCATAACACAAGCTCTGCTTAGTTTGAGGCAAGATAATGCTGTGTGAATGGTCCAGCATTATTTATTTTTGACATTAAATTTTTCGTTCTCTGTCAGGTGTAGATAGAAGTAAATAGCTCCTGCTCTAAAAAATTAACTGGCAGCCTTCTTTCGACCATTGCAGCTATAAGTTACAATGATTTTGTAAACGTAGCGTTATTTAGCGCTTTTAGATCAAAACACAGTAAGATTCCGTTTAGCAGAGAAAGTTTTAAACTCTTTGTTGTGACTTATATAAAGCACAAGTAAACGAATAATGACTGGAACCATACTCAAGTTCTCTTAAACTTCGTGGAGAAATTTTAGTTTTCGTGCGAGAGTACCGATCGAATGAAACGAAGCACAAATTTTCGCACTTCAGTGTTTTAAAAGCAGGCCTTATTCAGGCTGTTATTTTGTTATTGAAATGATCAGGTACTCATCTCACAAAAATGAAAGAACCAATCAGTTTGGATATTTAGAAATAATTTTTCCGGCGTTTTTCATTCAGTTCTAATCAAAATCAGGACAAGCAGACGGACAGCGAATTACCACCCCTACTTGGTGGATATACCGTCCACTCGCACTAAGCAGTTTTCTCCATCTTTATCATTCGTACCGCTGGAGTTTGGAAAACGCTCCAGCTGCTATTTTTCCGGTCAATTATATACAACACCTGGGTCTCTTTAAATAAATAAATAAATAATGCTGGACAATTCACACAGCATTATCTAGCCCCAAAGTAAGCAGAGCTTGTGTTATGGGTACTAGATAACTGATATACGTAATATTATACATTACATAGATAGACATTTTTTTATTATACATAGAAAACACCCAGACCAACGGAACAAATTTCTGCAGATCGTACACAAATTTGTTCCGAAGCGGGGATCGAACCCGCAACCTCTTGCGTCGCAGGCAGACTCTCGCCCGCTGCGCCACTGAGGTCTTTACGACAAAAGCGAATAGATATCTTCTAGACCTTCGTGATACATCGTTCAACATATCTTAACTTTCCATCAGGTGAGATTGTGGTCAAGCAAAATGAAAAAAAAAAACGGTATATACATAGATTATACTACAAGTTTTGATAAATTAAAACAATTTTTTTGATTAAATAATTAATGCAAGTTCTCATAAGAACTAATTCTTGATAATTTTAATTACTTACGCTTTTTGTGAACCAACCTGCACATAGAGGTTAGTTCTAAGTCGTTATAATCTATAGTTAAAATGAAGATATTGTTAATAATTGCATTTATATAATGAAATTTTAATAAAGTTTTATGATTCTTTCGTAGAATGCGCACAATAATCTATATAGAGTTTGCGCAGAGGATTGGCCTTTGTGATAATAAACGAAACAATCTGGTATTTGACTACATCAGTGGCGCAGCGGTCGTCCGCCTGCGACGTAGGAGATTGCAGTTTTTGTTCCCGCTGGACAAAATGTTTGTAAGGTCTGCAGATATCTGTTCAGGAATCCACCGGGGGTCTTACCTACCTAATTAAATAAATATATCATGTGATTTTTCGTTATCTTCTACTTTTATGTAATACAAGCTCTGCTCTGAGTAATATGTTGTGAGATTTTTTATTAAAAAAATCAATTATACTAGAAATATATTACCAAGTAGGACGAATCGTGTAATTCAATTCGGTTCCTTCGGCTCGACCTTCGAGTTTGTTCGTATATGCATAATGTATGAGGAGATAGCTCAATTCAGGCTATTTTCTTCACTAACACTTCATCTGCATAGATTTAACAGATTCTCAAATTTATTCCACCATTTGTTCATCATCATCATCAGCCTATACCAGTCCACTGCTGGACATAGGCCTCCCCTAATGAGCGCCATAGCGCCCTGTCCTCAGCTTGCCGCATCCAGCATCTGCCAGCAGTCGTCATCCCACCTGGTCGGAGGGCGTCCTACACTACGTTTTCCGAGTCGCGGTCTCCACTCAAGAACACGTTTACCCCAGCGGTTGTCGGTTCTTCTTGAAATATGGCCAGCCCACTGCCACTTCAGCTTGCTAATCCTATGAGCTATGTCGATAACCTTGGTTCTCTGTCGGATGTATTCGTTGCGAATCCTATCCTTCAGAGAAACTCCGAGCATAGCTCTCTCCATAGCTCGCTGGGCGACTTTAAACTGGTGGACCAGCCCTACCGTGAGTGACCACGTCTCAGCTCCGTAGGTCATGACGGGTAGGACGCACTGATTGAAAACTTTCGTTTTCAAGCATTGCGGTATGGATGACGAGAAGACTTGACGTAGTTTGCCAAACGCGGCCCAACCCAGCTGGATCCTCCTCTTGGCCTCCTTCTCGAAATTGTTTTTACCCAACTGCAGAATCTGCCCAAGGTAAGTGTATTCGGAAACAATTTCGAGAAGATGGCCATGTACGACGACCGGTCACGGATCAATGTGGCCATTGATCATGACCTTGGTTTTATCCAAGTTCATGCCAAGACCGATGCGTCGTGAGGCTGAAGCTAGGCCGTCCAGAATCCGGTTAAGCTCCTCCAGCGACTCCGCCATCAAGACTATGTCATCAGCGAATCGCAGGTGTGAGATGTAATCGCCGTTTATGTTGATGCCCTTACCTTTCCAGTCCAGCGTCTTAAACACATCTTACAACGCGCTTGTGAACAGTTTCGGGGATATAACATCCCCCTGTCTCACTCCTCTGCGCAATTGGATAGGTTTAGACTGCTGGCCCTGTACTTGGACACTCATGGTTGCGGCATCATAAAGACATCTCAACACCTCGATATAACGATAGTCTACTTGGCAACGCTGTAAGGATTCCAGAACAGCCCAGGTTTCGACAAAGTCAAAGGCCTTTTCATAGTCCACAAAGGCCAGACACAGGGGCTGATTATACTCTTCGGACTTCTGTATAATCTGCCTCACTGTGTGTATGTGGTCTATGGTCACCATTTGTTAGGTATTTCCTTTTAAATACTTTACTCACTGATTTAGGTATTACTTTTGACTTTTTTGACTTGACTAGGGGGTGAATATGATCATAAATAAATAAATAATGCTAGGATATTCAAACAGCATTATCTAGTCCTATGTTAAGCAGAGCATGGGTTTTGGGTGGGTACTATATAACTGATATATTTAATACAATACAATACACACGTAATTTTTTATACATAGAAAACGCCCAGTACACGATGTGCACACTGAATCGAATGCAGCAGATCGAACGAACATTTGTTCCGTGACGGGAATCGAACCCGCAACCACTTTAGTCGCAGGCGGACCTTTGATTAATATTGAAATGTCGCATGATGATAATCCAACGTAAACCTTCAGACCAATCCACTATACTCCGACTATAATGCCTACACGCCAGTATCCACTTGCGCCGGGGATCCAGTCGAGAACCAGTTTGGTTCCCTTTATAGAGTGCACCGCCGGCTGGCTGCAGCTTGCGTAGTGTGCACAACCTTTACTGATACTGGAGGACATTCTTTATTCCCCTCTTTGAAAGAACGATTTGTTAGCAACTCCGTTTCTACCAAAGATCCTAGGATCCTACGTTCTTGGTTTATACATAAAGTTAACTTAGAATAGTGATTAATCTAGTTTTACTCTACATATGTAAGTTATGTAATTACCTATTATAAATAATAAATAATAATAAACAATGATGCTGGACAATTCACACAGCATAATCTAGTCCTAAGCTAAGCAGAACTTGTGTTATGGGTACTAGATAACTGATATACATAATACATTACATTACATAGATAGATATTTTTATCATACATAGAAAACAACCAGAACACCCGGAACAAATACCTGCAGATCGTACAAATATTTGTTCCAAGGCGGGAATCGAACCCGCAACCTAATTCGTCGCAGGCAGACCTTCGCCCACCGCGCCACAGAGGTCGTCATTCATTTTATAAATTTATTATACACAAACTGTTTGTATCTAAGATGACATTGTTAAACTAAATGCCTTCATCGTAACAATACGTGATTATTTTATTTAACAACTAGCGGCCAGCCCGGGATTCAAATGTTTTTAATACTTCTTATCCTATTCCGGACTAAGAGAAATCCAATAAACCAAACACCATGAAAATCGGTCTTGCGTTCTTGAGTTATAATTATAAATGGTGTAACTAACACGACTTTGTTTTATATGTATAAAGATTAGCACTTATGTTGCCTAAAATACAGGATTACATAGTTCATTCTAAATTGTATTAGTTTTGCTATATTTATTTATTTAGTTCACTAATGTTTTGTCTATTCACGTGACTTACTTTGAATAGGTACAATTTATTTGATTTTTAAGTTTTTCTTTATTTACTTCGTTCAATAAGCAGTTCGTCCAAAGAGCGATTAGTCCACTAAGCAGTTCGTAAACATCGTGATTCTTTGTTAAGCAGTTCGTCAAATAAATTGTCTATATGAATTGTATAGCTTATATTTAATTACAATACGACAAATTTCAGTCTTGAGCCACGTCTATAAGCTGTGCTCACAAAATTATCACAAATCGTATCCCCACAAGACTCGACGATCTCCAGCTTCCAGGACAGACAGTTTCCGCGGCGAATAAAACACCATAGACCACAACTGACTACTATCATCATTGGATGATAGGTAGTCAGTTGTGGTCTATGGTGACGCTGATTTTCAGTCAGAACCTTAACAGGGCAATCCCTGTTAAGGTTCTGGATGAAAACCAGCGTCATTATCGTCGATAACGTTAACAAACTGAGGCAGGAGCTGATAAGGCACGCACGTAGGGAAATACCAATTTTTCTTACTCTTCGAGACTATACTAAACGCTGCATAATAATTATTAAATGTTTTAATTTTAGCCGCATCTTGTTCCTCCCCGACTCTTCCCGTGGGTGTCGTAAGAGGCGACTGAGGGACATACAACGGGGCGGGCAGCAGCGCCTCTTGCAGAAGAGATATACCACCAAACTGTGACCCCCAACCCGCATGCCCAGCGTGGAGATTACAGACACTAACCCCCATGAGGTAAAATATCAAAATATTCAGGGGGAGGCGTGCGTCCGGCAGTGGACCATTATAGGCTGTTAGATGTTAAATTAAATCTCAAAGGCTTTATTATTCTTTAACACGTAGTTTTCATATGTGTGGATGTGAAATGTATGGATGTGTAATTATTTATTTTTTTGTCTTATACTCACCCACCTTCCTACGCTTGTGCTTTTCAGGAAACTTGTGACTTATTATCCACCATTTCTCTAAACCCTGGTCACCCCAACGCATCACACACATATATCATACATACGAGGTATCTACGTGTAATGAATCGAAGCAGGCCATTTTCTAGAGCTAGACCTTAATGGTGGAATGATGAAAGTATTTTATTTTAATTGAACGGGGGAATAAATAAGAATTATTTTGCAGTTGATACGAGGATATTCTGACATTTATTATGTAGATTAGGCTTCTGAACATTTAAATCTAACTTAGTACGTTAGCTCGGCAAACGAAGTGTAGATCTCCGGCTAGGGGGTATGACAATCAGTGAAAGATTGCAGGTAGATGCTGGATGGTGAAGCTGAAAACAGGGCGCTATGGTGCTCATTAAATTGAATTTTTAAAATGTTTTCATTATTATTGTTAATTTAATTACTTTTAATTTATATTCTACTGAACAACAGTTATTTAAATTATGAATAATGTACCTACTTACTAATTACATATTACTTTAAGTAAGAATATTATGTATATACAGAAAGACCTGTAACTATGTTGCCAATAAAGAATCTGAATCTGAGGCATATCTTCGGCAGCCTGCAGCCCTGTGACAAGCTGAAGACAGAGTAGTGCGGAAGCGGTTCACCAGCGTCTCTGTGAAAGCTTTCCAAGACTAGGACGACCTTCATCAATGAAGAATACGAGGAAGAATGATGCTGCTGATGATGATATAATACGACGGACATACAAAGGAGATTTAAGTTGGTACAGGAAATCCCTAGGAAGAATCGAAGTTCTAGAAACCAAATATTTTGAGAAGCGAAATCCTATTTTGGATACAAAATAAGTGCCTACAATTTACTCCAATCAAAAATTAAATTTAGTAAGAAAATTCCATTGTATTGTAATGAAATGGAAAACGGACTGCATCTTGGTCTTTCTCCTTGCTGTTGTCTCTTTTCATCTTATGAAACGAGGTAGCTATCTATCTCTGTCTACAAACAATGCATCCTACGTGCTACAAAAAAAGCAAAGAAGCGATAGTGCATCCGCATTGTCGATTATTTTGAAATATCGATGGTGGGAAAGATGATGGTCGAAATCTTGAGTATATTTTATCGATGTGTGTTTCAAAGCCATTTGATCACAAAGGAGTTACTTATTACCAGCGTTTTATTTTTATTATAAGGTACCTATGGGGGGGGGGGGGTGGAGAAAGAATATTTTTCTTTCTCCCTCCTTATTATCTTTTATAATAATATCGGCATTTTATAATATGCCGACTTCATCTCCAGCGTGGGATACCGGAAGATGGTGACAGTTGGTTTATTTATTTAAGGTCAGATTTACCCATCCTACAAAGGTGTATTTCTATGAACAATAATTATTTGATCATCTATTAATCATGCAATAATATAAAGCATCCGTAATTTTTTTACGAAGATTATAGTAAATAGAGTAACTAGGAACGTAGCCCGTAGGTTACAGACAGACAGACAAACAAACAAAAACCAAGAACGATTAATCACAAAAATCATCGATACCGTCTCATCCCTCAAAGCTACTGCCACAAAAAACACTTTATCGTGCACGGGCCAGCCTAAAAAAACAAAATGCCCAGTAAGTCACTAGTTGTATGGCGCTGGCAGAAAAAAGTTCTTTTTTTGTCACAAACCAACGGGTTGGAGTTTGAGGTCGCCTTGTGGTTCACTGTGGTTCTTAAGCTTTCCACTTTTAGGTTATCCATTTGACAACAAATTATCTGTAAAAATTATCCTCTAGTGGGTGCAGAAGTAGAGTGTAGACATGGATAATGCTTCATTCATCACCTTAAAATAAAACAGATTAAATTTTATTAAGAGTAGAACATGAGTAGCTAGCTGGACAGCGTAACCACCACAGGTAGTTAGAGTTAGTTGTAGTAGTTAGTCTAGATTTATTTCTGTGGTAACTACGCACAAAAGTGAGTATTAGGGTCCAGCTCTGGTGAACATTGTGGAACTGCGTACTGTATCAATAAAATTAGAAAATAAAGGTATAAGGTAATTCTGTAGCAAACAAAAAATTACAGAAAGGCGGCAATGAACAGATATAAAAATAAAAATTCTCAATCCCCACCAATGTGCCTTTTGGGTTTTACAAATCATCATCATCATCATCAGCGTATAATAGTCCACTGCTGGACATAGACCTCCCATAATGAGCGCCTTATCGCCCTATCTTCAACTTGCTGTATCCAGTATCTGCCAGCAGTCTTTCGCAAATCGTCATCGCACCTGATCGGAGGGATCCTACACTATGTTTGCCAAGTCGCGGTCTCCACTCAAGAACACGTTTACCCCAGCGGTTGTCGGTTCTTCTCGAGATATGACCGGCCCGCTGCCACTTCAGCTTGCTAATCCTTTTAGCTATGTCGATAACCTTGGTACAAATAATCAGGCTTCATTTACAAAGAAACTTATAATTTAGAATAGAGACAAATTAGAATTAGCCAGTGTCTTAGGCACGCTTCCAACTGGTATTGATATGGATAAGTTGATCTACCTGTAGATTGTTTGCAACAGTTTGCAGATAGCTTAATTGTTTCTATTGTAAATACTAGTTTTAATTTAAATTTGTTATTTGATTGTTATTTTCTTTCTGAATAAAGAATATTGATTAAATTATAATTAGAATAATATTTTATAAGTAACAAAATTGAAAGGCGCAGACGCACGCTAACTGCAGACTTGTGCAACAATTTAGAGGTAGATGAACTGATACATATCAATACCAATCTGAAGCGTCCATAACAAGCATTGTCCCAAACAAAATCTTACCCACTAACAAAACAAGCTAATTGTATGACTAATTTTCAAGCAAACAAGTTTGAGAGCCAGTGGCAAAGGCATAGACGTCACATTTCTAAGCGTTCTTAAAATATGTCTTCTAAACTTTTTTAAGATCTTAAAAATTTATGAAACGACTGACAAATTGTTACTTGCTTTGGAATTTTTGGAACATTTTGTAAAGCATTTTAAATATTTTGATAGTCACAAACATTTGTGTCAAAACAAACTAGAAATATTATTTGATTAACCTATTTAAAGATTTTTGTTCAGAGGGGAGAGGAATTATATTAGACGATATTTTTTACTAAGCCACAAACCCATCAAACTTCGTTCTACCAAAACAGAACTACATAAACTTGAATTTTGTAATCCAAAAAACCTAAAACTTTTGTCCTTTTACCGACCTGTTTATTTCAGGATGGTTACCAATAAGGACGCTAATCAAATGAGATGTGAAGTGACTAATGTATAACTCTTATTGGAGACAACGAAAAAAAACAAATAAAAACTATTGACGACCTCTGTGGCGCGGTGGGCAAAGGTCTGCCTGCGACGCAGGAGGTTGCGGGTTCGATTCCCGCCTCGGGACAAATGCATGTACGATCTGCAGACATTTGTTCAGGGTGTTCTGTTCGTTTTCTATATATAATAAAAAATATCTATCTGTGTATTGTATCGTATTATGTATATCAGTTATCTAGTACCCATAACACAAGCTCTGCTTAGCTTGGGGCTAGGTAATGCTGTGTGACTTGTCCAGCGTTATTTATTTCATTTATTTATTTATTTATCGTAAGTTGACGAATTCGGTATGGACATAAGCGGGTTAACTACGAACCTAGTTTGTACGTAGCACAACAACGTTTCATTCCTTAACAAGGAACTTAGCACTCACCTACTCTGTAGAAACTTTGTTTACACGCTCACATTCTTATTGGAAACAAAACACTACTAGACAATTAAGCGCTTTTGATCTACGCATATAAACTCCAGTATGGGTGAGCCACTATTAGCAGGCCACTGTGAGGTGAACCACCATCTTTTTAAGACGGAAGCCACAGACGTCTGTGACACGTGGCTGCCTCCTGGAAGATGAGACTGTGGAACATGTTATGGTACACTGCATGGCCACAGAGGTGGGCAGACGGAAAACAGGATTGAAAGTCTCGTAAACACATCAAACCTGTCCCACACCCATAGAAAAGCTAAAAACAAAGCTGTCAATCTCCAAAAGTCCTGCTCTGGTACTTCAAGGAGCTGGGCTGGTTAGGGCCTGGTTAGGCAGGGGGATAATGCACAATACACTCCCATGCGAGATGTCAGTGCAGAACCCAGTTCTCCCACTTAGAATTAGAGGCACCATTAGAAGAAGAGGGATTTACTACTCGTCCGACGACGGAATCTAAGAACTTCTAGAAAGCTACATAAGCGATCTTTGGTAAACATAGCAATAATCCGCCAAACAATTTTTGTCATCGCTCAAAAAATCAAATCAAAAGAGCAATAAACAAAACCCATCATATTTCATATCAAAGTGACATGGCCCATCAATCAGCCATCTTGGGATCAGAGGGCATGCGCGACCCGCCCGCTGTGCGACACGCCCCTAAATGTCCCATAATTTGGGGTGCAGGGGTTGGGGCCCTCTAGATTGTATCTAGAGATTCTGTAGGTATGTTTATTATACTTCTGTAGGAATGTTTTTGCAGTGTGGATACAAAAGACGTCATAAAAAGCTGCGGAAATTACGCTAACTATGCGGTTGTAGCTAATTGGATAGTGGGTAGTTCTGCTGGTCGATTCAGATGTGCCTGTTCATCAAAGTATTACTCATAATATTTTCTCTTTTATGCGATTTTATTGGTTCAGACTTCAGAGATCGTGACGTCACATTTTTCCATAGTGTTTGGTACAGCGCCTCTAAGGTGCGAAAGGGAACTACCTACTATTGTTTTTATAGGTAAATTAGGTAACTAACAAGATTTCTACAAAAAAACCAATTACTCTAGTTAAGATTAAAGCAGATCATTTATAAATAAAAAAATAAATATTTAAATTAAATAGTGTTTTGTTTTGATCAATGTTAATAATCAATTAATTAGAATAATAAGTAGGTAGTTAAGCTTTTCATAACATTGAAATGAATAAAAAAATATTCTTTAAACAAACAATCATCATTTCATTAGTAAATTACAGGTTGAAAACAAAATGGTGGACCATATTAACCCCTTCTCTACACAAGATTCTCAAGTGAGTGGTACTTAATACGTCACCACATTTCCCAATAACTACTAGCCCGCCTAAATTAAGCATGTGCAAATACACCAGCGTACACTAGCGGTCAAATTAACGGCCGATCGATGCTCGCGGCACTGACACTGAGTAATCTATTGATCCCTTTGTTACTATCATTTAAACTGTGTTATTAAAGTCATGATAGAGTTTCCGATTTCTTGGACTCTAAGAAAAAAAATTAAACCTATCTGCCCTAGATAAATTAATTTTTGTTTTCAAGAAAGAAACGCAATTGATGTTAGTAACAAAAATTCAATTATTTTAGTAACAAATTTCCGTTACTGAGATAGATTGATGGGTAATTTTACATAAAACTCCATTGATCGCCAACCCGAATGCCCAGCGGTGGTGATTATGAGCATTACCCCCATGAGATAAGAAAACATTAGAGGCCTGCGTCCAGCAGTGGGCTATTATAGGCTGTTGAGGTTGAAGTTCACATAAAACAATCAAATAAGACTGATTGCTGAATCCAATAAGAAATAAATACGTCCTCAAATACTCAAATAAGAATAAATAGAACTGCAATACCCTGAAATTATCAAAAATCCGCTCGTGTAGTGTCAACATTAACTATTGTTTATTCTATCCCTGTTAACACAACCGTAATGAAACTGATTAAGTAGTCGCCTCGCCAGATTGCTGTGATAAATTGGTTGCAATGAATTCTGGTGATTGAATGCGGATGTGGTACTTACTAGCCCCTATCTATGGAAGGAGAAGAATATTTTTTATCACCTTGCTTCTTATTTATTTAAAAAAATCTAGCCAGATTAAATAATGATGGAGCTTTTATTATTATTTACGGTTAGAAAAATTGGTTCTACAACTTTTATTCAAGTCAGAATAATTTGATTTTTATTAGCTTAGTTTACTACCTCTAAACAGTTAGCAATAATACAAATTTAAGCTATTAAAGATAATGCTTTATGGACATTACCCTCCATGAGATAAAAAAACAGGGGGAGGCCTGCGTCCAGCAGTGGACTATTATAGGCTGTTGAGGTGGAAAGTTAATACTTAAAATAGTACTCTGTTTATATTGTAGGTAAGTACAACTCGTTATGCATTTAGCATAGCCCTGCTTTTTCAATATTACTAAAAGTACTTTTGTCATTGTTGGGTGATAGTAAAATTGGTTATACGAAGACAAAAACTATCCATCATGATCCAATCAGATAGAGTTTTATCTAAATGTAGAGCCATGTGCAAAACAAAAACTTTACGACGCCTACCTCTTCTGCAATCAACTATCCGGAACCAAGCACGTACGCTATCACAACACTAGAATCTGCGCAATTTATTACATTCGGTGCGGCTAATGAAACCAGTCGACCGACGGACGCGACGCCCTGGGCGAGCAAACACATAAAGCGAATCCCCAAATTGGACCAATAACGTGGCCGCCAGTGTAATGATCATTTCGTGTTATAAAAATAAAAGCTGATACAGAGCGCTACTCAAGTCTGTTTTATAGACTTGTACGACATAACTTTTATGGATTGGTTAAATGTGTAACATTTTATTGGTTATATCGGGTAGGAGCAGAAAGCTCTGGAAAAAGCTCTACATTTTCTTAATTTGCTACAGCGCCACCTAAGCGCCTTGCCTGGAACTGCATCAGTGGCTTGATCAATATAGTAACAAATCAGTTTTAATCGACGTAAGCGCAAGCTTTAGAAATACGAGGTTCTATTGACAGCTGATAGGTGGCGCTGCTTGAGTAAGCGCCATCTATGACATTGGTTTCGAACTAAGTTCAACCAATCGACATCAACGTTTTCATTCAAAGCGCCTGGAGAAGTGGAGAGTGTTATTACGATTAGCGATTTGGTTTTCCAAAATAAACACAGATGTCACTTTATGCCAAATATAAGAAACATTAACGTAGTCACAGATAATAGAAACAAATAAGAGTAGTATTTACTGTTGAAACAATTGACCTCTCGGGTCATGCGTCGCTTAGACCAGACGCTCACATATATTTTTTTTAAAACCTGGAAATCCTTGGTACCCTACGAACGGACCTAGGGTCTCGTCTCCAATAGGAGAAAATGCGTAGGCTCTGTCAAGACCTGCGTATTTGCGCATTTCTCTCAATATCACTCTCATCACTAATAAGTACTTTACCATAAACAAACAAAACACTTTAACCAACTTATATTAGGTCCTGACCTGATAATATGCATGTCTCTAACAGATAAAGCTGGACGTAGGCCTCCCCCTATTTTTTATCTCATGGGGCCCATAATCCCCACGCTGGGCATGGGGGTTGGGGGATCGCAGTTTGGTGGTAGATCTATTCTGCAAGAGGCGCTGCTGCCCGCCCCCCAGTGTATGTGCCTTAGTCGCCTTCTACGACACCCACGGGAAGAATTGGGGTGGTGCAAATTCTAAGCCGGTACCTGACGGCTGACCTAAGTACCTACTATGCCTTGTAAATCATGTTTTATAATTACTATGTTTACATAATATTTTTAATTAATAATAAAAATAATACATTTTCTGTAGATAAACCTCCATTTATCGTAAAATTTTATGACTGTTTTATCCCGCCATTTTCTCTAACAGCGACCAGTTTTATCGCTTCGCAATGCCTCGCAGAATTCGCAGATTGTCAATTTTGTAAAAGCTCTTCCTGATTTGCATGCAGAAGCGCCACTTCAAAGGTAACCGTTCAGAACTACCTACCCCGCTCTGATTTTCAATCTTGCCAATTTATAACCTTCTTTACACCATTGCCTCAAGATACAAATTCCTTTTCCGTAGAAGGAATACGGCGTATTCACGAACGATCTCTTAACTCGACAAGGAATATTGAAGTTTAAACACCAGACATGAAAGTTCATTTTAGTAGAGCCGATAGTGAAGTTTATCTGCTTTGAGGTTGAACATTTTTGGCAGAGAAGACTTTGTAGGTAGAGAGGGTGGTTTAATATAATTTTCAGGCTGAATGAGTTTTGGTAGCCGCCAGCAATGTGCTATGTGATTGTTAACTTTTGTAGTCATCCATTTCTTGCGTAGATATTTTCATGTTAGAAAATATTATGATCTATATTGTAAGGAAATACTTGATTGTGTTGTAATGCATCTCGATTCAGAGAAGAGGCACCTGTTCTCTGAATTTCAAAAATCGAATGTTAGGCGTTCGTGTTGTTTTGAATATTCCCATGAGATAATATTTGACAATTTCTCTTTCAAATATTGAATGCTTTTCGAACGTCATTTTATTCAAGATAATTTTCTTAAAAATTATATTGCAGAAATACCTGCCTTCTGGTGACGGCTTAGATTTTTAGTAAATAGATGTAAGTGTAAATATTAGTTGTAATTATTTTTTGCTGTTAAATAATTAAAAGTTCAATAAAGTGTTAAATAATTGCAGAAATTAAAATGTTTCATAATGACAAATACGGACTGACGAATTAAGATGATTTAGGCAAGAGACACAACGGGTGGCCAGTTATCAGCCAATAGCGCGATAAATAACGCGTACATCTGTCAACATGACGTCACGAACTGTGATTTGAATGGACATATCAAAATTTCGATTTAAGTAAATTTACATCAGATTATCAGAAAATCTACAATGGCTTATCTCACTCCTGAAATGAGTAAAGCGTTAATTAGCGTCTTGGTGATTAATGTTTTACAAATACAATAATCACCATCGTGCTTTTGGAAATGTAATATGTGACAAGACGACGAAGAAGAGATACGACGTGAGACGGCAAATTATCTATATCGATTTTAGAAGAAATATAACATACATTATCGTTTGAAACTGGAACGTGCGACATAGCAGAAAAGCAAACGAATGCATCTTCAGGAGGCAAACATTGTGACAGCTATAAATAAGGCCACCTCAGAAGACTCAATGGAAAGTCTTACCTAAAGGAAATAAGGTTCAAAATAACTTAGAAAGTTACCAAAGATTATCAGCAGCAACAATCAACCAACACATAGATTCGTAGACAAACAAGCGAGATTCCGATTGACAGGTTTTAGAAGGATTAAGTAGGTATTTTGTGATTATCTGTTAAAGATTACTTGTGTAAACAAAAATGTTCCCACACTAGATTTAATTTTTGATGATTGAACGAATGATGATTCATTCGTTCCTCCAGATGACCCTGGAGCTCTGTAATTCTTCAAAATTGGCAATTGCGTTTTTCGTTTCCGTTTCTGGTCACACGTTGAAAACAAAATAATCTGCTGAATACGAAGTTTGTAATATATAATAATGTTGGACAATCCACACAGCATCATCTAGCCCCAAGCTAAGTAGAGCTTGTGTTATCGATACTAGATGACTGATAATATTTAATACAATATATTTCATAGATGGATTTCAAAGAACAGATCATTGAAATGGCTTTCAAACGAAAATGAAACCTTGGACCGCCATGTACTCCTCTATTTACTGTTAGGACATAAGTAAAGTACTGCTAACCAATCGATTGTCAGATTCAATGCCAATCAATATTGTTTTAGCATCAATACAAACATAGCCTTTCTTGAGTTGTTGGGTGTATAATTTTTTTTCTGTGATTATTAGATTTATATCAGATTTATACAGAGCCATTCCCGGCAAACGGGATGGAAGCAACATGTAAGAAGTTGAAGGAGAGAAAAATCATTGTAAGGCAAAGCTGTGAAAAATTTGAAAAATTTTATGTAAAACATGGGTGTAATGTATCTAGTAGAATGCTATACCTATATATATAAATATATACCTACGGAAAACGCGCTATAATAAAGCTACTTTGTATTATTTGAAACTTTCTTTACTGATTTACATAATAATTGCTTGTTTCCTATCAAGGAATCGCAGCCAATATGGCTGCTAAAATCATAGGTAAGTACAATAATCAATAAGTAGCGTTGCGTCATAGTGTAGGTAGGTATTTGAAGTTAGGTACTTTATTTATCATAGAAATTATCATGAAATTAACGATATGACGATTGTTCTATCAGTAATTATAGTACTCAGTGAAAACTGAGTTCTACTTACTTAAAATATCCTGTTTTCCATTTCTCTACCGAATGCTATCGAAGAGGTAAACAAAAGGAAGTCCGTTTTCCTCAAAGATAACAATAAAGTGGCGTGACGGTAGAATACAGAGAAACGATTTTGATAAAACATCGTCATTTCTAGTAGCGGATAATCTCAATGAGGCAATAGCGAATTTCGGCGATTGTGTCAAGTTTAGTCATTGTTTTATCAAAATTACAGCATCATTTTTGGAAATTGACTAATACTTAAGCCTGTTTTTTGAGATATTATACTTTGATACCAGTACAAAGCCAAAATTAATTTTATGTGCCCTATCTAAACCTGCATTTAAAATTTACATTTTCAAGTTGCACGCGTAACTTGATAAAATGCTGGACGCAGTGGACGTCGTCATGACGTCAGTTTAATGTGAAACTTGAACAAATGCGCTGGTGTTGCTGATGGCAGTTGATACTTTTAAGTTTACGTTTTCAACTTGTGTACGATCTGCAGAAATTTGTTCCGTTGGTCTGGGTGTTTTCTATGTATAATAAAAAATATCTATCTATGTAATGTATAATATTACGTATATCAGTTATCTAGTACCCATAACACAAGCTCTGCTTACCTTGGGGCTAGATAATGCTGTGTGAATTGTCCAGCATTATTATTATTATTATTAACTGTGTGGCGTAACAACATTGCGTCTACTACTATTTCGTAACTGAGAAAAGATTTAAACTCTAAACTAAATTTTCAATTTTATTTTGTTATTTTATGAACTAAAAGTACCATTCTCCGACTGTTTTTTAAACAAACGCAATAAAACACTTTTAAATTTTATGACATTCAGATTAAAATAAGCGCTTACCTACCATTATTGTTTTTTCATTTACTTTATTAGTGTAGATTTGACTGACCTTTATTAGAGAATAAAATAATTACAACTAATATTTTCACTTATATCTATTTTCTACAAAATCTAAGCCGTCACCAAAATGCAGAGTGCCCAGAATGCTGGCAGCATTGCCACGTTGAATAGCATATACTTTTAAGTTTAATGGGTGTAGAAACTATCTTTATTCAGAAAGAAAATAACTATCAAATAACAAATTTAAATTAAAACTAGTATTTACAATAGAAACAATTAAGCTATCTGCAAACTGTTGCAAACAATCTACAGGTAGCTCAACTTATCCATATCAATACCAGTTGGAAGCGTGCCTAAGACACTGGCTGCATTGCCCCGCTGTATAGCAATGCTGATGCGCTGTGCCAGTATGTGTAGAAATAATTTTGTAGATTCTAGTAACTGTCAAGTTTATAGAGGAAGAACTCTATTACACGAAAGTGATAGCAATTATTATTTACCAACATTTGCATGTTTGTATGCTACCGATTGGTCCCTGGGAACCTGAACGTAGTTATACATCCAGCCAGTAGAGACATCGTAACATTGAATGCCTAAAGTGCAAGCTTGCACAACTGGGTGGGCTCTACTGCGAATGTTTATCACCTCGCCTTCGCCCACGCGCGTCTGCGACGCGTCGATAGTACTTAGGACCTAAGTTTGTTTTAATTAAATTGTCATTCGTATTGAGATTAAACACGCTCATTGACGTCTCATTGTAAAAGTGATTTTTATTGTCAATCTCCAATAGATTTCATTTAAAGTTAGTTTTTAAAAACATCTACAACGTTCCCGAATCCTTTACTGGCGCAGCCGGGGCAGATTTTCCGAGTTTTCCACGCGAATTTCCGCGAGTTTTCGTGAATTTTCCGACGGATCGGATCTGTTCGAACCAAATAAATTTGTGAAGATCCTGGGAGGCGAACAAGCATGTTGGTGACTGGCTGGTGAGTAGAATTTTCGCCATCCTTTCATACCCTTAGTGCTTTGTATTTTGTTATTCTTGGAATCGAACTTCTTCCATTATAACGTTTTCTGGTTCCTATTGTAGGGATTTTAGAATAAGTAGAGTTAAGTGAACTGTTCTTTAAAATTTAGTATATAAATCGTTAAATAGAAATAAAAGTAAAATATAATAAAATAAAAATGACCACGTTACGGCCGATTCCAAAGGAACTATTGTGTATAATACCATTTTTTAATGGTAATAAAAGGCATTTAAATCTTTTTCTAAAAAAATGTGATTATGTTGTTGATAAATATCGTGGCGAAAATGAGCAAAACATTTATGTTTTGCATTCGATAACGAGTAGGTTAACTGATGAAGCCGCTGCTTTAGCAAGTGAGCGAAATGATGTTGATACTTATGAAAAACTGAAAACACTATTGGTACAGCATTTTGGTGATCCTAGAAGTGAAGAATGCTTAGCGATAGAGTTAGAGACTTTAAAGATGAAACAAGGGGAAAGCTATCAGGAGTTTTGCAATCGTATTCAGACAGTTAGGTCGATACTTATCTCTAAAGTGAATCAGACAAACAATCTTAGCATGGCAACTAGAACCGAAATCTATAATAACATGGCGCTGAACGTTTTCTTGTACAACCTGCCTGAAAATGTATTAAGACCAGTTAGAATGAAAAACCCACATAATCTAGAAAAAGCATTAGAATATGTGTTGGAGGAAGTGAACTTCTACGAGCAGTATACGCTCAGAAGTAAAATGCTTAAGCTTCAGCTTGCACCTGCAGCAACACCTGCAGTAACACCTACACTTAATAAGTTCAATCCTCCCACGCAGAACATGCCCTTTCAGCCGAATGGTTTTAGACCAACACTCGCCCCTATGGCACCCCCTCGTTTTAACTTTGGGATTCCAGGAAACATGCAGTACAGGCAGCCCGCTGCCCCTCAGTTTGCCCCTCAGGCTCCTATGGGTTTTAGACCTCAGTTGATGCAACCACAACAATTTGGATTGCAATCTCAGAATTTTAGACCGCAACAATTTGGCTACCGGCCTCAAATTAATCAAGGCCAATTCGGTTATCGGCCTCAATTCCAACAAAATCAGTTTGGCTATCGGCCTCAGTTGAATCAGTTCGGTTACAAGCCTCCCAATGCAAAACTTGGAGATACGGATGTTTCTATGAGGACTGCACCTCCTCAAAAACCACAGATGCCGGCAACGACTCAACAACCTCAAGGGTTTCGCCTAAATGAATTAGAATTAGGCTATGGTTACGGATATGACTGGTATGGACATGAAAATGAAAATTTTGGAATCAATGACGGGTATTATAGTGACTTTGATTTCGTAAACTATTCTGAACCGCAAATAGATATGAATTTTTGGAATGAACAGCAGGTCGACTCTACCCAGTTGGGAGATACCCATACAGAGGAGAAGGCTGAAAATTTTTCAGTAGCAGCCTCGAAAGAGGATGTGAAGTGATAAAAATAAATTGCGATACTAAAATAAATCTTCCATACATATACTTACCCGAAATTGATGCTAAATTTATGATTGACACTGGTAGTACACGCTCCTTTATCAGTCCAGCGAAAGCATACCAATTCTTTGGTAACTCTATTAGGGGTGAATTATTCACAGTTATAAGCACGCACGCATCTAGCAACCACAACGAGGTTATCGAAATCCCCCTAATGCCTTCGTTTAATAGCTGTGACTATCATAAATTTTATGTGTATGATGTAGACCCTAAGTATGAGGGACTAATAGGAAACGACTTATTAATGCAACTGGAAGCTGTCATTGACTTAAAACATAACAGTTTTAGAACTAGAACAGTAGAGTTGCCTATAATGAGGTGTATGGGAAATCATGTCATCGAATTGAACCCGCGGTCTGAGCAACGCGTAAAAATGCCCACAAATTTGTATTCAGGCACAGCGATATTAAATTTTAAACAATTTTGTAACGGCATAAGAATGCCAGATGCAATAGTCAAATGCGAAAACGGATATGCTACCACCATTATCCAAAACGCAACTGACAAGTTGAGAAAACTAGTGATAACAGGTCCATTTGAGGTTGAAGAATTTCCCAATGATAACTGTGTAGGTGTAAATTGCCTTAATGACGTTGAAATGAAAGACATGGAAGTAGAAAAGATATTGGATGAAAATTTAACAAGACTTAGGCTAGACCACATGAACAAAGAGGAAAAAAATTGTATATCTGAATTATGTAGAGACTATAAAGATATTTTTTACAGTGATAAGCTTCCACTAACCTTTACAAATCAAGTAAAACACTGTATTCGTACGAAAAACGAAGATCCAATTTATGTTAGACCTTATAGACAACCCCCTATTCAAACACAAGAAATTAAGTCACAGGTAGAGAAGCTTTTACAAAACAACGTGATTCAGGAATCGCATTCGCCATGGAACGCGCCTGTTCACTTAGTACCGAAAAAAATGGACGCTTCGGGTGAACAAAAATTTCGTATGGTCATTGACTACAGACGTTTAAACGAAATAACGACGGATGATAAGTACCCTTTGCCTAATATTACCGACTTGTTTGATAAGCTAGGCAAAGCTAAGTACTTTAGTACTCTTGATCTAGCGAATGGTTACCATCAGATAGAGATCAATGAAGACGACAGGCAGAAGACAGCCTTCAGCACGGAAGCGGGACACTATGAATTTTTAAGAATGCCATTTGGCTTAAAAACTGCTCCCGCGACCTTTCAGAGAGCCATGGATAACATACTTAGGGGTTTGCAAGGATTACATTGCCTTGTATATATGGACGATATCATTATTTACAGTACTAGTATGCAGGAACACATCAGAGACTTAAAATCTATCTTTGACAGACTAAGACAAGCAAACCTAAAGGTTCAGCTAGACAAGTCTGAGTTTTTGAGAAAAGAGGTACTATATTTAGGACACACAATCACAGATCACGGCCTTAAGCCAAACGATGATAAAATAAAAGCAATATTAGACTATCCGCTTCCAAAAACTGTGACAGAAATCAAGAGTTTTCTTGGTTTAATTGGTTATTATAGACGATTCATTAAAGATTTTGCAAAAATTACAAAACCATTGACAAATTGTCTCAAAAAACAGAATAGTATCGTTATAGATCAGAAATATTTGGACGCTTTCCACCAATGCAAGGAACTTCTTACGCATGCGCCCTTACTACAGTATCCAGATCCATCAAAACCTTACATACTTACGACTGACGCATCCGCCGTAGCTCTGGGTGCAGTACTGTCACAAGGAACTGTAGGAACTGATCTACCTGTCGCATATGCAAGTAGGACATTGAGCATGACTGAAATGCGTTACAGCACGATAGAACGCGAGCTATTGGCTGTTATTTGGGCCATTAAACATTTTAGACCATACCTATATGGCAATAAATTCACAATATATACCGATCATCGACCCCTGGCTTGGCTAGATTCTATCAAAGAACCGAATAGTAAATTGACACGCTGGCGACTACGCTTATTGGAATATGACTTTACAACTAAGTATAAAGACGGTAAACAAAACACGAATGCTGATGCACTGTCACGTATTAAAGTAAATGCGTTAGATGGGTTAGATATGTTTGATGATGCATCTTCGGATGAATCTATGAAGGTCCAATTAGATGAAAAAGAACAAAAATTACAAAAACATCTTCACGAAATAACGAACAAAATTGTAGATTTGGCAAAACAAGACAGTGATCAGGAAAAACATATGGAGACAATCGTCTTGTCAGACGCATCTGACACAGAAGAAGCTCGTAATATTGACAAATTAGAACCTCAAATTCTACTTCCGCCGCTTTCACATAGTTCAGAAGGAACAATCCATTCAGCGGCAGATCTAGAGTCTGATGGAATTCCTATTTTAAAAGAAGCAGTAGATACCAAACCTAACCAAATACTTATTTTCACATGGCCTAGAAAAGAAATAAATGTAAAAGTTATAAAAAGAGAACATCAAAAGGTTATAGAAGCATTTTTGCCATTGAATAGTGAGGAATTGATAAAGCAATTCCTTAAAGAATACATCAAACCAAAAACAAAATATTTTATTTATTTTGAGGATGAACAACACAGGAAAGAATTTAACGCCGTGATTATTAGGTTATTCAAAAAGGGTACGGTAGAGTTTTATGAATGCACGGAAAGGGTTATAGTAGTAGAGGATGAGAATGAGCAGAAAGCTATAGTATTGCAACATCATGAAGGAAAAACTTGTCATCGTGGCATAAAGGAAACCGTTATGAGAATAAAAAGAAATTATTATTGGAATAGAATACAAGAAATCACAGCAGCAGTAATAAATAGCTGTGACGCATGTAAAAAAATGAAATATGACAGGAAACCCATTAAGCCAACTATAGAGTTGACTCAAACTCAGTCATCTCCATTTCAGGAAATCTTTATAGATATATTTTCTATTGAAAATAGATCTTACCTGACCTTAGTTGATGCTTTTAGTAAATTAGGCCAGGCTATTGAGATCGAAAATAAATCAACACCGGAAGTAGTACGTGCCCTGATTAAATACTTTTCAATGTATGGGGTCCCGACTAAGATCAGTAGTGACCCAGGATCCGAGTTCAACAATAATTTGATGAAAGAATTAGCTGAAATGTACAAAATTGATTTACATATTTGCACTCCAAACAATCCCAATTCGACAAGTATCGTTGAGCGTTTTCACTCTACAATAATAGAGATTTACAGATTAGCGAAATACGAACAGAAATGTACTGATGCAGCTTCTATAATGACGTATGCAATTATGGCCTATAATAATACAATACATTCAGCTACGGATTTAACACCTTTTGAAATAGTTTTTGGGCACACAGATTCCAGTAAATTATTTGACGGAGAGTTTGAAAAATCGTACATGCAGCAATTGCTTAAGGATCATGCAAAACGAACTAAATATCTATATCAATACATTTCGGACAAATTGGTAGAGCGAAAAGAGAAAATTAGGGAAAAAAGATTAGGAGAGCAGGTTGAATTAGAGCCAGGGGATGTCGTATATACAAAAGATATAAATACAAGAAAAAGCAAGGACAAAGCGAGATATAAGAAGGCAATTGTAAAATCGAGAATAGAACGAAATGTATTGTCAGTGGAAAATGATCAGAAACATTCAAGGGTCCCTATTAAAAATGTGAAACGCCCTTCACAGGTGGTGTTTGGTCGTACTGACCCTACTTCCCCAAAGCCGGGCCCTTCATCTACAAAAGATTGAAAACAATCCGGGTATATTACCTGTGAAAGAAGGACAAGCGTTCAGGCAAACAGATAAGTGGTTAATAGTTAAAACCTTAGATTTAAGTGGCATAGGTAATAATTTGGAGTTTCACATATTGAAATACAATGAGTTTATTAGATTAGTTGATAGTCATAAAGCTTTTACCCATGAATTTTTGGGCATAAAAACACAAGTAGAGTACGTACGGAATACAACTGTCGTGAAATTTCGCCAGTTAGTCCCATCGCATAGGTATAAGAGAGGGTTAGTTAATCCCCTTGGGTCATTTATTAAGGCTGTTTCGGGTAATTTAGACAATGAAGATGCTATTCGATACGATTCACTAATTTCACGAATTAGTTCAAAGGAAATTGCTACTGAGAAAAGAATAACGATGATCACCAGGATGTTGAACAATTTTGAAAACAGTACAGAAACTTTACAAGAAAACATAATTATATTGGATAAACGATTTAAGGTTATTGAAGAATTAATTAAACTGCAAAATTTCAAAGAAAACATCTGCCTCTATCTGACTTACGTTTCAAGTATGTTCGATATGTTTATAAGTACATTTAGGACCATGTATGTAGAGTTAAACGAGATAGAGACAGCGCTGGCATTCAGTAAAGTGTCTGTACTACATCAATCAATTGTAAATTCCACAGAGCTCTTGTCATTATTAAAAGAAATTGAAAATGTACACCATTTGGTTTATAAGGTGACTGAAAGCAATTTGTTAAAATTAGAAAGGGTTATTGAAGTAAAAGCTTATGTAAAACTAAACCAGATAACGTTCATATTGGAAGTTCCATTAATTGATGAAAATTCTTATGATTATTTTAAGATCTACTCATTGCCTATTTTCCAAAGTTCCTTGAATAAAACTGTAGTTGTTTTTCCTGAATTCCCATACCTTTTGGCGAAAAATTCGAAATACCTGCCGGTCTCAAAGTCATGCGAGAAAATTGCTGAAAACAACAAATTCCTCTGTCGCGACATGATGCAGTTTCCAATACTCACCTGTGCAGAGCAACTCCTAGAGTTTCAGCCAGACCCTACCTTGTGTGTACCATATGCTGTTGACATCGAGGATATCAAAGTTCAGAGGATTGGTGTACATACTTGGATTGTATTTACAAAGAAACCAACAGTTTTGGCGGAAAAATGTCATCATGAGAATAGTAGAGAATCTCTACATGGTACTTTCATCTTAACAACTTCAGAAGACTGTGAAGTATATTTGGGCAAGCTGAAATTGGGATATCTTAAGACGATTGCAGGAAACCTTCAGTATAAAATAACACCGATTGTTACTTTTCCTAAATTGAAATCTACAAACATTACTTCAATGACGACCGTTAATATCAAGAACATCGATTTGGAGGAAGTTAAATATTTTTCACGTATCTTAAAGCTAAAGGAAAGTGAGATTAGTGAAAGTGAAAGTGAAATCAGCGTGGTGAACACCCAAAGCATTAGTTTAGGAACTGTTTTATTGTACTTAATTTTAATCTTTATTGTAATTTTTCTTATACTTTATCGTTATGTTTTGAAGCGAAATGATCGGATCAAAGCATCGGCAAGACCCGATAATTTCGCACTTGAGGAGGGAGGAGTTATACATCCAGCCAGTAGAGACATCGTAACATTGAATGCCTAAAGTGCAAGCTTGCACAACTGGGTGGGCTCTACTGCGAATGTTTATCACCTCGCCTTCGCCCACGCGCGTCTGCGACGCGTCGATAGTACTTAGGACCTAAGTTTGTTTTAATTAAATTGTCATTCGTATTGAGATTAAACACGCTCATTGACGTCTCATTGTAAAAGTGATTTTTATTGTCAATCTCCAATAGATTTCATTTAAAGTTAGTTTTTAAAAACATCTACAACGTTCCCGAATCCTTTACTACGTCCTGGGTTCGTATCAGTCAAGTGGAATGACCCGGGCAAAATATTACACAATCTCAGGAGAGCACAGTCCATCGAAGATATCTAGGACACTGGTTGTAACCTCGTATATAATTATTATTGAATATTACTGCAATGCGTATCCCGCAACCTGGTTGCGGATTCGATTCCCGCCCTGGGACAAATATTTGTACGATCTGCAGGTATTTGTTCCGGGTGTTCTGGTCGTTTTCTATATATGAGAAAAAATGTCTATGAGTACAATGTAATGTATTGTATTATGTATATCAGTTATCTAGTACCATATCACAAGCTCCACTTAGCTTGGGGCTAGATAATGCTGTGTTAATTGTCCAGCATTATTATTATTATTATTCATCATCATCATCATCATCAGCCTACATAATCAGTCCACTGCTGGACATAGGCCTCCCCTAATGAGCGCCATAGCGCCCTGTCTTCAGCTTGCCGCATCCAGCATCTGCCAGCAGCTTTCGCAAATCGTCATCCCAAATGGTCGGAGGGCGTCCTACACTACGTTTGCCGAGTCGCGGTCTCCACTCAAGAACACGTTTACCCCAGCGGTTGTCGGTTCTTCTCGAGATATGGCCAGCCCACTGCCACTTCAGCTTGCTAATCCTTTGAGCTATGTCGATAACCTTAGTTCTCTGTCGGATGTATTCGTTGCGAATCCTATCCTTCAGAGAAACTCCGAACATAGCTCTCTCCATAGCTCGCTGGGTGACTTTAAACTGGTGGCTTAATTATTAATATAATATTCTATTGTATTACATGCCACTTCTGTAAAACTTACATTTAATATTAAAACAAATCTCATTTCATAATGAAGTCGTTGCCAGCAGCTAAAATATTTTACTAATGAAGGAAACAGTTAAAAAATGTTTTCTGTTGCAACTGAATAAAAGTAAGTATTATTTTATAATAGTATTGTTATTTTTTGTGTATTCAAATAAAGTAACTAGAGAACTAAGATTTACGAAGTAACTTTTTTAATTTAATTTATGTAGTGATTGCACCAATCAATAGTAATGACTAGGTAATCAAAATTAAATTTAAATTTGAAATTTGTTGTTTTGTTTTATGTATTCAAATGAGTATGTTTTATCTATGGATCAGATGTGGATCTGAAATTAATGATATTTACTTTATATTTTTATTTTTAAATATCTTACAAAATATTAAATCAAATATTATTAAATAATCGGTTTAGATAATCTTTATTTAAATTAAGATAAAGTTTTGTAAAAATATTATTTTTTATAATACAATTTCTATCATAATAATGACATAGGTACAACTTTTATTTTATTTAGGAATTATATTAATTAATATGGACGCATTATGACGACCTCTGTGGCGCGGTGGGCGAAGGTCTGCCGGCGACGCAGGAGGTTGCGGGTTCGATTTCCGCCTCGGGACAAATGTGTGTACGATCTGCAGACATTTGTTCAGGGTGTTCTGGTCGTTTTCTACATATAATAAAAAATATCTATCTATGTATTGTATTAGGTATATTATGTATATCAGTTATCTAGTACCCATAACACAAGCTTTGCTTAGCTTGGGACTAGATAATGCTGTGTGAATTGTCTAGCATTATTTATTTATTTTCGAAAACAGTCATAACAGATTAGTATTTTTCTTTACAAACGTGATTATCAGACTATACATGCTGTCCTTTTTAGTCTGTGAGGATTCTCCTGTTATCGTTCATGGGAATTTAAGTGTAAAGTAGTAAGTAGAAATCGATTATAGTCCTAGATGGTTTTAGTTATTTATGTTAAGGTACTTGAAAATACAGTAACCTTTTGGGTTTTTTAGAAAAAAACCAATAACACTTACGTTTGAAAAAGGTTAAGGGTGGTTGATGTTGACGGAGATCTGACTAAAAGTAGTGAGCAAAAACGATTGTAAAATAAAATTGGTTGATCAAAAATTTTAACTTTAATAGTGTAAACGACAATTCATTTTACTAGGTCTTTATTCAGAAAGAAAATAACAATCAAATAACAAATTTAAATTAAAACTAGTATTTACAATAGAAACAATTAAGCTATCTGCAAACTGTTGCAAACAATCTACAGGTAGCTCAACTGATCCATATCAATACCAGTTGGAAGCGTGCCTTAGACACTGGCTGCATTGCCCCGCTGTATAGCAATGCTGATGCGCTGTGCCAGATACTCACCAGCTCTCGGGTCACGCGTCGCTTCGACCAGACGCTCAGATAATTTTTTGAAAACCCGGAGAGCCTCGATTTACTAGTTTTACTAGGCTTCAAACACAAACCTTCATGCAAAGCTACAGAAAAGTAAATAGATAAATAAATAATGTCCCAAGAGTGTTCGATTTCGGCAGGATTCGAAACCGCGGCTTCAAAAAAAATTCCTCGCAGCAATTTTTGGGACGTTATTAAATTATCTATTAAATTTTTTACCATTCGAACCCGCGCCTCAGGATGAGGCAGTGAGGAATCCTGCCAAAATCGTTCTTTTTGGTATAATTTAAAGAGTAACACAAAGCTTAGTTAGTACATAGATAGTATATTATGTAAGTACCAATTAATTGCAAAATTTTGACATGTGCAAAGCCGAAAACAAATTAAATAATTTTATATCCTCACTTCTACCGTTTTCTCACGTAATATCTGGATTATAATTTCATTATCATTCATTACAAATATTTGCCTCGTAAAATTTACGTTTCAGCTTATCTTCGTGTAATTTTGATAATTTTAAGTGTCATTGTGGGAAATATCTTGGTATTTCTAATAACTTAATAGTGGAAGGATGAAGATAAAAGCAGGGGCAGGCCTGCGTCCAGCAGTGGACCATAATAGACTGTTAAGGTGAAGTGAGGAGGGAAGATGAAATTTGCAGTAAGTGAAACAATAATAATCTGACCGGGATTATTACTGCAATGATCTGTAAAAGAGAATTACTGACATATTTTTTGTAGTACATATTATTTTTAGAAATAAGTACTTACCTATGCTGAATATCAAAATCAAATTTCAGATAAAAGATTAGAGAGATACAGAAATTACTGAACAAGTTAAGGTAATTTTTAACCGACGAAACGAAATACAAATGCGGTTTTATGTTCGTCTGTACGTACTTTTTTTGGATGTTCAATTTCGTCGTCAATAATGGACCGATTTTGAAAACTCTTGCTATTGGATGTAGAATAATCGATAGGTGATCTATAAATATTATTAATAACAATATAACAATAACTATTTGTCCCAAGAAACTTAAAAGAAGCTGTGGCCAATACTAAGAAATTTAAAGTAAGGTCTCAGTTTGTTCAAAAAATCGAATAACGAGACATCGATTATAATGGTTTTTAAATGAAATAGTGGCCTAGTCAAGGCAACGATAGAATCGCTTTACCATAAAGGGTCATCACGTAACTGCACCATTATTAGAAAATCATTAGAAAAAATTATTGAATCTAGGTATATCAACGTGTGTTTGATTGTTTGTTTGTCATTCCTGTACACCCTTACTAAGCAACCATGCTACTTGATTTTTGGCATAGAGTTGGTTGAAAGGATGGAGAGTAATCTAGGCTTTTTATCCCATAAATCACTTCTTCTTTAATCAGTTCCCATGGGATAGAAATAACCTTAAACAACGCGTTCGAAGCCGTGGGCAGCAGCTAGTCTTCAATAATTACATGAAAACTTGACAATACCACTAACAATACTCATTAACGATCCGTACAAAATCACAACAAATCAAGTTTCCGAGTAGGCCTACACGAAATTTCAAAATAAACTATTTACAGTACAAAAAACGGTCGATAATTTTTAATGGTTTTCTGTAGTAAACAAAAGCTTAGACAATAGGTTTTGTGCCATACCTTTGTTTACATTGTTCGCGTTAATGTTAATGGTGTTTATGGCACAAATAGTGATTTCGTGAATTTAACGCGTGTTACGTTTAAGCGACGGACTTTACCGCCTTGCACCCCACTGAGAGTACGGTTCTTGTGTGATATCCTGTTATAATAGGCTAAACATTGCTTTTCGAGCCTTTGCAAGTCTGTATATATAAATCTATAACTATTTATAAAGTCTGTACCTATAGTTAAATTTCATCGAAGGTTGTGATTACAGAGATCTAGTTGTTGCTTTTAGATTATTCTGTTGAGCTGTTACTATTTTCTCAAGTCCAGTCTTTAGTTACTGATACTACACTGGTTTTTTGAGTTGAACCTGTTTAGATCTAGGTGTGCGATATATATTACAAGTTGCCCCTGTGTTAAATAACATAACAGAAGCAACAATAAATAAAAACTAATTGTATATTTATAGGTCTTCTAGATCTAGATTCAATGTCGATTGTTTGATTTTGTTTTGCTCTTACCTTGCCCAAAGCGAAATTTACAAATCTTCTTTCTATTCTAAATATAATAAAAAACTACATGTTATCGAGGACCCTTATCAAAAGATTCGCTTAGCTTTGGGTTAGTTATTGGTGTGTTAATCGTCCAGCATTATTTATTTGTATTTCATCCAGAGGAACGAATAAAGATATTATAGACAGAACAGAATAATGTATTTTTTTTTTTTTTTTTTTGTGGTATTTGTTTAAATGATTTGGATATGTCGAAACCTAAGAAAAAGTATTATTTGCCACGATCTTAAGCCATAGGTAATGTGACAATTAAAGTTTCAGTAAGTCAAGTTTCTTTTGGTAGACTATTGCATAATGCCCAATAAACAATAAACTCATCTTTGAACGAGAAAAAACTAAGCAAGGTCCCTTTACTGCTCTAACCTTCTGAAATTATTGTCCCAAGTTATTATACTAAAGAATTCTAATATTTTGCATTATTTATTCATCTTTTATTTCATAAATTGTTTTATTGCTACGGCGTGCTCCGTCCACGCGCCATAGCGTACAACCAACCCTCAGTATTTCAACCTTCCTTTTTTTTAATTTCAAAGAAAAATAAGCTTTGATTCCAACCGAAAAAGGACCGAATTTCTGTCAACAAACGGGACAGAGGTGGTCAAAGTATTGATGAAGAATGTACTAACGGAGACAAAGTTTCGAGAACAATAATGAATAATGTCCTTGAATGTTTCGTCATTACTGTTAGTCAATTGGAACTGTTGCCAGAAAAAACCGGAGTTTTGTAAGTAACGGATAAAACGCGTGCTAAATTGACAGAACTTTGACAACAAATGAATGCTACGTATCTTTCATGCTAGTTATTTTGTTGTCTATAGAAGTTACCAATACAAAAGATATAATTACCAATATGAATTTTGGAAATGTCAAAATATTGTATTGTATGGTATAGATTTAATTAGAAACACATAACATTTTCAAATGTAATTTCTTGTTGATGTTTGAAGATGTATCTCCGGCAACATTGAAAATATGTTCTGTTTATGAGTAGATCTCAAAAGAACGGCTGCTTCTGTCACTATAAAACATTTTATAGTTTACACAAATTTTGATATCTACCGAAAACTCGCGCCTAAATAAATTTAATTCTATAAAATTGTGCATAGAGATTAATTTTGTTAAGCTCGGACTTCTTTAGAGGTTTCAATATTCGTGCCGGTTTCGAAACATTCGTCATCTGTCATATCATTTGGACAAAACATATCATAAAACACCTAGAAAAGGGATTTTATGAAGGAAACGTTCTGCGAATTCATGAACTAAAACGCCGTTAATGTAGGAGACGTTGTAAATGTCAATCACGTGAGCTGGCCTTATTTTTTGCGTCATCAAATCGATCAACAACTGTCGCCTAAAAGTCATTATTATAAAAGATATAAAGCTGGTTTTGGCGTGACTTGAATGCATTTCATTATTGAAAAGGGTAGCACTTTAAAGGGGTTCAAAAGTAGAGGTAATAAACGATTTTCTTGATTTCCTATAGCATCACCGGGAACGAATTGTTTATTTGGTTATAAATCTCAAATCTAAATGGAGTTTTTTTGGTTTTAAACCTCAAAGGTGTGGCTGTAAAAACGGTAGGACGCATTTTGAGGCAGTAAAGTAGTAAGCAGTAAAGCTAGCATTAGGTTTACCTTATATAAAATCTACTTATATTTTGCTTATTGTTATGGACGTATGCTTGTACTAGTTTTTTTAACATGTTAGGCAAGGCTTTTACCTTAAAAATGACATATGGTGGCTGATAATCTACACTAAATTTTCATTTCAAATTACATAGATCACTGTCATACAAGCGACACTTTTAGCTGAAAACACAGGTTTCCGGAGCATACTTTAAATTCCTTAGTATGTACTCATTGTTAGACAAATCTAATTTCTAGGGAATGTTTTTTTATGGAATCATCTCAGTGCATCATTTTCCATGCAAGAAACATTAATAAAAATCTTCCTAAAAATCTATTATTAGTAGGTAATTGACGGAAAAATGGCATTCATTAAAATATACACATAGCCAAAAATACCAACTCCTCTATTGTTTTTCGGCGGTTAAAATATAATTATCACTAATAATGACCACATTGGCTAAGATCTAAAATGATACGAAAAATCCTCTCAGCCAGGGAACATCTCGTTTTACATACACAAGTGCCATATCGTAAAATCCACTTGAAGTAGCACCACATTTTAATCATTACACACTGAACACTACTTCCCAATCTGAAACATATGCCGAGGACATCTTAACATCATCAGGCTTATCTAACTCACTTATAGAGTTGATAAAAACTACACTCAACATTTTTGGAGTAAGATAGGGGTGTAAGGCTGGTAAGTAGGGGTTGGGTGTGAGAAAGTGATGGTAGAAAATGTAGAAATAATCTAAAGTTATTTTTTTTATTCGTACTCGAGTTTAACGTTTTCAAAATTGAATGTCTTTGGTTTTTATTTCCGTATTGATTTAAAATGTTATTCTTATATCTATATCTTAAATTTTTAGATAAGGGGCGGTAAGGCATTGCTTTACAAATAATTTTAAATTTACTAAGTAGTAACTTATCACACAGCGAGTGTTCGTGCAGTCAGTTCGTTGAAAAAATCGCTTGCAATGAACAACAAGACCAATGTTGATATAAAAACCTCATTGATCAAGAGTGATTTTATCACAGTAAGTATTTAGATTATTCCCATGATTAAAGTGGTAGAAACTCCGTACCTGACTTGAAACTCAGTGCCATGTCGTGCCAAAATTTATCTTTTCTCTCATTCTCTATTTGATGATGCTTTTAATTTTTTTTTGACATATTTTTTTTGTGATAATTACATCATGGCTGGATAACAATGATTATTTATTCGCCTATTCGCCTCTGGAACACTGAGTGAGCTAGCGAATATGAAAGAGTAAATAATTTTGTAATAATCATCAAAGTTAATGGCACATTGGGTAGGGTCGTAAGTGTTCCGTTTTAAAGGTAATATCTAAAAATTTTACTTCTGCTATTGGGATAAAAAGCATGCTTTTTTATCTAAACCATCTAACACTGTATATTTTTCACACATAGCTTTCGCAGAGCTTGATAACGACGCGACGTGGCGCTCTCAGTCTAAAGGTGTTTGAGTTCATTTTTAGATAATTTATTTTTAGCGTTTGGGTGATGTGTCACTTTTCAAGTGTCGTGATAAGCTAAGTGCAAAGTTACCATACAGTAATAATAGAACATGTGATAGAAATTAGTTGAAAGCATGAGTGATGGCGCTCATTAGTAGGGCCTATGTCCAGCAGTGGACTGGTATAAGCTGATGATGATGATGATGTGATGGCTCCCGACAATGATGCTATATAATGTAGTATTTTAAATGAGACATTTTATGGTTTTCAGGATTATTGCGCATTTGCTTCGAGTGACTTCTAACCATTTTCTAACAATTATCTCGAGTAGTAAGCCATAGACAATCCGTTTGTGCTCCTCGATTTATGCATAGAGTTGTACATAATGTTACAAATCTATACACCAGACTACTACTTATAAAATTGGCTCCCGATAACATCTTATTTACAGAACAATTTGCCCCCTCATCCCATTGGCCTCTGAATATCGACGAAAGATGATGAAGGTGGCATCAGCTTGATCGGCATGAAAAGACCTATTCGATAACAACCACTTGCACCAGTACAAACTTTTTGATGTTCTAGGTAAGCTAGTTTCTATAATCATATTAAAAACGGAACATGTATGTTATTTGTTTGTAACTCTAATACAAGATCGTACTCTGTATTCAATTTGTTTTTTAAGTTTTTACCTAAGTAAAAAGATGTTTATGCCTGAAAAGAGATGAATAACACACATAAATAAACCTTGAATAAACAGAAAAAACTGACAAAATCGGTGTCCAGTCAGCATGGCCTATGGTAGAATAGATCATACCATAGTGCTGGTCTTCCATGGAGACTGTGGTACGTTGTGCTGGTTCTTGAGCAAATAAATAAAATAAAGTAATGCTGAACAATTCACACAGCATTACATTATCCAGCCCATGCTAAGCGGGCTTGTGTTATGGATACTATAGATAACTGATGTACTTACATATATTAATACAATACAATACACAAATATATATTTTTATACATAGAAAACGACCGATTGAATTGGACAAAATCAATAACACCTTTATTTTTTATTTGATACTAATTATTATTAATTTATAAATCTGTTTGTAGTATTAACTTTGACTTGTATAAGTGCTTACTTTGTAAGTTTAAAGAAAAAACGTTATTGAATTATGACCAGAACACTATAAATTAATAAGAATATAATTTTTTCCTATTCTTAGAACACCCGGAACAAATATTTGCAGAACGTAAATTTTTTTTTCCCAAGGCGGGTATCGAACCCTCAACCTCCTGCGTCACAGGCGGACTTCCGCCCACTTCGCCAAAGAGGTCGTCAAATCAAGATAAAGTTGAAATTTCCAAACGTTATGGTGGTAATAGGTGTAATTTCAGATTTTAAATTGAAATGAGATCTGATTGCAAGAATCACTGCGGGGCGGCTGCTGTTGATATGGAAGCCAGATGTGAAGTGTCGTACGCCCACTGATCGTGTTACGTTGATAATGCTTTATCAGTGGTGTCACTGACTCACTGGTGAATTGATCAAAGTTATGAAGCGATATATCTACGCTTTGATCCGCTTCACTAGAACTAAGGTCAAAAGACTTTATTAAGACGATCATGATCATCAGCTTATATCAATCCACTGCTGGACATAGGCCTTCCTTAATGAGCGCCATAGCGCCCTGTCTTCAGCTTGTTGCATCTAGCATCTGCCAGCAATCTTTCGCAAATCGTCATCCCACCTGGTTACGTTTGCCGAGTCGCGGTCTCCACTCAAGAACACGTTTACCCCAGCGGTTGTCGGTTCTCCTTTGAGCTATATCGAAAACCTTAGTTCTCTGCCGGATGGAAACTCCGAGCATAGCTCTCTCCATAGCTCGCTGGGCGACTTTAAACTAGTGGACCAGCGCTACCGTGAGTGTCCACATTTCAGCTCCCATAGGTCATGACGGAGAGGACGCACTGATTGAAAACTTTCGTTTTTTTTGTAGTTTGCCAAACGCGGCCCAACCTAGTTGGATCCTCCTCTTGGCATCCATCTCGAAATTGTTTTTACCCAACTGTAGAGTCTGCCCAAGGTAAGTGTTATTAAGACTATACCCTGACCCAAACTATCGCCGCCACCTATTTTATCTTAATATTTATTATTAACAAAAAAAGAATTTATTTATTAACAAAGTTTATTTCATTTTTTTTTAATGGATATTGCGATACCTATTTTAGTTTTTTTTTAATATCTCTTTAATAGTTTTATTTCGTATAGTTTATGATAAAGCAACATCGTATCTCTGCTACTGTGTACGAAATGAACTTAGAAATTAATTTTGACGACCTCTGCGTTTCGGTGGTCGAACGTCTGCCTGCGACGCAGGAGGTGGCGGGTTCGGTGCTTAGCTTGGGGCTAGATAAATGATATGTGTGAATTTTCCAGCATTCAACTTCAACCTCAACAGTCATTAATGGTCCACCGCTGGACGCAGGCCTCCCCCGGATAATCATCTTATTAGCTTTCATCTCATAGGGGGTAATGCCTATAATCCCCACGGCGCTGGGCCTACGTGTTGGGGATCGCAGTTCGGAGCTGCTGCGCCCTCTTACGACACCCACGGGACGAGTTGGGGTGGTGCAAATTCTAAGCCGGCACCACACTGCGTAAAAAAATTATGTCATATTTATATATACCATGTTTTTCTTAGTAATTTGTTTGTTTCTAATTTCTGCGACAGGTTTATTTATTACAGAAACGCTATTCCCATAAATCCTTTTTTGTGTAATTTCACGAGCTATTTACATCATGTAGACTCAACCTGTCAGACCTTTCGGTGAAATTTGTCGGTACAATGAAGGCTACTGAATCACAAACTCGACACAGGAGTCGCATGAGTCAAATTTCAATCTGTCACATGTGGTATAGTTTTTTGACGTGCGTGTGTTCCAATTCTCCGAAGTTTTTCGACGTAACTGATAATTTGGACACATTTTTTGAAGGCTACCGTGATTCGGTTTAAGTGTTACCATGTGCCAATAAAATCGCTGAATTTTTTAGCACCGAGCAAAGATTATACATACACCCATTGCAAATCGATTATATCAATAATGGTAAAGCAAAATAGGTAGATTTAATTACAGATAGCTTTGTTCCATTTTGTAAACGTGTTCCCAAAAATGACAATATTGTTTTTAATAGTTGTTCACGCGTGTTTGCGTTTATATTGTCAGAGTGATGCCCCGCAACGCTACAGTTACGAACCTATTCTGACCAATAATGACATTGGTAACTTATTCTTTCAATGCTTATTGAAATGGTCAAAACACGAAGGCACGCTTACATTCCACTCGCCATTGTTTGACACTTCACGCTGGATTTGACACCGCAGTTTGTCAAAATTTCGGTTTCCATTTCTAAGAACAAATCTATTTGTAACATTTTGTAAGTTGTGTATAGCTCAAGGGCTCCGTTATGGATTTTTTCTTCCCTTCGCGTGTCGACAGTTAGATTTTTTGTTGGATTTTTTATGAGAACTAATAAATAATCTAAAAGTAGAGCATTTTATCAGAGCAAACTTCTAGGGTAGTCGGTAACTGTTCTTACTTTCAATAGAATATGGTTCTGTCCTAGAACAGTAGGAGGCATATTGTTTCAGACCCAATAAAGTTTCGCTTTTATAAGTCGAAATCTGGTTTGCATGAGTCATATTTTAAAACTAAGGCATTATACTGACTCTGTGTAGAAAAGTTTAAATTGTTAAGCTTAGGTGGCAACAAATTTACACCTTGATATTAGTTTTCTTTTTATTTTCAATTTTATATGTTTCAGTTTTAAATGTTAATCTAATCTGAATCCTAACATAATATGTTGGAAATGTTATCTTATTTGCCTTAATTTAAACCATTATGAATGACATTGGAAATCAAACATTGCACACGTGTAGAAATACATTTAATCATCCTTATACTAAATAATACTTTACTTTGCTTTAGTTATAAGTACCGAGTAAACTAAAAGAAGTGAGTGAACGTTATTACTCAGAAAACTTCGTATTTTTGAGTAGGTATTTCATAGGGTTAATGGTATCCTTAAATAAAGGAGGCGCTCACGGACCCTTTCACAGGACTCACCCGTCAATCTGTGTGTGCATGACTAATATAGGCTGATGAGGACTTTTAAATGTCTCTGCTGACCGTGGCCCATTTAAATCAATCTAACTCATTTATAAGTAAAGCCTTTCAGCGAAAGTAACAGTAACCTTTCTTTCTTTCCAAACGAAGCGTTGCAAATGCCTAAATGTCCACAATTTCACTTTTACATCTTAATTACCCTTTAGGTGACAAAGACAAGCCTTTCTGTGCGCACAATATGAAATTTATGACCTGTTTCGCGCTGGACGGTGGACAAGAAACATTGTTGTCCCAAATAAATGCAACTCTTTCTTGTAGCGGTCCCTTTTAACAGTTATTGAATAACAGTTTGAACAAAACAATCTTAGTTACGGTAAGGAAAGGGTAAAAATATTGTTAACGTACAGATACCCGTTGTTTGCTAAACTTTACAAAATTAAGCTCTATGTCTCTGTAACTAAATTAGTTTTTCGTGGATAGATATTTGGCATAGCGAAAATCCTTCAATTTATTTCGCAGAAATTGCACTGCTATTTTTATTTTATTGCGTGCAATAAGCAGTTTTAGCGAACGAATCCTTTGGCAATTTACCTCCTTTGTTTAAACCCGTTGACTTTTTTAAAATAGCGATATTATAAAAAAATGGCCTTTTCTATAACTGTTCTTTATTTTATTGTCTTTTATTGAGGTTTTAGCAATTTAGCAAAGAATTGCAAAAGGGTTATGTTTCTGATGTTTTTCTTAAAACTACCATTTAAATTTATAATGTGCTAATAGCCACACTTGCGAGCCAAATTGTTTAAAATATCGATGTTCAAACACAATTATTAGTGTGCTATTAGCAAAAATATACCGTTCTTTTTACAATGTTAACTTTATGCCAAAATAAATGAGCTGTCTTTGTAAGTACATATTTTGGGACCTAATCTAACCTTTTGCCTTAAACGAAACAAAAACCGAGTATAAGTGCGTCAAAGTACCTTAGGTTCTAAAAGTTCTATTTTTCTTACAGACTTATTTTTATTACAGGATACTAGCTCGTTAAATCGTTGTAATTTGAGTTTCTTGACTCGTCCCAATGGATTCGGACCAAAGAGGGACAAGTCAGGAATAACTCGATGAATACCTTTAAAATCCTTCTGTTATACATGAGCACCGAAACTTCCAGTAAATTTCAGTAAAGCGCAGCGAAAGGCTTAAATCGGTATACATTTTGAAATATGGCTCCAAATTACCCAAACTATGACTCAAACACCAAAGCACCTATACCGAAAACAAAAGAAAAAGTTCCGTACACAGAAGTTAGAAAACGGGAACGTAGCGGCTTATTCAAAGACAGAAATTGGGCTAACGGAAAGAAAGTAGCTGGTTATAAACGGTTATAAACCTATTGTAACGTGTCATGAAGCCATTGTGATGCTAGATCATAAACCCTTGTCGGAACCGTAAGCACAACGCAATAACTGTTTCAAAGGATTTGTAAACAAATAAAACTGTTACCTTATCCAGTGCAAATTTTTATTGCACTGATTCGGTGCAGAATTTCTCTTCGCTGCGATAGTACGGTTCTTTTTTTACAAAAGTTTTGCTATTATTTCTAGTAAAAAGACTTAGGTACTCTCTTTAAACTAGAATATAAAAAGCCATTGATCTCGAATTAAAATTTATGTTCACAAAACACCTTTTTCGCTGCACGTGTAAGATTATGCGTTGGTGACGTTTGTGTTAGTTTTAGGTGATAACCTTGCTGTTACCTTGTCTTTTTGTCGTTATCAGTTTTTGTTAAGTTTTCATTCATAAATGTCTTTGTTGTCATAAAATGTATCGGATTATAAATCAGAGTATGAGTATATTTATGAAACTTCTCACTCTTGTATAAGTAATTTCTTTAAGGCCCAGATATATGACGACAACCTCTGTGGCGCGGTGGGCGAAGGTCTGCCTGCGACGCAGAAGGTTGCGGGTTCGATTCCCGCCTTGGGACAAATATGTGTATGATCTGCAGACATTTGTTCAGGGTGTTCTGGTCGTTTTCTATGTATAATAAAAAATATCTATCTATGTAATGTATTGTATTATGTATATCAGTTATCTAGTACCCATAACACAAGCTCTGCTTAGCTTGGGGCTAGATAATGCTGTGTGAATTGTCCAGCATTATTCATTTATTTAAAGATGTGAATTTAGAGAATTTGGGTTACATTAAAACAAATTTTCTCCGCGATCTGAACACATAATTATAAATACTATTTAACGGGTATTTATCGTGTATATACCCGAAAATAGTATTTATAATTTTTCTTCGTCATCCATATCGAAAATACTTTGAATAAATACACAATAATCAATGTGACATATGGCAGATGCCCTTTGGCTCGAAAATAAAAAAAAACTGTTTTAAATATCAGAAACAATTGTGCAAAGTACTTACCATCTGGTTTCTTAGTTTTTACAATTTTTCTCCTAAACTATCAATCACAAGATTTTTTATTTTCATTACAGTATTAAGTAGAATAATACACACCACACCACCTTTGGCTTATTTTTGCAAAAAAATTACATAATTAGAAGATAGAGATAATCAGTAAAAACTGATTTTTGAGCTTACCTACGCCGCTCTGCTCTATCCAGCTCCTTTAAACGCGAAATCTTATGCCTATCCTATTCACAAAATGGCGTCATATACCTGCCTCTTAACAGACGAATGTGATGATTTGGTCACACACACAACTCAATCATCATGTAGGTTTCTTAGAGACAAAACATTTTGTTTCCGATTTTTAATGAACTAATCGGCTGAGCTCTAGAAATATTGCTCTACATTTTAGAGCTAGACTTTAATCTCAATATATTTCACTAGAATATTATCAAGATTGGCTCTAAATGTATTACCTAACGGGTAAAACTTGATGGACGTTTCTAAAACAGTATAATTTTGAACAGAGTTGATTTTGTTTTGGCCTTTGCCATCGTAATACGCGTAAGTATAAAAATAAATTTAGCTGATGGCAAACACAACCTACCTTACTTACCTAGTACTAGAATCTTTATTCAGAAAGAAAATAACAATCAAATAACAAATTTAAATTAAAACTAGTATTTACAATAGAAACAATTAAGCTATCCGCAAACTGTTGCACACAAACTACAGGTAGCTCAACTGATCCATATCAATACCAGTTGGAAGCGTGCCTAAGACACTGGCTGCATTGCCCCGCTGTATAGCAATGCTGATGCGCTATGCCAGATACTCACCAGCTCTCGGGTCACGCGTTGCTTCGACCAGACGCTCAGATAATTTTTTGAAAACCCTAAGTACTGAGTTTGGATAAATATTAACACCCTCAGCGCCATATGTAACTTTTAACAGTGTCTAAAGCACACATCCCTCATCATCATCCACTTGGTGAGAGTGTGCTTTCGGCGTGCTTCATGCTTTCGACACATTTTAATGCAAAAATTGTGCACTTTATATAACGCGATCATTGCTAGCGTCCCTGCGGGTCGCACCGCCGTCGCGACACGGATCTGCAGATCGCTGCCTGTGTTTTCAGCCATGAAAGTGCTAGACAATCTAGTACAGTATAAAAAAAGAATGTTAATACTAGTTTTTTTGTTTTTTTGACGACCTCAGTGGCGCAGCGGGCGAGAGTCTGCCTGCGACGCAAGAGGTTGCGGGTTCGATCCCCGCCTCGGAACAAATTTGTGTACGATCTGCAGAAATTTGTTCCGTTGGTCTGGGTGTTTTCTATGTAATTATAATAAAAAATATCTATCTATGTAATGTATAATATTACGTATATCAGTTATCTAGTACCCATAACACAAGCTCTGCTTACCTTGGGGCTAGATAATGCTGTGTGAATTGTCCAGCATTATTTATTTTTTATTTATTTTAAAATAGCGTTTTCTTTAACTTATATCTACTATATTATCTAGGTGTAACTTACTCTTGTGTCAAGGTCTACCTTAAACTTAACTAAACGTAATTAGGTTAACGGGAAGAAAGTTACCCGTTTACAAAATGTAACGTTAGATCATAAAACCCTTGTCGGTACCGTAAAGTGTAACAACTAAACAAACAATACTGTTATTTTATCCAATGTCAATTTTTATTGCACTAATTTGGTGCAAAATTTCTTTTTGCATTGTTAAAAGTAAAGGAAAGTACCGGTCACTGCTATACATCTGTTCTTTTCTGTACCATTTCATGTATTTTTTTTTTCTAGCATTTCAAATAAATATCTCATAGGTGTCCATACGATTTATATTTATGAGTTCGTTAGGTTAGCCTAGGTAGTTCACCCTGTAGTGTTGATAATTACCTTGGGGCTAGATAATGCTGTGTGAATTGTCCAGCATTATTTATTTATTTATTTAATTAATTGATTTCGTTGTGGCACGTTATGCTAATTAGTTAAATTTAAAGCTGTAACGTAAGTTTCCTACTTACTAACTTACAAATAAAAACTGTGAGCAGAAGGAGTCTCTAAGCAAATCCAGGCCCAGAAATGTATAATATGCTGACGTGGCGCATTGACCCACAGTGGATTTTGGCTTCAAAATCATTTTCCAGAAATCGCCAGTTGCCTCGGCCTCTTGTCGTTTCGACGTCAGAAAGATCTTGTAGGTCCTTCTAAAATTCGTCGCTCCAGCAGCGGTATCTCATGAGCTTGATACCGGTATCACCTTGTACCTCGGACAATCTATGCGCCTTCGGCAACTTGAACGACCACGTTAGCTCTACTAGCTGCTCGAACTGCCTTCGTTTGGACTACATGCACACAAATACACATATCGGAGTCTCGAAGATTAGTTTTACTCTGCGATGTTCGGTTCGGATACTAGATTTTCTATTTCTTGATTTTCACGAAGAACTATCTAACCAGAACTTCTATAAGCAACTAATATTTAAGTCCTACCCAGTACTTAGCGCTGGTTCAGACACAGTCTTCACATCCGCTTAGGATGCTGCTCGTGTGAATATAGGTACGAAAATTTAAGATAGGCATTTTAACAGCAACACGGTAAAATAAAATAAAACTGTAGATTCTACGCGTTTTTGGCCAACTTTCTTTACTCAAATGGCCTGCAATATTTTTGCCGTTATACAACTTTTTATAGCCATTTCTCCCAGCGAGCAAAGCAAAGCTTTTGCGCAATAGAATTTCACCAAGCGATCTTAGCAACGAGTGCAATAAACTATTTTATGCAATTTCTTCATTTTTACTTCGCAAAAACTCCAATATAGATAAAATTTTGAAAATCTACCTTTTAACTTCTGCCGCTAATGGCTCTTAGTAACGTTGCTTTACAATTCGGAAGTTTACAATGCAATGGAACAGTAGACAATTACTTTATTGTACGGAAAAAATGGCGTTTATTACCTATCCTATTGTTGGAAACTTTTGAAATTATCTTAAAGTTGCCGATGGATTCACAGACACGCTTCTTTACCTATTTTTTTTTATTTTCTTGCGTGCGCCACTTTTTGTGTTATGCAAAATGCATTGGATTCTTGAGTTTATGACTTGGGAGCATTTGCATAGGCACCTTGGCACTTGTACTTTTGAAGGTTAAATATTACGAAGAATCTGTAGCCTTCAGCTGTGTTTTATTTTGACCAAGCTTGAGTAGACTTGAGTAGACAGACAGCCATGTGGTGCCGAATTAGAATTTGCAACACTCTAACTCTTCCTGTGGGTGACGTATGAGGCGACGGGACATACATCGAGAGGGGGGGGGGCGGTCAGCCGCCTTTTGCAAAATAGATCCACCAACGAACTGTGATCCCAACTGGCATGCCTAGAGCGTGGGGATTATGGGCATTACCCTTCAAAAGATAATAAGGTCATTATCAGGGGGAGGCCTACGTCCAGCAGAGGATATTTATATGCTGTTGGTGGTACATTTATTCTGCAAGAGGCGCTGCTACCCGCCCCCTCGGTGCCTATGACCGTTAGTCACCTTTTGCGACACCCATGGGAAGAGTTTTGCTGGTGCAAATTCTACGCCAGTGGCACACGGCTTGTAATACTACTGGTAAGTAATTTCGTTTTAGTATATGCCAAAATCTGATGAGCAATATTAAATGCCCGGTAATAAACTGCCACTGGATCATTTAGCTCTATGCTAAGCAAGTCCTTATTTTCACTAAATTAATCGCTTCACAAATTCAACACAATAAAATGGTGTCGTCTGAGAAAAACATATTTTGGCGTTTTACCTTTGGTATAAAAGAAATACAGATTGATGGGCGCTTGTCAAAGTTGAAACCATTCTATCAATGTCTCCGTGCAAATATGGAGAAATTAATTGAATGTATAATAATAATAATAATATGTAATACGAACCACCCTAGATAGTGCACGGCACGCACTATTTAGGGTGCTTCGTCGCGGATTGACGGTAGTTTTTTTTTATAGTTTTTAATTTTTACTGCGTTCCACAAGCAAAAAAACTACCTAAAAAGTAATTTACTACAAATCGTTAACCATTTTCTATGAACTCACGATAACAATCTCGATTCACTGGAATTTTGGGAGCATTTGGAAAAATGTAGATTTTTAGCTGAAAATTTCGTATTTTCGCAAAAGTTCTTATAATACCAGTGATACTTATAACATTTAGTCGTTGAAACCGAAAATATCGTAGGTGCAATTGCCAAAAATGTGTTTTTGAGCAAGTTTTTATAGAGACAAAAAAATGTTTTTTTCTGTTTTTACCAAACAAATCAACAATTGAAGTATGCAAAATTATGGCAAAAGAAAATGATAGTCAGTGACAAAAAAATACCACCTGTAGTGCTTTAATTTAAAAACTGTTTAATTTAATTAGGATATCTTAGGGATTTAGGTTTAGATTTAAGCATTATTATTATCTTATTTACAAGACTTACCTACCAGCAGTTTATCATTTCCTCAATGTTTAACTACAAAAACGTCTAATGAAACCAACCCCTCGTTTCTTCAGCAACTCCGCCCCGAAACTTGTTACAATTACCTCCCTTATTATAAGCGTATAATGTAACTAATTTGTTGTTCAAACAGGGGGTTCTCTTTATACAAACATCATTGTTACATCTGGAATACAACCTTATTCTTACAAGCCCTTTAAATCAGGCACCTTAATTCGAAGCATTTAAGTTCAAATTAGCTTAAAGTTTTAATGGTTGAGATGCATAAGTCGGTAATGGGAAACTCCGGGGGATTTTATTTGACAAGAACCGATATATTGTAGCTTTTAACGCGACTGACAATGGTTGGAGCAAAATGTCGTGATTTTAGTCGAACGAGTAGGATTAATTTTGTAGGTTATTTGTTAGAGGGTTTTAATTAAGAAGCGGTAATTGTAGGCTATTAGGATTAAATGGCAAATTTATAGTTAAAACGAAACGTGCGATTAAAAGATTATAATCTTCTGAATGTTTTAAACAGAAATTGAATTAGAAATGCCCAACTCTACCATTTGTTATATGTTATGCACTTTTTGATGTAATATGTCATTCCATGATTTATTTATTGGGTGTCAAAAACTCAGCGTTCAATCATTGACAACCAGTATGGCGAGATACGCGAAGGTGACACAGGAGGTGGCGGGTTCGATTCCCGCCTTAGGACAAATGTTTGTATCGGCAAATTTTAATACTTTTTTGGGTGTTTTGGGTATTTTCTATGCATAACAAAAAATATCTGTGTAAGTATGTAAAATAATATTAACTTTTTCAGTACCCTTAACACATGCACTGCTTAGCTTAGGGCTAGATCATGCTGTGTGGATGGTCAACTACATTACAATATTTAATTATTAAAAACAAGCTCAAAACTAAATTTCATTGAGTTTTTCATCGGAATTTGAACCAAACGCTTTACGAATTTGTACTTACAATCTCAAAAAATTTATAATCACCTAAGTTAGAAAATAGAACAAAATTATAAGTGTACCTAACTATAAGTAACATCTGCTAGTCACACTTCATGGCACAAATAAGTGTAACGACACAACTACCAATTCATTTCTAACTTAACCACCACAATCGCAAAATATCAGTGACAGTGAAAAAAGTGATTGTGAAGTAAGTGCAAAAAGTGGTTCACGCAATTCACGGCTAAGCCTAGTGATAATGTGACGCAATTTCACGGTGTTTTGAATCGCAATGCGTAATCGATGCTACTCAGATACGTGTGGACCACACAAAGTGGGCTTAGGGATTTAGGGATTCGTGGATTCTTAGGCTAAAATTAAAAAAAGTATAGATTTTGATGTAAACCTTTAGAATGAGTAGTTTTTCTTCGAATCTTTAGTTTGGTTTATCGGGGTAAGATAGTCTAGGTTTAAAAATACTTACCTATAGTCAAAACATACTTCAAATGAATTAAGTACCTACCCAAAAGGAGTAAAATAAAAAAACCGATTTTAGAAATTAGTTACAGATATACATTGGTACTACGATTTCAAAACCCTTGCCAGTAAGATAAACAAAAAAAATTAAACGGGAAAATAAAAAATCTTATGAAGTCAATGTGAAAAAAGCATACAGAACTCTAGTGTCAAAAAATAAGTTCTCACTTAACCAAAATCTATCATCAATCGTCATCAATACAATTGATTTCAAATTACATACCACAGTAGTTCGAGTGCCCACATTAGGAAGCATTTTAAATCCCTCTTTTTATCCCCAAAGTAAAAGTACCTTCGGCTGCACATTTGACAGTTTCGATTTCACGTTGTTTGCCTGTCACTTTTTGCTGTGAATGTCAATTGATAGCAATGAATAGCAGTGACAAATATGCAATTGAATATTGATCTAGAATCTGTCAATGTGCAAGATGAATTGAATATGTTCGACGATGTAACGTTGCGTAAAGAGAATCACATAGAAATTAATTTAAACATAATTAATTAAAATAATAGTGTATTTTTTGTCTAGTATTAGAATTGTTGTAAAATATTCTATAAGCATTAAAATATTGAATGAAGTTGTAGCAATATTAAAGCGTTTTTGGGTTTACGTTGATATCCATTTAAGTCAGCCACAACAGTAAGTTATTAAATTATCGTAGGCTCTTAGAAACTTAATTTTAGCAATTAATTATTGGAACTGTATTATGAGTGAGAATTAAATTTATATTCTGTCTTAAAAAAAAATCGTTAATTTAATTCTATTATTTGATTGTAATTTTCTTTCTTAATTTATAAATATCAATACAATTTATTATTTTTTTACTTAAGTACCTATAGAAACTTAAGTAAAAAAAAATATTAAAGCCTATTAATGCCTAATCTAGATAGATTAAGTAGACTTATCTATCTAGATTAGGCATTAATGGAGGCGTTTAGCATAGGACCGTGGTAGATGACACAAACTTTGGCACGTCTATACCCATCAGTGGGGAAACTCCGGCTACGGGTGATGATGATGATGTAGATTAGAGAAAGAAATAAAGTACTCCCTCATTAATCATTGTGTAAGTATACACAGTCAAAAACAATTCATTTGTAGTTTTGATCTCTCCTTCTTTATTTTAGGATTAAGTCCAAAACGAGGGAAAGTGTAAGAACTAAAAAAACTTAAACTTGGGTTTTACCACAAGCTTGGTAAACTTAGAAAAAGCGCGAGTCTCGCTTCAAAATAAACTGCGATAATCCATCGCAAAAACCACGACTTGGGTGGTCTAAAGTGGCGTCTGTGCCTTGCTACACTTCGGTTTTGTATACTTAAGCCCTATTTATGACATCTATACCTTGAAACAAAGTCATCTTTATCTCTTCACTAATACAGTCTAGTTTGAATTTGCTAACATTTGACCAAATATTTACTTTACACTGTCCTTATGAATGAAATAACCAAACCTTTAATAAGTTCTACCAAAACAAAGTCAGTGAATGAAATTATGGTGCTAAATTCCTGAACCTAATAGCTAGGATGCTTTTATCGATTGATCTGTAGTTAAAAAGTTCTATGTCTGTGATTGATCTGAAATTCTGAATTATGTTACTAGCTGACCCGACAGACGATGTCCTGTCATTCAATTCAAACTGACAACTGACAGTTATTTCAAACTTGCTTAGCAAAGATTATAATAATTAAAGGCTCAGACAAACAGAACAGCCTTGCCGCACTGAAAACTCCATGTATCAACTCACAACTGATAAAAATGTGATTTCTTCCCAAGGCCGATACCAAGAGGAGCCCGATGCCCGCCACGCCATCATGCATCCTCCCTTTTCACCGACCGGGAAAGACAACACCATCAGTTGTCAGTGTCAGTTTTCCAAAGATTGTCAATGTCATCTTTTGGACAAACAAAACCACGAACACAGGATGGATTTACATCTCAACGACCCTAAGTATGAGAATAAAACTACTTACCGCTACCTAAAATACATGCCTCGTCTACATAATTATAACACCATTCCATGACTATGAAATTTCCTTGAACTAGACACTGGAGAAAACAGAAAAGTGACAAACCAGAGACACATATTGCCAAAAATAAAGAAGTCAAGTCTAATATGTATAACACTTGGGCTAAGGTTACATTATAAAAGTTTATAATAAAGATAGCCATTAAGTTTTCTTAAGTTTTCTAATTTTCCGAGCAATTTTCTTATTTTTTTCTTTTATAAGAACCTTGTACTGACAATAACAAACGCAACAAAAAATAATTAGTGAAATCGGTCCAGCCGTTCACGCGTGATGGCGTAACCAAGGGAAATAGGGATTTATTTTTATATAATAATAAACGTGAAACTTATATAATATAATATATGGGCAATAACATGCATTACAAGAATACAAGTGCCTGGTGCCTACTTGTTATAGCTCACACCTTCACTTAAACAAGTGAAGAAAACCATGCCTTCGGAGACACCTTTCAGCACAATCTGTTATTAAAACCTCACTCATGCATTGCACATTAGGTATATGTTTTAAATGACTAAATTTGACTCATGTGAGAAAAATGAAATACATCCGACAGAGAACTAACGTAACATAGCTCAAAGGATTATCAAGCTGAAGTGGCAGTGAGCAGGCCATATCTCGAAAAGAACCGACTACTGCTGGGGTAAACGTGTTCTTGAGTGGAGACCGCGACTCGGCAAACGTAGTGGAGGCGCCCTCCGACCAGGTGGGATGACGATTTGCGAAAGACTGCTGGCAGATGCTGGATGCGGCAAGCTGAAGACAGGGCGCTATGGCGCTCATTAGGGGAGGCCTATGTCAAATACATATGGGCTGATGATGATGATGGTGACAAAAAATGTTAATTCGTGTTAAATAAAGCGATTTCCGTGTCATTTATTTTTAGCGATAGATTGAGATATTTTAACCGTCAGTAAGTAGGTAAACACGGACGCATTAGCTTGATAACAGGTGCGCATAATTGACACATGAGAAACATGATACAGTATCCACTTCGGTAGTGCGCGGTGGACATCAAAGAACTGATAGGCAGAGTGCACTGTAATGGTTGGTATTCACTAGGCCGTTGTTACTATTATAGAGATCTAAAAAAGAAATTGCTGGACAATACACACAGCTTTATCTAGCCCCAAGTTAAGCAGAGCTTATGTTATGGGTACTAGATAACTGTTATACATAATATAATACAATACATAGATAGATATTTTTTGAACACAGAACACCCTGAACAAATGTCTGCAGATCGTACACACATTTGTCCCGCGGCGCGAAATGGAACCCGCAACCTCCTGCGTCGCAGGCAGACCTTCGCCCACCGCGACACAGAGGTCGTCAAATCCGACCGAATCAAGAAATCGATCCGATCTAAGTCAGGTTAGATGTATATTATAAAAAGTATTAATTGCTAAAAAATGCTACTACGAGCTAAACCAACTAAAACTAAACCCAGGACCTAGTTATCAGCGAAACAAGCTGGCTGCAAACCGTGGATTTCGTGAAAATCCACAATAGGAAGGGCAACAGCTTTCTTCTGTGTAAATTTAAAAACTTCATTATGATCCCCAACCCATATCCAGAGTTGGGATTGTGACATTACATTACCAAACCCTTATTGCAAAAGTCATCCGAAAAGTATAAGTCCAGGAATGGGCTATACAATGTAGATAATGAGGTGATAATTTATCGCGTGAGCAAGGAGATCAAGAATCTATATCCTTATCTTATCCTTATGTATTCATGATGTATCTATTTGTTTCCTCTGATAGCAGAGGAAACAAAACCAGCGAAATAGATACCATAATTATAATAGATACATCATGGATGAATCATCACCGCTCTTTTGAAGGTGGTGTAAGAATTCTTTTGAGAGAGAGAGAGAGAGAGAAATATTTATTTTTTTCCCAAAGATACATAAGACTTACATACTAGGTACTAATAACTACAGTTAAAACTAGGTATACAAAGAAAAAATATATACAACATAACAAAAAAAAAACATGTAAATGGGAAAAAAAAGGGTCCCCACCTCAGCATGTGTAGCATTCGGCTAAGCCCAATGCTACGCTGGTTTTCAGGTGGAGCCCGAGTGAGTGAGTTAATAAAATAAGATCCCTACCTACGTACCTACATGGACTAACAAATTATGTGTTGGACGAACGAAACCGCAACAAATCGTGAAAGTTGGTTGACACTGACATAAATGGCATTTGTGAAGCGTGTGACATTTGTGCCCTGGTACCACCCTATAAAAACGAACTAACGCGACGCTTGGCTGGCTGGCGCGCTAGCTATATTGCTATGCTTGCAGGTTGCAACTTGCAGTCAAAGAAAATGTTGCGGATCGAATTTCATTGTAAGAAATGGAGAAAGTGCTGTTTGTTTTTCTTTTAGTTAAACCTCTCCTGTAAGATCCGGCCGACTGTACTCGCTAAGCCTTTCTTTTTTTTAGTAGGATAGGTTACCATAGTCGGATAGATACCTAGTCAAATCTTACGACACGGGTTGAATTGGACTAGTCAATGATCAATTCCTACGCTGCAACCAACATGGATATAGCCGATTGTAACTTCGCTACTCATTTTGCTGTATCACTTGCATTGCTCACAACGCTCATGGACGTGTTGGACTAGTCCAACACAATCATGTGCTTCGTAGACAATGCACGACCAGTCCCAATTTTTGTTGCACTGCAGAGGGTTAGGCAGTAAATGCGATATACTAATAATCCCATTGCCCGCGACGCACATGATCGTGTTCTAGAAACGGGAATTTCATTATTGAGATAATTTCTACAGCATGAGAAACCATTGAGGTGGTCAGGGTAACATGCTGTGTCAGAGTAACGAATAATTTTATATGTCTATGATGACCTATAGCAGTTGTAACACTACCTTTACTGATAACGTGGAAAGCACTCGTCAAAGCATAATACGCTGATTAGTCCTCCATTATTACGGCAGACACATTAGCCGCTACTTTTCAACTCGAATACCCTGATCACTCATTATTTGAGTGCAGAGAGTAGGTAGGTAGACTCCCTAGAAATTAGGTTAGGTTAATAAAACTTCTAATTTTAAACATAGCACACATCGTAGCACAACATAACATAGAGCCAACAATAAGTAGAAAATGACAAAAGTAATGGATACAAAATATACTACCTTTTTTAGTGTCTGTCAAAAGTCAATTTAATTGGTCAATCTAAATGTGTTAGTTTTTTGATCGGTCATCTCAGTAGGTAGGTATTCAGATAGGTATAATCGTACTCATAGATTTTGGATATTACTATGCTTGCTTTGACATCATACTATTTTGCAGCATACATCATATTATTTTTGCAGCTCTTTGGCGGAATTTTGATTATGAGACAAATCGGCCAGCTGATGTTATACGTCTTTTTATCGATCAATTAATCCATGAATGAATTTAAACGAGAATAAATTTATTTATTTTATTTTATTACACGCACAAAACATACAACAATCACAGAATATAACAAAACTTAAATAATATGTGTTTAGAACTTGATCATAATAATGAAAAGGAACATGTCGTAACAACGTCGTCTACTCGCAGCATTTATTTCTATACTTTTTTCAATGGTAGTGTGGTACAATAAAGTATTATCTATCTAGCAATTAAAAATATCTTGACGTATTATCTGCCAAAGACAATAAATGCATCATAATTTAATCAGGAAATTCCTAGTCTGAATGAAACTACGTCTTGATAAACAAACGATGCTGAAAACAACAGTCATGGTGATTTTACTTTTCCGGCCAATTTGGAAAAACTAGGTGTGTTTAGATTATTCTTTGTCATCTCTAAACATTGGTTGGTCTTTTTTTTTCGGGTAAGCTTATTACTAAATCGTGCGATGCCCACACCTTAACATTTGGTAACTTAATTTTTATATCAGGGTGGTAAGTAACAGTTTTTTTTAAGACCGTGCTGGCCCCGATTTTTATGCTTGGTATGTTCCGTAATCTGATTAGCCTCTAGGAGACGAATACATTTGACTAAAGCTAATGATACACTAAAAAAACTTCATTAACTGCGAAGTGCCAAGCGACTCGTTTAGTGACTGGACTAATCCGTCTACAGGCACCTAGCTAGGCGCGTCGTCGCTCGCAGTTTGGCCACCGCCGTAATAAGCAATACGTTTGTTCACTAGGATCAGTTACTAAGTAAGTCGTTTGGCTTTTAGCAGTCATTGATGCGCTTTGTAGTGTGGCATTAGAATGGGAATTGCAACATCCCAATCAACATCACCAATTTTGCGCGGAATTGTTACTAAATATTTTCATCTTTATATTTTACAGTCAACTTATCAATAGAGAGTCAGTAGATAATCACGTCTTTAAAACTTAGCTTGAGGCTAGATAATGCTTTGTGAATTGTCCAGTATTATTTTTTTATTATTTATTTTCAGCAGAGTGGTCATTGCAGTTTGGGTGTTCAAAATAAACTTACTGAAAGAAGATGATATCCTGCCTCTGCCTCTGCGGTCTCTTAGTAGCCGTAATCAAATCACAGAAAAAGGTGTCATTATTTAAGTTTATAATATTGTATGTATGTATTAATACATATCATATATATATCTTTATTCAGAAAGAAAATAACAATCAAATAACAAATTTAAATTAAAACTAGTATTTACAATAGAAACAATTAAGCTATCTGAAAACTGTTGCAAACAATCTACAGGTAGCTCAACTGATCCATATCAATACCAGTTATATAAAACCAGTCAATAGTAAGTATTTATGTTAGTTTTAAGGTATATATTACTATAGACTGTAGCATAAGTTAAATAAGATCTGTAACTTATCTATGGTATGAAATAAATTATTATTATTATTAGTAGACTCTTCCACGGAAGAGTCAGAGGGGTCGATTCTTTCGACGCCACTGCCACGGCTACTATAATGCAAGCTACAACATAAATCAATCACTGGTATAATGAAATACCCGATGTCTATTGCCTAAATAAATTGGTGACACTATAATCAACTCTGTTCGCCGAATCTATGCTTGTTGCATTTAGGGACGGGTCAGATATCAAATCGGCGACATCAAACGCGAGCAATAAATATTATTCGCTTTGTATCTGGCTACCGGCATCCAGCGGTGCTATACATCTGTTGTTATCATTCGGCGGCGCCCTTTGATCTGTTATCGGGCACTTTGAGTACATGTGACTGACTACCTGTGTATTGTTTTGTCAGTGTGTGAAGGTTGGAGTTATTTTGCACATATATATTAATAGGAAGAAAGCTACATAAATAAATAAATAAGTAATGCTGGACGTTTCATACAGCATTATCTAGCCCCAAGCTAAACAGAGCTTGTGTTATGGGTACAAGATAACTGATATACATAATACAATACATTACATAGATAGATTTTGTTACTAAGCATAGAAAACGACCAGAACACCCGGAACAAATACCTGCAGATCGTACAAATATTTATCCCAAGACGGGAATCGAACCCGAAACCTCTTGCGTCGAAAATTTTTGGGAACTTATTTCATTTCATATAAACCTTCCTCTTGAATCGCTCCATCTAATTAAAAAAACCGCATCAAAACCCGTTGTGTAGTTTTAAAGATTTAAGCATACATAGGGAGGGATATAGCGACAGAGAAAGCGACTTTGTTTTATACTATGTTGTGAAAAGGCAACAAGAAAAATCGTGCGGAGTGATTTCGCATTGCGGGTTTAGTTTCAGTTTATCTCATGCAATAAATCCAACTCAACGCCTGATCATTTTCTTTCTTATTGTAAATTTGATAGATTACCTATCAATCGAATCTATTTAGGAATGGCTTAGTAACAGTAGGAATTTTATGAGTTGAGTATTAGCTACGAGTAAATTTATATTATTACATTATTATTTATTACACATATCAAGTTGATTTAATTGTAAGGTTTTTTATTATAGTATAGTGCATAAACCTCAGTACGGGTGTACTCTGTGCTCTACCCGACTATGGCACGAAATCTTAGTCGGTTTCGTCAAAAATCTTTGCGACCTCTTACGGCTCTAACGCCGTTAGCGCCACCTACTTGATTGATTTATTTGTTTTAGGCCTAACATCAATTTTAAATGTCAGCCTGAAACATGTTGCAAGCGACCATTTAATTTGTATTATATTTATCTGTTTTATAAAGAATATACTGAAATAAAGATAGTTTATTCTGAAATATATCCTTTTGTAAACGCAAATTACTAATAAACTGAAGAACTAAGCTTAAACTCCAGTTACAGTTAAATTGAATACAAATAAATAGTGCATAATTTTGTAACACATTACTTACTCCAATTAAGGTCTAATATGATAACTAGTGCAAATACCTACCTCTTAAGTTAATAAAAACCGCCTCCTCCTTAATCCTCCATACCGGTCATTTCAAGTTTCTGATTAAAGCTAGTCTGCAAGTAACTTCAGCTACTTTGACTTAATTCCAACAGAGTTTTATTTTGAAAAGTTCATGTCTTTGAGCAAACGAAAACGTTTTGACACAATGCTCCTGCCTATATCCTTCTTTCCTACCTATACAAAATTCCTTACCAACCAACAGGGGCAGCCAAAGTATTTCAGGTAGTGTGGTACAAAAGAAATGAATTTTTAAAACACCTAAAAGACGTTTAACAAGAAACATACTATTCGCATACGATTACAATCTTCCCAGAAAGTTATAACATTAACATACCTATAGTATTTCTTCTAGAACAATAGCCATACCTAACTTTTGTTCAATGCTCAGAATAACTAACTTCTGATAACAAATCAGGTAGAGTCGGCGTTTAAAAGGAAACAGTGGCAAGTAAACGCCTAATACTATTATTATCTACAGTAAACAATAATCTAATATGTTTACTGTCGGTACAGACAGTCTTTGTTCGATTGCTGGCGGTATCTTTGAACTGGAGGTGACTAAGATGGGCTTAGACGGTGTGAAGATTAGGTATTTGTGAAGTCTGAAGGACGGGTCGGTCTTGCAGTTGTTTGTTCCGTCCTGGTTTTTTGGGTCTGTGTTGGCAATAATCGTAGTGTGAGGTCAAACTCACTTTGCACTTTAGACCTACCTAAATAGTATGTGCAAAGGTACCTAATTTTATCTTGTTCATTCGTTGATTTTCCATGACGTACTTAAAAAATATGCTCTAAAAATATTCTTTTTTCATTGACTTTAGGTGGCGTTCGTGTTACTACGGCTTGCGCAGGTCCATTAGTACAAAAGTATAGAAGCGGTTTTTTTTTGCTTCGATGGTGTCCTAGACTCCTAGCCGATTGTCGACCACAACAACCAAACCCAATCTATATTCTTGTTTTACATACGTATACCGAGTTTTAGGTGCAATGTTCCTGCTAAATAAACGTGCCACAAAATCTAAATTGTACACAATACAGAGAATTTTGACTTAAGTCATCGTGAGATGCATATAGAAAGTAAAATATAAACCTCTTTAATAATTTTATAGTATCGTCATAAGGAGATAGAAAATGTTGGCATAAGTATAAAAAAATCAATTCAAAGAAAAACACAGGTTTTTCTTGTTAATTGGAAGTCAAATTTAAACCTCCCATTAACAGTTTTATAGTCGACATTATGAGACAGAATTTATGCTATCATAATAATTATAAACATTATTAAATCCGGAGTTCAACACAGGTTTTCCCTTGTTAACTACCTAATAATAGACATGTGTAGGCATATATTTTATTGCGTGTAAAACAAACCCTCCTTTATATTTTTATAAATTGTAACATTGTATCTTTCAAAACAATATATTGTTTCATGTTGGTAGATTATTTGAGTCTTAAATAATCCTAACACTTAAAAGAAAATTAATATTCTTATATTTTTCTTTTGTACCAGAAAGAGAACAATTGCCCAGTTATTCGCAATTGAGCAATGGGAAACAAAACGAGTTGCGCAAAAGGGAAGCCCTAGCGCAAAAATCAATTGCGCCAAAGAAAACTCTCGATAGAGATGGCATACACATAAACTGTGTTAAAATACGTAATAATGACGTTGCATTTGGTTTTTCTTACGTAAAATCTAAATTTAACGTAAATATTTATAACTTAACGTATTATCTGAAGGCCTTTTAATCTGACAATTATTGTGTTTACCCGTACCCTATCAAGATTACTGAACGTTGTTAATACCCCAATTTAGTTCGTGGGACATAAAACGTCACATTCGACGTAAATACCTAATTAGAGCACTACCTTATTGCGATGAACGTGATAAGAAGATTATTGTCTTCTGTTAACGTCTGTGGTCAGATTTTGACACATTATGTTTAAAATTATCCATATAATTACAAGTATTTTAACGGAGTCTATCATATAGATAGATGATACACTATTCCGCAAGAAATCTATGCCATCAATTGAGTTTTATTCTCAATACTCAATATCTTCTAAGGTACTAGCTTTTTTCTTTTGTGAAAATCCTCATAAATTGTAATTTTCTAGGTTCAGTGTTTTTCCTTTGATGGTTCTTTATGACTTAAGTGATTTTATGAATTGACTTCTTATTTGTGTGCCAAAGTAATCTATTAAACTATCCCTTTTGCATTCGAAATCAATGTAATACCTTAACATTTTTAAACTGTTAAAATCCCCTAAAATAAAACAGTTAGATCATAATCTAGTAAAATTTAAATGAGTTCTTTGATGCTTGAAACCTCGTTACTGTAATTTGTATGCATAGACTTTGAGGGAGAATGATGTCCTCGGTGATCAAAATAGCATCATATAACAAAGTGTATCTATTTGAGCCATGTAAGAGTCAAAACTGTGGGTTCGTTTTGTAAAATAAGTCGTATTAACGCATAAAGATTTTGAATTTCGCTAAATTTATAAAGCCATTTCATAGGTTTGTGTGTGTGTAGTTTGGGATTATTTCGTTTAAGAAAATAATGAAAAACGATGTATTGGTTCGAATTCTTAAATAGTAAAAGTGTATCTACCACACGGTAACTAAAGAGCCTAGCTTTACGTTGCTTAACAGATAATTGGGCAACGCTGGTAAGATTTTGGTAGGTAGTGCTTTAGAAGTTAAGTGAACCTTTATCTGTCAACTGACAGAGAAATTTTATCTCGCGTCTTTTCTACAATTGTAAGTTGCACAACACCTCAATTCACGTGCCATGCTTTCGATATTCCGGTACAACATTTCAATGCTCATCACAATCACTCCATTCAAAATGTAGTTTAAACGGGTACTATTCAATCAATTATCATCATTATCATCAGCCGATATTAGTTCACTGCTAGACATAAGCCTCCCCAAATGAGCGCCATTGCGCCCTGTCTTCAGCTTACCGCATATAGCATTTGCAGCAGTCTTCCGCAAATCGTCACCTGGTCGGAGGGCGTCCTACACTACGTTTGCCGAGTCGCGGTCTCCAATCAAGAACACGGTTGTTTGAACCAACAACCCCCCAGGGGTTCAAACGGTTGTCGGTTCAAACAACCATAGCCAGTTCAAAAATCATTCAAACGTTCCAGCGATCTTTCCTTTAAAGATCTCTATAAATTGGCCATCATTTGCTTTGCCTACTTTACATTACAGTAGGTAACCAATAAATATGGTTTTATCTTTACTACTGTGTAATTTGGAGGTATAAAACGCCGACTTATTATATTAATGGATTTAAACGGAAGCCTAGAATAAATATTTCAATTGCGGTATTAATGACGAGGCTACTTTTTTACCTAGTTAAGGCATGTGACATAACTTGGAACCAACCAAGATATTGAACACTGAACTGAGCTGAACTGCCTGGCCTGAGCTAAAGGTCTAATGTAGGGTTAAATGCTAAAGGTCGCTGGCCGAAACAAATTTTATAGCAAAAAGGCTATTTCGTACTCAATTACATTTTGTACAAATAATTATGTGAGATAACATTCTAATGAATGTTAATTATAAGTAATTATTTCATCAATATCATATCAGAGTATTTGTTTTGTGTTTGATTCTCGTATAAGTATATCTAAGTCTATGATGATTGGGCATCTCTTCATCTCTATTGGGAGTAGCATAAAACCAGCGCGCATTAGCGATATGAGTACATATAAATCGTTATTTATTTATTTATTTAAAGATCAACAGTTTCAATATTATAGGTTTACAAATAATTTCTTACAATTATACAGCCCTTACAGGTCTTTCAAGATAGGATAGTTACATAAATATGTATTGCTTCTGGGCACATGCTGAGCGATGCCCCGTTTTTTGTCACTTATTTCTATGTAGGTACATATATCTTTTCTTTATAGTTTGTGTTATTGGGACAAAAATAAAAACCTTTTTACTTGTCCTTTTATTTAACTCTTAACAGAATTTTCGACTTAGAGTTAGAGCACAAGTGTGCCCCACAAACACAGTGGCACTCTATTCCCTGACTCGATCGCCTTGTTGGCCTAGCGGTCGCTAGTTGAACTGCTGATAATGAAGTCCCGAGTTCACCTACGCATGTACCCAATATTTAAACTAAATAAGCAATTTTGCAGTCTCGCGACTATAGTAAAATAATAATATTCATATTTCAACGTCAAGTAAGAAATCATAACTTAAGATAACTTTTTACCTTCCCCAAAATATTTAAATTCACTCGCACTTCTAAGAGACGTTCAACCTTGAAGCGAAAATGTTCTTCATACTAACAAATGGCCAACTTCTTTGGGAACGAAATAGCTTCTTAGAACTTTAACAAGGTGTTAACATGTAAAGAAGGTACTATTTGGTACCCGTATGTAACGAATACCTACTCGGTACCTTCTATTTTACTATTGTCTTGAAAACAATGTGTTTTGTGCTCATTGTCTTTTCAATTTGGACTTTCTGAGAGCACGAATGGTTGAATGCGTACTAACCTACATAAGGTTTAAGGAATACGAATAGTGCAAAACGATGTGTCCATAAAAACCTATGTAGTTTTTAATTTCTCTTATTCCCCAAGGCGTTTTTATCGATTTGTTTGCCACTTTATTAATTACAAATTATTGTATTCGCATTGAAACAAAGAATAATTATAATTGTCATCATCAGTCTATAGTAGTCCACTGTTAGACATAGACCTCCCCTGATGAACGCCATAGCGCCCTGTCTTCAGCTTCCCGCATTTAGTATCTGCCAGCAGTCTTTCGCAAATCGTCATCCCACCTGGTCGGAGAGCGTTCTGGACTACGTTTGCTGAGTCTTCTCGAAATATGGCCAGCCCACTGCCACTTCAGTTTGCTAATCCTTTGAGCAACGGACGTCGATAACCTTGGTTCTCTGTCGGATGTATTCGTTGCAAACAAAGACATTTTCCACGTTGCGAATCCTATCCTTCAGAGTAACTCCGAGCATAGCTCTCTCCATAGCTCGCTGGGCGACTTTAAACTGGTGGACCAGCCCTACCGTGAGTGTCCACGTCTCAGATCCGTAGGTTATGACGGGTAGGACGCACTGATTGAAAACTTTCGTTCTCATGCATTGCGGTATGGATGGATGACGAGAAGACTCGACGTAGTTTGCCAAACGCTGCCAACCTAGCTGCTAAAGTAGCTAAAGTATAAAAAAGTACATAATGTTGGACAATCCACACCGCTTGTTCTAGCTAGCTTAAAGCTAAGCAGAGCTTTCCCATAAAAGGACTCGTTGAAGTAAGCTATATAAAACCGTAACAAGAATCATGTCAAGCCACAAACGGGATGAATCTTTCGAAGACTTGATCAATAGAGAACCTATACATAGGGACAGGTACCATCAATAGAGTCTTTGTCATAAATTTATCTATGTAGTACCTAGTATTAGGTCATCATGAGTCGACCGACCTCGACCTCGAACTTTACCTGTAGTAGGCTAAAGGTAGAGTAGTAAGTAGAAACACATGACAGAAATATCCCGTATAACAATATTATTTTTTTTTTTTTAAATAAATAGATCTTTATTCAGAAAGAAAATAACAATCAAATAACAAATTTAAATTAAAACTAGTATTTACAATAGAAACAATTAAGCTATCTGCAAACTGTTGCAAACAATCTACAGGTAGCTCAACTGATCCATATCAATACCAGTTGGAAGCGTGCCTAAGACACTGGCTGCATTGCCCCGCTGTATAGCAATGCTGATGCGCTGTGCCAGATACTCACCAGCTCTCGGGTCACGCGTCGCTTCGACCAGACGCTCAGATAATTTTTTGAACCCCTAAAACAATATTATTCAATATAATATTGAGCCTTTATACTTACTAGACCGAAATTGGTCTTGAATACCCTACGATACGTTCACCCATAAGTTAATAGTTAAAAATTTAACTAAGAATTTAGTATAGTAGATATTTTGGTATAAATTTGCCCGAGGTCAATGTTTAAATATACAAATAATGCTAGACAATTCACACAGCATTAACTAGCCCGAAGCTAAGCGAAGCTTGTGTTATGGGTAGGTAAAAAATAACTGATATACATAATACAAGACATTGAATAAATATATATTTTTATTACACATAAAAAACGACCACAACACCACAACAAATACCTACCTCTAGATCGTGTGATCGATTCAAAGTCAAAGTCAAAGTCAAAGTCAATAACTTTATTTCTTTAGGCTTACAAACTAAGCACTTAGACACTTCAAATATAATACTATAAACAGGTTTATAAATAGTCATTATTATCAAATAGGAAATATGATGTTATTGATTTTATTCGCTTCAATTTTTTGTCCACTAGTGGAAGAAGCGAAAAAGAAACCACTAGTAAGTTTTATAAAACTTAAAATTAATACATTATCTTAGTCTAATTTATAATCTAATTTGTATAAAACTCAATATTTATATAAAACTAACTAAGCTTAACATTATTTCTCTTAAATACCATTGTCAGTGCGGAACTGGGCGACATCTGGCCAAGCATTAACATCATTGATGTAATCATCTATGGAGTAAAAGGCTTTCTTGATAAGATTTCGTTTTATGTGATGTATGATTATTATTATCCGTTTTGTTTTTACTGGTGCAATTGTGCCAATCAACTCGCCTTAGATCGTGTCTCGGCAGTCTCTCAGTGGCAATTCATTAAGCTTCACGTTACATTCCTCATGTTGTAATTGACGTCTATGGCCTTCATTTCACACAGTAATTTCTTAACGACTACAACGTAAGCTAAGCTAGATAGAATCAACAAGGTGTCTAGTGGCTCTGTCGGCCATTTCTATCCAAATCCATAACAACTTATAACCAACAAACGAAGATGGTGAACTGCGCTTAGTATTAACTAGCATAAGAGTTATGTTTCTATATTTAAGCTCAGTATTGTATCGCTGTTGGATAGGTGTGTTCTGTTTGTGTCGGCACCTTTGAACGCGGCACAAAGGGCGCCGACGAGTGTCGTGTGTCCGTCACCCACCTGACCGATGTTTGCGCGTGAGCATCAAACTGGCTTGTCTAACACTATGGTGACGACACTATTGTTTATCCCTTTCGTTTTCAACTACATACTGGAATATGGTTTTTGCTTTACAATGTAGTTGATGTCTTTCTTTGTATCATAGTTATGGATTTAAATTCGGTTCTTATTCCGAAGTCAACTCCAACATTGTTCATATCGAAATTTCATAAATAGCTTGTTATTTTTTTGTAATTCCGGTTTAATTGATGCCAAAGACGGGATTCGTGCTCTACTGCCGAAACACCCAACTTCTAAACATCGCAAATCAGTTTTAAAAAGGCTAATTATGTAACATAGAAAATAAGCTAAATTTTAAACGAATCAATGCTTCCTTAATTGTGTGTTTCAGAAGTTGATTATACCTAGGTATTTTGGCAATTGAGCACGCATCTATCATCCCTAAGACGACTCTCCGGACTCTTCTATCCTGTTTTATGCAATAGGTAGATTATCAATTTATCATGTATAGTTCAACATTGACCTTAAGAACATTTAAAGTACGCACAAATACCTTTTACGTATTTTTGCGTCTTACTCTTAAATGAAGCTCAAGCATTACCTATTATTTTAAGTTTATAGTCATCTAGTACCCATAGCATAAGCTCTGCTTATCTTGAGGCTAGATGACGCTGTGTGGATTGTCAATCATTATTATTTATTGATTAAAATAATTGTAACTATCTAATTACCAGCAAGTCAGATAGCAGCAATTCAACAATGATGAAGTAAATCCATTTATGGTAGCCATAAGTATAAAATATGGCATTAGTTTAGTGTTCTGACGCAAAATTACTTTTAACTAGGTAGGTGCCTAACTACCTATTAAAATATAAGTAATATTATGTTGTTTCAAAGTGTACCTAACTGTTAATCAAATCATTAAATCGACAAGTTGCCTACCTAACCTACCACTCTCAGCTGAGTGTTTGAATATCTCCAATGTTAGGTTTTTCTTCTTTCAATATTGCACTAGGCAGATAGATACTACCTATCTGAAGCCAGCATCTTGGTGACGTTTCTGACTGGTATTGATATTACCTAATGTATCAGTTGAGCTACCTGAAGATTGTTTGCTACAGTCTGCACTCTACTGCGGACCTAATTCAACTGTTTCAATTGTAAATACTTGTTGTTGTATAATACATGTTACATAATGATATTTTCTTTGTCAATAAAAGTATTATACAAAGAATGACTGCAAAATCACAGCAACTCACTTGCAAAAGACCTTATACTTCAGAATAAATATCATTTAAAAAGCTTTATAAAATGTCATATAGGTTTAAAGACTTACCTACTTTACTTAAAATTAAAAAAATCTAAACAGCCAAGTACCAAATCTAAAGTAGGTAGTCTAGTTTAAGTAGGAAAATAACTCCTTGTCTGTGAGTTTATTGTGTATTAATCATAACTAATTGTTTTATCTAGTAGTGTTATATTATATTTATGTATTTATATTATTCTATTAATAGACATGTGCTATCACCATATTTTTGTTCTTTGGTAGATTATTAAACTAAGATATACGTAACGAATCGTCTTTTTTTCCGTAGTTTGTGAGTGTACATTTACTATTGGGTAATTTAAGTTTTGTTTTGTTTCTAAAACTATATTTACTTTCTTTTAATTGTAGGCTTAGATTTGATTGCGCGACCATATAACTACTCTAACTTGAAAAATGGAATTGAAGTGTTCGAACCATTTGTAGTTAAATGGTTTGTCCATGGTTCTAACTTCAAGATGGTGCTGTTCACTGGAATGGAAACTGAATATTCCACCCAAGACCACATTTAAGTAATTCTGGCTAAAAAGCCAATTATAGAAAAAAAAAGAAATAAGAAAACCACAGTTTTTCTCTAAACGTTACACAGTACATCTGTACTGAACCTATAAAACGAAGCTGACTCAATTCAATTGACTAAAGACAAGCAATCTAGTTTAGTTCTAAAGTTACTTAATCTGGTTCAGATCAAAGCCTGAATCAGATTTCACTTGCATTACAAACAAAACAATAGCTCGTACATGTAATAGACCTAATCTCAATAGAGATACAAATTACAAAGAGACTTCAAAGGCCTGTACAACAATCGCTACAAAGACTTGCCTACGAAACAGAATTACGAGAGCAATCCGTTCACATAATAGCTCCACTGGGGTTCGGCTGTGTCACCAAAATTTTGCATTGCGAAATACAATTTAGCCATTATTACGACAGAGTTGTATCTCACGCTGGTGTAGATAGGGAATAGAACTTGGTAAGAGTAGCAGTAATGCTAGTTGAAACGATTCGCAATTGTTTTGGATCGATTTGGAAGGCAGTGCTCGGCAAGCTCCGCCTTATGGGAGGCGCGGTGCTGCTTCGGAAGTCGGGACAGGCGCCCGGTGGAGCGGCGCCTTTGATCTGCCTCCCCTCTCCAACGCGCGCGCGCAGGCCCCTACGCCAAACGCACACAAACTCATAACGCTCCGCGCGCTCTCACAAGCCGGTTGTCAGTCACAAACCGGTTTGCTCAGTGATAGTGTCAGTGCCCTAGTGGATGAACGATTTGTTTTGAAAATGGAAGACAAGCCTTACAGTGTTGACAGTTCTGATGATATCAATATCGAGGAGGAAGAAGATCATATTGAGGATAATCCAAGTGAGTGTTCTAGTTTAATTTCCTTGTTTATTGAGTTTTATATACCTAAATAAAAAATATTTCAGTTACTTGAGTTATTTTCATTAAAGATTAGAGTAGTCTAAGTACTAAAATATTTTGAAAAAACTATTGTTACCTTTGTTTTTAAAGTGTTATGGTTGTTTAATACAACTCTGATAATGTATAAACCATTTTCATTACTTTTCACTTACAATCTCTTTTTCCTTTTTCAATTTCATTTACGGCGTTAAAATTTTAACTTCTGTTTGTTGGCTAGCCTTATTCTGAACTAGATTTTATTGTCCTTCAGGTTATCCACCGGATTTCCCTATCGAAGCTTTGGTAAAGCTAGAACGGCCATCGCCGCCGCTGCCAACGCCGCCACATACGCCCACAGACGACACGCCTGCGGCCGTCGTCCTCTCGCGTCACCAAGCGGCTTGGACGCCACCCCAACCCTACCCGACTTACCCCAGACCGATGACGCAGTATTACGAGAAAGCTCCAGTGCAATACGCGCATCCAACTATGTCAGCTTACATGCAAACTCAAGTTGCCACTCTGCCACCGTCCGCGCCATACCACGCTATGTTGGTGAACCAGTGGATCAGAAACGCTGCTCTGTACCACCACTCGCTCCGCTACCCTGGAGCCATGGCACAGAGAATGCCTGGAAGGAACCCCCCGCCGATGCGAGCCCCAGGCGTCCCTGGCGCAAGACCTAAGAAACAGTTCATCTGCAAATACTGCAACCGCCAATTCACCAAGTCCTACAACCTGCTCATCCACGAGAGGACACACACCGACGAGAGGCCCTACTCTTGCGATATCTGCGGGAAGGCTTTCCGACGACAAGACCACCTCAGAGACCACAGGTAAGCACATCAAACTTTGTTTATAGCTATCAAGTTACTGTTATTGTCCATTAGAGCCATTCGATAGTCTTGTAACTTATCCTGATGAATGTTTTCGAATAGCCTATAAATTTTACTTTCACTATTACTATCTCGAGGAGTTCATATTTAATTTAATGTTTCCCTCTAATACCAACAACGTGATTTAATACGTGTTTCATCGGGGTATTGTTGACGATAACAGAGAAAAAAAATTAAGAGTGTAAAACTTTTTGTGAGGTCGCGGGGCCGCACGCGCTCCTCCAACAACCGGTTCGGTTCTTTACGATCACCATATCTGTCTTGCTCCGTCGTGGAACAAATTACATGTTATATTTCTTCGCTTTACGAGACTTCGATTTTTTTCTCTCTTATTATGCCGTATATTAACAATCTAATGCGTTTGGCTTGTATTTTCATTCAGGCCTCTTATTATTTCGTCGCCTATAGAGTCATAAAAATTCATGTGTTTGTATGTTTACATAGAGCTTGTTAAATTCTTCCCTTTTTAAAATTTATTTGGTCTGTATGCTTATGTTTGTTTCCTTCCTTTACAGATACATTCACTCAAAAGAGAAGCCGTTCAAGTGCACGGAATGCGGTAAAGGTTTTTGCCAGTCAAGGACTTTGGCGGTCCACAAGATTCTGCACATGGAAGAGTCTCCTCATAAGTGCCCGGTGTGCAATAAGAGTTTCAACCAAAGATCAAACCTGAAGACGCATCTTTTGACTCACAGCGATGCCAACAAACATCACTTGGAGCACCTGGAAGGCTGCCAGGAGGTTTCGTCCACGAGTCAGTCTGATAACTCCCTATTGGACCTCTCTCAAAAGCCCTCACCACCTCCGATGCCTCAGCAGCACCAAGCCCCGGTCAGTCCTGTCATCCACCAATCTCCCGTGGAAGGACCTAAGAGAACCCTAGGCTTCTCAATAGAAGACATCATGAAACGCTGATTTTAGACTTAGTTGTAGATATTTATTATGTTATCTCAGAGGACGATCAAGTTTTGAAGCATAGTTAGTGAAGATTAGAGTGATTGCACCACTTTCAAATAGTCACTTGTTTAGTTTTCTGTTTTTGCCAAAGACTCCATCGACTGATTTGAATTCCTTATCATTTTGCATAACGGATTTGTTCTTACTTGTATCTTTCATTCTATTAGCTCTTAAAGTTCTGTTAGCATTTGTATTATTTTCTTCAGAGAGTACAATTTGTCAAGCTGATTCTGTCCTGATTTATAATTTATAAACTCAGATCTTCTTTCTAAGACTGATTATGTTTTAGTAGTATTGTTATGTTTTATAAGAGGTTTATTATTGTGATAGCTCGTAGACTAAGGTTATGGTTACTAAAGTTACCGGAAAGTATTACCTTTATTTTAAGTTTCTCATTCCCAAATTGAACGGCTATGACATCACTATTAAAATATTCGATTAGAATTGTACCTATTTAAATTTAATTACTTAGGTATTTAGTGAATGTAATTAGGTTCCATTTGCATGTAATTCTTGTAAATATGTAGATATGATAATAGTTTATATTACTCTATGAGGCTACTATTAAAATAAGGAAAAAGAAAAATCCATACAAATCTAACTTCTTTGTTTCATTTCCTAGCAAACACATAACAGAATATGTAATAAACAGTACAAGAATCAGGTAAGAGGTAACTAAAATACCCTTTACTTAAATAAGGTGCAATTAACAGTCTCTACAAAAGTAGGCCTAGCCTACCATCATAATAAGACACTCATTCTAAACATTTAGAGATAAAATCAACATAACTCATTACATAAATCTAAACCTGCAAACGCAGAAAAATATAGAAAGCGATAAAAAATAACCTTTGCCATAACCAAGCATATCTAATATCTAAACTAACGGCAACAAGACTAGAGCTTTCACGCCGGAGTCACAAGACTAAGATTCTCTGTAGACGTGTGAACTTAGAAGTTATAAAGGAAGGAATTAACAGATTTACCTATACGATGAAGGAATTAATCAGAATAATGTAAATTTAGCGTGCTATCAAAATAAGCTAATAGTTTTTATAGATAAAATAAACTGGTGACGGTGACAAAGTTAATTTTTGGGTAATGATTTTAGTTCTTTATTAGTTTCACTTCATACCAATTAATATTAAACAATTATATTTATGTACAATACTTAATGAATGCATTGCCTAAAAAACAGTTTTACACCCAATTCAGGCACTCATTGTTTTAATTCCATTAGATTGAGATTATGCACTTCTTTGTTATTCTTTTGGTCCTAAGATATTTTGAATAAATTGGGTATTTATTATTTATTATTTATTGTCAATTCAAAGACCTGGATGGCCGTTTTATTATATGCATGGTTTCCAAAGGCAGCAAAAATTAAGAAAGAACCAATGATTTCTACTGGCAGATTATATAATGTAAAAGAGAAAACACTCCGTATTTATAAAAACTACAGGCTCTGTGGCAAAATCTATAAATAAATAAATAATGCTGAAGAATTCACATCTCTCTAGCCCCAAGTTAAGCACAGCTTGTGTTATGGGTACTAGATAACTGATAATCATAATGTAACACAATACATAGATAGATATTTTTTATTATACATAGAAAACGACCAGAACACTCTGAACAAATATTTGCAGATCGTACACACATTTGTTATGAGGCGGGAATTGAACCTTCTGCGTCGCAGGCAGACCTTCGCCCACCACGCCACAGAGGTCGACTATGAAGCACACCTACCTATTTTTACTCCAAGACTCGAAACTACGGCACATGGCGTCATAGATCGTGCTATACTCAACACCGTCATTATACGGTTTTTAGTATATCAAGCGAAATTAATTATAATCATATGTTGCGAGATGGTTAATGGTGAATGTGGTCATTACTTTGATTCGGAGTGGAAAAATAGTCACGGTAATTAAATAGGTAGGTACTAGGGTGTGATGGCAATGGACCATACCAATTTCTATCATACATGTCTTATTGTTGAAAATATCTTCGTAACTGATGAACTGCTGAGACATTGATAAAACAATTAATATTTTTGTAAAGTTAGTGGCTAAACGTGGCCTACAATAGGAAGAAGAAAAAGAGGATGGAGAAGTGGTAGAGGAAAAAAAGACGGCAGGATGCGCTACACCCCTATTTATTTTATGTGTGATTGTACAGAATAGGCATTTAATAATATAAGAAAATAATAATATCAAATACAGGGATACGGAGAATTGTAAAAGGTTTGATCCACATAAAATACTGATTTAGTAAGTACTACCTAAAAATTTAAGCTGTACTAGTTAAGCTCTTGATGCTATGTAGGTACTAATAAAAAAAAGTTCGATTACCTAAAGATTTAATTGTAGCTACTTACTCTGAGCCTTTCTAATAAGGACTAGTAGACTTATGTTATGATTCTTGATAATTGACCTATTAACTTCGCTGGATACAAAAATATTTTCTGTATTGTAACGTCTCGCCATCTATCAGAAATCTGATGAACTAACAACTGTCGCGTGTCGCAACGCGATGTCGCCACCCGTATTGAAATTGGTCAATGATAACCGATTACCGATATCTATTTTATATCTATAGTATTTCTATGTCAATTGTTAAAATTCGATGGCAAAATAATCCAAGCTTTATATTTTCACTGTTATTGTTTATTTTATAAATTTAAATAACAATTGATGAAAAAATTGATTTTGAAAGTATTTATATAGGTACCTAACTAATAATGAGAGAACTTGTTTTCTCTGTGAGTCATCATCATCAGCCTATATTAGTCCACTGCTGGACATAGGCCTACCTTAATGAGCGCCATAGCGGCCTGTCTTCAGCTTGTCGCATCCAGCATCTGCCAGCAGTCTTTCGCAAATCGTCATACCACTTGGTTGGAGGGCGTCCTACACTACGTTTACCAAGTCGCGGTCTCCACCCAAGAACACGTTTACCCCAGCGGTTGTCTGTTCTTCTCGAGATATGGCCAGCCCTTTGCCACTTCAGTTTGCTAATCCTTTGAGCTATGTCGATAACCTTGATTTTCTGTCGGATGTATTCGTTTCGAATCTTATGCCTATCCTATTTCTCTGTGCGAGTGAGCCTATTTAAATAGCATTTTAGGCTATAATTAAAAGAATAAAATTAAAATAGCGTGTTTACAGTTAAATGCTCTAGGTATAATTTGTAAAGCTCCATCTTTCCCGTTTTGAAAAATAAAAACACTATCTACCCAATTCTAAAGAATCGACGGTTTGCACTGATTGATGTTTGAAGTTTAGCTCTTACATTGCAATTTACCAGTCAATGGAAATTGCAACAAATAATACTCTGATTGAGGTCTAATCGCGGAATCTCGACGATTCCCATGACTATTTAGATTCCCATTACATCGTTTCGTCCAATTATATGATTAACCCAATTAATCTCGATTTTTGGTTTATCTCACTTTTTCTAAAATGCGAAAGTTTTCAAATACCCTTTCTCTATCTTGAAATTATGGTCCAAGTATCCGTGATTTGTTCACAGGACGTTATTTTTTTCAATTCCCTCATTAAAATATTGGTATCATATTACTTAACATGAAATTCATAAAAAACTAACATTATGTACTGTACAGGGTCGTTCATTGTTAGCATACCCCCCTCGTATGTTCTAAGTCTCGCAATTATATCAGCAGTGGTTTTATTTAACTAAATTTGTTATTTTTATCTAAAACGACTTTCTTCTTTCATCTTCAATAAACAGCAAGATTCTAGTTTTGAAATAGTTATGGATTCAAAAATATTGTCCCCAAACGGAGGAAGGGCGTAAGCTAACAATGAACGACACTATACTTACCTATTCTTGATTTATCCAAAGACATAACGAGACACTAATTTGTCTTTTGGTTTAAAAAGGTCAAACAAGAAATGTTCACTCAACTTTGGCATACGGTTCTATGCTTTGGGCAACAGAACAATAGTGATATTTCTAGATGTGTCTTTAATGAAGATTGCATGACCTCCGGCGTCAGTAGTCCTCTGAAGTAGCTCAAACGAAACTTTGGGGCATTATGTCTAATTTATTACCGTTCACAATAACGCGATATACTGTTGTTTTGAAGAAGATTTATGTTATAGCTCTAAGCGATGCCATAGTGACAGTACAACCGCTAGTATAATCTTGATTACGGATGTAAACAGGTTAACTACGAACCTTATTTGTGTTGGAAGAACACCAACCACTCACCCTGAAGAAGTCCCTCGTTAAGGGATGAAACGTTGGTGTACTTCCAACACAAATAAGGTTCGTAGAATTCGTCAAACTACGAAAGTTTTTATAGTGAAATAGTATACCTAATCTTATTTTACTTACAAACAAGAAACACACACACAACAAGTTATTTAGGTTGAAACCTACTCGTAATATACATATTGTGGGATCCGAAAAAGCACTCATTTTTTGGATTGATTTTGATGATTCACAATTCACATGTCTTTTCCTCGATTCAACCATGACGACTGAAAAAACTAAAATTTTTACGGTTTGATTCAAATGGATAGGCCATTTGAATCAAACCGTAAAAAGTAATGTTTAATTTTCATTACCAAACTAGGTTTTTGCAAAAACGAACTAAAATTTTGCTTCCTCAAAAAGAAACCCCATTTAAAGGTTTTTTTTACAATTTACAGTTTAATTTTGCTAACAAAGTCTTCGTTTAACCCTTCCTAATTCTTGTTACATTCTCTTGTCTATGGAATTGGCGCGCGTCAAACGAATAGCGGGATGATCCAGCTTAGCTGCTTTACCCTGTGAAAAGCTTGCATTTAAAACAAAGGTTTTTGAGTGTAGCAATGGAATGATTTATGACCAAGTAAAGTTTACGAATCAGTTCATTTTTGGTTCTAAAGAAGCTTTTAATAAGTAGTTGTTGGTAGTTCGAAACTAAATCAATCACAATTTATTAGGATTTTCTGTTTGGATCTTATTTTGTGGCTTTAAATCATTTACAACATCGACGAATCCATTTGTGGGCAATTTCAAATTTTAGTAGCAATACTTTTTATTAAAAGAATCTGTTTTTAAAATACTCTACCACCTTTTCCCGTGATCAATTTCCTATTCAAACCAACAGCGCACGCGCCACCTGGCCTAGCGGCACTGACACGCACTCCGATTGACAGCTGTCAATCATCGGATATAATCGGCCGTCATCGGTTTCATTTCGGTCAATTAGAAGCGCGCCCATACATAAATGTAACCAAACCCCTAAACATGGCGTTAACTTTCTAAGAATTAATATTTTGTGTTCAACTGTACTTTAAAAGGAACTTAGATTTTTAGATGTTTATTTTATTAACTATAAGTTGAGTGCATCCATTATTCATTCATTTCTGTTCCGTTTTTTGCACAAACAACAATAAAACTGTTTATTTCCTTATTTCAATTTTAATTCCATATCACGATGTACTCATAATGATCAAGTTGCAATTAATTTTTTGTGCAATTTCCCTTGTGAAAAACAAATACATATATTTTGTTGGTACAAGTTATGTACTGCTATAAACCTACATCATCATGATCATCAGCCTATATTTGTCCATATATACGTCTGCTGGACATAGGCCTCTCCTAATAAGCAAATAAACTAACATATCAATTCATAAATAGCTAGGTTAGATACCTACCTACCTATGTTGTTGGAAAATCTGATCAGCAACTCGAGGGATTCAAATACAAAAAGTCCAAAACATTTCATAGACCTGACAGTTAATAATTATAGTAAAACTTTGTTTCGAGCAATTAAAACTATTAAATTCAGAAGGGTAAAACATAGTGCAACTTTTTCGACAAACCTTCAACATAGCTAGAGCCACCAAATTATCTGTACACTAGACAGTGGCAATCACTGTTTTACTATTCAATGAGAAAATAAAACCCTATGGCTGATGCCCTATTCTAATGAGGAACCAAAGCGTAACATGGTCTATTGGTCAGTCTAGCCATGTTTTGTTATAACTTATGATGATTTTTGTCAATTATTTCTCTTCTTAATAGTAGAACTGCTGTCAGATGGTTGCATGACTGTCATTTTTTGTAACAAAATACATAGACAAAGTATACTCGTAATTTGTGATAAATTTTATAATTTTTTACACGTTAATCCATGTTCAGTAGACTTTATTGGAATCAGGAAATAATTAGTTACGATAGTTTATTTTTTCCAGTAGAACAGTTAAGTTTGAGTTACTGTATCCTTCTGAGTAAAGCAGGTAAGTCTAAAAAATAGAAAATTGACGCTTGATTCGGACGTATAATTATAAAGATCAAAAATTTGAGCTGAACATTTTGGACTAGCTATTAAATGTCGAATTTAGGGGCAAATGCGGTTATAATAGTGGCAGTTAGTTTTGAATGATACGGGTTACTGATGCTTGTGACTTTTTTGACGTGATCTGTCATTGATTGTGATGTTATTAAAAGAGATTTTATGAAATTGCTGTATTTTAATCATCATTCATGATCATCATTATCAGCCCTTATCGACCCACTGCTGGGCATAGGCCTCTCTATGTGTATGCCATTCGCCTCGGTCCTGCGCTAGTCTGGGCCATTTGCAGCCCACGGTCTTTCGAATGTCGGCGACCCATCGCGCTGTCGGACGTCCTCTGCTGCTACAATCGTCTCTCGGCCACCACTCGGTCAATGCTTTGGTCCACCTGCCATCACTCCGTCTGCCAAACTCCATTTGAGGCCCAATATCCGCTCCCTAACGTCTTGCACTTTAGTCTGTCTACGGATTTCGGTGTTGGGGACTCGGTCTAAGACTGTGATACCGAGCATGGAGCGCTCCATGGCTCTCTGCGCAACGCTGATCTTGTGCACAACCTTAGTGAGCCGCCATGTCTCAGCACCGTAAGTCATGTCAGTCAAGTTCATCAAGTAATTTCTATATGGTCGGAGAATGTAAATCGCTCAAATTTTGGAGAAGCTCAATATTAGTGGTTATAATTTTAAGCTGTAGATGAAAATTACTGTGAGGTAAGCCCTTATTGCAAAGGCGCTGCTGCCCGCAACCCGGTGTATGTCCCTTAGTCGCCCTTAGTCGAAAGAGTTGGCAGCAGCGCCTCTTGCAGAATAGATCTACCACCGAACTGCGATCCCCAACCCGCATGCCCAGCGTGGAAATAATGGGCATTACCCCCATGAGAAAAAAATTAGGGGGAAGCCTGCGTCCAGCAGTGAGTCATTATAGGCTTTTGAGGTGAGGTGTGGTTAAGGAAGTACCTACTGAATGAAAAATTAAATATTTTATATTTTATCTTAATAAAAAAGCACAATTTTCAAAATGCAACTGTCTTATGTTACAAAAAATGCAGCCTTCACTGAATGTCTTCTAGTCCTATCATTAAAAACACAAAATAAATAATTGTTATGACTCACTCCAAATTTGCGCTTTTGCGGTTACTTTTGATTTTGTAGACGTGCCTTCCGTTCTAAAAACTTACCTGTTATTTTGCAACTAATAGTCACATTATAAAAGGATGATTTCATTTTCGTAAACACAGGTTCGTGACATTCAGGGTCTTATAATATTAGTGTGAACGCGTGATTTATGAAAGACTAATTCTAGTATAGAATGACAAAACAAATTATAGGTATTAGACATTTTATGTGATTTATAATGAGCATAATTTTATCTCATGTCTATCTACCGATCTCGTTTTACGTACTGAAATAGATAAGACACTTTGATTTTATATAATTAGAGCTTTAATTTCTCAAGTACTGAAAACTTCCCAATTTTTACCGTTAAATTGAATAAACTAAAGTCGGTAGGTAATGAGAGGAAGACACTACAAATAAAAATAGGCAATGAGAATAACGATCTTGTTTTACGCACTGAAATAGATACTTTGATTTTATATACTTAAGGCTTTATTTAGGTTATTTATAAATTTCTTAATAAATTACTGAAAACTTCCCATATTTTTTAACCGTTAATCTCAACTTATAAAGTGGATAATGAGAGGAAAACACTACAAATAAAAATAGGCAAAGAGAATACAAAACTATGATCTCGTTTTAAGCACTGAAATAGATAAGACACTTTAATTTTAAATACTTAGAGCTTAATTCAGGTTATTGAATAATTTCTCAAGTACTAAAAACTTCCCATATTTATTTAACCGTTAATCTGAATAAATAAAGTGGATGATGAAAGGAAAATACTACAAATAAAAATAGGCAAAGAGAATACAAAAACTACGATCTCGTTTTAAACACTGAAATAGATAAGACACTTTAATTTTATATACTTAGAGCTTAATTCAGGTTATTGATTAATTTCTCAAGTACTGAAAACTTCCCATATTTATTTAACCGTTAATCTGAACAAATAATGCCGATAATGCGATTTTGCATAACTTTACGGCGAAAACGACATGTTTTCGTCCTATTTGTTTTGTATTAAAAACAAAAATATCTTACGTTTCGTTTGAGAGGGAACATAGCTGACATTGTCTAGTTATAGAATAACAACACCATGTCGAAAATACAAAAAGCTTTCAGTGATCATTTTTGGTATTACGGAACACAATAATTCACGAATTGAAGTTGCGTGCATCTGTCGCCGGAGCCTTTAGCACTGAAATAGATAAGACACACTTTGATTTTAGATACATGAATTTGTGGTGAGAACCTGTGGTACGAAACAGCGCTACACCTACTTAGAGCTTTATTTAGGTTATTCATTAATTTCTCAAGTATTAAAACCTTCCCAATTTTTTTTTAAACGGTTAACAACTGAAAACCTAAAGACCAGTCATGAGAGAAAGACCCTTCGAATAATTTCAATTCAATTCAATTCAATTTATTTATTTCAGTTTTTCACCATAATTGTTAGTAAACTACTTAGATACTATGTTAATAACCATAAGATCAATTTCAATTATTAATGTCACATCAATACACATAAAAACACATACATAATTACACAATCAAATCAATAATAAGGGAACGAACACTACAAAAACTTTCGCTGGTTCCTACGAACGGGAAGCGAGCTTTCAACTTCAACTTTTTGGTCCCCATTGGGACAAGACGTGGGGATAAGCGAGAATATCCCTTAAAAATAGGCAAAGAATTTACAATAACTTCTAGGCAAAGAGAACACAATAATGAAAATAGGGAAATTTAAATAATGTAACAAGTAGATCGAGAAAGACAGAGCTTGTTCAGGTTTTAAAAAGGTTCTATTTTCTGTTTAAATTTACCGAACCTCTTTGGATAACAATCCGCCATTATATAGGTAATCCCTCCGTACATGCCGTGTCAATCACGCGGCGTAAGAATCGAACCCTATTCTGTACATATTGCATAATCTATCTATCTAAGATCCTATCACCAAGTCTCATTATGAGATTTATGGAACAATTTTCAAAGGAATCTTTCTATCATATGAAAGTTAGTAGGTTACTAGAAATTAAATTTAAAAGTAATATTTTCTCGATCTTTCTGAAACATCTTCCCACATTTAATCTACAAAATAGCCCATGATCATAGAGTAGCTAAGCAATAAAATCGTCTTGAGCAATGACTAATTTCACAGCGCCACTGGCGCCAATGGTTTAGTAGCGGCATCATTTGACCACATTGTAAACCGCAAACTAATCAGCAAACGTATCATTAAACCGTCATTTTGGGAATCATCCTCCTGGATAGTTCGAAAGATTTAAAGTAAATATGGGTGAAAATGTGCTTACAAAGTTATAGCCTCTGTCAAGAAATTTAAGGACAAGATTGTTACCGTATGGACTTTTCAAAAGTACAGTTTCCAGCAACTTATTAGTTTTTTTATGTAAGTAATGTAATACTAATAATAGATAATATGACATTTTTTTTATTCATTTCCAATAAAAATGAATAAATCCCCAGTTCTTACAACAATTATTGCATTCGATTTTACATGTTACATCAACAGACTTTTCCAGCCCACTGCTGAACATATAAAGGCCGTTCCTGATTAGTGCCTTGTGTAAAGAAAACATACTGCCTGTTTGTAATATTATGTAGTAATATTTTATAAGGGCACATCTAGGTAACCTTTAATTTAAATTAACTTTTCATCCCATCTATTCGAAAAGATACGATTGGTTTCTCTATAAGTGCGAACAAAGTAGGTAATTTCTGCGCACTTAATAAGTGGGACGAAATGACTTTTGAATTTGGAACACCATTATAATTCAAAAACTATGAACACAATTCGCTTCAATAAAGTCCTGGCTGGTATTAAAAAAGCGCGGCATTGGATATCGAAATTTAAAAAAAGAACTGGTTGGAACTTTTTATTCGTTTTGTTACTACTTTACAAAATATGATTACCAACAATTAATTTCATTCACACCACACTACAAATTAGCAGTGAAAGTGAAATATTAACACCAGAATATATAAAATTAAAAACTGATATACAATTTACTTTCAAACCAATCGAGAGAAAAGCATCTAAGAGCCTATGAAAATGTTATTACTTATTAATTATAAAAAAATAAAAGGAAAAGGAAGCAATTACATCTCGCCCTATAATCACCTACGTTATTTTGTTCCCTGCTAGAACAATCTACTATTACCATCTATGTACTTAAAAAGAGGTATATTGTAGGTGTACTATTTGATGGTCAATACCATAGATACCAATAAATGAACCATAGAACCAAACCTGACTGATAAAATCTATAACACGTAACTTATAGATTACCTCTACTTAACTTAGATAAACCTACCTCTACCTTAGTAAGAAAATCTTACTTGTGTTTAAGAAAGAAAACTTAGTTTTAAGTAGTATACATCTACCTACAAAAATAATGCTGACCGCCGCCATATGGTATAACTAGCTGGGAAGACAGAGAGAGACCTTCAACTATTTGCCTATATTAAGTATTTTCACGACATGCCATACCTACGACATGCAGTAATTCATAATTCAATAACGTTTATTTCTTTAAGGGCCTATACTACCTCAAATCAACTCCGTCGGACCGAAACATCTTCCAAACGACTAAATCGAAAACACGAATCCATAAAATTTTGTCTACAGAAAAAAATCACAAAGTTACCTCTAAATTTTTACTAAAACCTTAATTTCTCAATAAATACAAAATTTAAGATCCTGAGAATAAACATGGTAATAGAACTAAGTATAAAGAACATTTTATATGTTTCGGATTTTTATAATATAGTCCTACTTAATAGATAATGACCTAAAACTTGATTTTTGGGCTTGTGTTGCTGTCCTGTCTCGCTCCTATGAACGCGAAATCCTATGTCTGTCCTTTTCACAAACAAAATTGAGGTTGTATACTTTGTACAGGGTCTTATAAGACAGTATATGCCTGACTAACTCACCATCTATGACCATCGATACATCCAACTTTTTGTGTCATTCATGAATGAACATAATGGCAGCAAATCATTTCATTTTATTTTGCAATATCGTAAACTATAATTATCTTGTGGGACTGTTGGACAGACCACAGTTTTTTCTCTGTAGTTTTTATTTAAAGTTTGACAGGAAAATTATACTTAGGTACGTACTGATCATGATAAAATGCAACCTTTACTGTTTTGAAATAAAAGTGATTGAAACACCTTTTATCCTTTTATTATAATCATGAGACTGATTTTTTTCTTTCTAACACACGCTCTCTTCTGTCTCTCTTCTCCATACATGCTGCACAGTTGAATGGTTTCTCTTCAGAAGTATTGGAAAAAATAAAACTGTTTAAGTGAAAATATGTAGGAACAGAATATTTATAGAAAATTATACAATGACGCCTTGTGGTGCCGGTTTATCGGAGTATCGTAGGATGACAAAGAGACATACACCGGGGAGCGGGCAGCAGCGCCTTTTCCAGAATAGAACTAGCACCGAACTGTGATCCCTAGCCGCATGCCCAGCGTAGGGGATTATGGGTATTACTCCCCATAAGACAAAAGCCAATAAGACGATTATTAGTGGGAGGCCTGTGTCCAGCCAGTGTACATCATAGGCTGTTGAGGTCATCGTCATCATCATCAGCCTATATTAGTCCACTAAGCTAATGAGCGCCATTGCGCCCTGTCTTCAGCTTGCCGCAACCAGCATCTGCCAGCAGTCTTTCGCAAATCGTAATCCCACCTGGTCGGAGGGCGTCTTACAATACGTTTACCGAGTCGCGGTCTCCACTCAAGAACACGTTTAGGCGACAGTGGCACCTACGCTTCGAAATCCTATTTCAAACATGACAACGCTGCATAAATCATATAGAGGCCTGTTCAATGCAGCTGAAGACTTTTTTTACACTAACAAATAATAAAACAATCAAAGTCAATTCAGACAAACAGTCTAAGCAAGCCATTAATAACGTGATCGTGGACACCCTCCGAAGTCTTCAGGCCGTGCCGCGGGCTGATTCCCAAAACGTGGGGTCAAATGTCGAACAATTTATTGCCTCTTCAGAAACTTCGAGGCCTTTGGGAATCGCGAACCTCTAATTAGAAGGATTATGGTAACATTCACACAGGTGCGTCGGTACAGCCCTAATAAGCAACTTGGCTGGAGGCGAATCGTGAAAGAGGGCTAATGTTTTCGGTGCAGGTGATTTTGATGATCGTATTTTGGAATCTAGGAAGGATGGAGTTAGCTTTAAAAGGGCGGAGTTTCATAAACTACTTATAAAGATGAGGTTTATAAAGAAAGATAATAGGTAAACTCGGTATTTTGCTACAAATGCTAAAAGCGTTTTAGATGACATGAACGGGAAAACTTACATAAAAATTTTATTAATGACATAAATGATCCTTCGCCGATGAGAAGTCAATTATATAGGTGCATCAGTTCAGTAAAAAGGCATTAAATTTAGTTTCCTGTATCAGTGAACTAAAAATATCTACAAAGTTTTCTTGGAGACCTATCTAGCACTGTTAAATTATTAATTGTTTCATTTCTGGCACCGATATTTCGCAAACATTTCATAAACATTGCACATTGTTGGCTATTAAAAGTAATATTGTGGCAATTTTCACACATTTTGTTATTTTGCAATGGGCCTTTCAATAGGCCTTCATAATCCAGTGTTTTTTCTTTTTATCTCGTATTCCGTAATATTAAAAGCATTACTTACACGAGAGGGCATAAGGTTTGCCCTTTGACCACACATTTCTGGCACGCGCGTCACCCATTAGCCTTATCGAATCACAACTTTGTCGGCATGCTATGTATACGGAACTGTTCATACAAACATTTTTTAGTCAGGCTAAATAGAGTTAGTATGTTTGATGCCGGCAATACTGATTTTGAACGCGTGTTCCCTTTTGCGCAACTGAAGTTGCTGATTGTAGTTGCGCCACAGACTACCCTTTTGTGTTTTTATTTTGTTCGCTTTTGCTCTACTACGAGTACAAGAGGCTTCCCTTTTGCGAAGCTCATTTTATTTCCTTATGCTCAATTCGATAACTTTAAACGAAAATAAGACAGTGATTACAAACAAAAAAACTTAGGTACAATCAATTAATAGAAACTAAGTAAAAATAAATAGCACACATCGTGGATGGTCGTGGAAGAACACATGTCACCAACACAATCGTGGAGGCATAAATTTCTGGAGGCCTTTAAACAGTAATGGGTAAAACCTGGCTACGGATAATTACAAAACTGACTTCTTATTTTTTTAATTTTAAATAATATGAGTAGACTCAAAATTAATAAATAAATAATACTGGACAATCCAAACAGCATTATCAAACGCCAAACTAAGCAGAGCTATTTATTTCCTTTTATTTAAAAATAACTCTTTTTTTGCTTTTTCGTCTTGAAAGACGATGGCGCAAAATATAAGAAATATTTACAAGAAAGTATGTACCTACCATTCTTGCATAATTTGAACAACTTTGCTCTGAGTTTGCGTTAGTATTTAACAGTATGTTTTTGTATGAAAATAGTTTGGCTTATACCACCTTTAACGGTAGTAAGAGCACCTATGCCCCAATCTTAAACATTTATCACTCACATTATACATTTATGTGGTTTATCTTCACAGATTTCTTCAGATAGGTAAGTACACTTTGAAGAAGCTTAATTTGATAATCGTGACACCCAGTACAAGGAACAAGTTTTTTTGTGATTCTACGTAGGTTCTACTTAAAAGATCCGTAGTTTTTGTCACCTAAATATTAAGAAACCTTGAAAACGTTTGCGTAGAAAAATACTAACATTCGCCAAGTTTTTGTTAGAATTTGTTTTTATTTTTAAGAAAACATAATTAGTTTTTGTATATTATCGTTATAAGCGGCTTCAAAAATTATACGGAGTATAGCAATATGAATCTAAAAATAAGTATTTTAATTGCATATAAAATGGCAGTTGATACTCTAGGCGTGTATTCTTCGAAAAGTTACATAAAAGGACTATATTATTTGATTGACATTTTTGACAAAATATTTTAATTGATTGGTGCTCAAATGGGAATACCTTTGGTGCTCAATGCATAGGTGCCCAAAAAATAGGTGCTCAAACGGGAATACTTCTAAATTTCGAGTTATTATAATATTGGTTTCATACATCAAACGTCAAAATTAACCGACGACACTGCCAATTGACTGATAACCTTTCAAAAAACTTTCTAACTCATCTTTGAAAAATTATACTTTTGACAGCTATGACTATATATATATATTAGAAAAACAATGTGCTTACGGTATAGAACCCATGTTTCAGAAGAGTATAAGAGATTAGGCAGCACTATAGCCATGTACACGCTTACTTTCGTAGAGAGTTTAAGGTGATGTGAGTGAAATACCTTGGGCCGCAATTTGCCAAAGGCTGCTGCTGCAGCACCTATTCTGCTGTTTATCTCAGCATCTAAATCACACTTAGATGTTATTGTGCTTCCAAGGTACTTGAACTTCTCTACTACTTTAAGATTGTCCCTACCAATGGTTACATTGGGAGCCGTGTTGTTAACGAAACCCATGTTAGACATTACTTCTGTCTTTTTGACATTGATTTTGAGGCCGAATCTAGTACAGGCTGTGTCAAGACTAGAAAGGAGATTTTGCAGACCATCTGCAGAGTCCGATATAAAGCAAAGATCATCCGCGTACATGATCTCGGACATTGTGGCAAAGGAAACCTTAGAACGTGATTTAAGCCTTGCGATGTTAAAAAGGCCACCATCCATGCGAAAACGAATGCGTATGCCGTCGAACACAACCTATCGTACACTCGATAGGTTTCACCTTAAATGTCTCCGAGACATCTTGAACATCAAATGGTCAGACCGCGTCAGAAACACTAGTGTCCTGAAGCGCGCAAACGTTGGAGGCATCGAAGTGTACCTAATGAGGCGACAGCTGCGGTGGTGTGGCCATGTATCTCGCATGTCAGAGAGTAGAGTGGCAAAGCGCATCTTCTATTCAGAACTCCAGTACGGTAAGCGGCAACGCGGTGGCCAGTACCTTAGATACAAGGATGTCCTGAAAAGACACATGAAACGATGCAAGGTAGAGCCCTCACAGTGGGAGAAGAAAGCAGCTCAGCGCCCTGAATGGAGGAGGCTTATCCATCAACATGTAGACGCCTTTGAAACTGAGCGTCGTGTAGAACTCGACAAAAAGCGCGACGAGCTCAAGGCCCGCCCAGCTGTGGCCATTCACTACAACTACGTCGGTGGCATTTTGACTTGCCCAAAATGCGCCCGTAAATTTAGCCATAAACTTGGATATGCAAGCCATCAAAGAGCGCACCAAAGGGCAGATAGTCAACCAACGCCCTGTAATAGTCGAAGTTAAAATGCCTGCCCATGAACGCAGTCACCGAAGTCGAAATCGGCTGGGAGACATCAGATCAGATCAGATCAGAAAAACAATATAAAATTATACAAATATAAAATAATATAACATTTCACCTTAACACGTTAACAGCAGTGTTTAGTAGTAGCCAAACACTATTGTTAAACCCACCCTATTTGTTAAAGTCACCAACTTTTCATAGTTCAGTATTACCTAATCTTTGATTACTCTACTCGACCAAGTAGGTAATATACATCGGTACTTGGTCGTTGATCCATTCTATTTCTACCCACATACAGAGCAGCAATTTCATTGGACATCAAAGCTCATTTCTACACGAGCTTTAAACAATTTGCGTCGCCGTTCTCACACGATGTTTCATAATATTTATATTTATCGCGGTATCGTCAACCACTGCCGCAGGGTGCTCCGCCCGCGTTGGCTGTTCCCACGTGCCCTGAACTGAATGCTTGGTTTGCGTGTGACCTGCCTCAGAAGACATTTATAGTGATCACTGATCATGTCTGTATGGTTGTAGTATATAAGGATAGATTTAAAATCTTGTTTTGGAATAAGTTGAAGGAAAATCGTAATGAATTTGATCAATTGAGTATGGGGAAATGAAATCGTGTAAAAGCTGTCTCAAATTGTGGAGTTCGGAGGAAAATTCTGACATTCTCCAGATATTTCTAGAATAAGTTAAAATGCTTTCAAAAATGATTTCTCTAAATATACATGGAATACTTGGAATGTTTATGTAATCAGTACTTTAAATTTCTACGAAAACGTTTGCCCTTTTTGAATGCTAAAGAAAATACAATTTTACGAGACTGCGAAAATGCCATCGGAAACAAAGTCACAGGGCTTCACAAGTCTTCAGACAATATTTCGGTGGGCAGGGTCATCATAATCAGTGGTCCAACAGACGCTATTGGCTGCCTCAGTGGATCTACCGTTTGCTCCAGGCTAGGACGACCTTAGACTTCTTATGGCCGTGGGATTTTTCTGAAGCAATCCGAGATTATATGATAAGTTGTGGGTGTGTTTGGGGTCAAGTTTTGTTTTGGATTATAATAGGAAGATATTTAGCGCCCCACTGGAAAGATCGCAAATTCCTTGCACCTAGCAAGGCATTTGGTATTTCCAGGGGTTTTGTCAAAACTTTACAAGAATATTATCAGGTGTAGGTCACACAAAAGAAGTCATATAGAAGTTATAGATTTGCAACTCTGACATTTTGTATGAATATCGTCAAGCTAAAGATAGATTCCGTCGTTGAAAGTTATTCAGGAAGTCAATTTTAATGCGAGTTTTTCAATTCGTTTAATATCAGCAATTACAGGTCACAATTATGTTGTTAATGTTGGTTATTCCTTGTATTTTCCGGTCAATTTTATTTTCTTGCGATTCTTTATACGTCAGGGTTTTACCGATGGTATAATAATTTTATTAGGGCAATTTAAAATTGTTTCTAGTAGATTTATAGGTAGAAAAACACAAAAATAACTTCCTTTTTCATGAGCTAAGACGACAATGACGGCGAAAATTTCCTTAATTACTTACTTATAATTACTTACTTTCTGTTGTACATACCTATTGTATATAGCTATTTGTAGATAAGGTCTAGGCTAGTTTTAGTATTGTTTTAAATTGTGATGTATGTAGTATGTTAATTTTTATTTTTTATGTTTTGTTTATTCAATTTTTCAACTGTTTGTGCACTACCAACTCTAATATCTACATCCTTTTCTCCATCCCTGGGTTGCCTGGAAGAAATCGCTCTCAGCGATAAGGCCGCCTATTGTACTGTTAGTTTTTAATTTTAGATATAAGGTTTATTTTTGTTATTTATTTAAGTGCAATAAAGTGTTATTATTATTATTATATTATAAGCTTTGGTATCCTTCTGCAGCTCACGATAAAAAATACACAACGGTTTTATCGGTTATTGACACTTATTTTAAAAAACGCGTGATTTTTGTCATCGGTAAACCACTTTTTCTAGTTGACTGCTGCTCCTAGAGCTAGTATTAGATTTTGCATGTTCACACAGCACAGCTTTTAAGCAACAAAAAGACTATGAAACCAAAAACTATTTTCTCAAATTCCTTTAGCGGAACAAAAAAACTTTCAGATGCATGTAATAGCTGTGTTCGATGTAATGACGCTAACCCGCGGAGGTGATTACAAGATTACAAGCGTTTACCGAATGATTCGATAAACGGCCGGAGGGATGTTTGCTGGGAACATAGGATAGCCGGAAAATTTTATGTGCGTTACGGATAGCGCAATATACCGTTTTTTTCAGTTTCATACGAACTGTAAGTTTGTATCATAACAATTTGGTGATGAAAATCTTTGATGTGGTAAGCGGAATACCTAGCTCCTAAAAGTGAGTTCGTGCTTGCCAGATCTACTGTTTGCAGAACTAAAAGTTTGACGTAAGTTGTCACTAGCTGCTGTCCACGGCTTCGCACGCGTTGTTTAAGGTTATTTCTATCCCATGAGAACTGATTTATGGGATCAAAAGTAGCCTATGATATTATCCATCCTTTCAACAAACTCTATGCCAAAAATGAAGTCGATTGGTGGCTTAATTAGGGCGTGAACGAAGGACAAACAAACACACTTTTGCATTTATATTATTAGTAAAAATTAAACAATGGGCAAACAGGCATTTTTGCTGACAAGTCGCCATTGCAATCAGCCATATTTCAGCACCCAAACAGCATTGATTCCGATTTGAAGTGCAATCATAACCCATTTATTGCCAAGCCTCTGCGGCGTGACCCAGAGAGAAGCTGTTTTTTACATCAAAAAGGTACACGAATTCACAGTGTTAACATCTATCTATTCCTTTGACAAGATCTATTCCTATGGATAAGGGAAGTGTAGGTTAACGGTATTCTTTGCGGTGTGTATCTAACGCAAAACTACCTACAATTACCTAATGAATACTTAAAACAATTGACGTCATGTTGTTTATCTGTTTATTTCTGCAATCAGAATTAAAATAAATTATAAATAAATAAAATCTAATCAAAGAAACTCACGTAAAAAGACAAGACATAAGTGCACTAAAAAATAAATATGTATGCCTTTAACAATTTAGTCTGAACTAGGTAATTCTGTAATAACAGAAGTATAAAAATGCTATTTATGTTTGTTTGTGCACAACGTGGGTTAGTCCAATCATTTGTATCCATAAAGCCGGACAGCAATATGTAGCCATAAGAATATCCGACTAAAACCTTGTCGCTTACATCTCATTACTTGATAATATTGGAAATATCGGGAAGAAATTTGAAGAATCTCTCTGGAACGCCATCTGGTGGGATTCAAGAGGATTCAAGTAATTGTCCGTTTGCTATGGAATGTATGGAAAAATTCTTACATTAAACACTGTGTTTATTATGTTAATTTTGGGAGAGTTTTCGATATAAATTCCTGGGGATATTGAAGTCTCCTACTTGTAGACGTATTTTATAGGTGCAGGTTGAGTCATCTTTGATTTGTCTCGATGGGACGTGTCTGGTGGTTAGTGATGAAAATATGTACTTACATTTAGGTATTGTGAACACATAAATGTAATCTTCATTAGAAAATACAATCAAGGAATAGGAACAAAATGAACTGTAAATATACTATTGAAACAAATGAGCTAACTGCGCAATGTAGACCCCTAAATTAAATACAAAATGAAATCTAAAATAGTTTCAATTCTAATATAATTAGTAACCACCGTTTTTTTACAATATTAGAATTTTCATAATTTTCTGCAAAACCTCATAACCACCGACCTATTTTTATTACTACTCACTTACAATTCCGATTTTTTATTTTATAATATTTTTTTTGAAAACTGAAAAATACCTGAACATACCAGACTTAGTATGAGCTTTCATTCACAATTCAATAACGTTTTTAAACTTACAAAATAAGCACTCAGACAAGTCAAATTAAATACTATAAACAGGTTTATAAATAGTAATAAACCGAAACTCTTCATTAAGAAAGAAAATTAAAATCAAATAATAGAATTAAATTAAAACTAACATTTACGAGTATACTATAAGGTTGCCTGGGAGAAATCGCTCTCAGCGATAAGGCCGCCTTTTGTTCTGTAAATTTATATTTAGATATAAGATTTTGTTATTCATGTATTTTCTCTTTTTTTTGGTACAATAAAGTGTTAATAAATAAATAAACTATATAGTAATATAATAATATTTATAAATAATTTATTATTAGTAATTATTATCAAATAAGAAATAAAGGTGTTATTGATTTTGTCCACTAGTGAAAGAAGTGGAAAATAAGAGAACTAAAGGCCTAAAGCTTTTTATTTTATTTAAAACCCTTAACCAGCAGAAAATACTAAAGCAAGTCGAACTTTTCCTGCTAAACCTCAACCTCCCGAAACCCAGACGCCACTTCAAAGAATGCCACGCCTCCCCGCGGCCCCATTGACCTACCGCCATTACCCCAATTATCTAATACAAAAGCTCCGATGTTGTCCCTTAGTAATTAAAACAAATAGGGTCAAAAAGACCCGAAAACCGCCTTAGGCGCCACAGGGCGGGAACCCGCCGGCAATCTCTCCGTCGCCAACGCACCCCCACATTATAACCTAATCTAATTATTGAATTCGTACAATGTTGTGTTTACTTTTTTCTAATTTAGTAAAGTATAGCTTATAATGGATGCCTAAGCGCTAAATGGCACGTTTAGGGCAATATATCATAAAGAAGTCACTGTTTGAAGGACCGTTCCGTTCTCACGCTGGATAAGGCGGTACGTAGACGTTATTATAAGGCGCCGGTTTTGCCTCTAGATTGTTACGGATTTTATTGCATTCCGTGTTCACGGCTGATCACTTGTTTTTTAGTTGGATGACTCAGGAGGACCCTTTTGACTCGATTGTTTTAGGTGTATCTAAAGATCTTATTAATTTTTTTTTTGCCTCGTATAAAACCGGTCCGTTACCTTCTCCCCCTTTTAACTGGTAGTATTTCTACTATTAAGTACTCTCTAACTAACTTGTTTTTTTTTGTACGTCTCGTTTTGTGACTTTTGGTGACGCTGCCTCACAATGTGATTTAAAAGAGCTTTAAATCGACCGAAGCACTGATGTAGGTTTTATTCTGGTTAGAACTTGACTTCAATAATATTTCCATTAATTATTAATAAACAAACAAAATAAATAATGCTGGACAATCCACACAGCATCATCTAGCCCCAAGCTAAACAGAGCTTGTGTTATGGATACTAGTCGTACTAGATGACTGATATACTAAATAGAATACATAACATAGATTTTTTTTTTAATATAAATAAAATACCCAGAACACCCGGAACAAATATTTGCTAATCAAACCCGCAACCTTCTGCGTCGCAGGCGGACCTCCGCCCGCTACACCACAGAGGTCGTCAAAGACGAATAGCTCAGTATCTGATTTTACGATTATACTCAGTTACTTAACCATAGGTCTATATCATTATTAAAATTATCCGCAACTTAACTGACAACATCATTTATATAGACGGAATACTTTCTAGCCTTCAAGCGCCTGCGGCTAGATCGGATCTTTCGAGGCGCTTCGGCTATCCTCGGGCGCTTTCGTGAAAGTTTGTGTCATGTCCATCGATCATTATTTCCATCACCATCCTTAGTAAGACGTGTCTTACTATGTTTTCAATTAAGTAAGTACTTACCATTTAGTATACACATTTAGCATATATATTAAACTCATGTTTAAGAAACTTCCTTATTTTCCTATTCACTTCCTATGTGACTAATAGGCTGATGTTGATCATGATGAAAATTTATTTCAGACTACAAAAGTTACAGATCTCATCAGTTCCTTATTATTTGGTCCATATTAATATATAGGTACATTAAAACTAACATCATAGTACAATATTAGAGCCATGTGCTGGCACAGATTAGAATTTGCACCACCCCGACTCTTCCCGTGGGTGTCGTAAGATGCGACTAAGGAACTTACATACACCGGGGGGCGGGCAGCAGCGCCTATTGCAGAATAGATCTACTACCGAACTGCGATCTCCAACCCACATGCCCAGCGTGGGGATTATGGATATTACCTGCGTCCAGCTGTGGACCATTATAAGCTGTTGATGTTGAGATTGAGGAGGTATACAATATTAAAAGCTAAATTAATGACACGTATTTGTGATTGATTACGGCAAAATATATTAAAAATTAGACACTCACGGTAGGGCTGATTCACCAGTTTAAAGTCGCCCAGCGAGCTATCGAGAGAACCATGCTCGGAGTTTCTCTGAAGGATAGGATTCGGAACGAATACATCCGACAGAGATCCAATGTTATCGACATAGCTCAAAGGATTAGCAAGCTGAAGTGGCAGTGGGCTAGCCATATCTGGAGAAGAACCGACAACCGCTGCGATAAACGTGTTTTTGAGTGGAGACCGCGACTCGACCAACGTAGTGTAGAACGTCCTCTGACCAGGTGGGATGACTATTTGCGAAAGACTGCTGGCAGATGCTGGATGCAGCAAGCTAAAGACAGGGCGCTATCATAGCGCTCATTAGAGGAGTCTGTGATGATATTAAAAATGTTAATGTATTTTTTTGAAATTTCCGACTTTTCACTTTAATTACAGTCAACAAAACAAACAATGCTCTTTTTATATTTCAAATATATTCCAACGGGCACATAAATATTTCAAAATGAAGACACGCTCGACCAAGGGTCATTAATGCTCATCTGTTTGGATATTTACTGACCAATTACACAATGACTTGGCTTTTTCACTCTCAGATATAAAAAATAAATAATATTATAGTACATTTTTGTTTGAATCTTATCACTTTTGCTTAAGATTAATTATGAAATATATAGAAATTTGAAGGCATAAAATCTACTGATATTTCAACAATCTCAAAACAAATAAGTCATGTATTTTCGAGTAAAATCCTATTTTTGAGTCATTGTAGTAGTTATTTATACTATCTATACTTAATTAGACTGATATCATAAATGCGAAAATTTAGATGGATGGATGGATAGATGGATGTTTGTTGCTCAATAACGCCAGAACGGCTGAACGGATCTGAATGAAATTTGGCACAGAAATAGATCATAGTCTGGAATAGTGCATAGGCTATATTTATCCCGGAGTTCCCATGGGAACGGGAACTACACGGACGTGAAACATATACATATAAAAAGGAAAAATTTGTTTGTTTCTTTGTATTGGTTCCGAAACTAATACACCGATTTGAAAAATTCTTTCACCATCAGAATCCTACATTTTTCCTTATGAACATAGGCTAGAATATATATAATATATATATAATAGGCATAGAATATATCCGTGCAAAGTTAAAAATAAGTTTGTCAATAATCCAGAGTGAAACCCTTGAACAAAAATCTAAAAGATATTCTGTGGCTATTTTGTGCTTATTTTATATAGTCTGAAATGATTCATTACGCGTCTCAGTTCGTCGTTAGTGTCAAAACGGTTGTATATTTCTGAGGGGGTATTATTGAGAAAGGGTTAAAGTAAGCTAAGTTAAAGGTAATGTTCAAAATTTCAGTGACTATCCATAACAAATCTTGGCTAAAAAAGAAAAAAAAACCGGTCAATTGTCACCAAGGCGAGTACGATACGGGCCGTAAAGGATAGTACTTAGATTTCTAAAGAAGTGTAAGTAAGCACTATTAAATACTAATTTAGTCTAAGTTTATTTATTTATTTTTAGAGAAACCATCAGCACACTAAACTTAACTAGATAATCCAAATAAATACAATAGTAGTTGAACAGTTATTATAAGTTAACTGCTATTTTTGGATGATGCCAAAAATCGCTGAACAGGGTAGAACAAACTCATTATTATTTCGTCTCAAAAGTACATACTTTATATTTACACAATACAATACAATACAAAACACTTTATTGTACACCAGAAAAAGAACATTACAAAAAGACATATAACATGAGACAAGTACAATGGGCGGCCTTATCGCTTAGAAGCGATCTCTTCCAGGCAACCTTTGGATGGAAACAACTATATGAATTTAAGAAAGGCAGGGGGTGTACAAAAGATAAAATAAACATGAATATTACAGAATACCTACTAAAAAAACAAAATTATATTAAATAAATAAATAAATATTACTAATTACCTAACTCAATATATTTACACATAGACTAGATAAACACATAAAAGAAAAAGAAAAGAAAATATAAATAATATACTTAAATAAATAAATAATTTGTACCAATATTCACTATTCCGACAGGAAAACTCCTTGACGCAAGATTTAAAAACAGGTAAGGATATTGCTTTTCTAATGGGCTCTGGTAGTGCATTCCACAACCTTATGGCCTTATATTTTTTAGTAGGTAAAAAAATATCGGAAAAAATATACTACAATGAGCTCCACTCAGGGTTAGTGTGGTTTGAGACACACACACACACACACACGCGTTCCGAAGACGTCCACCGTAGATAAAACGTACTACGTTTCATCCAACACAAATAAGGTTCGTAGTTAACCCACTTACGTCCGTAATGAATTCCTCAAACTAGAGGTATACTATACGTCACGTAACTGTACACCATTTTGTATGAAAAATAATACTACTGAAACTAAATTGTGACAATAGTCCATGTAAGGGGTTCGGTCTATTATGTCCAATTAAATAAATAAATAAATAAATAATGCTGGACAATTCACACAGCATTATCTAGCCCCAAGCTAAGCAGAGCTTGTGTTATGGGTACTAGATAACTGATATACATAATATTATACAATACATAGATAGTTTTTTTTTTTTATTATAATATATAGAAAACGACCAGAACACCCTGAACAAATGTCTGCAGATCGTACACACATTTGTCAAGAGGCGGGAATCGAACCCGCAACCTTCTGCGTCGCAGGCAGACCTTCGCCCACCGCGCCACATCGGTCGTCAATTTTTTTTAATTGATTGAATATTCATTTGCCGAATGTCCAACTCTCCTGATATCCGATTCCCTTAATGTGAAGTCTATGTAGTTAGCTTTATAATTCGAAAAGGTCAAACAATAATAGCCAAATCCAATAAAAGCAGTGGTTATAATAACACTGGTTGTAGCAATCGGATGCCATTAACATTGTCGATCTGATTGGAGTTCCCATGGCATTGTGAGGAACTATAATCGGTAGCCGATGATTGCTGGTAATCTTTATAAACAGCTGTGTTGCTTTGTAAACGTTTTTTTTTTTGTTGGTTATGTATGATATTCTTTATGTTTTATTCATCAGCATCAAAGGCCTTTACCACCCATGAGGGATGATTTGTGTTCAGTTGCAAATGTGTCCGCAAACACAGATTCACTCTCTTTTTTCTCACTTCTACAAGGCTGGACACACGATACGTCCGCAGTCCGGAGAGAGGCTGTGTGTATAATATGTTCTGCGGACTTCGCAGTCTTCGTTGAGACAGGCCACCGCCGCCGTGATTTAGCTTGGAGGTCATCACCAGTCCATGTAGATGGTGAAGGGTCTCAATACAGTATTTCAGTATTTTATTTAGGTAAGTAAGTCAAACATTACATAGATAATGAAGTTTAAGTTAAAACATAATTCTAGTACTAGAATGCTAAAATTAAAGATATAATAACATATAAACATTGAATGAAATTATAAATAAAAATAAATACAGATATTATATACAATATTGACTAGGAATGCATATCAGAAAATGAACAACTCATATATACATACATGATCCACTTATTGTTGTAATCACATTGGTTTAATAGGTAGGTGATTATGTTTAAGAAAATATCACAATGTGAACCCTGTTGGGCGTAAACAACAAGTGGAAGACAGACGGAGGTTATTTTTGTTAAAAATAGGTAGGCACCAGCCAGTTTTTAGGACAACTTTAGAAGCCAGAAAAGAGCATATGGTTCAAAAATACCTTATTAGTATAATAAAATAATTGCACTTATTTCTAGCAAATAAACTTTCTCACGGCATTTACTAGCCACTGTACCAATAACACACTGAAATAAAACTATATCAAAACCAACACGCACGTCAACGTAAGTACCATAATATGTGGCTTCATCTGCTATTATTCTCACATTAAAACAGCCTGAAGCATTTTAAGAACATCGCGTGGAACAAGAAGCTGCATGTCACGCGATTTTAAAAGATATTTATAAGCAACGAGACTGAGACGACTTTAAAGAGTCTCTATGATGTTACCGTTGACTGTACTTGTCTGTCATGGCATTTAATTTAGGTACAACATCAATTTTATTAAAATATTCCGTGGCTTTCTCTGCGAAGAAATTTGGCATTGAGTGGCTAACTAACCTTGATTTTCTCGGATAAAGAGTTCTAGGTACGATCATTTGCAATAAGAAACGTTTTTTTGTACCTTTATTTGACCACAATCTCAAAGTGTCTGTAAGTGACGATAAGGCCGAAGAAAAGATAAAATAGGTGCATTAGGAACACCGGCGATTAGGCTTTGCATTTTTCACTCATTCTCTGCGTAACCTGCATTTTCATTTATTGCATTCGTGAGAAGCATGTGCACTTAAATATCTTGCACCCATAGCTTGTCTCGTTTGAGATCAGCTAATGGTACCGAAATGTTTCTAGGTTTCAAATTATGTAATTTTTTTCAAAAAAGTCTAGAAATTACCATTTCCCGTTGTTCCTTAACTCTGGCACGAGCTGCAAAGAGACAATTCACATTACATTAAACCCTAAAAAATTACCCATTTTCAAATATCCCGCAAAACTTCCTATGCAATACCAAATGACTATACTAAAATAAGTACTGTAATTTCATAAAGGTCTTTTTTAAATAATGTTTTAAATTTATTCAGAAATCTATTTCATTGCGCCGGGAATACCGATCTCGTGCCGGTTACGTCCCGTCGTACTATAATTCACCTCTCCGTATTGATTTAAACACAATTTCTTATGACTAATGATCTTATAAAAGTAATATTGATTCAATTGAGTCGTCCTCAAAATGGTAGCGATTATTAAGTGGGGCAGAGCACGCGATCACTTTGACTTAGTAGGAAAAGTCTTGGTTAGGTATTGTTAAAGGTTGCCTGGAAGAAATCGCTTCTAAGCAATCAGGCTGCCCATTTTACTTTTATGTATGTTATTAATGCCTGTTTTTTCTGTGGTGAAGAGAGGAGTGGTAGTGTAATGAAGAGTATTTTATTGTGTAATTTGCACCACCCCAACCATTCCCGTGGGTGGCGTAAGAGACGACTAAGGGACATACACCGGGGGGCAGGCAGCAGCGCCCTTTGCAGAATATATCTACCGCGATCCCCAACCCGCATGCCATAGGGATTATAATATAATGGGCTTTAACCCTCATGAGATAAAAAAAAATCAAGGGGAGGCCAGCGTCCAGCAGTGGACCATTATAGGCTGTTGAGGATGTTGTGTGCAACGTAAAATAATTAGGTGTTTATCTGAAAATGTTAATATTAAATACATCTTTGATAAAACTGTTTCTATCACGATAAAATATTTATAAATATTATTTTTGTACACAAATTGTTCAGCGGTTTCTGTCGTCATGTATGTTTAGTGATTTGAATTATTATTAAATATATTAAAAATAACAAATAAATCTTACCACTATAAATTCTAAACTTATAATTATAAATCAATTAATATATGTTTATGCTTAGAAACTAAAATAAATTGTTATTTGGTTAAAGCGCAAATATAAATACAACAGTTTTTAAGCTTGTATTGCTTTTTTACTTTTTTACAGAAACTGTACTTATCATAATCTACTTGAAACTCCACCACATTCTTAACAAAAATTTACTCAATTTATTTCTCTAGCTTTCACCAAAGTCCTAAATAAATCACATAAAATTACATCTCATAAACGATTTCATGCACCACGCATGGGAACCCCGTACATGGGGTCATCACGTCCTATATGATTACAAGGCGGCATCCACATCTGAAATGACATGTCATGTAGAAAGGTCATATTCTAATTTGCTGAGAAGGTCAATAGACAATGCACAATCATATAACTAACATGGGTTTTAACTCGATGTGATACGAGTATATAATTGTCTATTTCTTTGTCGCTTGAAAATATTCATACAATACAACCTTCCTAGTAGTTCTCATGAAATATTTAATAAGAGACTTGACTTTTGTCCCGTCTCCAATTAAATGAATGAATGATGCTGGACAATTCACACAGCATTATCTAGCCCCAAGTTAAGTAGAGCTTGTGTTATGGGTACTAGATAACTGATATACATAATACAATACATTACATAGGTAGATATTTTTTATTATACATAGAAAACGACCAGAGCACCCGGCAAATACATGCAGATCGTACTAATATTTGTTCCAAAGCGGGAATCAAACCCGCAACCTCTTGCGTCGCAGGCAGACACAGGTCGTCAAATATTTCATAAGAACGACTAGAGGTTTGACTTGGATCATCATAAGACTTATTATTCCACTGCTGGACCTAAGCCTCCCATAATAAGCGGCTTTGCAACCTCACTAGAATGGCACCTCTTTGAAATTTGCTTTTCAGAGTTATATGAGGTATTGGGCCGGCCATATCTCGCGAAGTACCGATAACCATTAGGGTACCTAATCGTTTTTTTACCCAAAAAATAAACAAAAAAACTATTGTCTTATTAAAAAAAACTGTTTATTTCCCCAAACTGTATTCTGCTACAGTGAAACCATAGATCTAGATATGTCTAGATAGGACAGCTCCCGTCACAGCGGCTAGTCGCAGTAACAAGGGGAAACAGGCAACATTTCACTTCTTACCCACGCCCATTGATCTAACAAAGCGATTAGATACGCTTTCTTGTTTGCATTTACTCTAGTGCATCGTATTGTTTAGGTTTTCCGTTGTATTTCTAGTTACTTTGATTTTTTTTAAGTTATTTTCTATATTTTCCATGGGCAGTTTGTGATACGTATTACCTATAAGCTTTTTTTAATGCCTCTATAATTATGTTTGTATAGCTTAGGCCCTTAAATAATTGAGTTTAGTGGCTACAAATTGCAACATCGTATCTTTACAAAATAAAACTATTATAGAAACATTAAAAAAACTTATTAGGTATCACAAACTACCCGTTGCAAATTTTGAAATTTCCGTTTTAACGAAATAATAAGATAAATAGGTGGCGTCGCTGGTTTGGCTCTGGGTATCGTCTTAATGCGATCACCAATCCGCCTGCAAAGCGTGTTGGTTATGGATTAACTGTTTGGGGAGGACGTTTAGCAACGGCTGTATGAGTGCTAACTTATAAGGTGTCTGTTTTAAACAATCTATACACGCGTGTGTTATGGTAACCTAAATTGTAGCAGTGCTTAACCTCTAACCTCTTGTAACCATTTTATTAAGGCCAAGCAGCTTGTTTGCGTGAGTACGAAGCAATTTGAATTTAGAATTGTACGCCGCGCCGCCCAACCGTCACGCCCATCGGTAGGCAACTTATCAGATTCAACTTATGTAAGGCTGATTATGCGCTTTCTGTACCCCTACTTTGTGTTTGTGCAAGATATCTTTGAAAAATGTGGCGTTTTCGTAACGCCCTGTATAGGTTGACAAGATAATCTACCACAACCTGGGGTCGAATTCTGCTAACTAATCATATTCTATGACAGTAAACAAAATTGTCCATACATGAAAGAAACGATAGTAATAATAATAATCGTTTAATTCACTATAATAACGCGTGCAGGACTATTTGCACGGAGAGATACATAGATTCTTTATTCTTTATTTTTTCACATTACAGCACAAGACTTGACGAAGAAGATTGTTTCAACATTGACATCCTCATCTGTAGTATTTTCATCAAAGGTCAAAATTTATCATTTTCAGACGAAACGATTAATTTAGCAAAATTAGGATCATGAAAGATCCCTGCCATCTATTGAGTTCCAAGGTAAATAAGGTTTTAACTTTTTGAAAACGCCTCATTGTTAAGTACTTTCTTCTTCTTCTTCTTATTTTTATGGCTCGCAGTGCTTTGTTGCCACAATTCTGCCAGTGTCCATGTCATGTAAAGTACTTTCTATGTCTTCATACTGAAAGCAAAGGTATACGGCGACTTTGACACTGACAGATTAAATAAACACACTCTATTGGATAGTCAATTTGTGTTGTCCGTTTCTTTTAGCAAAATCATTTTGATACAAAATTAAATGATTTATTTCGTAACGAATACATCCGTCACAGAACCAAGGTTATCGACATAGCTCAGAGGATTAGCAAGCTAAAGTGGCAGTGGGCTGGCCATTTGGAGAAGAACCGACAACCACTGGGGTAAACGCGTTTTTGAGTGGAGTCCGCGACTCGGCAAACTTAGTGTAGGACGCCCACCGATCATGTTCTGTTTCTGAAGTTAATGACACGCTGACACAGACTTTTACATAGTTTTTAATATGCGCAGTCCTTTACAGACTAAAAAGTCTGTCTCAGTGGCATGACGAAGACACTTGCCTTCATGACTATGAAGGCAAGTGTGGTCATGCTGCTAAATGCTCATCATAATGTTACTAGCAAAGCAATATTATTGATAGACAAAGTAGGTGTATTTCATGTTTTACCGGTCATATTATTATTTTAATGATGATGATGATGATTCTTAGTTAATGGCAATATAAGTCTGGTTGGACTCTTTTCTGCCAGTGTCAAGTAATGGAAAATAATAGTAAAATATGAGTTATCAAGTTATGAAGAATGTTGATATTTTCACCAGAGCCTAGTTCGTTATCTAGCAGGGTACACCACGTGCAGGTTAGGGTGGCTTGGGAGACAAGATCTTGGAGTCTCTCTTGTACCCCATATTATTATTTTAACCCCGCCTCCATTCCATGACTATGACATTTCATTGAACTAGACACTGGCAGAAAAGTGACAAACCAGACAAATATTGCCAAAAACAAAGAAGTCAAGTCAAGTTAATAGACAAAGGGTATTTTTAAAATGATAGATATAGAATATAAAAAAAGTTTTATTTGTCACTCGTACAAGTAGGAACAAACATTAATAAAAAACACAGACGCTCCTTGGTTTTTCAAATATGAAAAGTTTAAAAAGTTCACTACTTCTACTCTGTGCCGCTTACGACTTGGACATTCTTGTTGTCCTGTTTTTCTAGCCAAACTCAGGATTTTTCTTCCTCGGTATGTGAATGTGGGTTAAGTGAAGGTAATGTGGATCACATATTTTTTAACTGTCCCTTTCTTCAATGTTCTTTATATGACTTACTCCCTCTTGATATTCCCCGTCCCGTATCCATAAAAAGTTTACTTTCTCTTACGTTTTACCCTGCAATAATATTTCTTCTATGTAAATTTATTGATGTAAATAAGATAAAATTGTAAATAACTACTTTATTTATTTATGCAGTAAGGCCTCATTATTTTATTTTATTATAGCTTTTTCTTTTATCCTCTTATATTCTTATTGTAAAATCACATTGGTGTTTTTTTTTTCTTCTTGTTTTACCGGTCATATTATTTTAATAAACCCGCCTCCATTCCATGACTATGAAATTTCCTTGAACTAGACACTGGCAGAAAAGTGACAAACCAGACACATATTGCCAAAAATAAAGAAGTCAAGTCAGAAATAACAACTTGCTCGAGTAACAAAAAGTTCCTTGTCTCAGCATAATGTTAGTCGCGTTTGCAACCAACGCTGATCTTACGACAAGATCGTTTATTGACGAGATCGATTAATAACTATAATTTATTTTAATATTTGATTTCTAGCCTAACAGTCCAATGAGGTTTTACACATTCTTCGAGTAGTGGTAACAAGAAGTTCCTACACCCATTTCGCGATGGCCAGCCGATAGGGCACGCGTGTGTGAGCGGTCGATAGCGTTGCTCTATAGTTATTTTATGTAAAGTTAGCAGTGTGCTATGGCCTAAATTCAAACCAACGTACCTATCCACTCTAACTCCCTACGTTTACATAACAAATAAAAAACCGTTCAAGTGAGAGTCGGATTCGCGCAAGAAGGGTTCCGTACCATTATCTATAAAAACGGCAAAAAACACGTTTGATGTATGGGAGCCACCATAATATTTATTTAAAATAATAAAATAAATAATGCTGGACAATTCACACAGCATTATCAAGCCCCAAGGTAAGCAGAGCTAGTGTTATGGGTACTAGATAACTGATATACATAATACAATATGTTACATAGATAGTTTTTTTTTATTATATATAAAAAACGACGAGAACACCCTGAACAAATATCTGCAGATCGTACAAATATTTGTCCCAATGTGGGAATCGAACCAAAACCTCCTGCGTCGCAGGTGGACCTTCGCCCACCGCGCTACAGAGCTCGTCAAACTAAGTAACCAATTGATTTGATTTTTAGCATAGAGTTAGTTGAAAGGATGAAGATTAACATAGGCTACTTTTTATCCCATAAGTCAGTTCCCAGGGGATAGGAATTACCTTAAAGTGAATTGAATTAGTGTGAATTGTGATTAATTTTTATCAACTGAGTTAGTAGAAAAATCCAAAATGGTAGAAAATCTAAACATCTTAAATAGTAGAAAAAGTAATACCTTCTACATTTTGATAAGGCTTTCAATTTAACGATGCTTAAAATGAAATACGATATACAAAATGTCACCCACTTATTCACAAATAATCGCTACGAATAAATCAACTTTCAATAATTTCTCTTCCACTACAGTAGTGGCAGAATACGTTATTAATCCGGTCAAACGGTCAAATTGTCCGAAGATTTATCCGCCAAATTCCTGAGGAGAATAAGCTCTGATTATCGTGGGAAGAAATTCGCTGCTTTAATAAATAAAAGAAAAAAGTTTGAACCTCCGACTGGTCGTTTACAATGTACATTATTATTTGGCGTATATTTTAAAAATTAGATAGAGATGATACATCGATGATGGTAATTTATGCCAGAGAAAAGTACTTTCAGTTAAAGTACCTATATCAAAAAACACTTTACAACAGGTTTTCATGTTTTAGGAGGTTTTGGGAGGCCTGCGTCCAGCAGTCTAGCACCATTAAAGGCTGTTGAGGTACCTGTACGTATGTATGCAAAATTTCAGTCTGATTCGTTCATAGTTTTAGCGTGAATAGCCAACAAACAGCCAAACATTTAAACTATTTCAATGATGCCAAGATGTAACCATCCTAACTTTCGCAATTAGCTGCTGCCCTCGGCTTCGCACGCGTTGTTTGAGGTTAATTATATCCCATGGGAATTGATTCAAGATTTAAAAAGTAACCTATGTTCGTCTGTCCTTTCAACTAACTCAATACCAAAAATCGAGTCGATTGGTTGCTTAGTTAGGGCGTAATGGACGGACGATCAAACAAACAAACAAAACCACTCTCACATTTATAATATTAGTATTGATAGACTGTGTTTTTTATCTTTGTAATTAAAACAGGTTTCCAACAACAACATCTCTCTATAAGATAAACTTTTATGTAGATGGCTCAGCACGTGCACATTAAGGAAGATATTTTTTCACGTTTTCGAACTATTAGTAAAAGATTCCATCAAAATGATATCGAAAATTAATTATCTGATAACTTGTTATCCATCCCGAAAAGTTAACATTACATAAAAACAATCTAGAAGTCTTCAAAAACTAAACAATCTGCACAGTACTTTCGTCTTCCTTCGGTTGAACTGCGTCGACCCGGCACGACCTAGTGCCCGACGCAGCCTGATTGGGATTTATCTCTCGCTTATAGGTAGGTACTTTGGAGTGCTTTACTGTTTTTCTTTACTTTCGCTTTTCAGATATATCTTGGACTCTGTCAAGTGATTTTAATAATGTCCCAAAATTTTTAGCGCTTGAGTCCAAACTAAGTTCCAGAGTTTAATAAATAAATAAATAATGGTAATAATGGAGTGGAAGGGGGATGGTGGAACGAGGACACTTAGTTCCTGTGAGGATTCTCCGAAATTAATCATATAAAAGATCTAGAGACAAGGATCCTGGGCTATTTGATATTGTCACTTTTAGCTAAATTAGAATAGACAAATCAAAAAAACAAATAAATTTAAATCAATATAGAAAATGGAAAGAGTTTCCTGTGATATTTTATTAACACATATTTTTAGTGTAAATATCAGTTGTAATTGTGTTAAAGGAATTTTCAAAAATCCATCTTCCAGTTTGTGATACCTATCATAAGCTTTTTTTTAATGCCTCTGTAATAGTTTAGTTTAGGCAGAGATACAAAGTTGCCCCTGGTGATATACAAAATCTATTTTCGTATATTCGACAGGTTTACACACTGCCGTGGTCACGGGATGACTGACAGTCATCCCGTGACCACGGCAGAGTTCTGTGTTCAGATCGCGTAAGTTTAAAAACATTTATAATAAGATAAATTAGGTGGCGGCGCAACTTTGGGTGGGGTATGCTCCTTAAACAAAATTATTGGAATTGAAATAACATTGAAGTATATAATTATACAGGTTGAGTATTTTTCAGGGCCACTGAAAGGAAGTCTCAAACCGTGGGAGTTATCGATAAATCATACTCAATTTTGAAAATAATAAGTTCTGCATCAAAAAAACGACGAAGATCTTTTTAGTTTTTCTGGAAAAGTGGGTTTAAAAAAAATCCATTTTTTGGTTCTTTAATAATAAATAAATATATGCTGACTATGAGCCAAAAGTTATTGAAACACCTTCAAAATTGAATATTAGGAACATGTACGTATCAAAACAAAATGACGTCCAATCAAGTAGGTACCTCTCTAATTCAATCAGACCTCCATCGAACACAAGGTGTTAAATTTCAATACAACAGGAACATTACTGATAAAATCTCGATTCTTCAAGCACAGATGGACGAGTGTATGCAAATAAGAGCCAGGAAAACAATGTCTGAGCTGGTTCCTGCTGATAATCTCTCATTCAATGGATTTGATTGGTCGAATTGGAGTACACGTGTTTGGTATACCTGGGTACGTTTTGGATGTAGGTCTTCTCGTGATTCGTTGGTTACTTGTTGCATTATGCTCTTCTTTTTAATGCCTTGATACTTTTTGCGTTGCTAGGCTTTATTGCCTTTGTGAGTTTCACATTTCATTTTCGTAAACGATTTTATCCGTAGGTAGTTTCATTAAAAACTTTGCTTAGTTTTTTTTTCGAGGTTCCTTAAATTTTTATTTTCTGTTTAGTATTAACATGTAAAATACAGTTTTCTTAAAATTTTCCTGAAAAACGTTTGTGAAGTGCTATATATATTAGTATATAGTAAACCAAAGGTTAACTTAGCTCTACAGCTGTTGCACACAGGACAAAAAAAAAACAGAACAAAACTGGTTTATTTTGTTCTGTTTTGCACACGAACGCATCTCGTCCTGCTAGTTCTAGAAGCTACCCATGCTGTTCGAACCGTAGAGGCTGGGCAGTGAATGCGTTAATCTGTTCATCTGGGAAAAGCTCAAACAATGCTAAAGATAACCAAAAACAAAAACATATACTGTTGTTTGTATAAATAAACAGTTTAACCGTTTTCAATCATACTGTTTTTTTATAAACGTACCTATAAACTTTATATATGATACATAAGATGTTAGAGCCAATGCAAACCCCATTATTACTTTCAGGTAGGTACCTAATTTATTAAAGTTACCTGTATAAATAAATGTTTATAGATAAGTAATAGAAGCCGTAAAATGTGCTCACAGAAACAATTAAATCCAACAGCAAATCAAAGAAAATTACTATATTAAGTAATATTTTATGTTGGTATGTCGCGAGGAATTAAAGTTACATTTTCGCTATGACGCGATCGGTGAAGCGAGGTGTGGTCCGTAGGGAGGGGAAAACTCTGACTCTTTCATCGATATCGATAGACTCAAGATGTATGTTTTTTTTTTATTCAGAAATTGAATCGAACTATCAAATCACATGTCACGTCACGTAATATTATAAATGCGAAATTTTTGGATGGATGGATGTTTGTTTCGTTGCTTCTTCACGCCAAAACTACTGAAGGGACCAATCTAAATTTTTGGATTAATGAAGGTTAACCTGGAATAATATAGGTTCAACCTACTTTTTATCCAATAGCATGAATCAGTAACGTCACCCACAGAATAAAAGTGAAAACAAGTGTAAAAGCAACGTTAATTAACATTACAATAAACGTAGCTATTGAAGGTAAGCGATTGTGTTTTTTATTTGTCAGTGTATTAGTAATTATGTCAGGCAAGTTTGAAATTTCACATGTGATTAATGTGAAAATTTATATTATTGTTGTAATTTCTGAATTTCAAGAACTTTATTTATTTTATTTACACACCACTCACCTCAACAGCCTATAATGGTCCACTGCTGCACGCAGGCCTCCCCCTGATTTTTTATCTCGAGGGGGGAAATGCCCGTAATCCCCACGCTGGGTATGTGGGTGGCAGTTGATCGCAGTTCGGTGGTAGATCTATTTTTTTAATATAATTTAGGTATAATTTAATCTTGATGGATTTATTGTATTGTTATATACAATGTTAAAAAAATTATTGACGTCATGGCCCATGACGCACATTTCCAAGTCAGTTAATTTACAAGTCCTTTCAGATGCTGTGCTATTTAACATATTCCAATGTAATCCGTCTAAGTGTTTCCTTTTAAATATTTCAAACAATAAATTACAATCAGTGAAATTGCGTACGGTCCGGCCAATCTGCTGCTGTCACCTTCTTTTTTCACCTTCCTTACGTACGGCGTTCTTTTGTTTTTTTTTTCGTAAAAACAAGACAAGGACCAATCTCACTTAGTCATATGAAACCCTCGTTATTTTAGATGTAGGATGAGTAAATTAAAAGTCGTACAATGTTTTCATCTCTCCCAGCGTAAGTTAAAAAGCTCAGGAATATTGTTATGTTTTTGTCTATAGTCCTAGTAACTCCCAGAAGGATGAAACGATTTTAATTCCGTCCTGCACATTTTAGTTTTGTGTATTGAATATTGATGAAACATCAAAACTATTATGTGGAACACTTAGGTATTAAAACACCATTTTGATGACATTCCAGGAACTCGGTCTCATAAAAGTTAACAAATCTATATATCGATAACGTATCCATCGACTCTACCCCACCACTACCAAGTCGAGCCTCGCGTGACCTATGCCCCGCGCGTCCGCCCGCGCGCATGCCTTTGGCGATCCCGCCCTGCACCTTTTAGTTTTGGGTATCGAATATTGATACTGGTTGAGATTTTTTGTTCGTTTGCGATGTGGAGATAATGTTTGGTCATTTTTGTTGCCTGGGCTAAAGATGGTAAAACCGCGCGGTTTGGTGCGCGTCGAATAAAGTGCTGTTTGGAGGTTGGAGGTAGAGGATAATTTCTACCGTAAAACCGCATATTATAGATGACAATATCAACCTGAAAATAAATTTCCGAGTTTAACGCATTCACTGCCCAGTGTCACACAGAGCTCCCCAGATCAAAAAGTGCGTCTTGGGCCATGAAATTGTTTACTAATTTATCGCCAGGGTAGCTAAAAGAATGCAAATGATGAGCAAAAGAAGAAGCCTTTACCCAGCAGTAGGTGTCAAACGGGCTTAAATGGTGATAATGAATGTGTCAATAATATTTTGATTCGTTAACTGTTTCTATTTTTCTTATTTTCATACATTTTCAACTGTAAAGTATTATTTTTTATTTTACACTGAATACTAACTGGTTCAATCACAGACTGTGGACTAACCTAACCAAACCGTAAACTAATGGGAACTTGCCCACCAACAAAGACATTCAAAAAATATCCTCTCATTCCTTTGATTTCATTTTAAAAATACCTCCCAAAGCCATGCTACCCTCACCGATCAATTCTCCTTTACACCTGCCTATTGTTCACTCCTCAAACTCCAAAATTCCCTGATCATGTTCCGAACATAAAGCACGCGACAAGATGCTCATTACGTCCATCATTAGGAATCCTTTCAAATAACTCGAATTCCAATACAAACCGACTCAATTAAATCTTAATTCGTACAAAGAGCTCCATTAATGAAATTAAGTCGGCATTTAGTCATACAAACCAACAATAGGCTTAAGCAACAATCGAATGAAAGCCTCTTTAAATCGATACAAAAGGACCTAACTAACCCACCAGCGTGACTATTAAAATATAATGACATGATATATTTGGGTTAGAAAAAACGAGAAAAGGGTATGATGCTCACGATCCATTTTTCATAACGCAGTTGGTAGCAAATGGTCAAATAAAAAGGCCGACACTTTATGAAAAACGGATTCTTGCGTCGGGCTTTGTCATCGAGTGAGTGGATGCATGTGGGTACCTGGTGAGCTCACGCGGCGAACAAAACATAAACTATCTTCCATATTTCTGGATTTGGATTGCGTAAGGTGTTCAGGAGGACGAAAGTTCAAATTAGTTTATTTAAAATTTATTAGTAACATAAACATGAATTAAACGTATATGTGAGCAAAAAACGTAATTAGAAAATAAATAATATTAATAATGTTGAACAATCCACACAGCATCGTCTAGCCGTAAGTTAAGCAGAGCTTGTGTTATGGTATAAACTCATAAACATGAGGAAGACTCTCAAAAGATTTTGACATTAAATTAATTATTATACTAGCGAACCAGTAGGTTTCGTTGAACGAATTTATATATTTAGTTCATAGAAGTATCAGCATGTTAGATATATAAACCAGGTTGCCACTGCCCGAAGGATCAGGGAAGCATATCGCTGATAAGGTCCTGTAAATTATGGTAGGATAACGATTTTAATGTTTGTACTTTTACACCAACATCACATAAAATATCATCTTGCCCAGGAAAAGCAGAACTTATTTTAAAAAAAGTTCTTAAGTTACATAATTATACGATTTATAAAAAAAGTTACTAATAGTACATACAGTTACTTATTATGAAGAGAGTATATCTCGACAATAATAAGTGTTGTTTGTTACCAATAAAATGCTCACCTTTCGTTCCTCCGTACCCTATTGATAATATTTGGTCATTCTTAGTGGTAGCCGTCTCATTTATAACATTTTATAGAAATCAACTAAACAAAATCGTGAACATAATACTATACAAAGCAATGCCCCGGTTATGTTCAGCGTTTTATGGTAAATTGCTTATTATTAGTGTGACCAAACCTTTTTATGAAATATAGAGATCTGACATTTCAAACAAATTGATATTTTCTTACTAAAAATGAGGGTTTGGAATCTGAATTTTTAAATTACTATGTAGATATTGATCTTTTGATGTTATTATACTTTGATTACACACTTGATTATTATACTTGAGGTATTTTGATTTGTTAGGTTTTAAATGAAAATACCTCAACGAAGCGTATTATGTGTTACATAGCGAGCGTTGATGCAGTCAGTTCTAGAAAAGAAGACGCTCACAACGAGCAACGACAATTAGGTACTTAATTATGGTTTTCCCTATAAATAAATAATTAAAAATGCAGTACAATGGACGGACATACATATCTAGAACTGTATATTTATTTATTATAGATTATTTATTGTGTTATTTACCACACTGGGGCACGTAATCGTATCGAACAAGTCTAAAGTCTAGTCTAGTCTAGTCTAGAAGGTACCTACAATAAATTCCTTATTGTAGGAAACAAATTAGAACTAGTATTTACAAAAATGTTTTTGAATGTGCTTTCAAAGCTAGGCATAAGCGGATTATTTTACTTTTATTCTCTATTGATATAATGTATATTTTGATATTTTTAAAAGCGAAATTTAATCATTGAAAAGTAGATACTTTTATGGCACAATCGCAAATTTTCTAAACGTGACGTCAATGTTCACAGTACTGCCATGAAGCATTTACTGGTTTTTTTAAAAGAAAGTGATGAAGTAAAATACTCATTTGACACACAAGCAACAAACATAATAGTTTTTATCATTTAATTGTTTCTAATTGTATTTTCATTGCAGGAACAGAAGCACTTCGACAAACTGATCGGTGACGTCACAGAAAAGCGATCAGCGTTTTTATCACCTGAAACTTAGTGCAGTTTCATTTATTTATTCTCTTCCTATACATTTACGAGTTTGTGAACATTATATTTCTTTATTTATGTTATATATATTTTTTTGCTATTCATATATCCTATCTATACCGTACAGTTAAGCAAACTGCAGATAATATTCTGCAGTGCGCTTAATTGCTGCATTGACCTGTTATAAGTTATTTGTTTAATTAAATTGCATTTCATTTATTTGTTGCTTGCATGTACATTGTTGTACTTACATATTTAGGTCTAGGTGTTTATGTCTAAGTTAAGTTGTACATGCACCCTGGAAGGGCACTGCAAAAATGAGATCGTCTTAATTTTACATAATAATATAGAATTAATTCCACATAAATTCCATGCTAAACCAAATATAATTGAATTAAAGTAAAATAAATTATTATTTAATTAAATAAATAAGAATTAAATAAAATTTACTTAAATGATGGTTACAATACTAACAGTCATGTTACTACTCAATAGTAACAGATTGGTCAGTTTCTAAAACAGAGGAATGTTCCAATCTACTTATTTAGATACCTAGTACGTGGGCAGACAATGGTGCTGAGAGTTTTACTATTATTGGTTTCTTATTAAAATTTGGTGACGTGTGTTATGAGGTAACATGGGATATAGGTTTTCGACAGGGACTTACAAAACGCTCGAATTACGGTTTGTTTTTATAAGAACATTTTGAAGGAAATTTTCTTTATCAAATTAGTAAAATTAAATCGAGAAAGTATTTAATTTTGTTAGAACTAAGAAACACGTTAAATCTATCTTAAATTTGGTATTTTATCTGAATTAAAATTATTCTTACTCAGGATGTTTCGTAATAATATTATGACATATTTTTAGGCAACTCAGCAACCTTGGGTCTACCGGGGATCGGGAAAATGAAGCGGATGATGCCAACAACAAACCACTGTTGGGCTTTATACCAAACACCTAATATGATACGTAGGAATAAATGTTAAAGTTAAGTATAGCTACCTCTTAAGTTGTATGGCGCCCTAACAAGGCTTCTAGCATTAGTGAACTTTTTAAGACGTCTCACACGTAGTATGTCTCACATTGTATTAGGGTTACCAAACAAAATACTTGAAATGTAACCTGTATAGAAATAATTACACATCTAGATAATTAAAAGTTCTGTATTATGTATAAAGAAACCTTTAAAAAAATGGCCGGTTTCTTCTAGAAACCTCTCGCAATATTCCCAGACATAAACTCTTCATTTTAATGTTAGTTCGTCATAATCATAACCGATTCTACATTACTCATAATCCCAACAAAAGCCTCACCGCCAAAAGGTGGCAATTAGTGACAGGTGCTCCCATTTGAAAGCTTATAAATTTTACTTTTCTGCCAAAAAAAAGCTATTGTTCATCAAGAAGTTTAGCTCAACACCCTTTGTCATGTTCTGCTACCATCAAAACTTGCATAGAACCTTCATAGAACACAATGCATGGTGACATGTGGGGGTGGATTTGAAAAAAGAACATTGATTTGAAAAAATGAATCTCATGATGACGTCTACAAATTCGATACACAAAATCTTGAAGTTTTTGGAGTTTTTGCGAAGGCCTTTTTTCCAAAAAGGCGACTAAAAGTCTGTAGTTTCACACGATTTGGGAAATCGTTGATTAAATGCCTATTGTTGGAATTAAATCAGTTTCATACAACCTTTTTTATCAGTTTTTTTTTAAATATCTGTTCCCTTTTCAACAGGGCTTGCGATCTGTTATGATTGCTTCTGCCTCAATGTTACTATAAATGTAACTTCCTAAAAAATTTAGAAATTTCTGTAGGTTTTATACCTACACATTGAAATATTTCAAAAAAGGCTTTTGTAGATCTACAAAAGCCATACATTGTACACGGATCGGTCTGCAATTTTTGGAGATAGACGGGAAATGGTCAATTTATCGACTTTTTTGAAATATTTCAATGTGTAGGTATAAAACCAGATATAGATCTATATTTTACAGAAAAAATTAAGAGAAGTCTGTAAAAATGACCATTTTCGGAAAAATAGTCACGTTGAAAATGGTCGAAAAGGGATTTTTTTTTCGAAAAGAAAAATTGGTAGAGGTTCAGTTGTTATTTTAAAACAAGGTCCGTCAAGTGTAAGTGTAACTCGCGCGCCGAGGGTTTTCAATATTTGCCAATTATTTGGACAGTAAATTTTTGACTTTTTTTGAATGGCAATATTTTGAAAAGTATGAAATCCCGATCCCGATCAAGTAGGTAGCCCACTTGATCGGGATAACAAATGAAAGGCATTGTTTTGTAAATTTTAAATCATTTTTTGAAAATTCTGTAGGTTTCATACTTTTCAAAATATTGCCATTCAAAAAAAGTCAAAAATTTACTGTCCAAATAATTGGCAAATATTGAAAACCCTCGGCGCGCGAGTTACACTTACACTTGACGGACCTTGTTTTAAAATAACAACTGAACCTCTACCAATTTTTCTTTTAAAACAGTAGTTTTGAAGAAAATTCTTTATATTTTAATTACCTCTCGAAAATTAAGAAACACGTGACATTTTCCACAGTTTTTTTTTGTAAAATAAATTTCCATCTAAAACCGACCGTAATACTGATAGACCGGTATCTAACAAATGATGATGAAAACCTCAGAACGCTCATGAATGACTACAAACCTTGCCACTTTGATCCTCAAAATTATGCTTAATAAGCTACCACGTCCGAGCCTCGTCACAACAGCTGTCGACGTAAGGGCAAAGAGCATCGGTGAATGTGCATACTTGTTGCAGCTGGTTTATTCTGTAGAGTACATGTATTGTATTTGTAATCTAAATGCCCAAGAATTAGTCGTTTGTATTATACCAATAGGTATATTTGTAGATTGACAACCCGTGGCGCGGTGGTCGAAGGTCCGCCTGCGACGCAGGAGGTTGCGGGTTCGTTTCCCGCCTAGGGACAAATATTTGTACGATCTGCAGGTTGTTCCGGGTGTTCTAGGCGTTTTATATGTTTAATATACAATATATATCTATTTAATGTATTGTATTATGTACATCAGGTATCTAGTACGTAGTAACACAAGCTCTGCTTAACTTGGAGCTAGATAATGATGTGTGAATTGTCCAGCATTATTTAATAATTTGTAGGTTCCTCTGTTTTTAAAATTGTTGCAGAAAATTACATATTTTATATTTTTATGAGACAGTTCAAGAAAAGTCGGTACCTATAATAAAGGTATAAGTCATTTCGTATTTCCATTTTAAAAGTGCCTTTTGAAAATGTTATTAAAGCGTTGCCAATGAGAACACGTTCTTCTCCTAGAAAGGTTATCTAAGTATTTGTTTAGTTTAATTAATCTGTCAAACATCTAAATCCTCTGTAAGTTTAAAAAAACTTAGTAGGGACGTATGGAAAGCATAAGGATTAATTTGGATTTCTAATATTGTGTAGGTCTAAGTCCTTTTAGTATAAAATGAAGACAAGCAAATTGTCAGGCTGTCTTCAAAAAGCTACAACAAAAGCTGCTAGATCCAAAGACACTAATGCTATGTATCTTCATTCAATCAGCTACACTCCATGTTCAAATCAATCAACATTTTGAATACATTTGATAGTCTATGTATCATGTAACTTAATAAAAATCAACTTGTACTGACCGAAACATTTTAAGTTCTATTTTGTTCGGCATAAGGTTTGGTTGATCAGTTTCGTGTATGTTATAATCGAATGTTAAAATGAATGAATGCTATCTGATGGTGTCTTGTTTTAAGCGTTGCTCATTTCTTTAGTTAATTCTGTTATGCCAGAACACAGATACCAAATATGCTCAAATACATTTGCAAAAGCTATTATAGTGCGATAACTAAAACAAAAGAACATTGCACCAATTTTAAAACTTAGTCTGACGTAGTTTTTAAAAACATTTTCATAGAGTATAATAATTATCTACAACTTTGACAGTCATCAATGTTGCTAAGAAAACAATTGAAAGAACAAAACACAAGTACGTTCTAAAATCAAAACAAAAAACAATCGATAAACAGTATCACCACACTGATTGACCCGAAGATTTAACATATTGCAGACCCAATTAAGGTTCTACTCCCTGCTGGGAAAGACTCTACTGATCGAGAATCCAAATAGTCAACGCACGACTCGACCTTACCAACTCAAATCACTTGCCAAGGGAGAATAACCATTATTATAATGGAAGCAAAGGATTGTCTGGCATGAGAGTTTTAGAGCTATGCCCTCCGGTGCAAAGAGATATCCCACAGAATTGAACTATATTTTGTTGACAATGAAAAATAATTTGGGAATATTTTGGTACGCACTGCGATTAGTCATGTATCGTTCTATGAATATATGTATTTATTATAGACAGATATAATGCGTAATCTACAAAGGGTTTTGTGATTATACACAGAGTTTTTTATTGAGTGCGAGAGCGAGACCTGGAAATTGTGGGGCTACTTTCGATGGGTTGAGTAACCCGCATTCCAAATATCTGTTGCTTATTTTATTTATAAATTTTATCATATCTGTCGCGGATCTCCATTCATAAATCCAAATTAATCTGACCAATTACCGTAGTTAAGTATCGAATAGTACAAATTGCGTCTACAAATTCGATATCTCGAATAATATATCATGACCCACGCCTTCCGCCAACTGACTCTGATTCCCGTTTTGGATGATATCTTTATGGTAACGGTACGACTTGTAATTAATCGGTATCGGTGTTTTATCCATACTCAAACGAAAATTAAATCAGCACATACAAAAACAAAAAAAAATAAGGGCATATTATTGTAACCTTTATTCATCATCATCACCATCATCCTTATTAGTCAACTGCTGGACGTATGCCTCCCTAATGAGCGCCATAGCGTCCTGTCTTTAGCTTGCCGGATCCAGCATCTGCCAGCAGTCTTTCGCAGAAAGACAAAAGAGAAAAGTTTTTGTGTCAAACAATAAAACTGCTGCTTATATCATGCTTATGATTATGACTCTTATGCGACATGCAATATGTACCTAGATCAGTTTCAACAGCTTAAATATGACTTTTGAGTGTGTTACCACTTTATCGTTTTAGCACTGACAAGAGGTTTTTCCTTCATACCTAGCAACTTTAGACCACATCACTGGTTATTTAACAATAAAATTGTTCATTTTCTTTTTTCTGTTGAAATCTTGTGACAAAAAACCTTACGAGTAGGTACTTTTAAAGGAAGATACATATTTATGTATTGAGGTTCCCTAAAGATTATGAAAGTTTTTCTCAGCTTTCCTTTCCCACGTTTTTGCTATTCGTTACCTATCAGGTGATGAGCTGATGGTTGTATAATTAAAAGCAAACATCGTGAAGAACGTAAGCAGAAGTCACGAGATGCCCTAAAGCGCTGAAGCTGTGATGGATTGTCTTCTCTGTATTGTAGCTACACTCTATGACACAGAGTAGTGATGAGTCAGATGTTAGAATGTTTTGAGAAACTTCATCTTATTTTTAAATACCGTTTTAGTCCGCTTTGCGAGAACTTCCACTAAAACGGGAGAGTAGTATTTAGTACAGAACGCTTCGCACTAAGTTGTTGACCATTCATTGAACATAGATTTTTTCGTAGTTTAGCTATGACCAGAAATCTATATTATGTTACTCAATTAGAATCATCTTGCCTACGAGACATTTTTATAGGTTTCGAAATAAAACTGAGTTGTTTAGGATTTGGGTATATCCGTTTCCGCACGGTAGATACGCTGTACCAAAGCTCATACAAAAATGGAACATCTCTTCGCCGTGACAATGCTATCGAATAAATGAAGTCAGAGAATTCAGTACCTACTACGACGGACTATTCATAAACTAAGAAATTAAATAACTTCCAAAAAATTACCGAGAACCTCAAGAAAGGGGATAGCATAGAAATCTAAATAATAAGTGCCTTATTATATAGATTTCTATGGGGGATAGCCTGTTGAGAAATTTCAAAGTCCTTATTTTATGTATATGACAAAATATCCTCTGCCCGCGGCTTCTCGTACGCTTTTCCGGGATAAAAACTTCTTATGTCCATCGTCGTGATACCATTGACCTACCTGACAAATTGCATTGACTCCCATTCAGCCGCTTAGGCATAAAACGGTATGAGACATACAGACAGAGTTACTACTAGTTCTTTCTATTTATCTATCTAATATTAAGAAGTATGACTGCAATCTCGGTCGAAAACTACTCTATCCTTCCATTCATTAGTTTCTATCATTACGAACATCAATTAATTTCTTTGTTACAATATGTCAGTCTCAAATTGAGGAACAAACACCATGAGATAGTATCCCAATCATGGACAAACAACCATTATTCATAAATTTGGTTAAGTCATGGTTTAACTTGACTTCTAATAAGCTACTATAAATATTATGAAACATTTGTTTAACTTTATATTTAAGGCTATAATAATAGATAAACAATGCCCACATACGGTTTGGACAATATAAAATTAATAAAACCAAAATTAAGGCCAGTTACTTCATTAGGCCATGCGAGATGAGAGAGGGTTAATATTTACACAGTTATTTTTCAAGCTGCCTAAACCTGCCAGTTTCATAACTGGCAGCTTTAGGCAGTTTGAAAATGATCTGTAACAAAGACGTACATTTTGTTCATTGTAAGCTGGGAGTATTTTCTGCCAAACTCTCTGCAGTTGCAATTCGCATGCTGAAAAGTTCTGATGAGTATCTGGCCCAGTGTATCAGCTTTGCCATACAGCGGGGCAGCATGCTGGAAAGGGCTGGTGAGTAACTAATTCAGTAGGTACATACATCAGCATTTTGAGTGGGACAATGCCGCCAGCGTCTTGGGAACGCTTCCGACCAGTATTGATTTGGATCACTGGATACATCTCTAATTTGTCAGCAACATTGAACCAATAACTCCTACTGTACCTACGTATTAATAGTATTTTTAGATAGATAGATAACTCTTTATTCCAATAAAGAGTTATCTATCTATCTATTCCTAACTTGTGTTTGTGTGGTACAACACACAATTACAATACAAAATGAAATGCATGGAATAAAGGAAGTACCTACAAAGGGCGACCTTATCGCTTTTAGTGTTCTTTTTAGTAATTTTCTGTGTTATACCTACAAAAAAGGTTACTAATTATATGAGATTATGCCAGGTTTATAAATAACGAGTGCGATGGACATTAAAATTAGTATTTGTTAGCACCCAATCAGATATTAATGGGTGAATTAATGGGTGCGCTGACAGGTCTTTAGTTCTGTTGACACTTGTAATTATTGTGCAGCCTGCAAATGAGAGAGAAAGAGAACACATAAACTTTTCTAATGTTGTTTTTTGTGGCTTATAGGTACTTGTGTCAAAATAAATGTCATTTATTATGACACTTTGGTACTCTAGCGTGGCATAACGATCTGACCGTAGTAGATCTTTTTTCAGACTCTAGGCATAGCAACTCAGGCAAGGTGTAGTATTTTGTCTGAACTGGTAACATCTAGAAGAAAATATTTTAAGAATTGACCACAGAAAGCCTAAACGTGCTTTAAGGTAAGCACCCATACAAACGTAATTTACGATTCATTTGAAAACTATATCCTTAGTTGCAATGAAATTTTACATATTATAATCGGATAAGAAATATTACTATGATTGTACTGTTAGAGTTTTTCAAAGTTCATAATCGTCACTAAATGAGAGCGAAAATCTATTTCAAATCATTTTCAAGCTATTTTATTACCGCTCTCATTTAATGATGATTTAGTTTTTTGAAAAACTAAAATGGTGAAAATATAGCTGAAGACCCACCAGACGTACGACGTTGACGACTCTGATGATATCACAACTTGGTCATTTTACAATTGAACAATAATTGAGTTTGAAATGGACACCTTACTTATGCTTTTGTAAAGATCGAGCCAAAAATGACAGTAAATATTCCGGTAATGTATGCAAAATTTCTTTAAAATCGGGAACGTAGTTTTCAAATGAATCTAAAATTAGGATTGTATAGGGGCATAGAGGTTTTTACCAACTCTAAGCTCAGGAGCAACCGGCCCTTTGCAGTGAGTTCAAACGACTACGGCTCAAAGTTTTTTCATCTTTCTCGTATTTGGTGAATTAATACCAAAACACTTACACGTACTAAAAACAGATGCTGTCCCGAGACAGGCCAAAAAAACGAAAGTGCTGTGAAAGCAGATTTAGCCTGTTTGCTTTTTCATGTCGGTACGACCTTCAGTAAAACGTCAAATGCTAGTTGGAGAAGGTTGGTAAATTACTTTACTCCGACGACAATAAACTCCTTTGTTATTTCCCCTCCTTCCACTTAGATCCACAGTCTTGATCCACATGTAGATCCGAGGATACTTTTTTTTCCTCTTCAATCCACCTATGAGGGGATCTAAAATTACTATTTCTTTTCTATTCCACTTGAATCCACAATCAAGAGGATCTAAAATTACAATTTTTTTTCTGTTCCACTTGAATCCACAATGAAGGGGATCTAAAAATATTTAATATATTTCTATGCCACTTCGATCCACAGTGGGATCTAGGTGGAAGGAGGGCTAAAAAAGAATAAAAAAATTCACCTGTCTGCCAATTTTCTTCGATGGTCACTAACTTACGTTAATAACTTGGGTGACCGTTAGGTTATTATTATTTGGATCGGTACCACCACCAAACAGCGATCCTAACACGAATGCACACGGTGTGGATTATGGCATTATCCTTTGAAAAGAGCCAATAAAGCGCTTATCCCAGCAGTGAAATGATAAGGCTGTTGATGATGATTCAAAACACATTCTTTGTTGGAGGTCGCAAAACCTCAAACCTTATGATTTATACGACATTTCTAACCAAAAAAGTATCAACACTTTACGGTCAAGCGCGACCAATCGATTTAATCTCATTCTGCCCCTTATTGCTTTTAACTGTGGCTTTTAATTGCTCATGATAAATTACTGCTTCTCGTTACGATTGCTGTGATTTACATACTGCTATGACATACGGACACAGTGTACAAGCGTGCAGTGTGGCATCTCTGAAACTTAAGAGCGGGCATAATGCAAAAAAAATTGAAAAGGATAGGCATAGGATATTGCGTTCATAGGAGCGGGACAGAGTAAAGCAATGTCAGTGCAAAAATCGAGTTTTTGCTTCTTTTCTATTAATAATTCAAAATTTAAGCATTAAATAGAAAAACTACACGATTACTTAAATGAAACAGTAGTCTGGCTATGTAATTCGTAAAAAATAATACGGTGTTGTCGCTGACACTTTAGAGCATTTCAATCAAAACAGTTTTTTTAAAGCGATTTTTGTATAATTTTATTTTTCTATTTTTCAAAATTCTATTCGATTACTCGACTTCTATGGGTTTTTCCCCTACCTATCGTATTTTTTTAATTAGAATATTTAAGTTCGTTACCTTAGATGTAAGGTTTTAAAAATACACAATTTGCTTGATTTTTGCATTAGGCGCACTCTTAAAAGACACCGGTAGGGTAAGTACCGGCATTGTGTTCTAGGGTAAAATCGAGAAAAATTACATCATTTTTGTCATTGAATACGTAAACTATTAAAACTCAACTTCAAAAACATACGCTATGTATGACGATACGATGTCATTATTGTCTCTTCTACCCTAGAGAACAATCCCCGTGCTTCGTTCGGTGTGAGATTTTTTGCATACGTGCATTTGTGAATGAATTATTATTATTTTCTCGTGTTGATGGTTTCGTTTTTTTTTTATTTATCGTATTCAAAACAAATTCAATGAGCGGTGAGATAAATATGCTTGTGTAAATGCGTAATAGGTATATCCACTAAAAAGAAAACTGTATTAAAATAAAAGAAGTGAAATGAATAATGCATCTACAAATTGCTATTTATATTCAGAGTCAATAAACGTCCTTTGACTAAGGTGAACAAACTAGACTTATTAGTATTATAAATGTGAAAGTTTCAATGTTTGGATAGATGTTTGTGACTTCTTTGATGGGGCTGAAATTTTGTAGACAAGTAACTCTAGGTCTGGAATACAAGAAAGGCTACTTTTGCATCTCATAAACCAGTTCTCATGAGTCCTATCCCATGTCCAATCAGTCATCTAACTTTGTTTTCATAGAAACAACGCGTGAGAAGACGCCGACAGTAACTGAAAGACAATATTAGAATTTCACAAGTCAACTTATTCAAAATCCCTCCCTCCCACGATTGCGTAAAATCTCGTCTCAACAGTTCTATAATCTATCTAATTTTTCATAGTTGTGCTACTGCTACATACCCTGTAATATTATTTTAATGACAATGCATTCAGCTTATTCCCCTTTGTCATTCTTCAAAACGATTTAATGCGAATTTTTAATGAGGGGAGCGACGGATTGAAAATATGATTTCAGTCTTTCTTGGAGGATGTTAAATTGACGATTGCTTTGAAAAATAAACATCCTACTTTAATTTTATTGGTCATTATTTTTCAAAAACTAAATGAGTAAGTAAACTTAAAATAAACATTGATTTATTTGACGACCGATGTGGCGCGGCGGACGAATGTCTGGGGTTCGGTTCCCGCCCTAGGACAAATTTTTGGCGTATTTTTTGTGTACCTATAATAAAATATGGTATTTTCTGTCATAATTTATTTCCACTTACTTACTATCATATGAGCCTGCAGCTTTGCACGCGACTTTGAGTAGTCTATAAAAATAAATAAATAAAATAAATAATGCTGGACAATTCACACAGCATTATCTAGCCCCAAGCTAAGCAGAGCTTGTGTTATGGGTACTAGATAACTGATATACATAATGTAATACAATACATAGATAGATATTTTTTATTATACATAGAAAACGACCAGAACACCCTGAACAAATATCCGCAGATCGTACACACATTTGTCCCGAGGCGGGAATCGAACCCGCAACCTCCTGCATCACAGGCAGACCTTCGCCCACCGCGCAACAGAGGTCGTCCGTCTATGTTTGTCACCTGGATATCTTTAACCTAATTACCAAATTTCATTATGATCAGCCGTTTTAGGCGTGGAGCCTTTCAGACAGACAGAATTTCTTTCGAAATTATGATATTAGTATGGAAGTAATTTTCCATCCGATTTTGCTCTTGTTGGTAGGTACTTTCAGGCAAAGGCGTCTACAGTTTTATTCAGTAAAATAGTATAATATTTTTATGTATGTTGGACTTAAGGTATAATAATATGGACCGTAGAATAAGGAAAAGATATTTACTCGTTTTAATAGCCGTGTGGTGCCGGCTTAGAACTTGCACCACCCCAAATCTTCCCGTGGGTGTCGTAAGAGGCGACTAAGGGACATATACCGGGGGGTGGGCAGCAGCGCCTCTTGCAGAATAGATACACCGAACTGCGATCCCCAACCCGCATGCCCAGAATGGGGAATATGGGCATTTCCTCAAGAGCCCAAGAGATAAAAAAAGTTGAGAGGTGTCAAGGGACACCCGGATGGAACGAAGTTCCTTTCTATAAGAGAGAGAGAGAGAGAGAGACAGACAGAGAAACATGCGCACGCCGCACGGCTTACAATAGCTTACTATAGCAAAAAGTGTCGTTACAACTTTTCGTGAGAATGTTTTCCGTCCAGCCCCCTTTCACAACGCTCGATAAGGAACTTAGTTCCAAAAATCAGGGGAAGACCGGCGTCCAGCAGTGGACCATTATTGCTGTTGAGGAGGGGGTTGAGGTTGTTCTAATGTTGTCTGAAATAAATGATTTATTTTTATTATTAAAGACCTCCATCAAATCCTTCTGGATTTTTCTGGTAACGAGCGATTATGGGAGGTTTTATGATATGAATTATCAAGAATATTGTAGTATTTATTTAACAGCAAAAAATAATTACAACTAATATTTACACTTACATCTTGGCAGCATTGCCACGTTGAATGGCTATGCTAATTCGTTGCTAATATGTTGCTCCGCAGCAACATCAGCGGAGTTCCTCAAACGGCGAAAATACGCTAGTCTTGACAGATGTTACCTATTTGAGCCGCTTAGGGTGGAAACCCTAGGTCCTTGGGGTCCTGGGGCACACGTTATCTATAAAGATCTTACAAAACTACTAATAGAGTCCACAGGTGATCAAAATATTGTATAATTAATATAAGTACCTAATGCTATAGTTTAGTATTAGTTCAAAATCAGTAATTTAGACCAAGTTTTTTTTTTCTTTTTGCGTTATGTTTAAGCACGCCTTTATTTTAATGTTGACCCTGTGTGGTTGGCAGGCAGAAAACCCACCAATTGTGTACTTTTTATAATTGTGTGCAATAAAGTGATAAATAATAATAATAATGAGTTATGTTATACCTATGTAGGTACTTCCTTCTTGACTCAGCAACCCGAAGTGTGTCATGACCCCTCCGACATATCACTATCTATCACCAAGCTTAGCAAAACACGTAGTAGCAATAGATAGGCTGTTTACATAATAGAAAACATTACATAGATAATTTTCATTCTAATACATACATAGAATGACCAGTACAAAAATATGCAAATTGTACAAACATTTGTCTCGAACAACAATCGAACCCGTAACCTCCTGCGTCGCAGGCAGACTTTCGCCCACCGCGTCACAGAGGTCGTTAGTTAGTTTATCGCATTCACTGTCTAGCGTGCGGGTTGCACCAGGTCGCACCGCCGCGACACGGACCCACAAATCGACTTCTGCGTCTTGGGCCATGAAAGTATTAAAGCTTCAAAGAAAAACTTTTATTTTTTTGTATTTTTATTTATTTAATAGAAACAATTGAGCTAACTGTAGACTGTTGCACACAATCTGCAGGTAGCTCAACTGATCCATATCAATACCAGTCGGAAGCGTGCCCAAGACACTGGCTGCATTGCCCCACTGTATGGCAATCCAGATTCGATAATCGGGTACTGTAAAATTTCATCTCCATTCCATGCCTGGGTACTGGAAATTTACAGTACTCAGTTTTAATCTGGGTACTGTAAATTTCCATCTATGACATGATTTGGTCCTGCGCACAAGGTAACTTAAGAAGCTTCTTTGATAAAATTAATTAAATTGGAGTTCTGAGAAAAGTTGAATTTTATTCATAGTTGTTTGTAGTTATGACAGAGGTTACGATGATTAATAGTTAGTAGTGATGACCTGTCACAACGTTTTGTTAACTACAAGAATATAAAACAAAACTAGCTATACACTAGCCAAATTGGAAGTGGAATATTTATAAACAAACTGCCCATACTTAACCTAAATTTCACACTGTTGCCGCGTCTTTCACACGAAATCTACATTGTTTGTCGGTTTGAGATCCATCCGTCAAGAAATATTGCTTACAATTATATTTGAAGCTGCCAAGCAAGTGAGTTAAACTTTTTTGTGGTTTGTTTACAAAATTCCACATCTTATTTGACTAGTGTATAGATAGTCTTATTTGAATTGTCTTGTGATAGACAAGATAATGAGTGATAATATTTCCTGACATAACTAATATATGTACCTAAATATACCCTTATCACAAGCTCTGCTTAGTTAAGGGCTAAATTCTGGTGTGCAATTTAAAATATTATTTATAAGTACATTATTTTCAATACAAGGTTAAGAAAGATTATGGCAGCTCGTCTAAAGACCAAAAACAGTAAGTTTTTTAATAATGTAATCTTCTGCGATTGTGTGAAAGAAAAGATTTCAACGCGCTCTTTCTCCTAAAGATACTTGAGTTTTAAAAAACTATGCCAATGAAAATTCATTCAGCGACTAAAAAAGTGTTTTAAACACTCTTTTATGTATTTTGATTTTTGGTTTTCGAATAAAATTTCGTTTATAAAATAGTCCGTCATTGGACTATTAGTAAGGAGACAAGTTCTATGTGTTCATACTTTTTAAAATGAAAAGATTATTTGGAGTGTAAATTATCCGGAATTTATCTTTTTACTTACTTTTACCTAATAAATTGTTAGAATCAACCTAGATACTGACTGAGGCTTTATATAAAACCTTAGTGATGAAAATAATTTTATACCTTATTTATTTTGATAATCATCGTTAGACTGGTAATCCACGGCTGGTATGTCCAGCCGTGGACTACTACTGCCTCCCATAATAAGCGCCATAGCGCCCTGTACTTACCGCCTCCAGCATCTGCCAGCAGTCTTTCCTGTAATTTCAAAGCAGATCTAAACAATGACAATAAATAAACTTAACAAATTCATTGTAATATAACCCTTAAATCGTTCCAATTCAATAAGACCACACGAACACAAAGTTACAGTCAAAAAATAAAATAAATAATCCAAAACTCATTTCGCACAAAAAACTGTAAAATCGAAACGCTTTTAGAGGCATTCAAACTTTTAATAATTCATTTATATTCGAAGAATTCATAACACCCGTGACGATGCGCGTCTGTCGGCGTTTGACAAAACAAAACGCAATCTCCAAGCCAAAAGGCATTTATCAAAAGAACAAGTGACGTTTTAAAGTAGCAAAACAAATCGAGACTCCAGAATTTATAACTTGACCGAAAAGTTAATTAAGTTTTAATAGAATTCTAAACGGGAGTGGAATGGTAGCCAAAAATAGGCGGGGTTGTTATAAAATTTAATTATTTTGAGGCTAATGATGAAGTTTTTTCTGCAGCTTCTGTACACGTAAACACGAGCGATAGTTTAAACAATGATATGCAGTTGATTAATGTTCATTAATCTTCTTAGTTAATTGAGAAATGAAGTTGAACAATGGTAAAAGGTCTGACAATGAACAAATGATGTTTAGCAACTCATACGTATGTATTAGAAACAGTACAATAATTAATGTTGTCTGCAACACTGTAACTGGTTGCTGGTTGGAATGAAGTTGTTCTCTACAATTACTGTTTAAAGTTACAAGTGAATGAAGTGTCTTTGTGATTAAACAAGAAGAAAATGTGTGTAGAGAAAAGGATTTCCATTACTTTCCTTCCTTGTTTCCTAGTTATTGACAACCTTGTTTACATACATATTAACTATTACTACAAAGTGCTTTATTGTGTCTTTATTGGCCTCTTGATTTCTGGGGAGACAATACTTTTCGGGGAGGCCTATGTCCAGCAGTGGACTGGTATAGGCTGATGATGATGAATACTTTTCGTAGACAATACGTTTCGATTTTGTTTTGATATTTTTCAAAATCAAAACTTTTTAAACGTATCCTATTACATGTGAACCTATTCAAATAACTGCGTAGAAAAGAACGTAAATTCGCCAAAAAGAATATTAACCCTAAGTTATTGAAAAAAGGCTATCCATAAGCCCATATGCGTCCAAAAACCCGTGGTATTCAAACCACGCAACTGCCCTCGGGTGCCCAAGGTGCACCATATTTCAAGCTGACCAATGGTTTGGGAACACCCGCTGTGCTCCTGAATTAAGTAAAAGCCTTCGAGCTCTTGTTTCTTGATACCTCTAGTTGGGGGTTAGGGTGAGTTTATGGTGTATGGAATAATATTAAAACAAGATCGAGCTTCCTTGTTAAGATAGTGAGCGTGTTAACTATAATTTTTGAATATCTACGAAGAAATTTAGAGCTTAATTTTTATTTTTGCGTTGAATGCAATGTGCTGTTATATTGATAAAGTCGACTTTAGCACGACTCACGGCTTTTTCAACATTTAAAGATAACTCAGAATGAAATAAAAATTGTAGATTTCTCATTTTGTTCTCTTTATGAAAATAAAAATATTTTAGTTACAAAAATTCATAAGCCCTGTTTGTTTCGCAAGTCCATCTGAAAAGTCAAATACAAAAGTAGTTTTCTTGTTTTCTGTTCAACAATGAACTTATTAATTGAATGTTTACCTTCAGTAATCATTATTGGTATTTTAGGTACCTATTATACCTACCTATATATACCTTTTACCACTTGAAGATAAGTTTCTTATAATATTTTTATTATTATATACCTACCTACTTAGGATTAGCAAGCTGAAGTGGCAGTGGGCTGGCCATATCTCGAGAAGAACCGACAACCGCTGGGGTAAACGTGTTCTTGAGTGGAGACCGCGACTCGGCAAACGTAGTGTAGGACGCCCTCCGACCAGGTGGGATGACGATTTGCGAAAGACTGCTGGCAGATGCTGGATGCGGCAAGCTGAAGACAGGGCGCTATGGCGCTCATTAGGGGAGGCCTATGTCCAGCAGTGGACAAATATAGGCTGATGATGATAACTACCTACTTTATAATATAAGATCCTGCTTCACCATGAACCAACCTTAACCCTCCTTAATAGATGTCTCGGTCCAATTTACCAGTTGACGTGTTTTTAATTTAGCATCTACGCCCGCGGCTGCCGTCGCCGCTCCTAAATAATGTACATATTTTACCAGAAATCATATGCTGCTCATCATTATGAACTCATTTGAATAAGGTCCGTTTTTAATATTGTTTTCGGGCATCGTGACACGTTGGTGTTTTAGGGTTATTTCTGGGGTATCTTAGTATTTTGATTGGGTTTATGAAGTTCTTTTGAAAAGTACCTATCGTAATAAATTAATTCAGTAAAAGCTTTAGATATTTTTTGCTGCTATTGTAGTTTTAAAGAGTTGTATTCTAAATCTGAGAGTGGTATTTATTCACAGCACAGAAAAACACAGATTAATCGACACATAATTTTAAGTTCAGAATCGAGTGCCTTCAAGATCATCAAACAATATACTGGTGGTCATTTTGTTGATTATAAAAAAGACTAGACAAACTTCGATTTTATGCATTTAGTCATACAAATGACTCAAAGTTCCATTAAAAAAAAAGAATAAAAAAAAAGAGATGACCTTTATTGAACTTGATAAAATAAAATAAGATAAAATTCTAGTAATATTTTTTTAAAAAGATTCCGTTTTCCTAACTTTTCTAAAAAGTTCTGTTTTTTTTTCTTTTTTCAATTTGTTCATGTTGTGTGTGCTTCGTAAAAAAATGGTTTGTTGTCCTTTCCTTAACTAAGCACCTTAGATGTTATAACATCTATTCTATTAAATCTAACAAACCCAAGCACTTTAGTCTGCATACCAAATGAAACTAGACACCTATGTGCACATTCTCAAGTACCGGTATGCATTCGCGGGGTCACCAGGGGTCAGGCCCCTCTGACCGAATGCGCCCGCGCCGAAAATAAGTCTGCAAGGTTTTGGATGGGAGATGCGATAGTTTTGTTATTGAGTTAGTGTATGGACCTTACTTTGGAACAAGCTGGAACTGAGTTTCTTTTAAGTATATAATTTAAATTAAACATTTATTCCATAATGATTTAAGAAAGCCATTCATTTCACATTACATTTACTTGATCATTCTTTTAACTAAGGTTCTTACAAACAATGGTCACAAAAACCATTGATATTACATAAAAGTTATCCATAACTTATTATTTTATGATTTTCAGGAAGAAGTAAACCTGGTTTTTAGCAAATTTAAAGCTCAAACCTATTCTGAATTTCTTATTTATCTTACTAGTAATTTAGTATCAAAACATCAAAAATTGATAAATTAACATGTACCTTTCTTATCAAATTAAATTAAAATAAAATAATAGCAAAAAATTAGAAAAGTATTTAAAATTGAAACAATTTACCTAACTGCAGACTGTTGGAAACAGACAATACAGCTATCTCAACTGGTCCATCAATACTAGTCGGAAGCGTCCCCAAGTCGCTGGCTGTATGCCTCGCTGTATGGTAAAGCTGATGCACTACGCCAAATATGTGTTTTTTTACTACAAATGAGTATTATGTAATCGGCTCTGGCGACATATATTTAAGAATTGGTATATTGCGAACTCTTCTTTATATCTTTGATGTTAATAGTAACATTAGTCTTTTTGAGGTTTTAGCTCCATTGTCGGTCCTTCTCGAGATATGACCGGCCCACTGCCACTTCAGCTTGCTAATCCTTTGAGCTATGTCTATAACCTTGGTTCTGTGTCAGATGTATTCGTTGCGAATCCTATCCTTCAGAGTAACTCCGAGCATAGCTCTCTCCATAGCATCATCATCATCATCATCAGCCTACATCAGTCCACTGCTGGACATAGGCCTCCCCTAATGAGCGCCATAGCGCCCTGTCTTCAGCTTGCCGCATCCAGCATCTGCCAGCAGTCTTTCGCAAATCGTCATCCCACCTGGTCGGAGGGCGTCCTACACTACGTTTGCCGAGTCGCGGTCGATCTCCACTCAAGAACACGTTTACCCCAGCGGTTGTTGGTTCTTCTCGAGATATGGCCAGCCCACTGCCACTTCAGCTTGCTAATCCTTTGAGCTATGTCGATAACCTTGGTTCTCTGTCGGATGTATTCGTTGCGAATCCTATCCTTCAGAGAAACACCGAGCATAGCTCTCTCCATAGCTCGCTGGGCGACTTTTAACTGATGGACCAGCCCTGCCTTGAGTGCCCACGTCTCAGCTTCTTAGGTGGGATGAATATTTGCGAAAGACTGCTGGCAGATGCAGGATGCGGAACCAGGGGAAGCCTATGTCCAGGAGTGGACTAATATAGGCTGATGATGATGACGATGACGAGCTCCATTGAATGCGTGGAGGGAAAAGTGATTTTTGCCCATCATTGGGATAGAAAAGGCTCTTAATAATAACACATAAAAGTACTCGATTGATAAATTTATTCATAAACTTTGACCTCTACAAAATAAATGTTTCTTTCACATTATAAATTCGTTTTTTCGCACAATCGTCCATTAAGGCGGCGATGTGAAATCGGTAAATTTGGGTTACAGTAAAAGAATTTTTCTCCGTCATCTTTATCGATAAAGCTTTAAAACACCTAATCATTTATGTGATATAAGGCAGATTTCTTTTCGAAAATGAAAAAAACAATTTTAAATACCAGTAATAATTGTGCAAATTACCACCTGTTTTCTTAGTTTTTTCTGCTAAACCATTGTTAATCACAAGATTTTTTTATTTTCATCACTATAAATATAAAAATACCCAGGGCACCTTTGACTTATTTTTGCAAACAAAGGTCTTAATTAAAAGATTAGTAAAAACTTGATTTTGGAGCTAACGCCACTGTGCTCTGTCACACGCGACCGTGTTAAACGCGAAATCCTATGCCTATCCTATTCACAAAGTGGCGTCACATATCGCCCCCTTAAGCTTTTATCGATCAACTTCTTATGCTTATGCTTATGTCAAGCAGCGTTAGTGTTTTTGCACATAAATTGACAAAAACTGTCAATTATGTAGATATTTATTGACTTGTTCTATTCTTATGAGGCAGTTAAACTTGGGAAGGTGTCAAACGCAAATAAGCATTGCGAGATGTAAAATCTCAGCTATATTTTCTTTTTTAAGAAAGAAGATTACAATTAAAAAAGAGAATAAAATTATAACTAGTATTTAAAATTGAAACAATTGAGCTGTCTGCAGACTGTTGCAAACAATCTACAGGTAGCTAACTGATATACCATATCAATACCAGCCGGAAGCGTGCCCAAGACACTGGCTGCAGTGGCTACACTCACTGTATTTTCTTCCATGTATCATTATCATCATAATAGGACATACACGTCCACTGACGACCTCTGTGGAAGGTTCGCCTGCCACGCAGGCGGTTGCAGGTTCGATTCCCGCCTTGGGACAACTATTTGTGCGGTCTGCAGGTTCCGGGTGTTCTGTTCGTAATCTATGTATTAATAATAATATCTATCTATGTATTGTATTATATTATGTATATCAGTTATCTATAGATAACACAAGCTCTGCTTAGCTTTGGGCTAGATAATGCGGTGTGAATTGTTCAGCATTATTTATTTCATTAATTATTCAGGAATCTAGGAGTCGAGCGCTGACTACCACACAGTTTTGAATCTTTAGTAGTTCGTAGTTCAATAGGTATCATTGAACCTTATGTAAAAGTGATCTGAATAAATGTTTTTTCTCTCTCTTAGCTTTGGTGGGTTCTAGACCTTATCCGTCTTTAGTAATTTGTCTCCGTTTAGTCCGTTTTCGCAATTGTAGTTTCACAATTGACTGTGAAAAAAGAATTTTTTTTCACTGTTTCGTAATTAACTGTCAAACAAGAAATTCTTTTCTGTTTTCGCAATCGAATATTTTTCTCCTTTCGTAGTTAATTACTAAAAACATATCCATTTTCTTTTTTCACAATTAATTACGAAACAAGAATTAGTCGCACTATTGAACTCCTTGGTCAATAAATTACTTGAGGTCCTAAACTAACCTCCTTCCTTCTCTCTGCTCAATTGACACTTTGTCAGCAAAAAGCAAAAAGATAACAAGACACAATGACAGTATCGTTTAAGAACAATGAACTTTAATTACCTCTCAAATTATTCATTTACAGAGAGTACATAAAAAAACATCAAGTTAAATAAACATAAAACTTGTGAGTAAATTTACTTGTCCTTTGTCTGCAAATAAGAAAAATTATCGTGACATTCTGGATACTTTTTCCTTGCATCTCAATGTTTCATTACAAATGCAAAGTAAGGAAAATACGTTTGTTTGTCCGCCATAATTTAATAACTTTTTTACTATGAATTAATTAAATAATCGAAACAAGGATTAGCAAGCTAAAGTGGTAGTGGACTGGCCATATCTCGAGTACCTACAACCGCGCTGGGGTAAACGTGTTCTTGAGTGGAGAACGCGACTCGGCAAACGTAGTGTAAGACCTCCAATCAGGTGGGATGACGATTTGCGAAAGACTGCTGGCAGATGCTGGATGCGGCAAGCTGAAGACAGGGCGCTATGTCGCTCATTAGGGGAGGTCTATGTCCAGCTGTGGACTAATAAATAGGCTGATGATGATGATGAATGAATAATTGGTTAAAGCCACTCGATATTAGACTCTGTATGCTAGGTGAACTTCTTGTAGCTGATTTACGAATGTACCTACATCAACCTCAAGAAGTTTACTGCATGACATGACCCTGCCCCATAACAGCAATGAGGGGATTTGGCATGTTTGGCAGGGTCACAGTATTGGTGTTAACTACCGAAGTAATGCTGCTGTCCTGGTGTAAATCTCTTATGAATTAATTTATTTATTTTTTCAAGATTGGGAGACCGCGACTCGGCAAACGTAGTGTAGGCAAACGGGGTATAACGTTATCTTGAGTGGACTCAAGAACACGTTTAACCCAGAGCGGTTGTTGGTTCTTCTTGAAAAATGGCCTGCCTACAGCCACTTCAGCTTGCTAATCCTTTGAGCTATGTCGATAACCTTGGTTATCGACATAGCTCAAATTATTCATTGAATAAGAGCAAATCAAGGTGTTGTCACTAGTTTCTCATATATTTATCGCCACCCTTTTAAGTTGAAATCGCACCAATACATTTCGTGTCTCAGCCTAAAACAAACAATTTGTAATCCTGAATTATGTGCTGCCGAATGCATATATTTAAAAGATATGAATCTATAAGCTGAGTGATGCGACGCTACTGAACGGTACCGGTGTTTTTATCGATGTTTTTGACATCGATATAGTTGTGACATCGTCGATAGGCTTAAGAAATTTAAAAATGGGTTCTGACCAGTCTTAAGGGACGTAATGTTTCATTCGAAATGAGCATGGAATGTTACACTATGTGCTATAATCTTGCTGGTTTGTTGCTCGTTGAGAGCGCCTTGTCTTCCTATACTGACAGCACGAACGCTCGCTGTGTATCACGTCCCGTTGTGTTTGTGTGTTACGCCCTGTTACAGACACAATACCCAATTAATAATTCTATATTGAGGCGTTTGCTTAGTTAGTCACACTTTGTTCAGTACAAGTGGCGAGTGCAAATAATCAGTGATAAGTAAAATTCATGCGTTTCAAAACTGATTTTACTAATCACTTAACAATTGCACTTGCCACTCGCACTTGGTAGGTACTTAACGAAGCGTAAACTAGGCATAAGGTCAAAAAATTCGTTCGACCAAACTGAAATGACGGTATTTGAGTCTAGTTTCCTGAAATTAGAATGGCATAAACCTTGCACAGTTTGACATGACATCCCAATGAAAACATGTATTATTCTGTGAAAAATGTATTACGAATAGTGTTTTTTCTTGAAAGCGCATCATTGGATCTTAACTTTGTGTTCTAGAAAATTCATTTTATTGTTTGGCATAGCGATTAACAGAAAGAAAAAACAACTGAAGGTAACGCCAAGAAGAGTTAGGAGACTAGATAAGAATTTAAGTTTATTATTGATACCTAAATTTATTTAGAAGCAAAAAATAATCTATTTTCTAAAAATCTAAGACGTCACCAGAAGGCAGAGTGCCCAGAATGCTGTCTGCATTGCCACGTTGAATGGCAATGCTAATTCGTTTACCGAAATAAAACCAGCATTCCGATCACCTGTGGACTCTATTAGTAGCTTTGTAAGATCTTTATAGATAACGTGTGCCTCAGGACCCCAAGGACCCAGGGTTTCCACCCCAAACTGCTCAAATAGGTAACCTCTGTCAAGATTAGCGTATTTGCGCCGTTTGAGGAACTCCGCTGATGTTGCTGCGGAGCCGGCCCTTACTGATATTCCTGCAAGATAAGAAGGTGGTACGGTATCTATACACGTAGCATCCCAAACTAAAGGCCGACCTAAACGCAAAGAGGAGACTAGTCTATTTTACTTATATCTAAGCTATGCCAAGTTTAGAAAGATTAATGCGATGAAAGTGAACTTTTGTTTGTATTCATAAGTCGATAGTTCCCATCACTAACATTAAGTCGTTGAGTTTTACAAATAAAAACATCGACATGTCGCCTCGCCCCCGACCTTTCCCGAATGGCGTGACTATTTGTCACCTGCAGTTGACTCCCGTACATACTTGCTGCGAACATTCTGATTCGCATCACTAGTTTTATACTTAACAACCCTATCTCCTTCCTTACACAATCGAAAATGGATCTCAAGACTCTGGTTACTAGAGTTGAAAATTTAAAAGCAAGTTTTAAGGATTTGTGGTGGCAGGATTGGGTCATTCAAATTTATTCGAACACATTGCATTAAGGTACGCTGTTGTTCTTACTGAATTGCGATCAATTCGGCGTACATTGCTTGAATTCTTGAGTGCTGGTATAAATATGTGAAGCATTAAGTTTGATTGGTGCTATTTGTTCTCGTAACATCTTTTGTCTACCTCTATTGTTAGCCACGGTCTTAGCCGAAGCGCCTTATTTTAATGTCTGTAATTCCAATCTTTTTACTTTGAAGGGCATCCACATTCGATCCTGGTCAACGGAATATGATTGTATACGGAACATTCGGGAATCACATATTAGTGTATCATCTTGCTAAAAACATTTAGATCCTACCATATACATGATGTCCGAGTCATGGTGTGGAATGATTCCATATGTCATGTTGACCGAGTCGTGGTCAGCTTTGACTCGCCTATGCATGAACCTACGGGTTGTCAAATCAAACAAATGATTTGTGATGACTCGGCCAAGAAGTAAAGTACAGTAATTTAATTTTAAATATAAAGTAGTCTGGTATGTTTTCAATTAAATATCTTGAAAACACAACAACAAATATTATTGTGTAGAAAGAGCGCGTTGAAGTCTTTTCTGTGGCGATATAGCGAAAGGGTTTATAATTTCACAGAAAATTTCAAAACAATCTTTTAAATTGTATTTTGATCGTGTATATACAAAACACTTAAATAACGTCAATAATTCTACCTTTAATTGTATACGTTACTGAACAATTCTCAATAATCAACTTCAAATTATAAAACTTGTGTTAGATAACTGAATTTTTATTTTAAAACACATAAATAAATAATGCGGGACAATTAATATTTTGTACTATACACAAAAAACCTCCACATTTGTAACAAATATACTGCAGAACGCGCAAACATTTGTCTGCCCACGGGAATCGAATCCTAAATGAAACTTTAATCGAACTCTACGTAACGTAACGCAACGAAACGGGAACACATCCTATTTTCATAATTCAAGGAACAGAAATAAGATTACCTAAAATGGTTCAAAGTTAAATTAACAACTACAGAACCATTTGAAGTCTCAAAACCAAACATTCTCTGTTTTACTCGTTGGAGTAAAATGGTTTTATACACATTATCAGAATTTCTAGCGTGGGTGTACGAAGAGACGCCATTTAGGGAACTCGGTTCAATATGGCCACGGTTTTTTATTTATTAGAATCTCAGAAATAAAAAGAGTCAGATTCAGTGATTTATCAAATTTATCAATGAAACAGTTATAGAGTCGTCACAAATGCCTTAAATTTTTTGTTGTAGGTACTTTTGTGTCATTGCTTTAGTACCTATTACTATTTCTTGCCCGTGGTTACCGTGGCTATATTCTATAGCCTATGTTACTCAGTGATAATGTAGCTTTCTATCGGGAAAAGAATTCTCAAATCTGTCCTGTAGTTTTTAAGTTTATTCGTTACATGTAAAATACAAATCTTTCCTGTATGTAATATTAGTATGGTAAGATTAGTATTTACTCGTATCCCGCAAAACTTAAAACCTGTGTAAACTTATGGGATTCGAAGTAATTTTTAATGAAATTGCGATAGAAACTGACATATTATTAATAGCTGTTAAAACATTAATTTTATTTTTTATCTGTAACCACTCATTCGTAGGTTCATTCCTGTGTTCGTTCACTCATCATTGTTTTCTTTCTCTTTCAATATAAATCGCGAACCACTGTGCACGCAAAAAATTCTTTTATTTTAAAATAATAAGTTATCAGCACCCCACACCCAAGCTAGGACCTTTTCAATAGCTATCGCGGTTTTTAGATACCTCTGCCATCCTATCCTGTAGCTATGTATTTATAACCAAGCGGGAAGAAGCTGGGTTAGGCTGGGGAGCTATAAATAACCCATGAAAGTAGTCAATTCTCGAATTAAGTAAAGTACCGCTAGCGATGCCCATAACTCTTCATAAGTACCTAATCTAATGATTCCTTAGACCCGACTACTGAACTAATAAACATCAATCAAACGCCAGCTCCGTATAAAATATAATCAATCAAACCATTGTCTTATGGATTTATGCAAATAAATATCTTAGGGTGCTTTCAAATGGTGTGCGATACTCTTGCGATATTTATTAGGTATCGTATTCAACTAGGTGTTATTCCACAATTTTTATTATAAACTTGAACTCAAAAGTAGTTTTATAGATCAATTCAATATTTTAGCTGGTTTCTTGAAAATCTGTGCAGCAGTACACTCATGAAAAAGTAACAAACAGCCAGACAAACAAAGCTTTTACTTTCGCATTTATATATTAGTGTATATATTAACCTTCATTAGCAAGCTGAAGTGGCATGTAGTGTAGGACGCTAACCGACCAGGTGTGATGATGATTGGCAAAAGACTAACAGCAGTGGACTAATATAAGCAGATGATGATGACGATATTTATTAGTATTTGGACAAAATCCAGATATCGCATTGGCTACAATATTTTAGGAAGATACTAACAAATAGTTAAATACCAAGCACAATGCCAAGTTGCAAATTCATTCTTGAAGCCATTCCTGGAAGCTTCGATACAAAGACGACCGATGTGGCGCGGTGGGCGAAGGTCTGTCTGTGACGCAGAAGGTTGCGGATTCGATTCCCGCCTCGGGACAAATGTGTGTACGATCTACAGACATTTGTTCAGGGTGTTCTGGTCGTTTTATATATATAAAATAATAATTAATTTAATTTTTAAAAAACAGCGTTGACATTTAAAATACTAAAGAAACTCAAAACATCATGAAGCACGGCCTTTGCGTGAATATATCCTAACATTAAAAAATTAAGGGAATAACGTTTGACGTGTACCTACCGTACAATATAAGAGAGAATCGATTAGTCATTATTTGATTTAGTTCAGCGGTATGTCCCCCGGAGTGTAGCTATAGGGGGTTACCACGAGTTGGCTTCGGCTGGTTGCGGCTTAACTCCAGTCATCAGGCCAACCTTCGACACTTAATGTATACCAGGGAAATGAATGACCAAGCCACTATAACTAACGCACCGAGACATGTAAACGCCGCCAAGAATTTTGATGATCCTAAAGAATGCAACAGAAACAATAAAATTCAATTGAATGATCATTAATTTTACATAAACAATGATAAACCTAATGAAATTGAAATAAAAAGATTTGCGTTTTTCGTTTAATCATTTATCCTATACGGGTATTGAAGATGAAACCGTCGATTCGATTAACAATGAGTACGGTTCGATAGAGGCCGTGCAAAAAGGTCAAACCGTACAAATCAAAACTGCTTATAACGCTCACCTGTACAGAAGTAATAAACTCTGAGGGGGGTTAATTATGAATAAGCATCAACGTTCAAGTAATAAGTACAAAAACACAAGTAATATGAACTCAATGCAACATAATTTACGGACTTTACATGCTCATTTGTGATTAGTCGGCGCGAAAGGGCAAATCCTTTATTAAGATAGGTAATGAGGTTAAATTCTTTACTCAGCATCAAAAGAGATGATCTCAGTCTGAGAACAAGGAAATTCATATCCAATGCATAACCCCTAAGGTGCGCATTGGTATTGAACCCATCGAAGTTGCTGACGAAGATGCGGTAGAAAATGATGTACAAAAAGGTACGATATTTTATACAGCACTTAATAATATAGACTCTACGGGAGCAGTGAATACAGCTGATATTGTAAGTGATGACGATAATGGAAGAAAGAAAGAAGTTAACGATGGATTGTGTGGTAAGTCGGCACCCTGCTGCCGCGGCCCCCGACTGCGCCTATCACGGACAAGACATCGATTAGTGATCGACTGAATTCAATTGCTTGGCGGGACAAGATACATTCGGTTTAAGATTCGACGGATCGAGATCGAAGGGAGAGATTTACATTGTAAGGTTTTCGAAAATTTGCATTTTGAAAGCGTCACGTCAGCGACATTGCTGAGTCATCTGACAAATGGAATTGATCGTGTGTTTGATATCGGAACGCGTTGACCGTAACCCCAGGGTTATTATTGTTGAACCGTGATTACTGTCAACTACATCGACTGTGCTTTCGACAGCACAACTCTACAGTTCTTCCTTTTCTTTGTTTATATTATCTATTGTATTGTGTGTATTTTTATTTGTTCCATGTTTGTTTCTGTTGCGTGGAGCTATTTTTATGTTGCTTGAATGTAATCACGAATGCGTTTCACGATCACATGATATTTCATTTTTATTGGTGTAAGTCATGACATCACCGTATGTGGTACGCATTGACAGTAAGTTAATATAAAAAATTAAGACTATATTTTGACCGTGGCGACGCGTACCTTACCGTTTTTTATATTAAAATATTTATGGTCAGTAGCGGCAAAATTATTAGCTTACGCTTTGAAATGTTTTATTAAATTATCTGTCGTGTTTTGTAATGAATAAATTGGTTATGAACATGTTTCAATTTTATTTCTTCTTCTTCTTTGTAGTGCAATATTATTTTATAGAACTTTAGCAATTTTACCTTTATAAACATATTCAGCCATGTTTTTTAATTTTATTATTCATTTCATTTCATTTTCATTTCATTTATTTAATGGCATACACATACATTGTTACAATTGTAGCCTAGATGTGGTTAGCCTAGTGGTAGGTACATGTACCCTGTAATGTAAGGGCGCAGCAATGTATTTATAATATATTCTTAATATATTATAAATACATACATATTATAAATATATTCTGTAGACGTGCTCATTTATTAAGTTTTTAACAGCAAAAAATAATTACAACTAATATTTACACTTACATCTATTTACTAAAAATCTAAGCCGTCACCAGAAGGCAGAGTGCCCAGAATGCTGGCAGCATTGCCACGTTGAATGGCAATGCTAATTCGTTGACCGAAATAAAAACCAGCATTCCGATCACCTGTGGACTCTATTAGTAGTTTTGTAAGATCTTTATAGATAACGTGTGCCCCAGGACCCCAAGGACCTAGGGTTTCCACCCCAAACGGCTCAAATAGGTAACCTCTGTCAAGACTAGCGTATTTTCGCCGTTTGAGGAACTCCGCTGATGTTGCTGCGGAGCCTGCCCTTACTGATGTCCCTGCAAGATGAGAAGGTGCTAGGGTATCTACACACGTAGCATCCCAAACTAAAGGCTGACCCATCTTCCAAGGAATCAGAGTCATACCGTCAGGCCTTTTACCATCATCTCGCATTAGGCCACGTGGTTCGAGAGTAGCTGGCACACTGACGCTGGTAAAAGCCCGACGAATGATGTCATTAATTGAACCATGGCGGGACACACGTCCTGCACTAGAGACACATGCCAGTGCATGGTGACCGAACTTATCAACGGTTTCACCGCACTGGCAACGGTGTGGCACTAGGCAAGGAGAACCTAAACGCAAAGAGGTAGCCACCCGAAATGAGTTATTGTCTAAAAGGGTACCTAAATTTTTGGAAGGCAAAACATATAACCAAAGTCCTGATTCCCACTCGGAAACAGCGAGTAGACGAGCGCGTTCTGATGAGCTGGTAGACGTATTAATAAGATTTTTCCGTACCAACTCACATAGCGGCTCATCCCACAGTCTCTGAGAAGAGAGGACTTTGGGCAGATTAGTTTCAGGACAGGCTATTTTCCAAGACGCTAATGCTTGCTCGAAACCTGATAAATATATTCTGTTATATAATAAAATAACCCTTCTCACTGTTTCATTTATTCAAAATGAAAGGCGAAGGAAACCCCAATTGTTTATCATAAAATATATTTAGAACATGGCATTCATTCTATTTTATAATTCTATTCAATATTTTCCAATAAAACAATCTAGATACAAGTCTATGGGCCTGTCGAGCCGCTGACATGTTTTGATCAAATCATGCGTGATAATCGTATTAATTGTCGTCATTCGTGCGCTTGCGCAGCTCTACAAACAGTCGTGCTCTCATATTTTTAACGGACATTGTTTCTAGGCTCTAAAAGAACTGATCGTTAAATATTATCGTTATATTTATGGCCTTGTAGAATTTTTTATGATTATATTTTTGTGGTAATGTTGACTATATTTTTATAAAGATCCCTACTGTGTGTGTACTTTTATCTCAAAAAGTAAAAGATCCAAATTAAAAATGCCACGTTCATTAATAATTGGATACAAGGCGTATCTTTACATTTGATTTATATCCCACACTACGTTACATTTAGTTGTATCTAAATGAAATCAGCATTGGCAAAATAGATCTATTTGACTGTGGAAAACGAAACTTAGCTTCTACACAGCCATAAACCGTCGGATACTAAACAAAATAAATAGCCATGCAAGCTCAAAACTATGTTAACAACCAAACCGAAGTTGTTTTAATTGCAATACAAAATTGCTCAACATTTTACAAATAAGACATTGCGTTAAGTAATTAGATTAGCACAGCGTGTTGTTTATAGGTCCCTGATTATGTATTTTGGCAATAAATGTCGAACTTAATGGCGATTTAATGTTCGGATGCTTGGCTTCTATGACATTATAAAACACGTTTAGGATAGACAAGCTTACTACCTCATCATGTGATGCAAATAACAGTATATCTAGTTTTATTACCCTAGCTAGACTGTTTCATAAATAAATAAATAAGAAATAATGCTGGACAATTCATACAGCATTATCTAACCCCAAGCTAAGCAGAGCTTGTGTTATGGGTACTAGATAACTGATATACATAATAATACAATACAATACATAGATACATGTTGTTTAGGAAACTACTTTAGCATTAGTCTGGATATCATGGGTTTTGAGCATGTCTCAATCAAGCATTGAGCACCACGTAAATATATCCTTTGGTGCTCAATGCGTAGATGCCCAAAATAGGTGCTCAAACGGGAATACTTCGTCAATTTTTTTTAAATTTTAAGTATTCGTCTGTTTAAGAATTTAGTGCGTGATACTTCTAAAGTTCCATCAAAGTTTTTGCAGACAGACTTCTAGTTTTAGTAGTAGTAGTAGTATAATTTATTCATAAAAAATTCGTTACATTATCTGGTTAGAAGTACCTTAAAGCCTATGTTAGGTTTGTCTAGGCACTGAGTTCTCCTCTTATATATCTAATAATTAATGTAGTTAGTTACTATACTAGCCTTAAACTTCTAAAAGTTCTAATAAATATAAAAATACCAAAAATTTAAACAAACTTATAAACTAACTACTTTTATAGTGTCTGTTACCGTCAGTTGCATTGCTGTCTTCAATATATTTATTTGAGAGTACTTTTTCCTATTAAAATACCAGAAATCACAAATTACTGCATTGTTACTCAAAGTGGATATTTAAGAGATTCCTTCCATAAGTTGTTTAGTCCAATCAGAGTACCTATACCATCATTTCTTTCGAATGAAATCAGTGAAGCAGTTGCATATTGTAATCAGTTGCTGTTGGTTTTACGTAATAGGCCCTGTTCATATTACCCGGTACCGGATAAGGCAGAGTTCTCAATACCTTCCATTAGTGAACGTCAATTCGCCTCAACGGATATGGATAATTGCCGACTGTGTTGTTGATTGCGGATTCGCGAGGATTATTATTTTTGACGTTTAATTTCTATTTTATTTGTGGAGGACCATTTGCTTGCGCTGCTTGAGTTGGGTAGGTAATTGACAAAAAAATATCATTTGCTGTTATGAATTTCCTATACAAGCAACGAAACGAATCTATTTTTGCAACATGCATCGAGGTATCAATAAATTAACCGAGTACAAAGAAAATTACAATCATTATAATGTAATTATATTAAAACTAATATTTACAATTGAAACAATTGAGCTAACTGCAGACTGGTGCAAACAATCTACACGTAGCTAAACTGATCCTTAACAATACCAGTTGGAAGCGTGCTCAAGACGCGCTGGCTGCATTGCCCCGCTGTATGGCAATGCTGATGCACTGCGCCAAATACTCATCAGCTCTCGGGTTACGCGTTAGACCAGAAAAAAAATAACTAAAACGACATGAGTTTTTCTGAGTTTAGTTTCTCGCTATGGCTGGATTGGAAGAAACTGGAGTTGGCTGACATTGCTGTGATCGTCAGATCATAGCAAAGTAAGCCAACTCCATGGCAACCATGATTTTCAAGTCTTTTTACATGCATAATATAATACTCGCGAAGCCGGGGCGGGTAGCTAGTATCTACTAAATATACTATTTAGTATTTTTGTCTATGTTAGATACATCATATGTCACTTTATGACAACGATAGTGTCTACTTAGTTAGTGTATCGACATAACCTTATATTCTATTTATGTACCACACTTCTTGTACCACACATGGAAAATGATTCTAAATTTTGAAGAAAGGGATAATATGAAAATAGTGTAAGAATAATCGATAGGTTTACAACTTTTGTTCCTTGACAAGAATTGTTTTTTTCTTTTACGGTTGAGAGTTGGCGAACTTAAGTTGTATATTATCTAGACCTCCATTATAAACCTTCCTTTTAAAAGTTGTTTAACCATGTCGAAACTAAACGTTTGGTTAAATAGACCTTGATGTATTGGATAATTTTATTCAGGTAGAACTTGCACGATTTGATCTATGTAGACACGCATAACAAAACAAAACATTATTTAATAATATATTTTTAAACAAGATAAGACAAAATATATTTACTGTTTTCTTTCGTTGTTTGTGTATATCAAAGTGTATATAATTATATGTATTACTCTACAATTGCTGTTTTCGGATGACTAAATGAAAATAATTATTATTTATAGTGATGATAACAGTTTACTTATATGGGCACGCTTCCAACTGGTATTGATATGGATCAGTTGAGCTACCTGTGGATTGTTTGCAACAGTTTGCAGATAGCTCAATTGTTTCTATTGTAAATACTAGTTTTAATTTTAATTTATTATTTGATTGTTATTTTCTTTCTTAATAATGTATCAAAATTGAAATGTTTACTTATTAATAAGTAAAATTTAAAATTAATTCGTAATCAGAAGTTAAGTCTTCAAAACAGGATGCCTTTTTTACCAACGTTTATGGTGTTTTTAACTCAACATATATAAGCAATTAATTGTAATCTGAAATCGCCAATTTAACTCTAATTGAAACAAATGAAATCATTTTCGATTCAGCTCGAGCAAAAACTTTAGTGACGTCCTCGCCCACAGAAAAAGTGGTGTCAATAAATTTTGAGCTTATCGATGATCGTCAATCGTCAATTTTACCGACCAGGCATCGATACGATGCACATGCTTCTGTAAAATTTACTGTGAGTGTTTTTACGATCTACTTGAGAGGATGTGTGTTAAAATCTTTTTTATCGATAAAATTGTCTTGATGATATTATTCAACATAATATTGTGGGGTGGATGGGCTTAATTTTTTTAACTATGCCTATTATAAACAATACGCAATTAGAAATCACAACATCAGTAATAAAAATAATAAAATATATGCCTTACATTTAGGTACAACCTTGATATAGATGCAATAAGAAAATTAATACAGTACGTTTTTATTTATTTTCAGCCTCCTTATTTCCTGACTGTCAAGATCTTCACAATATTTACCATTCATTAAAGCCATTAGATTGTTTTTGAAATATTTTTACTCGACGTCACTCGATAAAAGATATGATTTTTTTTTAATTATTAATGTCGCTAATATGTAAGTATCGATGGGTTTTAGCGAACAACACTATTCCTGATTCGTGTGTGGTAAAAAATAAATAAAGCGATACCTTTTATTTACTCAAATGCAGCTGTAAAGTATAAAAATCGTTATTCTTTTTTTAATTTAATTGCCAGCAATGAAGTAATTAAATGAGACAATCGTAAAACACTGCGGGTCCATAAACTATAAGAGAGATGTTGCATGTACTAGCAACATTTGTAGAAACAGCAATATTGGTTGACTTGATTTATTACTTGAACAGAAAAAAAACTTTTATTTTGAAACAGAACTGTCAAAAGACATAATGTATATCACATTGTTATTATAAATGCAAAAGTTTGGATGGATGTATAAAATATATATTTGAAACATCTTCTCGCCAAAACTACTAAACGGATTGGGGTGAAATTTGATATACAAATATCAGGAATACATTATATACCATAAAACAATTTACGACGACCTCTGTGGCGCGGTGGGCGAAGGTCCGCATGCAACGCAAGAGGTTGCGGGTTCGATTCCCGCCTTGGAACAAATATTTGTACGATCTGCAGGTATTTGTTCCGGGTGTTCTGGTCGTTTTCTATGTATATAATAAAAAAACATCTGTTTATGTAATGTATTGTATTATGTATATCAGTTATCTAGTACCCATAACACAAGCTCTGCTTAGCTTGGGGCTAGATAATGCTGTGTGAATGACAATTCACACAGCATTATCTAGCCCCGGCATTTATTATTTTTTTATTTTTTTTATTTCCATAGCTTTCTCGCTAGAATAACAGAAAAAAATACAGTTGCAGCCTGGAGTCAGGAATTTGGTGGTGTTACCATTCATCGGAAAGCACGCTAAGCCACGGAATACATCTATCTTTTATTTAATTTATACTAAACATTTTATATGGTCATAAGTATGTTATGGATGGACATGTTTACAATTAGGTACAAGACATATAAATGAAGATAAAAATTTTGTGGAAAATTTGCCCAGTGCGTGTAAAGCACTATAAAGCAAATAGATAAGAAATAAAGATTTGAAGAATAAGTTGAAATTGAAGCCTTTGGTCGTTCGCCTGACTTCTCCCTGGTTAGTCTGCCGCCATCCATTGGATCATTAGAGTGAGGAAATAGAGAATGTACCTGAAATTCGGCTACGAGGACATCATCAATTTCCAGATATTAGAACAACAATTTGATCTATGTTGACTTGCAATTACGTATCTAAAGGATTCTTTTTATCCCGGAAATAAAGCGTGCGAAACCGGGGGCAGAAACAAGTATGGAGTTTATTTTAACTTTTCCCCAAAAATCAACCAGTAGCCACATCATTCAAATTCAAATTGTTCAAACCCATGCAAATTTATATTTTATTCTAATTTTCAAGCGTGTGGTTGTAAAATTTGATATAGTAAAAAGCAAAATAAAATTTTTATAGTTACTGTGTATCTCTACAATAAAATTAAAAGTAAAAGATTCGGGTTACCGCAAGAATGGTTCACGGTTACAGATGGTTTTCAAGACATCTTGTATATTTTTTTTTTACAAAGTAAATAAAATAAAATAAAATTAAAACTAGTAATTACAGTTGAAACAATTGAGCTAACTGCAGACTGTTGCAAACTACCTATAGGTAGCTCAAATGATCCATATCAATACCAGTCAGAAGCTACCCAAGACGCTGGCTGCTTTGCTCCGCTGTATAGCAAAGCTGATAATATTTTTTACATGATTTCTTAAACTTTGGAAGTACACCTTGAAACCTGGGAAGTATTTTCTTGTCTCGTGTTTTATGATTTTGTTTGTTGCTTATACAATAAAAAATATCACTCCAAACTCATCAATGAATTCATTTGACATTACCAAGGGTTCCATTGTGTGTTCCTATTAAAAAAAATGAACTGAACTGAATCAAACCACCCCCGTTCCGTCGTGGGTAAAATATTACATCTACCTTACTAACCTATCCAACTTTGGCCCATATTTACGATCTATTTATTCACAAGTGTTTAAAAAGGCAAACTGGACACGATACAATATTTACTGGTTTTTTGTATAAACTAATAAATACCTAATAGGTTAGGGTTTACAAGCAAATTCACAATACCTAATGTCGCATAATTTTCCTACATCCCACGTGCAAATAACGGTATGCAAGTTACATCCATACGGCAAATGTCGCGGTAAACAACCTTTTGCTATTATCATAAAACGAACAATAACAAATCTCAGTAAAAACAGTAAGCTGTAGAAAGCTTGGTGGCTTCCTTATACGATGGTTTCATATCTCGGAAGTGTAGTCATCATCAACACATTAGAAACGAAAAATAATGGGGTACTACACCCATTTCATGAAAATGTAACTCAATCAGGTTTTATGGTGCTAATGAACCACTGAAACATATACAATTTTTAATTCAAACGATAAGACCTAAAATGCATTTAAAATTACATATTTTTAAAGTTGCGAGCGTTACTTGACGAAAACGATAGATGCAGTGGACGCCTTACTAATATACTCTAATATAAACTTTGAATTGAATGTTACAATAAAATTTATTTTGTAATTTTATGACCTAAAACGAACATTTTTAGACTGTTTTTTGCCTATTCTGTCTCAGAAAACGTATTATTATCTATTATGTTTTTTCTCATCTAGAGTAAAATACCCAGAAGGAATTATTAATTCGGCGCGACCGTTAGATCTTGGTCTGAGATTGTCACGGACCGGTTTTTGGTTTTAAGCCTAATCTAAACAATGAGCGAAAAACGCTCCTGTCATATATCGTTCACGTTTAAGCTGATGAATCCAATTTTTACAGAAGCAGCAGAAGAAGTTGTGTCCGGTTCAAACTCGCTATTCTTCAAACGTGACTACAACGAACGTGGCGGTGGTCAATCGACGCCATTTCAACGTTCTCGTCTAGACCACGTCAACGTTTAAAAAGATTTGACGGGACGTCACCGTTGACGTGGCAGTTAACAAGCGGCGTTAGGCGGCATACGTCATCGACGGGCTAAGTTGGAGTTGTCAATTCTTTCGCCGCGACCACTTTATGCAAATATCACATGGTAATAAATAATAAAAATTATTATATCATTTTAAAAGGACATTGGCTGCCAGCCATGTCTCCGTTACTTTAATAAGCGCCATCGCTCACAGATACCGTCCAAAATTATCCGCTTTATCACAAAACGACTCATATTGTTCATATTTCCTCCATAACTTAACAGTAATGCACGGTGATAGTCTGGCCATGCGGAGTGGTACAAGGTATAAAAGGTAGGTGCACAAAAAATGCATAATTAGCGAATTAAAATCTTTTCAAAGTTTTATAATCTATATTATGAACTCTGTGGCGCGGTGGGCGAAGGTTTGCCTGCGACGCAGGAGTTTGCGAGTTCGATTCCCGCCTCGGAACAAATGTGTGTACGATCTGCAGACATTTGTTCAGGGTGTTCAGGTCGTTTTCTATGTATAATAAAAAATTCTATCTATGTATTGTATTGTATTATGTATATCAGTTATCCCATAACACAAGCTCTGCTTAGCTTGGGGCTAGATAATGCGGTGTGAATTGTCCAGCATTATATTTATATTTATTCATATTACAGGTGGTCACGAGCTATGAACACAGTCTCTCTGCAGAGTTTTTCATGTTGACAAAAACTTCACCCTTCTCCTCCTTGCGTCGATATCCTCAGTTCTGAGGGTCGGGACCTTTATGTAGGAGCTTGGAATGCACGATGTGTCTCCTCGGGGTCGGTCTTCCGCAGTGCTAATAGCGTCGCTCATGCTGGTTTCAGGCGTTGATCGAATTTAATCACACCAACACATGGGGCTCCGACCTCGCGGTCGTTTTCCATCCACTTTGCCGGCGACCACAAGCCTTTTCAGGTTCTCGCCTTTTCAGGTTCAGGAAAAACTTCAGATAGCTGTTTATTTCAGTGTTGTCTAATAGTCACTGTACCTTTTTTACAGGTTTCTACTTATCACTTATTCGTATAATAATAATATATTTTTTTACAGGTGCTTTCCCACTTGATCAGCCGCCTTTTAATCTCGTTGTATGTACACATAATATGAACTTATGTTTTGGCCTTTCATGATCTCTAATAAAGAATATCGAAGATGTCTCGTTCCCATAACATAATTTGGGCGAATTATTGTTATGTCATTTCACGTTCAAATTTAAATTCAAGCAAAAAACATAAATACGTAATAATATACTGGTATGTATTAATTATTGTAATTATTTTTTTCTGGTATGTATTATCTTCTAATTTGGGTATATTTTAAAAGTTTTTAGTAGGTAAGTTTTTCAGTATTCTTAAATTACTTTATAATTAGACAAATGTAATAAGACAAATTAAATTTTCTAGAACGATGTCCTATACTTACCTACTAAAAACTTTTATAGTATACCCAAATTAGAAGATAATACATACGAGTATATTATAAACTAGCTGTTGCCCGCGGTTTCGTCCGCGTAGTTCCCGTTCCCGTGGGAATTCCGGGATAAAACATAGCCTATGTCACTCACTGAAAAGTAAGCTTTCTAATGGTGAAAGAATTTCTGAAATCTGTTCAGTTGACCAGATATTAATCCCCTACAATGTCACAAACAATTCACAAACTTTACCTCTTTTCTAATACTTATTAGTTTAGATGTTTAAGGTTGTTAAGTGAAGTCTCCATATCTAGCAAAGTGTATAATTTATTTCTTGGACCACTTCGTTAACGCGTGGCCGCGTGGCGAGCATGCGTGACTCGCTGATCGCCCACACTCGCTCTGCACGCGCCGATACACAAAATGTTCACGATTATACGAATAAGTGATATGTACAAACGATGAAGACTTTTAACAGAGAGAGTACCCTTAAGGTTTTTGTATTATAGTGTATAAGCCCTTGCACTCTGGGTAATCTAAGAAATTAAATAAATCCCAAGTTTTTGGGACTTATTTCTTAGATAGTACCGTTGGCTACTCAAAGGTGCTATCGACTAAAAGTCTTCATACCAACATAATGAAGACCAGTAATGCAGTCACCGTAGTCGAAATCTGCTGGGAGACATCATTATTATCATCACCTACGTATTTAATCAAATCATTGGTCTCGCAGTCTCACCAGGCCTAAGAAAAACAAAGTTTTTATGAAATGAAAAGCCACTTATATTCACACGAACCATATGGTTTTTGATGATAACTGATGTTAAGTCGAATTACTTGAGCAGTTATAGGAAAAAAAATTGTACCTAGTTATTCGGAAACTAAAGCTTACCTATTCTTGAAGATAGCGCATTGGAACTAGTGATTTCTGACTCTTCACTTCGCTCGAGATTATGTTCTCTTACGCCTCCACCAAAATTCGAAAAATGTGTGGCTTCTAGAAAGTACTCAAATGATAGGTCCACCGAACGCTCTTATTAGTGTGTAGCTTCTAATGGGTATGATTTACGTTTACTACATTTGAATACTCAATTGAAACTTACATTTAAGCTCGTCTTAAGTCGCGGTTTTTTAACATAATTTAATGAAAATGACGTGAGACGTGTTTAACCTGAGATGCGTTTGAGTATTCGGGGGTCAGTTTAATTATCGTCTAAATCGTCCTTTTTCCCATTAGATTGATTTCATTATATTTGTCAGTTTCTTGATTTCGTTTCCTCAAAAGTAGTCTTATCCAGTAGAGCGAAGAGTGCTGGATGTACCCGACGAGCGTAGTTCGTTCTCACGCCGCGCCGCCGCCCGGGGGCAGCAGGCGCTCACGACTCAGCCACATATATAAAATTAATTTATCTATCAGTCGGAAGACCATGCTTAAGGATTTAAGGAGTTATTTGCGAGGGAACGGTATTTCTTTTTGTCTATGCGCGCTTGTGCAAAATATGAGTTAAAAGTAAGAGATAATTCAGTTTATGACGACCGATGTGGTGCGGTAGGCGAAAGTCTGTTTGCGACGGAGAAGGTTGCGGGTTCGATTCCCACCTCGGGAGAAATGTGTGTACGATCTGCAAAGACATATTTGTTTAGGGTGTTCTGGTGTGAATTGTCCACCAATATTTTATTTATTTATAGTCGAGTCTGTAAGTCGACTTTTTTTCAATTTATAGAGTCAATGAAAAGCCTTGACTGGCTTCCTAAAAGAAGTTGTGAGTGTGTTATCGTTAAACAGTTGCTTTGCAGTGTTTTTTCTCACTGACTTTTGCCACCAGAAGAAAACACTTTACTATAAGCTATTGCGAAATGTTAAGTAAGGTTTATAAATGAGAGAAAGTCTGCAAGACAAAAGTCTTTTTCTATTATGTGTATGAGGAAGTTATAAAATTCATTTCAAAGAATAATGTTTAATATCAAAGAAAGTAATAAGTAGGTATATAATAATAGAACAAAAATTAGATCTAGTTTAGAATTGATACAATTGAGCTTTAAATTTTACAGGTAGCTCAAACTGATCCATATTCAGTCCATAGACGACCTCTGTGGCGCGGTGGGCGAAGGTCTGCCTGCGACGCACTAGATTGCGGATTCGATTTCCGCCTCGGGACAAATGTGTGTACGATCTTCATACATTTGTTCAGGGTGTTCTGGTCGTTTTCTATATATAATAAAAAATATCTGTCTATGTATTGTATTATATTATGTATATCAGTTATCTAGTACCCATAAAACAAGCTCTGCTTAACTTGGGGCTAAATAATGCTGTGTGAATTGTTCAGTATTATTTATTTATTTATTTATATCCACAACACATCACATCTTATTTATTTGCAACGTCTCACTCTAATTCCGTGCAAAAACACAGCCCCTCTAGCTTCTAGTGGTTCAGCTTTCTCCAGATACCACGTGATTTACCGTCTTAGAACACGTCTAGTGCATTTTGGGTGATCTTACACGAGACTTGGCCTCAGGCGATGAGTTTGAAACCTTACCTACGTGGGCATAAATCATTAATTTGAAGTGGTAATTATCTCATTATTGGTAAGCATGTAATTTCGCGTTTGGAATTCAACGTTTTAATGGAGTTTGTTTATGGCAAAACGTTTTGATGCTGGTGTTGCCAGGGACATGATTCGATGGATTGTGCCATTTTAAACACCCCTGCCAATAGTTTATTTTGATACATATTCGGAAAACAGTGCGTGAGCTTTGCAAAAAAAGTAAGAAAATTATTGATAAACAAAAAAGTTTTTTGGTTCACGTCAAAAAATATAATAGATAATAAATTGATAGGTACACCGGACTGGACAAAACAATGTATCCTATGTTATACTATTTATTCCATAAGAAGAACAACATACTTTTATGAGTTTTTCTATTTTAAGTTTAGCTACCTATAAGTATCTGTTTTTAGCCACATCGCATCACATCATATCTGCATAGTCTGGTCCACCGCCGGCCTCTCTCTGATAAGATTTGTATCTATTATTTATTTATTTATCTGTTATTCTACAATAAAAATAATGTATATTGTAGCTTAACAGAAACGAAACGAACGTCGGCCATGAGGCGGCCGGTCTTACCGAAGACCAGCCAGGTGCGCAGGACTTATAACGGACAAGTGCTCGAAAACAGAAACAATCTATAATCCTTCATTGTCATAAGCCAATGGGATGACACACTGACACAACCGGAGAAAAGACAGGCGGAAAAGAGATTTTTTAAAGCTAGGGTGTTTCCGCTAAAGCTAGAAGAAGCGATTCGTATTGGCTAGACTAGAGTGGCAGAGAGTGGAGATATTAACTGTCTAAGATCTGTGTTCACCAAACGATAATCAGACAATTAGGCAGATTCATCGGTTAACTTTGATGATCAAAATCGTCAAAACAACTGTTTAAAATTTAACCATCTGTTGGTGAACTCAGCACTTAAACGGAGATGTGTGCTGGTTAGAGCGGCTGAGCTGCATTAGCAAAACCTATATGGAAAAAGGAGACGTCACGATCGCGTCTCGAAACTATCGACAAATGGACTCAGGGCTCTAGTCTCATCTTTAGAATTTCCCAACATCTAGAGCGGCTTTGTGTTCTCATGTCAATCCATAATTGCAATTAACACGCTCCATCAGAGCATGTACAAACAGACGGACAGCGTGTGTCCATTGTCTCTGGCCAGCACCGTGACATTGATGGGACTTGACTTGCGAAACAAGTGCTGCTATTTATTGTATTTATTATTATGTAGATATATAAGTTACCTATACATTATAACTATGTATATTCGTAATAATTAGGTGTCGCAAAATATTACCTTTGGGCACCAAAGGTGTCAAACAAAAAATTCGATAATTCGCGCATAACGCTAGTAGATGGTAGAGCAGTATCTATACTAGCCCAAAACATGGTAAATAAGTACTCTGTACTACTCTAGTATTTATTATGTATATATTTAAAAAAAAATGGATAACCAACTCGGCCATTACAAGGTATTTTAGTTAGAAAGCCTGCACCTAAACGTCTGTTCCTTACTTTAACTTACGACTTTAACGCATAGAATAGCATTATGTCCAACTTCGAACTAAGTTAGACAGCCAGTTTTAATAGCTCTTTTAATAATAACTTGCTGCTGCTCTTCCGGCTTAAAAATTAGCTTATAATTTTAATCTAGAACTATATCTACCTATACAAAAATTTGGCCCATTCCGTTCGGTTTTTTCGGCGTGAAGAGGTTACAATACAAACCTCCAAATATCTTTTCATTCAAACTTTCGCATTTTTAATAGAGTGATTACACCACAGTAATAAAGGTAAGTAAAGTATTTTATTTATAAATAAGTAGAGGTCTGCCCCAGCTTCGCACGATATATTCAATAGCCTATCTTGCTCAGTGTTGTTAGTCTCAGTATGTTATGTTTGTGTTTTATCTTGCTCAGTGACAATGTAGATTTGTAACGGCAAAAGAATTTTTGAAATCGGTCCAGTAGTTTTTAAGTTAATTCATACAAAAATACAAATATAATATAATACTATTTAATAATATTAGAATAAAAGTATATGAAAATGAACGTTTTAAAAGTTCTAAATAAGTCTGTAAGGCTTACTTTCTTGTTCAAAGTTTCGAGGTGCGGTAATAAACTACGAATTCAATTTGATTTGTACGTTTAACTCTCACTAAAATGTGTTCAAATCTCCTACATACAACTGGTCAAAGTTCACAGTCGATTCTTTTCCAAGAAGGATCGCACGTCTCGGTTATCCCGAGCGGCGATGCGCGTGACCCACTGACAAAACAAGTCAGTCGATCGGATCACATTGTTTTCCCATAGCCGGCCGTTTCCATTCAGAATCTCATTACTTGAAAGGGGCAAACAAATCTGGCGCAATGTTGTTCTCATGGACGTGTCCGTCGTTACAGCGTGAGGTGACCATTACAGTACAAAGAGTTGCCTAAAATAGAGAGCTTTTGTGAGGCGGGAAGGAAGGCGAGGGGAGGTGGGGGCGGGGCGGGGTCCGACTGCCCGCCGGCTCAGTTGCGCCGCGCCGCACGAGCCTCTCGCACGCCGCGCTCCGCCGTACATAGCCTCGCACGCGCACGCGACTTGCCCCGCGACGACACACGTGCCGATGACATAGTTTAACCATGCAAGAACCAAACAGATCCAGCAAATCTACACTCAACTCCTTAGAAAGCGCCATCATCAAGCTCAAGAACAACCTGCAGATTCAAGACTCGAAGCCGGAGATGAACGGAGTGCTTGTCGAGCCGCCGTCCCCGGACAAAGCAAGTAAGAGCCCTAGTTCTTCCACCGCGAACATTAATCTGTCGATCGCATCAGCAGCGTTGCTTCAAGAAAACATGTTGCAACGATCACTGCAAGGCGTCGTGATATCACTTCAGAACGCCATGATGAGCTCGCTGCAACAGGCGGCCCTTTTGCCGTCGAACTCGGCCGCCGCCGCCGCGCTAAACTTACAAGCCTTGGAATCTTATTTGACTTTGCAACGCTTGACATCTGTCTCAACTGTCAACAACCCAACACAGCCCGGCTCACCTGAACACAGCACCGCTTCGAAGCAAGATATTTTAAGAATAGCGACGGCTAGTGCAAAAATATGTGAAATTGACGCCGTCGATAACGCATCTAGGCAACTTTCTCCCAAAACACCGGAAGAGTACCCCTTATCAGACACATTGGCAGCTGAAGATGTTGACTTATCCGAAGAAGTGGAAGAAGACCTAGCATTGTTGGACAACGATGACGAATTCACATTAGAACAGCATTTAGAATCAACGTCAAAAGGCTATTACAACTCGCAGAGTTTAGACAACGGATATCCGAGTCTGCTAATGAATGCAATGTACCAGCAACAGATGGGCAGTCCACAGGCGCCATTGTCACCTCAAGCGACAAATTCGTCAAAATCAACGAACAGTTCATCATCATCAAGCAGTAGTGTTTCTAACAAACAAAAGACCACTCCGAGCGGGCCCAGAACAAAGAAACAATTCATCTGCAAGTTTTGCAACCGACAGTTCACCAAGTCTTATAACTTACTGATCCATGAGAGGACACACACCGATGAGAGGCCATACTCGTGCGACATCTGTGGGAAAGCATTTCGACGACAAGATCACCTTAGAGATCACAGGTAAATAGTAAACATTTAATACCTCTCTTTGTTTCTATATTAGGAGCTATAACATTCCTACAAATGGATAAGCACACTTTTTACATTTTATAGTCATAGGAATGTGCTCTGACATTTTTATCTTTTTCTTCGATGTTATGGAACCACTAATTCTTCCGTAATCGATTAAGATAATCTTAACTATTTAATTTGTTGTTCCCTAACAAGTTTCCAAAGGTTTACGATCTTACCAGAAACTCGTTAGCATCGCAGACATTATCTGTATTCCTGAGATGTATAGCTAAATCAGCCGTCATGATTAATATTATTCTGCAGTAATTCCGAATGAAATGTCGTGGGTCTTATTTTAATAAGATAAAGTCGTGCTCGATTCACGATTCTCATTTTTATACATCAATAAAATATTTTTGTTCATCCGTTTTAGCGCGAAGTATACCTTTGAATAATGGCGGTGAAGGAAAAATAATACTAAAACAAAAAGGGTTAAGTATGGACGTAGCAGATGGTATCGACAAGTCGTTCGTCACGCTCGTAAATTATTTCAAAACCGCCGCTAATCCCACGGCCGATGTTTTAATTTTGAATTCTCATTTTGTTTTCTGCACTTTGCATTCCATATAAATCCTTGAATCTTTTTCCATATCAAAATATTTAAAATAAAACACACGACACACTCAAAAAAGACGTTGCTACAAACAATTGGAATTCCAAACACAGATTTTGAACACAATAAATATGATAATGGTATTACAAGAGCTCTCAATCTATTTCTTTACTTATCTCTAGATCCCAAAGAGCTAAAGGTGTTGGATTTTTAACACCTGTCTCTGGGCGATTTCGTTCCAAATCACCGTATCTCTGCGGTAATAAAATAAATTTCTTGTAGACGCCGGAGGGTGAGCCGGGTCAGACCTGTCGATGTTCAGTCGATGTCCGTTGACACGATACATTATAATGGGCCAAGGGACGGGTTTTACAAAGCACGTGGTGATCCTGACGTGAGGATTAATATGGACGACAAAAAATATATCCTCGACAAAATCAAGTTTCGTTGTTGGCCGTTTTTTGTATAGATTGAAAGGATAATGGACTTAAATTAATTTGTAGCTTGTTTGGTTTGAACGTCGCTTTTTATTACATGTGATATTGAGTTTTGAGAGGCATTGCAATTGAAATTTCAAAGTCCATCGGTCTACATTGCCAGGTTCATTAATCAGGGTCTCGGCCGCTCTAGGCCTAACGCTGCCCGCGTCGATGGCTCGCACGCCTCGCCGCGCGCCTTCACTGCTCTAATCACCATCTCTTCGTGTTTTAATATCGGAATTATTATTTCATTCATCATGCAGCCCTTTATCGTCACCGATCTCAGCGTACCTAACGATTATTACACGTATTACGTTACTCTGAATGCGTCGTTATTTTTATGTTTCGTGTTTGTTTGTTTATTCGATACGATGATTATTTCTTGAATTGGTTGCTCGATAGCCGGGCCGTGATGCGTTATTTTTGATTACACGTTGCCCATACGGCGTGTTAATTATATATTGTACTGGATTTTAATTTCATGTTTCTTGCTATTGATGTGTTTAGGCTTTCAATTATCTATAAGTATACAACTATTTCCCGCATACTTTGTTTTGTTCTTTAGGTACATTATAGAGTAATGTAAGAACATAACAAGGTGAACATAATTAATTTTTTTTTAATTCTATAACACTTCTACAGAAATTGGCTTTAATTTATATAGTCAACAATTCCTAATGTAGCTTATACTTTACGATCAATTTAAATTTCTCCTTCATTTAAGTTTCGTACCTATTTTTGAGTTTGTCAATATAGTTTATTGTTCCATGTCAGTAATCATAAAAATTAATGATGTCGAAACTGAAAGCTCCTTTGAATTTATTACCACTATCCCCCACGGCCTTGTTTGCTTCCTTGCGAGGTGTCAGGAACACGCAAGATATCGTTGCATTGGTTTCGACGCCTCAAGACATGACATATTTATGGCGCCTACGCACCATCCGCGTCTAAATTATGTACTGGAGCTGCTACTTTATGTAGACTTGTAATTTTGTTGCTAGAGTTGTAGATGCTATTTGCAATGAATTATTCTAAATGAGCATTGTTGTGTTGGCGTAATTTAGAGATTGCTTTTGCGGGGTGATAAATGTAAATCATGGGTGAAATTAGTGGGGATAACTAATGATTAGTTTCAATTCGGCTTTTCAAATAAATTTTCATTCGTTTAGTTAACAATAGACAATCATAACCTTACCTTCTTGCTAGCTGAGTTATCACCTAGAGTAGACAATACAAAGAACATCTCAGTTTTGACTGTTTACTCATAATGTTAACTCTATCCCCAGAACCACTTCTAAACAGATAAACATAAAGTCTAAATTCCAATATTTATCTTTACAGGTACATCCACTCAAAAGAAAAGCCATTCAAATGCTTAGAATGTGGTAAAGGGTTCTGCCAATCAAGAACTTTAGCAGTCCACAAAATCCTGCACATGGAAGAGTCCCCACACAAGTGCCCCGTTTGCAGTAGAAGTTTCAACCAAAGGTCGAACCTGAAGACTCATCTTCTAACTCACACTGATATAAAGCCTTACAACTGCTCGTCTTGCGGGAAAGTCTTTAGAAGGAACTGTGATCTTAGACGTCATAGTCTGACACATAACCTTGTTGGAATTTCATCGGTTAACACGTCTCCTAGTGGGAGCAACGGTAAAAGCCCATTGTTGAATCCTAATTTTCCTATAGATAGTATTGATACAGAAGATGAGAACTAATGGTTTTTGTGAAGTGATTAAAAAGACTGATTTTATCTGTGCCTTGTAGTAAGTAAGAGTTTTGTACCAGACAGTTTGAAATGTAAATAGATAGAAAATACTTTTACTGCACACCGCTAAAAACAATTTACAAATTAAACACAATAAGTGACAATTAAATGTAATTTATTAAGAACTTTTGAATGGATTTCAGGCCTTTTCTGTCGATAATTTTATCTATGTATTGTATACAGTGCATTTTAAATATCTACTTAGTGCAAGTACTAGGTTTATATTTATTTTATTGTTCAAAAGTATTAGTCTGGTAAACAGGGTTGTGGAGTTAGTATAAGATGAAAATGGACATTGTAAAGAATTGATTTCTATTTGTTTTATATATTTAGGTTATTCTGAATTCTTGTATATTATCTGATCTCATAATGTTGTAAATATAAAATAAAATAAGAATGATGCAATTATTCCGTCCAATAATTTTGTATATCTGTTTTAGTAAAGGTTGCTATTCACTATAGTAGCATCAAGGAAATTTGGATACTTTTTAAAAATATTATTATATTTTGTAACATTGTTAAAGATAGGCAAATTCTTAACACATATAGATATTATCTACTTATATAATTGGAAAGATCATGCACAAAATAATATGCTCTTAAACCTAGAATGTTCGTCAACGTTGCGAGGAATGACTAAGGGATTTCTTCACCAGGAGATGGGCAGAAACTTCCTATGTTCTGGGTAGTGTCCAACTTAAAAATGACGACATCATTTTTACACGTTTTTTTGCGCCTTAGTTCCTTCGTATCAGAAAACAATAGAGTAGACATTTCTATGAGCAAATAAAAGAGTGGACATAAAATCTGGTGCTGTTATAATGGACGGTTTGCCTTAGGTTTGTGTTGTATAAAATAATGTAAGTTATGTTAGGGTTTTCCTCAATAAATTTGTTAAAAAGGCCTTATTTATGGCTTCTTATTCATAATGATAGTAATCAGGTTGTTTAGTGAGTAAATGTAATTAAAAACATTATTTTGAAGAATCAATTTGTTTTATTTATTTCAATTACAAATTTAGTACTGTACCTTCCTAAATTTAGGATTTTTTGAAGTTTGAGTATACACAAGGTTTTTACCGAATAGTGTTTCTACATAATAATAAATATGTCTATTGTTTGAATAGGTTTTCCCTGAGTTCACATACACGCTCAACTTCTATAACAGGGTAAATGTTAAGTTGTCAACTATAAAAATATTTTGTATTTATTAAAGTAACTAGCTGCTACCCGCGGCTTCGTATGCGTTGTTTGATTATTTCTATCTCATGGGAACTGATTCATGGGATAAAAAGTAGCCTATGTTACTCTCCATCCTTTCAATAAACTCTATGCCAATCAAAAAAATAAAAGCAATTCGATTGGTTGCTTAGTTGGGGCGTAAAACAAGGACAAACAAAGACAATTTCGCATTTATAATATTAATATACATTAATAATTTAGTTGAATTTAATAAAAAAAACTAAAAATTTACATCGATTCCCTAATTTTACAATGTTTTTAACTTGTACGCGATAAAAACTTTTTTCCTGAAAATCGAAACTCCTTTTTTTCCGTTAAACAGAAAAGTCTTACATATTTCACTGGTTAGGGATGCGTTTACATAAACTTAAGCTGTACCTCGACTCCCACTAGCTTCGCTACCTATTTTATTTTACAGTTACGATAAACATAGGAATTTTCGAAAAACCATTGGACAGTTTGTGTTACCTATCATAAACTTTTTTTGATAGAAATTTGTTATTAAAAACAGAAATTGGTGGCCACCAATATTTTACAACTGCGCAGATAAAGTAAAAATGTTACAGAGCTTTTGATAGGTATCACAAACTGCCCAATGGTTTAGTGTTTTTTTTTTTTCGTTTAACTTAATCTAATATCTATAACTAAAATTGGTGGTGCCTAAAATGTGAGTTAGGATACCGCCGTTAGATTTTAGGCAGCAAATTACTTTGGCCTGGCATTTTTTTTTAATAATGGCAAAACTCAGTTACAGGTGATGCAAACTCAATATTCTCATATTCCTCATGTTAAAATAGGAAGGTACCTAAAGTGTCGTTCTTTGTTAGCTTACACCCCTCGTATGTTCTAAGTTTCGTAGTTATATCATCATAGGTTTTATTTCATTGAATTTGTTTTTTATTTTTATATAAAAAGGTTTTGCTATCAATATTTCAATAAACAGTAAGATTCTAGTTTTAAATAGAGGATTCATTAAAATTGTCTGCAAACGTAACAGGGGGGGGGGGGGTAAGCTAACAATGAACGACACTGTACATAAGCATACATAATATAATTGGATCTATTACCTAGGCACTGCTGGACATAGGCCTCCCCTAATGAACGCCATTATTGGTTCGCTCACCAATATTTTGCCAGATATATTTTTGTCTCTGTTCTAGAAATTTTACTAAAATAGCCTACATATATGCAGGTCGGTAGGTGAATTTCGTTACAGATATAACATTGGTGTAACGAAATTCACCGTAAGGATATGAAAGTAGATTCACAAAGCTCCAATTTACATTAGATTGTTTCTAATCACTTCCTTAGTTTGTCTTATATCACAATAACAGTAATGTCAAATCCTAAGTAACCCGGACAGATAGCACAAATGACTCAATAATAAGCCTACTCCACATAAAGCGGTAATTATAGAGATCACAGTAAAAAGCGAGACTAAACGATGTACCACTAACAAAAGACGACTACTGAGCTTGAAAAATCGCTCCAATTCAACTAGATAGAATTCTTAGTTGTATTGAAACTTTTTCATCACAGATTCACACGAAAGGTCCGAATAAAAGAACTGTCGATTCAATCCAACACAAAGCCTTCTCAAGAGTTTATCAAAATGACATAAAGCTCTTTTCGTAACAAAACACATTCATAATGGGCCCACATGTTAGTTTTTTTATAGAATTTGGAAATGGATGATGTGTTAAAAAGGTAACAAATTGTGGTGTGCTCGAGTATCTGGTTTCTGTAACGCTATTTATTATGCCGATTCGTATTCTAATTTTAAAAATGTTAGCTCTTTCTTTGAGTGCTTTTGAAACAGATGAGAGTCAATCGCATCTATTTAATTTAATATTCTTTGCATTGTTTAAATATTTTCTTTTGACGTAAAAGAATCCATTGATTGCGATGGCGTCAAGAAATTGCCGTGACCAATTAACTAAAATCACAATACAATAATTGGTCCCATCTCAGCTTCCAATTATAACTAACGTCAAAGAACAATTAATAGACGAGTCACTCGACAACACTGAAAGTTTTATAGCTTCAAATTATCTGCAAATTACAGAGCGATTAGGAACCCCACGGAGTTAAACAAAGTACAGCCTTTCTTTTTTTTTGTTCGGTATTGTCATCGACACCGAAATTACGGTGACAAAGGACTTTGTTTGGCTTGAGAGGTGTTTGAAAAATATTTGCTTTTAGCTCGAGTGTACGTTATCCGAATTTAGTGGTTTTTATTCGCGACCACACGCAGTAAAGGTTTTTTTCTTCTTTTTGGTTGTATTCGGGCTGTGAAATTGTATGTGGTGTTTTGACAATGAGGCCGGAACGTGCGTCTGAAGAGTTTTGTATTTTAAGCACGGTTTCGCTCGGGATGTTTGTCTTTATGATGTGATTTTTGTGAAATGCTCTCGAGGCGGAAAATATATTCTTAAATAACTTCAAGGTGCTTGCTCGATCATAAACAATTGAGATCGAAGTTTAGCTCTAAAACAAAGGTTTGTAGGGACTTAAGGAAATACATTTTAGGTCTAAAACCTACTATAAATTGACTGATGTAAGAAGTGCTGTACTGTTATATGATGATGATGATAAAATAACTGGTCTTGGTATTCGTCATCACTATAATTCCTAATTAATAAGGTACCTATGCAATATTGCCAGCCAGCAAAAGCTTTATTATCCTGGCTAACGGTACCCGTCGGTCCTTACAGCTACAAAGATAAAGTTCAAATTCGCACAACCATTCGAGCAGACCTCATAAAACTCAGCAATATTGTGACTAGATTTAATAGTTAATTTTCCCCAGGCCGTTTGCAAAACGTCGTTATTTTCGTACGTAAAACTGAGAAGATACTATTTACACTGTTTCCCGCTGCGCAGACGCAGACAGTAGTGCATAATTACATCAAAACTACATTACTGCGATGTTATTAATACACGTTGTCCCTAAAATGTACTAATTTTTTAAATGTATCATAATAAATAACGAAAACAAAAAAAATACTACGTTCACTTTGTCTCACCCTGTCTCACATTAGGTGTGTATTTGTTCTTATGACTAAGACCTTGAAAAATACAGTAATAAACACCCTATTTTACAGGTACATTATGTATATAAGAAATCGAAAAGGTAAATGGGAAACGAAAAACATAAGCATTTCTTTAGTAACATTTGAAAATTCACACTAATTCTAGCACACCTTGTAGTAAACTTTATACCCAAAGCGAGTGGGTATTTAAAGTAATGTATGTAATTTCACTTAACTATTTTACAGTGTAACCAAGTAATTTCATTTAGGTATTTTAGTATCCACTGTTGGTGTCTCCTTAACGCAACTGCGTGAATTGACTGCGACAATTTTGATAACCATTGGTATTCGAGCTTCAATGCTTGGGCTAGAATGCCTCATTGAGTAAGTTTCAGAAAGGACAGCGAAAATGTTGCTGCATGAATCATCTTAAAATTTCTTGAGTTATAATATAACTTACGGTACACAAAAGTATGCGAAGTGAGCTATCGATCACACAGAATACTGTGGTTTACCAGATTCTGGACAGGCTCCTTTTTTTCTTTGAGTTTTCTTTAAATACTTATTGTGTTTTATAATAATTGTATAGCTAATAATGTATGTATAATGATTTTTGTTACAATTATTATCAAACATGATGAGAGATGTTTTATGGTGTTATGACACTGATTTTATATTGTCATTTTCGGTTTAACTAGTGTAGAAAGTAAGCATGAAAGTTTTCAAAAAGCTACACTTGCTATCTCTTTCCTTTTTTTCCTACGCGCAACTATCGTGTTTCACTAAAGGTTATAGGTGCCATAACGATAGTGAGTTTAATTTTACCATAAGATTGAAAATACTTGATTAAAAAAACTAGGTTGTCTGGCAGAGTTCGCTCTTGAGTGATAAGACAGCCAACTGTCACTTATGTTGTTTCATAATGTAAATTGTTTTTTAGTATTTAGTGTGCAATAAAAGTATTTTCTATCTATCTATCTTAATCTTATATATTATATATTTTTCTTGTAGGAATAAAATTGTAGAGACGTCTCATCTACGGCTCACTCTATGCCCGTTGCCATACCACGCTCTCAGTTGACGTATGGTCGGACCATGGGCGATTTTAAAACTAGAAATAAAGCACATTTTTAACCGATTTAAAATAGAAGGAGGTTCTCAATTCGTCTGTATGTTATTAATGTTACTATGTAGGTAAATAATTTAAGAGGTGTCGCATCTACCGCTTGCTCTTTGCCAGTTGCCTACGCGCACCTATCGTGTCGCACTGACAGTTACGGGCGCCATTTCGATAGTCGCCGATGCTGGCCGCACACGACGTTAAGTGTATTAATGTATGCGTATGATTGCAAGGAGTTTTATTGGATCGATAACTTTTTTATTGATTGTTTGCACAGCTGTATTGAAGATTTTTAAAGAGGCTGATCAATGTGAATTCAGATGAGCTTTTTTGCATCTTGTACGAATTTTATCGGTGATGTGCAGTTTAATTACCTACTAGGTACCTAATCTAGTAAGATTTGGTTAATAGCAACTTTCTATAATTATGTTTGATAATTTAAAAATGGGTACAAAAACAATTACTAAAAAAATTGGTGACAAAACAATGTGATGAATATATCTGCTTGGGTACATTAATAAGAAATATATATTGTAAGTAATACTTTTTAAATAAAACGTTATTTAATGTTAAACTCACCGAACTCAAAACCTAGGTTTATCAAAATTTATAACCAATTGAAATCGTATACCTACCTTGATTACCATTTTAAATAAAAACTCGATAAAAATTAACAAAAAGTACTAGAAGAACTCTATTATCTGAAATCCAATACTTGAAACAAAGTCGTTTGGTGGGCGTTGGGAGTAGCCAATCAGGCTCCGCCTATCAACTCTTGATCTCCTTTCTTATTGGTCGTGACAGATCGATGTGCAAGCGCAATTTTGAAAGACGTAAGTGAACAATTGAAGCACAGATTAAATAATAGAATTGGGTACAAACTCTACTCTTAAGAGAGTATTAAAAAGGAGCACTATAATTGAAACTGTGGTCGATTATTATTGCTGTAGGAAGTTATTATTCTTTGATAATCTGTCGGACTAGCTACCTACCTTCTTAACATTTTCTTTTTAGGGTTCTATACCTCAGAAAGAAAAAAGAAACTCTTATGGGATCACTTTGTTGTCCGTCTGTCAACCCTCTTTTCTCAGGAACGCCTGGAGGTATCGACTTGAAATTAACATCAACAATCAAGTCCGTATCTTCTTGGTGCTATGATATAAATCAAACTCAATAAAAGTTACAGCCAGTTATATGCTTTTTTTTTAATTTTTAAGGGATTCACGTGCTCACAAAACCTATAGGATACTTCCTATAGGTTGACTTAGAATCATGATATATGGCATGAAATAAGGGTTTATAATTATATGGAACTTATGGTGCGCTAGTCTGACTCGCTCTTGATGTTTTATTTATAATGAATGCAACAAGATCTAGCTCTTGTTTTCGAGATTCTTTAACGAAACGAAGAAGTATTTCCATTTAGAGCACCAATTCTAAGAGCGTCACATTTAGAGCACCTATTTTATTCCCATTTAAGGCACACACAAAAAAGTACCAGTGCCAATAACTGTACTTACATGATACGCATTTGTCTGCCAATGGAATAATTTACGTATAATCTCTCTGCTTAGCTTATTTAGCAATCAAATCATTTTTTGGCAATGGATTTACGAACATCAGAAAATCATAAACAAATTGGAGCTTAGTTAGTAAGTTTTCGTGAATAGCAGAATGTTCCGGGCGCTAGAGTCGTCACATCGATGAGATGTAATTTCTTGTGATGGGGTTTTGAGCAGATCACCTCACCTCAACATACCATAATGGTCCATTGCTGGACGCAAGCCTCCCCCTGTTTTTTTTTGTTGAGCATGTCGTAACATGCATATTGCATAGCAAGTGAAATATCACATTCTATACCTAAGTCTTTATATCAAAAACTTAGGTCGTTTATATCTTTTGAGTTCGTAATAAACATCTTTATTCAGAAAGAAAATAACAATCAAATAACAAATTTAAATTAAAACTAGTATTTACAATAGAAACAATTAAGCTATCTGCAAACTGTTGCAAACAATCTACAGGTAGCTCGTAATAGTGTTCGTAATAAACTAATTTTAATTAATCTAAGGAGAACTGTTTGGATTGTACATTATTATTTATTAATTATCACACTAATTCTGATACTAAACTTATACTAATACGTTTTATTAATGGAAATTTAGATGTTTGTTAAATGAATATGAAAACTCCTAAACGGATCAGGCTGAAATTTTGCATACAAATAGTTCTCAGCCTAAAAAAACATAGGCTACTTTTAACCCTATAAATCAGTTCCTATGGTTTAGAAATAACCTTAGAACATTTACATAGAAATAACGTGTGCAAAGCCGAGGGCAGAAACCAGTTTATTTATATGTTAATTGAAATCTGCTCTCAATTTGAAAACAAGCAATTGGGAATCAATTGTAAACTGACCTGTTCCAATAAAGATTATCATCGCGTGACCACGGCAGCGTGTCATCATCATCAACCTATTTTAGTCCACAGCTGGACATAGGCCTCCCCTAAAGAGCGCATAGCGCCCTGTCTTCAGCTTGACGCCAACGTGTAAACATTCTAAAACGTCAGGAAAAAAATAAAAAACCCATTCTGTCCTTTTTGGACATAATACCTATAAGAGTTAAATAGAATAAATTAATTACATCCAATATTCTTATGTCCGCAGCAACATCAGCGGAGTATCTCAAACAGCTTAAGTACGCTAATCTTGACAGAAGTTACCTTATCGAGCCGTTCGGGGTGGTAATCCTAGGTCCTTGGATTCCTGGGGAACACGCTATAGGTATACAAAGATCTTACAAAACTCCCAATAGAGTCCACAGGGGATCGGAATACTGGCTTTTATTTCGGTCAACGAATTAACATTGCCATTCAACGTGGCAATGCTGCCTGCATTCTGGGCACTCTGCCTTCTGGTGACGGTTTAGATTAAAAAAAAATGATGTAAGTGTAAATATTACTTGTAATTATTTTATTCTGTTTTATATTCCTATTAATAAATGTTATGTCAATAGTTAAATTTATTCACATATTTATCTCAACTCTTTTTCCCATTTACGGTCATATTTGTTTCACATCCCTTCAAAATACCACTTCCCGGAAACCTCTACCAATAAGTCAATTACGATAAGAGACCGACAGGACAGTCGCATGCGCCTAAACCTGTCAACGAGCGTCAAATACCGCTGTTTGAAGTCAAACAGCGATAAGATAAACTTTAGACGTCGCCGACACAATGCTGTAAGGTCAATATTGGTTATGTGAATGCCTTTCGGGGTGAGCGCGTGCGGTGATAGTGGCTGTATGTCACACCTAAGGCGGTTTGACGGAGACTGAGACTGGAGATCGAGACCGGAGACTGAGACCGGATATCGAGACGGGGAACCGGAACAAGTGAGAACGAGACCAAAAACTGAAATAGGAGACTGAGATGTATCTTGTGGTTTAGTCTAAGCAAATCCTGCTCGCTTTCTTCCGTTTTTTGTCTCGGTCTCAGACGAGAAAAAGCATACCATTCCAAGAAATCGATCGCTATATACTAGGTGTACTACCTGCTTTACAACAACAAAGGACGAAGACGCCATTCTTTTTAAAAATATAATTTTATTCCATCTTACCATGGCTACATGGGAGTCTTCTTAAATATTTTTTTTTTCTTCTGTTTTTTAATTTTTGTTGTTATAGCGCCAATTGAAATATCTGTAAGGAAATCTACTGTCGTGCTTTCACGGTTCATGATATACAGCCTGGTCAAAGACAGACAGACAGACGGACAGCCGCGGAGTCTTAATAATAGGGTCCCGTTTTACCCTTAGATAGGGAACCCTACAAATGTAGAGAAAATGCTTTACTAACTCACTTTCGTGGTTTATCGGGAATGCACTCAGATTTTACTGCAATTGTCATGAAAACATTATCGCTACCTTTCGGTGTAAATTCATCCGACTAATGCACGTACGTGCACCTATGATTGTTACGGATGTCAAAGATAATAAACTAATATGAAACAATGTGAAATTCATTGAAGGAAAATCAATGCAATGAAAGGATTTCTCGATAGGTATTAGTTTCGTTGATAAGTTCACTGACAAGGTCCTATTCGAGCCGAACTCTAATGCTGAATGGATAAATTGGAAACTAAACCGGTATGTCATTGTTTTGTATGCATCTGGTAAAATAAATCACATCACACTAATTTAGACGACTGGTTGTCTGGTAGAAATCCCTGCAAGGGATATAACCGCCAATTGCAGGATAGGGTAGGTGGTGGATAAAGTTATACAAATAAGCTTAAAAGTTAATGTTAGATTACCATCATATGTTTTGTATGTACCATCTTTCCTGCAATAAAGCTATTATATTAATAATATATAAATGCGAAAGTGTGATTATTTGTCTTTCTTTCACTTATTTGTTCTAACTAAGCAGCCGATTGGCTTGATTTTTGTCATAAAACTAGTTAAAAAGATGGCGAATAACACAGGCTACTTTTATCTCATTAATCAGTTCCCAATCCCAAGGGATAGAAATAACCATTAACAACGCGTGCGAAGCCGTGGACAGCAGCTAGTTTTATAAATAAAAGTGAAAGTTTGAATGTTTTGATTACGTCTTCCACGCCAAAACTACTGAACGGCTCGGGCTGTAATTTTGCATACAGGTTTTACTAGGCCTGGAAACATGACAATAATGAAAGCCACAATGAAAACTTAGACTACTTTTTATCAAACAAATCAGTGGGAAAAAAATAACAACACGTGTGAGGCTTTACAGGAAGACTCAGTTATTAATTTTAAAAAAACTTTAAAAAAAATTATAGTTCATGTCATCTATGATCTAAGTGCTTGAAGACAATTCGAACCAATCCAAACTCGAAGGGGTAACATCGTTTTGTTTAGAAGTTCCTATGGCCACCTCTGTCTCCATCATCAAACCAGCTCGATAGTACCATAACATTGCATTGTCATCAAACTTAGTACATATTAGGCCAAATTTCAGAACAATCGATAAAGGATAACTAAAATTTTGTTGCAAGATTTTTCCCACACAAACTTACAGTGCAAATAAAAACTTGTAATTTGGTGAATTGAGATTAATACATGAGTATTGATTTCTAACAGAAAAGTAGACTTTGAAATAAAAATATATTCATTCATTCATTCAATGAAAAACCAAGACCACCAAGATCTTTTACACGGGCATAAAATCAAACAGATTCCTTAGTATGATTTGTACATTACTTTACCTGCCCAAGCATTAGTTACTTGTAAAGCTCATGTCAACAGATTTATGATAATTATTGAGAGCTATGCTCAGAGTTTCTCTGAAGCATAGGGTTCGACATAGCTCAAAGGATTAGCAAGCTGAAGTGGCAGTGGGCTGGCCATATCTCGAGAAGAACCGACAACCGCTGTGGTAAACGTGCTCTTGAGTGGAGACCGCAACTCGGCAAACGTAGCGTAGGACGCCCTCCGACCAGGTGGGATGACAGTTTGCGAAAGACTGCTGATAGATGCTGGATGCGGCAAGCTGAAGACAGGGTGCTATGGTGCTCATTAGGGGAAACCTATGTCCACCGGTGGACTAAGATAGGATGATAATGATTTGATTGTAATTTCTTTTATTATTATTTTCCTACTGTAATGGTAAACCAAGACCACCAAAGATCTTTTACATGGGCATAAAATCAAACAGAGTCCTAAGTACCTAAGTATGATTTTTCCATTACTTTACCTGCTCAAGCAAACTAACAAGCAAGTATCAGTCATTAGTTACTTATGAAGCTCATGTCAACATATTTTACTTAAGAGTGCCTAATGCAAAAATCAAGCAAATTGTGTATTTTTAAATCTATGGTAACGAACTTAAATAGTCTAATTAAAAAAATACGATAGGTAGGGAAAAAACCCATAGAAGTCGAGTAATCGAATAGAATATTGAAAAATAAACTGGTTTCGTTACAAAAAAAAAATAGAAAAATCGCTTTAAATAAACTGTTTTAATTGAAATGCTCTAAAGTATCAGCGACAAAACCATATTATTTTTTACGAATTACATAGCCAGACTACTGTTTTATAAGTAGTCGTGTAGTTTTTCTATTTAATGCCTAAATTTTGTATCATTAATAGAAAAGAAGCAAAAACTTGATTTTTGCACTGACATTGCTTTACTCTGTCCCGCTCTTATGAACGCGAAATCCTATGCCTATCCTTTACATAATTTTTTGCATTAGGCCCGCTCTTTAAACGAATCTGTTCAAGCCGACAAAGTTGTATAACTTCCAGGATTTTATAATTAAATAATAATGAGGTATAAAGTTTTGAACAGGCTCTCGATCCATTGAGTTGGTTTATTGCAAATCAATTAAGTGCTCTATTTAAATCTGTTTTTGTAAAATCATAGAGTTGTACCTTATTTTCGAGAAGTATTTTTCGGCTTTAATTATTTATGTCCGAAAGTAAGTATAAGTCTTGTCTTACGCACGCTTCCGACTGGTACACTTTGACGACTTCTGTGGCGCGGTGGGCGAAGGTCTGTCGCCCTTCGCAGGAGGTTGCGGGTTCGATTCCCGCCTCGGGACAAATCTGTGTAGGACACGATGTGAACAGGGTGTTATGGTAATTTTCTATGTATAATAAAATATATCTAAGAGTTCAGCTATCTGTCGATTGTTAGCATCAGTCTGCAGTTAACTTAATTGTTTCAATTGTAAATACTAGTTGTAATTTTATTACATTTTTTGATTGGAACTTTTCTAAATAAAGATGGTTTATTGAGGAAAAATGTTAAGTCGATAATTATGACTTACGTGTATTTCATTCTATCCCATTATAGTATGCTAATAACTTCAACGCATTTTGCTATGAAATCCAAACGAAACCTTTTAAAATATACATTGATACTAAACGTTATCTTACTGTCTCCCGATTAGTAATTTGTTTCAATTCATAATTACTTACTTATTGTATTTAACTCATTAACAAAATTACATAACTCAAAAAACGATTCAATCATATTATAATGATTCGAGGAAAGCGTAAAATTATGTTTGAGTAGAGAAGTAACTCTTCCCGTGGGTATCGTAAGAGGCAACTCAGGGACAAACACCGGGGGTGGCCAGCAGCCCTTTACAGAATAGATCTACCACCGAGCAATCGGCATGCCCAGCGCGGGGCCATAATCCCCGCGCTGGGCATTACCCCTCATGGGAAAAAAAATCAAGGGGAGGCCTGCGTCCAGCAGTGTACCATTAAAAGGCTGTTGAGGTAGAGAGAAGTAAAGAAGACTAATCTAATGAGGTATAAAATTCGAAATTCGGCCATCCTTTCGGCCAAATTCAGCATGCTCTCGGTCATCCCTGAAAAGGATCAAGTAGGCAGTCAAATTTTATGCGTTTATTGGTCCAATAGCATCCGAAGTACCTTCTTAATTAACAGCTTTATATATAAAGAATTAGACCACCGTCAATTGGAGGTAATTAACTATGGACCGACAAAATAGGGGCAGATAATTAAAATGTCTTAATTTTATTGGACCTTACTTGGCCTGGCTCTTTTTATTAGACCCTATTGGCAGTAAAGATAGTAAGGTCTTCGATAAGGTTGGATTGGGCAAAAAATACCGGAATCCTACCTTGTTTTGGACATGGCTATAAATTTTGTTAGATACCCCTTTAGTGGGTTTTAATGTTGCTTTGAAAGTGAAAATAGAACTTAACATTGGTGAACTTATTTTCACTTTCGTCGTGTACTTTTGACCTTGATTTAAAATTAATGGCTGTGGAGGGACTTGTTTTTTACGGAAATGTTTAGTTTTAGTTACTAAATTATTTTGATTCTAATCTATCTAGAACTGAGTTTAGTTTAGAAATAATGTTTTTAGGTACTTTAGAACTATTGTTTTCAAACGCTAATATCTAAAAAAATACCTTTTCATTTTACAAGTTTTTATAGGCTCTGTTAGTATGTAAGGGACATATCTCGCAAATTAATATCCTAAACCGATTGGGCGAAAATTTGGCATACTTATGGAAGCTCGGTGATAATGCAATGTTATGGTACCATCTGGTATGATGCTGAAAACGGAAGGTGGCCAGGAACTCTTGCGAAATGACATAGCCCCATACACAAACCTGAAGTTTGTCTTCCCATGAACTTTAGTCCTAGATGATACAAAAGTTGGTTCATAAATAAAGATTTTTAAAATTTAAAAGATGTACCTATTCATCTACTAACTAAAATTTCGTATATCATTTAACAAGTCTTTTGATACTAAGTATTCTACAGTACCTACATTTAACTTGTTTATATATTATAATTAGTAAACCCTCTTATTATGTTTATTGGGTATACGTATCAGTTTAATAGGGATGGATGCGTGCAATATAAAGTCATTAATAACTGACTTATTTGTTTTTTATAACTAGTAAAGCACTGACTAGAAATTTATAGACTTTTTCTTTATTTGAACAGTACCTATCTACTATATTTTGGATACTGTAAAGTTAAGAAAAAACATTATAAATCGTAAAGACGATTTATACGGACTTTTAGTTTGTTTGTAGGAAATATTGTATTTTGTTTTAATTATAATGAGTGTTCAAAATAAAGATGGAAAACCTCCTAAAATAATACTCAGATAGGTCTGGTTCTCCTCTAGCATAACACCATCCAGTCTGAGGCTTCCTCAACAGCCGAACACAATAAAATAACAAATTTGTGGACATTAATGCGTCCAATTTTAATTCTACTTGAAATTAGTTCAACCTTTTAGTTTATTTATAAGCTAATCAGTACCACGTTGAGATGCTCCTTAAAATTCTGTATTATTTAAAGTAATTTACGATATTTTTATGTTAGTTTAGATTGTTTCACATGTTTAAAGTTTAAAATTCTATCCCATTTGAAATAAAAATGTTTCTTAGAACATAAAATAAAAATTCAATTATTTTAGATCAATGATATTTGTTTTTTGTACAAGTAAATTAATTTTGTCAGATACTCTTCGTAAAAGCGTAGATCTCTACAAATAAAACTCGAAATTTCAATATGTTTGCTTTGTAAACGGTATTGATATAATGCACAGATGTACTAGGGATGCTAATATAATGTGCTTTGAAATCAAATAACAAAATATGACTTCCAACTTCAAATTCTATTATTTTCAGTTTCGAAAGACTGTTTTCTTTCTAAAATAGTTATCAAACCTTTTTATTGAGTGCAACAAAATGACATAGTGTTCTGGATATAAACTGGATTGCCTTGGCGGGTGGTAATCAACCTTATTTGATAAAAAGAAGACGCATTCAAAACAGCAGCTCGATAAACGAAGTATTGGTAGATACATACGTGTAAAGTGCAGGCTAATTTGTAAATTGAAAGAGTACAATTCATTAGTACTTTACTTTTTATAGCATTTATGAATGTTAATTGTGTTTATAATTGAAGAACTCAATTTAATTTTACTTTTTAATTATTTAATGTTGCATGATGACGACCTCTGTATAAATAGTACAGGTTACTTATTATGCTGTGGATCCGGCGACAGCTGCTTGCAATATCAATTCGTAAATTGTAATGTTCCTTAATACCGAAAATGATAACTGAAAACTTTTTGTATTTTCGACATGTGTGTTATTGTGTAACGAGACAATTGTAAGCTATGTTCCTTATTAAACAAAACGTAAGATATTGTTGTTTTTAATACAAAACAAATAGGACGAAAACAGTCATTGTCGACGTAAAAATATGCAAAATCGCATTTATGCAAGTGCAATATATGTATTTCATTATAGGTGTAGATAATTAAGAAAAACAACCAAGGACCTGCAGGGGTATTTTAATTCGTCGGAAAGGCCTTCCGATACTTTGTCGAAGAACGCTACTTTAAACCAGCGGATTCGAAAACTTTTGACATTCGAATTCGGATCCTTGTTAAGGCGCATACAGCACCTAAACTAGCGCCACCACCTACTTTATGTTATTATTCCGTTTAACAAAGGAATTTTCAAAAATCCTTCTTCCAGTTTGTGATACCTATCATAAGCTTTTTTTTAATGCCTCTGTAATAGTTTTATTCTATTTAGTTTAGGAAGAGATACGAAAATAGATGTTGGTGGCCACCAAGTGCAACTTCGTATCTCTTCCTAAACTAAATAGAATAAAACTATTACAGAGGCATTAAAAAAAAGCTTATGATAGGTATCACAAACTGGAAGAAGGGTTTTTGAAAATTCCTTTGTTAAACGGAATAATAACATAAATTAGGTGGTGGCGCCACTTTGGGTCCGGTATGGGCCTTAAGAGAATTTCATACTTTCGATCATCAATCCGCAACGAAATCAAAATAGCGTTCGCGGAATCGAATTCGAATCGGACGTTTTCGCTCCGGAAACGAATCGAATGAATTAAAATAGCCCTGCTGGATAAATACTATTAGAATACAAAAAACATGATATGGTGGAAATATGCTCGTATTACAAATCATTTTGGTAGTACTTTGGTATGGGAAAATCATCGTCCGCAGGCACCTAAACAGTTCAAGGACAAATCATCATTCAAGCAATATTAATTACCAATGTATTTATGTATTATTTTTAAAGCTTGTCTAACTTTGAACTCTAAATTCTTTTCATTTCATTCTTTGCAATTGTCACAATGACACAATTGAAATTGACACAATGTCAGTCCCAAAGCTGGGTGGTGGTAGTAAGTGTAGTAACCGTTGGAAAGTCACTTGTGAAAAAAATTGTGAAGACGTTAATTATGAAATTATACGTTAAAAATTATTGTAAGATGTTTTAAGACTCTCCTTGACGATTAGATACCTATAGTATTGAGATATAGATAAAAGCCTGGTTCGTGCGCGCATCTGAATTGTTTGGACCTTAATTATTTAAAAAGTTCATAAATATGACGAAAATTATAACACTCAAACAACAAACCCAGGGTTTTGTCCCAAATTCTTTGTCCTGTCTCAGTGATCAAGTTTATAATTTGTGAACAAAGTCTATGTTTAAACCGCAATCATGGTTCGTGTGGCTAATTCTTAGCCCATTGGTCTTGTGTTGTGATGTAAAGCGAAAATACAAGAGTCAAACTTTTCAAACGCAAAATTAAATCTTCATTCTTCACATTCGCCGTCGACTTTTTGTTTCACCACACTAAATACGAATAAAAAATGTCGTAACCACACTTCATCACACAATTAAATTCCGTCAAAGAAAGGGTATCGATGCCTGCCCATAATGGTCGCTATTGTTAACATTCAGGCACAATACCTTACTCATGGACCGTTTAGGATGTGGAAAAAGAAATAGCTGGGACACACGGATGTGAAGTTCATCCAACGACACGAGCAAACGGCTAATGCCACACTGGAAAGTTCGCTTACTGCTTAGTGCCGAGCGACTCGCTTAGTTTATAATAATATATAGTATGATCGTAGCAATACAAACGTATTGCATACTATTAGCAGTGGCCATACTGCGAGCGACGCGCCTAGTAAAATGCCTGTGGCAGGATCAGTCACTTAGCTTGGCTGGGTTCTTAGCAGTAAGTGAGGCTCTATGTAGTCTGGCATTAGCCTAAGTTTTCTTATGTTTCTGCACTTTGAAGATGGCGACACAGACCGTCCAATTTTTTCGACAGGTCAGTGTATACAATACATATTGTAGCAGCTGACAGTGTCTTGGTAATTTGTGACCCCCCACATGTTGGTGACCCTATACACTATAGCTACCTACAGCTATACGCTACAGCTGTGTAGCTAATGGAGTCTACAAACTTAAGTACGAAGACACCGATAACAGTTATAACAGATACATGATACTAGCGAACATAGATTTCCATCGAATGAAGATTCTGATGATGTTTTTTAGAGCCAAAACGTTAAATAGGTACCAAATTAATTAACAGAATATATACCATTATACACCAACACAGACAATAATAGTAATGGGCAATTTACCCTATGTAATGCCCTAAGTCGGGAAGGAACAAGAACTATGTTTGTATCTATACCTATATTTCTTCAATATGCAAATATCTATATATCAATATAATATTGTATAGAGGCATATTACAGTAAAAATCAAAAGCGACTGACAATTATCTTGTTCAAGCTCTATTTTGGGCTAGACGATGCTGTGTGCATTATCTAACATTATTTTTATTACCAGAAGTGTTCACCAATACATTATTTATCTTTGCATTTCAACATTTGAATCTACTCAGTTGAATATACAATACAATACAATACAATACAAATATACTTTATTGCACACCAAATAATTACAAAAAAAACATATATACAGAAAACAAAAACAATTACAAATAATGTACAATGGGCGGCCTTATCGCTAATAGCGATCTCTTCCAGGCAACCTTAGGATGGACAAGAAGTGATTGAAGAAGTATAGACGGTGGCATGTAAATAAAATAAAATACTGTTTATGTAGGTAGTAGAAGAAGAAATAAATACTTACAGCTATAAATATGTATATAAATACTTATATTTGTACATGTCATAAACAAAAATTATTTATCATAAAATAAATATACTAAATAATAAAGTTACTTAAATATTTGATGTTGAGGCTAGGAAGTGTTCATAGACCATTTTTTTGAATATAGGGAGAGACTTGGCATGTCGAATAGAAGTGGGTAAAGCATTCCACAGTTTTATGGCGTATACTGTATAGGATGAGCTATAGGAGTGGAAAGGGCGGAGAGTTTTCAATTGGAGTGTGTGAGTTGAGCGGAGGGAGCGATCATGAGTTTTGTGGAGGTATTCAAATCTTTCTTTGAGGTAGCGAGGTGTGTTAGGGTTGAACAGGATAGAATATAAAAGGGAGAGGAAGTGTGCGTCCCGGCGAAGACGGATGGGTAACCATTTTAGCTTTATGCGGTACTCTGTGATGTGATCATACTTTCGCAGACCGAAGATGAAACGTATGCAGAAGTTTTGAAGCCGCTCAAGCTTGTCAAGCTGTACTTGGGTTAGATCAGGATAGCTGGCGTCGGCGTAATCGAGGATTGGGAGCAAGAGTGATTGAGCAAGCGCAATTTTGGTGGATGTTGGTAAAAAGTTTCGCAAACGTCTGAGCGAAGCTGCCGAAGCAAAGGTCTTTCGGCTAACTTCTGCCAGCTGGGGTCCCCAGGAGAGTTGGTTATCTATAAGAATTCCTAAGTTTTTAACAGTTTTACTGATTTCAATCTGGATGTTATCAAAAAGGACTTGGGGAAGGTGAGCCCAGTCAATTTTAGACACCATTCGCGAGCTACCGATTACGATTACCTGGGTTTTCGGGGTTCACTTTCAGCCCATGTTTGTTGCTCCAATCAAGAATGATATTTAAGTCGTCGTTGATCCTACAAATAGCTTCCCCTAGTCGATCAACTGGAGCTTTGGTATATAACTGTAAATCGTCTGCATAAAGGCAATATAATAATAATAATAATGCTGGACAATTCACACAGCATTATCTAGCCCCAAGCTAAGCAGAGCTTGTATTATGGGTACTAGATAACTGATATACATAATATTATACAATACATAGATAGATATTTTTTATTATATACTTATAGAAAACGACCAGAACACCCTGAACAAATATCTGCAGATCGTACACACATTTGTCCCGAGGGGGGAATCGAGCCCGCAACCTTCTGCGTCGCAGGCAGACCTTCGCCCACCGCGCCACATCGGTCGTCAAATATCAAAACACAGCGAACACAGCAATACGTCAACAAAACAGGGCTTAACCCTTCGCATCGATTGACGACTTAAAATACTTCGCACTCGGGTATGATTTTCGGACTACTTAAATCAAATCAAATCAAAAAGTCTTTATTTCCATAAATACAAAAATGTACAATTAGAAAAGGTCAAATTCTTATAATAAAACATTGACACGGAAATAAAGTGATATTTTTGATTTTGGTCGCTGTAGACTAAAGTAAAGAAGCGACGAAGAAACCTTTAGCCTGTTAGTTGTTATTTTTCGGGTTGGAGCAAAACCCGTCCCAAGCTTTTTTGTCTTCTAGATAATCTGATATTTTGTAATAAGCATTTTTGCACAGAAAGGTTTTTACAATTCGTTTGAATTTATTTACTGAGAGATTTTGCAACTCACTAGGAATTTTGTTGTAGAAGCGTATACATTGCCCTTTAAAAGATACATTAATTTTGTGAAGCCTAGTTGTGGGTACTGCAAGTTTATGTTTATTTCTAGTATTTATCTTTATGTATATCGCTATTTTTAGGAAAGCTTTTGATCTTTTTATGAGTGTACTCGTACAACAAGTTTTCATAAATATTTTGACAGGGAACTATCATTATGTACTAAAGAATAATAACCAGTCCGCGGGCGGACCCTGCGCGCGCAATGTAATAAGTACAACAAAATCTAGCCTTTATTTCTAGAAATACAATTGGCACGTGCTAATCGATACATCGATCACGCAGGGATATCAGCATCACCAGCAGTTTGACCTAAGTAGGTTATTCGTGCCGCGAGCGCGGACCCAACGCTTTCGGAGGTCAGTGCATCAGCAGCAAACATTCAAACCGCCCTCATTAAAATCATAATTAGTCGTACTTTCATACAATATTATTAGCTATTGTTCCTATACTTTTATATCAGCATCCCGGGAAGAGCTAGCCGCGATGTCTACAAGTGAAAACGTTCGTGATCTTCTCCGCCCGTGTGTATAAAACGTTATTTCGTACCATAACAAATTCGTCAGATCAACGCGGCTCGCTTGACGTTCTCAAAAGCTTATGTATGAATATTGTGATGCTTACCTCATGTAGCTGTGTTAATGTGGTCAAAGGTGTAGCTTTAATAAAAATATTATTACAAATGATGGGAAAATAAACTTGTTAAATACATCTTGTAAAAGCTTCTGCTGTAGCTTTTCCCTGTTTAACTTGGACGAAGTATTAATGTTATGCCAGATTTATTGTCTATGAAAATTTTCAGCCCCATCTGGGCCCTAATTCTAATAAATTAATCTCATCACTGTAACAATGACTTTGTCTCAGAATGACAAATTTTGGATGGATTGAGGGGAAGTGAAAAGTGTCATGGTTGAAACCATTTTATGAAACTCTGCACAAATATCACCTCACGCACTATCTGGCTTTAGATTCTTTCATATGGACCATTTTCCAACAATACCATTGTAATAGTAAGGCGATTGGTTAGCAGAATTCGGTCCCCAGCAGTTTTAGCGTGATGTATTGTAACGTGCAATTATTTTACTGTTTGTTTTTACTGTGAATGGTAAACGCAGCCTCCAAATCACATAAAAAATAATCTTTCATATTATCGTGATATAAAGACTATTCATTATTTACTAACGATGTGGTCACTTTTGTCTATAACTATTTCTATTAATGCCTTTGTATTCTATAGATTTAAAGTTTAAAAACCAACAACTTTAAAATAAAAAGAAGCCGCACTCAACGAACAAAACTATCCGAGTCATTTTCCAAACGGAATGTCATCTAAACCTGCCCTAGATCTAATAAAGCCCTATAATCAAACTATAGCGTTTCTGCCGTAATCAACAAAAACTCTGCAAAGTGGTTTTTAACTAAATACAATAAGGTTGGAAGTGAATGTAAAGGTAATGTTGGTATTGTAATCGTATCATGGTATATGACAGTTGATTAAAAGGGGCCGAAAGGAGGACGAGGTAGGGGGCCCGTGACAGAGCCACGGGCGTCCGCGGGAGGCCCCCTGATGATTGTATTTAAAATAAATAAGTACCTCAATGAACGATTGTCCACAGACGATGGCATTCGATAATTTATGCGAGGCTGCGATGGTATGCGAATATGCGATGCGACTTGTGAATAATTTTAAGGAGTTGCGCGGTGAAACTTCTTTGCTTTATGGTCTTGCATGGTTTTATCAATATATCTTACTGAACTTATCATTATAATATATTTTACTAACTAATTTTGATCTCACTTTACACGACTTTTGATCTCTGTCACTTATCCAATTTAATCAAAGGCCTATAATGCCAAAATGTGCCCTTCAAGACGAACCATCACCGGTTTATTTAGTGGAATTTGGTCCCAGTTAAACAGGAGTGACGTAGTTTGACTGATTTTTGCCATAAACTCGAATTAAAACTAAACTAACCATAAAAGGCGTAGGAACATAGGGGTAATAAACTAGCAACCAGTTTAAATATCTTTTAAATAAATGATAGGTTGAAATAAAAGGGTAGACGCACCTAAGCCGACCACCGAAATTGACCCTATAAAATACAAAGCACAACTAGAAAATAAAACAGCCATTAAGCCATTGCACCGCATCTGTTAGGGGTAAATGCATTTATAATGGTTTTATAATCTCACAACAGCTTCTATAATCTCATGATTATAGTTCGTACTCTTTTTTTCAGTGTTGTTTTCATTAGCAAAGTAATTTGTTCTCTAAATGTATAATCAGTGTTAAACATTGTAAATGCGTCAGGCATTTTTGTAAGGACGTAATTGTAGGTTAGGTTTTAAACTTTGATGTTTTTTGTTGATGACAAAAACTTCGGGGTTCTGATTTTGTTATTTTTAAGTGCAGGGTAAACCGAATTTTCTAAATTTGTATAAAACTTACACTGCCGAAAACATACATGCATAAAACGATGCCAGGTATTATTGAGTATTATTGTATGCCTTATTTCACTTTGATCCATGTAGCTAATCCATTAATGGGTTAGATTCTACTTTTTTCCCACTGATCAAAAAATACTTCCTTTTTAACGACATACTATAAGTATGAACTGTGTGCTTGGTTGATAGAGTAGAAAGAAGTACAAGGCAATAATTCTGAAAGAGAAATGTCTACTAAAAAAAAGGAACAGTCCACAGAATTGTTATCTAGACATCTGTGTGCACTATAATCCAACATCTCAATTTCCTTGAAACAATATCTTGATTTAAAAAGGCCACCTCTTTTATTGTATCCCAAATAAACCAACGAAAGAAAAAAGTCGTATATGGCAAGAAAAAAAGGCGTATTTGAGAGAAAAGACACACGCAGTTACACAGTCCTATCAAAAAACAAACATACGTTTTTACTTAGTCGCGTTGTCCGTGGTTCTCTGAAGAGGGCTGTAAAATTTATGATTCGGTGAATTATTGTCTGTTACACGTTTATAAATAAGTAGAATGGTTGATAAATAAAGTTAATATTGCATTTTGTTATGATAAGTTTTGATTTGTTTCTATAGAATAGGATCTTAATACTTACATTTGAGCAATGTAAGTAGTTGTGTTTTTGTGCAGCAAAACTGAGTGGTGTGTTCTAAAAAGTAATGTAAAACCAAACATTGACTGCGCCAGCCATCCCTGTTAGTATCCTTAATTAGTTACTAATCGTAAAAAACATATAACTTCTTCAGAACACAGAAAAGGCGCCACTTCGATTTTTAAATGGTTTTAAACTTCGAATGTAAACAAATCGACCAAGGAATGGTTCAAAATGAAAATAGATCAAAGACAAACAAAATCCATAACGCAGTAGGGCACAGAATAAAATTATACTCAAATAATATTATATCTCGGACAAAGATCCGTGTTAAAGTGTTAACAATGTATTTTTGAAACATTTGAGATGAAATTCTATGATAAAGAATGAAGGGTCCTATTGGACCGGCATTATTTTATCGTCTTTGATATCTAGCGATATGATTCTATGACATTTTGAATTGTGGGATGTATAAAAAAATCGACAAACCGTTGATAGGTAATTACTTTCAGTGGTTTTAGCTTTTGTTTGTATATCTGTTACATAGAGTGAGCGAAATCGAATATTTCCATTTTTTGACACATCACATCACACACGTCGCACCATTCGCGGCGTTCACGGCAGTGAATTCTCTGAGCCAAAGAAGGTTTATAGGTATAGCTTCGACTTTTTTTAATTTGAAAAAGTTTGGATTGACGACGGTCAAACTATCAACACTTTGAAAAAAGAACTTTTTGTACGCAAAAACAGCGCTAACAAACGCTGCCTACGCTTTCAAATCAATGCGCTTTTGAATGTCCAACCCATTGAATAGGGCGCGTTTGATCCTCCATTATGTTGGTACACCATCACTGATATCTGCTAGTAGATGAAATTGAACCTTATTTTCATAGATAAGTAACTCATTTAAATATATTAGCGTTACTGGTTGTAAGAACCTATCATATTTTACTTTTGTTTATAAATAACGAAATCTTAAAATTGTAGCAAATGAGAGGTAAGTGCAAATTACGAAAAATAATCACAGGAAAGAAACAACTTAAAAAAAACAAACGGTTGGTGTTAGTTTTACTCAAACCGTTGTTTTTTTTAAAGTTAGATAATTGATTTATGTAAAAATTAGAATGGATTTGGAGTATACTGGGGAAGGAAATATGATAGGTAGTATATCAGCGAAAAATGGGAGCGAAATCTTGCTTGTCTAAAATATTAAGACTAAAAAAAAACCAAAGTAAGGTTCCTGGATCCAGTTTAAAAAGTATAGACACTTTGTTTAAAAAAATTACAAAGCAAAGCTCCAGTCTCTTTTCGCATAGCCATATTATTTATTCTGTGACCGTAGAGCGAACACGAATCGGGGCGGGAACGACTCGCGATTATCGTTTTTTTTTCTTTGTTTGTTCCGTAGATACCTTTTACATCGGCGTTCAATTACTGAGGCGCGAGTGTGGCGAGTGACATCATATTGTGGATAAGCCTTCAAGCGTTTAACGCATTTACGGACATGTGTCTAGGCGGTGGTGCGACCCTCAAGGGCCCGCAGTAGGTAATAGTCATCCATGTGCGCCTTTGGCAATGAAAGTGTTAAGGTCAAACATATTTCAGCCTTCTACATTGACTGTCAAGTCCTGCAGTCCTGCTTATTCAAGGAGTTGGGCTGATTAGGACCTGATTAGCCAGGGGGACAGTGCTCATAAACTCCCATTGGAAAAGTCAGTAGGTGACTTTACTTAGAAAAAAAAAGATTCTTGACTGAAAATTCAGCATTCACCATTCCATTTCACTCACCACCACTACCACCACCACCACATCCCTATTCACTCACTTTTCCTTGTCCACTCTATTCTACGACCACCACTCATTATTTAGTCAGCATACTCTTCTATTGGGCACTCTTAGTTTTGTGGTTTGTACCTATAAAAGCTTTGGTTTATTTGGTTATCGGATACATAAAATTAAGTAATTTTATCAATTTTACCAATGCTTACTTTGATCTAAAAATAAAATTATTTAAAACATTTTTGTGACAGAAAAGCCGTATCCACACTACCCTAGCCCTGCGCCCACGCACTCTGATTGCGCTCGCCTTGACATTAGTTCGACTGTCGCGACCGCGTCCTGCACTCTCTTGAACCGAGCACGCTATTGAATGTTTTACAACGCCACGCTTTCCTTTGCTGTTTGCAATCTACATCGATGGCAAGATTATTATTTACCTGTTCTGTTTCACACGCGTTTATTTGGGTTTAAATTAGCCTAACGTTATTAAAATAAAATAAACAAAAGCCTTTTTATTTCCTGCTAATTACATACTTTACATTGATTTTTGAGTTACATAACTAATTGAATTAACTTATTTCACAAAACTAGTTTTTCTTTGATAGTTTTACTTATTACTATTTTATAATACTCTTAACTATTTTACTATAAAAACTATCGTAGTTTGACGGATTCGTTCAGGGTGAGTGCGGTTCTAGAACCGCAATCACCCTGAAGAAGTTCCTCGTTAAGGGAAAAACACCGAAACGTTGGTGTTCTTCCAACACTAATAAGATTCGTAGTTAACCCGCTTACGTCCGTAATGTACTCTTAACTAGTTTTTTTACGCTTTTGCTTTACTTATTAACTATGAACTTATTTAAATAACAATAATTAGCGTAACATAATTTAATTAGATATAGCAATATCTGCGGGAACCCTATATTGGGTGAAGGCCTCCTCCAAAGATGCCCATTTGTATCTATCCTGTGCGGTCCAGTTTGGACCGGCTGCCCTTTCAAACTCTTCATCCCAACGTGTCTAACGTAGGCCCGGAAGTTCATGCCAGCAAAATTGCAGTCTGATCCATTCAGTTCAGTAGCTTTGGCGATGTGTCGTGACTATGAAAGATCAATTTACTTCTTTTAAAATTTGCCTAGACATTTGTTTGTCTGTGATGTAAGCGCCCTCTCTTGAGCCGAGCCGCTATTGTATATTTAAAATAGCCACGCAAAAGCGTATAATAAAATTTAATATATTTAAAATTTGCAAATAGCAAATAAAAATTTGCTATTTGCAATCTACGTAAATCAATGATAATAGATTTGGTATTGTTTTTTTGCCGTTACTATCCTGCTGGTAGACGAAAGTCTCTCTAATATGTAGGCATATGCTTTTCAGTTCTACTAAACAGTAATATATAATAACTCTTTTGATCTGACTTTATGAAGACATCAAATATGTCTTCAAAATTATTTTTTTTAATCTTTTTAGATTTAAAATAATAATTTTGAAACACTATTAGCTAACATCTGCGGAGTCCCTCAAACGGCGAATACACGCAAATCTTGACAGAGGTTACCTATTAGAAACCATTTGGGGTGGAAATCCTCCTTGGGATCCTGGGGCACACGCTATATACAATACAATACAATACACTTTATTGCACACCAAGAAAAACATAGAAAATAATACAAAAAAAGGATATAAAAACAGTGTTGCACAATGGGCGGCCTTATCGCTAAAAGCGATCTCTTCCAGACAACCGTATACAAAAATCTTACAAAACTCCTAATAGAGTCCACAGCTGATCGGACAGGTAGCTTTTTTTTGTCAACGAATTAGCATTGCCATTGAACGTGGCAATGCTGCCAGCATTGGGCACTCTGCCTTCTAGTGACGGCTTAGATTTTTAGAAAATCTAAGCTGTCACCAGAATTAAGTGTAAATATTATTTGTAATTATTTTATTCTGTTTTTTCCTTTATAATAATTGAATGATACCATTAGCTAGCAAAATGGTTATACAGACACCTTAAATCGTTCAAAAAGTTTTTCTGCAATCTGTAAAATATCTTCAACTGTAAAATTAAACGTGACAATTTTATCTTATCGGGAAGATCCATTCTGATAGGGCTTTTATTTTACGATTAGTTAGGTAAGTGTTATGTGGCATGACAGTGATATTAACTGATAACTGCAAAACTTTAGCATTGTGATTAATCTCTTTTTTATGACATTGCGTCAAATTAAAGACCAAAACGTTTATAAAAAGCTGAGAGAAAGCTCGAAATTATAGTAATCCAATCATAATTCATATCAATAATTGATGTGTGTGAACATGTGATACCTAAAATTATTATAATAACTTTATGTATCGCATGTTTTTTTATTAAATAAATTCACATAGCTTCATCAATATAACATACTTACAACATACTTACAATTTAAGATTTATGTAAGTACCATGTTTGGATGGATGGCAGTTTGTCTACTGAATAAATAAATCGAACTAAAATTGTGTTCATTACGGATGTAAGCGGGTTAACGACAAACCTTATTCACCCTGAAGAAGTCCCTCGGTATGGGATGAAACGTTGGTGTTCTTTCAATACAAATAAGGTTCGTAGTTAACCCGTTTACATCCGTAATGAATTTGTCAAACTACTATAGTTTCTATAGTAAAATTGTGTTCCAAGTCTGTTATAACGTAGAAAAGTGAGTAAAGCTATGGGCAGAAGCTAATAAGGTATGTATGTGTAACTCTATCATACTAGAACCGTATACCTAGATACAATTTTCATCCAGCAACCACTGACATGACCACCCTTTTATGACCACTCTTATCTTCAAATTCCTCTCAATTCAGTTAGTATACAATATCCGAGGCTTCATACCTTGAAACCGCACACCGAGACTTATCACAAAATCAATGCTAGAGAGATAAGGAGACATCACCATTAGATGACCAGTCTTGAAGACCTTTGGTATGGTCTGGTAGAGTTTGAATTCAAGGTTGAAGTTAAAGGTCCAGGTAAATTGGTTTTGTAAAAGCCTTAATTAGGTTTTGTGATGACCGTCATTGCGTATTAGGCAATCGTTTCATCAGTTAGAGTCACAGCTCAAAATCAGAACAGTAGGGTCACTTTACATTTGTTTATTTAAAAAAGAAAAAATTAAAGAAGAACTTAAATAAGTCCCAAAATAATAACACAAAAACCTTAGTTTTAACAAAGGTTAACTACAGATAAATGCAGTGGTAGTCTAAAAGACAATTATATAAATCATAGGCCTATTAAAGCTAACTTTGGACGTTAAAACGTAGCTCAGACTACAGTAAATAAATAAATAAATAATGCTGAACAATTCACACAGCATTATCTAGCCTAAAGCTAAGCACGAGAGCTTGTGTTATGGGTATTAGATAACTGATATACATTATACAATACATTACATAGATAGATATTTTTACTTATACATAGAAAACGTTCACCGGAACAAATACCTGCAGATCCTACAAATATTTGTCCCAAGGCGGGAATTGAACTCGCAATTCGTCACGGGCGGACTTTCGCCCACCGCGCCACAGAGGTCGTCAAACTGGCATGTCGAAATACGTTGCACATTTTTAGCTGAAATAGACGATACAAAAATATTGAAAACGATACCACAAAAATACATCGGTTGAAATTCAAATTATGAAATATAAATTATATATATTCAAATTTGATGTAAAACTGGTAATTGAATGAGTGTTGATGTAAATCTCTCCTCAGGTCTCTGTCGTACTCACGGAGCAAATACAGAGTATTTGCTCTGTGGTCGTACTTACTGACTGTGTGTTGCCATATCAGCCACAGTCAGGAAAACGGATGAATGAATCTTAATAAAACTGACAAAAAACATGTAGTAGGTAAGCTAGATGTTTAAAGCCTGTCGTATTACTCTTTTATTTTCATAAAAAATTTCAACTAACAGATATTATAACAATAGGTATCGGTTAGTAAATTTACCTTCGTAATACCTATTATGTGGGTAATGGTCAGCGACATTTCACAATTTTCACATACTATCAGATAACATCTATCTTTCTATTTTTTTTCTATCTACCCAGTAGTGGCTACACTAAAATGGTGGTGCTGAGTCTTAAAAATTCCTATCTTATAGTAGCGAAAATTAGATACTGACTCGTTGGAATATTATAAAAAACCAGCCGAAACTTCTCTGAGCTGTAAATTTTCTGCATGAATGCGCGTCCTGGCGCCTGTAACTCGGCGCCTGTTATCGATCAAGGAGATATCGGGTTCCGACAGACTATCACAAGTTCTAAAGGTTCGACTTGGCTGCAGTATAACGTCATTATGTGTTAATGCCATGGATAAATCAATACTTAACTAGCTTTACTAGTATTGCGAATGTTTAATTCTGTGTGTAACTCTGCGTGTCCTTTCAAGAGTATGCTGAGAAAATGGATTATGTGAGACATACAGACGGGCAACAAAGTGATTTTTATATAAAAACGGCGAACAGTGAAGAAAAATCACCAACGTTATCGAGTTGTATGAGCAATTGTTGTATGGCTGTAGATTTGTAACTACGTGTTAACTTATATAATTAATTTGGAAAGGATATTGACTGTATAACGGAAATGGAAACTTCTTTCACATTCTAACGATAACCTAATATTGTTGGCCTCGGCCCTTCCAGCCGGGGATTGTTGTCTAGGGTAGAATAGAGAAAAATTACGCTACTTTACTTCGTCATCGAATGCGTAAATTATTTGAAATACATTCCTTCAACTTCAATAATGTACGCAATGTATGGCGATACGTTTTCATATTGTCTATTCTACCCTAAACACAAAGCCCCGTGCTTGCTCTGCAGTTATTCACAACTTTTAATTTCAAATTCCTTAATTGACAAAAAGTACGGCATTATTTAAAATTACTTATAATTTGACGTCTATGAACTTCTTGAAAGTAAAATTAAATGGCTTATATATGACGATACCCAAAAAGAAATCGAAAAAAATTGTCAATAGAACACCCAAGTAAAATAATAGAATTTTTTTCAAGACTTTCTATCCCAAACCCCATGGGAAATTTAACATCTCTCGTCGAAAGAAACAAAAAGTATTTGTCCTAGTAAAAGTGAGAAAAAATAAAAGCTTTAATCTTTCTCCTACTGAGCTTTACAAATAAATATTTTGGCAAATATTGTCGTTTATAATTAAGTTTCGGTCGGTTGGCATGGTCGACTGATGCGCAGAAGAGTTTATTGGATTAGGAAGGGATAATAGTTTTGAAAATACGATTATACCTGAAAATACGTTAAGGATTAAATTTAACCATAATAGAAATAAATTTAAACATATTATGACCAACTTTTTACCTGTCATAGCAGCTAACTTTACATCTCGTTCCTTAAGGCTAAAATATTCCAGACGAGGTCGCGCTTTTGTGATCTTTAAAATCATCTGAAACATAGAAACTTAAACAAGATTTTTATTTGTATGTTCTTGGACTAAATCCACCAGTAATTATATTACTTAAATCATTTCAAAGTCGCATCCAGTTACAAGATCTAATGAATTTTACTCGCTAGACAAAAATTCCAAAGTTACCCCTTCTTGTAAGTTTTCAATTGACTGAACTACTGATATTTTACACCTACCTTTGTACCTAACTAAACACCTTAAATCTTTCTAAAAAAATTCACTGAGTTTGAGTTCATAAAATGATTTTGTTTAATACTATGTCTTAAATCCTACAAAATTCATAAGCGTGCGGCTTGTTAGGCTGGCGCTTACGGACGACACTGCAGGAATAACTGGCCTTAAATTGTTTTTGGACTTAAAAAAAAGAAAGAGTGAAGTCACGAAAACAATCAACTTTAATTTGTTTGTCTCAAAATCAAATCGAAAACTTAAAATAAACAATTTAATGTCGAGGAACGCGTCGTCGCTGACAGCAGATGCCATTACCCTGATAATTGAGCGCTAGTCACAATTTAAGAAGGATTTGGGCATGTAAACCCTGGTAATACAATTTTATTCAAAGTGCCCGCATAGGCTAAGCAGAATTAGCTTTTTGAATCGTATAAAAAATAGCAACTGTAAATGTTAAAAACAGTTTCAATCTTAAACCACAAATCTAGCCGCAAAATAACGGACAATCTTCTAAAAAAACTATTTATGGAAATGTTATCTCATAGACAATACGGTAGCACACTTCGACCATAAATCAAATGGATGAAATCACAAAAAATATAGAAAATGCAGGATAAAACTAAGTTGTAAATCAATGAAAGAACATTGTTAGAGGTCCCATAGATTATTGGAGACAATATCTTTACATTTTAATCCGATCAGCTTACGTCTGGCTGACTGATCTCTCTGTGAAGATGAACGCTTAGTTTTGAATGGTGATTTGATCGAAGGATCAAAGGATCGATTGGTCAAGAACAAAATGAATCTTAAGTAAGAGTATGGTTATCTATGAGTAAGGGTTCCATAGTTTTTTAACTCGCATAGTATCGTCTTTTTTAACGTTTTTTTCGTGACCGTGCCTTCTCTGGCATGCACTGAAAACCAGCGCTTGGTAGACACATCAGTGTCTATCCAGCACAATGCTGAGTGTAGGCCGTGTTTGTCCTAAACCCTGCTGCGCACAAAATAAGCAGCAAAACCTAGGTATAATGTTGCATCCTAAGATAATATGTGTTTTTGTGTAGTAGATTTAGGATAAATAAAATTACTTTCATTTCATTAATTTTCATTTTAATTTTTTATGGGGAAGCGGAAAAACCACCAAAACTGAAATTACATGTTTTGCCTGGTTCCAAAATGGGTCCGTTAACGAAACTTTTACTTTGTTGCTTAGAGCTTAGACTATGACACAAAAAATGTTACCGAAAAAACCATTCTAAAATATAAGTTATCGAATTATTACAATATTAATTTATTTTGTTATAAAAACACAGTCTCAACCGACTGGCCTCTTTAAATGTTGCCACATAATTTTCAAGGAACCCCAAAAATATTAAGTTTGTGGTCGCTACGGATTTGTTATTTTTGGCTTATCCGCATATTATCCGAGACTTATCCCAAGGTTTGCTACAACCAATACTGACACGTTTTGTATGTTAATGAGATTAGCAGTCGAATTCTGTTTAAATACTTTGTAAAGGTTTCATAAAGGGAACGACAGATTTAAATAGTTTTAAAATAACTCGAAAAAATTGTTTGTTTCTATGACAAAATTATTAATTGGGTTGATCACATCTGCCTCAAGAAAACACTTCCTTTACTACTTACTTAGGTGTAGTAAATTTTAACACTGGGCGAAAACAGCAATACAATAACTATAATAAAAAAATCCAACAAAGATATTAATTGTAGTAATGACTGCGAATTAAATTAAGTTAATATCGACAAAATCCAAAAATCATAGTAAACTAATCGATTTTTTCTGTATTTGTAACTTCCAAATGGAATAAGAAAATCCGATCCGATCCCATACCGTAAATAAAAAAACAAGCGATTGAAATTACATCACAGAAGATTGCTTTCACACAGAAATACAGATTTTATTCATTACTCCTAGTAACATGTCATAAAAGAAATAATAATTAATAATAGGTACATTAATTATTCAATAAAAATTTATATAAAAATACAAGATTATATGACGTAGTTACATATACAATACATTCCCCTTTTAACTGTGCTTGGAAAATCCAGCCTAACTTCATCACCCATACATGTACGCTCTTTTTTTCTTCCATAGCCATACATACTCTTGAAAATTACTGTCGTGTGACGCGTAACGTAATCCTTTTTCTGACGTCATACCTCCTCTAACACGTGACCGTAGCTAAATCATGTGATCTCTCTTTTCTGTAAAAAGAACGAATGATGTGTTTGAATGAAACACTTTTTTATTCTTTCTGTGTCACTGTCATCCCATCACCGCTATCGAGTAATCGTATATTACGAACGTCATTATTACCCATCGCCCAGTGGGTCCCGTCCCTATCTACGAGTTATGGCTCAATTTATAAAAACAAATAAATTTGTAATGAAAACGACTATGTTCTCTGTAAGATATCGAAGTGACGACGCGACATTTTTGGGTGTGGTTGAGAGATTACTGTACGACTCCACGCTGGAAGCAAATAAAATATATTTATTTTGTAGTCATTTTTATTCATTCAAGAAACATGATGACACGATTCAGAGGAGGCACCAGCAGTGAATGATCTAAGAGCTGGGGTAATGATGAAGCATTGCTCAAAATCCAGGCCTTGATTATAACTATTTGCATAGTTTATGCTACTCAGGATTTTATTCTTGCTTTCTTATTTATTGTTTCGAAGATATGTCAATAACCCCCGAATACTCAACGCAACTTACATTTTAAGCTAGTCTTACGTTACGGTTTTTTCTCATTTTTTAATGAAAATGTGTCAAAAAATCGTCACATGAGACGTGCTTAAACCTGAGATGCGTTTGTGTTCGGGGGTTAGTATCTCTCTGACTTGGCTTTCTTTTCCTAGTAAAAACCATCGCAGTCTTATTTTTCTTCCTGAATAAAATATTACCTGTGATATTCGTTATTACGTTACGGAGGTTGTCTGGAAGAGATCGCTTTTAGCGATAAGGCCGCCCATTGTGCAACACTGTTTTTATATCTTTTTTTGTATTTTTTCTATGTTTTTCTTGGTGTGCAATAAAGTGTATTGTATTGTATTGTATTGTTACTGTACACCGGTATCAGAATAGTTTCGATGCCTCTTGGATCCAAATACCTTGCAATACGTAATTTATTTGATAGGTGATTAGTTGGTTGTTCGTCATTGTGTACGGAGGGTAAATGAAAAACCCACTGAATGCTTGCAATTACCTAACTATCATCTCGTAATTCCAGAACTAAAAGCACTATCCATGATAAATAAATTGTAGTTTTTCACCAATTTTTCATAGATAATATTTGGTGCAGTTGAATTAAACTGGATCAAATATTGTTTATATAGTCTAGGGTGGATTTTCAGTCAGTCGGCTCCACGTGAGTTCGAAGACAGAAGAAAGCCAGACGAATTAAGTAAAACATGGAAAAGCTTTATCAGAAGACTTACGACGAATGAGGGCAAATTTGGTTATGAAGTTTTAGTTCCATGAAAGAAGTCAAAAGATTATAATTAGCGAAAAATTGTTTTAGAGTCGATCGTTTCGTCTTGGGCGAGATTAGTTTTATTGTACTTAATTTTATTGCGTTCTATATGAAATAAAAATAGCAAAAAATTAATTTGCCGCACATCGTAAACCATTTTCTTCTACGTTATGAAAAACTAACTTCGATTCACTTTATTTTGGAAAATTTGTGGTCATGATTAAGGGCTGTTATCAATAAAATAATGTGTATTAATTAATGTTCCTAATTAATTTCCCGCTACATTGCCATACATCGGGGTAATGCAGCCAGCGTGTTGGGCACTTCCGACTGGTATTGATATGGATCAGTCACAGACTTTGATAACAAGTATTTAAAAGACTTTGATAACAAGTATTTAAATCATTAATACTAGTTTTAATTTTATTATATTATTTGATTTTTTTCTATTTTACTAGACGCTTATTTTCCGTAATTTTTATTCCTTGTAGAACGCAGAAAAAATGTAAAACCACCGAAACTTGCATATCGCGCCGACTCGAAACGATCATCCCTTCCTAGTTCCTACATTATCTGCAATAAAGTTGCTTTTAAAACTTGTACTGTGCGCATGGGCTATGTATTACCAAAAGGTTCGTTGCTCAACTCTTCTGTCAACTAATTGATACTATCAATAGCAAACATATTAGCTAACCTAACAATCTCCGACCGGAAAACAATCCTAAAAATGGGACCACAATCCACCAAGGTGGTCCCTTATCGGCGCCGTCCACTGACGCTTCCAAAGAGACATTTCACCTTTTTTACTACTCGCCTCTTCGCGACTTTACCATAACACTATCTTGACCTCCTCTCCTCTAAAATTCTCTCAACCTTAGGGGTGAAACTATAAGGTTTAGATTCGTTGTTATTGTTTAAAGCGAGTGTTAAGTATAATTTGGTTTCTAGTATAGTTTTATCATCTTACTTTCTCACCTTTTTACGATTTAACGTGTGAGTCGAAGTGTCTGAGATACAATTATCGATTAGGTAATGTTATCGGGTCATCTTGTGTCTTCCGGTCGATTTAGGGTTTTTCGGCAACATCGTGGTTTTTTAGACTTTTAAGTCTACTTCCTGAATGCAAGGAAAACAATGCCATGGACAAAATCGGCTTGTTATTTATTTATCGTCAATGTGAATAAATATTGTTAGAATCAAATAGAATCTATATATTTTACCTAAATAAAAATGAACAACTTTTTAAAAAGTATCACAGTATTACAGCAATTTATAAGGCCTTTCAAAGTTCCATCTAAAAGGAAGCATCGTTAAATATATAAACGACATAAGACATATTAAGTAAGTAAAACCTCTTTGAATAACCCAATGTCACCTGTCAGTCTTAGCGCGTCCCATAGTTCAAGTAAAAATAAAACACAGGTCCGTTTCTGCCGGCTATCCCCCAGCAAACTACGTATTAGCCGTAGACCTATTCGAAAGTTATCAATGTCACCGTCGGTAAAACAACAAGGGCTTTCTTTTTACTGTTTTTACTACCAGTACATTGTGACGTCTTTATACGTTAGTAAGATTGCAATATTATGCACATAGTAAGCAGCAATTTTGTGCAGAGATGGCAAGAGACAATTTACAATGTGATGTCTCTTGACTTTCTGTACTGAAGTAGCTTCGTGTGAAATTAAAGGAAAAGTATCTGAATCCAATTATTATTATAATATAATATATTAACATACTGTCTAGGTATGTTAATATTAATATAATAACCGTGTAGGTAGTCGTGTGGTGCCGGCTTAGAATTTGCACCACCCCAACTCTTCCTGTAGATGTCGTAAGAGGTGACCAAGGGACACCGGGGGGCGGGCAGCTGCGCCTCTTGCACAATTATTTATTTATTTATTATTATAGACTGTTGAGGTGAGGTGAGGGAGGTAAATTAAGATTGATAATCGCTTCACACTACTATTCTGAATGCGAAAGTTTGGATTTTTGGTTGTTTGTTACCTCTTCAGGCCAAAACTACTGAAAGGATCGGGCTGAATTTTGCGTACATTTAACTAACACACACATTTAACTAACGACGAGGCTAAGAACTACTTCTTAGCCTCGTCGTTAGTTAAGTTGAATCCTATCTGTCAGAGAAACGGTACCACACCATGGTAAATTATATACCTTCTACTGTCCATGTCCACCTGTCACCTATGTACCTCTGTCCTAAGCCTCACCTCAAGTGCCTTGGTGGCACATCATGAGGGGGTAATGTCATAATCCCCACGCTGGGCATGCGGTGATGAAGTTCGATATTGTATTTTTATGTACCAATATAAAACGAAGTTTTGCATTTCACAATAAATATATAATACTTCGCAAGCACAATTATACGACAAATCTTATTTTATTCCATTACTAAGTTTTATTACCGAAGCAACTTAATATGTCTTCGGAGTAAAATAACACCACGACATAGACCTATTTTACTTAAGTAGCCGTGTAACACGAACATTGTCTTGTAACTTGGTAATCTGCCAAGCTGAGTAAATTGTAGCTAATATTGGTTTCAGTCCAGCCGACTTACGACAACAAATGTCGTAATTTTAATGTAGATCCTATAAGATAGAAATATTTAGACCTCACATCATGATTCTTACAGCAGAAACCTTGGGAGGAGAAGGCTGAAAAATTTCAATCATAGTAAGCACATAGAAATTCAAAATTCAAAAATTCTTTATTTCCATAAATACAAAAATGCACACTTAGATTAAGTCAAATTCTTAAAATAAAACACTGACACGGAAATAAAGTGATATTTTTTATTTCTGTCGCTTCGGTATGTAGACTAAAGTAAAGAAGCGATGAAGAAACCTTTAGCCTGTTAGTTGTTACTTTTCGAGTTGGAGCAAAACCCGTCCCAAGCTTTTTTATCTTCTAAATAATCTGATATTTTGTAGTAAGCCTTTTTGCACAGAAAAGTTTTGACAATTTGTTTGAATTTATTAATTGATAGATTTTGCAACTCACTAGGAGTTTTGTTGTAGAAGCGTATACATTGCCCTTTGAAAGATACATTTATCTTGTGAAGCCTGGTTGTGGGGCACAGCGAGTTTATGTTTATTTCTAGATATCGCTATTTAAATGAAGCCTAGATATATTTTTGCCTCAAAAATCAAGGTAATTGTTGAAGGACACTAGACTATTATCACATTTTGTGCCAGAAGCGTGTTTTCTTAGATGGCGAAACTATATATTATAACTATATTTAATATATTATTTATACTATTGCCATACAGCGGGGCAATGCAGCCAGTGTCTTGGGCACGCTTCCGACTGGTATTGATATGGATAAAATGAGCTACCTGTAGATTGTTTGCAACTGTCTGCGGTTAGCTCAGTTGTTTCAATTGTAAATACTAGTTTTAATTTAATTCTATTAATTGATTGTAATTTTGTTTCTTAAGGCGCATACCCCACCCAAAGTGGCGCTGCCACCTAATTTATCGTATTATTCCGTAAAAAAGAAATTTTCAAAAATCATCTTTCAGTTTGTGATACTATCATAAGCTTTTTTTTAATGCCTCTGTATAAGTTTTATTCTATTTAGTTTAGCCAGAGATACGAAGTTGCCCTTGGTGGCCACCAAAATCTATTTTCGTATCTCTGCCTAAAAAATCTCGGAAATAAATTTCTTTTGTGGTTTTTATTTTTTTCAGCGTTCTACAAGCAATGAAACTAACGAAAAAGTAATTTTTTATGAACTCAGATTAAAACCAATTTTGATCCACTGGTATTTTTGGAGTAGGTAACCTGCAAAAAAATAGGTATTTGGGAAAATACGAAATTTAGTGCTCAAAAATCTACATTTTCCCAAATGCTGATAACATAAAATAAAAACGAAATTACTTTTTCTATTTTTTTTTTGCTTGTGGAAAGCAGAAAAAAAATTAAATACACAAGTAAAGACTGGCTACAGCCCGCGACAAACCACCTTAACACCAACGCCCATGCCAGTCTACTACGAGGAGTTGGGCAGTGAATGGGACATACCTACGCGTCGTAAGACACGCGAACAGTGAAAGCGTTAACATACTTTTTTCATGACTTACCAATCTGAGTAAGAAGTACAATCAAAATAAAAAACTCTTCTCCAAAAACGTAAACATCCAAATTAAAAGATCATTTTAAACATGTCAAAATACAATCTGCCAGCGACAAATTGCCTGATGTCGAGACAGAAGCAACAAAAAATTCGCTCCAATTTACACAAAAAGCGTTTTATTGCGGCTAACGAGCGAACCCTGATGTTATCGTATGTATTACTTTCATCCCTTATCGAGGCTTTCGAGTGACCGCACCCTTATAATTATGGAGAGTTGGCTCACATGGTGCCGGGTATAGAAACTTTATGGTAATTTTTATGGTATATTTTACCATCAAAATTAGATATAATTTATGTTTGTTGCTAATTTGCAGATTTTTTTCGAATGTGTTACTGTTATATTTTTAAAATTGAAGTTCAATCTTCTTTAGCAGAGATGAAATCGGTATAAAAAATTTAAAACATCGATGGTTTCCTTTTCTATTTTGAGTAAAGATCAAGTAAAAATTAAAGTACAATAATAATAAAATTAATTGAAAGAAATACGCGTTGTGTTCTGATTAAAACAGCAAAGATTTATTTGTAACAAATATCCATAGCATTGCCATACAGCGGGGCAATGCAGCCAGTATCTTGGGCACACTTCCGGCTGGTATTAATATGGACCAGTTGAGTAACGTGTAGATTGTTTGCAATAGTCTGCAGTTAGCTCAATTGTTTCTATTGTAAATACTAGTTTTAATTTAATTTTAATTAAATTATATGTTTGTAATTTTCTATCATAATGGTGGAACAGAGGTAAGGATAGTAGACACAGAGCGCTGGTGGAACAGAGGTAAGGATACATAATAAAGATTAATAAATAACCTGATATAAAATGCAGCTAAAACTGCGCTATGTAACCCAGCGTATTTTTTTTTATGTCTATGGTTGCCGATAATCATGTCACACATTTTTTTCACAAAACCACACAGGACAAAATAGCGTTACCATCAGATTATCATAGGCTTGTGTTAGGATTATTACTTATTTTTTAAACCCTCTACCTGTTCAAAATCCCAAGATCCTTATGATAGGACGTTACCTTACCACCACCATAAAATGAACATTCAGATCAACTATTTTGTTCTTTATAGAAGTTTATGATAAACTGGTGGTATTATACAAATTAATAAGGCAAGCAAGCTTCTTAACCGGGGGAATATTTTGTTTATTATACCTATTAGAGATTTGTCGAAACATTTTGGTGGAGTGTGTCAGGATAAATATGGCTGTGACTTTTGTTCTGATGCGATTATTTGAGGTATGTGTTAATGCCTTGTTTGAGGTTTAGATCAAATATTTGGAAGCTGATAGGGTATCGAGATGTTTTAAATTGAGATCCTTTGAGGCGGAGTGTTAAAAATTTGTGTTTAACTTTAGAAGCTTTGTTTTATAAAAAGTCGTAATTAGAAGCTTTCGTGGAAATATTAACGACCTAAATATCTATCAATTACGTATTAATGACATAAAAGCTGTACTAAAAAATACTGCTTTCAGGCATTTTTCTATTGGAACTAAGTTCCTTACCGCGCGTGGGGGCTGGACGGAAAAAAATCTCACGAAAACTTGTAACGACACTTTTTGCTATAGTAAGCTATTGTAAGCCGTGCGGCGTGCGCATGTTTCTCTCTCTGTCTCTCTCTCTCTCTCTTATAGAAAGGAACTTCGTTCCGTCCGGGTGTCCCTTGACACCTCTCAACTTTTTTAATGGTCTAAAGGAGTATGTGCAATTGATTTAAGGAACAAATTATGGGTATCTAGGTGGTTTTATCCTTAAAACATAAGCACTCAACTGGCAACTTCAATTCGTAATATTATTATGTTCTGTAATACCAAAAATTATGTCAAAAAAATTATGTATTTACTCCATGGTGTTGTTATTCTGTAATTATATAATGTCAGCTATGTTCCATATCAAATAAGACGTAAGACATTTTTGTTTTTAAAACAAAACAAATAGGGCGAAAACATGTTATTTCGGACCATTGGATTCCATTTGTTTACATTTAAGGAGAGTATTATAAATAAAAAAATACTATTATTTATTTATCTAAAACAAAAAATAACATAAAATGGTGGATATAGTAATATGCTCGAATTATAAGTTATTTTAGTATTACGTTTGTATGGGCAATTCATACAACCGCTGGCAATTTTTTTTTAAACATTTTTTAAAAAAATGACCAGATTTTTTTACTTATGTTAGATTATAGTGTGGTTGGTATTGTCTTAATATTCGTGTGATAATGTTGCTGGTTTTGGTTAACAAAGAAAAAAAGAAGATAAAGCTTTTACATTTGTACAATCCTACAAACACTTTTGTAAAGTTGCTGGTTAACTATAACCTCCATCCTCTATACTACCTTTATACCTATTTACGTACGTCTTTAATTGTAAAGCTAGACCTAAGAAAAGGAGACAGTGCTATAAAACATGCACTAAAGCTTAGAGAACACGCGTTAGGTCCAAGTACAATGAGATTCCGATAATTTATGCGAGCGGCAAAGCGGCTGGCATGATGGTTAGGTTCATCCGGACTTAGCGATAAGCTGAGCGACACAAATGCTCTACTTATAGTCACTAGTACAAAACTCCGGCTTAGAGTTCACCTCTATGAATGAGGATATTGCCGGCAATATTCTAGTCGACTGTCCGTGGTAGTAGCGGCGTAGCAGCCGCTGCTATAATACGCACGTTTCTAGGTTCGCTTATCAAAAGAAAAGTAATGTGGTAACGTCTTCTGCAACCCACGATCTACGCTACGCACGAACAGGAGATTAACGACGTCATTGCTACACGCGTGGCTTGCTCAAATATAGCACCAACGCGGTAACGCAGCTCAATGCTATCAACGCAATGCACGCGGTACACGTGTGCGCAACTTCACTGCGGGAAGTGATACGTCAAAACAAAATGGTGCTGCGTTACATTTGTACATAGTCGTGGGTTAATTGTTATATATAGTGTGTGATGTAGAAGAAAAGTAGACCTAAGGTTCAATGAACCTGAAGGCGCACACTCCGCCCAAACTAGCGCCGCCATCTACTTTATCTTTTCATTCCGTTTAACAAAGGAAATTGCAAAAATCCATCGTCCAGTTTGTGATACTTATTAGCTTTTTTAATGCCTCTTTTATAGTTTTATTTTACGTAGTTTAGGCAGTGAATCGAAGTTGCCCTTGGTGGCCACTAAAATCGATTTTCATATCTCTGCCTAAACTAAATATAATAAAACTATTACAGAGACATTAAAAAAAGCGTACCTTTTAAGAGGTATCACAAACTGTGCGGATTGTGGATTTTAGAAAATGACTTTGTTAAACAGCATTATAAGATAAATTAGGTTGCCGCCACTTTGGGTGGGGTATGCGGCTTAAAAATGTTTGCTATTGGACAATGAATATCATGAAATGTTGCTACGCAAAATGCAAGCCTCGTTCTGCCGTACAAAGTGCGCACCCTTAGCCGGTGTCAATTGAATTTTATTACCTTTTTACACGGACCATGGGTTTACGAGCAAATCGGCGAGATGACCCTCTCATCGCAGGCACTTTTCAACTCTTCACTTTTACGCCAAAGTGATTTTTTACGCAGTGAAATGACTTCAAATTGCTTTTTTCACTTTGTTACAAGACCGCTTGTTAGTTTGGTATGCACATGTATCTTTAGGGTGGTGGAATGAGGGTTACAAGGTCTCTACCTACCTTCATATATTTTAAGATCACATGGAGTTGCTCTTGAAGGACTCAGCCTAAACTATACAAAATAAATAAATACTAAATAATGCTGGACAATTCACACTGCGTTATCTAGCCCAAAGTAAAGCAGAGCTTGTGATATGGGTACTAGATAACTGATATACCTACATAATACAATACACTACATAGATAAATATTTTTTTCACAACTATAGAAAACGACCAGAACACCCGGAACAAATACCTGCAGACAAATATTTGTCCCAAGGCGGGAATCGAACCAGTAACCTCCTGTGTCGTAGGCGGACATTCGCCCACCACGGCACAGAGGTAGTCAATAAACATCATACATCAAAATACTTTATTCCTTTAGACCTTACAGGACTCTTGGACACGTCACAAAATTCGAATTATATAAAACTAAAACTGAGAAATAAAGCGTTCACTTTGATATTTTGTTCACTTTAATCTTTTCAACCGATGAAAAAGCTTACGAGTTTGTCAAGTCGACGCGTATATTTTTTATGTTAAAGTAAGCACGCGTAGCTTTTTACAGGGTAGTTCGATTTGGATGATTTTTTGCACTATTGAATAGAAAATTTGTGGAAAAGGTTTCATTAAATTTTATTCCCGAAAGATTAGTATTTATCCCGTAAAACTTCAAAAAGCAACCACCACCTAATATGACAGTTCGAGACATCGATGATTAACTATTTACCGAAATTTGAAGACGGTGTATAGTTTTTTAAAACAGACTAAAATATTAAACCAAAGCAAAGAAGTGAACAAGAAACCTTTACCTTGTTAGGTCGTTAGTTTTAAAGTTGGACCGAAACTCGTCCCAAGCTTTTTTATCCTGTTGATATTGTGATATTTTGTAGTAAGCTTTACAAAGGACATGTTTGACAATTTGTTTGAATTTATTCATTGATAATTTTTACTTCACATAACTATTACAGTGGCATTAAAAAAAGCTTATGATAGGCACCACAAAAAGACCAATGGATTTTTGAAAATTCCTTTGTTTCATAAGTAATAATAAGATAAAATGGTTGACGACGCTACTAGTATGAGCCGGGTTAGAGGGACCGCAAATCACTTGCAATATAATATATATTATCATATAATTATCATAACTTAAAATATCGTACAAAGCAAAATTCCTGGCAAATCAGATTCTACGGAAGTGTCTATTTCAATGAGCACCTGCCTACAAAAGGCTTTACTGATACCTTATAACTAGCACCAGGTTTCTCACGATGTTTCCCTTCAGGTCTAGGGTAATAAATCTACATTCAAGCTGGCAAGACTTGTTGACGCCACTTGTATCCATTTCCCTCAGAAATAGAAGGTTAAAGTCCCTAGATATAGGGAATAAATAAATGGTTTCGATGTGCAAAACAGCCTGAACATACACCTGGGCGATTTTACCATATTATCTAACTAGGGCTATTTATTTTTAATACATCAGACAGAAAACCAAGGTTATCGACATCGCTCAAAGGATTAGCAAGCTGAAGTGGCAGTGGGCTGGCCATATCTCGAGAAGAACCGACAACTGCTGAAGACAGGGTGCTATGGCGCTCATTAGGGGAGGCCTATGTCCAGCAGTGGACTAATGTAGGCTGATGTTTAAAACTATTTAACTATCCACAGAGGCATTTTCACGTTATGTTCACAAAAGAAACATATGACGAAATTAAACATCAGAAGGTTAGATCTTCCCTCTAGTTGCAAGACGAGAGTCTTTCTCTAGATTGGACGCCGTTTGGAAACCTTAGGATTATGCTGTCATCATCTCAAAATTTCTCGGACGAAACCGCGGGCTGATGCTAGCTTTTGTTCATCTCAAAGAACAAAAGATATTTTCACAGCGGATACAATCTGCATAAATAAATAAACCTGTTGCTTCACACCTTAAAATGTCCACTATCTACACAAAAAATGCTTAAAGAAAAGCAAACTTTGCAAAGAGTAAGTTATTTTTGTAGGATTCCGTACTAATTTTATTGTTTGCCTCTTCAAAAATAGGTAGGTATTGCTACATATCATAATCAAACTTTGAACCATTTAAAAAATGCTGTGTTATGTTATTTATTATTTATTATGTACTACAATTTTTCGATGAAAGATCTCTACAACCATTTAAATCCTATTACATAATAACGCAGAAGGTTGCGGGTTCGATTCCCGCCTCGGGACAAATGTGTGTACGATCTGCAGACATTTGTTCAGGGTGTTCTGGTCGTTTTCTATATATAATAAAAAATATCTATCTATGTATTGTATTATATTATGTATATCAGTTATCTAGTACCCATAACACAAGCTCTGCTTAGCTTGGGGCTAAATAATGCTGTGTGAATTGTCCAGCATTATTTTTATTTATTTATTTAGCCAGTGTCTAGGACACGCTTCCGACTGGTATTGATTTGGATCAGTTGAGCTACTTGTAGATTATTTGGTTTCAAATTGTATGTTAATTTAATCTGATTAGAAAATTGTGATTTTTCATTGTTATGTTTTTTTGCTCGTTTTTAAAATTTTAAACCTTTTTCGACAATGAGTTTGTATTCGATTCGTTCGCATATATTTAGTACAGAACCCTAAGCATTGGATGAAGTCATAGCAACGCTTTAAATGATTCATTCACGATACGATTGACAAATTAATGATATTGAAACAACATTTTGCTGTTGAAACAATGGTCGAGTTATATTCTCAATATCTACAGTAAAAAAGTACTTTCAATGTAAGCTTACTACTTTCAGCGAATTTTGTAAGGTACAAATATGAAGTATCGATTTATTTTAGGTTACAACATATAAAAAAATTATGCGCCCATAAAAACAAGAACTAGGTACATACCTAATAGATTTCATAACGTGAACTATCATGTCAAATCAAATCATATATCAATAACGTTTATTTCTTAAATCTTACAAAATAAACACATAGACAAGTCAAATTTTATACTAAATTTTAACACGTTTATGAATAGTAATTATTATCAAATAAGAAACAAGGTGTTATTGATTTTGTCCACTTATATTTTTTGTCTACATGCAAAAGAACGGTTTATTTATTTTTGTTCTCTTGATTTTCCAACCGACTAAGACTTTATAAATGCAAAAAGTCACTGAGCATGATAAATCAAGAAAAAAAAATACTGGTCTCTCAAAGAACTCAATTCCTGATTTGAGTGTGTTATTTATTATACGAGATAGTCCCTACAAATCACTGCAGCTGTGTACGGAACCATCGGTGTAACCCGACACTCCCTATATACGATGATTGGACGAATAAATATATTTTCCGTATCCTGTTTATCTGGTTTGGGGTGTTAATAAAAATGTAGAGGAGGTTGGGAAAAGGTGGACCAATGAACACGTTGCTATATCGATTTACAGGTAATTATAATTTAAACAAATAGAGATAATGACGAATACCTATCAACATGTCCCAACGAGGACAATGAAGAAGTTGCATTTGTGTATGTTGTAGTAAATATGGCTAATAATAGCGAATGGATTTTAGTCATCTTCATCTCAGCAAAACTAGTCGACTAATGGATATCAGCCTGTTCTATGATCCCTACTGTGTACAATTATAGGGTGCTCTATAAAAAGTGCTAAACTATACATAAAAAAAAGTAAAAAGTATGTATAACTTGCAAAAACTACAACCTACATCAAATGTCAATGAGTCAAATAATAGAACATTTCGGTAGTTCTTTGAAGTTGATTGCACAAATACCAAAGTGTAAATACATTTCCGATCATCAATATTGCAGTGATTGACAGACGGATTCTTATATTAATCAGTTTTTTATTACAAAACCTTGATTTAATAATTGAATTTTTAAGGAAAAGTTAGAGTTGACCTTCTTATTGCACTTCGGATGCATTGTGTTGTTTAATTTAAATCAGTTGTAACTACTTTTTGCATTGCTTCGGATTATTGATGGTTTAAGACCTGTCAGGCAATTTAATAATTTATAGAGTTGGATAGCAAACAGTTCTGATCTTGGCTCAAAATAGAATTAACCCATAATAGAAATAAAATGCCTATCTAAAAGCAATGAGGTTTTTTTAAAACTCTGTGACTTGTATAGTCCAATTAACCCCAGTCCACTTCCCGGTGTGAATGGATCCGAGGCCGGGGTGGCCGGCGTCCGTCGTCGTATCGTTCCCAATAAATTAGAAGCACTAATACAAGACGCCTTTACAGAAGACTGGCCGTGTCAACTCACCTCTAATGTACTGCAGCGATAACACTCTCAACATCACTTATGTGCGATCCACCATTTAAACCAGACCCTCATTTTTATAAACAATAAAAACAAGTTAAGCTCACCAGTTCTTGGCCGGTGTGTATGGACATTCGCGGTATTGAAGCACAATAAAATGCTTCTTTTATATCGTTAGGATACGATGTCATGTAAGTCGTTTTGTGTAATGTAAATTCTTACGTACTTTATTGTTGAGGACGAACTGATAATTGATTGTGTGGCTTAATTTATTGCTTTTTTATATGCTTTTATTGTAATTTCTGCAATTGTTAAGGGGTTGTAAATATTCATGTATGAAATAGAGCTTTTGGCCACAGTGGAAGCAAAGCAAGGCAGGTACCTACATTCGTTGTAAACTGAGAGGTATAAATACATGTTATCATAACTAATATTAAAAATGCGAATGTGTGTTTGTTTCTCTTTCCTTCACGCCCTAACTAAGCAAACCAATCGATTTGATTTTGGCATGGAGTTTGTTAAAAAGATGGAAAGTAACATAGTCTACTTTTTGTCCTGGTAAAACATCAAATTCCCAAGGGAGATTTACGTTAATATTCGTATTTTTAAACAAAAATTCGACCTTGATTCAACGTCTAACAACGCTACGATTACGAGTCTACGTCTTGATTTTTGAAGTAAAAAATGCCAATGAAATAGAAACCTTATCAACAGAACAGCCTCGTCGGTCTTTCAGAAGGAAAATCCGATTAATTGCTCTGCACATCATGCACAATTCCCAGAACAAAAGCTCTTACAGATTGTCCCTTGTTATGCACTGTCCCATTGCGAAGGACTATCGAATACAAACTACTCGGATGTAATCGATTCGACGCATCGATACCCGTTCAATAATCGTGAACAGAGATGAAGCTAGTACAGGTTTTAGGGGCTAAAATTATACAACTTACCTTATGTTATACCTTATAGTATAAATTAATTTTCGATTCGTTGTACATATTATAGTAATCTTATTATATTCAATTATTATTTAACGAATACTTTACTACAATTACTTTTATATTAAACATGACATTGCTAAAATTAATTATAACTATAAATTTAAGTACCATAGTAAAATTACTTATTAAGCTAACAAAATCGAACTCAAACTACCTATGTAATTGTTGCGCCCTGATAGGGTTTTTATGCATTGTGTACCCACTAACTAACACTACCTACACCTAAGAAAAATAAATGTATGCATAAAATCACAATAAATGATATGAAGATGTAAGGTTTGCGCCCTACAACTTTAGATGAAAGTCATAAGAGATTAAATTGATAACTTCATAGATATCAATTTAATCACTTATGATTTTCAGTGTCAGCTCATGCCTGTACTGAATGACAATGGCTCCTATCTGGCTAGCGCCAGAAAACCCAGTATCAATTTGATTCAATAGCTGTCCCATTGCCAAGGATTTAAGATATTAGGTGTATTAAATACTGAAGTATAAACAATTTAGACATTTATAGAAAATTAAACTCTGAAACGACGTTGCCGAAACTGAAAAGGTTTTTTTTTTTTTGACGACCTCAGTGGCGCAGCGGGCGAGAGTCTGCCTGCGACGCAAGAGGTTGCGGGTTCGATCCCCGCCTCGGAACAAATTTGTGTACGATCTGCAGAAATTTGTTCCGTTGGTCTGGGTGTTTTCTATGTATAATAAAAAATATCTATCTATGTAATGTATAATATTACGTATATCAGTTATCTAGTACCCATAACACAAGCTCTGCTTACCTTGGGGCTAGATAATGCTGTGTGAATTGTCCAGCATTATTTTTTATTTTTTAATTTGATAGAGCTACATAATTTAACTCATTCAGTCACCAGGCAGACAAAGTTAATGCAAGCAAAATCGTTTACATTATTGTATTTATGTATTGCTTAAAGTGACAATGATTGGTTATTTTACTATCAAAAAGTATTTCCGCTGTTTAGCTTGATATTTAATGTAGTTGAGTTAAATCGTATAATAATAACGTTGGAACAATAACAGAGCATTATCTAGCCCTAAGCTAAGCAGAATTTGTGTTACGGGTACTAGATAACTGATCTACATAATACAGTATATTAGAAAGATAGATATCTTTTATTACACATAGAAAACGACCAGAACACTCGGAACAAATATCTGCAGATCGTACAAACATTTGTCCCAGGCGGCAATCGAACCAGAAACCTCCTGCGTTGCAGCCAGACTGTCGCCCACCGCCACACAGAGGTCATCAAACTCAATTTATCACAAAATTTGATTTGAAAAGCCCTTATTTTTTTAGAAACTTCTATATTATTTTTGACCTCTGCCCTCGTCCTTGTTACGTCCCTGTTCGAAGCATGTCCGTGTCGCTAGTCTACACTTATCTTTATGCTTGAAACGTAATCTTATTAATTTATGAATGTGTATTTAAAATTTACATTTACGCTGATGTTTAACTTTGAAGATTGGATTCTGAATCAGTCAAGTGTTTTAAATATAAAATCTGTCGCGGAAATGTCATCCGCTGATTGAGCTCATCTTAAAAATCAATCATGATTTTACAGAGCTAAAAAAGTTTGCTATGGAATAGACGTTTTTCTATCACGTTTTCCAGAAATCTTTTTTTCTTTTCCCCTCAAAGAAGGTTAGATTCAGATTCAGACTTTTTATTCAGAATATGTCACTAGCACCGCCGCGCAGTTTCACAGGGTGTAGTTCCCGTTCCCGTGGGAATTCCGGGATAAAATATAGCCTATGTGCTATTCCAGACTATAACCTATCTCTGTGCCAAATTTCATCCCGATCAGCCCTCCTGGCGTGATTGAGCAACAAACATCCATCTATCCTATCTCTATCAGATCTCCACTGATGGTGTTGATTTCCTCGATTTAGTGTTAGATTTTCATGATACTCTTAAGGGCCTATACTATCTCAAGTCAAGGTAGTTTTAGATTCTCACGATACTCTTAAGGGCCTATACTACTACAAATCAAGGTAGTTTTAGATTTTCATGATACTCTTAAGGGCCTATACTACCTCAAATCAAGGTAGTTTTAGATTCTCACGATACTCTTAAGGGCCTATACTATCTCAAGTCAAGGTAGTTTTAGATTCTCACGATACTCTTAAGGGCCTATACTACCTCAAATCACGGTAGTATAGGCCCTTAAGAGTATCGTGAGAATCTAAAACATAATCTAGGCATACTTAGAAATAACCAAATTCATAATTTACAGTATTCGCAGTATTGTAGGCGCGCCCAAATTATAGGTCAGCTTGTGAACCCAATGTTTAAAATCGTATATAATAAGCGGTTACAGTCGGTAACAATGTTGCCATGATTTAATATTAATGTTAATTTAAATTGGTGAATTAACGGGAGCTGTTATTAGCAAATAATTTTTGGATATCTTATTAATTTTCTAGGTTCTGCCAGCGAATTTGTTCACAAATCTAGGATCCAGCATTTACTCAAAGGTATTTGTCGTCTCAAATCAGTTTCCTTTATTTTCTACGTTACGACATTACTGTCCGTGTTTAGACCACTTTTTGGGCCAAACCGAAATTCTAACTTGAAGAGCTGAGTGTATTAATTTAACTAAAACAGAGGAATATTAGTTATAATAATAATAATGCTGGACAATTAACACAGAATTATCTAGCCCCAAGCTAAGCAGAGCTTGTGTTATGGGTACTAGATAACAGATATACATAATACAATACATTACATAGATAGATATTTCTTATAATACTTAGAAAACGACCAGAACACCCGGAACAAAATCCTGCAGATCGTACAACATATTTGTCCCAAGGCGGGAATCGAACTCGCAACCTCCTGTGTCGCAGGCGGACCATCTCCCACCGCACCATAGAGGTCGTAGTTAAGGTGCTCTCGCACTGAGCGGAACTGCACTACAACAGTACATTTACGTACGTTTTTCTTTGTATGAAATCCTATGAGACTGATCGCACTACGCGTCAGCTTAACTGCGCGGCTTTTTGGTGATTTGTTCTAATTTGACGCGGCCGCGCAGTTCCGCTGACGCATAGTGTGAGGACACCTTTAAGGTTACTTAAGTAAGTACCTAGACACCCCATAGCCTCTGTAATTATTACCTATTTTGCCTCATTAGTTTATTAGGTACTTCTGAGTATACTTTGTTGAATTTTATTTTATCACCTTATGACACTGTGAGCTGTAAACTGACAGAATGTTGCAATCCTATATTAACTAACTTCTGGACAAGCCCTGACAAGGCAAATTATTTAACTGTATTACAGATTTTGTTGATAGTGATCAGAAAGTTCTACCTTCTTCGCAAAATCGCGTTTAAACCAGAGATTGTAGGCGTTCCTAGGCTTAATACATACAATACAACTCTTAATTACAGTACCTTATTATATTCCATGTCTTAAACTACCTGTATGCAAATTTCAGCCCGATCCGTTTAGTAGTTTAGGAGTGAAGAAGTAACAAACATACATGCATCCATAGATTTAAACGTCCAAAATTCATTTAAATGATATGCTACTAGCAGCATAATCTGTCTCTTGGCCAAATTTCAGCCAGATCTATTCAGTAGTTTTTGCGTAGCAGCGCTTCGCGGTTTTAACTGCGTAGTTCCCGTTTTCGTATGCATTCCTGATTAAATATAGCTTATGTGTTATTCCAGACTATAATCTGTCTCTGGGCAAAATTTCAGCCAGATCTATTCAGTAGTTTTTGCGTTGCAGAGCTTCGCGGTTTCACCCGCGTAGATCCCGTTTCCGTAGGAATTCCAGGATAAAATATAGCCTATGTGTTATTCCAGACTATAATCTATCTCTGTGCCAAATTTTATCCAGATCTGTTCAGTAGTTTTTACGTGAAAGAGTAACAAACAACCAATTAAACACAAAAAGATAATCGCCTCAGCTACAAATGCAGTTACAAAGTTTTTTAGTCCAGTGAAGAGTTACCCCAAACTTCCCGAGATGATTGATTCTGCTAAGATGCAGGTTTTATGAGAGTGCGAACGACACAGATAATGTTTCCACATCGTAATAACTGTTACTTTAGTTGGAGATTGGTACAGTCTGTCAAAAGTAACGAAATGGCACTATTAACAGTGGTAACGTAAACGTCTTAGCAGTTAAGTTATATTATTAAGCCCTGGTTTTCTACACTTTTTTAAAGCTCGTAATACCCAAATAGTTTCCTTCAGAGAAGTTACGTGGATAAGGTTTATTAATAAACCACACTAATATTATAAATGCGAATGTTTAGATGGATGGATATATGGGTGTTTGTTGCTCAATCACGCCAGAACGGCTGAACGGATCTGGATGAAGTTTGGCACAGAGATCGATTATCGTCTGGAATAGCACATAGGTTATATTTTATCCCGGAATTCTAACGGGAACGAGAACTACGCGGTTGAAACCGAGAGGCGCTGCTAGTCATCATAGAATGTGTCCCGGTCGAGTCTGAAATTATTTTCGATGCGTAATGTATTTCCGAAAGATATGTACTTTATAGAGATATTTCCACTTTTTTATTATTTGCGTACGTTTTAAATAAATAAACGTACGCCCAACGACGTCGTATGCCCGAGGAACTTACCAATATACGTACAAACAGAATCAACGTTAACTTTTCAGTGATTTACCGAATGATTATTTTGTATAATAGAGTTTTATACTCTATATCAGTTAAAATTATAAATGCATTATTGGCAAATTATTTTAGGCAAAAATCAGTCGGAAAATGTTAGTTTTAGTTTATAAAATAACTAAATAGTTTTTATAATTCAACTTTTGTGTATTTTTAGGGCTAATTAACGATTGAATAACTTTTTTTTCATTACCACTGTAGAGCCTCATCAACCTCTCAACAGCCTATAATGGTCCAATGCTGGACGTAGGCCTCCCCCTGATTTTTTTAATTTCATTAGGGATAATGCCCACAAAATGACCTGTAGAGCCTACTTGAGAAACTTTTCAAAAATGGGCGTTATATCCTATTACAAGCTCACATAGTGAGATGATCAACTCATCATTCTTTTAATAGTAGCTTATATGAGCTGTAATTTAGATATGACTAAGAAATATCGCAAAGATGTAGCTTTGACATAAAGTATCAATATCTATGGCGGAGCCTAAAGTAATCCAGAAACCTCTCCTTGAATATTTCGACTAGATTTTTTTGAACTTTCTTAAAGTTAGATTTAGATAGAGTAGGATCTAGAAAGGTAGAAAATAGGTAATCTAAATTTTTTCAGAGCGTCTAGTCGAAGCGACGCGTGACCCGTGAGTGGTGAGTATCTAGCACAGTGCATCAAATTCCTATGGTATTGATAGGTATCAGTTTAGCTACCTCTGCATTATTTGCAACAGTCTAACTGCAGAGCCCAACTATTACATTGGCATTGCATCCAGCATCTTAGGAACACTTCCTATTGGTATTGATAGGGATCAGTTGAGCTCTAGATTGTTTGAAACAGTCTAACTGCGGACTTAATTTGTTTCTATTTTCTTATTTTTATATTATGTATTAATAAACATCTTAATACTATTTATAAATATGTGTTCAGATCGCGTTTCAAAACTTTAAACATCTTTAATTACTAATTATATAACAAATAAACATTTTCAATCTTTAATCCATTTAAGAATTAAATCCAAGCAAAGTCACGGGTAATTCTTGTAAATACCTACTACCATAAAAATGCAATTACCATGATCTGCGTAAAAGTAACATTGTAGCAAAGCACGTGTCAAGCAGTTTATGAGTGCTGTGAGTATTAAATTGTGGAATCCTTGCGTTTTTTTATGAGTTGGTATTGATGTCAGTGTAGTTCTAGTTTTATTGGTAGCATTGATTCCGTACCTACCAACATTGTAAAACAAACGAAGTTTATTGTATATGTCGCCGCTGGATCGTGTAATCAGTCTATTTTTAGAATGGCTATACATATGCACTACCTACTGGTACTTGTAGTATCTACTTGCAAAAGGGACAATTTTATGCCTAAGAATGCAAGAAAGAGCAGCAAGTGGCAAGAGCCTCTCTTTTCTTCCTGATATTCAAAATATTATTACTCCTAATACTTTGGTTGGCTTGTTTGCCATGAATCTTTCACTATAATTTTATACATAAAATGTAAAGCTCGACTAAAGCTTCCATGAATTTATAATAAGATACTTAACATGTTGTTAGGGGTTAAGTGATTAACCAACGTATGATATTCGCTATTCCCTTTAGTTAATAAGTTTGAAAAAGCATTACGCTTATAAACGTGTTTAAAATTAAGTTGAATATTATCTAGGATAAAATGAACACTGGATTTGTATTACTTTTACTTGTTATGGTTATAAATAAAGATCTTTGAAAACTGAACTGATGTACTCCTAATCGCATTTCAGCCACGACTATTATATTTCAACGGATTATGGGCATTACACTCAACACATAAAAAATCAGGGGGAGGCCTACGTCCAGCAGTGGACCATTAAAGGCTGTTGAGGTGAGGTGATGCGTATTTGGAAAAATAAACTTAAACAGTTTTATCTGTCAATCTCAATGTCTATCAAGATTCTCAAAAATTTATGAAGATATTTCGGTGCCATGTTTTGCAACGTTCACTAATCTTGGTCAGCCTGCTTGGCTCTCTAACTCAAAACAATAGCTCAGATTGATGGGCATCTCTCACTAAGTAGTCAATATAATATGTGGTGTAATTACAGACAACGCGCCGACAGCCACAACATTTTGACATTACAATGGACAGGCTAAAATGTGGTGCTGAGGCGTGAGAATGAGGCTTAGAGATTAGAGTACTGAACTACCAGACATGTTCTATAGTTTACTATAAAAACTATCGTAGTTTGACGAATTCGTTACGGATGTAATCGGGTTAGCTCCTCCTTGCGTCGATATCCTCAGTGCTGAGGGTCGGGACCTTTATATAGGACCTTGGAATGCGAGATGTGTCCATCGGGGTTGGATTTCCGCAGTGCGGATAGCGTCGCTCATGCTGGTTTCATGATGAATTTGATCACACCAACAGAGAGGACGGAACCCTATGTGTTGCCCCATAGGGCTCCGTCCTCGCGGTCGTTTTCCATCCATTTTCCTGGTGACCGGTTGCTGCCATCTTTTCTGGCAACGTGTCCGAAGAACTCAAGGATTCTGCGAAGACATACGGTGGAGAGCCTGATGTTAATGTTGATTTTGAGCTCCTTTAGAAAGAACATGTTGGTACGGCGAGCAGTTCACAGTATCCGAAGCACCACATCTCAAAGGCGCTCGGTCTGCCATCTTCAAGGTCCAAGTTTTTCATATAGAAAGATTAAGAAAACTAGGCTGCTCACTATCTTGCGTTTGGTTTTAAGGGAGATGTTCTTATCATCCCATATTTTGTCCGTATCCATATCTCGAAACGGGTTAACTATGAACCTTATTTGAGTTGGAAGAAGATGTATGTAAGCAAAGCGAGCGGAGGTGCGCAGTGCTCGGAGGGATGCGGAACGCGCGTCTAGAACCGCACACACGCACCTTATTTTTGGGAAACTCAGTAGTGCCTACTATACCCTCCTCTGCTGGCAAGATCCCTGAAAGGGACTGTCAAATAAAAACTGGCAAGAGCATTGAGAAGGACGATTTGACGGTCCGACTATAAAATTCGATATCAAATACAAACAAGCTCTGGTAGCCAGCAGATGAACACTTCGGTATTCAAAACTTCTAATCTTTAGCATTGGATAATCCAGTAGTCGCCAAATCTAAAGCAACTTTTAGGCTATAATATATTTGCAAGCTTTAAATAAATCGTAAAATATAATAGATTAAGGCGTTACTTTGCGGAAATCTATTGCAAAATATTAGGCTGAAAAATATGGGGATTATGGGCATTACCCACCATGAGAAAAAAACAGAGCGAGGCCTGCGTCCAGCAGTGGACCGTTATGAGCTGTTGAGTGAGTGAGTGAGAATGAAAAATAATTTCTTGTTATATGTTAAACTTTTAGCAAAACTTTTTCAAACCTCAAGTATGCATCAAGTAACAGATAGCTTTGCTAATCAGTGTACAAGCAAAAGCCATTAAGGGCAAGCCTGCCTATAATTGCGATAGTTTTATTTTTTGCGGTAGGACCCTGATTGACGTTACCACTACATCTTTTTGACAAGCTTGACGTACCTTATTCTTCGGCTTTTTGTGTACAGGATGTTACAGTAAAACCAGAGTAGGTATAATGCGGGAAATTTCACTACAGATACATTACTGTTAATATTTCACCATCAACTAAGGTCACTAAAAAATTCTAGACAGTTCACACAGCATCATCTAGCCCCAATATAAGCAGAGCTTCTGTTATGGTTACTAGATGACTGATATATTAAATACAACGTATTACATACATGCATATATTTTACACAGAAAATTATATATTATACACAGAAAATACATAGGTGTTCAGTGGAACAAATATTTGCAGATTGTACTAAGAATTTGTACCTAGGAGGAAATAGAACCCGCAACCTCCTGCGTTGTAGGTGAATCCTCGCCCGCCACGCCACAAACGTCGACTTAGCCACCATATTTAGGAAATGAATCTACATATTTTGTGTCTAATAATAATATTTAAAAAAAAACGGTTTTTTCTTTATAGTGCGTAACTCAACGTAACTCGCACTGGGTTGATTTTCGTGATCGATTTTGTTGCTTAGCTGGTTAGAGCGCTCCCGTATCAAGGATGAGGAACATGTTCGAATCCTGCCGAAATAGGAAATTTTTGGGACGTTATTAAATTTTCGTTGAATAAAATATTAATAACACAAGAGGAAGGTCTTTGACAGAGCGACTAACTAGAAAATCTAGACTAGAGGTTCTGTTAAAGACCTGTTACACTCTGTCCATATAAAACTCTCGTTCCTGTAAATTTAAGCCTTAACATCAAAAGTACTTAGAATACGATAATCTAAACAAAAATTTAAAAATACAACACCCTGTACCTACTGATTGTATCGATACATTATCGCCAGTAATCGCGCAACACAAAAAGGTGTAACAGAAGCCCTTGCAAATGGATCCTTCTTAACGATCGCCCCTTAACTTTCATTTGAAATGCTGTGCGAGACACCTTTGCGTTGATTGCTCATTTGTTTTAATTTATTACTTGTCAGGAGCTGCAATTAATACTTGCATGACCGATTTCGTAATCGATTTTGAGCTTTCGGTATTACTACCTAAGCACACGCAATAGTATTTTTTTCATAGTAATCCCCCGTAGTATGAACCTTTTTATTTAATCTGTCGTATGAATGTGTGCTGATAGCATTATCTAGCCCCAAGCTAAGCAGAGCCTTAGTTATTGGTATTAAGTGACTGATATATCTACACAATATAAAATATTACATACATAGTTTTTTTACTACACATAGAAAATACGAAGAACACTCGGAATTAATATTTGCAGATGGTGCAAACATTTGTCCGAAGGCGGGAATCAAACCCTGAACCTCCTGTATCGGAACTTCTTGCGGACCTTCGCCCGTCAAAGCCACATCTAATATTGGTGTAATATTTAAAGAAAGATGACATGTACTAGAATGAAAAGTCCTACAAAATATTAATATAAATCTTGAACTATAAAATGACATCTTTACAAGATGATACCCTTAAATATAAAAAGATTAAGCTTATTGATATCCATAGAAAACCCAAGCATTTAACACATTGCTGTAACTCATATCAGAAACCTGCACAGTCACAAAAGTGCTACAAACAAAACACCGCACCCCTATAACATTTTGACATTGACAGTGACAGGAAAATTACCCATCAATTTCGAAAGCCGCAAATATAAGCTACCGCGTAATCATTGGATACATCTACAAACTAAACAATTGGGGTTTTTATGAACTACCCTTAGTATTAAAAGTTCCTTTGCTTATAATTATCCAATCTAAAACCTTTTAGGTGTAAAACTGAGGATTGACTTCTGAGAAGCGTATCGTTTGATATTAGGGTGACCATTCGTAGTGGTTTACTAAAAAACGTGGTAAATCAAAATGTAACACGGTTGCAGCCATTGTAAACAACAATTTGATGCAAAAACTCAGCCCTTTTGCTCTGTTTTAGCGAATTTTAAAAACGGCAAATAAATCCCCGATCGAGAAGTATTTTATTATAATAATCTAAAAAATTCTGTTCATGATTCGTTCGCCTTACGAAGTCTTAAATTAGGTGTATTAGTTCATTTATCTAACTAATCTAACTTAAAACTACTACGTTGCTACTGCTTTATATTTAAAATTGCATGCATACCTATAATTTGTAAATTGTATGTCTGTCTGTTGTAACGTACATTTTGTATTTCTATGTTCATCGATCTATGTAGGTATTATATTAAGTATATCAGTCATCTAGTTAGTACCCATAACACAAGCTCTGCTTATCTTGCTAGACGATGCTGTGTGGATTGTTCATATTCATACATCACGTATTCATATTCCTTTTTTCATACACATGCATACATTAAATTATTTTAGCTTAGTTCAAATATTTATTATTAATAATGGGTAATTGTTTATTATTTATTGATTATATATAATATATTAACATCATCACTCAACACAATTGCTTGATATTTTCCTCTTAAAGGACATTATCTTCTAAACCTAGCCAACCCATGGTCACCCTATAGTAGATCGTGGGAGAACGCCACTTACACCGATGTTTAATCACGTACTAATTACTAGTTTCGACTATCTATAAGACAGTGCATTAGCAGAGGTCAGCCTCAATGCGACTATTCAGCTTTTGTTTTAGATTCACATGAACTTTGGTATTCTGGCTAAAGTTTTCTTACATTCGTAGCCCCAGAACATGCCAGAGGGGTTTTAACACTTGCATGACCCAAGATGCAGATGTAAGCCTATCTAGCCTATTTTCATTCCCAATACGCAATTGCGTGTTTCGTTTCGGCACTAAAACAACGATACAAAACACGCAATTGCGTATTTTAGGGAATTAAAATTCCTAGGATGTGTTATCATCACTGTGAATGAATTAATAAAGTTTTAGTCAAGAGCGAAAATTTGGAAAGCGTTTGTGAAAGTTAGAGTAGGGTCAGGTTTAAAAAATAAATATAAAACTACTATATTTTACTATACTTATGTACAAAAATACTAGTTTATGATGTTTAATGTATTTTTTTTAATAACTCGGATAATACACCAAAATACACTAAATACTTCCCGGCGTAGGTACAATCAAAAGATCCTATCCATATACCATACTAGGTTATCTGGCAAATATCAATCTCGAGCGATAAGTGCGCCAATCGTCACTTGTATTTTAATACTTTCGTTTATTAATTATTACTTAGGTATGCAATTTAGAATATTCTATCTATTGAAGATACCCTCGTAGTTTTGGACGTAAAAATGACATTTAGCGATCTATAGACTTTGACTTGCGTTCAATCAGGATCATTCGGAATTACTTGAAAATTTAGTAAAAAGAAAGACCTTGGAGAATATCTCACGGTGAGACGTTTTTTTTATTCAGTAAATCCAATTTATTCACCATAACATTATTACTAATATTGACATGTCAAATAATGAATACTACAGTACAAATATTAATCTTAGAGATAACCCTATTTATTTTCATTTAAGATATTATTTATTAACGATTATTATGTTAAACAGCAAGCATTGCTTACCTCTTATGAAATAATTTTATAATTAAATAGCTTTTTAAAAACAAAAAACGTTTTGTAAGGCTGCTCTTAAGTGCAAGACCAATTTAACAACAGCATGCTAATTAAGCAAGTACCTCTTTGTTAAAGTACCTATAAGCCATGTTAAAATTTTACGTTTAAATTATTTTCTGCTGTCATACTGAAGAAATAAAGTTGTTTGATTGATGAATACTGTATGAAGAAGCTGTTAAAACAATGGCTAATAAAATAAACTATGCTTTCTATTTAAAACAGCTGAGTAGGTACCTACTCCATTCAATATAACAAAACAATTGCCTAGCCTAAAACTTCCACGGAGTTGTTTAACGAAACAAAAACTTATTAGATGTTTGTTATTGTCCTTTACGATAATGTTTTTTTGCCTACTAGCTTCTGTTTGCGGCTTTGCACGTCCACGTCTGTCCCCGATATACCGTTTTTCTGCCAAATTTCATTCAAATCCGTTCAGCCGTTTTAGAGTGAAAAGATGACAGACAGAGTTACTTTCGAATTTATAATATTGAGTATGGATGAACGCCAGAAACGAGCATGCGTTTTGGATAGCTTGCAAAAACTATAAAAGTTTACATTTCTTCTTTAACTATTATTATGCTCTTTGCAGCACCAATAACCGATATACATATAGCTGCCGATAACTGAGAGGAAGACCTTGCAGTATAACGGCAATTCAACACCCATATAAACTCAATTCTTATTTCTGAATTACTTCGAGTATTAGTTACAATTTAGGCAATACGAGTGCCAACTTTGACAAGTAAGCGGTTGTAAGCTGTAACGCTCTGAAAAGTTTTATTCTGTTTTGGTATTTCGCTAACTCATACTCGACGTTCCAGTAAATATTAACTTTGAGTACCTCACATCCAAGTACCATATTTTATCCTACCTCCTTTGATCTCAATGGACTAGTGGCGCTAAAGACCGCGGATGAATAAACTCAATGCGTGTACGACAAGATGTATCGGTGCTTTATGCTCTTGGTTATTTATGTGACCCTGGTACTCTGATTCGGGTATTTATTCTTATGTTTGTACCTTAAATCATGGTGGTTTATGTTGACTATACTAGCTGTGCCTGGTTTCGTTTGCACATTTATTCTTCGGCTATTAAGTCTATTAATGGTGCAACATTTATTTATTTTATTTTAACATTACGATGATTTTAAATAATATAAATAAAAAATGCTTGACAATTCACACAGCATTATCTAGCCCCAAGGTAAACAGAGCTTGTGTTATGGGTAGGAACTAGATAATTGCTATACATAATACAATACCTTACATAGATAGATATTTTTTATTATACATAGAAAACGACCAGAACACCGGGAACAAATACCATTTATAGGAATCGAACCCGCAACCTCCTGTGTCGCAGGCGGAACTTCGCCCACCACGCCACAGATGTCGTCGTTTTGAATAAATAAATAAATAAATAATGCTGGACAATTCACACAGCATTATCTAGCCCCAAGGTAAGCAGAGCTTGTGTTATGGGTACTAGATAACTGATATAGTACCTAATATTATACATTACATAGAAATATATAGATATTTTTATTATACATAGAAAACACCCAGACCAACGGAACAAATTTCTGCAGATCTTACACAAATTTATTCCGAGGCGGGGATCGAACCCGCAACCTCTTGCGTCACAGGCAGACTCTCGCCCGCTGCGCCACTGAGGTCGTCAAATGAAGTTTTATAGGCGTTAATTCTCAAACTGTATTTTTTGTGCAATTTTATAAAAATTTAAATAGCTGTTACAGAGTAGTACTAGTTATTCTGTGGTTACACTTACACACCCCAACATCGACTGGCAAAAGACAAAGTTGTATAACCCTGAATTTCTTTATTTTCCGTTCAAATTACATTACCATTCTTAATGTCAAATGGGAAATATAAAGAGCTATCAATACCTGTGTAACCGGAGCGAGCTATTGAATAAATCGCTTGAGGGTGCGCGCCATCGTCTATATTTTTCCATTGAAGACAGACGACAGGGGTGCGAAAGCTTTGGTTACTAGTACAAACATTTTTGCACATCCCGGATTTGTTTTCTATGAATGAAAATATACGATAAATGTGAAAAATATGCGTCTATAAAAATGCTACATGCAAATATCGTGCCCATACCATATTTTTTAATTTTGATTCCATAAAAAGTAATAAAAACGATATTAATTTAATAAAACCGGTACTGTCAAAACAAAGAAACAACAAAGCAAATCACATTTCCTAGCAATTACATGCAATCAGGAAGCATGTACCCTGTAAAACATTTCAGATTCAATGCGATGCCAATTAACAAAAATAATTGAACAAAACGAAAGTCCATCAAAACGAAACAAAACACGTGTTAACAATCAACATTATTTTTGTTAAACAAATCATCTATCTTAACAATTAAAAATGGTCACGGATGTTCAACGTATAACGGACAGATTCAAATTATTGTTTGGTCACGGTGTTTTTGCACCCACACACTTCCGTCTTCAACAGCCTTAATGATCTGATATTATACCACAATACTATAACTAAACGACGTCGTGTGGTGAGAATAACTCGTAAGTGACGCAGACACACTTTTGCAGTAAAATGGCTTTTCCAGTTATTAATTTTGTGTGGTTGGTTGTGAAGATTTTCATTAGTTGGAAGTGAAATAAATCTTTATTATTAAATAAAATTGTAGTGAAAGAAAAGAAACTTAATTATTTTAACTGGTATTTACCAATGAAACAGTTGAGCTAACTGCAGTCTGTTGCAAATAATCTAGTGACAGTGTTGAGCTACTCAACTGTCCGCGCGACAACCCAATATTATGGAAATAAAAGTAGTAGATAGATTGGAAGGTTCAAAGCAACTAGGCGTTTTTAAAAGTGTTCGAATTTGCAGATAGTTAGGTTTATTTTCCAACACTTTTTTGCAGTTACTAGGATCACAAAAAACATTTAAAAAACATAGTTTAACAAATTAGAAGGAAAAACTGTTCAAAGATCAGTTTTTCCTTCTAACATCCGATGTCACGGATCAATGGAAACGTTTAATTAGACATCCAAGATGAAATAAATAATAGGTCTGCCACTTTTATTATTCTGTGGCACCAAAAGTGTTGTTTTCTTTACGACCGATACGACCAATTTGGAAGTGTTGGTGGTTGATGAACTGGGTGTGTCAAGTTTATTGCAGCAAATTACTCGTGAAAAGTTCTGAATGAATGATTTTATTGAATTAATACGTTTTTTAGTAAATGGGTTCTTTTGTGTCCTTTTGCTGTGAAACGTCCGACTACAAACGACCATTTAAAAAATAATTATTTAAATGAAGAAATACTTATTTACTTTAAAACAAATTAACTGAATTGAATTGAATTGACATTCAAAAGTAACGTTTAACGCCGAAAATGACAAAACATTGTATTTTTTTATCAATATGGAAACCCTTCGTTGACTTTTGGAAGAAAGGCTTTATACGGCTATTTTCGTGGACTCTACTTAAACATTAACTTCAATGAATCAGTAATATAAAATAAGAAAAAAACTAAAACCATATCAGTTGTTTTAAAAAACAAAAACAACTGTGCCTTCAATATCAAGTGAGAGATCCAAAGGTTGACCAGCCAGTTGCTAAAGGTATCGAGCTATCCGCGATGTTATGTCACGAACGCGCGCTGAACGCGACCCGCGTGGGCGGCGCAGGGCGCCTAGAGATGCTGATCTTATCGATACGCGGTCAATGACTTATCGATATCGATGATTATTTCCCTCCAGGGAATAGTATAGACAAGGGAATATTACTATTTTCGATGATTATTATTTTTAGCAAGAATATTAGGGTAATTAGTGTATAACAATTGCACAATGACAAAACACCAACACCACAACACAATGACAAATATTTGTCACCCAGAACAAATATTTGCAGACCGTACAAATATTTGTTTTTTTTTTATATTTTCCATGTATTATAACAAAATATCTACATTACGTGATGTATTGTATTATGTGTATCAGTCATCTAGTAGCCATAACACAAGCTCTGCTTCAGATGATGCTGTGTTGATTGTGCAGCAAGTTACTAGTTGCAGCATTATAAAACTTATCTTTGTATCAGGTAAATAACGTTTATATCAGCAAAAATTTAAATGACTAAGTTCATCAAGTTTTACTACAAAAAAAACCTCTACTGATTCCTTTCTTATGCTATATAACAACACTTCTTACGGGTACCTATTCCACTAAGTTTCGTATTACTAAAACTTACTCAAGCTTTATGGGTCTGTTTTTTTTTAATTTTATACAGATGAAATTTCTCCGAAGAAGAAGCGGCGCACGAACAAAAAAATATAAACTGAGATCTTATCGACATGAAACCTAAATTTACTTTTTTAAAATTTTATCGATATCGATTTCAATGTGTCCCAACACTATCGTCTCAGGCGCAATCTTCGCCAAACCCGTAGCGGCTGTGGCGACAGACGACATAAGGTCACAGTACGGTCCCATAAGGCAGGCCTTAAAATATAGCCTTGTACGATAAATGTCTAATGTCATTTCATTTCAGTGTTCCATTACAGTTGGTTTGTTTCTTTTTGTGCCCTTTGAGGATTCGTTGATTGATATTGTTTTTAGTATGTTTTTTTGGATCTGCTGGAAGATGTTCTTTATTTAAATGTTGTACTTTACAACTTAAGTAGGTGAATAATTTTGTTTAAATATTATATTAGCAAGCACAGGGTACCTCTGGGTTAAAATAATGTCAGCGCACAGTGCCAGTCAAAAAAGAAAATGGCAGCTATCGATGGTAGGAAATGAGGATGGACAGGATTTTAAAAAAATATGTTCGAAGAAGTTTATTTTTCGTAAGCTGCCAGTATTTTTTCAGGCATATCCTCTTGCCGACTACAAACTGCGTGGTGAAAAAAACATAACATTATTTTACCAACAGACCGGGAAGGCTTCGTCTAGCTTTCAAGGTGTTACCGACGCGACGCAGACCTTCTTAGGAAGCAAGCCAGCCTGCTTGGTGAACGAAGAGAAAACAAGCGTCAACATGGTGACGTGCGTTGCTAAGCCCGAAATCCTATAGTCTATATGTAGCTCTGGTAAATTTTCTACTTACATGCTAAAATTCAACTTGATCCATTCAGTAGTATTGGTGTTTACCCCGGCCAAACATCTTGGCGCTTACAATGGCACAACATACAACTACTCTTAACTTTCGGCTTTCATGAGTAGGATTAATAGAATTCTTAATGAATATATAATAGATCTTTGCTAACTTTCCTCAGGTATATAGGATCAAGAGTGGTCCGCCATCCAGCATTGGATGATTATCGTCTGAAATGCGAAAAACGTCGAATAGTCTATATTCTAAAATTCTTTATTTCGATAATACAATAAATGTTCACAGCGAAAACGTTAACTTCAAAGGTTGCCTGGCAGAGATCACTCAAAGCGATAAGGCCGCCCGTTATAATGGGCGACAGTGGATAACTTCTAACTTTCCTCTGTAGGTGGAGCTAATGACGCTATAGTCGTATGAGGTCCCAAAGATTTTCAACGAAGCACGTGAGCGATTAGAAATTTTTGGAACATTATTAAATTTTTGTAGAAAATTAAAGTGCGAGTTACGTTCTATAAAGCAAAACCATAGGTAAGTATTTATTTCGAGCCTGATTAAGCACACGATAACGAATGTAGACATTTCCGATGGTAGGTATTACTAGATGGTTTTAAATAGGTACCTACTGTTAAACCGGATGCATGAACACGCAAAAACTATAAGGCTGAATGAGTTGTTACACTATGACTCAAATGTTATCTGAATTTAATCTACAATGCTATCGATGAGGCTCGAAGGATGTTCACGAAATTCCATCAATTATTAATCATAGTTCGATAAAGTTAGTAGGTGATACTTATTAAACTTCCATACTAATAATCTAGAAGCAAGTAAAGGTGCTGTTTGCTGCCTCAACCTCAACAGCCTATAATGGTCCACTGCTGGACGCAGGCCTCCCCCTATTTTTTATCTCATGGAGGTAATGCTAATAATCCTCACGCTGGGTATGCTACCCCCCGGTGTATGTCCCGTAGTCGCCTCTTACGACACCCACGGGAAGAGTTGGGGTGGTACAAGTTCTAAGCCGGCACCATATCGACGCCCCAACCGAATAAAGTGGTATTATGAAAATCGTAATTTTACAGGAGAGCCAAAAAACAGAATGATTCGTTTTTTCACTCGTACAAACAACCAATTTAAACAAATGTGGTATCGTTAGACGCGAAAAAAAAGAGCTTCAAAATAAAATAACTAGCTATCATGACAAACTCCCAGATTCCAGATTAAGAAAGAAAAACTATATTACAAGTTTTTTCGCTTAGGACCGTACTTCAACATACAAAATTCAACAGACATTCTGTTGAATTTTGTCTCATTTTGTATTTTGTGTTCGTCCTTTATGTTTCGGATGACGATCTGCGAAAGACTGCAGGCAGATGCTGGATGCGGCAAGCTGAAGACAGGGAGGTATGGGGCTCATTAGGGTAGGCTTGTGTCCAGCAGTGAACTAATAGGCATAGGTTGATGATGATGACGAATGCGTAACTAATTTGAAATTCAGTCCTTTACAATCAATAATGTACGCAATGAATGACGATGCGATGTCATTATTGTCTATGCTACTCTAGAGAATAATCCCCGTGCTAGGCCTATTGAGACATCTGCGTCAAAGTTTCATTTTGCTTGACTACACGTGGACTCTCCATTGGGTTCTCACTAAAATATTTCGAGAAAAGACTTGCAAGTAGACATTTTCGCGGCCAAGGGCCTTGCGCGAATAAACATCCACTGCATAGAATGACAAAAACATAAAATAAGTAGTACTTCTCTGAAACTGATCCATTTGATACTTCACCTGATTTGTTTAAGAAAACCATCAACAATATCTTATCATCTGATATCATATGAATTAAGACTATAAAATAACTTAATGTTTCATAGGGGCTGGTTCACTTCTAGATATAAGTTTATCTTTTTAATATTTAAGTAATAATTCAAAACATTTCCAGAAAAGACTTGCAAGTAGACATTTTCGCGGCCAAACGCATGACTCATTCATGCGTTTGGCCGCGAAAATGAAAGGGTCTTGCGCGAATAAACATTTGGGACATTTGCGTCGCACTCTGATAATACTTGACTACACGTGGACTCTACATTTTGTTCTCATCAGTATTCAGTACAAATATGCGCCAATAGTAATCGTGTGGAACAATAATGTTGTGTGAATAAATAGTGATGTCTGTATGTTTTGAATCGGTCTCAATGACTTACATAGACTGATATACCAGTCTTAAACCCAAATCCGGTCCTCATAGTAGCGACGTTAAAGGAGTCTCAGTCCCGGAATACGATTGGAAGACTCTAGAACCGCAGTGTCTCAGGACCTTTACCCAGCCCTTCAGCACCGCAGGCTAAAGGGACGCACCGACCCCACCGCCCCGCCCTCCATTGTCCCACCAGATTATAATAATTTCCCGCCAAATCAAACCGTTCGGCATCGATCGACTCTTGCGCATTGATTTAATATTAATAACATCAATGTAAATGTGCTTTGTCGTGAGAAATTGTTTGATCTTTTTATGTTCAAGGCAAAGAAAAGTTGTTTTGGTTTTATTTATTAGATAGCTACATCGTGCTTTTAAACTTAAAATATTCATTGAGTACTTCTACTCTACGACATAAGACTTTTCAAATAACAGCTAAAAAGCTATAAGTTTCTTTTTACTTTTTAGTGTAAAATTAAGAATACCTTCTGAATACTGACGTTAAAATCCGTAGAAGAACTAAAGTCACCGACATAGCTCTCAGAATTAGCAGGCTGAAGTGGCAGTGGGCAGGTCAAATAGCTCGCAGAACTGATAACCGCTGGGGAGTAAAGGTTCTTGAGTGGCGGTCGCAATGCAACGCGAAACGGAGTGTTGGGAGACCATCGACTGACGACATCGTAGCGGTCGCAGGGAGTCGATGGATGGAGGCGACTCAGGACCGCTCTTTGTAAGCATCGTATGGGGGAGGCCTATGTCCAGCAGTATGATGACTGATGTTAATATCTCTAGGTCTAGGTCTAGGTCTGTCAGTTAAATTATCAGAAGACATTTGACACGTATTTTTACTTTTGACAATTATCAAAAAATTATGAAGATATAGCCAGCTAAAGTTCCGCGTGACGTCACGACGTGCGACACATGATTTTTTGAGAACCTATGGACTTTGGTTACAATATCTACGTAAGTAACAAAAGATTGAAGTGAACAAGACTACCTAATAAAAAATAACATCAAAGTATTTTTTTTTGATTCAAATATGTATGTATTAGATTTTTTTCTCGGGGATTCGTTTTTATTTTATATAAAAGTACTGTTTTTGACTTGAATTTTTTACGTATTTTCTTTATCTAGTACCTACCTGTTAAACTTTCAGATCTAGACATTTTTGAAATAAATTAGCATGCCCAAAACCAATGCCCAAATCAAACTTATCCTCTCAGCTTATTCATAACATCATTTACACATCGCGTGTTACCCGACCAAGAATAAAATCACTAATCCTTGCCCCAGCCAGTCTAAAATGCACTGTCTCATAATACGTTAGCGTTTCAATTCCCATTAAACCATCGACTGCGTAGCACGGTAGCCTGTAACACTTAACGTTTTTAGAGTTCCGTACAAAAAATTACTAATCCTCCTCTGTCCGCTCGTGCGTCTGTCTCGTGAACCGTAATAGGCAGCTTTTACGGTTCATACCTATTACGGTCAATGACAGATGAACTGTGTAGTTAACTTGCACAGCCTTTCAAGAAACGTGACTTTTTATACGATGATGGAAAAATACGAAGTCCGACGAGCACTTGATCAGTTTTCGGTGCAACACATTTACGCTAAAAATAAAATGAAATGTATATTAGATCACTCATGTTTAGATAGTTGGCGCGATCGCCTTATGCTTCTTCATAGTTATAAATATAACTTTATATTTCTATAATTTAAAAAAAAAGACGATCACGGTGATGTCAGTCACCCGTGTAGTCGCTGACGTCACAAGTCTGTTGACATAGTAAACCAAAAACTAAACCAACAAACTCATATTTACCAATGGTAGTTAAGACCAGTCACAACGAACGTTCACTCATATTTAGATATCAGATGATTACAAGTAGGTACCTACCTACACGAGGACTTAATTTTTTTTATAATGCTGCTATGGCAACACAAAAATAAAATTAGAAGGCATGTACGGGACACTTCGTGTGCGAGTCCAACTCGCACTTTTTTATACAAAGCAATTCCACGACATGCGACTATGAGTTTTATAACTGTAGTGGTGAAGTTAAATTTAGCTTGCGTAGGAGCAGGTAAGACCGGTAGCCCATACAATGAGCGATCACTCATGTTTAGATACATGATTACATACTCGTTGCGCCTCGGGGATTTGAATAAAGAATGCATTTATGGAAGGTTCTCTTTTTAAATTGGCTCGTGTGAAAAGGCTTGAGGCCTTTGTAGCTATCTTTTTAAAGAATTTGTATTTATTTCTGCGCAGACATAAGTATGGATTCTCCTATCCACACTTTTTGTCAAGAAAGGACATATTTTTAAAGTAACGAGTAGGTACTTACATAACTTCCGCCAACCTGCGGCCAATAGCTAGTTAGGAAATAAAATGCGAATAAATCGTCTGCTCAAACGATATTGAATTTAAATTAAAATAGCGTTGGTCGAAATCGAAACAGCAAGAGTAAAAAAATCCACATTCTTTGTTTTTGCGCCCACCGATATTTGTCAACGTTGCGAAAGTGCGTTAACCGTTTCGTGGCAGGTTGGGTCGCATCGACACCACACTTTTCGGTCACCGGTAAATCACTCGGGGCTTATTCCTGACTGTACCCAACCTAAAAATCCATAATTTCAACCTAATATTGGAAATAAGACTCACAGCTCCGTTTGACAGAAACATTCGAAATTTTATCTCAGTTTTTTTAACAACTCGGTAAATACACCGACAATTATTAATAGCAGCTAGGTCAAAAGAAAGCTTTTGACGTTTATTCTGTGGAAAATTCTGTAAAAAGTGTTCCCTATTTAAAATGTGATTTGTCTATTATCTTTTAGAAGAACACAGTTCAAAGTTAAGGAAACTTGACAGCCTTTGACAACTAAGTAGTTGAGTTGTTCTTTATAAAGTTTAGCATTGGAATATAAATCGTATTAGTATCCTATAATATAACTCAACAAATTGCGTCTATCCTGCACAGTGGGTAATTGAGTAAATAGTAAGATTCTCTAGCTCTTTATAATGGACCTTGTAAAGAGCATGGGCTACTTTTAAACTAGGAAGTAATTAATTGTTTTAACCGTCTTCAAATTCCGTAACTTTACTTCATTTTTTTTATTTTGCGGGACAAATACTAATATTTCGAGAATAAAATTACCAAAGGACTATTGCGTGATCATTTTTCTATAATCATCAAAATTTGTGATGAATTGGCGAAGATATCAACATACACAAAAACATACAGCCGAATTGAGATAATCCTTTTGTTATTCGTTAGTAGAAGAAGCCGTGGACTGCTGCTCCACTTCCTCCTCAACAGTCTATAATGGTTCACAGCTGGACGCAGGCCTCCGCCTGATTTTAACTGGACTGTTGGTTTTCCATAAACTAAGAGCACTGAGGAACGTTCCAGTTCCGCTAATGTTATCTGCGCGTACGCTGTCCGCGTGATGCATTGCGCGCGCAGGTTTTGATTAACGAAATTAATTTGTCACACCCAATGCTTGTAATTAATTTGTAGTTTACAAGAATAATTCCCGTTGATTTGTTATCGGTGTTGGATTTTATTTTTAAGTTTTTGAAGAAGCCTTTAAATAGTTTGTAATGAAGACATCAGATAAGTAGATTTATGTTTGTGTAAGATTTTATATTTCATGTCCGTAAAATTATCAAGATTTTGGAAATAAAACGGCTGTATTTTATCTTCTTCCACTTTCTAGCCTTTATCAGCAGTCTGGTGTAGGCCTTCTTTTAACGATTCCATTTCCTTCTATTTTGGACAAGGATCCAGTTGCTCTCCGATCTTTTAATGTCGTCCTTCCATCTTAATGTGATATCATCGGTCTCTTTCCCCATAAACTCCAGTCTCTACTCCAAAAGTCTCTTACACCATGATATCTATTTGCGTGCTAAGTGGTCACTGTTTCATGAAAAACGGTGACCACATAGCATCGTTAGCAATTACCTAACATCCTCAACTCAACAGCCTAATATGGTCCACTGCTGAACGCTCGCCTCCTCCTGATATTCGCCTCATTGGCTTTTATCTCATGGGGTGTAGTGCCTATAATCCCCACGCTGGGCATGCATGGGGATCGCAGGTCAGGGTAGTAGATCTGTTCCGCGAGAGGCGCTGCTGTCCGCCCTCTGGTGTATGTTCCTTAGTCGCCTCTTACTACACCCACGGGAAGAGTTGAGTGTTGCAAATTTTAGCCGGCACCACACGGTTAGCAACGGTTAGCAATCAGGTAGATAGAAATAGGGATATGTTTTTTAAGTTCACATCTAAATTCGAAGCTGGCAAGTACAATCTCAGCATGAGAAGTCCGAAAGCTTCCAAAAAGCAATTAAGATAAAACGTGTCCACTCCCACTTCACGTAAATAAAACATGTCCAAACAACCTTATCTGACCACCTCGGAGTGAAAAATTAATGAGTCCGATATGATTCAGTTGTCAGCGTCAATGGCGTCATGTAAAAAAAAAACAATTTGCCCAACAGATCGTTAAAATGATTGGACCATTGGACCCTTCCTCAAACTAGTTAATTACACAATCAGTCAATAATGATTATTGACCTTATAAAATTGTCAATGATCGAAAGACGATAGGCAGAAAAGGTTCCGACACAGATGCCTGAAAAAACAAAGGCAATTTTGTCTAATAAAGAATAATTAAAAAACAAATTTTATTGTGAGGCTTCACGCGTTACCTTCCTGGATTTTATATATTTTAATTAATGAAATGGTTTATTGGGAAGTCGGTTCAAGTGATGGTATTAGTCAAAATGATCCTTCATATTGTAAGATTTGCCACGGCGGCGGTGGAGGGTTGAATCGGGTGCTATAAATGGTTGGTTTATGATCAAATGCTCTATTCGTTCTTATTATAGTCTGTGGATTCCTATTCGGTCCGGTCCGTGATTGGTTAATTTTGCTTTCATTGACGAAATTGAATTAAAAGCCATCACACGCAACTTGCCTACGTACCAATATATTTGATATTCATTTTATTATTACCCTATCTTCTTACGTATCTCAAGCAGAAAGCCTACAACAGATTGAGCTATAATTTAAATTAATATAAATTACAGCAAGGTATATTTTCTATATACATAATATATAGTTTAACTTCCGAATAGAATATGACAAGTTTATAATACTGCATAAAGTACTGAAAACCATTGTCGCTAGCTGAAGCAGAGTCCCTCGTGTCTACAAACAAGTTAATACTTAGTTAGAGCGAGGAGTCTATGTCTCACTACACTAGGTTTTATCAAGAAGTAGGAAAACTTTCTTAATATTAAAAAAACACGTAGTTATTCTATAAGTCTATTAAAATTAGATATATTGTTTCCTTTAATTGCTAAGATTGTTATATAGAAGCCGATTTATGTTGTAAAAATAGTAGGTACTCAGTTATCAATCTAAGCTTCTTAATTCTTATGTTTTAGTGATAGATAACATAAATAATAACTTCTACTTTGTTAAAACCTATACTGAAAATAAAAGATTTTTATTATTATTATTATTATATATAGTAATCGGCAAATGACCACAGACGCAGCTAAAACGTATATTTTATAGCATAGCCACCGTCTATGGCAGCTTGCTATACCGTAATATTTGCTTACTATAATAATATATATTATATCTTCATCTGTTGTGGGCTTTGATACAAAGAAAATTTCAATGAAATAATTAAATTAAATTAAAACTAGTATTTACAATTGAAACAATTAAGCTAACTACAGACTGTTGCAAACAATCTACAGGCTGTGCTACAGGTGTGCTCTTTTTTCTTGACACCTTATACTTATGGCCCTCGGTCCAAATGTAGGGCGATGCGCAATGTCCCCTTACACTTTTGTTGCACAATATTAAAAATAAAATAAAAAGCCTTTTATTTTTACATTATTAGTTGGTAAAGCTTATACTCTACGTCTATACGTAGTGTAGGACGCCCTCCGACCAGATGGGATGACGATTTGCGAAAGACTGCTAGCAGATGCTGGATGCGGCAAGCTGAAGACAGGGCGCTATGGCGCTCATTAGGGGAGGCCTATGTCCAGCAGTGGACTGATGTAGGCTGATGATGATGATGAAAGCTTATACTCGTTTTTTACTCTACCATGTTTGGCTTGAAAACCTTGTCTTCCATGGCAATGTATGTAATAATTCGGGACAATTCACACAGCATTATCTAGCCCCAAGCTAAGCAGAACTTGTGTTATGGGTACTAGATAACTGATATACATAATAGATAGATATTTTTTATTATACGTCGAAAACGACCAGAATACACGGAACAAATACCTGCAGATCGTAAAAATATTTCTCCCAAGGCGGGAAACGAACTCGCAACAGTCGCAACCTCCTGCGTCGCAGGCGGACCTTCGCCCACCGCCCCACAGAGGTCATCATCATCATCAGCCTATATTTGTCCACTGCTGGACATAGGCCTCCCCTAATGAGCGCCATAGCGCCCTGTCTTCAGCTTGCCGCATCCAGCATCTGCCAGCAGTCTTTCGCAAATCGTCATCCCACCTGGTTGGAGGGCACAGAGGTCGTCAATGTCTAATTGTTAACCTAGGTAAAAATATAATTACTACCATATACCATTTGGTATTTACAGAAATAATAGTAACTTAGGCACGTGTTATTCTAAAAACACAACCACAAATAAAAGCTCTTTAATTTTCATACCAACTAAGTACCTATTACGTAACAGACTTATAACACTATGCAATTAAAAATGGTGTGTCTGTCAAAACGTCATTCAGTGGCTTAGGATGGGTCTTTTGGTGCCATAGAACCCATTATTATAGCTGCAGTTGAAATCTGATAGAATAATTTTGTAATTAGCTGTTTTATACCGTTTAGAATGTAGCATGTTTATTTTTTAATAAATGTTAAAAAAACTTTTCGATATAATTTTAGGTAAAAAATTGTGTCACGGTGATTTAAATTAAAACAAACTTTTGTTTTCTGCCTCTTCTGATAACTTTTTCTGTTATGTATATATTATTCAGCTTGGTCTTTTGTTTGGTTTTCTTTCAATTTCCAGAAATATTTTACTGCTAGTTTCTACCAGCGACTTCGCATGCCCTTTTTATATGGACACGTTTAAATGTTATTTGTATCCCATTGAATCTGATTTACGGAATAAAAGATTTTTCTAAACAAACCCTTTTTTTTTCATGGTTGTGTCCTTTACTTACCTCACAAAAAGATAGATCCAAACCCCTTTACACAAACGAGTGCATACAATCAGTTCCAATGAGATATAAAATAATCTAAAACAACGTGCGCAAAGTCACAGATAGAAACTAGTTTATTTTAATGTCCAGAATTAGATAGACAAAGAAACAAAATTCGTTAAAATCGATCAAACAACAATCCAAATAGTTACCTTTGATCAAGTAAATTCATTCGGTAACGTAAAGTGTGTGGAATCGATTCGTCTCGATTCTCTATGAAATCGTGAGTTCCTCTCTATTCTCTATGGGTTTTGTTGTGCATGTTTGATTTGTAATTTGGGTGATACGGAAATTGTTGAAAGCCTTCGATGCAATTGCATGCAAGAACCCAATTAAAGGATATTGTAAACAAATGAACTTGAGCTATTAGTGTGAGGTGAACTAATAGGCATGATGACTGATTTTGAGGAACTACTCTGAGATATCACGTGACGTAAAACCAGCCTTCACTCCTGCATCGCTAGTGGACCTTACCCCGCTACGCCACTGAGGTCGTCTCAGATGGTATTCATTGGGATCAGCAACGTGTCTGTACCAGTTCTTGTTTAAAAATAAAGAGCCTTGTTATTTATTGCTGAAAGAAAATTACAATCTAATAATAGAATGCTGTGTGAATTGTCCAGCATTATTTATTTATTTAATTTAATTAAAACTAGTATTTACAATGGAAACAATTGAGCTAAATGCAAACTGTTGCAAACAATCTACAGGTAGCTCAACTGATCCAAATCAATACCAAAAAAGAAAATGCATAAAAAAGTTTGTCAGTACATTTGCTACTTTTCTGTTATAAATCTCAAAATGGGACGAATCTGAATCGTTTTCAGTATAAAATTTGAGTTTCTTGACTCGTCCCAATGGATTCGGACAAAAGTGGGACGAGTTAGAAATAACTCCAAATATTTGTGCACTACGAGTATTAAGCCACTAAATTTTGCTTACAGTCAAATAATATTCATATGTGTCTAAAGAAGAAAAAGAATAAAATAATTACAACTAATATTTAGATCTATTTTCTAAAAATCTAAGCCAACACCAGAAGGCAGAGTGCCCAGAATGCTGGCAGCATTGCCACGTTGAATAGCAATGCTAATTCGTTGACCGAAATAAAAACCAGCATTCCGATCACCTGTGGACTCTATTAGTAGTTTTGTAAGATCTTTATAGATAACGTGTGCCCCAGGACCCCAAGGACCTAGGGTTTCCACCCCAAACGGCTCAAATAGGTAACCTCTGTCAAGACTAGCGTATTTTCGTCTTTTGAGGAACTCCGCTGATGTTGCTGCGGAGCCGGCCCTTACTGATGTCCCTGCAAGATGAGCACCTTCTCATCTCTCTTCTATCTCTCTCTAGGGTATCTACACACGTAGCATATAAATATTATATTATATGTGTCTGTATGCAGGACAATGATGAAGCCAACGGTCGACCACCATGCATGCAATCGACATGTAGAAATTAGGTTACATTGTCAAAGATATGTTGTGAAAGCTAATTTCATGGTGCTTTACTGGCGACCGCAGATGACGGGTTGAATGATGTGTTGAGATGATTCATCGCATACGAGATGTATCAGGCACAACCCACCAGTGGCCTAACTATGGTATCTACACGTGCTAAGGTATTTATACACTTGCCACGTTATGTAAAAATTTTGAATGAACTAAAGCGATTTAAAGCAAAAATAAAACTGGCCAAATGCGAGTCAGACTCGAGCACGCAAGGGTTCCGTATACCTATAATATAACGTCAACTGCGCGTCGGTCTCGCTAGGGTTCCGTAAAATTAAGAGTTTGTTGTGTGTACTCTTGTTTCTTGCCAAAAAGCATGATTCTAGTTCAACGAAAAGTAAGGCCTTACAAATTTTGGTCACTAGCAAGATAAGAAAAATCTTTAATTTTATCTACAAATTTCCGTTTTTCGGATTTTATTTCTTTACTTGTGTGCTATAAGACCTTGCTTCTTGCCAAATTTCATGACTCTAGGTCAACGGGAAGTACCCTATATTTGACTTAGAAGTTTGATTTATATTGCAGCTCCAAGAAGTTACGAACCTGGGTATATGGTGTGAATTTAAACTCGATACCTTCACGCGTTTCTGAGAAAAGAGAGTTGACAGACGGACAGCAAAGTGATCCTATAAGGGTTCCTTTTTTCCTGTTGAGGTACAGAACCCTAAAAACGGCAAAAAAACATGTTTGTTGTATGAGAGCTGTATTTGAATGATTATTTTGCTATTCGATAGAGGATGATCCCCAGATGGTCCATAAATATGTAGATAGATAGAAATCTCTTTATTGTACCACACAAACACAAAATACAATACAAAAGGAAATACATGGAATAAAGGAAGTACAAAGGGCGGCCTTATCGCTTTGAGCGATCTCTTCCAGTCAACCTTGGGATGGACATAAAAGAACAATATAGACGGTGGCATTTGAGTAATATGAATATAAAATAATTACATTATACATACACTACTTACCATAATACCTAACATGCATTATACAATACTAATGATAAACTTTGCGAAAGACTGCTGGCAGATGCTGGATGCGGCAAGCTGAAGACAGGGCGCTATGGCGCTCATTAGGGGAGGCCTATGTCCAGCAGTGGACAAATATAGGCTGATGATGATGATGATGAATGATAAACTTACATACACATAAAAAAGTAGTATTTTCTTGTTACACGGATAGATAATACTGATGAAGCTGTTTTTTGAATATAGGAAGTCCTTTTTAATTTAAAGTCGGATTTAGCTTTTTCTAAATTAAGACCATGTCATAAATATGATATGAGGTTCTCATGGTCAGATGGTAGGTGTACAAATTCAGACAGAGGAACCTATTACCGTGTAGGCGGCCGTAGGTGGTGCCCCTTACTGATAATGATGGAGCTAATTCACTGGCTTTGTGAAAGCAAGTACACTCAACGATGTAAATAAGTATAAAGGAAAAAGAATTATTTACCTGTTCATCATCATCAGCCTATATTAGTCCACAGCTGGACATATGCCTCCCCTAATAAGCGCCATAGCGCCCTGTCTTCAGCTTGACCCATCGTCATTCCACCTGATCGGAGGGCGACCTATACTACGTTTGCCGAGTCGCGGTCTCCACTTAAGAACACGTTTACCCCAGCGGCTGTCGGTTCTTCTCGAAATATGGCCAGCCCACTGCCACTTTAGCTTGCTAATCCTTTGAGCTATGTATCGACATAGCTCAAAGGATTAAAGGAAGCCTTGGTTCTCTGTCGGATGTATTCGTTGCAAATCCTATCCTTCACAGAAACTCCGAGCAAAGCTCTCTCCATAGCTCGCTGGACAAGCTATGGAGCTATTTACCTGTTAATTAAACAAAAATCAAATATTCTGTAAATCTTGTTTGTAAAGGAACCGGTTTATATCGTACCATTATTTATGCTACGGCCGGCAGCTATGGCCGGATCCGTAGCATTCAAAAGATTTCAACGCGCACTCGCTTTTACGTAAAAACTTGAATTAAGTATAAATTCAAGCATTGGTGAAAATCGCAACACCCTCCACTTCCACTGAGATATTTGTAGATTTTCGTTAAATATCTTTATATTATTGCCAATCTTCTTCAAAATTTAGGCGCTGAATGAAAATCATGATTTTCAAAATAGTTAGACCGCTAGAAAAACTTACTGATGCTGATTGTACAGAGTTGATTTGAGCTGGGTGATTTATGTTGAGTATAAATCTAGGCATGATTTCTGTTTAAGCTTTATGTGAAATCAATTTCAAGCAATATTTTAAACATTTTTTTTTGTGGGCATCGATTCACTAAACAAAACAGGAAAAAATATCCTGCTTCGATAAAAACCATAGGTAATTCAAGAGATTTCGAAATTCAAACTATAGAACACAAAATTCAAAAGTGAGCTATCATGAGTCCAACTTATCCACTGTTACCAACATTGAGTACCAACATCCACATTCCAAATTCAAAGGATATTCTCACAAATTGGAAACATTGACTCATTTCATCAAAATTAAAACTTCAAAATCAGAACTTATAGCCTACATCCGTGTTTAGTACCGTAAAGAATGACTAACAGAGCTCCCACAACTACATATTCTGAACTCTATCGCTTTGTATTAAGGGTGTTACTTATATCAGCGATCTGAGATGATATCTTGGGTCCACGGTAGCCCAGTTCAGCGAGAAAGCATAAAAATGTTCCCACGGCATAGATGGGAGATGTTCGCGTTTTTTTAGGACTGTCACGATTTTGTCTGCAGTTTCTTTGTCAAAGTTACCTAAGATTTTTTTTATTTCATAATAATTTGTGGGTCATTCCATATAGATGTAGGTAATGATGATATCAGCATGTCTGGTTTTACAAGACACTTTGTAGTCTTACGGATACTTGACCTACGGAGCTGAGACGTGGACACTCACGGAAGGGCTGGTCCACTAGTTTAAAGTCGCCTAGCGAGCTATGGAGAGAGCTATGCTCGACCAACTCCTCTATCTCGCGGTCCTTAGAGGGTCGGTCTACTCTCGGTCAGAGATCCTTAGAGGGCAGAGAGGTCTCGAATTTAAGCATGCTTCTAATTGAGAAAGCAACTATGAATATTCCTCGAAAGTCAACTTTTGTTCACCGATGACTCTTTTTAGATGATATTTGAGGCTTTTTACCGGTGCCTCCCAGAGACCTCCCGCGCTAGGCCAACCGGGAGAGTTGAAGTGTCATTGGATTTTCATATCGATGATAGCCGAATAAAAGCTTAGATCCAATGTGGCTTGAAGATCTCAATATTCTCTGTTGAGAACTTTGTTAGAGCCTACGAAGTTGGTACCATTGTCACTGTATATGTGACTGGGTGCGCCTCGTCGCGCTGCCATTCTTCGTAAGGCTGCTAGAAAAGCTGATGAGCTTAGGTCAAAGACTAGTTCCAAGTGTACAGCCTTGGTAACCATAGGTGTCTTAGGACCGCTATTTGTGTCGTTTGGACGAGACCCAGCGGAGGCACATCTCCACTTCTGGAGGCCCTACGACTTCTGTAGGCTGATATGAAGATGCTGATAATAGGCAGTTGAAGCCACGGCATGGTGCTGGTGCTGAAGAGATTGTTGCTCAGCTTATGCAAGAAATACTATTTCCATTATCTCCCCTCAAGCAACAGCGCCATTGTAAGGATTTGGTGAGCTAAACCAATACTTCCGCACATTGTGTTGGCAGTATTGGCACAGAATAAGTTTGTATGTTGGTACGATTGTGCAGTTCACGCCGTGAGCAAGTCGGTCGTGATTGTTTGTTTTGTATCGATGTGGGAAGTCTAGCTAGAGTTTTGTGTCGATTAGATGGGCCTATTTTACCAGTTTTTTTTTACATTTCTCGAAAAACAGTAACACAATCTAAAATTCGCCCCTTTTCCGAGCGTGGAAAAACGCGACATACTAAAATACATATATTATATAAAATACATAATAATACATATACATACATACCAGCTTTACAAAATAGATGCGTAAATAAAAACTTAGCAATTTATGACTGTAGAAAGATAGTGTTCATATAGACCATGTTCTTAAAAATAGGGAGAGACTTTGCGTGTCTAACAGTAATAGGTAGGGCATTCCACAACTTTGTGGCACGTACGGTGAAAGAGGAGCTATGGGCATGGGAGGAACGGGTAGTCAGTTGAAGGGTATCAGTGGAACGAAGTGAACGGGAATGGGTTTGGTGGACATACTCAAATCGTTCCTTAAGGTAACGCACAGTATTAGGGATGAAAGGATGTAGTATAAGAGGGAGAGAAAGTGTGCATCCCGACGAAGGCGGATTGGCAACCAAGACCGAAGATGAAGCGTATGCAGAAGTTTTGAAGCCGCTCAAGCTTTTCAAGCTGCAGTTGAGTAAGATCGGAATAGCTGGCGTCGGCGTAGTCGAGGATAGGGAGCAGGAGTGACTGGGCGAGCGCAATTTTGGTAGACGACGGCAAAAAGTTACGCAGCCGCTTAAGGGAAGCAGCTGATGCAAATATAAAAAATATTGAAATATAGAAAATATTGAATTAAAAGGAAATTATTAGAAATTCAGAAGCAAAAAAGCTCTGTTATCTATATTTATAAAAATGAAGAGAAAACTGGGTGACATATCAAGAAATCTCTGAAACTACAAGAGCTACAAAGCTGAAATTCCGCATGGAGTTTTTTTTTAGGACGTAGGCATTTGACGGATTTTTGGAAATTCGTATTCTAAGGTAGGTAAAATGGGGTCAAAGGTCATTTTTATAATAACTTTAGAACCGTATCTGTTGGCCCGTCAAAATTTGCAGCGTAGAAAGATGACTTAAAATAAGCAAACACGTGTTTCAGTGTTTTTTTTAATTCACACCCAGAAAGATGATGTGTAATAATCTCGAAATCTCCTGAAATTGAGGTGAGTTCCTGAACTAGAACTCTTTTAAGACGGATTTTTGGAAATTCGTATGTAAAAGTAGTTTAAATGGGGTCGTAATCTATTATAGAGGATTTATAGATTTTTCATAATAACTTTAATATCGTAAAGGATTGGTTATAAGTATAACTTTGGCGGCATAGTTTATGTGGAAACCATCATTAAATACGGTATTTATTTCTGAAGTCCACGTGAATGAAAGCGCAGGGGAGTCAGCTAGTTATTTAAAATAATGTTTTACAAAAGTAAACATTATTTTTTCTCCGATTTTTTTATGGAAATAAAACATTGCAGTGCGCTCTAGGTAAAACACCTTTCACCAATGCATTGATCATGTAACTAAGTAGATCTGACAAAACACACTTCTTACGATGTGTCACATACATTTCCCAGTTTTCGTTGAACCTTAACTTTGACACAACAACTTACGTCAGAATAATTAAGCCTACATTTACCTACACCTATTTGGATGAAATCATCTTTTGAATGCAATAAAGTCATTATTATATGCCTCTTCTGGAATTTCCAATCTTGTGGTTAGACGGCCAAAGTCTGCGGTCCTCTTGAGTGGAGACCACTCAGCAAACGTAAAGAAGAATGCAGCATGGCCAGGCGAAATGATGATCTGCAAAAGATTACTGGCAGGATGCTGATGATTCTGCAAGCTACATACAGAGCACTAATGGCGTTCATACCCCTATTCACCATCATCATCAGCCCATAAATAATAAATATTAAATAAATAATGCTGGAGAATTCACACAGCATTATCTAGCCCCAAGCTAAGCAGAACTTGTGTTATGGGTACTAGATAACTGATATAGGTACATAATACAATACAATACATAGATAGATATTTTTTATTAGATATACATAGAAAACGACCAGAACACCCTGAACAAATGTCTGCAGATCGTACACACATTTGTCCTGAGGCGGGAATCGAACCCGCGACCTCCTGCGTCGCAGGCAGACCTTCGCCCACCGTCACCGTCATGCAAAGCCGCCTGTCGATGCTAGTTACATAATATGCCCATCCTCAAAGTCAACCATATCAAAATCACAGCCAGTTATAAATCTATCGGTAAAAATATGAAATGTCACAGATAAATAAACCAAATGCGAATATTAAGTCTCTATCATTCAAAACCTATGAATTATTAATGACCAAAACCAAGCCTATTTGAAACAAATCATTCACTAGATGATTTCTATCATGATTATGATTACTAACATTATTTGGTAGTACCCCACTGAGTTAGTTAGTAAAAGACGGATCTCATCATCATAATGAGTCATGGCACGGACTCTGATTGAGGTAGGAAATGAGGAGATTATAGCGTCTATCGTTTTCCCAAGTCGGGGCCCATCGCGGATAAACTCGTCGTCATAATGAGTCATGGCCCGAACTCTGGTAGAGGTTGGAAATGTCGAGATCTATCGTCGAGTCTATCGTTTTCCTAGGTCAGGGCCTATTTTGGGCAAACTACTGTTGGTTCTGGGATAAAATCTGCTCATTTTATCGGTCACCCCATTTATTAATAACCCGAAAAAAGATAGAAGACCTGTAATGAAAAGATTATCTTACTACGGTGACAGACGGAAGAAGGCTTAACCTTATTAGTTTAGAAAGACCATTTGTGTACAAAACACTAAAAATCTGTACATCTATTACAGCAGCTTTTGTGACATTTATTGTTATGTATTATTTTAATTTTATTTAATTTCTGACAATGTTTCAATTATTTTTTGTAATTTCTAAAAACACGTGGGCCCTTTCACAGCCAACTCTTGTTTTTTTATTGCACCTACTTAATTATCTGTCTTTCTGTTCTTCTTTTCTTGCTTCATAAAATCCCTTATGGTTGTTCCTTTTTTCTTTTGTAATATTAATAACTTTTGATCATAGTTAAGTACATATAAGACTTACTGTGTAGATTAAAAAAAAGCACTGAAATACACAGATTTATAAGTATAGTACCTGAAATAGTATCTTGGAGGAATCTATTTAGTTCTACAACTTCTTTAAGTAGAACGAGGTCTCTTTTAAAAGAGGTCTTACTCTGAATCAAAACTGTAGAGTTTATAAACAAGAAGTACCAATACCATGTTTATTTACTCGAGTTTTGATTCATAACCACCTAACGAAGTTCAAGAATGGTTTGCGTGCGCACAGCTCGTTAATTCGCGCTGACATCTGAATCAGAAAACTCAATGAACTTGTTAAAGCAATCATAACATTTAACTAAACAAGCCTGATTGGATTAATAGAAAAAAAACATTGAGATATCTTTGCCAAAAACAATTTGGAAAATGTTAGTTTTAGTTCATAAAATAAAAAAATAAAAATTAAAATCATAGTTTTTAGCTGTTTAGTCTGTTTTTTTTAACAAAGTGAAATAGTATGCGCAATATTATTACCTACGTAATACGGCTGTGTAGATAAACTAAAAAGTATCAAGTGTCACTAAAAACATCGGCGCATTTTGTTTAGGTACTCAGCCGACTGACGTCATGAGCACACATCAATATGGCGTCCACTGCGTCCAGCGAATTCATCAAAATACAGAGCTGTTTATGGGTAGTTATCTAATAACTAGATAATATACTTAGGTAATTAGAATTGCATTTAATAAATATAATTTCATCTTTATAAATAATTTATTTATTTTTTATGCTTAGTTACCATTAAGTTTTTAATCTAACACATAATTCATTAAAAACAAAACATAACCATGATTTAAATTTATTGAGAAAGAAAATTACAATCAAATAATAGAATAAAATTAAAACTACTATTTACAGTTGAAACAATTGAGCTAACTGCAAACTGTTGCAAAACATCTACAGGTAGCTCAACTGATCCATATCAATACCAGTCGGAAGCGTGCCCAAGATGCTGGCTGCATTGCCCCGCTGTATGGCAATGCTGATGCGCTGTGCCAGATACTCACCAGCTCTTCACGAACTCGGAACCAATCTCCGGACTCCCATTTAGAAACGGCCAGAAGACGGGCTGCAGAGATGACGATCTGCAGAGCTGGAGCACTTTCGTAACAAACAATTCCGTGATAATGGATGATTATAGTAATATGATTTGATTTTTGAGCTTTCCAATATTTCGGCACTTTCATGCGCCATGTTCACGGAATAACTTGAAGTTGGCAAATTACTTACTAGACATACTACTGGTCAAGGACAACTTGTCCTTGACTACTCGGTGCAAGTAGGTTATTTGCAAACTTCATAGTCAAAACTAATAAAATTTCTAACTCGGTTTTCTTACTTTTTACGGCAGAAGTATTACGAGACAGACTTGGCAAAATTTTACAATAATGTTTTTGTTCGGACTTTTATTTCCTCAGATCACCTAGGTCACCTTGTAATGCCGCTAGCTACAACTTGTATTGACTATAGTGGCGTCCAGCTGTCTGACCGCTACTGGGTTACTCGAACCTGTTTTAATGATAGCTCGCTCTTCTCCGATTCAAGTTAAGACTTTCTTTGCCCATGATTCTCATGCACGTGTTATCCCTGCTGGAACAGAGGCTGGGCAGTGAATGCATAAACTAAGAAGAGCCATGGACAATTTGTACATGAGTACAAAAGTATATTTTATATTCGTACACCACGTTGGCTAAGCCATCTAAAAGATGACTAAGCTGGGCTTTCCCAGCTTCTGTGTCACTCGACGCCAAACCAGTTTTAATATCATAAACTTATATGTAAAAAACCTTGTTCCTATAGCTTCAGGGTATCGAACAGATCGACTATTTTATTGAAAAACTAGCTTCTGGCCGCGGCTTCGCATGCGTATTTTCGGTTTAAGAAGTAGTCTATTATCTAATTTAAAGGTTGTGTGTTCAATAGTTAATCTTAGGTAACAAATTAAAATTCACTTTTCACGAATTTTGGACTTTATAATATTTCTAAGATGAGAATATTGACTCACTTTTTAGAGTTTGTATCTTTATTTAAATTTGACACTAGAAAGTGAATCATACATCTACTAAATACGATTAATTGGGTAAAAATTTGTTAAAAATTTAAATTAAATTAAATTAAAATTTGTAAACCTTAAGTTTCTACACCTACACTTATATTATAAAGAGGAAAGATTTGTATTTTTGTATGTAACGAATAAACTCAAAAACTACTGAACCGATTCCAAAAATTATTTTGCCGTTAAAAAGCTACATGCACTCAGTGACAGTACCTAAGTTAGGCTATAGAATATACCAGTGCGAAGCTGGGGCGGACCACTAGTGTTAGATAAAGAACTAGGTATCATAATTAAACAGATTTCAGGTACTTATCTAAATATCCCTACAAAAGGAAAATAAAACGAAAACACATTATTCAATGATTTAATTACCATTGGTATACCATGATAGTATTACATACATACAAAATACGTATAATGGGTCAAAATATAATATTTTTACATCTAAAACTATATCAAAATATGGCTAATGACAGAAAAGTCTGTCTGTTTATTGGCACATTGGATATAAAGGGTTATCATTTATTAAACAATCATGCAATATAGAAGCAGTTTTTTTAAACCTTGGTATAATTTTATTCAAAATATCGCGCGTCTTGTATGACAGTTAATATATAAAATTATTTATATATCGTGTTATAAGACAACTATTTTTCTGAAGTTTTTGTAAAACTTTACACTTATTTCAGTAGACAAAATATGGCAAAGTTTTATGTCTAATATTTTATTATTTTTATTTAATGTTAAAATCTCAAAAAAACACAAAAAAAACCTACTATAAACCTGTATTAGTTACTTACTAAATGTTTATTCTGCATATTAAAAAAGCTTTATCCATTAACAATTAAAAATATCCCTTCTCTTAAAAGGCTCACCGTAAAATGTGAAACATCTACATTAAAATCAACACCAATGATAAAAATGTAGATATTTTAAATTTACCATACTACTTTACCAATACATCTAAGTATTAGGAACAACCCTCATAATAATATTATATCATGGAATGTAATAAACTAAATTTAATAATAAATAATAACCGAAAACATTTTCATCATTACTGTTTTACTGGAAGAAGTCATTATTTTTTAGAACAGCATACGTTCTACGTATTGGAAAAGCTTAAAGTAACAATAATTTTAATAGAATATAAATATTATTTTACATTAAAATAAGCAATTAAGCCGTTTTAAATGCTACCATCACTTAATCTAATAAATACTATTTACAAGTCACCAGAATGTTTTGCAATTTTGAAATAATTATAAACAATAAAGAAAAATTTGAATTTTCAGCTGCAATTTACGTTTGCGGGGATTAAGAAAATTTTAAAATGAATTGCAATTTCCCATTCTGGCGGTGTCTAGGATGAAGCACGAATACTGTTGTGTAAATGTCGAAATGCTTTGATGTTGCCGACGCGGTAGGTACCTAACGTCACCAGCGAAGATACGTGGTCTCCTTTTTGTTGTAGTGCATTTCTCTGTAAAGATAATACTTCATTAGAACGTTCAGTTCCTTCTTTTTAAAAACAGTGTGTTAATAAAGAATGCTTGTGGGTTTTTTATTTGCACGATCATTATTTAAAACTTCGGTCCTCAAAAAATATATGAAGTTGATCGATCGGAACGATCAGAAATTTCCCCCTTTTTCTATATTCATTTTCAAACTCATCTTTATGCAGGGTTCATAATTTGAATTCCATATAAGGGGTCATCCATTGGTCACGTGAGGCTCAAAGGGGGTTGTAAAAACTACGAAATAGGAGAAGTACGGGTTATGTGAGTTATCACGTTTTTTGACGTGCTAGCGATTTCTAAAACATATAGGAGATACATTATTTATCACAGATATTAATTTACCAGAATTAAATTAGATTTAACCTATATTTGACATCACAAAAATACATTCATTTGAATTTTTCTATGCCTTGCTGTATATATACAAAGAAATACACGTGACTTTGGGTAGTCGAAAACCTCACCAAAAAGTTTAAAAGTTTCTGATGATCACGTGATTAATGGATGAACCCTAAGCATGAGGAGGGATGAAAATGATTCTTACTGTTTTGATATATGAGACCGCTGTGGATGATCGTGCTTCCATCACCTTCACCGCCACAAGCATTGACTACATCTACAACAATTGAAAAAACATGTTAATAATGTTAAAAATAAAAGTGCAGTAAGGAGTTGGTACAGTGCTTTAAAATGGTTATATTAAAACAAAACATTTTAAACTTTCGCGATTTGTTAACATAACAACAATAATATGTTAAGAAATCGCACCGTGACCACTATCTGTGACACGATGGAGAAAAAGTGTAAATAAAAAAACAAATGCGATAAATAAACTAAAACATTATGTACCGTAAGGATATTTTTATAATAAACACTTCCTACAGTAAGCTTTGTACCCACAGACAACAAAATATTTAAAAACCGTTCATTTTAGTTTTTTTCATCATTTAATCCAGCCCGCATGGCCGGCAAACGGTAATCTGTGTATTTTTTACAAATAAAAAAAAACAAGTAAACACTTTTTAAATTAGCAATAGCCGTTAGTTAAATTTGATAGGTAAAAAAACATTTTCAAAGAATTTTTGAAACATCACCGTTATCCCAAAACAGGATTAGGCTTGAGCTTAAAGTCCTGGCAGAGTAAAAAATCCATCGGATTTTCTCAGTTTGTTTCAGCAAATCTTTAAAATTTTAAAGCGATTAAATAGCCAGACGGCAAATTAATTCCTTAAACAGTTTTTGGCGGAGAATTAAAATACTCACTGAGACGATTTATCTGCTAAATAATCTTGTTTAAACTTTTTTCGACTCCTAGTTTTTTATAGAATACTCGTATAAAAGATATTTTTCCAACTTAAAATTAAAATAAAACTATTACAAAGTACACCGTTATTTCCTTTACTGAAATACCGTTTTTACCTATTATTTTGTACCATCACGTTGGAAATAAGAGGAATAAAAATAACTTTTTCTGTAGTTTGGAAATAACTTTTTGTAATAGTAACTTACAATAATTATCGAATCGAACTCGATTTAGTCTTGAATCTCGATTCTGCAAACTGTGTAGGTCCGTAGGTGACATTTGTACACTTCCGTGCGCGAGACTGGGTTACTTCGTGATTGCACACCCTGTATACTGTACGTGCGACTGTGGGAATCGAACTCTTTGTTCTCATATACAGGATGTTCGCAGGATATTATGTATTTCTCGGATTATATTAGGGTTTTAATTAAAATTGGGATTCTAAATGTCAAATGAAAGATAGTTTTTATTACGGTCAGCCAGTGGCACCCTACCGGGCACGACATATTATCCCGAAACATTTAATCAAACCTTTTAACACAATTTATAAACTAACATAAAAATACTTTCTTTTACAGTAAAAATGTAATTGGAATTTCAAATCATAATAATATTTTTATGAGTTTCCAATAAAGCATAATGACAGGTAGTATATTGATGGAGAAAGACCCGTTTATTTACATATGAAATGATCAATAATATTTCTAGTATAGGCACGTGCCTAATGAAGTGTTTGACGAAAGAATAGTAAAATAAGTATATGAAACTTATAGCAATATACATGTAAATTCACAGACACTAAATCAATATGACGTATTGTTTTCTAATATTATGAAACGATGACTTCTTTATTAATCATTCATCTCGTTAGACTTCTTGATTTCATAATCACGAAGCATATTGCGTAATTTTTATTGAATTTTTTGAGTTGTAACTTTTTGACGTAAGTCTTTCTTTACCTTTATTGTTCAGTTCTCATCAGAATCCTTATTTATTATATAAATGAACGGTTAATTCTTGATTTTATTGATAAACAAAGATGCAAGTATTGATCGAGAGACTCTACATCATCATCATCATCCGTAGCCGAATTTTACCCACTGCTGGGTATAGGCCTACCTCTACATAATTGCTATCAAATAGGTACATTTTTTACCCGCATGCCCTTGCGAGGGGATTACTGGCATTACCCCCATGATATAAAAAATCTGGGGGAGGCCTGCGTCCGGCAATGGACCATTATAGGCTGTTGAGGTTGTGGTACATTTTAGGACATAAATAAATCACTCTGTATAGATTTGTCCCGAGTTTCCTAATTAACCGCATTTGCCACCTCGAACGGGATGCGCAAGATGCTCCGAATCGATTGCAGCAATTACATCTTACAACACTTAATGGGCATCCCTACTTTTTACGTTTCGTTTTAGCAAATTGTATGTTTGTTTTTGTGGATTTGGTGTTTGTTTTTTGTATAAACACATTCATGGAGCTTCTTTATGAGAAATTTCTGCTTCGTAAGGTGAAGTCGAGCATCTTTTTATTTGATTCTTAAATAATGCCAGTTCCAATTTAGGCAATTTCATCAGCAAAGCATATTCTACTCATGTATTGCTGATTGATAAATCAGGTGGTATCAATACTTTTTCAGAATTCCGATTCAATTTTATGTTACATTACATTATATGATACATGGAAAATTAGCAAAAATTCAATAATACCTATGCAATCTTGCATGCAATAATTTTAATGTCGACACGTTTCACGAGGCGCGTAAATCGTAACCGACCTATCGAATGAGATGCACAATCGATAACTCGATGACCCAGCGTGCAACCTAACTGGGGCATCTGACTCGATTCTGAATCGAGAGATCGCGACGCGTTTACTTAATTTAATGGTGCGATTTAATTTTGTAATTTTGGTTTTAATTGAAGATTTTCCAAAGAATACATATCATATGTAAATAATTGCTTGAATCGAAAGATATAGGTAGTTTTATGAGCGAGTATTTTTAACTTCCTGTATTTTTTCAATTCATACTGCGTGAGCACGTTTAAATTTAATTTCATTGATTTGATTAATGTTCTTGAATGGAAAATTTATTCACAACAATGGAGTTTTCACATAGTACCTATACCGCCAGCTAAACACATAGGTTATCTTGATTCTAAATCGAGACGTAGGTAATTAAAGCTAGTTTCACTGTAGACTTTTGTTTAGCATTTCAACTGTTTAGGTTAGCTCAAACGTGAAAGTTAGCACTTTGAAAGCTGAACCGAAATATAAATCTAGAATAGTACTAAATCAGCAAACGTTGAAAACAGCAAAAAGAACTTGAATATAGTGATCGTAAAAACAGGGAAGTCTATGTCAGTATCGATCATTGAACTAAATTAGAATAAAACGGGCCAAGTGAGAGTCGACTAGCACACGAAGGGTTCCGTACCATCGTTCAAAACTATTTCTGAAGGGAACCCTAAAAAAAGTGTTATATCAGAATATGTGTAATAATTTTAAACCTACCTACTTCATGAAAATTTTAATGTGTACTTTATTGAGAAAAGTACACCTTAATTTCCAAAAAAGCACGTTTTTTATTTATGGAAGCCCTTATTAATTTCAATATTGTTTTTAGCTGCAATAGTTACAAACACTTATTGTTATTATAGCGGCAACAGAAATACACACTCTGTGAAAATTTTACATTTCTTCCTTTTACGGTTCATGAGATACAGACGGACAGACAGACGACGGCTTAGTAATAGGGTCTCGATATCAACTTGATACGGAACCTTAAACCGACTTTGCTAAGCTAAAGAATGAACAAATGAGTTGTATTTAGATAAGTAAAATAGTACCTACACAATGTCGAGTAATATCGATTTTGTTGTTATATACAAAATCGATATTACTCAACATATCAAAAGTAGGAACTCAAGTAAATTGCACCGTGAAAGTTCCCCATAACGCGCTACAATATTACATACCCGTATTGTCATAACCATTACACTTAGCAAAACAATCGGTAGCGGTACTTATAGCCGATGGCGCTCACGTCTTTCGTTCATATCGACGTTTCACACGCGATCATATACACGTACTGCCGGGTTATACCTTCCACGTGAATAGCAGTGTTGACAACATAACAGAACTTGTATATGTTTTAGAAGAAGACGTCACTACCACCCTACACATGTGAATATCAGTTACTTGAAAGCTGGATTCGTAAAAAGAAAGAGTTTCAATAACATTTTGTGGGGATGGAAATCTTGACATTCCCTGACGTGTCCAAGAGTCCTGTAAGGTCTACAGGAAATAATGATTACCATGATGATGATTCTTTGTTAATGGCTATAATGTGTCTGGTTAGACAAATTTCTGGCAGTGTCAAGTAATGGAAAATAATTTATCTACGAGGAAAAAAATTATGTGACGAATTTACAGTAAACAAAATTAATAAACGAGGAATTTATCAGAAGAGTATAATTGTAGCAAATTTACGCATACCTCCTTTTTTTCCGTGACGTCTACTTCTCGATCTACTTTGTGGCAAATGTAAAGCAACCCGTAAATATCTGAGTCATAAAATTATGAAGATTGTTTCATATCACCATAACAGCCTAGTTTGTTAGACGAGATAGATATATAGATAGAAAGAAAATACTTTAATTACACATTTAAAACTAAAAAAACAATTTACACACAGATATTGGAGTCCTCTTAAAGGAAATACAGTAATAAGGTTTTGCAGTGAATGAGCAAGAGTATGTAGCAGACAGTGATGTAAAATTTCTAAGAATAGAAATATGTAGGTGCAACTGCAATAAGCCGTCTTAGATTTGATTTCGAGTTCACATGTAGAGGTTAAAGTTCACATACCGCCCCGTTATCGACCGAGCTTTCAAAACTGCATCAGCCTCAACAAATTGCCGCAATTTCGTCTCCTCACTGTTAAACGTGGCGCATATCGCTGTTCCATGTACGGTGGGCGCATAAACTGCAAATTATACTGAGGCAGTCACGTGTGGTTCGACGGTAGCCCCGTCGAAGTTCGCACAGTTTCGGAAGCATTAGGCCCCATTAAGCACCGTTAACAAAGAGGCCACGTCACGAGCTCACGACTACCATGCATGGTGCATCTATCGGCGATCTTGGTAGCACCAGCAGGAATCGCGGTTGTCGTTTCACACGGAACAATGTTACGCGTAAGCTTTCGCGGTTAGGCAACTTTTATGGTACACGAGTTTTTGTCGTGCCTCGAGATATCTCGTTTGGGTTTTCGATTTTGTTTTTGTGCAACTGTTCTTTCTAACCCTATACTCCGGCTTAATTCAAGGTACAGTGTTTCTAAACATAAGCATACTTAACCTAAAAATCACTTTCCTGCTGTTTATTGTTCCAGAAAAAATCGCAGTAAGTACTTGTCATTTTGAGTTCTTTATACAATGCATAATGCAAAAAATTATTTTTGAAAATAAATCTATCACAGAAGCATCAAAAAAGCTTATAAGGCATCAAAACCAGTGCGATGGACTTTTTAAATTACTTTTGTTCAACGTAATAATAAAATAAAATAGGTGGCGGCGCTAGTGTGCACCGGAGTACCGCCTTAAGCCCGTAACACCGGTCAGAATTCGGCTTTAAAGACTGTGTAAAAAGATGATTGTTTCATACTGAGTTTATTATCCGCGTATAATAATTGCCTATTAATGAATCACCTTCTTCAATCGTGTGGTGAAATAGTCGTGCTTGAATAATTAAATCGGCTTAGCTGTCATCGGCGGAGTTCGTTAAACTTCTTAAACATAAGGCGGGTTACATGTCACTCAGATCGAAATTCCTACTAAGGTTGTCACTTTACATACAATGTGTTGGTAGCGCAGTCCGCTAAAGTTAACAAGGAAATCTGAACTCTACTTGCAACGTTGACAAAATAATCATTCCGAAAAACTTTATAAGATTCGTACCACCTGGGTTTGGAACACGCTCCCTGCTGCTGTTTTTCCGGTCAATTACAACCTGGGTCTCTTCAAAAGATTGAATAGGTATCTTCTAGAGTCTAGAAGATACCTACTCAATCTTGTCCAACGATGTATCACGAAGGTCTAGAATCTGGACCATCGTGATACATCGTTGGCCACATCGTCACTTTCTATCTGGTGAGATTGTGGTCACAAAGGTCTACTGACAGTAAAAACAATTGTGACGTTAAATAATATTTCGTACTATATTTATACCAGACAGATAAAATAAAATGCATAATGAAACGCACAGGATCGCGGAAGTAGAAAAGATGACCGTATCGCTGTGAACGGTCTCTTCTAGACAATCTTGGGATGTGTAGGTATCCAAATTTTATCTGATAGTTCTCCTAACTTCGTACTAAGCACGAGTAAGGTAAGTACATCATCCTAGCGCGGAACTTAGTAAAGCTGCGAGCTCATAAATTATGTGGTGTAGTTTTTAACCGACTTTGAAAAAAGTAGGTGATTGTATTTGTTTGGCTGTTGGTTATAAGTACATATGTATATTTATTATGACAGTCCCGTCTATTTTTCCCTCATTTATGATCCGATTTGGATGTAACTTTTGCAAATGCATAGAGGGTAATTTCGAGATAGTTCCATAAATCTTTTATTCCCGAGGGATAAGCGTGAGTTTTTTTAATATTAGGGTCGAATCACTAATTTTTAAGATGTTTTTTTTTTAGTTGTGTCGGCAACATTGGTATTTTTTTCGGTATTGTAACCTATTTTTAATGCTATTGACCTAGACAGTTATGTAGGTTTAGGGCCTGTAGGTATACCTACCGTAATCAGCGCAATAAACATCGTTCGACATTGCAGATAAGATTCGAGATAAGTACCAATTAATCGCAGAAAAGCCTTTCGTTATTCTACGGTTAATTACCACCGTCTTTATGTTTATAACTCAATCGTTCAATGTCACAGCAATGGATGTCTGCATGACTGCTTTATTTACTCAGAGTTTTGAACCGGTTTGTAACCGACTTCGAAAACGGAATTTCTATGTTCGGCGTGAGTAATATTCCTTTATGCATGTTCGTCAATTCCTCCATCAGTATTGGAAGGATTTTGAAAATATGGTAATTTGATAGAGAAAAATCCCGAGTTGGCAACGTAAAAATTTTACTTCCGGGTAATTAAAAAACACATTCATTAAGAAAATTACAAAAACTGAATAAAACAATTATAACTCTAAGCCGTCACCAGAAGGCAGAGTGCTCAGAATGCTGGCAGCATTGCCAAGTTGAAAGGCAATGCTGATTCGTTGACTGAAATAAAAGCCAGTATTCCCTGTCACCTGTGGACTCTGCACAGGTGATTAGACATTGTGACATTAGGAAAATTAGTATTTATACAACAAAACTTAGAAACATTGTAAAATATAGGGTGACAAAGTCTGTTTATTAACTCACAAAAACAAAATAGGAGGTTTTATTTTCGGCAGTATGTATTTTTACTAAAAGTTGTTTTGTCGATTTTTCGTCGTTTTATTCGTTTTATTTTCGTCGTTTCATTTTTGTCGACCTCAGTGGCGCAGCGGGCGAGAGTCTGCCTGCGACGCAAGAGGTTGCGGGTTCGATCCCCGCCTCGGAACAAATTTGTGTACGATCTGCAGAAATTAAATTTGTTCCGTTGGTCTGGGTGTTTTCTATGTATAATAAAAAATATCTATCTATGTAATTTATAATATTACGTATATCAGTTATCTAGTACCCATAACACAAGCTCTGCTTACCTTGGAGCTAGATAATGCTGTGTGAATTGTCCAGCATTATTTATTATTTATTTATTTTGATTACTCGAAGTTTTATATAAAATACATAACTTAAAAATAGTTTCTCTGATAAATGAAATGTAATTGCTTTTAAAAATATTCTTTAAACCTATTTTTATGTTCGTCGATTTCTCCGTCAATAATTAAGGACCGATCTGGGTAACTATTTGAACTATAAAGAATTATCAGAAATGGTCCCATAAAAATATAATTATTTATTCCCGATAGATAAGTATTTGTCCCGAAAAACTGTGTAAATACTAAGGAATTTAAAAGTCCGTTATTTAGTTTTTTCAAAATTAACAAATTACCATTTACCGTATACGGCCAGCTGAAGTGAAAATCTGGTGACTTTAATTGCTGACAAAATTTCAAATTTCCTTGACGGCGAAAATATTTTACGTTGCGTCGTGCGTGACATTGTTTTATCAAAGTACATTTAATCAATTTCCGGTGAAATCGGGTCGTGATATAGAATGTTTTAGTATCATATATTTATCATATATTATATAAGTTAATTTTGAAAAACTACCGACGATATTTTTCCACATAACTATTATAATATTGAACAACTTCATCGAATTTCTTCCTTCTTTCTTTTCATACAAAAACTGAATCGAAATCGCTTCATCCTTTTGGAAGCTAAGATTTTAGAGAAAGACACACTGATCACACGAGAAACATATATAAATAACTAAATAAGAATCCATATTATATTCCCTTTTTCTATGTATTATAAAAAATATCTATGTATTGTATTGTATTATGTATATCAGTTATATAGTAACCATAACACAAGCTCTGCTTAGCTTGGGGATAGATAATGCCGTGTGAATTGTTCAGCATTATTTATTTATTTTATTTATAAACCCACTGTTGGTGGTCCTTGATTAATTAATGTAATCGGTATTGCCATGCAGTGGACTGGTATTGATATGGATTAGTAGAGCTACCTCTTAATTGTTTGAAACAGTCTGCAGTTAGCTCAACTGTTTCAACTGTAAATAGTAGTACTAATTTGTTTCTATTCTTTAAAAGTACTCTGGATAAAAAAACACAATTTGAGGTAAACACAGAATTCCTCAAATTCAAAGTGCTGATCGATGGTGGCTAACACATGCTGATGGGAGTAACCGCAGCGTCACCTGACAGATACCGTCGGATACCGACGGTATCGGTTGTAACCGCGGGTAAGTAGGTCGGTATTGCACGGATTGATTACAAAGGGTAGCCTTGTCTAGCTCGCGATGGGTTACATATTTAGTTAAAATAGTTTATTACTGATGAGGTCATTAATGCTTCATTAGTAAAGCAATTTAAAGAACTTTTTTCATTTAAACATAAAAAACCAAATCATAAATTTTGGTAAGTGTTAGCGACTGAAACAAAACGCAATATTTTGCGGCCGGTAATTTCTTTTGCTCGCCTTATTGGTGCTTCTTCGGTTAAGCCCCAAAGGTCAGACTTGCTCATAGAAAGTTGTCAAAATAATCACAAGACATGTTTGAGTAAAGTATAGTATCTACATATATTTTTCTTTAACGACAAATTGCTTTACAAAAGATAGTATCCCGATCTACCCTCAGGTCATGTAATTAGGGGACTAAAGTATGCGTCTATGGCATTTCAAAGGGCATTTTGCATTGAGAAGCACCCTCTCCGTATACGAATACGGAGAGGGTGGTACCTTACCTATATACTAAGATTAGGACTAGAATTAGATTTGAAGAAAATAGTGGACTGGTGCAGCTGCTGGTATAAAAACGACCCAAGTAAAAAAAGTCGACAATTTCCAAAAAAAAATATTTTTACGTAAGTATAACTTTTTAATAACATTTTTCGGGTTAGAAATCTTCTGAATTTGTAAGTACGATTTTTTTATAATTAACTACTTACCGAACTTTTTTTATTTAGTTTGGAATTCAAAATCAGAACAAATAACCAAATAATTTTAAATTAGAATGATCGTATAAAAACATTTTAAAAACAGAACTGATTATATCAAACTGAAGAAAAGGTTCTATTCAAAAACAGAATCAACTTTTTTCAAATCGAATTCCCGAACTCACTGTTTGAAAACCGAACTCTATACTGAACCTACATAATTTTTGAAAATAGAACGTTAATTACGAAACAAAATGTAATGTACTGACCTGTGCTGACGCAAGTTATCCTGCCTCTTGAAGCTCTTCCCGCAAACCTCGCAGCTGAAAGACAGCTCCGGGCTCTTATGGGTCCGTTCGTGTATCATCAGGTTGTAAGACTTCGTGAACCGACGCTGGCAGTACTTGCATACGAACTCGCATTTTGGGCGCAGTTTGCGTCTGAAATCCCGGGTGTGGTCCTCGTCAATCTGCATCACGGCGAACATTTTGCCTAGAAGCGATGTTTACCACGGGCGGGGCTTGGTCGCCTGTACAATGATAAGTTATCAAATGTTATGCGAAATGTGACTCTATGTGTTAGTGATAGAGGTGGCGCGGCGAGAGTTGCCGCGAACGTCTTTTGTTTTTCGTATGCGTGTGGTATTAGTGACGACGACGTTGTCGATGTCGCCAAAACAAAATTTGAGAAGACTAAAAATGAAATAAAAAAGATGCAATTTTTTATTGCTGTCCAATTAGTTAAGTTTAAGGGACTTCTGAATTGTCACTCATGCATGTCATATTCAGTAGAAATAGGGTTCAATGTTCTATCGAAATCTTCGTAAATTACCTTCCATTGCGTTTTAATATGAATGTGAAAAACAAAAGACGATCGCGCCAGCTTTATAACCGCGCTTGTAAGGTTGATTGTCACATTTGTTAGTGCATGTGGATTAGTAGTGGGTTTGATAAGGAATGAAAAGGACGCAAAAGTTTTATTTGGTAATAAGTACGAGGTTTTAAAAGATTTTTCTTTAGGTAGTAAAGTCTAATTTAGTCACATAAATAACAAGCAAACTGGGAATACTTCTATGATAATATTTTCAAATGTCCCTACTAGGGAGGTACACATTATTTAAATAAAAACAAAAGTAATTAAAGTTACGCACCTTTTTATGATCAAAAGAGAAGAAAAAAGTTTCAAAACAGATCCGTAGCCACAACAGAGAACTAAACTTTTTTAAAACAAAATCACAGCTCGAAATTCAAAAACTTCTAAAAAGCAAACACTAAGAAGTTGATTATAGAATCGAAACTCGAAGATTCGAAAAACACAGATGTAAACTAATAAGACTAGATGTGTCAATGACACGTGCGATCAAGAGCGGGTGCGTTTAGCAACTGCGCTGTGTAGAGGGTGCGGAAACTACTGATAGCGTTACGCGGAAGGCGCGCTAACCCCCACCACGTGCTCCGTGAATGAACATGAACAGGTAGCGATGCCCGCACACTGGGAAATTTTTGACGTAAACCACGTCCCACGTAAAGCAAAATGACACAAAGAGGTTAAGCTTTTACTTGACTTAGGTAAAGAATTAATCATCTGAGAATACGGCTTCGATCGCTCGTAATATTTTACAGATGTTACGATTTCATAGCATATTTCGGCTCAATGTTTTTTTAAAGATTTTTAATAGTAATTATTGTATTTGCGAGGTAAATGATCTACTGTTGTACGGTGGGAAAGCGAGCAAGTAAGTGTGCTTGCGGCGCTACCGTGGATTTCACTCACGAAACTCTCATGACCCCTACTTATTTCGGCGCTGGTACTCTTTACCGGTAAATTGTTGATGATTTTCGGCTTCTGTCATTACCGTGCCTCCGGCGTTTGTACTTTCTAGATTACATAGCTCCGTGTAATTAGATATGGTGGTTTTACACAATTTTATATTAAGTTAAGTGTAGGACTAAATATTTATTACTGATAATGTAGTAAATTGATGGTCATTATTTTAAAAACCATAAAAATATTGCAATTTTGAAGACGAGGACTTATTCGACAATGTTGGTAAAATCAATATTTTTACTAAAAACGTTGGTTAATGAATGAACCGGGCTCAATAAATTTCACACACCATTTTCACAGCAAAAACTATTTGATTTTAATAACGTAACTGGCCGGCCAGGTGTTATAAAACCGTGACTAAAGTTTCATTCAAATTCAAATCTTGGACGTCTTCACACAAAATTCAAATTTCGCGTGCTAAAGGAGCCATAAACTTTGATTCCTGGAACAAGCGTGAAGCACTTACGACTGGTTTGGCGCTTAGTTCGTTTATTGGCGCGTAACTCTATTCAAACTTGGAACGTCGTGTGCAAAGAGGTTATGTTTTAATGAGTTTTCATTCTATGACAGAACATGAGAAGGCACTGATTAGTACGAAGCGCAGTTCCGTAGTTACTTAAATGAATTAACTATTATTTATGTGAAAATAATATCCAAACGGTAAAGGTATCGGGTAATGAACTTTCTTATTGTTTAAGAATAAATATTACCTACGTCTTTGGAAGGTAGGTACTTTATCTAAGCTCTTTCCTTGTCTATTCATTAAAATGTCGTATTTTAATGTTAGAACTTTTTTAACTTTACCTTTTTTCAAGTTTTTGTCGATCGCATCTAACAAACATCACGAAAAGCTCATACAGACAGTAAATTGAAGCTCGCAAAAAACGAACTATTTCGTTCATTTCGCGTACCGAATAAGGAAAATCTTCATCATCATCATATCTCCAAATATGGCGGCGCCAAAGCTACAAGCTGTATTTTCATTGCGGAGACGATATCTATAAAGACTGTCTGGTGTCTTTTAGTAAATTTCCGCAAAAACCCGTAAATTTTAAAAATCCACCTAGTGTTTGGTGTAATGTCAAACAAGGTTACCATTAAAACCCTACCCTGAGTACCTATTACCTAGGTACTTACACTAGATACCTACTCTACTCATCAATAAGGTAGGTCCTAGGATAAGAAAGGCTAGGACATAGGTCCTTAAAAGATTTTGGACCTAGGTACACGACACGACCAAATAAAGTACGATTTAATACTTTATAAACAAACTAGCAGCGCCTCGCGGTTTCACCCGCGTAGTTCGAGTTCCCGTTATCTATCCATATAATCCATCCATCCATCTATCCATCTAAACTATCACATTTATAAAATTAGTGTGATAACTTATGAGTTATGTATGAGCCAAATGATGGACATTTGTTATTCGCAATGAATGAATTTAGGAGGAATTAGGTTCATCATCGTTCAACCCACAATTTTTCTACCCAATATTATTTTTCCCCGTTCAACCCAAAACATAACACATGCTCCGTTCTACCCAATCAAAAAATTTAATTCTCAGTGTTACTCTAAATAGTACATACGCCGTAATAATTATAAAAAATCGAACTTATGACTATAGACCCTCAAAAGTTTCGTTTTGTTTTTGTTTAGATGTAAAATTATAGTTTCATAAACTTTGTTTGTATTCATGATTACTTTGCTTTTACTATTAAAATGCCGAATGTTAGTACTATTAAAATACCCAGTATTGGCTTCATAGATACCAAAAAGCCGCCTATATCCTTTAAAACAGTAGAAGCCATATGCGTTCATTAGTCAACGATAAAATCTCTGGTAACGGACAATGTTCATCTCTGCCATAAAAATATAGACAGACAGAAGTACCTACCTACTTACATCATGGATTGTCTACGTTGGACGTTGGTAGCTATTTGCCGCTATACAAATACAAAATACAAAATCTATTAATTTATTATTACAAAATGCTTAGGTATAGGTACAGTTTACTGGTGCGGGGACCCCCGCACTAGGTTCAGAACCTGTATGTAACCTGGAGGCCAAATTACAAACAGAGTTACTAATTTTCAAGACTGTAGTAAACAGGGCATCAGTTCACTCTAGAAAATAACATAAGAAATACATAGGTACTAATAATATCAATGCTATAGTGTCTTTGAAGTCTTGAACTATTAGGTCTGGCTGACTGCAATGAAGTGGTTAGTACACAACAAAACTATAGGTACCTAAGGATTTTTGTTATACCTAGTGCTTGCTGGGTATGATACCCAGCAAGCATTATAACATAAATCCTTCAGGTCCCGGTAGATGAACTGACTGGTGCTATCGCCGCGATAAACGAAGACTTGTGCCGTATCCTTGACTGGATCAAAAACTTCAGTCCTAATGTAAACCCGTGATTAGGTACTGCTCGCAAATGGGGTCTCTAAAAATGATTAAATTTTGGCAAATTATTTCATTTCTTAAAGATACCTAGAGTGCACACACGTACTGAGGTCGGAGCGCGGGTTTGATTCCCACCGAAATCGAGAATTTTTAGGAACTTATTTCATTTCTATTTTTTTTTTCATACTTACGTATGTATACCGACAAATCTTAAATCATATCGACCTAATGTACCGACGACCGAGAGCGACGAATTTGGGACGAACTTTGCTCCAACTCGAAAACTAACATTCTAACAAGGTTAAGGCTTCTTGTTCGCTTCTTTACTTTACCTTAAAAAAGTTTTTTTAGTAGATTTACGTATGTAATCTCAGTTTTGTGACGTGTCCAAGAGTCCTGTAAGATGTATGGGAAATAAAGAACTTTGAATTTTGATTTTTAAATTTTGACCACTATGGCGCGGTGGGCGAAGGTCTGTCTGCAACGCAGGAGGTTGCCAGTTCGATTCTCGATTCGGGACAAATTTTTGTACGATCTGCAGATATTTGTTCAGGGTGTTCTGATCGTATTCTATGTATAATAAAAAATATCTATCAATGTATTTTATTATAATATGTATATCAGTTATATAGTACCCATAACACAAGCTCTGCTTAGCTTGGGGCTAGATGATGCTGTGTGAATTGTACAGCATTATTAATATTATTAATATACCCAGTAGTCATGCAACTTTTTTCCTAACTACCTAGAACCAAAAAGGAAGAAATATTTTATATTCTCTAACTTTCTCAACAACCACGTGAACGGTCAATTAAAAAACTGGCGCTTAGATAAAGTTTTTTTTTAACCACAAAAATCTACAAATTATGTAGATTTAGTAACATTTAATAAAATGAGTTCAATACAAACGGATCTCAAAATGAGTCACTCACGCAACATCTTTCGACACAAGATGACTCAACACAAAGCTACTTATTAGAATGTTTCTTTGAACTATTGACCCCGCAAAAACCAAGTTCTCTCGAAAATTTGTCACTGCGTCAAAGTAGTCGCAGTGTTTACGTCAACACTGCGGCAAAAGTGACAAATTTCATCAATACGTTTTGATGACGCTTCCAGTGCACCTGCTTCTTTGTGGTCGGGGAGGATTGGGGATTGCCAGTATGGATAGGTCATAAGTTGGGGACAGGGTATTTTTTACCACTACATAGTATGAAACAAAGTCCCTTGACGCTGTCTGTCTGTCCCTATGTATGCTTAGATCTTTAAAACTACGCAACGGATTTTGATGCGGTTTTAATAGATAGAGTGATTCAAGAGGATGGTTTATGTGTATAATACATGAATAATATAGTAGTGCGAAGCCGGGGCGGTTCGCTAGTTGATTTATAATGCGTTTTTTTGTAAAATAAATTATATACCTAATAATAAGGCCTTAATCAGGCAAAGCAAAGACAGAGGCTCAATAAGACAGAGGTTATCAAATCATTATTATGAAGTTTTTTATAGTGGGTACCTAGGTAGGTACCTATTGTGAAGACTGGAGAAGAATATTATATACCTAATGTGATATGTTTGAAATTAGCAGATAGCTTAATTGTTTCTATTGTAAATACTAGTTTTAATTTAAATTTGTTATTTGATTGTTATTTTCTTTCTGAATAAAGATTACTAATCTTTGTAAAACGGTCAAAATTATGGAGGTTTTTTTCTTCTTAGTAGATAGGTAGCTATCGTGAAGACCAGAGAAGAATATTCTATGATGTGATATGTTTGAAATTATAAAACGGTCAAAATTATGTGTTTTTTCTTCCTAGTGACATTATAATATTTTAGTTTTTACTGCTTACTAATTTTTGCTATTTTAAAATGCCAAACGTGGGTAACCTACGACCCGAAGAACAAATTTCTAAATGAAACAATAGATGACGAACCTTACCTCAGTAGTTAATTTGTAATGAGACAAAACGAAACGCAAGATTACAAACCGTAGGAATTTTCCCACAATACTCATAGTTCATTAATAACATTGTATGAAAAATCACACATACATAAACTCTGTACCTACACCTTAATAATTATCCACAAAAACTGCCACTACGGAGATAATTACGCAAAATTCCGCAAACAGACCAATAAACTGGCAACACTCACTACAATTGTAAGCAACAATGTAGCAGCGATAAATCGTCAATTAAAAAATATTGTTTCACATTGCGCTTTTACATCACGCCAGTCGTAAAGTACTCAAAGTCTAGCAGCAATGTATTGCAACCTAATTAAAACATTCTGAAAATTATTAAATGAGAAAATTAAATGAATTGTGTTGTGAACATAGCAATCTAATGGCTGCTAATACCAACTTATCCTACCTGGTGAGTTTAATATCTAAGCACCCATTTATTAAATCAATGTTTCATAGAATGACGACCTCTGTGGTGCGGTGGGCGAAGGTCCGCTTGCGACGCAGGAGGTTGCAGGTTCGATTCCCGCTTTGGGACAATATTTGTACGATCTGCAGGTATTTGGTCAAGGTGTTCTGGTCGTTTTCTATGTATAATAAAATATCTATCTATGTAATGTATTGTATTATGTATATCAATTATCTAGTACCCATAACACAAGCTCTAACTTAGCTTGGGGCTAGATAATGCTGTGTGAATTGTCCAGCATAATTATATCCAGAGTTTCCTAAATTTTTCTTCAATACTTAGAAAGAAAAAATCCAACATCTAAAGGGTTTCCAAAATTTTTGTTTATAAGTAAAGTATTATAAAGAAAAATTTACGAAACTCTTTCGAAAGAAAAAACTTACAGTGAGATACAGTAGGTACCAGTATAATATGAAGTCTCGTAACCCACCTCTACATTTTGCCGAAAAGTCAATTTTGTTATTTGCAAATAAGCAGTAGGTACCTACCTAAAATACATTCCGAACTAGTTGCGCGAGCCAAAGATCATGACAGATATAAAAAGGTTTTATGTTTGAACTGTTATTAAAATTTATCACAACATAATAAAATTGTAGCACAATTTGTAAGCGCAATGCTAATTTGGCTCTATTCAAAAGTTGTAAGTAAATCAATAAAATGTACCGAAGTTTATTTTTTGCTACTTCCATATTCATCATATTTTTATAGTTCGACATAAAAGTACTTACTAGGTTTTATAAAGGTCTTACTAAATCCTTCAGAACTAAATATTTTATATGACTGTTAAGACTTTAACCCTCTCGCTGTCAAGGTAGTTAGTTAAGTGTGGACGCGCACGGTGTGGATTAATGTACGAATAATGAATAGTTTTTTTTTTAATATAAGGGCTAGTCAAAATGAGTCGTTTTTTTTTTAGTTTTTCCACCCAACTCTATATTATTTAAATCCTTCGGCAAATGCAACCAGAATTTGATTTATTCATAAAACTACAAACTCGGTAATTATAATCATGATTCAGCTCATACCTCGCATTCTTTCATATTTCAACGATGAGCCAACAATAAGCCACCGTCTCTTTCTCTCCAACAGAGAAGTTTAAAGGGAGAGCGAGACGCAGTCAGTCATTGTTCGTAAAAATGTCAAATAGAATGATAAACATAAAATTTCGTGTTGAAATACAAGCACGCGCCGAACAAAGCGCTGGTAATAATTTTATTCAAATGTGGGTGATCATGGCTTCTTTTTATAGATAGGTGTTTTATTTAAAAGGGCGCTTAATTTATGATTGGGTATTGTGGCTGTTTATAAGCCTTTTGTGTAGATTTTATTATTCGGCCTCATTATTTTCGGTATTGACAGATGCCTTCAATTTAAATAAGAATTTGAATAAAATTACTTTTATCTTGTTCATATAGAGAAGATTTTAATGTGTTGTATTAAAATTAATAAAGCGTACAGGACATAAACGTTCATAGACATTATTAAAGTTTTGTATGTTTATTCTATTCCACAAAGGTATTAAGTTAGCCTTAAGGCTTCTCTCAGTTCAATGAAGGAAAATAAAAAAAAAACTTTAAAATCCAAAAAAATGAGTTTTTAATGATCTGCTATTCTGCTTTTCTTAGAGACTTCGTACCTAATTAGGTATTTCTAAGTCCTCACCTCACCTGAATTCAACAGCCTATAATGGTCCACTGCTGAACGCAAGGCTCTCCCTGATAATCGCCTTATGGGTTTTTATCTGGTGGGGGTAGTGCCCACAATCCCTACGCTGGGCATACGAGTTGGGGATCGCAGTTCGGTCGTGATTCTATTCTGCAAGAGGCGCTGCTACCCGCCTTATAGTGTATGACCCTTAGTCGCCTCTTACGAAACCCACGGGAAGAGTTGGGGTGGTGCAAATTCTAAGCCGGCAACACACAGCTGTTTTTAAATACAACTTACTACCCATTACCAGGTAACGGCATTTTCTGTAATAGGACATAGGTAACAAGTTAAATACTAAGTAATTTATGCTTAGCTTGTCGGAATAAAACAAAAAGTAATTTAACAGCAGAAACGCAACTTCAGAAGGTTCAGCGTGTAATCAAAAAGTTCTCACAGTGAACCTCATCACCATTTATTCCAGTGAGCCAGCTCTAAATAACTAAGTATACAATCAATGTAATAACGTAATAATTTAAATCTTGGTAAGCTCCGGCCAAATTATAATATACAAATGAGAGAGTGAGCAGAAATAACGAATAAGTTTATGTCCCGTGCGTTCCCACAGGATCGGTATGCGCTTGCGATGGACAGGGGCGTGTATGCAGACGACTTTCTCTTATTTTTATTAAAAAGTTTTTAAGGTTTTATTCTGTTTTGTAGAACAGAAGACAAGCCTGCCAACTATCATGGATTGTTTCATTTTAATGTTGAAACAAATCAAGTTAATACATGTACAAAGTACAAACCAATGATAAATAGATATTTTAAAAGTACCTAATCTTATTTTTTTTTTTCTTTTGGGCAATTTTTTATTCATACTTTTTCAATTTGGAAGTGTTATTTACAATTGAAACAATCTGTTTGCAACAGTCTGCATTTAGCTCAATCAATTGTAAATACTAGTTTTTATTAGTGTATTTGTCTTCGATTGATATGTTCCATCATAAATAATGTGTAATTTTTTATGAAGTGCGAAAATAACAAACGTAGGATTTTTTCTTTACTAGACGAAAACATGGAGTATTATGCAGTTAGCATAAGATTGTTAGTAAAACACACGTTAAATATTTTATAAACTTACATAAAAATAATGAAACGGGAGACATCGTGACATCAAGCCAATAGACCTAGCTAGTAACTGTGTAACAGTATTCTGTAAATGATGTGTTCTGTAAAGAGCACAATCAGCACAAGATTGTATTATTTTGCTCTCGTTTTATATACAATCCATACTCCATAGCTGCCTTGTTCTTACACAACAAGTATCAGTGAGCACCGACTGATATATTGAGCCTTCGGCTTTACTCTGCCCGCGGGCGATGCATGCCCGCTTCGCTCGTTTCTTTTAGTTCTATGCTTTTTAATAGTAATTACGCAGGGTCAACTTTCGTGAACTATTATTTATTATAGTTATTATTCAGTTTTATGGTACGAGCAAAATTTAGAGTTGCCACCTATTCTGTTACTTACGAAAATTCAGTACACACCCCACTGAAGAAATCCTAGAAACCCCACTGAAGAAATCCTAGAACGTATTATTTCTTCTGTGTCATTTTAGGAACTACATAATTCCACATCGCAACATCTATAAACGTAAATGTCAAAGTCATCAATGTCAATGTCATCTTATTCAAAATATCTGTTTAACCCCTCTACGCGCTTAACACGTCCGTTTACCACAATATGTTTTTATATCCCATTTACCAAAATTCCCTGAGGGCCAAAGAGGCCGTCCTACAGTAGCTATGTAAACACACACATCCAATTGTGATCGCATATAATACATGCGTGGGTGTGGGCTACTGGTTTACGCGGCCAATCGGTAGCATCCAACCGGGAGGGAAAAAGTTGGTAGTAAAAAAAGTATCGTTATGGCAACACTAAGTATTCAGATTTCTAGATTTTTTTAAGCGGAAGTATTGGAAAAATACGCTCTCCTACAAAAAAAGAGGCAAAGCTACTCTTAAAATAAAACTTATAATATCACATATTTTTATCTATTTTAAAAACCTAATGTAGGCAGGTAGATAAATTTTCTAAAATTAACATTTTATTGATATAACTCACGTTAAAGTAAAGGTTACATTTGGACAGTAAATCAATCTTTTTTCAAATGACGAATATTTTTGGCTTTTTTTAGTTTTATGGGTTAAAATTTAAAATCAATCAAAGGCCATCAATTTTCATAACGACCTAGTTTAGCAACAAGATTCGGCTATTTAAGGCTTGGCTCAAACGAGCGACTAACCTTCTTAATGACGAATCGAAAGTCGTAAATCTGTGTTTTTTTTTATTAGGTTAAAGAACGCAATAAGACCAGAAGATAATAAAATCTAAAAGAAAAAATAAATCTAAAATCTAATAAAGTCTGAAAAGATTTGAGTGAGGGCTTTTTCCAGCATTACTACTACCTAGTATTTACACATATTAGCTACCTAAAACGGAACGGAATTTCTTCGGAGTCTCAACGAAGACTATTTAATCCAGGTGCTCAGGACATATTAGAGTGCACAAGACGTGTACACACTTTCGATGATTTGGTACACCAAACGCTAAATGGAACAGCTATAATGATCAAATAGGTTATTTTGTCAGGCTTAGATCGCCCGTGTGAACTCAGCCTAAATTATAATCCGTCAATTTGCGAGCCCGAAGGCTTTATTGGTAAATTAAGATGTTACGGCCTGAATACATTTCGGTTTTATTTTAGAAAATTATAATACTGGACTGGTTTTATGAGATAAATCGATAAGTGGTAAACTACTAGGTGCAAACCTAACCGACTTACTTATATTCGAGACTGATATTCGAGTTAGATTTGTGTAAGCACGATTAGAACTTTTTTTAAGGGGGCGATAAATGACGCCATTTTGTGAATAGGATAGGCATAGGATTTTGTGGTTATAGGAGTGGTACAGTAAAGAGTAGAGCGGCCTAAGCTCAAAAATCAATTAATTAAGACATTTGTATGCAAAACAAAGCCATAGGCGCCCTGGGTATTTTTTTATTCAACATGGGGATGAAAATAAAAAATCTTGTGATTGATCAAACTATCAATCACAAGATTTTTTATTTTAAAAAAGAAAATTGTAAAAACTAAGAAAAAAAAACAGATAGTACTTTTTACAATTATTTCCGGTGTTTAAAATAGTTCTTTTTTCATTTTCGAAAAGGATCAGCTTGTTTCCCATAGACTTACGTATTTTTTTAAGCTCAATCGATAAAGATGATGGAGAAAAATATCTATCTATCTATCGATCTATCGTCTAATTTCATCGTTGGTTAAAAGTAAACTCGGTTAAACCTCATCATCGCGCGCTAGACGCTTAACGTGTTCAAAACGCTGAACTGAGTTTATAGTAGGTACCTACTTTAATCGCGTTCAATTACAACGGTGAAAATGGACCAAGTAAACTAAAAAAAAACAACATGGAAAAACCCAAAAACAATATTCTTCTATAATAAAAAAAGTAATGATACACTCCAAATATTTCTTATCAAAATCAATTCGTTCCACAATCAAATCGCACGCGCATGAAAAAAGAATTAAATCCAGCTACCGTTCGGCCAATAGCGAGCGAGGGCGGGGCGTAACACGGCAGCCAGTTGGGTAAAAACACTTTGTACTGGGTGTGACAGAACTACTTGGAAAATTGGGAAAAGTATTTTTTTGCCTTTTAGGTTATCCAATTAAAAGTGAATAATAAAATTGATTTATGAGACATGTTTGTTATCTTTACAAGATGTCAACAACATAACAAAGGTAAATACATTACACCACTCAGTGCAAAGTAAATTGAACAAATGTATAAAAACATGTATGAAAATCATAATTTCATTCAAAATAAATTGTCTGACTCTTTTCTAACCTACATAATATAAAGGCCAAGCCCAGTCTAAATCATGTATTATACGAAATAATAACCCAAATAACTCGTAGAACGAAATATTACAACAAACCATAAGAAAGACCATTACAATAAATAAATATTTTACCATAAAAACTAATAAATAAATAAATAATGCTGGACAATTCACACAGCATTATCTAGCCCCAAGCTAAGCAGAGCTTGTGTTATAGTATTTATATTATTGTATATATTATTGTATATACAATATATACAATACATAGATAGATATTTTTATTATACATAGAAAACGACCTTAGCCCATCACGCCACAGAGGTCAAAAAGGGAAAAAAACAAATAAGTTTAGTAGTTAACCCGCCTACGTCCGTAATGAAAATAAATATTAAAAAAAAAACAGTAAAAAATAGGAAGGTATCCCTCGGTATCTCGTTTACCTATCCATTCTGACTGGATTTTTTGAGTTATATTTCTTTCAGTAATCCCATTACACCCTGTTTTAGTACATTATGCGCCGGAGTGGCGCGTAGGTGGAACTTTCTTGTGCCTGCGGCGATTCCCATGTGGAATGAAAGCTTTCATGCGTTCCTGGGCCCCGACATTGAGCTAAAGAAGGCCTTTATGTTTTCTAAATGTTTTAAGGGCCTACAAATCAACTCCGTCAGATCAAAACATTTTCCAAACTAATAAAATAATATTTAACTTTGAACTTTAAACATGGTACAGTTCAGGACTTACTCTATCGATCATTATGTTTCGAAAACACGATTAGTCCTAATTAATAGATAATAAGCTAAAACTTGATTTTTGGGATTGCGTTGCTACGCCCTGTCTCGCTCCTATGAACGCGAAATCCTATGTCTGTCCTTTTCACAAAAAATTTAGGTTGTATAGGCTCTTAAGAAGAAAAATAAACTATACTGTTGTTAGTTACTGACGCTATGGAACGTTAACTTGGGGCTAGATGCTGTGTAAAATTTATGGTGTCGTATGGAGAAGGCCTATGACCAACAGTGGACTACTATTATGGCTGATGATGATGGAGAAGGCGTATGCCCAGCAAAGGAAATTTCTGGGCTGATATGGTGATGTTACAAAAAGAAGCCAAAAGAAATATTGATATCCTTACAGAGTTGGGGCCTCGATTCCGTTGTTGGGATTTATTAAACGCGTGGGTGCACCGCGGTTTTAACATTTTTGCGCAATAAAATAACTTTATGTAATTAAATTTCTTTATTCAGAAAGAAAATAACAATCAAATAACAAATTTAAATTAAAACTAGTATTTACAATAGAAACAATCAAGCTATCTGCAAACTGTGGCAAACAATCTACAGGTAGCTCAATTAATTGTAATTAAATGACTTTACGTTGTAATAATAAAAGCTACAGGAGATATCAATGAAGCTTTTCATTGACAAGTTATTTTGAGATTAACTTCTTTACCGCAATTAGTAATGCAGTACTTAACTAGTACGGAAGACAGTCACTCGACCACGACTAACAAAACCTAGATTTACACCTAGTTATACTACTAAGTAATCATCTCAACATGTTATCCAGTGCCTTTTTAGGGTTTCAAACATCGGTTTTGAAACCCTTATGGTCTCGCTCTGTCCGTCCCCGCTCTTTCTTGAATAACTCAGTAACTACTGCAGCTATTAACTTGAAATTTAAAATAATGATACATTTCGTGCGCCATTACTGATTTCAAGAAAAAAATATATAAATAAATGAAAAATGAAAATGAATAATTTCAATACAAATTTTGATGTTGAAATTTCAAAAGAGACTTAGGAAGGCAAATGGGATATCAAATGAAAGGTATCGTTTTGTACATTTCAAAACACTTTTTGAAATTTCTGTAAGTTTCATACTTTTTGAAATATTTCAAAAAAAGTCGAAAAATTGACCATTCCCCCCCCCCTATCTCCGAAGATTGCAGACCGATTCATGTACAATGTATTAGGCGTTTGTAGACATCAATCTATATTTTACAGGAAAAATATAGAGAAGTCTGTAATAATAATAGTTTTTGAAAAATGGTCAAAAAAGGGGGGAATTTTTTTTCAAAAGGGGGGGTACCTACCCATGTTGGGTATCAAATAAAAGGTATCGTTTTGACCATATCAAAACACTTTTTGAAATTTCTGTAAGTTTCATACTTTTTGAAATATTTCAAAAAAAGTCGAAAAATTGACCATTCCCCCCCCCCTAGCTCCGAAGATTGCAGACCGATCCATGTACAATGTATTAGGCGTTTGTAGACATCAATCTATATTTTACAGGAAAAATATAGAGAAGTCTGTAATAATAATAGTTTTTGAAAAATGGTCAAAAAAGGGGGGAATTTTTTTTCAAAAGGGGGGGTACCTCCCTATGTGGGATATCAAATGAAAGGTATCGTTTTGACCATTTCAAAACACTTTTTGAAATTTCTGTAAGTTTAATAATTTTTGAAATATTTCAAAAAAAGTCGAAAAATTGCCCTTTCCCCCCCCCCTATCTCCGAAGATTGCAGACCGATCCATGTACAATGTATTAGGCGTTTGTAGATATGGATCTATATTTTACAGGAAAAATATAAAGAAGTCTGTAATAATAATAGTTTTTGAAAAATGGTCAAAAAGGGGGGGAATTTTTTTTCAAAAGGGGGGGTACCTAACCATGTTGGGTATCAAATGAAAGGTATCGTTTTGACCATTTCAAAACACTTTTTGAAATTTCTGTAAGTTTCATACTTTTTGAAATATTTCAAAAAACGTCGAAAAATTGACCATTCCCCCCCCCCCTAGCTCCGAAGATTGCAGACCGATCCATGTACAATGTATTAGGCGTTTGTAGACATCAATCTATATTTTACAGGAAAAATATAGAGAAGTCTGTAATAATAATAGTTTTTGAAAAATGGTCAAAAAAGAGGGGAATTTTTTTTCAAAAGGGGGGGTACCTCCCTATGTGGGGTATCAAATGAAAGGTATCGTTTTGACCATTTCAAAACACTTTTTGAAATTTCTGTAAGTTTCATACTTTTTGAAATATTTCAAAAAAAGTCCAAAAATTGCCCTTTCCCCCCCCCCTATCTCCGAAGATTGCAGACCGATCCATGTACAATGTATTAGGCGTTTGTAGACATCAATCTATATTTTACAGGAAAAATATAGAGAAGTCTGTAATAATAATAGTTTTTGAAAAATGGTCAAAAAAGGGGGGAATTTTTTTTCAAAAGGGGGGGTACCTCCCCATGTGGGGTATCAAATGAAAGGTATTGTTTTGACCATTTCAAAACACTTTTTGAAATTTTTGTAAGTTTCATACTTTTTGAAATATTTCAAAAATAGTCGAAAAATTGACCATTCCCCCCCCCCTAGCTCCGAAGATTGCAGACCGATCCATGTACAATGTATTAGGCGTTTGTAGACATCAATCTATATTTTACAGGAAAAATATAGAGAAGTCTGTAATAATAATAGTTTTTGAAAAATGGTCAAAAAAGGGGGGAATTTTTTTTCAAAAGGGGGGGTACCTCCCCATGTGGGGTATCAAATGAAAGGTATCGTTTTGACCATTTCAAAACACTTTTTGAAATTTCTGTAAGTTTCATACTTTTTGAAATATTTCAAAAAAAGTCGAAAAATTGCCCTTTCCCCCCCCCTATCTCCGAAGATTGCAGACCGATTCATGTACAATGTATTAGGCGTTTGTAGATATGGATCTATATTTTACAGGAAAAATATAGAGAAGTCTGTAATAATAGTTTTTGAAAAATGGTCAAAAAGGGGATTTTTTTTCAAAAAGAGGTACCTACCCATGTGGGGTATCAAATGAAAGGTATCGTTTCGGCCTTTTTAAAACACTTTTTGAAATTTCTGTAAGTTTCATACTTTTTAAAATATTTCAGAAAATTGATTGTCCAAATAATTGGCACATGTTTGAAACCCTCGGCGCGCGAGTTACACTCGCACTTGGCGAATCTTGTTTATGAATAAACTTTACTTTACTTTATTTTTAATTGTACTGACCTAGAAACTCGATCACAACCCATTTTAACCAAATTTTTTGGCACATTACACGTTTACATCAGTATGTTTTTATATAAAACGGCTTGTCTATTTTCATTTTATCGAAAAGTTCTGTTTTAATAATAGGTCTGTATTCATATACTATTCACTTTAAACGTAACAGCCGGCGGTCAGCTTACAATAAACACCTCTACATCAAATCATAACTTCATTCCCTGGTTTTTCTTAAAAAAAAGTTATAATTTTCTATATAATTTACCATTTACTTACCTGTGTAAAGGTGTCAGTTCCTACGAAACAAAACTACCTATATATCCTTAGACGCAATGAAAAACTTCTATCCTATGAATGGTCAAACATCAAATATCCGTCTATTTGACCAAATTTTTGACCATTCAAACAACTAACTTCCTAAGCAAACAGTGCAAAAACTGACAGGTAGTACACTTGTGGCGCTAGCTTACAAACATGGCTGTTTGCGGTCAACTCCGGCGCAGCCTATGCAAACAATCTGTGACGTATTAATCTTGTGAATGAAAACAGTATCATCATCACCATCACTCTATAACGACCTTGCATCTACTATCAACGTTGTAGTTCGAATCTCGCTTCGGGACAAATGTTTGTACTTACGATTTGCAGATAATTGTTCTAGGTGATTTTAATGTATGTGTTATAAAAATATCTACCGTGTTATGTATTTTATTAAATATTAATGATGATGTCTCGTGGAGAGTTTAGGAGGAGATACGATGTTGCACTTTGTGACCACCAAACTAAATTATTACATTTCTTAAACTATACAAAATAAAACTATGATAAGTCATTAAAAAAAGCTTGTAATAGGTATCACTAATTGCCCATTGAAATTCTTTAAATTACCTTTGTTCAACGAAATAATAAGATAAAATAGGTGGCGGTGTTAATTTGGCTCGGGGTACCGTGAATAACTTAAAAATCTTAACTTTGTGAACCTTCTGAAGTGAAAATAGTGTCAAACAAACTATGAAATCTACCTAACCACGAAGAAAGGTAAGCGATTGCGAAACTTATCAGAAAACCATATTCCTATCAGGTTGTTCGGTGGTTTTAAGAACTCTTTTGTGCACTTTACAAAAGGCGTAGGTAAGTCTACCTTCTTGTGCAAATATGCACATACGCCTTATCTATATGTATAGATAATGGTATCGGTGCCTTTAAACTTTTGCCGATAAGGAACAAAGAAAAGCACCTTTTTTATTGTTCCGTTTTACAATGGATGGTAGGTATGTAATATACCTAGGGATTACTGTTGTTTGCTTTAGTTAAATTTGCAAGGTTTTAGTGATTGTGAGGACGCTAGTGTTGCCTTTATTTATCTATGTTATCGATACTAAGTAAAGTTTTATCTACAAATCATATATCATACTCACACTTTTGTAATGTCGCAGTCAAAACTAGCTTGTTAAGTTTTGTAGTCAAAATCTATTGGTTTGTGATTTGCTGAAAGTTTTTTTTTTGTATTTTCGTAATATATTTATGCTTATTTTGGTGTAATTACTTACCTGTTTACCGTTTTAATTATAATAGTATTAAAATAAAATAAATGTTTTTTTCTTGTCTGGATACCTTGTTTAATTCGTCGTAATAATAATTTATTAAGTGTAAAATATTAAGTCTCATATTCTAAATAAATTATTTTGTATTTATATTTTGTAGAATGACAGATTTTTTCAACCAACAACAATATCGTTCTAAACGATATATATATAAGTTATAAATTACTCTAGCTCTGCTTGGTTTCAAGCTAAATAATTGGTGTGAATTTACCAAAATTATTTATATTCGTTTATAAAAGTAGTAGTGTTCAAAGTACGCCACTCTTTTTCTAATGTTTTATAAATTATGATGAATTTGAAAACCCGAGTGTGAAGCTACATTTGGGCGCTACGATTCTCAGTCGCAACACAGGAAACTTTTGTTTGGACTAGATAACACACAAAGGTTTTTGAGTTTCGGCTAAGCTTATCTCGTCGTAATCTCACGGCTTCAAAAGATAAAATTCTTTTTGAGATGTGTTAAATATCAACAAATAAAAGCTTGGGTTTGAATGCTTTGGAAAATGATGTTTTGTTTCGAAAAACTGTTATTGGTTTTCGTTTTTTTTTTCAGTGTTTTCAGTTACTACTAAATTTTCTCGCTACTAATTGTAATTTTGTATTTGTGACATTTTTTTGTATTAGTAAAAAATAAGTTTTCAATACAGCTGAAGGTATATTTTTTTTATGTTGTATTTATCAAAGATGATTGATGATTCTTAATTATTTAGACAGATTTTCCTGATTCTTTCTCAGAGGCAAATAATCCGAGGTTCTATAAAAGTTTTATAATATATAACTCGTAAGTTTTTATGTCTATTTTATGGATAAGCGCTGTGATTTAGTGAGTAGATCTAATGTAGACTGTGTGTGTTTGATAAGAGTTTTCGGTATCGTTTTTTTAATATTATAAGGTCAGCAAGCCCAGACATTACAAACTATAAACCGATAAACAAAATAACATCCCACAACACTAATGTTTCACTGAGGTTCTATTCTTTCGGCGAAGTTGAAAGAAAGTGACGGCTGCCGGCGCCCCGCTGCGCGTCCTCGGCGTAACCGAAATAATAGTGTTCGATATTCGAAATATTTTAAACGAATTTATTCAGTTCATATTTTTATCGATGTTTTGTGACCGCACTATTAGAGGCGGCAAAACTGATGTTTGTTTAAAGTTTTTATACAAATTCCATTAAAAAACATTGAATGGAAAACTTCTCCCACGATTAACAAAGATTATTCCGATACATTATTTCTTTTATCAAAAGGATGGTGCCAATAATACTGCAATCTAAAGTCAAACGACCAAGAAGAATAAAAAATTTGAATAAATTATGCATATTTTTTGTAGGATTGCAAATTATCCGCAGATGGCGTTTTGCGGAGGTGGCGATGACCAAAGGCTCTGCTACTGAGTTACACGTAGTTCAGGAGATAATGGTAAATTTTACACCTTAACACAAAATAATAGGACTAAATAATCTGACTTGCATATTTTAATGTTTTCCAGTAGGAGAGTAATTACAACGAACTTTGAACTTTTTAATTAACTATTAAGGATTTTAATTTATTTACATTATTACTTTAAAATGTAGTAAAATAAAGATATTTTTTAATTTTCATTCATTATTTGTTATACAATACCTACAATACAAAAATTCTTTATTGTACATGAAAATAACACTACATGGAGACATAACACAAGTACAATGGGCGGTCTTATCGCTTATTAGCAATCTCTTCCAGGCAATCTTTGTATGGAATTAATTGTGTTAAAGCTACGGAACGTAGGATCCTAGGATATTTGTGTTAAAGGTAATGAAGAAAAGGCAATTATGAGAGATATGCTCAGCTTGTCTACACTGAAGAAATCCATAATGATCATTTTTTCACTGAATAATCTATTTTTTTTTCTTAATTGGAGATGTTTAATGTATTTTATATCTATCTATCTAAATCCTGAGTTTATAAAGGTTATTTAATAGACTACTATAATCGATAATATCTCTAAACCAGCCAGTATAATATCAGCAAATTAGCTTGGGGATGCTGTGTGGATTATCAATTTTTTTTTTACTTTTCCTGCTAATCTGACTCAACATTCTGTTATGTTTTTTTTATTTTCTATTGATATATTGTAAGTTTCCGCACATAGTACTGCATATTGCTGCTCGTAATTTAATAAGATAACCTGTCCAATAAGCTCCTCTATAAACAGTCTATAAACTTCCAAGAACAATAATTACGCATGTCAATGTATGACTTTATACTCAAATGACATTTAAAGGCTGACATTTAATACATACCGTGTTGATTTTTAACGTTTTTCGAAAGGTCTTAAAAGTAAAGTGTGTTAAAACATTTTCCAAAGAAAACACAATAACAAAAATAGAATAACCCCAACTCTTCCCGTGGATGTTGTAAGAGGCGACTAAGGGGCCCCCCTTAGTCGCCTCTTACAGCAGCGCCTTTGGCAGAATAGATCTACCACCAAACTGCGATCCACAACCCGCATGCCCAGCGTGGGGATTATGGGCATTACCCCTCATGAGATAAATAAATCAGGGGGAGGCCTGCGTCCAGCAGTGGACCATTATAGGCTATATTGAGGTTGAAAAATAGAATACGAACTTGTGGGTTTAAAGATAGAAAAAGTTCAATATTCAAAATGTCCCTAAATAAATTTTCGGTGACGTAATTTTCAATCAAATCCTTATACTTAAGCAGTACTTCGATTTATTATATCATTATAATTAAGTACTTTATTATTTTCGGACAAATGAAAAAATGCTATAAATTAACAGTATACGAAAAAAAAGGCTTATAATATATTGCTAATTAACCTACCAAAACTGTCTCACCGGAAAAAAAACGCGGCGATATTAAAAAAAACTGCGATTAGCGATGAAAAAAATCGTTCGTGGGTGTAGCAATTAAGAAAATTCATTCCATACAAATCTCATGGGAACAAGTTGAAGGTGTCAAAATCTATGTCTAATGACCCTTACAATACCTTTGAGAAGTCACAAAGGGTGCCCTTAGAATATCTCGAAATGCTTTTTTCAAGAACCATTCTTCTTTTATTGTTAAATAAACCATAAATCGTTACAAAATGGACACTAGAGAACTCAATGGGCTGCCGCACGATCGAATATATGAAAAAAATCTTATAATAAGGACAATATTTTTGTATCCTTTTGTACCTTTTATATGAGTAGCGCCGTGAGGGCGCTAAGACATATTTTTATGGTAATTTATAAAATTACTAAAATCATTTATGGTTATCATTGGATCTTATGGGAAATTAACGTTAATGGAACCCGTTTCAAAATTGTTATCATCTCGATTTTACTTTTGTGTTCACGAAAAAAGAGTGTTTTATTTAAATGCGATATGTGGGTAATTAAATTACAGTTGTGAAACTGTAACAACAGATAAATAAATCTGATTTTAAAATCAAATGTTTCTTTAATATTAAAGTATTTATTGTCAGTTAATTTTACTAGAAGCTCGCTGATAATTTTTAGCGTCCTTTTCATTCAATAAAATGTGACATTTAAAACAAGCAATCAAATGTTCAAAACATGAATAAACAAAGTGTGAATGTGTTAACATTGATGAATAAATAGATAATGATTCATATCTAAATGGAAATGTGATATAAATGAATGGTGTAGTGATTAATTTTAGTAAATATGTTAGTAACACAAAATATCAAAACGTCAAAGCTGATCCGACTGATTCTCTTGATAAAATTTTAAAATTACAAACAACTTTCTGAAATTTATTGTTATGTTGAGGTAAAAGAGAATCAATTGAATCAAGATAAAAGAACAGATGTAAGCGTACTTACTGTATTAAGGCGATATAAACGGTGATTACTGTTGATTAATGTTTATTTTAACGTACAAATTACTGGGCTGCGCGGCTGTGACTGTTGCTTATTCGGTAAAAAACAGTAATTTATTAGTGGCGACTTCTCGTGTTGGCGCGGGCTAAACGAGTGTGTGGCGTGCGCTGCGGTGGACAGAAAAAACTGGCTCGATACGTAGCTAGCAGTGGCCTGAGGAAGAATAACCCCAGGAGTCGATGGGAGCTGCCACCGCTTCCGAACGCACCCCGCACCCCGCGCACCGCCCCGCCCGCCGATACAGATCACGCATTCTACGAATACCTTTAGCTGCGGCACCGGCGACCACCAGCCATCTCTTTCGCTCCAACGCTGATGCTGCTGCCTTGGAGGTCCGAAGAATCACAGATGTGCGGGGAAGAGGGGGTCTAATGGAAGTTTCACAGCCGACAACGCTTCCTAAGTTCACCGAGTAAAGGTCACGCGGGCTAAGCGAGGCGAGCGTCGCAGCGCGAGCGTGGAGCTCGACCGCGAGGAAGCTCGTGCGCAACACCAGCAGCGCCCACATGACCGGCCGTTTAGTGCGCGCCGGTCCTCACACACTCCGACCGTCTCGCTCGCACGCCCACCGTTTTCTATAACGCTCGTTCCCACACGGAGACGTGAAAAAATGTATCTAGTTCTGTCGAGGCGAACGCGGAGTGCAGTAGCAGATTTTTTTTTATTTCAATAAATTTGTGGTCGTTGGTCTCGCTTAGGCGCGCGCCTGGGGCGGGGGGGAGCGAGAAGGGAGATAGCTACTGGGTTACGCCTTCCGCGCGTTCTGGTTATTATGTAGGTTGTTTTAGAGTGTACTGTATAAAGTACATAAATACGCGGTAAATGCTTGTAACTTGCGGTGTAGCGTGTTATTTATGTATTCTCCGCGAGGTTACTGTCTACTGTGTTACGCGACGGTATTATGCTCATGGTTTTATTTTATCATTGCTTTGATATCTTTAAGAATATTTCCCGCTCAAGTCTTGGTATAATTGAAAATGGATTTGTAAAATAATTAAAAAAATATTAAAGACTAAAAATTTCTTAGTACAATTCGTTTCACAAACAAAACTCAGATCTTTGTTTGTCCATCTAATTCCGACAAAACCGACACGTAACGGCGCAGGACACGCGTCACGACAATAGAACAAAAGCAACAATAAACAAAACGCCGTCACGGCTGTAAACCTCTAATCAAGGTGACAAACAGACAGACAAAACGGACAATAGTGCCGAACATCAAAACATATTAGGAAGGATATTGTCTCCAAAATTGGCAAGCATTGACTCTGTCGACGGGGGCTGAGGACATCTTGTTGGTTTACAGCATAAGAAAAGGACGTTGAGAATTGAAACGGGATTTTGGAAAAAAAGTGTGACAGAACTTAGTCTTTGTTGGTCACAGACCACACCAAGTGAAGTCCGTTGCTAATTTTGTAATTTATTTTTTTATTTCGTTTGGCTTATTTATTTTTGATTTTGGGGTTACACCAGAGCTTTCATCGATAAATACAAAATTAGACAAAAAATCAGGGGGAGGCCTGCGTCCAGCAGTGGACCATTAAAGGCTGTTGAGGTGAGGTGAGGTGAGACAAAAGCTTTGAGATAACTTACCAATCAAATTACACTGTTTTTCGATTTTTTTCAATAGCAAGTAAATATAAACAAAACTCTGATGTGAAAAAAAACCTTTTTTTTATTATTACTGTTATTATTTTTCATATTCAGTTAAATATACAACAAATAAGTTCCACCTTTGAAATTACGTAAGCTATTTCTAGAGTTAAGATTATGATAGAATATTGGAGGCAAGCGCGTTGAAATCTTTTGTATTAAAAATCTACACAGAAATTAAACAAATGGTTATAGGATGAACATAGTCTTATATTTTATTTTTAATATTCGTAATTACTTATTGACGAATTGTTATTTTTAAACATTTTTCATTCGATTAAATATTATAGACCCAGAACTTCAGAGGTGAGCGCGTTGTTGTCTTTTGTATGGTAAAAAATCTAATGAATTGATTTACCATTTGGACACGCAGTAGTAGAACCGTGCGTCGTGGCCACAGAAAGTGTTAACTATAAGGCTAAGTCCGTGAAACTACTTTTGATGGTGCAATTTTGTCTGCTCATTTTTTATCCAACAAAATCAAAAACACCTACCAAGTAGGTAGTAATATTTTCGAGATGATTTTTTTTGAAATATCGCAAAACACTGAACGAATCACAGTGAAATTTGCACTCTTATAGTTCTGTACTCGTATAATATAAGTAGGTCACATAATACCCCTCAATATTAATTTGATTTAATACAATAAAACTCGATGGTTCTACGCTTGTAATACTTTCGTGGCGTGGCGCAGTGACAAGAAGTGGATCTTGGCCTCCAGCACTAGAGATCAGTTGTCTCGGTTCCTTGCCGTTTGAGTTTTTTTGTAGGTCTTTCTCATCTTCGTCGGTCCAGCGGTACCTCGGACAACCAATAGGCCTTCGGCATGTTGGTCACGAGTAGTTACTAGCTATTTCTAAAAATAACGTTTTGGCTCATCAGTTCTGAATGTGATGCGTTGTCGTATTAATGTGGATGACGTAATTTGAATGTAATAAAACCGAAATATATACATACCTACCTATTATCATTTTAAAGGTTAGGTACCAAAAGGATACGTTGACAGATAAGTGATCTCTTTATTTTCTATTCGAATGTCAATAGTTTTTTTTCTCATTTTAGCCAGGGTATTGTAATGGGTGTATGGAATGAGGGAATAGAGGCGTTTGCCAAGCAGTGAGAGCAAGAGGGCTGATAATATACAATTTTTTTATAGCTATAGATCTTGGTTTGGTTACAATCTCAACTGATGGAAAGTCAAGATGTGGCCGACGATGTATCACGAAGGTCTAGAAGAAACCTATTCACTCTTGTCTTGAAAATATCCAGGTTGTGTTAGACGGGAAAAATAGCAGCAGGGGGGTACGTGTTCCAAACCCCAGCGGTACGAATGATGAAGGTGGAAGAAAACCGCTTATTGCGAATGGACGGTATATCCACCAAGTAGGGCTGGTAATGCGCTGTTCGTCTACTTGTCCTGGAGTGGAAGGGGGATGGTGGAATCAGGTCATGTAGTTCCTATGAGCATTCTAAGCTACGGGTTAGAGGGTAAGGATTAGAGGGTAGGTAATTACTTAGACAAAGACCTGTATCACGAAAGCTTGCTCAGTCATAAATCTATGTTTAAATAATGCTTAGGTATGCCATTGAAAAGCGATCGAGCATAGATCAAGGACCGAGCAAGTTTCATAATACTAGCCTAAAAGCCTAAAGGAAGTTTTAGGCTAACAAAGTATAGGTATTAAAAATGCTTGGGTACCAACTCCGATGCAAAACATTCGTCACAGTTGACAACAACTAACGATTGCAAATCTTAATACCTCTTCACCGAACTCTAATTTATTGTGAACTCTTCGGTTTCTTAAAATCCTATCGATGCTTAAGAATGTGTGGTATTCAAGTTCATCTGATGATGGACGGTGCTAATCTTCAATCTGCCACTGGTTACTCGAAACTACAGGTAGTCGAAGCATGGTGCTAAATCATAGCTTATTTTATGTTATTTTAATTATCTTAGCATTTGATCGCTTGTTTTGAATACTCGAAATGCCTGAGATTTTCTTTGTGACTAAAATATATTTAATTATTTGAAAGAACATGTATTTTGTTTTTCGATTTCACCAATTTCAACTAAATGGTTTAATACTAGCTGCGGCCTGCGGCTTTGCTCGCTTTTTAATGAATAAAAAATAGTCCATCTGCTATTCCAGTTCCAGATATTTATGTGTGCATAATTTCAGCCCGATCCATTCACAGTATTAGGTAAGTACTTAGTTTTGGCGTTGTCTTCGGCCAAGTGGTCAGTGCCCAGCAGTGGACTACTATATCCTGATAATGCCGATGATTTTATACCTAAATTATTCCTATTGCACCTAAGTATTTTAATTATTGAATATTTTATTTAGTAGGTTTATTGTTTTTCTAAGGATTTTTTAGCAAACTATTAACAATATATTAAGTTTTAAAGCATTCTAAAACTAGCAAACTAATTAAGTGATTCAGAATTTGGCCAGCGATAATTCACCAGGTCATTACCGGCTGTAGCACCACCTTTTCGGTATTATATGGTGCCCCCCGCAGCGGCTTAGTATCGGATGTGAGCCGCGCTTCGACAGAATTAGGTTTGAAAGTGTTACATTAAAACAAAAGCAAAGTTGTTCTGAATTTCGTGGGATGGAAAGTGCGCTGGAGTGACTGGCCTTTTGACAAAGCTATCATAGAGCACCTAGGTACTTATGGTTTTGGCGCCTGTATGCTAATACAAAACAAAGCTTTTTTTTTTTTTAGTAGTAGTCAAAAATATATTCAGAAAGAAAATAACAATCAAATAACAAATTTAAATTAAAAGTAGTATTTACAATAGAATCAATTAAGCTATCTGCAAACTGTTGCAAACAATCTACAGGTAGCTCAACTGATCCATATCAATACCAGTTGGAAGCGTGCCTAAGACACTGACCATACTTTATTACCTCACTCAACAGCCTATAATGGTCCACTGCTGGACGCAGACCTCCCTCTGTTTTTTTTGTCATGGTGGGTAATGCCCATAATCCCCATTGACTTTATTACCTAATTACGCCGAGTTACAAGCCATAATGAAATAAGGTAGAAACAAAATGAAATATTCATTCAAAATAATTTGATTTATAGACTTATGTCACTAGTAACATAGTTATCTATTAAAACTAACTTAGAAAACTTAGACAAGTTACAAATAATGATCAATAAGTCAAAAGTTACCTTTGACTACGACGGTACGGAAAATTTTATTCAATATTAAACAACCTTAAATAATAGAACCTATCGAAAATAATTATATTATCTAGATTGTATAGTAAATTCATTCACTAGTTCCAGCCGGTCGTAATTAAAAGGTTAACGCATTCACTGCCCTGCCATTAAGTGCTCTTTCTATTTTTGTTCCAGGTTTATAACGATAGAGTTAGGCGAGTGGTTATTAGAGTTGTTATGTAGGATCTGTCACATAGAGCGTCATATAAAAAGCTTGGCTGAGACGGCTCAATGGTAAGAAGTCGTATCATAAAATACCCACGTATTTTATCATAAAACTTTTGAACAGCCAAAGAGAAAAAACAAATAGGAAACGGCCTACCACATTGATGCGTCAGTACCTACCTACATTCGTCAGCAACCATTTATAAGATCTTGCATTAAAACCACTATAATAAATTCAATTTTGTCCCAGGATTAAATTACAACCTTCGTTCATTTCGTATGCGACAATAAAAATGCAAATACCCACAACGAAGTCATAAATTAAGATGTCCTTTAAAACAATTCGATGACGGTTATTGTGTGACCTTTTTATATCATTTTGCTACTTCAAGGTTTAATGTCGTTCTCGAAATAACGATTTAAGATGAAACCCGCCTAGTTCGCGGTTTTCGTAAATAAATTTTTGGCTTAAAAAACTTTTATTAAGCGAACTTTTATATCATCTAGGACCAAAGCGCTTGGGAAGACCAACGAAAACCCAAACTCAACGGGGCTACTTTGCTTAGTTGAGGAGTTCCTATCTACCTTATAATATATTATCAGATCAGCTTTATGTTACCATAACATTGCATCGTCACCAAACTACGCGTAAGCCAAATTTTAGCTCAATCGGTTGAGGATAACTTGTCTAAAATTCAGCTACAAAATTTGTCCCACCATGCTAATATGGCAAATTATATAAAGCTTGTAAAAAATCGTCTAAAGTTGTAGGTAGTTCTAATACCTATGGCATGTACTTATCTACCTCGCCTTTATAGCTGTAGTAAGACTAAGCGTAAACTATAGTTTCTAACCGTGACTTCATCCGTGTTTTTCCAGGATAAGTCTGGAACTAAATTTAAGAATTTTTCATCCGAATCGTTGATTTTGTGACTTGTGACATCCAACATTATATGATAGAAAATATTTTTAAGGACTGAAAGCCTATCAGTGGGTTTTATTAAAGTAATTATGTATTAACTTAAACAAATAATGCTGGACAATCAACATCTATGAAACACATCAACATCTTGCCCCAAACTAAGATGAGCTTGTGTTATGGGTATTAAATAACTGGTATTTTTAATAGGTACATTACATAACACAGATACATATCTTTTAATATTATGTATTAACGAAAACACCCAGGACAAAAATTTCCAGATCAAGAAAGATTCACCTTAAAAGTAGATTATCAAATCCATGCAGAGGGTTAAAACAACCAGCGAATCGTGTGTGGCCAGTGTTAACGATACACATCAATGGATGACATCTGATGAAATGTAGTAAAGTGGTCCCACTGTTTAAATCGGGTAGTAGATCTGACCCCACTAACTTTAGACCAATATCAGTACTGCCTACATTCAGCAAAGTTTTTGAAAAACTTATTTTACATCAAATGCTCAGGCATTTCAATGGCAATGACCTGCTACACTGTAAACAATTCGGGTTTACTCGCGGCAGGTCAACTACTGATGCTGGTGTAGAGTTAGTATCGCATATTTTTGATGCTTGGGAGAAGTCGCAAGATGCTATAGGCGTTTTTTGCGACTTGTCAAAAGCATTCGATTGCGTACACCATGAAACATTAATCAGGAAACTACATCACTATGGAATAATGGACTCCTCTTTGGATCTTCTTACGTCTTACTTGAGTGATAGGATACAGAGAGTTGAGATTAATGGGAAACGGTCTGCGGGGTCTGTAGTTACAATGGGTGTACCGCAGGGTTCTATCCTCGGTCCTTTCTTATTTTTAGTTTATATCAACGACCTGCCTCATCTTGTAAAGAATAATCACGAGATTGTACTGTTTGCTGATGATACTTCTTTAATTTTTAAAATGAAACGACAGAGTACAAATTTTGACGATGTGAATAATGCAATCTCAAAAGTAGTCCATTGGTTTAGTGTCAATAATCTTTTGCTTAACGAAACCAAAACAAAATGTATTAGATTTATTCTACCTAATGTTAAACAAGTTAAGGCTGATGTAAACGTAAAGGGAGAAACGTTAGAAATTGTTAAAAGTACCGTATTCTTAGGAATCACTTTAGATAATAAACTTCAATGGGGCCCACACATAGATAAGTTATCGAGGAGACTTAGTTCTGCAGCGTATGCAGTCAAAAAAATCCGTTTTCTTACAGACGTGGATACATCTAGACTTGTTTATTTCAGCTACTTCCACAGTATTATGTCATATGGTATACTGCTGTGGGGGAACGCTGCAGATATTAACACCGTATTTGTGCTGCAGAAGAGGGCTGTTCGTGCTATCTATAATATGGGTCCCAGAGAATCCCTACGTGATAAATTTAAAGAAATAAACATAATGACAGTCCCCTGTCAATATATTTATGAAAACTTGTTGTACACTCATAAAAATATCAAAAGCTTCCCTAAAAATAGCGATATACATAATATTAATACTAGAAATAAACATAAACTCGCTGTGCCCACAACCAGGCTTCACAAGATAAATGTATCTTTCAAAGGGCAATGTATACGCTTCTACAACAAAACTCCTAGTGAGTTGCAAAATCTATCAATTAATAAATTCAAACAAATTGTCAAAACTTTTCTGTGCAAAAAGGCTTACTACAAAATATCAGATTATTTAGAAGATAAAAAAGCTTGGGACGGGTTTTGCTCCAACTCGAAAAATAACAACTAACAGGCTAAAGGTTTCTTCGTCGCTTCTTTACTTTAGTCTACACACCGAAGCGACAGAAATCAAAAACATCACTTTATTTCCGTGTCAGTGTTTTATTTTAAGAATTTGACTTTTTCTAAGTATACATTTTTGTATTTATGGAAATAAAGAATTTTTGATTTTGATTTTTATGATTTTGATTTTGGATTCATTACAAAACCTTTTAAATTAACGATAACCGTAATTAGCTTAAACATCAAATTGGTTTTCGAATAAAAGAGTCGAAATCACGTCGTTTTAGTTAAATGTGCACTTTTACGCCTCGGTCGATAAAACTTTGGAACTTTCGATGAAGCTTTTCGATGATGATATTATTAAACATTAAGAAGGTTTGGTAGTACAATTAATATGCGTGGGTTGCAAGTTCATAGTTTAAAAAGACATTTAAAAGTTGTTAAATCTTACGAAATAGTTGGTCAATAGTGGGTAGAGTCGAATTACGTTTTAGTGTTATTATTGCTTCTTTTTAAGAAAATTGGCGTTTTTTTAATAAAACTTGTGAAGCATGTCTTATATTTTTAGTGAGTTGCTATGTCAATTCATAGAAATGCTAAAAATATCTCAATTTAATACCTTCTGCCAGGTGTTTTTATTTTAAACGACACGCCAAATCAATTTAAATTATTCAATGAATGCTAAAATGGAGTTTTTAGTTTTTATTCTTAAACATCGATAAATCTAAAACACGAGACAAATAAGTCATAACATTGGGGGCTGGTAAGGACACGGATTAAAATAGCTTATTGGTAAAACAGCTTCATCACAATTTACTATAGTATAAACAGATTTTTAACTAAAAGCTCTTTCTCAAAGCCTTAATTGTCTACTCGTTAGCAAAGGCCTTTTCAGACTACCGACATTTTTTTGACCCTGTAACAGGTCACCTGCATAGCATGGCGATTGTTGTCTAGGGTAGAATAGACAATAATGACATAGCATCGCCATACATTGCGTGCGTTATTGAAGTTGAATTGCATTCCGCATTTCAAACAATTTACGCATTCGATGACTAAGTGACGTAATTTTTCTCTATTCTACCCTAGACAGCAATAAATGCTAGGGGGCAGGGCCCCCTAGCACGGGGATTGTACTACTTATAGCGGGAACCATAATGATAGATCAATCTTGGAGTTTTCAAATACCGTGTCAATAAGTTACATCTGGGAAAGCGTGATTCATCTTAGGTCACATCTTCAGTTAGAGGTCAAACGCAATCAACATTTTTAATAAAAAAATAGTATGCGCTTATCAAAATTTTAACAGTTTTCTCAAGGAGTATTTTAATTTCACGTTTCAAAATTTGTTGTGTTCGATTTACCCTGAACGAATGGGTTACGTAAAGCCAACTTTCGTGCCTACTATCCAAGTGTACTAGCCATGCCATGAAAGCTGTGTTACAAAAATATACCTTTGTATAGGTACTCACACGCTCTTTTTGCCAACAAAACATGTATCGACATGTTTGGCATTGAAAAAACTGTTTTATTCACTGCAAGCCAGGTAGGCAAAACCTGATAAATTATTGTAGTTTTTACAAGCTAAAGTAGCCTATAAAAACTAGCATAGGAAGTTCTGAGTTATATGGACTGTAACAATTAGGTATGTGGCGATTTTGATTATTTGAATAAAATCTAAGGGGTAAAACATATAACCTGAAAACCTAAAATTAAGATTGATGGTAACTGGCTTACCCCCGAATACTCAAACACATCTCAGAGTTGAGCACGTCTCAAGTTGCAGTTTTTTGACAGTTTTTAATGAAAATCTGTCAAAAATTCGTCACTTACGTTTGAGTATTCGGGTGATAGAATAACTCTATAGTAGGTACCTACTATAGAGTACATAACGTAAAGGATATTTCAGATTCACTAACTGTAAATCAGCGTAGAGGTTTTTATTTGTGCTAGGGAAAACAGAGTCGTTTAGTTTCTTCCGATTTCAGCAGGTTCGAGTCCTGCCGAAATTGAAATATTTGGGAACTTATTTAATATCTTAGTTATTTACATTCTTAGTTTCCAGAGAAGGTGCCTTTTTATCCCCAGAAACCTCAGGAACCGTACGAAAGACAATTTTTGTACCTAAGTGAGACTTGTATATCAGAAAACGCGTATGCGTTTATGTGTCTTTTTGTGGCATCGTAAGTATCAAACGGATGAACCGATTTCGATGTAACTTTTTTTTCGCTGACAGTAAAATTAATCGTGTGTTCTTAGCTATGCTATGTAGTACATACTTACATAGTATGTACCAAGAAAGGAAACATTTTTAAATCATTCGGGAAATTTTAGATTTGTTGTATTAGAAAAATGTGTTTTTTTAAGTTTTTATTTGAGTAGCACAGAAAGAATATCTCGGAAATTCTTAGCAGACAGCAAAAGTAAGTCCTTGACGTTCGTTAAAATTTGCATGCAAATATCCCCAAAAACGTAGTGTAGTCTTTTATGCTGATCATAATGGTAGGTAATTTATCTCATTGAGGTAGGTACTTATTACTGTCGCCAGGTTGTCGAGTCAATATAAATAACTATTTGATATATTATAACTGTCTGTTGGACAGTAACGGGCTTCATTGACATCCCTTTGCCTTAGGTAGGGATGATACTACCCACATCGATAAGCTTGTCGATGAAAAAAATAATATAAGTTTATTTTTTTCATCGTTGGTTCGTTACCTGTGCACGACAGAAAGACCCAAGGATTAGAGACACTAAGAATATAAATAACTTAACCTGTCTATGTAAATTGTATTAGGACTTTAAAGTATAAAGTTTTTGCTCTACACAGCAGTATAAGAATAGTAGGGTTTTTAGAAAATTTGTCAGTTTATCAGCCAGTTCAATTCAGTCCTATAAAATCCTATAAAGCCTCATGGTAGGAAACAGTTTCTGGGGAATAGCCCAGTATGGATATAAAACATGAACCATAATACAGCGGGATAGAGAGAGGATTGAAATGTGGTGCTAGAGGAGGATGGAAAAGATTAGCTGGACAAAGGTTATTAAAAAGTAAATGCTGAAAAGAGTTAAGGAGAAAAGGTTTTTGATCTATGCCATTCAAAACAGAAGAGGAAGAATGATTAGACATCTTATACGATCTGACAGCTTAGTAACATCATAGATAGAAAACGAAAAATAAAATAAAACGCATTGGAAAAAGAGAAGTGGAGGAAATCACAACCTTGCGACCATCACTAGATGAATTTTCAAATAGGTTGTTAGAGTTTAGCGTCTTTTAATGTTTTTTTGGAAGGTACTATGTAATAGACCGGCCACATGTTTCGTCTTCGTATGCTTGCAGTTTGCGCAGGTAAGAAATCAATTTTATAGATGGCGCTAATGCTACTGAACATTTCTGATTTATAAGATTTAATTTCGTAGATTATAATTTATTTAGTGGCAGTAAAAGTTAAGTGCTGTTCGAAGAACTACTAGTTACAAAAAATTATATTACCTACCGATTGCTTTTTTGATTACCAACAGACTGTTGAAAAGCAGACGGCGGCAGCGTATGCTCATGCTCTTATCGACATAAATGACAGGCCACACTAGCGATGCATGACATGTGCAGTGTGCTTATTTATACGGCGCTTTATCGTGGCGTCCGCATAAAGGCAAGCCGCGTGTAATAATAGGACAGGCCAACCATTGTGCACCGAACATGTTGGGTAAGTACTTATGGGACGCATTCACGCAGGAAGAGGTTAAGAACTTACAAGAAATATGAGAGAGTTTGCTACGAACCTTGTATGTGTTGGAAAAGCACACGTCATCTGCATCAGCCTTTATAAGTAGGTATAGAAAGAAAATATAGTCTATAATATAAAAATGAATCGCAAAATGTGTTGGTAAGCGCATAACTCAACAACGCCTGGACCAATTTGGCCAAATCTTTTTTTAAAATGTTCGTTGAAGTTCAAGGATGGTTTTTACGGCGAGAAAAATTAGAATTATTGCTGGAAAAACCCTAAAAATAGCCCTTCTTTTTCCCATACAAATGATTTGTAACTAAAACGTAGTCAATTTGAGCTTTATTGCTAAAATAACTACCCGTGCGAAGCCGGGGCGGACCGCTAGTTAGAAATAAATTTATCTAGACACCATATAAAATAAACAAGCAGAAATCAAGAACAATTTACCTCAACAGCCTTTACTTGGTCCACTACTGGACGCAGGCCTCCCCGTGATAATCGCCTTATTAGTTTTTATGTCATGGGGGCAATGCCCATAATCCCCACGCTGGGTATGCGGATTGGGGATCGGTGGTAGATCTATTCTGCAAGAGATGCTGCTGCGCTTGGAACAATTTAACATGGAGCACTACCGTACCGTACGCGTACTTCCACGTAAACCCCAAGCCCCCCCCCCCCTCCCACAAGCGCTCATAAAAACAAATGTCATAAATCAATGTATTCAGGCGGCAAATCACTTTAGTCCTTGATTACTGATGTAGATTTGTATAATAACCAAAGAAATTGATCGTATATCCTGACCATCAGTCAGGGCTATTCACGATGGCTCGGAATGAAAACGAGGCTTGGAATCGAAAACAGAGCGCGAAATTCAAATGTTTTTGCGGTTACAAATATTTTCTGCATTCTAAAGAATTAAACTACCAGAAAATAAGTTTTTCACAGATCATAGACATATTTCTATGAACCCAAGTTATATTAAAGTATGAAACAATGGAGCAAAAGGTAATGATTGTTGATTTTTAGTTAAAAATCTCTTTTAATATTAATTGCTCCAAAAGTAGCTATTAATATATATTTGTCAAAACAAAGGTTTATATAAAAAAAATAACTTTTAAAGGAATAACTTCTTCTGGTAGTTTAATTCCTTGCAGAACGCAGAAAATATTTTTAACCGCTAAAATATTTGAATTTCGCGCGATTTTGTATTCGATTTTGAGCCTCGGTTTCATTCTGAGCCATCATGAATAGCCCTGCCGGTTCAGTAAGTTCCGAAAACCATCTTTCTGTGCAAAAGTACATTGTACACCATGGACTATTCATCTCGACATGCCGATGAGCCCAAAGAAACCCAGTGTAATGCCCTACAGATCTGTGCCGACGAAAACATTGACTGATTTTTACTGATACCTACTACAAAAGATTCAATCTGCTTATTTTTTAAGGTCCTGACTAATACCTAGGTATCAACTTAGCTATACACTAGTCAAACTCGATCTGGAATTATTGTAAACAACTACACAAACGTCAAGTGACGTCAAGTTACGGTTATAACATTATAATTAGTTTAATTATATGGTATTGATTATATTATTTTACTTATTTTATAATTCAGAAATATTTATTGAAAGGATCTGGAACAGAGTGAATTTTAGGAGGTTTGTTTACAAAGATTCGAGAAGACGACGAGAAGGCTACATCGTTAGGTGAGATTCTCATTCTGGTGAAATGAAGGTCTAGTGATAGTAAAATATATTTTTTTATAAATTTTTGCATAAAAAGAAAATACCCAAAACGCTCGGCATTAATTGCTGATCGTACAAAAATTTGTTACAAGGCGGGAATCGAACCCGTAACCTCCAGCGTCGCAGGCAGATCTACGCCCCTAGCGCCGTATTCGGTCGTCATTCGGCCGTTTTGTTAGTTTTTAGCCACAGTTAAAACAGACTAAGTATAGTTTTTCCTGTACGTTCCGAGAATATTGTTTGTGAGTGTCGGTCAAATAGAGACTTCCTGTATAACATCCGCTGGAGGGAGGAAACTGAGTTTCCGTGATTTGTTTGAATCACCGTATCAACAGCTTTTACCAGTCCGCTGCTGGATATAGGTGCCACTCCAATTACAGCCAAAACTCTTCAATCAACCGCATGTGTTCATCCTACAACTAAATCTGTCAAAATGTAGACATCTTCCATGTATCAGCCTCCACTCTAAAGAGGCGAGCCTGTAAATCCATTTTACCCTCCTATACGTCTTTAAATTCTTTATATCTTTAACATTCAATCTGTACCTACTCTTTTTCTTTTCCTGTTGTTTTATAAATTGTATAGATAAAGATGTAATTTATTCATTAAAAAAAAATTCGTTACATAGCTTGGTTAGTGGTACCTTAAAGCCCATGTTAGGTTTGTCAATATTTCATACTTTAAGCAAGCTAGTTTACAACGAGTACTAGGTACACTCATTCTAGTATAAATAAGCTTAGGTTATCTTTAGTTTTCTGTCCTGTGTAACAATCAGATTTGTGAACCCAACAATAAAAAAATAGGCATTAGGGGATTCGCAGGTGAGCGTATTATTGGCGATTAATAGGGGCTATAGATAAAGAACTGTGCGAACTGTAACTGTATGTGAACTGTATGCTTGGAGTTTCTCTGAAGGATAGGATTGGTAACAAATAGGTGTAGTATTACCAGCTGTTGCCCGCGACTTCGCACGCGTTGTTTAAGGTTATTTCTATCCCATGGGATCTGATTAATAGGATAAAAGAAGCCTATGTTACTTTCCATCCTTTCAACTAACTCTATGCCAAAAATCAAGACGATTGATTGCTTAGTTAGGGCGGGCGTGAAGGAAGGACAAACAAACAAACAAACAGACTTTCGCATTTATAATACCTATTAGTATAGATGGACTCAATGTGTCTGTGTTTAATTTAAGTAAGCAGCTACCTATTTATACCTTGAAACTAGCACTAAAAAAATAAATGTTTTTTCTGATACGGACACACTGGCCACTGCTAAGGCAAAACGCCCTTCAATAAGCACTTTACTAAAGGGTTCTGTAATGGCCAACCCAAGACCTTGGATCATGTAGAAATTATTTTTATTTGGATGCCTTTAAATCTGTGAGTCACCTTGTTCAGAATCGTTTTACAATGTGTGAATAACAAACATGTTGAGCACTAACAAATAAGGCGTTAATGGCATTGTGTTCACTCCTTTATTTGGATCAGTATCTTTATTTTTAGGATTCCGTACAAAAACTAGGTTCACCAAAGTTCCGTCATGTTGAAACATGCGGAATGCGGAGGGATGCGGAACGCGCGCGTCTAGAACCGCACTCACCCAGAAGAAGGCCCTCGTTAAGGGATGAGACCTTGGTGTTCTTCCAACACAAATAAGATTCGTAGTTAACCCGCTTACATCCGTAATGAATTCGTTAAACTACGATAGATTTATATATTAAAATGTTAAAACATCTTGATTTATCACAAGCTCAATACTCAATCATTTATTGCATTCTATAGGTGTACAGAGGTGCTTAAAATCTACGTAGGTATTTAGTTTTACTATAGACCCTGCTGGGCACACAATATATTATGGAAAGAGAGGAGGACGTTATTGTTACTAAGTTAGATATATTAGTACTTTGTATTTTTCTTATTTTTCGTTTAAATATTCGTCAACTGTGTGTGTAGTATGCTTTTGTGATTAATTAGTCGTTCGAGCTATACGGTCCGACGACGCGACCACAAGGTTTTGCCCCGACGGAAATCGAATCTGTCTCAGAACAGCCAGCCGCTGTGTCTCAAAGGCTAAGAATAGTCAAAAAACAGCCCAGTCATTTAGGTACTCTCTGAAAATTGTAATGCCATTTCACCGCCGTACAAAAGGCAGAGTTCAATCTAATCTTTAAATTGTCATCTCGTAAGTGAACCGGTCAGTAATCGTCGCACGTAGCTCGCCGCGAGCGTTTTGCCGTGGGAACCTCTGACATTGGTAGATTATGTGGGGTGGGCTGGCATCAGAGGATAGGTAGGTAGTATACAATGTAAGTACCGTCGATCTATCATGTAGGTACCAAAAAATACAAAATTCAATAATATGCTTTTTTTTTTTTTTTTTTTTTAAATTCAGATTACATAAGTAAAACTAGGAAATAAAGTGATCACTTTGATTGTTTGTCCACTTCAATCTTTTTTAGGTAAAGTAAAGAAGGGAACAAGAAACCTTTACCTTGTTAGAATGTTAGTTTTCGAGTTGGAGCAAAACTCTTCCCAAGCTTTTTTATCGTCTAGATAATCTGATATTTTATAGTAAGCCTTTTTACAAAGGATATGTTTGACAATTTGTTTGAATTTATTTATTAATAATTTTTGCAACTCACTTGGAGTTTTGTTGTAGAAGCGTATACATTGTCCTTTAAAAGATACATTAATCTTGTGTAGCCTAGTTGTGGGCACAGAGAGTTTATTCTTATTTCTAGTATTTAAATTATGTATATCACTATTTTCGGGAAACCGATTGATATTCTAAACAAAGTAACGTCACTGATTTTTATCCTAACACGTATTATGTTCAAGGGAGCTTTTCTACACAGCTCTTCTTTTCTATTCCTTAGTTACACTTGCATGATATTTCAATTATAGATATTTATTTAAATCTCTTAGAAATTATATAAGTCCCAAAAATTTTCGGTTTAAGCATTACTTGAATCCTTTTTCTAAATTTCTTAATGTCTATTTCCATCGAGTCAGTCAGATAGTTTTTCTAAATTTCTTAATGTCTATTTCCATCGAGTCAGTCAGATAGGTATGTACTTGCTTCTATGACAAAGAAATCCTTCGACATAGATCATAATACAAGCCATAACATGCATTTAAGAATAGCGATGCATATAAAAGTAACAGTTGATCGGATGGGTTGATTAAATAGCATCCTCTCCATCACATTTTAATCCACACGTTTTACCGTCGACAAAAAGTCTCCAAATTCTCCAATCATGTGTTACCCTTGTGTTACCTGTCCATTCATGGGATTAGACAATGGTGGGCGGATGGTAGATACATATCTTAATTAGCCCTCACAGGGAGAAGATTTTTTAAAGCGTGACAGAGACACTGGGTGGTAGTTAGAGTCAAAGTGGGGACAAATTTAGGAACGTTCCTTTTAGATAAGAGCTAATTGGCAAAAGCAAAAAGCTTAAAATTTCTCTGTCTAGTCGAAATTGAGTTTGCACAAATTGAAGAGATTCGAGGTTGTTTTAGATTTTTTGGACGCAAGCAAGTCTCACCACAAAACGTAGGGTACCTATAGTTAGGTACTGGATCATTAAACTACGTCTTAGTCTCATAAGTTTTTTCTTATACTTATAAGACCCATTTTTACCTACTTATTGGATGCACTTAAAAATCAGAACAATCGAGAATTACCACGCTTTGAAATACACCTAACCCTATAAACTATATATAAACCTATATACAAAAGATTAATATGCACAATATTCAAAGGTTTTCCTCAGAACACTGTGTATTGATCCAGTGATTTTAATTAGCGTTTTTTTCCAAGTTTTTGTCATAACCGTGAAAGTCTCGGAATACCGTTTCGTTTATGTTTTTGCGTAGGCGTCGAAATCACGACGCTGATTGACAAGAGATATTCGAATGAGTTATTATTTTCTTTTCGAATTGTTAACTTTATGACGGCAAATTAAGACTGAGATTTGCATAGTGGGCGGCTTTCAAAATCTTAATCAATGGCATATATTTGGTGCCCACTCGAAGGTGCTTACCTACCACGTCGTCTTTAGGTAGTTACACTGGTAACTTGCAGCAGTCAGGATCGAATGCTTCAAGCTGCAACTGTAGATTTAACTACGTATTAAAATTAAAACTGCTCAAGCGGTTCCGTATTTGTCGGTATATTTATAAGGGGTTCACAATGCAGTCAACAGCTTGAAGCAGGGTAGACTGCTTGAAGCTGCCCGTCGTGTACTATAGAGGGCCTTAGTGTCTCGTCACATTCACGACACGCCTAAAGTTATTTAGTTTTTATGTTATCATTTCCTAAGAAATAGAAAATACGAATTTATTAGATTAGACAAGTACAATATTCATTAAATTTTCGAAATTAGGTATGAGATCTAATTAGTTAGACTGAATATAATAATATATGGTAGACTAGAATATAATATAACAGCATTCCAATGTTGTAGAACTTCGTAAAATGAGACGTAAAATACCAAAACCAAAGCTACTAAATGCTTGATATTCATCAAAATTGCTATAAAAGCGTACAGCAACCGAGTAAATTGGCGTATTACCATTACCACAGTCGAAACGTGTTTATTAAAGGCGCGCAACAAACATTTATTAAAGGCGTGTGCCAGCCAACTCCGTAAACAGCACATTTGCATCTCAACCGTGTCTGCGAAACCTCAATCGATCGCTAAAAAAATCACCGCATTATACTTACTTCAGACCCAGCCGATATACCTAACCTACCTACCGTACAAAATTACCATCAAAACTCCAATCAAATCATTTAAAGTCAACCCTATAATAACGCTTTAAGAGTGGAAATATAGCATCAAGCAGAATCCCATAAGATGTTGCGAGCGGTAAATATTCCAATACAATAATACGTGCATTGGGCCGGCGCGCGCGCAGTCTGCTCTGACCACTACTGTGCATTTCCCACGGGCTGGCGATAATCCCGCACCGCTCTCTCTATAGAGCGGTGTCCCTCTCGCACCTGATGGACTGCCGCTCTTTCGTTAAACGAAGCACACCCACACAGCGCGTCGGTATTTCAGATTGTTCCGAAGACTGGCATACATTACGTCAGCGGGTAGGTACCGGCAGGTACAGGTTAGCCAGCCCTGATCGATGCACCACTATGCCAGCTATTGCGCTATGCAAGTGTTTTCACAGATAAAGCGTTGATTAGAAGCTTGTTGGTGGGCGGTGATGGTGTTTCTCAATGATAGCGGTTGAACGATTTTATTGCGTATAGCTGCAAATGGACGCACTTAGCTTTCCTTTTCATCAATGGATTCAATATTATTTTTGTCCAGCTAGAGTATAATTTATACTGTGTAGATTATGTTCACCTAGGTTTAGCATAGAGGATAAAATTAGCTCGTTTCTGGTGCTCAACTTTGATAGAAGATACTGTTTTGAAGTTCTCACAAACATTATAGTATAGGTACGTAAATTAAAGCATTTTTTTTTATTTTCTCTTCTATCGCTTCTAGGTTGAATTCGAACGAACACCACATTTTTAGTTTAGATTCAGTACCAACTTACTTACTTGTTACTTACATAATTTGGTTTGAATATCGAATCATGTTTTTTTTTTTTTACAAAACCCAGTCTACTAAGTCTAGACTAGACAACAAAAAAGCAAGGCGGAACGAACTGACGGCACTCAAGCGGGCTTTCATAGCAATCTTACAAAATAGGTATTCCGTTAGGTTCTGGACAATTTAACGATCAAGTCTATCTCCGATTAAGGCCCAGTCGGTAATTTCCCTGTCAGTTCAGTTCTGATAAAACCAATGCGAATTCTGAAATCATTTTGGAATAGCATTATGGTTCGCATCGATCACAGATTAGTTGCATTCCTTTCAGATAAACAATTTGGATTTTAATGATGATGAATTGTTTTGAACGATCGGTTCTTTGATTTTAATGACTGAAGATTTTGACCTACCTCAACAAACAATGTATATCTTACAAAAACATAAAGTGGAACGCGAATAACGAGAGGTGGGTACGAACCTGTAAGTCCCCATACAAACGTAGGTGTTTTCAGATTAATTTGGTACTTTCACATTAATTTGGTAACTACATCCCCGATTTTAATGAAATTTTGCATAGTAGGTAACTAACTACATAATCGGATAAGAAACAGCTATGTTTGCATTGCAACGTTTTTCAAACAAAAGTAATAAAAACGCTTGAAAGTAAATTCTATGCCTTTATTTTCGCTCGAGTTTCATGATGGTTAGGTATATATTTTGAAAAACTAAAACGGTACAAACATCTATTTCATACCCGATTATGTTAGTATGTAAAATTTCATTGCTATAGGTAAATAAAGGATGCAGTTTCCAAATGAATCAAAAAGTAGGTACGTTTGTATGGGAGTTACATATAATAATATTATAATCCATTGTCACATTACATTGGTTTATAAAATTATTTGGTAAGACTTACCTACTTGAGTTATTTGAAATAACCCACAGGACATAAGATTCAACGCCCAATCAAACCAAATATTATCAAACCTTTAAGTGTGTGTGTGTCTCTACAGCTTTCGCGTTCGTGAAACTCGAATTTCGTGATATTGTCTAATTCCGATGTCGGGAACGCGTGCTTATCACATCTATGTCAAGTAAAGCCGCCGGCGAGTTAGATGCACATAATTTGATCGGGCGATTGCTGTTCACTCGACTGGCGAAAGGACCATTCAAATTAATAATAACTACCTACACCCAAACCAAACTCACAATATTGTTACGGTAATACAATTAATTAGTTTTTTTCCCTTCACGATAGGGCTGGTGCATAAGTTCAAGGTCGCACAGCGAGCTATGGAAATACCTGTCCTCGTTTCTCTGAAGGATAGGATTCGTAACGTATACATCCGACAGAGAACCAAAGTTATCAACATAGCTCTAAGAATTAGCAAACTGAAGTGGCAGTATAGCGGCCGTTTCTCGCGAAGAACCGACAACCGCTGGGGTAAACTTGTTCTTGAGCGAAGACCACGACTCGTTAAACATAGTCCCATCTGGCCGGCGGGCGTGATGGGATGACGACCTGAGAAAACCTGCAGACAGATGCTAGATGCGACAAGCTGAAGCCAAGGCTCTATTGCGCTCATTAGGGGAGGCCTATGTCCAGCAGTGGACCGACACCGGCTGATGATGATGATACAATTTGTAAACAAACCAGTACAAAAAAATTAAGATCTAATTTGTTTGTTAGCATTATACAAGCGAGGAAGTTCTCAAATATTATGCTGGACACTATAAAAAGTGCAAATCTGTCAAATATTAACCACCAAAGTGTTTTTATGGTCATACATAATACAGGTTCGTTTACTCATAATTTTAATAAAATATATTGTAGGTATAATTGAATTAAATTTAATTACGTTAATTATATCAAAAATAATTCCGTAGGTACACCTACTTATTACACAGAATAATTGTACCAAAAGCAAATAAATAAATAATGCTGGACAATTCACACAGCATTATCTAGCCCCAAGGTAAGCAGAGCTTGTGTTATGGGTACTAGATAACTGATATAAGTACGTAATATTATACATTACATAGATAGATATTTTTTATTATACATAGAAAACACCCAGACCAACGGAACAAATTTCTGCAGATCGTACACAAATTTGTTCCGAGGCGGGGATCGAGCCCGCAACCTCTTGCGTCGTAGGCAGACTCTCGCCCGCTGCGCCACTGAGGTCGTCAAATAAAAAATAGAAAATGAAAGTAAGTATGTACTCTACCTAACATGTTGTTTTATGTACCATAGCCAATAATTTGCTGGATACAAATACATAAACGTTTTATTGTATTATGACCTCTGTGGCGCGGTGGGCGAAGGTCTGTATGCAACGCAGGAGGTTGCGGGTTCGATTCCCGCCTCGGGACAAATGTGTGTACGATCTGCAGGCATTTGTTCAGGGTGTTCTGGTCGTTTTCTATGTATAATAAAAAAATATCTGTCTATGTATTGTATTATATTATTATTACGTATATCAGTTATCTAGTACCCATACCACGAGCTCTGCTTAGCTTGGGGATAGATAATGCTGTGTGAATTGTCCAGCAATATTTATTGATTTTCGAATAAAATAAAATTATAAAATTTTAATTATTATAAAAACAACTGGTGGCCTACTCGGTAAACCAAAATCGAAGTTTTAGATTCGTTTTCAAGCAAAACCGACTCTTATGTCGCCTAAATAAGACAGCGTTTGAGGAAAAACCAATAAGCAGCTTCAATAAAATTTTCGTTTTTACGAGTAATGGGAGACTACTCGTGGTTCGATATTAGGTACAGTGGCGTCCATAGAAAGGCAGGTAACCCTCTGGCTCTAACTTACAGGTTCCATGTTTAGTAATAATAGGCATGTTAACTGATTTTGAGAAAACATTTCGAGATGTTTTAATATAATATCTCACCTCACCTCAACCTCAACAGCCTATAATGGTCCACTGCCGGACCAACAAAAACAACTATAAAGGATATCTATTGAATAAATCATATTTCTACAAAAAAAAATGATGAGAAAAATTGAGCTTTTTATAAAAGCATTTTCAATTTCACTCTAAAACGCTACAATACAAGCGGCGTCTGTCTATGACGTCGCCGATGTAAAAACATTAAACATCTGTTAAAGAATGATCATAATATTGTGAAGAAAGTCAGACCTTTACTATAGTTATTCTATGCCTCTTACATCAATATTGTAAAGGCACGGCATGACGTCACAAATCAGTATTCTCTGAGTGATGTTCAACGTGTCATGGCAGATTGTTGTATTTTGTATTTTACCGCAATAAAGTAATCTCGAATATCAATAGAAATATAATACGTATTTTGTAATATATGGCTCAGGTATTATTCGGTAAATACATAATTTAGGTAACTTAGTTTCTGCCATCATTTCTATTAGGTACATGTATGAAAAACTAAGCACTTACAGGGCAGGGGGACATTATATTATTGCTTAAGAAAACTACGATTTATAGAATTTGCTTTATTAGAAAAATTACTTTAATACGTCACAAAATGCCGTTTATTATACCTGTTATAGGTATATTACAAGCATCAGTTTAACTTTTGATGTCTTTAAGTAAGTAAACTTATATTCTAAGACTACTTAACGTTTTATATATTTTCAATCAGACGTTTTCTAATCAGAAATGGTTGGATCATACAGAAAAGAGAGCGATATAGTGTGACAGCGAATCTGTCCAATTAAAATGGCCATGCACAGACACAGAGTCGTAGCGAAAAGCAAGGGGCTCCATTTATAAAGAAGTTGAAGTTTACTTTTGTTTGATATGACATCATCACCGCTGTCGATCTTCGCCATCTATTGGATGATGAAGGAAACTTTTTTTTTTAAAACGTCTCATTAAATGACTTAATATCTAAATCGAACACTAACATCCTTAGATTTTATGTATGATTGGATTTGCCATAGCGTCAATTCCCCCAAGTTTATTTTACAAAATATTTTCGAGGGGATAAAGTAAATACTGTTAGCAAAGGCGCAGGTTCACACACAAATTAACACAAAAACACACATTTTCGACTGTTAGAATTTGAAAACATGAACGAAACAATGAACACTTTCGGAGGGTAAGATTAACGATTGTTTGTTATGGCAATCTTATAATCATATTTATTACTTAAGCCTATTTAAGTATCCAATACTCACCCTACTTGCACAACAATATTTAAGTCTAATTTTGATTAACTTTGATGTATGTGTATGGTTTGACAAAACACTAATCAAAATTAAGCCAGTTAAGTTCTCTAATTTTATACTTAATATATGTATATCCTGATAAGGATGAATACACTAATTACCCTAGCTCATAGTTAAACACAAATATGTAACAAATATAACAATATTGAATATCGTATGTATGTATGTATAATTAAGATGTACCCGGTGATCATATTATTACTATTTAATATATCAGACCGTTACTGTTCTCGACTAAGTTGTACAGTGAGCATGAGTAGAACAGTACACACTTAGTTTACAACTTAGTTTATAACTTTCCTATTGATTTTATTGATCAAAATACTAATAACACCAAAATAAAATCAAGCAATGTAAACTTTGTTTTTGATTGGGCGACTTATGAATGACAGTTAAATATGGCGGCGCGGGGAACGTGCTGATCAGCTAATCGGTGTCTTGCATTGCGGCGCACTCAATGGTTCATTATTTTACGGATAGGTTTAGTAAAACTATAAATTTACGTGATTAAATGCGTTAGATAGTACGTGCTACGACCCTGTTCATTATTTTCCGTAAAATTATAAAGTGACTAGGATTTTAATAATTTTACTTTACTACTGGATAGTAAGTACGGCAGAAAATAGTGTGAGAAGTCGCCAAAAGAAAGCTATGTTTATGAATGTTAGAAAGTTAAAGTAGGTAAGCATGTTTAATAGTCGTTAATTTAATTTCTCTCGACTTTTGCCCCTCCACAGCAAAATTATATTTATCTTGACAAGTCATAGCTTATACATCTAATTAAGTATCATTTTTATATGTATTATTTGTGTGCTTATTGACAATAAATGATCTTTATCTTATCTTAATAGAAAGTACAAGATCGGAAGACAGACTTCAATCAAAAATAAACTTAATTAAACATCTAGCTGACTATGCCTACTTACTAACTTAACATTTATAAAAATATCTAGGTTTAATTGCTAACAAATATATCGATAACTGAAAAGTTGCTCGAGATGGTTCGAGAAAAGGGATCGCGGTGGCGGCCGTCTAAGAGACTTTGCAGGGCCACTACCGTGACTCCTCTAGTATAATAAGAACACAGGTACAATTGCTCACATTAAAATATACGATTTAGAATGATCAGTCATGTCAAATTTATTCTCCATCTTTTGTAATTATTAATAAGTTTAATAAATTTTTCAAAAATATTCGTTATGTTAGCAAACTAAATGGGTTTCTAATAAGATGTCAATAAAAGTAACCTTGCTGGTAAAAATGTCTTAAAATAATTTGGGCCATAACAGTTTAATAAAAGGTTTCATAGATAAAAAATACAACACTGATATTATGTGGAACACTTTGTACTAGATCTCTCTAATTATTACTATTTACTGCCACTTCTTACTAACTAATAATTTTAATATCTCAATAAATCAACTTATTGGACACGTCAAACTATCAATAATATTTTTAATCACACCTTAAAAATAATTTGATTGAAATCAGTACTAAGTATATTAAGGCTGGCTTTTACTAAAGATAATTGGGCAACATAATATCTTCGTCACTAACTTGGACGTTTAAATGAAAACTTTTGATAAAATCTACGTCAATTGAAATGGAATTGCCCGATTATATTTTAAAAGAACATCTTAGATTAAGAACAATGGGAAATTCTCTTCTCAAGAGTTTACCAACCTTTGACTTATAGGAAATAGCAGAATCATAACATCGATTTGATTGTATTTTGGTTACAAGCGTAACCAAAATACACAAACTTAATAACTAATAGTTGGGACCAACAAGGATAAAATGCGAAATTCGTACATACAGTACCTAAAACTAATCACATCATCCTGTTAATATTATATAGGCAAAAGTTGGTCCAACGTTACAAAATGTAAACTAAAATTAAAGGAGCTCTCCTTTGTACGTAAAAGATCTGGAGAGCTATTGCGTTCGCTCAACCTTATTTCGTAAGGAAACTAGTAAGGGCGTTAGGTACATACTGTATTTGTAGACTTTTTATACTTTTCAGAATAAAATAAGACAAGCTTGTTCAGATCTATGTTATTTAACATTATTTTGACACCTGAATCTGGACTTAAAATTGTTATATGAGCCTCTTGTGTCTGCTGTTCATTACCTAGCAGATTACTACTAACTACATATAAAATACAGTTAAGATAGACCCCAGGAGGGTTAATTTCAATCAGCTTATAAAAACCCAACCTATGAAAATTGCATTCAGCTATGTATGTAATTCTAGTTGATTGCGACTTTCATAGGATTTTTAAAGCCGTATCCTTCCTGGGATATTTATCAGAACTAATGAGATGTTTTAGCAGCCTTCAAATTCGTCTTATAGCACCGACATTCTATACAAGACATTCCGTTTAACATGCTGATCAGATCAGACCATCTCTTAGGGGTTTTTTGGCGTCTTAGGTGAGCGAGAAACGCGACACCCACTTTAAGTAAGCAAAACTCACAAAATTTGGATGTCCTGTCGCATTTGTCACTCACATAGGACAAGGGGGTTAGGCGATTGATCATTATCAATCTACAAGAAGAAAAGCTTATCAGTAAGCTTTTCAGAAGGCATTTGCTTTAGGCTCTGACCAACAAGGAAGGCCAGTTTGTGGGCGTATTGGCATGGTGCGGGCACTCTAACCGTCCCGGGCCAGTTGTAGTACAAATGGCAAAGTTTGTATGTCAACCTTTGGCAGTGGTCGGGCTGCAGCTGGTTGTCATCGTGGACAACGACGTAGTGAGTTGGTGTCACGGTACCTTGGTTAACTTTTTGCGACACTATAAGGAAGTCGTACCTGTGGACAAAAGGGTTTATGAGACGGGAGGACATTGTACAGGTAGGCGCGAATGTGCCTGATTCCTATAGAGTGTGTCATTTGTTCCTTAAAACACACGAGGCAGGAATCGCACTTTCTCCCGAGTGATACATAGTGCTTTATACCACACCTACAAAATCTTAAATCCTAAAAAGTACTCGTGGAAATTGAAAATGTAAACTGGACTTATGTAAAAATCGTACGCAATAAATACGCGCGTACGATTTTCTCATGGTTCTTTTTTCAATTATTGTTCCGAATAGTACGGAAGAGGCCAAATTATAAGACGCTGTGCTAATCTATCAGAGTTTTATAACATGTGATGTAAATGTCATAACATACCAATCTCTCCTGGTAATCTTGTTGTCGACCACGGTCCCAGGGAATGGGTTATCGTACATTCCCGCGGCATGCAGGAATATGCGCGTGTTTATCCGTTTCTGCACAATGACGTACGTTATCATAGGCGTGTAGGTAGACTCGAGCAGAGATATACTGCTCTTAATCTGCGGTATCTCGTAGTCACGGATTATTTTGAATTGGCCGTCGCCTACACCATCCCTGAAAGTAGAAAGGAATCACTTTAACTCTAGCTTTTTATCCCATATAAAAAGAACAGTTCCTATGGTATGGAAATAACTTAACGTAATTTGCTAACTAATTTGCTAACGAATTACGCTAAAATCGATATTATCGCGCTCACAAGCGTTCTGTATTACTGTGAGCGCGACAAAATCTTGTGTGACGTCATAGGCAAATTCGTTATATACGCCATTTTGCGATATCAGTTTTAGTTTCAGTTTCTTTATTCACAAACAAATTATATACTTGTGTCGGAATATTTGGGTACATAAAAAAATAGGTATACAAAAAAAATCCCGGGCACCGCTGAAAACCAGCGCTGCTATGGCACTAGTGCCACAGCAGCATGAAGCTGAGCCGGTGACCTAATTTGTGTAACATTTAATTTAATTTATAATAATTAGTTTAAGCAATGTAATGTTTTAAATTTTGTTTCACAAATAAACGTTTTCTATTCTATTCTAAATATTCACATAAAAAAATAATAATAACAAACACAGAAAAGAAATTAACACAGAGCACAAATTAGGTACAAACTTTGGTCAAATTTAAAATAATACAACATACTTAAATAACAAGAAGTTTGATTTTTATCAATAATATAATCGTCAACACTATAGTACTTAACACTTTTCCAATAAGAAAAGTTTTAATTGTTTTCCAAACTTAACTGGACAGTATATAGTTTTCAAGGCAACTGGAAGCCTATTATAAAGTTTAACAGCCTGATATCGAACACTGTGCTTTACTACGTTCAACCTTGCAAGAAAGTCAGTCTTTATGTCTTTTCTCCTCGTTTTCTCCCTAATTAACCTGTCTTCCTTACTTTCATATCTATCAATATTTTTTATGAAATGAGTCAAGGTGACTAAGATGTCATGGCACGGTAAGGATACCTAGCCTAACAAAATGTTCCTGACAAGAGTCTGTTTGCTGTATATAATAATAATAATAATATAATAATAATAATATAATAATAATAATAATGCTGGACAATTCACAAAGCATTATCTAGCCCCAAGCTAAGCAGAGCTTGTGTTATGGGTACTAGGTAACTGATATACATAATATAATGCAATACATAGATAGATATTTTTTATTATATATAGAAAACGACCAGAACACCCTGAACAAATGTCTGCAGATCGTACACACATTTGTCCCGAGTTTTGAATTATAAAAGCCGTATTTATATTGTAAGCATAGCTGTTGCCCCAAAACATAATACTATAGCGTAGTTTGGACTCTACAAGCGCAAAGTAAACATCAACGACCATGCTACTATCCGAAATCAAGAAACAGAGAAAATAAATTTATTGGCTCACGCACACAATACACAAAAAAATGTCTAAACCATAAAAATAATTAACTAATGATATAGTGAATCAGTTAGGTCCTGCCTCAGCTTAATGTTGCTAAACAGATAGTTGACCAACGCTGGTTTTCTGACAGAACCTTTGGTGCGTGCATGTCCACACGGCGGACTGAATTCAAAACAACAGATATATATTTTAGTAACTCTAATAATTAAAGAAAAAATAAGAACGAATAAAATAAGTAAGGAAAAAAATTGACAGTTCTATTTCTTTACTGCGGAACCCTAGAATAGGTACATGATTTTAAAATATCCCTATTTGTACTAATCAGCATCATACATAGAATACAATACATGATAATCCACATGTATTTCGAATTTCAATTAGTAGGTATGCTATAAGGTGAGGCCTACGTCCATCAGTGGACTATTAAAGGATGTTGAGGTGAGGTTTGCTAGGAGTAAAAACGAGGAATAAACTTAAGGGTTCTTTTTTCGACGACGGTACCCTGAGAAAGAAAACCCTCACTAACCTGTACACAAAGATTTTGTCCGGGAACCTTCCGTTGACATGAGCGTAGTACCTCAGCGCGTCGCTGAAGCATGTTTTGAGACAGTCTGATATCTCCTGTCCCTTTTCTTGAATAACTACGCGTGAGAACCACATTGTCATCGACTGGTTGTAGGAAGCGATCATAGCTGAAAAAAAACAATAAATTCATATCAAAGATAGCCTTGATAAAGATAGATTGTTGCCTATTCCGTTTAATTTACCTATTTACCGGTTACCTAAAAGACGATTAATTTACTAATTCTAGGTTAGAATTAAGTAAATTAATCGTCTTCTTCTTCTTTCTTCGTTCTGCGTTAATGTACGATCAACAACATGTCGTAATTAATGATCCAAAATTTGGCATTCTTTTAATATTGGTAAGATGCAAAAAGACATCAACATGTAGCGTTAGACCTATAGGCTGGATTAACATAAAGGCTATCTTTTAAGGGCTATCTTTTGGGAAAAGGCGTGCGAAACCACGGGCAGAAACTGAAAAGTAGGTTATTAGTATTAGTTACTCGTATGAGTGTTTACAAAGTAGCATTGTTATTGCTCACGGCAACCGTACGGCGTGCTATCCGAACGGTTAAAAAAACGTGACGTGTAACAAGAGGCTCAGGCTACCACGCCGTACGGTTAAAGCGTGGATGTACATGAATTGACGTCAATTGGGTTACGTGTTTTCTCCGAAATCTTTATCGAAAAAGCTTACAGCAAAGAGCAAAAATATATATACTTATATGTATACTGAAAAAAACTAATTTAAACATCAGAAATAATTGTGCAAAGTACCATTTCTTTGATAATATATTACCGTTTTGCTCCATAACTATGAATCACAAGATTTTTTTATTTTCATCTCCTTATTAAATAATAGAAAATAATATAGAATACCAAGGGATCCTTCAGCTTATTTTTATAAATAAAATGTCCTAGAATAGATAATAAGCGAAAACTTAATTTTTGCGCTTACGCCGCTCTACTCTATCCCGCTCCTATAAACGTGAAATCCTGTGCCTACGGGGCACACACGGCGCACACGGTGGCGGCGCCGCCGTGCTATAATACCATCCAGTGATTCATACACCGACAACCGTACCCATACGCGGCGAATTAAGAGTCTATACAACAAGTTTCTGTGAAAAGGATAGACATAGGATTTTGCGTTCATAGGAGCGGGACAGGGCGTGCAAAAACAACGCAACGCAAGCCCAGAAATCAAGTTTTAGCTTTTTATCTATTTATTTTAGACTAGGTATTTGAAAAAAACCGAAACATATGAAATGTTCTTATAACGGGTGTCCCAAAAAGGACGCAAGATATCAATTTGCCGCCATTTTTGTATTTTAGTGCTAGCAACCCTAAAAAAACTAATTTGACAGCTGAATGTTTAGGGTTTGTAAAATGGCGGGTTATACTAAAGATCAACGCGTTTTTAATATTTAACAATATATCAAAAGAAATGAAAGTTTGGCGGGTTCGAAAATTCCGTACAAAATATGATCGGAATATTGACTTGACTTCATCAACTGTGAGCAGAGTGGTTGCAAAATTCAGGGAGAATGGATCAATTCACGGTGTTCATTCTACTGGTCGTCCAAAAACAAGCCGTAATAAGGATTTTGGGCTGGAGGCATAACTGGCCCATATTTTTTTCAAAATGAGGACGATAAGACTATAATTAATGTGAAATAATGTAAATTAGCCATCTTTTGCCTTTGCCACACCCGGACCGGGTACATAGTTATAATAAGTTCCCAACTAAGTGTGTTAGAAAAGTAAAGTATTCATGTAACTACCACACCTGTATAATTATGATGCAATAAACGAAATATGAAATATGAAAACGATGCAATTATTGCATGAAACATTTCCTAGTCGTGTGATCTCTCGATTCGGTGATCAGAATTGGCCCCCTAGATCTTGCGATTTAACGCCATTAGACTTCTTTTTATGGGGTTATTTAAAGTCTAAAGTTTATGCCAATAAGCTCACAACCACTCATGCTTTAAAAGAGGAAATTCGACGCTGCATTGGAGAAATTCAGCCGCATCTATGCAAAATGGTCATAGAAAATATTGACAAAAGAGTGCGTATGTGCCAGCAAAGCCTAGGAGGACATTTGCCTGAAGTATTATTCCAAAAGTAACCCTATTTCATGTATTTCAAGATTTTATATACAAATACATCATAACGAAAAAAAAAAGATTTTCGATCAATTTCAAATCTTGCGTCCTTTTTGGGACACCCGTTACTTAGTTCTATTACCATGCTTATTTTCAAGATCCTAACTTCTGTAAATATTGAGAAATTCAGGTTTTAGTAAGAATTTAGAGGTAGCTTTGCGATTTTTTTCTATTAAATTTTATGATTATCGTGTTAGCTTCGAAGATATTTCGATCTAACGGAGTTGATTTGAGATATTATAGGCCCTTAGGCGAAGAAAACTTGTGCGTACAAGAACCCTTGCTTACCACAGACGCTGTTATTCTTCTTGACGGTCTCATGGTACGCATCAATGCCGATCACCATGGCAGATTTGAAGGGGATCGAGATGTGCCACAGCGTACCTCCCAGCTTACAGTTTATTTGAAGCAGGATTTTTTGCGTTATCGCACGCACTTTCGCCTTGTTCATTATTGTGCGAGCGTTTATTACCTGGAAGTTTTATTTTTTATAAAAAAAGCTGCCGAAAAATATTAGTGGTGTTTATTAAGTTTACGTTCTTTTTTATAGTACATTTTTGTATGCATTATGAGCACGTATGTTAAGAAATACCGATGCAATAAATCTATTATAAATTTCTGTGTTTTAAATTCTGGTTTGCTCATTTCATATCTTGCATTTTTGGTCACCAAAAATAAAGAAAACTAGCAAAATTTGTTTGCTTATCATATTGTAAAAGAAAAACTGTTAGGTAATTTGGCACACAAATGACAGTTAGAATTTGATAGCACAGTTATCCAAGAATGCTTAAATAAAAACAGATTGAGACATTTCCTTGATTTGTAACCTTGGCAATGGCAAGAATGGAAAAGGGTAAAAAAAAACAATTCGAAAATGTCCATAACTCGAGAGACTTTTACTGAGGTATTTTTTTTTCTGAACACTTTCAGAACAGTTGTGAATTCGTAGGTAATATAATATTTTTAAAAAATTATTTGTTAAACGATATTTTATTTTGTCTTTGTATTTTAAATATTGCAATTTCACTCATCTCAGTTGTATTAAAAAAATTGATCGCACTGGAGAAAAATAAATAAATAATTCTGGACAATTCACACAGCATTATCTAGCCCTAAGCTAAGAAGAACTATTGTTATGACTACTAGATAACTGATATACATAATATACTTAATACAATACACAGAAAGATATTTTTTATTATACATAGAAAACGACCAGAATACCCGGAACAAATATCTGCAGATCGTACACACATTTGTCCCGAGGCGGGAATCGAACCCGCAACCTTCTGCGTCGTAGGCAGACTTTCGCCCACCGCGCCACAGAGGTCGTCATGACGACCATGATCACCATTCGCTAAATAACCCTTTATAAGCAGTTTTAATCATTCTCAGTTTACTAACCTGAGAAGGTACAGGGTTGTCCGCACAGCAGATCTTCTTTATAGCCGCATAGCGGTCGTCTCTCGAGGTGGGGCAAATGGCGACCACTAACTGTAGGTTCGGCCTCACGCATTGCTTCAAAGCCGTTATGTAGGAATCGGTTCTGTCGTTCCTTAGTTTAATCAGTTCGGGCTCGTTCATCATAATGCCCATTGGTCGGCTGCTACGTCTTATAATGTCAACGAAATCCTGTAAAATAGATGGGTCTGAGGTGAAATGAGTCCCAAAACCCAGGTTTTGACTGTACGGAAAATCAATTTAAGGATTGATTTTGATTAGGAAGATTGCTCATCTGTGAATAGTTAACCAAAGGAGCTTCTCTGCGTAACAAATTTTTGTACCCCATTACTCAACTCATTGATTAATTGCCAGTTGTGCGCTTTCTTGTTGTTTGATTTATTATTTGTTGTTTTGATTTATCATACAAAAAAATACAAACCATTTTTTGCAAAATGAGGGGGCAAAAGTTTTGAAGTATTGCCATATTTTTTTTGACTACTGAACAGACTGGACTGCCGTTTTGCTTAAATGTAGTTTAAGGCCCGGAATAACATAGGCTATTTTTAAAAACGCGTGCGAAGCCCAATACAAAATCTATTCATAAATTAGATTTGTAACTTTTCTTTGGCCTAAAATAAATGATGAATGATATTATAAATCGTTGGCAACACTAACCTTAGTACACTCTGAATCCCTCTCCGTATAAACCACCACCCAGTTCATAATATCAACGGCAGTCATAACCGCATTCTTAGTGACTTCGTTGTTCCACTCCGCATTGGGCTTGCCAGGTATCTTCACGTTGTTCCCGAAGTACAATGGCTCAGCCGGTAACGTGCGGGCGGTTATGTCTATGGTTTCCTTCGCTATGCTGAGGCCCCAACCTTCAAGGCGGCTGCGAGCTTTCGGGTTCTGCATTACGCTTTGTATGTACTGTAATAAAAGTTATAATGTGTTACACTATCCTTCACTCTAGACTAATACCAGCAGCGCCTTGCGGTTTCACCCGCGTAGTTCCCGTTCCCGTGGGAATTCCGGGATAAAATGTAGCTTATGTGATAATTCAGACTATAATCTATCTCTGTGCCAAATTTCTTCCAGATCCGTTCAGCCGTTCTGGCGTGATTGAGCAACAAACATCCATCTATCCATCTAAACTGTGTATGTCTAAACCGTGAAGAATTAATTAATTCGGATTGGCTGTAATTTTGCATAGATGTAGCTTTAAGCATGGAATCAAACATCGGCTACTTTTTATCACATAAAACAGTTCCCATGGGATAGAAATAACCTTTTAACGTATCCATAGAAACAACGCATGCGCAGCCGCGGGCAGAAACTAGTTCTATAATAAAGTCACGTGATAACAGTGTACTAGTACGACTCCGTGCTTTCTCTTCTTAGCTTTTCATAAGAATGCAGCAAGACAATGTTTATCTGAATTTTAGTTTTCTACCTGGATGGTCCCCCGTTTCGGCCAGTTCAAGTAACTAAGCCTTAGGGCCCTATATTATTAGGATAGCATGGTGGCGCCACCGGTCGCGCCACCGTGGTATCTCGATCTACCAAGCGAAACCAACCTAAACAACACCACCAACTGGTGCTGGAGTGAGTCAGACGCCAAATAGCTCTATACCTACTTACATACACATTAATGGTTGCGCCACTAGCGGGTGATTTGGTTGCCAGCAACAAATTTGTTTGCGCAACCAAGCTGCTACCAGATAAGGTACCCTCCATAGAACTATAGACATGCCCTTACGAGAAGAACCCCAACGTTTCATGACACATCTTCATGTGAATGCGGCTCTAACCGCACGTTTCGTATCTGGACGTGTACTATATTAAATTATTAAATAATGAGATCAAGAAAGCCTTTTACTCCATAGATGATTACATCAATGATGTTAATGCTTGCCAGATGTCGCCCAGTTCCGAACCGACAATAGTATTTAAGGAAAATAATGTGAAGCTCAGTTAGTTTTATATAAATATTGACTTATGTATAAATCAGATTATATTTATACTGAGATAATGTATTAATTTTAAGTTTTATAAAACTTACTAGTGGTTTATTTTTAGCGTCTTCCACCAGTGGACCAACAAATTAAGCGAATAAAATCAATAACATCTTATAATTTCTTATTTGATAATAATGACTACATAATATAAACCTGTTTATAGTATTTAATTTGACTTGTCTAAGTGCTTATTGTGTAAGCCTGAAGAAATAAAGTTATTGACTTTGAATAAAATCGACAATCCAAGATAGCCTTTACAACTGACTTACTTGCTTGAACGCCTTATGTCTCTGGTTCGGGGTGATCCTCGTGTAAGTGGCGACGTCCTTCATCAGCCTGAAGTTGTTTCGTTGGTCGTCGCTGAGCCCCGTCAGCTGGCAGAGCTCCGGGACCAGGCAGATCATGAAATCGACCGGCGCGTCAGTACCGGTCATGCGTTTTGTTTGCCTGTAAAATAGTACATTGTACACCTAGGCAGGAGCGTACCAGATTCCTATCGAGTGTGTCATTTGGCCTTAAAACACACGAGGTACGAACCGCACTTTCTCCCGAGTGATACAAAGTGTTTTATGCTACACCCACGAGGAATAACTTCAATATCACTCATGTAATTGAAAATGTAAACTTGAATTTTGTGAAAATCGTACGCAATAAATCCGCGCGTACGGTTTTCACATGGTTCTTTTTTCAATTTACGTTGTGGCGGATTCGGAGTAAAACACTTACACAGTACAATTTTATCTCTCGCTAAACGTGTGAGAAATGAAATTCCAAAGAGTTTTCCGTCCTGCTTTTTAGTACGCTTGCAATTACGAACTTTCTATGTTACGTTTGGAACAGGAATAATCAACTTACTGAGTAGTGTATTATATTTATAGAATAAAACATAAATAGATTACAAAACAGGCCTCATGGCAGTGATGAAATTAGTAAGTATTTATAGTGACGTACTTTGCGCTACCAATGTGGCGTGGCGGGCAAAGGTCCGCCAGCGACGCAGGAGGTTGTGGATTCGAGTCCCGCCTTATAACAAAAGTTACTACAATCTGCAAATATTTGTTGCGTGGTGTTTTGGATATTTCTATATATAATAAAAAAACTTAAACCCCAACTCTTCCCGTGGGTGTCATAAGAGGCGACACGGGGGGCGGGCAGCAGCGCTTCTTGCAGAATAGATACACTACCACCGAACTGCGATCTCCAACCCGTATTCACAACGTGGGGATTATGGGCATTACCCCTCATGAGATGAAAAAATCAGGGGGAGGCCTGCATCCAGCAGTAAACCATTATAAAGCTGTTGAGGTGAGGTAAGGTAATTAAAAAATTACCTATGTAAATTTGTTTTATGTATATCCGTCAATTAGTAACAGCACAAACTCTGCTTAAATTGGGGCTAGATGATGCTGTGTGGATTGTCTGGCATTATTTATTTAGTTATAAGTATCGTAATTACTGCTACGACAAATGCATGATTATTTCTTATATTTCACAAGTCAAACTTATATTCGATATTGCCATTGCGATCACGCGAGAATCGACCCGATTCAACTAGGCCCAACGATTTTTCGATTTTTAACGATTTTGTCTCTTGTTCCTGGACTGGTTTTCGCAACTAGGCAACAGGTGGGCCTTTTTTGCGTGACGGGTGGGGGGGGGCTGCTATTCTAACCACCGACACAGATGGGCCTTTTTTGCGTGACGGGTGGGGGGCTGCTATTCTGACCACCAGCTGGTGGTTAGAATAGCAGCCACCGTCACGCAAAAAAGGCCCACCTGTGGCCTAGTTGCGAAAACCAGTCCAGGAACAAGAGACAAAATCGTTATCGTATCTAGGAAGGCCAGCAGCTCGCTGACGCCGCCGCATGCCTCTATAGGCGTCCTAGGTGTCCCAAGATGTTGCTAACTTTAAAAAACTACGCTATCGCACTCTACAAGCACATTCGCGGCCGTCTCCTCTGCATTCATGCACTCTTTTTATACGATACGTCAATTTTGATGGGTGAAAATTTGTGACATTTTTACCTAGATATCAGCATGGGCTGCTCCCAATCCATGATGTCGATGCCGTAGTTTTTCTTGTAGTAATCGATGTAGCTAATCTCAATGACTTGTCCCTTATCATTCTTCTCGAACGTCGATTTCGGGGTCATTGTCTCGTCAATACTGTCGACTCTGTAAGATACAATTATTTAAAACTATATTTTCATTACTACATATTAAGGTATATAAAATATATATAATATTAAAGTTAGGCATATACATTTTTGTAAAGTAATATTAACACGCCAACCATTTGTATCCGGCCGTCTTAGAATTTGCACCACCCCAACTCTTTCCGTGGGTGTCGTAAGAAGCGACTAAGGAACATACACCAGGGGGCGGGCAGCAGCGCCTCTTACAGAATAGATCTACCACCGAACTGCGATCCCCAACCCGCATGCCCAGCGTGGGAATTATGTGCATTACCCCCATAAGATAACAAATCAAAGAGAGGCCTGCGTCCAGCAGTGGACCATTATAATGCTGATGAGGAACCATCTGTATAAACATGTGTCGGTAGGTAGAAAATGCCTCGGCGTTAAGCCCACCCTTTGTATCTTAGTCATAAACCTCTAATGAGCACTATAGCGCCCTGTCTTCAGCTTGCAGCATCTGACTTCAGTTTTTCATACCACCTGGCCGGATCATACTCAACGTTGTCGTCTCCACTTAAAATTTATAAATTTTATTAATTTTTTTTTTCTGCGTTCCACTAAAAAAAATTAGTGGAAAAGTTATTCGTTTTCAGCTAGTTTGACTACTTGTAGGATTCAGAAAAATTAAAAAGTACAAAACAAGAGGTCTCTCAAGAAGCGGTTGACGGTTCTTCGTAAGATATAGCTGGACCTCTGGCTCTACCAGAAGTAAAGTATTACACATAATTTTAAATACTTACTCAACATTGGGATAAGTGATTGGGAAAAGTGACATACCTAAACAATTTCTTGTTGTACGTAGTCATAACCGAGCAACCAATAAGAGTCTCTGACATGGCTCTTTTCCAACTGTTGCCTTGTGAATTGATCGCCTCCTTCATGAAAGAAAGCACGGTCTGAGTGCGCAAGACACGATGCGTGGAATCCAACGTCAACATTAAACCACCTTCGTATTCGTCGACAGCTGTCACGTAACTGCAAAAGAAAAGTTTTTTCCGACATGTAGACTCATTCGGTATTTGCGATTTCAATACCGGTACTCGGAACTCCCATAAATTATCCGATATTACCGGTTTTTTGGTATTACTGATTACCGGTGTCCATACCCTATGACATCACCTGTACAGGTTCTAACGGAAGACCAGCGCTGGCTAGGTCTCTTACGGGAGCTTAGCCAGCATTATGCTGAGTTAGGACCTTTTTATAACAGCTTTATGCAAGAAAATAACAATCAAATAACAAATTTAAATTAAAACTAGTATTTACAATAGAAACAATTAAGCTATCTGCAAACTGTTGCAAACAATCTACAGGTAGCTCAACTGATCCATATCAATACCAGTTGGAAGCGTGCCTAAGACACTGGCTGCATTGCCCCGCTGTATAGCAATGCTGATGCGCTGTGCCAGATACTCACCAGCTCTCGGGTCACGCGTCGCTTCGACCAGACGCTCAGATAATTCAGATAGTTTTGCTTTATGCATGTAGCTATTTTATAAGTGTGTCTTGTTTTAATTGTTGTATTGTATTGTTGTTTTAAATAAATGTATTTCTTCTTCTTCTGTAAAAGTTCGAACTCAAACTCGAATTCACTCAAGTGACCAAATTCCATCGCTCCTTTGTAACCTTTTATTTGATACTAGCGGTCCGCCCCAGCTTCGCATGGGTACATTGTAGCCTATGTTACTCAGTGATGATATGTAGTTTTCTAACCGCATAAGTTTGTTTAAAATCCGTTCAGTAGATTTTAAGTTTATTCGTTACATACAAAAATACAAATCTTTCTTCTTTATAATATTATTATAGTGTAGAAGTAAGTTTGAGTTTTAAGTAATGATGATGATGATACTTTGTTAATGGCAATATGAGTCTGGTTGGACTCTTTTCTGCCAGTGTCAAGTAATGGAAAATAATAGTAAAATATGAGTTATCAAGTTATGAAGAATGTTGATATTTTCACCAGAGCCTAGTTCGTTATCTAGCAGGGTACACCACGTGCAGGTTAGGTTGGCTTGGGAGACAAGATCTTGGAGTCTCCCTTGTACCCCGAGTTTTAAGTATCGAGATGATTGGTGAATCCCATAAAGATTATTGATATTCTTTAGCGTAAATGTCAAAATCTCAGTCAACTTAGATAATTTGATTACTACGCTCGTCAACGAGGCGGTACAAGCATTATCAAGTTTTTGTGAAAACTTCAAACTTACTACAGATTCACCTTAGTGAGGTTCAAAATGAGTTTAAAGAATGAGCCTGCAACTGGTCATTTCAGATTCAGATGTATCACTTCATAGCATTTTCGTCGATTTTTTTTTTAAATTGATTTTTCAAACAAATTTGTAATATGTCTTAATTTTAATTAAAAGTCAGTAATGACTTTTACGTTTCAATTAATCCTCGTATTTTAATGTACTTACTAAAATACCAGAATAATTTTTAACCGGTGATAGGTATTTGAATTAATTAACTAATCTACAATATTATAAATGCGAAGGTGTGTGTGTTTGTTTGTTTGTCCTTCTTTCACGCCTTAACTAAGCAATCGACTTGATTTTTGGCTTGGAGTTAGTTAAAAGGATGGAGAGTACCATCGGCTTCTTTTTGTGCTGATAAAATCTCAAATTCACATGGGAGATTTAAAGGAATATTCGTATTTTTATACGAATATTCGTTTTTCCTTCACGGCCAACAAATTTGACGGAAAACTACTAAACGGGAAAAAAGATGCCGATTTCTCTACTATACAGTCGTGGTCAACTAATTAGGGACAATCTCTAGTTAGGCCAAATTGTGATTTTTTTTTATTTTTTTCAACGAGTCTTAAAAATATTCCATATCTTTTACATGTAAGTATAATTAGTCATTGATGTGCCCGATTATACAAACAATAACAACTTCTTAAACATTAAACCTCTTTACAGTATAGCTGATAGATTATCATAGTGCTATTTGTTCAAATATTGCTGGCTGGCCATTTAATTAGGGACACTGAGATATTGCGTTCTATTTTCAAAGTTTGAATCTCAATACTTTTTTACTTCTTCTCTTATTGTTCCGTGGTAGTTTTGGCGGCAATCCCGATTTTTATTTTAAGTTTTGAAAAATATTTTGAAGAAAAATGGGCAAAAATAAAAGTTACGATCCAACACTACGAAAAATTATCATGAAGTTTGTTGTCGAGCATGGTTGGCCATACCGAAGGATAGCAGAACATTTAAATTGTTCAAAAACTATGGTATACAATGCAGTGCAACATGTCAGACGCAATAACACAACTTTAAATGTGCCCAAAACAAAAAGATCGAGAAAAACAACTCCGCAAGAAGATAGAATGATAACCAGGTTAGCTAAGAAAGATCCGTTTCTAGGCTCTATTGTAATTAAACACGAAGTATTTGGGACAGACGAAAGAGCTGGTGTCTCAGCGAGGACCGTTCGACGACGTCTGGTAGAAGCAGGGTTGTTCGGAAGAGTGGCTCGCAAAGTACCGTTGTTGAAGAAAGAACATAAAAATGCTCGTTTGGCGTTTGCACGTAAATATGGACATTGAACCTACGCCCAATGGCAACATGTATTATTCTCTGACGAGACCAAGGTTAATTTGATTTCTTCAGATGGAAGGCAATACGTAGGTACGGCGTCCAGTAAAAGCGGAAATGAATCCAAGATTCACAAAAAAGCAGGTGAAACATGGCGGTGGAAACATTAAAATGTGGGGTTCATTTTCTGGACGTGGAGTGGGACCTGTGAGGAAAGTTCAGGGTAACTTAGACCAACATCAATACAAGGCAATATTGGAGGAAACGATGCTTCCCTATGCTGAGGAGCATCTCCCTATTATATGGACGTTTCAGCATGATAACGACCCGAAACATACCGCCCGTTCAGTCAAGTCGTTTTTTACCAGTCAGTCAGTATCGGTGCTAGATTGGCCAGCAAATAGCCCGGACCTTAACCCAATCGAGCACCTTTGGCACGAAATCAAGAAAAAAGTTGCCACTTATCGTACCACAACTTTAGATGAACTTAATGAAGCTTTTTGTGAGGCATGGGCAAACATTCCTGTCGAAACATGCCAGAAACTGATAATGTCTATGCCACATCGGTGTCAAGCGGTAATTACTAACAAAGGTTTTGCTACTGGGTACTGATTTTACACGCAATAAAATGGAGCTGTTAAAGATATTATAAAACTGCAGATTATTAGTTTTGTTTAACTCTATTTTTCATTATAGTTTACTGTCCTTAATTAAATGTCCAGCTACAGAATTATACCTTAAAATTGAATACATGTTCAACCTTTGATATTAAATACTTTTTTCTATTTATTTATTCTTTTATTTACAGCCATTTATAGCATAATAATCGGACCAAATTATGCAAATAATAGGTGCTGAGAAATCAATATGGTTTTATATTTATATGTACATAACCGGTTATTGCTCTTCACTATCTTGAAAGTCCCTAATTAGTTGACCACGACTGTATATAACATTAAAGTTAAGCATCTACATCTTTGTAAAACTAATATGATCACGCCAACCATCTGTATCCGGCCGGTTTAGAATTTGTACCAACCCAACTCTTCCCGTGGGTGTCGTAAGAGGCGACTAAGAGACATACACCGGGGGGCGGGCAGCAGCGCCTCTTGGAGAATAGATCTACCACCGAACTGCGAACCCCCACCCGCATGCCCAGCGTGGGGATTATGGGCATTACCCTCAATGAAAAATAACAGAGGGAGGCCTGCGTCCAGCAGTGGACCATTATGGGCTATTGAGTGAGTGAGATTATATACCCTATTTCGCATAGAGGTCGTTTATGGCCTATTTTAATACTAAAAAACGCCTGCGAAGTTACCCTTTAATTTTTATTTTATTTTATTTATTTGCTTACCCAGGCCATACTTCAAGCTTATGCTGGGGTATTTGTATAGCGTCCCGCTGGTTGAAGCTCTGGCGGCCGAAACGGACCATTTCGAGGTCTTTCATAATCGACTTGAACAAAACGTTGTATAGATGAATCATTTCACTAAGGCGTCGGGGGCGGCGGTACGTAATCTGAAATAGATTTTTTTTTTTGGTCAAAAATTGATATTCCGAGGAGTGAGGGAATAAGTGCATCTGTGTTTATGCGCACATTTTGTCCTGCGCCGTGGCTGAAATGCAGCTAGGGGGACATAATTGACAAATCTTTACATACCTTGATGTTAATCTTGCTCTGGTCATATGGATTAGTTGATACCAGGTTGAGAGCTTCTTCGGGCAACATGTGAGGAACATACAACGTTGTTCCGTCAAAGGTTTTGTTTTCAAAGTACTGCTTATGCTCTGAAACCATTTACAATAAACATAACTATGTAAAATTCATGCTTCGGTAAGCTCAGCAATTCGTGTCTAGGGCAAAATTTAAATAACAACATAAAAATTACATCGAATCGTCACTGATATTTTACGCAATCGGTAACGATTCGATTTGAAAATCATTCCAACATTTTTAACTTCAATAATTTACGTAAAGTGCAAACATTTTTACATTAAACTTGATTGATACTAGATGATGCTGTGTGAATTGTCCAGCATTGTTTATTTTCACTATTGTAGCCTAGACCTAAAACTGCCTCATACGGTCATTTTGCAGAAAGACAAAAAAGCAATTTAACTTTTTTTTTTTAAACCGTGCGGGTCACCTCACATTTAGACGCGACGCTGAGTGCACTTTGATTCAAACTATCTATATACTATATATAACTAACTTTATTTACTACGGAAAAAGGTACGATTTTTTTTACACGAAAACTCCCCGCGGCGCGCTTTCGCAAATCTGTATGTTTTTGCGTAGTAAATAAATATTATATGTTGAATTAAAGTGCGCGCAGCGTCGCGTCTTGGTATGAGCTACGATACGACTGTTTATCTTCCGTTTTATCGTGTATGTGTTTCATTGAATTGCACTTAAAAGAGAGAGACAAAACATTAGACAAATTCTAATCATAAGCTGGCAGATTGTCGTTACACCTCGTGGTTGTAAGTTTAAACAAAATTAGAGGGCCTACTGGGACTCGGTTCAGACTTTTGGAAGGAAAAAATATTTTGTATATTCCCACTTCTACCTCTAGAAAATTACTATTAATACAAGCTTCAGCCCACGGCTTCACACGCGTTTTTTGGAATAAAACTAGCCTTTATGTTATTCCAGGTCCGGATCTTAGTGTGTGAAATTTCAGACCGATTCTGTAGTTTTGGTGTTGTCTTCCGCCAAACATTTTCCAGCGGTACAACAGTAAAAACTTTCGCCTTATAATATGAGTAGGAAGTACCATTCAGTAGCTGGAATCGTAGATGCTTGTAATCTTGCTCCGGCTCGTAGGACACGTCATACTCAAACACGTTGTTCTCCTTGAACTCCAGCCGAATAAAGTTAGCTGTAACCTCAACGGGCATCCCCTGGGTGCCGTGCATCTCGACTGGTTTAGTGTATTTCACTTCACTCTGTGGAAAGATTCGGTTAAGAATTTATATACAAGAATATAGATATACAGGGTTATTTGCGATGCGTATAGAGTTAAGAACATTCAAGCGGATATTAAAAATAAAGTTTATTTTTCTATGTAATTAAAAAGTAGCTAATTATCAAAAAACTTAGAACAAACGTTGTTGCTTATAATGAGGTCACCAAAGGGTTTTTTATGGCTTTTTATTATTAAGCTATTCTTAGGAATTCCTATTTATTTTGTTAGTAGTTTAAATCTGTTGTCTTGTAAGTTACCGTGTATTTTGTTTTTGTTACCTGTGCCCTCGTTTTATTATACTGTTTTAATAGTGCGTGAAATCTTTCCATTCATAAACCCTGAGACCATTATAATACCCAAAGACGATCTTTGCACTAAGAATATTTTGCAACTTTTACAAAATAAAATAAGGTAATAATGTTGGAAATTACACAGCAAACCAGCCATGATCAAAAAAAGTCTCAAGTTTTTTTATGGAAATAATCTCTACCACTGATGGCCGTCCGTAACGTCAACTAACACGTTGGTATTAAAAGATTCTAAAATGTAGTTTTGTTTTTTAAGAACCGGGAATCCCGATTCTTACCGACCTAGGCCTTTTCTTAGTGTTCTTCAGAAAATAACAATATTAATGATGGTTTACCTAAATACACATTTAGTTAGTTGTAGGCCTCTGTAGGCTCTTTAATTTAGAATAATAATAAAAGTAATAATTAATAAAATTAATAAAAAAGTAAAGCGTTATGACGTGAAATCTCAAGGCACTAGACTTGGTTTGGCGCGATAGCTTTAATGGTTTTTTTAGTTTAAGGACTTTTGGGTCCTTTCTGTAACTAGCCGAGTTACTTGTATTTGTGTCATCAATGTCATCATTGATGTGATGACTGTTCGTTTGATCCATTGACAATCAACATCGGAGTACTGTTATAGTGGCAATAGTGATCTATATCCTGTTAAAAGGTCAACTATCTACCTATTACGAAAGATCTGTATCTTTCGTAATAGGTAGACAGTTAAGTTTGTTAGCTAATTTGTGTCGAGGACAGCCTCGACACAAGTAGAACAAAATTAGCTAACCGGCCAAGTGCGAGTCGGACTCGCGCACGAAGGGTTCCGTACCATTATCTATAGAAACGGCAAAGAAATCCTTCGGCCACTCTAGGAGTGCAATGCCTTATTTATTACCTGCGTACTTGCTATTATTTCACACCGTTTTTTGGCGCATTCTAGTTGTATCTATAAGTTGATAAAGGCGTAAAAGTAGCCTACGTGACCTACGTCCATCTCCAGGATATTATTATATTTATCTTGAAAAAGTAGCAGCCAGATAATTGTCTATCTGGTTTCTAATTTGTAATATTAGCAATTTAGCATGGCTACTTACGATGTTTTTGTTTTTTCCAACGGTGGCGGCTGATGCGCCTGATATAGTGGTGTCTGCCATTTTAGATGACACCTCAGAAACGCCGTCTCCTTGCCCGCTGACCATAGAAGTGGCTTTTAAAGCTTGCCTGTAAAATAATATTATTATTTATTTTAAACTTGCTGTGCACGCGGAACCCTAATACTTTTTCAACAATAAAAGCAGCCTGGCTTAGCTAACTGTCAGTAAAAGTCGCGCTAAAATATGTCCCAGCCGTTTTTAAAATTAGACAAAACGACAAAGTCCGGCAGATAGATGAATAATATTAAAAATTAATTAAATAAATAAAATTAATTTTATTTAATTAATTTTTCGGAGCTAATAGCTCGGAGTTTCTCTGAAGGATAGGATTCGCAACAAAATACATCCGACAGAGAACCAAGGTTATCGACATAGCTCATATGATTAGCAAGCTGAAGTGGCAGTGGGCTGGCCATATTTCAAGAAGAACCGACAACCGCTGGGGTAAACGTGTTCTTGAGTGGAGACCGCGACTCGGAATACGTAGTGTAGGACGCCCTCCGACCAGGTGGGATGACGATTTGCGAAAGACTGCTGGCAGATGCTGGATGCGGCAAGCTGAAGACAGGGCGCTATGGCGCTCATTAGGGGAGGCCTATGTCCAGCAGTGGACTGGTTTAGGCTGATGATGAATTAAAAATTAGATGTATTTAAATATAGTACCATGTAACATATACTTAATTAATAATTCTGCTAATTTGCTGTCTTATGTTACAAACACACACAATTCAATTTTGTTTATTCAATCTATACATAGAATAACTATTTTTGATTCCGGAAAAGGCAGTGCTCACATGGGATTATCAATCTTATTCACTGCGGGTAACATCTTGGGGTGCAGCTACATACACATAAGTTTCTGTTATTATAAGGCCCGTATTACCATTGCCTGCTCCTGCTCTGTTATAGATCTATGTATGAATGACGTCGCTGGTACGCTGCGCGTATAGCAACGTTAAAGCGTAACTCAAGCATAGTTTGATAAATGCTGAGCAAGCTCGACTAAGTATCTGCGAGTAAGTTCGCGAACTTGTGGCTCGACGACCTTTTTCGCTGGTGTCACCATAAGTACGCGTACATTAAAACTGCCGAGTAAGGTCGTTGACGATCCGACAAGTTTGAAATTTTGCTCGTAATCCGCCTCCGCTCAAACGTGTGGCAGCACTGCTAGCCGCGAGCCGTCATTGAGTTCGCCAGTTCGTTTGACTTTGTCTTTTTTAGGGTTCCGTACCTCAAAAGGAAAAAAGGAACCCTTATTTATAGGATCACTTTGTTGTCCGTCTGTCAACCCTCTTTTCTCAAAAACGCGTGGAGTTATTGAGTTGATATTCACATCATATACGCAAGCTTGTATCCTCTTGGAGCCGCGATATAAATCAAACTTCTAAGTCAACGCAATCAAAAGTTACAGCTGTTTATGTCTATTTTTTGTGAATGTTCCAGGGGAATCACATGCACACAAAACCTATAGGGTACTTCCCGTTGACCTAGAACCATGAAATTTGGCACGAAGCAAGGTCTTATAGCACAATTAGAGGGAAAAATCCTAAAACCGTAAATTTGTAGTTTATTCGCAGAAAAAATAATTTTCTAATCTCGCCATGGACCAAAAACCTATAGGGTACTTCCCGTTGACCTAGAACCATGAAATTTGACAAGAAGCAAGGTCTTATAGCACAAGTAAAGAAAAAAAACCGAAGACAGTAAATTTGTAGTTTGTTCACAGAAAAAATAATTTTCTAATCTCGCCATGTACCAAAAACCTGTAGGGTACTTTCCGTTGTCCTAGAACCATGAAATTTGGCAAGAAGTGTCTTATAGCACAAGTAAAGGAAAAAATCCGAAAACCGTAATTTTTTTGTTTATTCATAGAAAATTGTACATTGTTACCCTAGGGGTTGGAAGTAACTCATTTAGTCCCGAGACGCCAAAAGTTCGAGGGACTAAATAAGTTACTTCATAATCGTTATCAAATCAGAAAATCATTGTAGACTATTCGTCTGGGTTAATTTATTTGCTGAAGAGTAGAAGTTTGTACGGAACCCTTGATGCGCGAGTCTAACTCGTACTTGACGTTTTATTTACTATTTAAAATGTAATACTAATTCCTAAATAACACAAAGCTTCTTCAATACAGTGAGTAAGCTTTACGTGTGTCACCGACGTGGAGCGGAGTAAGTTCGCGATCTTAAAAACAGCGTACTTCAAGTTCGTACGTCTATCACCCACTTAAGAGTAAAACTTACAATGATTGTAAAGCCTTCATGCCTCGCCCAGCGCCTTTGCTTGCTGGCATCGTTGTTGCCCGACCTGGATTGACATCCGATGCAGGGGAGAAAGTAGGACCTGTTGGCATAAATGTGACAAGTCTAAAATCGTCTAAAAATCGGAAACCACTTAAGAATCATTTTAATCGTCAGAGCTCAGTCCCCGTAATATTTATCAAGTATCTGTTTACTTTCCGTATTAGTTTTTTTGCGCAAAAGTTATTGTTTAATCATCACAGGAAATTCACTTTTCTCCATGTTTGCGAAAATACGTTCAATCGATTTATTTTTAGTGGTTAAAAAAAACTAGCCGGCTGTACTGGCTGAAAATTAAAATTTAGACCTCCAAAAGAGTTTTTAAAAGATTTCATGCAATTTGCTATACTTTTATTCTAAAATAGAGATTATTACCAGACTTATCACTCCGCCCTCGTAGTTTGATGCGATAGATGACACATTTAGACTTGTTTCCATGAAAACTATTTGTAATTTTTTTTTAAATCATGTGATGATGTTTTACGGCGAACATATAAATTCCTCGAGGATTAAACTTTTATGGGAACCACCTCAAATTAAAAATCAAATAATAGTATAACAACGAAAAAATTAAAATCGATTAAAAAAAATTGTTGTAGTTAAGTTTACGGGATAAACAGTCATCCCTTGAGAATAATTGAATAATGAAATTTTACCACCTCTCGGGATCCTATTTTTATTTATTTTTTATGAATCTATTTCTATACAATAAATATTAATAATAATGAATAATAATGGGTTGGCTTTACTTTGCAGTGGGATAATACAGGCTATTATCCCAATGCAGGGCACAGGCCTCCTTTTCCGTTTCTATTAATAATTTGCTGCTGCCCGCGGCTTCACCCGCGCTTTTCATGTATATTATCTTTCGAGTTAATATATAGCCTATGCACTTACTATACACTCACAAATAACGTGATTTTCTATTGCTAAAAGAATTTTCAAATCGGTTCACGGTCACTCACAAACTTTACCTTTATAAAATTAGTATAGATAGTTGGACAATAGTGATAGAAACAGCAAAATCTGTAAACCATCGACAGAGATATCATGTAACATACGTACGTAAGAATAAACATACAGCTGAATTGAGAACCTCCTCCATTTTGGAGTCGGTTAAAAAATGGGTATGTAGTTTTAGGCCTACAACGCACTAGCGACTGGCCGTGGGCGTGCCGTTCCCACAGGCCGCACTTCTATTTTTACATGCGGCCAGCCGTCAACCGCTCCGGTTGTCTCGGGGCTGCAGCTGCGGCATGCCGCACCGGTTGAATGATGCATATCATTCACGCAGCGCGGTAGGAAGCAAGTGCCGTTTTCGCAGTCAGTCGCATGTTAACTATCAGTCCATCATGCATGTCCAATATTTCCACTGACGATTGCGGTGGACCGCAATAGAACCATAATGATACGGTTAGCCGGAATACGGCGGCGTGCCGTTGCGGCAGACGTTCCATAGAAACAACTCGAGGTCAAAAACTTGTCCATAATAATCTACTAACATAATATAAACGGAAGTTGCTAAAAACAGAATGTGAAATATTGCATATTTTTTTATTCAGTCTCCTTTATATTTTAGAGAAGTTTGTATACGTTTTTGTGTCAAATAGAAAATAAACGCTTGGATGGACTACAGGTAAATGACATACCAGGATTTTGCTGTTGCAGCTTAGATAACATAAGGGCGGCACGACCCTTTCCACTCATGGCGCTTACAGGCAAACTGGCAGCACTGACCTGAAATTTTAACAACAATAAATTTATCATAGCTTTTTTAACAATAAACTTAAGTAGGTTGGTACATATAACCCAGAAAAAGCCTGGCCTTGGCGTAAGAATCGACCCTCCAAATCAGCCAGTAGATATCATAAGAAATGAGAACCTACCAGACGAAGGCAGCTTTTTCCTTTACCATTTTATAGAGATTACCCAAAGTGTGAGGGCTTACGCAATAAAATACAAAATCTTTAGAATTCAGCAACGGCAACTCCTCTCGTCAAACCAACTAAAAGTAACTTAAGTTTTTAAACAGGTTTGGATAACTGTAATGTTTCCCCTGTAGCTACGGTTAATAGCACTACAGCCGTAAGAGGTCACGTAGATTTTCGATGAACCGACTAAGGATGTCGTAGGTGGTTGGTTAGAGCACACCCATACTGAGGGTGGAGCGCAGATTCGAGTCCTGCCAAAATCAAATTTTTTGATAGATTATAATTTATTCATAAAAAATTCGTACATATCTTGGTTAGTAGTACCTTGAAGCCTATGTTAGGTTTGTCTAGGCACCGAGTTCTCCTCTTATTTATCTAATAATTAATGTAGTTACTATACCTACTAGCCTTAAACTTCTAAAAGTTCTAATAAATATAAAATTACCAAAAATTTAAACAAACTTATAATCTAACTTAACATTTTTGAGCATGATATACAAACTCTTACATGTAGCTAAAACAGGTTTAGAATTCCTTATCAACGGCCGGAATGTTGCCATGAGTTCGTGCATACAGCGTGAAGCTAGCCACGTATCACCGCTAATATCCACACAAGGTGCTCCAGATCAACTTAGTTTTTGCTAAAAAGTGTTTTATTAAAATGGTTTTAATATTTTTCGTATTTATCTTATTTTTAACTTCTATAGGTAGATCATTGATGAGATGGGGAATTAAATATTGTGAAGTTCTTTGGCCGTAGATGTTACTAAATCTAGGTTTCGGGAACTTATTTAAATTATTAGAGATTTGGGTAATCTGAGTGCGAGGGCTCAAGCACTATAATTCAAAAACCGTAGCTCATTTTAACTGTCACAAGTTTTAATACATGTGTGCAGACTGCAAACTAAGCTATGTAGCTAAGGTATCAAAAACTGATAACATGCTAAATTATCAATAACTAGCGGTCCGCCCCGGTTTAACACACTATAGTTATTTATTCGACATGATGTTTTAATACTTCTTATCCTATTCCAGACTAAGAGAAATCCAACAAATCAAAAACCATGAAAATCGGAACTCATCATTCTTGAGTTATAAATGGTGTAACTAACACAACTTTGTTTTATATATATGTTATGTATGTATATAAAAAAAAATATAAAAAAAAAAAAAATTAGATTTAACCTGTCTTTCCAATACAGGAGAATGTTCCTCTTCCACTTCCACTTTTCATAGTCTTGGCTATGGATGGATGACCAATCTTGGATCAAAACTTTCATGGTCCACTATGCCCTGCCATCTATCGCTCTGTCAGATGCCATTGTGACCTAAAGGGGCCATGCCTGTGCAGTAAATGTTGAACGCATGCAGGCACGTATGTACAAATAGGCATAGATATGTTACGAGAAGGTGTGCACATACACTAGGTTCTTAGGTTAATAGTAGATCATCCTTGGAAACAGGACAGAGTGAGATGTAGCATAATAAGGAGTAAAACCAAAGTTGTCGATATAATAATCCAAATGGACCAACAAAAGTGGAGATGGACAGGTCACATGATGCGCGACCCACTAGAGAAGTGGTGCAAAATTGTTACTGAATGGTATCCCAGAGATGGCAAGAGAAGCAGAGGACACCAACAAACAAGATGGGAAGATGACCTAAAACTCATGGCTGGACATCATTGGAGAAGGGTAGCACGTGACAGGCCCCAGTGGAAAATGTTGAGGCTCGTAGCTCAGTTTGCCTCTTGGCATAGGCCTATGCCAAGAGGCAAACTGAGCTACGGGACATACTATAAGAAACAATAACATGTCTATTCACACTTAACTGAGAAGTTCAGAATAAAAAGGCTTATTATTATTTTTTATTATTAGATAATCCTTAATGGTGGGATCCGTTCACACATTCATCAATGATCTCTATTAGCATAATAGTGCATTAGCCCATATTTTCTCTGTATAAACAAAACAGGTACAACTTACTACCCTCACAAAAGTAAAAATGCATCACCCACCAACATAGTTTAACGCAGTTGTTTTCCTACTTACACAGCTGGGTGAAGAGCTTCCTCCAGGTGTGGGCTCTGGTGTATCTTGTTGGGCTGCTGATAGTGCAGCTTCCTTGGCCTTTTGAAGTGCCAGGAGCGCGGCCATGCCCCGGCCTCTGCCTTTGCTTGGCTCCATTTTAGCTGAGTATAGAATAATGACATAATGAATAATTTGTTTAGTGTAGATCAACTACTTGGTGCAACACTAATCGACCCGCGAATCATGGTGAATATCATCGTTTGGGGAGGCATGTTCAGCAGTGCTGATGAAGTTTTGTGGTTGACTGTTGGTGCCGAGAGATTTCGAATAGAATAGAACTGCTGATTAGCGTTATAGGCAATAGGCTATGGGGGAGCTTCCAAGTCACACATTCGTCTACCATGACCATACAGCTCAAACAAACTTTTTCTTCCTTTTGGAGTTTCAGAAGTCAGATAAATAAGTACCATGATAATCGGCAATTTTGTAATACTTACTTTACATTAATTTTTTGTAAGAAGTAGGTAAATAAGTAAAAACGGTAAATGAGTAAAAAGTTAAACCATTGTTGTACAGGGAAGTTTAGCACCTATCTAAGAACGGATGGCAAAAAGCTAATTCAGCATTTTATTGCTTTGCAAGACTGAACGCAAAACAACAAGTTTGCTGTACAATAATGGCGCAAGTCGCAACTTATACCTTTGATTGAAATCAACTGTAAATAAACAGGACGCCAACGGCTATACAAAGTCAGCTCAGCACTATAAACAATGTTGTTTTCATGTTTAATGCAAAGAAAACGCAATATTTTTGTACTAAAATGCTGCCGATAACTTAATTTCAACACTTCAATCAAACTTCAAATTTCTTCAAATGCACAGATTTTTAAGTATAGTACTAAAGTTCAAATGAAAAAATAGGAGCATGTGAGCGAGCACTGCGTGCGAGCAGCAGCATATCAAAGTCAAAAAGAAAATGAAATGAATGAGAACTAGAATGATTGAATCAATTGAGTGAGTGAGCGGATATAAGTTTCTTGGAGTGAGATAATGAGCTTGCTTGCCTTGCTTGCATGGAACCAGTGCTACCAGTTGTCAGATGGATCGAAATTTCATCATCATCATCATCAGCCTATACCAGTCCACTGCTGGACATAGGCTGTCCTCAGCTTGCCGCATCCAGCATCTGCCAGCAGTCTTTCGCAAATCGTCATCCCACCTGGTCGGAGGGCGTCCTACACTACGTTTTCCGGATCGAAATTTACCTTAGACAATTTAACCCGCTGTCAAAATTTTACATAACGCTGGAGCTGGAGGCGTAGACGGTTGCCTTAATTACCTAAGGCTTGAGGGCGAGGTAGGAAGAGAGATCAGAAACGAAAATAAAAAATGTACGAATCTATTAATAATAATAACTACTATTTTTACGGAAAATTTTATTGCAAATATTACGTTATCTAAACGTTTTCCCTCATGCTGGAAGCACTCCACCTTAGAGCATTTTATAACTGGAGATGTCATCGCAAGGCGTACCCCTCTGCCGGCCATAAGGCGCTCTTGGTCATACGCGTTATACAAACTACTTCACGCGTTACCGCGTGGCCATTAGCTGTCGTTTTGTGTCGCGAAGTAGTGCTTAGTGTCAACTGTCGCAACTAGTATTCCATTTAAATCTAAATTATACAAAAAATAATTACAAGTAATATTTACACTTACATCTATTTATTATACAATATCACAAAAACAAATTGACAAAAATTACACCTACTTGTGATAGGAAATACCGTGTTCCCTTAAGTTTGATGTCTCTGATCGCCTTTTACCCCAAAATACCGCACAATTCACCGTTTTCACTAAGCACTACTTCGCGACACAAAACGACAGCTAATGGCTAATGGTAACGAGTGAAGTAGTTTTGTATAACGCGTACGACCAAGAGCGCCTTATGGCCGGCAGAGGGGTACGCCCCGCCGTGCGATGACATCTCCAGTTATAAATTCTCTAAGGATCAATGCTATGACGTCACGTTTCAATGTTGCCAAAAAATAGGTCACACACAATATTGTTGTCTCTTTTGACTTTTGATAAAACGAGATAGCTACAAATTTACAATGTCGTTTTAATCATATATTTTGTATATCCGAGATAGCGTATAGCTCAATAACATTATAACATCTCTAATCTCTAAAAATAACAAAAACAATACGACGACATCTCTAAAGACTCAATACTCTGTGGACTCTATGGGTTGCAACGCAAGCCTTAAGTGTCATGTCATTGTCTAAACTCAAATTACTGTCAAATGTACGTCAAAATAAAATATACGAAATGTCATGTCATAATAACAAAATGTTTTGCTGGTGAGGTGATGTTCTTTCCTAGAATTTTTTTCCGAATTCCTTCTTTCATCCAAAGAGAGAATACAATAACTCTAATCTTTGCAATTGAGTTGTAGTTTTACTTAATTATTATTTTTGTTGTGTTAATAGTAACATTTTGACACTTAACTTAAAACAAACAGAATGTTGCGAAGTTTCTTACGAGTTCTAAACTGCCGAAATAAATGTGGACTGCTTTCTGGTACAGCATCTGTTTTAAGGTGGGCACCTACATGTTAGAAACACTAAAATAAACTTCTTGCTGGTCATAACTCGTACACTCGTCAGTCCAGCCTCCATCAAAACTCAGTCACTATAGGTGATATGACAAGATTTCAGTGAAACAGGCTTATTGGCACTGCGTGAACTGTAGATTCAACCCATCATTAATACTCGTTTGTCAATATTATGGTCTCAATTCTTATAATTTGGAGGAAAACTACATCCTTCGATTGTTCACTAAAGGGGCTAGAGAGCATAGAGAGTGCACCTGTTTTTGCGCGGACTCTTGTTTACTTTAATATGTCTTGCGCACCTGGATAGTCTCTGTTGAGATCATCCGTTGAGACTCCGTTTGCTGCCATAGCTGGAATGCAGCTAAAATAAAAGGGCATTATCATTACATCGGCTTTACTTTAATATTAACTGAAAAACAGCTCTGCCCTGAATTATCAGTAGGTGGGTGTGCGCTTGCCTGACTCCTAACCAGACGGATGCTATGCTACATATATCATCTTTCGTAGATGTAGCATAAGAATAGCATAGAATACCTTTATTGGCTCACACACTCATACATAGTACACAGAAAGATAAAAAAAAAACATAAAAATAATTAATACTACTTAAATAGTTAAGTGAACAAATAAGGCTCTGCCTCAGCTTAATGTTGCTCCAGAAAGTTGAGCAACGCTGGTTTTCTGGCAGAACCTTAAGCCAATGATGATGATGTGTATTTCTATGAAAGAAGGAGATAGCTCTTAAGTAATTTATTTATTTGATTTATTTTGTAATAGCTGCTGCGTGCAGCTTCGCAAACCATTTTTTAGGTTATTTATATCCTATAGAAACTGATTTATGGGATAAAAACTAGCTTATGTTACTCTTCATCCTTTTAACTAACTCTATGCCAAAAATCAAGTCGATTTGTTGCTTAGGGTGTGGAGGAAGAACAAACAAACATGCACACTTTAGTATAATGGTTATAATATTAGTATAGAATAGATTTCCCCTATGCAATGTAATGTCTGAAAGCAATTGCATAATTTGAAGTCCACAGGTTTAATGATTTTAATGATGGACCGAACTTGGTTGTAATTATGGGCCGAACCTGCAGTTCACACAGCGTCAGCAAATAACTAGTAATCCATAATATAAGTACTATTAAATAGCATTACTCAATAAAGTACCTACTCTATTGTTATCTTTTCAGGTTGCAAAATTCAATAACGTACAGTGGTTTTTGTCAGCCCATCGTAAGTAAGCATGAGAATAACAAAGTCCCATTGCTGAATGTATGCCCCTGCCGGACCATGTTCATACAAACACAAGACACACCAAACCCAAACAGTGTGAAGTTCATGCCAGGAACAAAAGTTTTGGAGCCTGGTCAAACCATGGACTTTCCCAACATTGGTGCTGCACAATGTAGCCCTTTAGGTAAGATAATTAATATTATAATATTATTTTATTAGCTTATTGTTCCATATCTCTAAAGGAAAAAATGCGCTGTAGGCAGGCATTGCCTGCAATCATCGTATTTCCTCACAGCATCTTACTGAAATGCTGCAGGTTCTCTGCCGATAGGTGCACAATTACTGCAGTTTTATGTAAAGATTATGAAAATTCATTTAATTCACAGGGGAATGCCGCCATGCCCAATTTATTCGAAATTTTCAAGTGAATCACTCCTGTTGACCTTGATTCTAAAAAAAACCATGAAATCCAAAAACAAGAATCCTCCTTTAATCATATTATCTAGCGGTCAATGTTTGGATATTTGTTACCAATTTAAACCAAAACTACTAAACAGATCAAGCTGAAATTTTGCATAGTTGTAGTTCTAGATCGTGAATAATATAACATCATCATCATTACATTAGTCCAATGCTGGACATTGACATGTTCTAATGAGCGCCATAGTGCCCTATATTCAGCTTGCCGCATCCAGCATTCTTCATCTCATCTGGCCGGATTGTCAGTACGTCGCGAGATATGGTCAGCCCACGGCCACTTCAGCATTTGCGTGGCAATAGTAACACGCAAATGTGAAAATTACATACATGTATTAAGTAGATAGGGGAGATTGTAAGAAAGAGCAAGGGCTTGTGATAATAATAAATAGTTCTGGATAATTCACACAGCATCAAACCCCAAGCTTACGAAGTAACATTACCTCATCTGTGCCCAAGCTAAGCAGAGCTTGTGGTAAATAATGTACCTACCTATTAATTGATTTACTTATTATTAACAATGATAATTATTCATTGATATATTAATATAAATAAATAAATAATGCTGGACAATTCACACAGCATTATCTGTGTTATGGGTGCTAGATAACTGATATACGTAATATTATACATTACATAGATAGATATTTTTTATTATACATAGAAAACACCCAGACCAACGGAACAAATTTCTGCAGATCGTACACAAATTTGTTCCAAGGCGGGGATCGAACCCGCAACCTCTTGCGTCGCAGGCAGACTCTCGCCCGCTGCGCCACTGAGGTCGTCTAGCAATGATAATTATTCATTGTTATATTAATATAATATCATGATATACTTAATATTTTTTATTGCAATTCCAGCAAAAATGATATTCCGCATCGAAGGTGTGAAAGCTGTTTTCTTTGGACCTGAGTTTGTGACTGTAACCAAACAAGATGATGATGTCGACTGGAAGTTAATGAAGCCTGAGATATTTGCTACCATCATGGACTTCTTTGCAAGTGGCTTACCAGTTGTGACTGATGCTAAACCATCGGGAGATACCCGTAAGGAACCAGTTTGTTTTTAGGTTTAATAAGAACCTTCCACATACATATATTTCAACCAGATGCGCCCTGCGCGCCAGCGGTGAATATAATGTATTTGAACTATTTAATCATCCCACATGAACACTTTTCCGGGATCAAAAGCCTATCCAGGATGCTAGAATATTATTTTCTGTCTCTGTAAGCTGTTCATACGTAAAATGCTGAAGGGATCTTATGAGACATGGAGAATTGAAGATTTACCCCAGGAAAGGACAACAGCTCCCATAATTTTTCTTAAACAATAATCTGAAAGGGGTTGAAATTATTAAGCAATGCTCCAGTATTATTTATTAATTTCAATTGTGTCCACACAATTCACACAGCACCTAAATGGTGCTGGCCCCAAGCTAAGCAGAGCTTGTGTTATGTGTACTAAACACTATAACTGATTTACTTAATATATTATACTACATACATAGATATATAATGTAACACCCAGAACACCCCGAACAAAAATCTGCAGATAAAGAAGAAATAATTTCTTTACTCAAGACATTCTCAAATCTTGAGTGCGTGCTTACACACTATAATAATGAAAACCTGTGATTATAATTTTACAGAGATCAATGAAGATGACGATGAAATAGTTCAAATGATAAAAGAACTTCTTGACACGCGCATCAGGCCGACAGTTCAGGAAGATGGCGGCGATTGTCTCTTCGTTGACTTCAAGGATGGAATACTCACGCTGAAGATGCAAGGCTCCTGTTCATCATGTCCTAGTTCTATAGTCACTCTGAAGAATGGAGTAAGTGTTAAATTAAAGCTGAAGCTCTGCGCACATTTATCCATTCCGTACAGCACAAAAATGTGCGTTCAAATTGGGGCATTTTAAAATGACAAAATGGTTTACCATAAGCTTAAAACGAGTGGCCAGCGGGCAGCGACCTGTGCAATATGATGCCATCGATATTTAATGCATTTAAAAATAAAATAAATAAATAATGCTGGACAATTCACACAGCATTATCTAGCCCCAAGGTAAGCATAGCTTGTGTTATGGGTACTAGATAACTGATATACATATTGATAGATATTTTTTATTATATGTACATAGAAAACGACCAGAACACCCTGAACAAATGTCTGCAGATCGTACACACATTTGTCCCGAGGCGGGAATCGAACCCTCAACCTCCTGCGTCGCAGGCGGACCTTCGCCCCCCGCGTCACAGAGGTCGTCACAAGATTAAGAGTCCATAAACCCCTTTATATTCTCATTCATTTGATACCTCGATTGGGCACAGTGCGAAGCCGCGGCCATTTCTGTGAATTTTAAGTTCAAAGAAAATTACAATTTCATCAACATTCACAAAATACACATGACGAAATAACAGTTGAGCTATCTGCAGACTGTTTGCAAATAATATAGAGGTAGCTGAATTAACTCACTGATATTTTCAGGTACAAAACATGATGCAATTCTACATCCCTGAAGTACTAGCAGTCGAACAAATAGATGACGAAGGTGACAAACTTAGTGAGAAAGTATTTAAGGAGTTTGAAAATCTAAATAAGAAACAAGAAACAACAAAAGAATAAAGCTCTAATAGCTCTATGATCCTATTGATTTTGTAAGTAGATCTTGTAAATAATATTTATTATTTTATACTTAGACACCTAGCTAATATATAAATTTAATTTACCATTGTATAAATTAAAACGACATTATTGGAAGAATTATTAGGGCTTTTATCAATTGATCATCTAGCTAGGCTTACTTATAGGATATTGTTCTGATTTATTCTAAAACCATCTAAATACCTTTTCCAAAAATAATAATATTTGAACTGTTTTATGTATTTTATTTACTTATTTTAAAATATAGTTACCTACTTTATTACAAAAGCATCAATGTGTAATTAAATTTGAGTATCAAGGGTATACCTATTACATTAATAAACATTATTTCATATTATTATTGTAGATAGATCTTATAAAAACTAAAATTTTCTTAAAACAGTTTATACTTAGGTATAGCTATATTATTTAATTTTACTAGTAAAAATGTATAAAAAAGAACTTGACTAACAATAAAACCTATCAATTCTCTCGAGAGTTCAAGTTTCCTCGATTTCTCTTCGAGAACTTTTTATGAATGGCAGTGATTTGAAGATCTATATAATTATGTTTTTACCTACATAAAAATATATAAATAAACGGTTTTATCTTACCACATAAGGTCAAAGTAACTTTAATATTCTTAATTCTTACAGAATACTTTAAAATAGCCTTAGCTAAGTATAGCAACTTCTTGGCTATATTTCCTAAATAGTAAAAGGTTGAATTATGAAGTTCCCTAAACTCTGAATACTAGGTATATTTATTTACCTATATGCCTTAGAGAACAATACCATTTATCAAGCCTAATATGCATAGTCCGTCTTTGAAGAAATGCTTTGAAATCCGATGATTGCATGTGTACTTATTAAAAGCATATTTTAGATTATGTATCTGTTATTATATTACTGTTGTTTTATTAGTCAGTAGGTTTGTAATATCCCAAAAAAAACCGACTAGTCGCTTACTTGATTTCGTGGCGCAGTTGCTTAGTACATTCCCGGAATAATGGAAAGTCGCGAATTTTTTTGGGACATATAATTTCTTAGAGATTACCCTGAGCGAGGGTTTACGCATAGAATAACAAAAACGGTACCTACTTAATGTTCGAACAATTTAACTTGCTCTAGAGTCTAGTCTAGGGTTTCCCATGGTAGGTACCTAGTGCCCTGGTTCGCTATTCTAAGGTTTTTGTATTATAGTGCGTAAGCCCTCGCAGTCTGGGTAAAAGAAGTGTCAAATAAAGCTTTTATCTATCTATCTATCTATCTCTAAGAAAGTGGCATGTTTGAGTCCTGCCGAAAACGAAATTTTTGAACTTTTTATTTTCTCCTCTATTATTAATTGATGCTTGACTCACTCACTGGTCTCATTGCCTGCATTGCTGATTTAACTAACCTAGCACGTGGCGATTATAATAGGCCCATCATGGCCGCAGTGACACGAAAGCCACCAAGAGCAAATAAAAAAAAAAACCTAGCACGTATGTCTGCAGAAGTGTTGTTTCAATATTCTTGTTAGATTTGATTATTTCATCGGGTAGCTATACTTACCTATACTTCAGACAAATTCGGTGTAAAATGCTCTGAAAAGAAACCACAACAGAAAATCTAAAACTTGCGTCATCATCATGGGCACCGTCATCACCAGTCCACTGCTGGACATAGGCCGCCCCTAATGAGCGCCCTGTTTTCAGCTTGCCGCATCCACGCAAAAACTTGCGTGCTTGTCTTGTTTTCAGATATAATTATTAACATTATTAATTGAAGGATGGATCTCAAATCAATATAAATGTCAATAACGTAAGAAATATACGACAAATTGAATTTTAGGTTCAGTATAGCCGGCGGATTGTTTACCAAAATTTCACATCGAATTTGGCTAGAGTATGTTGGAGTCTACACAACACACCGAAGTTGGCGGGCCGGGCGTCTTGTTGACAATATACCTACTGTTGTCGGCTGCCTACAATATTCTAAGGAACGAATGAAGAAAGCTTGCTCAGTCTTCAATCTGTGCTTGAGTAACGATATTGCATAGTCTATGCTTAAGATAGATCGATAACCGAGCAAGCTTTTATAATACGAGCCTCAGACTTGGTACTGGTGGGCTGCTTCTCCACCAGAGACGTGCTATGTTTCCAACAGACCAATAGGATCGCTCCATTACCGCATCATTTTTGTCAGCTTTGTAAATGACGCGATAATAAAGCAATCATCAATATATCGGCAATCATCACATACATCGGATCAGCGATTTGAAAAAAAAACATTAAGTAATAATCGACGCGAAGGTAAGACAAAAGTCGGCTTTGGCTGGGGTAACCGCCCACCAGCCCACCAATTTGTCCTTAGAATTGCATTCTGCGCATCTTCGTCAGGTGTTTCGGCAGAGGACAAGAAGAATGATGGTTATTATAACGTGGGTACTCTGAAGTCTAAGGATTACAACGGCATACACAGCACGAAGGGAAGAGGAACCAATCCATGAAAATGCCCGCGCAGTCGTCACTCGGATCGTAAGCGAGGAGGCGATGCCATTTGTACTTTTGCTCGCAGCCGCAATCTCTTGTGCAGCGATTCGTAGTCTTTTTACTGGAAAATAACAAAACAAAATGTTAATAAAAATATTCTCGTACCGAATGTTCTGGGTAGGTGAGGCCCCACCACCTCACCTACCCAGAACATTCTAGTCTCATGGGAGTTAGGGAGGCCTATTGTGTGGGACGCAACGCAATATGCGTTGACAGAGCCTACGCATTTGCTTGCTCCCCTTGGAGTCGAGACCGTGGAGTTGTTATGCCTAATATAGCGTTTATACATCGGATAGGAATGTTACCTAAGTTAGGTATAAAACCTTGTATAATTCAGTTGCTACAAGCATTGTATTAACTATAATAAAAATAATAAGCATTTATTTATCTCTCACAATAGGTTTTAGTGTTATACTATTTAGTAACTAAATTTAAACACAGTAAGTATGCTAACCTAGGTAGGTCCAACAACTTTACTAAGACCTGTTTTGTGAGAGAACTGGTGCCTGTGATAGGTTTTTACAAACCTGTGGTACGGGTCACCAGGCAGGTGTATTAAGATGATTCCGAGTAAATCAGGCAAGTCAAGCATTGATGATAGTTGGTTTTCTTCTACATGACCTCCAAAAACGAGCAAGATATTCACCTTTAAAGACTCATGGAAATTAAAAGCTTTTGAAAAGAAAACAAAAAAGAAGCTTTATAAGTACCTACCCTGCTAACAAAGTGAAAACTAAAAGAGAAAAATATTGAAACAGTAAACCACCAGAAGACCAAAGTTTGTAAGAAAGCCTTCATGAATGTGCAACAAGTGACAAATAAACATAATAACCGCTGAATTTTTAACCTACTACTAGAATCAGATATTTTTCCCCTTGACCATTGTGGTTAACATCCTTCTGCATGTGCTAAGTATATCATCAATTTGTCTGCTCTAAATTCCATGAGCATATCTCGTCCTTTTTCCTTTAACGAAGCTCATTACCTATTCATCGAATACAAAATACATTTTTAATCTGCAGAACTTTCTGTTAAAAAATGCATTGAAAAGGATTCAAAGAAAAATATCCTAATTTAGATGTTAAATATAAATTTTACTAGCAATATAACAAATTTTAACTTAATTTTCGGACAACCAACTGTAGATGATTGTACTATCTATGAAGCAATAAAAACTAAGTTGCATTGCATATATAATAAAAGTATGAATGAAAATGCTAATAGATCATACACAGGTGAGTTTCTGGTTCACTTAAATAAGGCTAAAAAGTTTTATAGACATGTACAAAATTGTCCAAAATATCACAATTACATTCTGGAACACTTCTTAACTAACTTCATTTATGATTGGCGATGGAATAACTTCCAGTAATTTTTAAAAAAAATTATAAACACTTAATTTGATGATTAAGTGTTTTATTTAAATTAGTTTATGTATGGAAATAACATAGTTTACATGTTAAAAGTGCACATAACATTGTCTATTTCAAAAAGGGTACTTGTCCTTGATTTTGTGATCTGCTTATCTCAAAAAGTTTTTTTTTTGATGGTGTTAAGATTAAGTGTAACACAAACATAAACCTATTTTCTTAAACATTCAATGTGACAGTGCCCTTTTAGAAATCAGTGATTCATGTAAAGGATTGTAGATATTCATCATAAGCTTCTTCTGCTATGTTGTATGAAATTTTTTCATCTGCTGTTAAAAACTCATAAATCATTTTTACTACCTCATTGGACACATTGGCCCAGGCTTCCGTTTCGGTAATTAATCTGGCATGTCCATCCTTTATAAATTCTAATGTTTGATCTCTCAGAGTATCCACCGAGTGTAGTAAAGCAACCTGTAATGTTTCTATTGCATTTTCAACTGTCAACATTTTTATCATTGTTTCAGCGCATAGACTCTTAAGTAGACATGCGCGCCGACCTCAAATTTGCCGGCGGCGGCGCGCCGACCTCCGAGGTCGGCGCGGCGGCGCCGCGCCGGCGTGGCTGGATTTTTTCCTATCTCATAACTAAGTACCGTAAAACAGGGTGAATAGAAACTCCAGGGTGAATAGAAACGAACGAAATACTGGAGCAAGACATCACCTGGCTGGTACTCGTAGCAGTGAAAGTCTCCTTAGACCATGACCTGTATAAGTCGATCTGACCTCTGCAAAAGGATGGTTTGCTTGCTCTAGTATTTCATCCATTCTGTCATTCAGACCTGGGTGTAATAGTACATTATGATACAAGTGCGGTAAGTTGAAAATTACAGCCAAGGCGATATTGCTAGCCCTCGCCTACGACTCAGGCTTGCAAAATCGCCTCGGCTCATCACAAGAAAGCAGAGGCTATAATTATCAAAGTGCACGTATGTCATACGACGTTTTATAACATATTTGCGAGGAAATAAATAAAACTCGGACTTTCAAATAAATTTTGATACTCTTGTAAGTATCTATCGGTCGATTTTTCGGCCAAGAGGCTAGAGTTGCCTTTTTCGCTGCCTTTGAGAGTTCTGGCGGTGTTGAATTAATAAATTCATCATTACTTGAGGACATTTTCAAGTAAAAACAATACAGCGAAAAGAAAAAGACCGCGGAATAAATTTTACTTGTCCACAAATTAGCGATGCGCGCGCATCAGCGCTTTTTTATGTGGCAAAGGCACAAAAACAGCCAGTACTAATAATTACTAAAGTAACATTAATATTTTTGTGTTTTGTTACAGATAAATGGTTGTAATTTATGGTCAATATTAGTTAAATTAAAGAATTAAATGTTTATTTATTATATTTTATCTCCTAAAGTTAATTTTATTCATAAAACGTTGACCACTTTTCTGACATAAAACTCTTAGCTAAGATTTAAAAAAGTACCTTTCGTTTTAGACGGAGCATCTTGATAAACCATGCGTTTTACATTACATTACCGCACAAGTACGTAATGAGATACATTACGGTATTGAAATTGGTGAAACAAGAGACCCTTTACGAGCAAATGTGTAAATATAACAGAATAAATAAAACATTACTGTAAACACTGAAATGAAAGTTAATTACAGAAAACAGATCACTAATACCTATTAGACATTTTCTTTGCATAAATTATGTGCAGTTGTCGTGAATAAAAACAATTTTATTCACGCGGGTTGGGTTCAAGCGTGGTCTCTTCGCATTGAGGACCAGTCCTGGCTACCGAAATAATCCGCTCGCTTGGCGTGCTAGTAGCAGGAGTAGCCAGCACAACCCAAGCAAGGAGGCTAGCATTGGAAATGCTGCTTTTTGTCCATACAGACTCTGTACCCACCCTAAGACGACCCCTGATTTGTAGTAATTACATACAAGGCAGGGTCATCTTACGGTGAACGTAGTAGTCGGCGCGCCGACTCAAGACACGGCGGCGGCGGCGCGGGAAAACAGCGGCGCGGCGCGGCGGCGCCGGCGCGGCGCGCATGTCTACTCTTAAGTCCTTCCAGTTGATAAAAGTCTGCAGCGGCCAATAACTTTCCTGGTTCATCATTGATCCCCGGTGCTGAACCCGTGTACAGAAAAGTCAACACCTCGCGCAACACCTTAGCTTCCCATTGTGTCTCCACAATGCTAGTTGTACTTTCTTTAGTATTATGTTCAAAGTGAGCTTTCAATACCTTGCAGCGAATGGACACAATAACCTTATGTACTTTGAATTCTTCACCTTCAACGGATTTAATGGTGACATCATTTGAACCATCATTGTTAGTTAGAAGATTTTGATAGTCATGCATTAGTTCTTGCAGCGCAGTAGTAGGTGCATTGTTTACTCTTGCCACCAGAGAAATCTTAAATTTGAAACGTAAGGTAAGGGCGGCAAATTCATTACATATACGTTTGCTCACCTGCCATTTATTTGCTTGTACCCAAGCAAAATCGATTTCTGTTTTATCTTCATGTGCTCCATATACTTTTGTCACCAAACTTAATGCCATATATTCTGTCAGTTTATGTGTCCGCCAATGTATCTCCACGTTTCTTCCTACAATCACTATCTTAACTTGGAACTGCGTGTCTGGTACTTGAATAACGCTGTACTTAGCGGTATAATATTGTCGAGCAAAAGTCCGAGGTTCATTATTCTGATTTCCCAATTTCTTGACTTCCAATACCAGGTTGGTTGTTTTTACTGAATTACTTTCACTTGTACTATTTTCCGTAATCGTGTACCACTTTTTTTTTGTGGTCATGTTAGGATGCTTTATTGGAAAGGAAAATGAAAACATAAAATTCCAATTAGGGCTGCACCTGCACGTCGTAGTCTCGTCGTCGGTCGTCGACTCGTCGGGCGGGGCGCGGGTGGACGGATTGGATTCTATTTAAAGTATAATGTTGCCAGATAATAAGTCGTTAATCCTACGTACGTTAACTGGTCGAAACGAGTAACTGGTCCCAGGAACATTCGATGAGCTAAGAATTTTTTGACGTTTCGTTTATAACGATAGATGGTAGGTACAGTTAGGTAGATGCTAATTATGTGGAAAGTAGATACCTACTGCTAATACCTACCTACTTACATTCAAGATATTTAATTGCGGAACATGCTGTAGGTAGGTACTATTTTAGGGGTAGAATGATATCTACCCTTCAGTTAAAGTCAGATTCTGTTTAGGTCAGGTTCTGGATAAGACAGATTTGTTTGAGGACAGTAGGTACCTATTTGTACAGTCGAGTAAATAATTTTTGTGAGATGGCTTCCTGGCTTCACATCACCGACTCCCACAATGATGGGGAACCAACACTTAGGACCCGACCCGGTTCCTAATTAATCACACTTAATATGTTTATGTATATGTTTATTGTATTTTTATTTTATAATAATTTAATAAAATATCACTAGGTAGGTCAGTGCTACCAACTAGGTACAGTTAATTTAACGTAGGTATTACTATACTATTTTTACTATTAATTCGAATATCTATCTTACGCTGAATTAAATGATACTTTCTGAACATTAGTATTAATTATTATGTTATTTATAAGTACTTACCTAAATTCTGCTGGACAGTCTAGCCCTACACAAAGCAGAGTTTAGCTCAGCTACTACGAGTAGATAGGTAGGTAAGGTACATACTGTTATGATAAATATATACCTACATAAATATTTTATTTTAATATAAATACCTACATAATTATAAAACATCCAGAATAGGTATCCGAAACAAATATCTGCAGTTGGACAAAATAACCTGGACAAAATTTGTACAAAGCATTAATTTTTTTGTCAGTGCGGAGTTTAATTCAATGCCCAAAGAAAGTACGAATTTCGTATTTTTCGTAGAATTAGCGTTCTGGCAATATTACTGGTAATAGACTACTTGTCATTCGCTTGATGATTTGGGGAATCCCCTGGCTATAAAATCCGCACCGCACCCACTTCATGGCTACGCCGCCCCCCGTGCCTCTTTGTGGAACCAAAATTAATCGCAAGTGTTGCTATGCTAATTATTATTCAGTGAGTTGCTTATACTAGTAAGTATACGTGAGTTGTATTTTTGGGCTCGCATGTATTTACTGACCGATTTGTACCAAATACCTACTGGATCTTAAAGGGAGAGTATTATTTTCTCTCCTTAGTAGTTAGGTACCTACCTAGTCTACTACAGCCTATGTACATACCTGCAAACTTCCTGATGTATAGCTTGCTCGAAATGCATAGTGTTGACAATGGCTCGAAGCTTTCTTGCCGAGTTCAGCGCCCAGTATGGAGTCATTATCTCTGTCTTGCTCTCGCACGCGTCGACCCTGTAAGACGTAGTGAAAAAATTTATGTCTATGGTAAGGATGAAGTGTGCTTTAGTTATTGCTCTGAGATGAAGTGTAAGTGAACAGTTGGAGTGGTAGTAGGTTGTTTGTGGTGTCGTATGGCAACGTGACTGACAGTAAGGGGCCCGTTATCGGGCAGCCGTGGGTTCGTGGAAGAAAGCGAAAGCGTCCCCACGTTCCACCACAACTGGCAGAGGCGGAAACATCCTGAAGGTTTTAGTGGGTTCGAAACCCACATAATAGTACTGTCTCCCCGTGGCAGTAGGTAGGTACGACATGGTGCATACGATTTTTTTTAAAAGCCTGATGGATATGCCTCAGGCTAATTAAAAAAAATAAACCGTTAAGTACGAGTCGAACTCGCAAAACGAGGGTTCCATATGTATAAGCAGGTATTATATTAATTATTTATCTAGTTATTATGAGACTATGGGTCTTGCTTCTTGCCAAATTTCATGATTCTGGGTTAACGGGAAGCTTTCTTTAGCTTTTTATATGAGTTTGAGTAGCGAGGATATTTTTTTCTGCAATAACAACAAATTTACGATTTTCGGATTTTTCCTTTACTTGTGCTACAAGACCTAATTCTTGCCAATTTTCATGATTCTGAGTCAATGGGAAGTTCCCTTGTAAAATTCAAAAAAATTGGCTGATAGAACTACAAAGTGATCCTATAAGGGTTCCTTTTTTCCCTTTTGAGATACGGAACTCTAGAAAAGGTTGCTGCATTACCTTCCCGTGCTGTTGATTGCTTGCGGGTCTGGCAGGTTGGTGTTGGAAGCTTGACGGACGTGTCTGAAGTATGAATCCCCAGTAGCGTCGTGCATGTCAGGGGCCCCTGGGGCCCTCCTCACGCGACTCCCTCCCGGTGTCGCGAAAGAACCATACATGCGTTTTATCAACGCTTTGTTCTCGTCTATAAACGTTTCTATTTTGTCTCTGAAAAAATAACAGATAAGGTGTAATAAGACACGAGTAGGTATAGTTACAGGAGAAATTATATTATATACCTATATCACTTTATTTCCGTGTCAATGTTTTATTTTAAGAATTTGACCTTTTCTAAGTGTAAATTTTTGTATTTATGGAAATAAAGACTATTTGATTTGATTTGAATTCTGCTGTCACAGTACCTAGTTAGTACACGTTTTCTCGCTCGAGTAGCACCTCTATAGACGACCTCTGTGGCGCGGTGGGCGAAGGTCCGCCTGCGACGCAAGAGGTTGCGGGTTCGATTCCCGCCTTGGAACAAATGTTTGTACGATCCGCAGGTATTTGTTCCGGGTGTTCTGGTCGTTTTCTATGTATAATAAAAAATATCTATCTATGTAATGTATGGTACCTATTATGTATACCTATCAGTTATCTAGTACAAGCTCTGCTTAGCTTGGGGCTAGATAATGCTGTGTGACTTGTCCAGCATTATTTATTTATTCATAGTAGGTACTGGGTAGGTACCTAATCTATGATTCCCTGTCATGAGCTAGTCACCTTACATTAGTTTTTTTTTTTGGGTTGAGTTTCGAAATAAAAATCAAGGTTTCGTTCGTACTTTATATGATTCGTCCGTCTGATTTTAGGGTTTTTCCGTCCGGGCTGTATCTCATGATCCCATGAACCTCATTATTATTATATAATTTAATTAGAACGGTCCTACAGAACCACTTACACTAACTAATTTAAAGTAATACTATACAGACTAAGGATACAAATGTCGCATAAAAAAAAGTGAAAAACTATGAAAACTATCTAATGAAGTGCCTAGGTGTGTGTATCTAAGGTGCCCATTCCACTCATCCAATATCTTTGTCCAAGATTCCTAAGTAATTTGCGTAGTTGATTTCAAATAACATTAGGTACCTACATCAAATTACACTAACATTAAAAATGCGAAAGTTTGGATGGATAGATGGATGATTGTTAGGTACTTCTTAACGCCAAAACTTTTCAACAGATCGGGCTAAAAATTTGCATAGGTGTAGCTCCACATGCTGAAATAAATCATTGGCTACATACAATATACTTAACCCATAAAATTTCAGTTTCCATGGGAAATAATTAACCTGTATACGTTTTCATAATAACGCATGCGACGCCGCGGGCAGAAACTAGTACTTATCCAAATCTTTGATGAACAAAATTGAGTTATATTTTTTCATAAAATAGTAAAATAAATAAAGATAGGTACCTACTTACTTATAGACTTAACTACGTCTATACCTAAGTAGAAGGTAGGCATGCCATTAGGTATAGACATAACCGCAAACAAATAGAGCATTAAAAGAAATGTAGGTACCTACCTACCTAATTAAAATACCTAGCTAAAAACTTCATCACATCATTAATTTCACATGTTTCCACTTCATAAAATAACCCCTATAAGTAACAGTGAAGGTAGGGGTAGGTAGAGCATTATGTATAGAGTAATGTAGGTAATATTAACAAAAACAACAAGCATAAGTGATTTTTTTTAAGATCACACGTTGTATTAGGTTTGCAAAATAATATACTCACAATGGATATGTGTTACCAGCTGTAGGGCAGTAAAGCTGATAATTTCTCTTCACACATGGCACACCGCGAATTATTTGTCCTTGCAGCTCGTAACCTAGTGCTAACGACAATGCAGTCCAGAAGATCTGAAATATAGAAAAAGCTTAATTAGTAAATTTCCGGTGTTCTGTGATCAAAAATGAAGGGCCAATCTTTCAGGGGGCCCTGAAAGATTAGTCCTTCATTTTTGTTCCACCCTGTATTGTGTGTACCTACTTATGTTTTTATTTCCAAACTAGCCGAAGCCGGGAGCGCCGGTTGTATTATAATTGAAACAGTCATTTCAATGCAACACTTGCAAATATTCGTTTCGTGTCGTGGTGGAGTCGGATGGAACGCTGCCAGACAAACAGTCAGTGCACCATTCATTATAATTCACTAGATAGTTACTACCTAAGTTAAGTACCAATAGAACCTGTAAATACCTGATAGAAGATCTACCAGTTAGTACTACCTACCGTAGTACGAACTAATTGCTTGGCTTATTAAAAAGTTTTTTTATTCATAATAAATCAAAAAAGCTTTATTTCCATAGACTCAAAAATGTACCTACACGTAGAAAACGTCAAATTCCTAAAATAAAACACTGACACGGAAATAAAGTGATATTTTTGATTTCTGTCGCTTCGGTATGTAGACTAAAGTAAAGAAGCGACAAAGAAACCTTTAGCCTGTTAGTTGTTATTTTTCTCAAGTAGGTACCTAAGTTAGTGTCCACCCACGGCCACGTAATAAAGTAACTATAGGAATCATTCCACCTCAAGTGACGTATGTATTCCGTTCACGTATGCTTCATGGGAGATGTGACTAGCATTCGTTTACTTTAGTCTTAGAAATTTTAGTATTCGTATCCTAGGTGCTGTGATGGTGCTGTGTTATAGAAATACCGAGAACAGGCAATGAACTGGCAGGATGGAGAAACGTAAAGGAAAACAGGATAATATATATACCTACTTGCTGCATTAATATGGCGATAGTTGAAACTTTGTTTGCTGCTACTATAACACCCTATAATTCGATCTAAACCTTGTAACCAACTTGCTAGGTAGGTTACGTTTTCAAATCAAATCAATTTATTTATTGTTTCACTCATTAATTGCTGTCATTTAATTTTAATGCTAATATCGGCACAAATTTGCAGGTCTCGACAGAGCCTACGCATTTGCTCCCCTTGGAGTGGGGTACCGAAGCTCTCAGGGTTTTCAAAAAATTATCTGAGCGTCTGGTCGAAGCGACGGAATGCATCAGCACAGCGGGGCAATGCAGTGTCTTGGGCACGCTGCCGACTGGTATCATATAGATTAGTTGAGTTACCTGTAGAGGCAGTGAATCTAAAATAGATTTTGGGTGCCAAGGGCAACTTCGATTCACTGCTTAAACTAAATAGATAAAACTATTACAGAGGCATTAATAACAAGCTTATAATAGGTATCACAAACTGTGCGATGGATTTTTGAAATTTCCTTTGATAAACAGAATACCTAATAAGATAAAGTAGGTGGCGGCGCTAGTTTGGGGGGGGGTATGCGCGAACCACGACACAAATAACTAAAACTCATTTGCTTGGCGTCAAGTTTCATATAATTATAATCAATATTTTTTTCACTTCTCTTGCTCGAAAAGTGTATCATAATAGTGTAGCTTAGCGGGGCTAAAACTCGTGTTTAAGCCCTAGGGCTAAAAAGTATTTTAGTACAAAGCATTCGTCCTCTTACATAAAAGACTCGACTTTTTGGTGCTCCGTCAAACAATTTTTTTTAAAATAGAACCTTCTTGGTGATTGTTGGATGTTTTATGAAGGTTCAAGTCATGGTAGAATGCGCACTTTTGCGTTATGGGTGAAGAAATTAAAAAAAAAGTTAGAATTGGCGCTAACTCTCTAGAATTTTCTTCATTCCAAATCACACACAGATATCTATTCTGAACGTGAAAAATGTCATCAAGTGATAGTGAAGATGCTAATTTGAATTGTTTTATTTTCTCGCAATCGAAGTGAAAAGTAGAGTGTTTTACTCGGGTCAAAACCACCCATTATAACTCGGTCTTGTCATCCTCCCTCGCTACGCTCGGGAGTATAACAACCTCTTATATACTGGGATGCTTTAGTCCCTTGTAAAACAATCTACTATTGAAGGGTGGATGCTTTTCAGTCTTATGATGATGATGATTCTTTGTTAATGGCAATATGTGTCTGGTTGGACTCTTTTCTGCCAGTGTCAAGTAATGGAAAATAATAGTAAAATATGAGTTGGGGTACAAGGGAGACTCCAAGATCTTGTCTCCCAAGCCAACCTAACCTGCACGTGGTGTACCCTGCTAGATAACGAACTAGGCTCTGGTGAAAATATCAACATTCTTCATAACTTGGTAACTCATATTTTACTATTATTTTCCATTACTTGACACTGGCAGAAAAGAGTCCAACCAGACTCATATTGCCATTAACTAAGAATCATCATCATCAAAATATGAGTTATCAAATTATGAAGAATGTTGATATTTTCACCAGAGCCTAGTTCGTTATCTAGCAGGGTACACCACGTGCAGGTTAGGTTAGCTTGGGAGACAAGATCTTGGAGTCTCCCTTGTACCCCCAGTCTTGACTTGACTTGACTTCTTTATTTTTGGCAATATGTGTCTGGTTTGTCACTTTTCTGCCAGTGATAAATTTTCGTAATTGATTTTAACTTCGACTGTTTGCAGTCACTGTCAGCTGTTGTTACATAATACCACAGACCAATAAACTGTTCTGTGATGATAATACCTACTGCCCTCAACTCTTGTTATAATTCTAATACTAGTTTACCCACGCACATGACTAAGCTTGCTACATTTCCTGTGATTATTGTGTGGTGAGTGTATTTGTCGATACTATCGAGACGTGAACACGATGTCTCATTTTCCCATCGATTTTGGTACAGCAGCGCCTCTATCGTGCGGCTTGGAACTACGCAAAGTCACCCCCCCCCAGGATCGTTAGTTAATTATTGTGTCGTTTTTTAACAATGAATATAATTATTTAATTCTATTCAATAGATAATTCAAATCACGACAGTATTTATGATAAAAGGTAGGTACCTGAGTACTACCTACCTTAATCCATTTGTCCGGGGTATATCCCTATAAAAACCCCGGGCGTAAAACTCGAGAATAAGCTCTCCCAAGGGCGTATTTTCGAGTTTTACGTCCTTTTGCTTTATGCGTTACTCGCACTGGGGAAATTTTGTACAAAAAATTTAAAATGTCCTAAAATTTTTCTATTTCGGCAGGACAACAGACGTCCCAAAGATTCGACGAAACCGACTAAGATTTCTGGCTTAGTTGGTTAGGTTAGGTTCCAGGTTGAATGCTGAGGAGACGACCGCGCATGTGCTTGTAGAGTGCGATAGCGTAGCTTGCACTGGACGCTTGGACTGCAACACCTTGGTACACCGAGGACGCCTGGGGAGGCATGCACCGGCGTCAGCGAGCTGCTGGCCTTCCTAGAGGACATCGGGTGGCTAGATTAGCAGCCCACCACCCGACACGCAAAAAGGGCCCACCTGTGGCCTAGTTGCGGAAACCTGTCCAGAAACAAGTAACAAGTAGGTTAGGTTCCACCTCAGTAAGGGTGTGCTACCCGTACTGAGGGTGGGGCGCAGGTTCGTATCCTGCCAAAATCTTTTTTTTGGGACATTGTTAAAAATTGCAGATTAAATTTAACTTATTAATTTATGTACCTACTTAACTTTTTTTGCCCACTATTGACTGGACTTCTTTATTTTTGGCAATATGTGTCTGGTTTGTCAATTTTCTGCCAGTGTCTAGTTCAAGGAAATTTCATAGTCATGGAATGGAGGCGGGTTTAATAGACCGAAGAGTTCTAAGTATAAAGATAAAAAAAAATCTTTAAACTTAAAACTTGAACTGAGATTTTTTTTCTAAGTTCTTCCTTCATCCATCGACTCCCTGCGACTGCTCTACAATGTCGTCCATCGAGTGGGACAGTCTTCCCACACTCCTGAACGATGCCCATTCGAGTTGGATTTACCGGCTGACTTCTTTATCGAAGTCGGTTACTATACCTAGTTTTCTAGGTAATGTGATGAAATGCCTTTGTAAAGGCTTTGTGGCAACGTGACGGACATGTTTGTCTTATCCATAGACAATAATGTGAGTTTACTTAACCCGCTTCAATAGTTTTCGTTTGCTTAGAGTTTATGCAAATGAATGTTCAATGGTACAAGTTTCGAGCTATTGCGATCGATTTAGAAAATACCTTAACGTTATCCACCACACTAATATTATAAAGTCGAAAGTAATTCTGACTGTCCGTCTGTCTGTCTGTTACCATTTCATGCCTAAACGGCTATACCGATTTTAATGAAATTGTAGACAGGTTATTGGAATACATAGTAAATTTACCATAGCGTATAGTATGCCCGTACCTCAAAACAACAGCCTCTGGTCCACAACAAATGGTCCACTGCCTGGACGCAGGCCTCCCCCTGATATTTAATCAATTTATGACATTAAGAAATTTATGATTTTAAAATGTAATTGATGATACCTACCTATTACAATGTTTATTTAATTAATTTATGGTGATTAATACTTATAATTTGCGTATTCATTTGTTATTTAAATAATTTATGTATGTTCTTACATAATTTTATTAATATTGATTATGTGACCTGTAACCTGTGAAAGTTATTAATAAATGAACTATGGACTATGAACTATAATCTCAAGTGGGGTAATGCCCATAATCCCCACGCTGGGCATGCGGGTTGGGGATCGCAGTTCGGTGGTAGATCTATTCTGCAAGAGGCGATGCTGCCCGTCCCCCGGTGTATGTCCCACAGTCGCCTCTTACGACACCCATCCCATGGGATGAGTTGGGATGGTGCAAGTTCTAAGCTGGCACCACGCGGCCATTCTAAGCCGGCACCACACGGCAACGGCACGGCACAGTCCGTACCGTACAGACTAGGTACTTGAAAAGCGCGTGTGAAGTCGCGGGCAACGGCCAGCTGTATATAATACTTAGCACAGGCCGTTCCACTGGATATCAGCAGATACTTGGCATCATCATCATCATTAATAAGTGGTTCTAGAATCTTATATTTTTTATGTAAAAAAGGAGTTGCAAAGCCAACGAAATACTAGTGGAAAATATTTTACGACGCACTGCATATTTCTGCTTATTTTTTTAATTCAATAATAAATTATTATTTTATTTCGTCTGCGATAATTTTTCTGATGGTACGGTACCCTTCGTGTGCGATTCAACTTGCACTTGTCCGGTTTTATTACACGTGCGTTTTCTCATCAACCATCTAAACGAAAGCGAAACGAACCGAAAAAAATCAATAACATCTTATTCCTTATTTGATAATAATGTCTATTTATAAACCTGTTTATAGTAAGTATTAAATTTGACTTGTCTAAGTGCTTATATATTGTAAGAATAAAGAACTGAAGTTATTGGCTTTGACATTGACTTTAACATCCTAGCTTCCATCCTGCAGTGCGGCTCGTAGTTTCAATTTTAAATGTCGATCCCTAATAGCAGATTGGAAATACTTACAGGAATTTGGTAGAAGGAACCGTTGTTGACTGTTCGGTAGGAGGTGAGGGGGACGACTGGAACACTGCCGTTCCTGAGGAGTATAGGACCCTGCAGCGGCGTCACTGCTGGACCAGCATCTGGAAACGTGAGGGTCATCAGATCAGGGGTAATAATTTTGTTGTTTTAAAAAACAGATAATTTGATTGTCATAATAATAACGGGATATTTACCATGATTTTTAAATCAAATCATAGTAAATTTTCCGTTATGATTTTAATGTTATTTATTAAACATGATTCAAAAAATTTAATTTGATGTACCTACCTACCTATCAAAGAATTGATAATCTGATTGGTAAAAAAAACTAGGTACCTACCAATATTTCATTGTAACACTTGTTGACACTAAATATATTGGATTTTATAACCGAGTATAAAAAGCATAACAACATGGCTGCTAAACTAATCAAGTCTCGTGATAATTATTATAACAGCAAATGACAATATTCTTTTATTATTACATTACATTGACGCGTGACCGAGACGTTAAGGAAGGTTGAGTTTACGTAGCCAAGCCATCTCGCCGAGTGAAATAAATACATAAGGTTTTCTTAAAAAAATTGTGTTCGTTTTGCAATCGGCCTAGCCATTCTAAACGGGCTGGCTCTACGCGCGGAGCGGTGCGAGACGGCGACATAAAATAAGTGATAGGTTTGGAAAAAATTTAAACCTGGAAGTTCCATATTGGGCTGTATGCATATTTTGCTATATGCTATATTTCATCATCATCGTCATCAGCCTATACCAGTCCACTGCTGGACATAGGCCTCCCCTAATGAGCGCCATAGCGCCCTGTCTTCAGCTTGCCGCATCCAGCATCTGCCAGCAGTCTTTCGCAAATCGTCATCCCACCTGGTCGGAGGGCGTCCTACACTACGTTTGCCGAGTCGCGGTCTCCACTCAAGAACACGTTTACCCCTTATGCTATATTTATATATGCTATATTTTTTATGATTTTGTTCGTTGATTTCTCCGTCTAACATGTAACTATTGAATAGAAAAAGGATATAAAAAATATTCCAGTGGGCTATCCCACTGGAATATTTTTTATATCCTTTTTCTAGTAGTGAAAAGTTTTAGGACCGAAAAATCTAAAAATATAATAATTATAAAAAAGTTATGGTTTGTAGGTACAGATTGGAAATAGGTATGTAAGTATGGTATGATGGATAGAAAGAATCTATAAAGATTCGATAGGTATAGTGTGTATATTTTGTTCATTGTCGTTTTTAGAGTTCCGTACCCAAAGGGTAAAACAGGATCCTATTATCTAGACTAAGACTCCGCTGTCCGTCCGTCACCCGGCGAATCCATCTGTCACCCGGCTGTAGGTACGTTACGTATCTCATGAACCGTGATAGTTAGACAGTTGAAATTTTCACAAATAATGTATTTCTGTTGCCGCTATAACAATAAATACAAAAAAAATTAAAAAGAAAATTGTCGGATGACACTCTCCTTCCCTCTGCTGCGGGATTTTCCTCAAAAATAAAATGCGATGTTTGATGATGTTGATATGTCGATCGGATCGTGATAAAAATACACTTCTTACATAACTGTACTTACCTTCTGGGTCAGTCGAGTATTCTCTCAGAATTCGTGTTTCTGAGTTGACGTAACGACCACGTAACGTTACCGACATTATGGCACAGAACAAAGAACTTGGGCGATAAAATGTATCATTATTTTTGTAAGTAATTACTTTGGGTGTGGCATATTTTAATGTCTTGTTGTTATTGTGTCATATTACGTGTTTGTCACGTACACGCTTTTGTCCGCGGCTTTGCATGCGCTTGTTCTGTTTCATAGTAGGTAAATAACAGGAGGTAATTTCTCAGTGGCATCGAATTTTTACCCTCTTACTCTTCATATGTTATATATTATTAAGCCTGTTGCTAATTCCCCGCTTTTCGTGTTTTTTTGTAAGTACATAAGCTAGTGGTCTTTTAAGTCTGCGCCTCTGCGGTGTCTGTTTGGTTAAAGGTCTACCCCAGTTTGGTCCATTTATCTCGGTCTTCTTCAACATTCATTCAGTTTTTTCTGGCTGTTTGGATGATATCGTAGACCGACCTGCTCTTCTTTCGGGGTGGCCTATGTCCAGTGGACTACTATTGTGGCATTCTGGGGGGTTCTGGTCATATTCCTATGCGGTGACCAGCCGAGGTGGAGGAACTTGCCTGTTCGGATTATGCTTTCAATGTGGCGAATGATATTATAGGCAGAGTTTTGTCAAGGTGTTGGCGGCAGCTGGTCCGCGCCGACTTTGGTGTGTTAACTCCTTAAAAACTGTCATTAGGGTTTCTTAAGTTGACATAAATCAGAATGAGAAATACCACTGGAGCCATAGAAGAAGAAGGCATAGAATAGAATGTTAACAGACACAAAAGACATGTCGCCCAAATAAACAAGATCCGCCAAGTGCGAGTGTAACTCGCGCGCCGAGGGTTTCAAACATTTGCCAATTATTTGGACAATCAATATTCTGAAATATTTTAAAAAGTATGAAACTTACAGAAATATCAGAAAGTGTTTTAAAAAGGCCAAAACGATACCTTTCATTTGATATGCCAAATGGGTAGGTACCCCCTTTTGAAAAAAAAATCCCCCTTTTTGACCATTTTTCAAAAACTATTATTATTACTGACTTCTCTATATTTTTCCTGTAAAATATAGATCCATATCTACAAACGCCTAATACATTGTACATGAATCGGTCTGCAATCTTCGGAGCTAGGGGGGGGGGAATGGTCAATTTTTCGACTTTTTTTGAAATATTTCAAAAAGTATGAAACTTACAGAAATTTCAAAAAGTGTTTTGAAATGGTCAAAACGATACCTTTCATTTGATACCCCACATGGGGAGGTACCCCCCTTTTGAAAAAAATTCCCCCCTTTTTTGACCATTTTTCAAAAACTATTATTATTACAGACTTCTCTATATTTTTCCTGTAAAATATAGATTGATGTCTACAAACGCCTAATACATTGTACATGGATCGGTCTGCAATCTTCGGAGCTAGGGGGGGGAATGGTCAATTTTTCGACTTTTTTTGAAATATTTCAAAAAGTATGAAACTTACAGAAATTTCAAAAAGTGTTTTGAAATGGTCAAAACGATACCTTTCATTTGATACCCAACATGGGTAGGTACCCCCCCTTTTGAAAAAAAATTCCCCCCTTTTTTGACCATTTTTCAAAAACTATTATTATTACAGACTTCTCTATATTTTTCCTTTAAAATATAGATTGATGTCTACAAACGCATAATACATTGTACATGGATCGGTCTGCAATCTTCGGAGCTAGGGGGGGGGGAATGGTCAATTTTTCGACTTTTTTTGAAATATTTCAAAAAGTATGAAACTTACAGAAATTTCAAAAAATGTTTTGAAATGGTCAAAACGATACCTTTCATTTGATACCCCACATGGGGAGGTACCCCCCCTTTTGAAAAAAAATTCCCCCCTTTTTTGACCATTTTTCAAAAACTATTATTATTACAGACTTCTCTATATTTTTCCTGTAAAATATAGATCTATATCTACAAACGCCTAATACATTGTACATGAATCGGTCTGCAATCTTCGGAGATAGGGGGGGGGGAAAGGGCAATTTTTCGACTTTTTTTGAAATATTTCAAAAAGTATGAAACTTACAGAAATTTCAAAAAGTGTTTTGAAATGGTCAAAACGATACCTTTCATTTGATACCCAACATGGGGAGGTACCCCCCCTTTTGAAAAAAAATTCCCCCCTTTTTTGACCATTTTTCAAAAACTATTATTATTACAGACTTCTCTATATTTTTCCTTTAAAATATAGATTGATGTCTACAAACGCCTAATACATTGTACATGGATCGGTCTGCAATCTTCGGAGATAGGGGGGGGGGAATGGTCAATTTTTCGACTTTTTTTGAAATATTTCAAAAAGTATGAAACTTACAGAAATTTCAAAAAGTGTTTTGAAATGGTCAAAACGATACCTTTCATTTGATACCCCATTTGCCTTCCTAAGTCTCTTTTGAAATTTCAACATCAAAATTTGTATTGAAATTATTCATTTTCATTTTTCATTTATTTATATATTTTTTTCTTGAAATCAGTAATGGCGCACGAAATGTATTATTATTTTAAATTTCAAATTAATAGCTGCAGTAGTTACTGAGATATTCAAGAAAGAGCGGGGACGGACAGAGCGAGACCATAAGGGTTTCAAAACCGATGTTTGAAACCCTAAAAATCGACTGATTAGTCCCGATTTCCTATTCATATACCTACGTGCACTTGTGTGTGTGTCAAAACACTTAAGGGCCTAAACATCCCCAAATTTTTGTGAAAGGGATAGACATAGGATTTCGCGTTCATAGGAGCGAGGGCATAACAACCCAAGCCCAAATCTCAAGTTTTAGCTCATTTTCTATTAATTAGGACTTTATATGAAGAAAAAAAACCGAAACATAAAAGTAAAGTGTTTTTATAATTACTTAGTTCTATCACCATGCATATTTTCAAGATCTTAACTTTTGTTTTTATTGAGAAATTAAGGTTTTAGTAAAAATTTAGAGGTAACTTTGCAATTTTTTTTCAATAGAGAAAGTTTAATGGCATTGTGCTTTCGAAACATATTATCGATAGAGAATATAGAATCCTGAACTTTACCATATAATTTCAAAGTTAAATACATATTTATTAGTTTGGAAGATATTAAGATCTCATGGAGTTGATTTGAGGTAGTGTAGGCCCATAAGTTATGGCAACTCACTCACACATAGATTAGTGTTTGAGGACAAAATTTTTATAAACAATATCCCACTGCTATTTAACACGCTGCTCAGAGTTTTTACAGGAAAAATTTAGAGAAGTATGTAAAAATTACCATTTTTGAAAAAAAAAAGACTGAAAATGGTCGAAATGAAGTGATTTTTTTTTCGAAATGGGGGGTTACCTTCTTGATTGGGGTATCAAATGAAAGGCAATGTTACGTAAATTTTAAAACGGTTTTTAAAATTTTTGTAGGTTTCACTTTTCAAATATAATAAATAATATAAAAAAAGTCGTAAAATTTACTGTCCAAATAATTGGCAAATGTTCGAAACCCTCGGCGCGCGAGTTACACTCGCACTTGACGGATCTTGTTTTCTTCTATGACTGGAACGTCATTACGATTATCAACAATCAGCGATTTAGCTGATTTTATCGACATCGGAGACAAAATCGGTGGTTATCGAGAACCGTAATCGAGTTCCTAGATTATAGACTACCCATTGTTTAGAGATTTTTATAAAAGGATCCCGAGGAGTCCGATCTGTGATATTTATAATTCGGTTGAAGCTTGTAGGAATGAATGACCAAAAATACTGTGTGGGTGTCGGTAACGAATTTTAAACTGACATCAATAAGAGACATTAGGTAGTAGGTAGGTAGGAAGTATCGCGTACTACGTCTGTCGAAATACAGGTTTATGTACATGAATGAATGACGAGAAAGTTTGTTAGCGACCTTGGAGGCAATTCTGGCGATTTATCTAGGTAGGTATTGACAAAGCTGCTCCATCAAAAACGGACGAAATGTCATGTGAAATTAAAAAATATGTTGTTCGAATGTTGTGAATTATGTTTAATTGTCGTGTAGATAAAGAATGGGATATTAATTGTCATGCTTTCCTTCATCTATATTTATATTAAAAAGAGGAAAATTCTGCAGATTTATTTAGGTAGGTACTTGACAAAGCTGCTCGACCAAAAACGGACCAAATGTCATGTGAAATTAAAAAATATGTTCTTTGAATGTTGAGAATTAGGTATACTTATCGTGTAGATAAAGAATAGGATATTAATTGTCATGCTGTCTCTCTTCTATACCTACTAATATTAGCGACTTAATAATTCACTTCTTAGACAATCGGTGAAAAATCCTATAATATTATCCAATCACAGCCGGCTCACTGATCTAATTATCAAACAAGCGCACGGATTCACGCTTCACGGGGGCCCTAGTCTCACTCTTGCCTATATAAGAGATAGATACTGGATAATAAGTGGACTAAAGACTGTCAAACGCGAACTGAACAAGTGCGTTAGATGTAAAAGACACAGCGACCACAGCAAGCCACAGATGTTAGCAGATCTTCCTTCACCAAGAGTAAAGCCCTCCCCACGAGCTTTTTCGCATACAGGAATTGACTTTTCCGGGTATTTTGACATAAAGGCGAACAAAGGACGTGGAGTAAGGACTCTGAAGGGATACGTGTGTGTTTTCGTGTGCATGTCAACGAAAGCAGTACATTTGGAACTAGTGTCAGATCTTAGTACTCCAGGATTCATGGCTGCGCTTTCGCGATTCTGCTCGCGCCGTGGTACGCCTAGCCACATCTATAGTGATAATGGTACGAATTTCGTAGGAGCAGATAGATTACTAAAGAAAGAGTATGACGTAATTTTACAGAGCATAAACCCAGACGTAATTAACAGAGCGAGTGATCTTCAAATACAATGGCATTTCAATGCACCGGCATATCCTTCCGCGGGTGGATTGTGGGAGGCAGCAGTTAAACGGATGAAGTACCACTTGAAGAGAGTTGTAGGAGAGCAAAAGCTCACATATGAAGAGTTCACCACAGTACTTCATCAAATAGAAGCTTGTCTAAATTCAAGACCTCTGATCGCCCTCACGGAAAGTCCCGACGATATATATCTAACGCCCGGTCATTTTTTGATTGGTAGTTCTCTGCTATCAAGGCCACCACTGGATCCCAAACACGTCAATCTGACCACCAGATGGCAAATGGTGCAATCGATAAATAAGGACATTTGGAAGGCGTGGTCTTCTGATTATTTACATCAATTACAAGTACGGACAAAGTGGAGAACGCAATCAAGAAATATAGAATTTGATGACATTGTGATCATAAAAGAAGAAAATTTGCCACCCGGGAAGTGGCTAATGGGAAGAGTGACAGACGTTTACCCTGGAAAGGATGGACGCGTCCGGGTTGCCTCTGTCAAAACGAAAAATGGAATCATTAGGAGACCCTGCTTGAAACTTTCAGTCCTACCTGTAAAAGAAAATCAGGATGCTACCCAACAGAATGATGATGATGTGCCAGATCAAAGTCCGCCAAAGCAAAAACGAGCGACGAGATCGGGACTCTGCCATCTCATCACCATGACACTCATGCTGTTCTTGGCAGTACTATCTCCGGCACAGGGTTCCACTTCTTACAATCTTACTTACTTAGATCAAAATCAGAATATTTACTTTGAAAAAATAGCTAATTTGAACCTTATTCGGGACGAGTGGAAGCTCGTAGTCTATTTTAATATGTCGTCATACTGGACTGGTTTAAACAATATTAATAATTACGTTTCCCATTTAAATCAGTACTTAACATCGTCATCGACACCGCTTCCGTCACAATACAAGGGTATCGTTGACCAGCTAAAGCAAGAAATATTAGAAATAGAACATTATAATACAATCTTAACTAAAAATCAGATCGGCAAACGACAAAAGAGAGGTTTGGTAAATGGAGTGGGTTATTTGGCTAACGCGTTATTCGGTGTCCTTGATGACTCATTTGCGAAAAAATACGAAGAGGACATTGAGAAAATATCACAGAACGAAGGTCATCTTAACCAATTACTGAAAAACCAAACCAGCGTTTTAGAAGCTCAATATAATATCATGAAAAGAAATGAAGACATCATGAATAATAATTTTAAGTCCATTACGCAGCAGATAGAAAGTATGCGTCACAGAATGCGTCAGGTACAAATAGAGCAGACAAGTGAGCTTACTTTATTATCACTAGCCTTTACAGCCAATATTATCATAAATAGCTTAAGACGCATTCAAGATAGTTTAATAGATGTATTAACTGATATATCACACGGTCATTTAGATATGAACCTGCTACCGCCAGAACAGCTAGAGAGACAAGTCAGAATTATTTCCAGTCACTTACAAGGAGACCTGACGCTAGCGGTCGATAAGCAGAGACTGTACGAGCTTTATAAACAAATGAAGGCGAGCGCTAGAGTTGGAGAAATTTTTTTAATCATACAGATAAAGATTCCCCTCATTAGCAAGGAAGCGTTAGAACTAGACAGCGTCATAAGTCTGCCCCATCAGAAACACGTGGTCAGATTTATCGTGCCATTTATAGCTTTCAATATACAAAGAGATATTTTTATTCTAATGACAACTGAGGATCTTCATTCGTGTATGCACACTTCAACTAATCGCATGCTATGTTTATACGATAAACCTATCATCGAACTACCACTTACTAAGGCGATCTGCAATACAAGCATTAATAAAAACCAGATGTTATGTAATACCGAGGCATTGACCTGTCAGGAACGATGGGTCAAATTACAAAACAATAATATGTGGATATTCTCATGTTGCGACGAGGAATGCTCAGTGCGCATTTTTTGCGCTGACACCGAAGTGCAGATGGAGACATTGACCGGCAATGGTTTGCTTAGTGTAGGTCAAGGTTGTGTAGTAAAGAGCAATGATTTTTCCATCTACGGTCACAACAACTACCTAAGTCAAGTTCAAGTCGAAGGAGATGTACCAACAGTAACTGAGTTTTCCATTCTCAATAAAATAGTCAACTCCTCCGTAATAGCTCCATTTAAACCAGAAAACCATGAAGAAGAGTGGACCAACATGAAAACTCAATTAGAAGATATAAAGGCCCAAACGAACGTATCTCTCAATGTACACGACATTCACCAGTACACACTAATGTACGCAATACTGGCTATACTCATACTCGCTGGTGTATGCATCTACATCATACGACGAAGGAGAAATGCGCGGCGAGCTCCAGCAGCAGCAGTACCTCATGAAGCGGCGACAGTCAGCTCGGCGGCCCTCGTCGGAGGCCCCAAGGCCTCACCAGCTCAACCAGCGCGTGATGAACAGTATGTGATTTCAGTGCGCGATACGCGAAATAAAAACGGTTTAAATAACCCAGAAGTGATGTCAGTGCGTGATATGTTTTATAAAAAAGGTTTAAATATCCCAGAAGTGGAGTGCCAATAGATTAGGATGTTAAAGACTTTAAGATAATAGTTTAGGCTGTAAGGACACTATCATGATTTACTCATTATAAGCGTAGTCACTTATTATGATTAGTTTACATTTGTTTACAATTGTATACATTTACATGCAAAGTTTGTTAAATTTCGCTATTCTTTAAAATTCCTTATTTAACTCGTTTCCTTTTTTCGAGTGGTCAGGATGTACGAAGTACAATGTTTAATTTGTAAAATCTAGATCTCCTAAATTCTTACATTTCCTATCGGCCTCGCACGTATTGCCTACTTGCCATACGTGATGCGGTAATATTGTCATAACTTTCATGCTTACCTAAATCTAACAAATAAACCAGTTGCGAATCAACATCGTTGGAGTTATCATTTCCCGGTACCTCTAACATCCAGTCTAGTTCATCCTAAAATTGTCTGGAAGATATTGCTCATAGCGATAAGGCTGCCCTTTATGATTCCTTTATTCTAAGTATTTATCCTGTATTGTTTCATATTTTGTGTGGTTACGGTTACTATGTTAGTAGTTAAAGAGATTTCTTACACGCAAAAAAATTGCATACCTATAACTTATAAGTTATAACTCAACACTGTAACAAAAAGTCTGGCCAGTCAGTTACTTCAAGTTACGTCAAGAGATATTCCACATTCAAATTATCTCATAAATCACTATCACCCAGTAAAAAAAAATCGTGTCGAACGTGTAAAAAACATGGCGTCTCGACGACACGTTGCGAGATGTACAGTCATTACACAATAATGATTACATCAATACAGTATGTCAACGGCAGACGACGTCAGTGGCTTATGGATTGCCATATGACACTCTTAGGTTTTTTTGCGTACAGCTGACTGGTTCTCTCTCATGTTAACTGTAAAGGACAGCATATACATCCATCACCAATTCCGCGCAGCAGCGGTATAAGTAAACTAAACATTAAATTCGTTTATTAATTCAGACAACACAAAGATCGATAAACACATCATTAGACTACTTCTTTTATATTCTCGAAATAATAAGTAATTATTTTCTTTGTTTTCTTAAGTTTTCTTGAATTACATTGATGATGTTATTCTCCTTAGCCAAATACAGCTGAACATAGCTCTCCCCCAATGGTCAAGATTACATAAACTAATTAATTATACCTTATTAAGAATGAAAATTACAATCAAATAAAATAATAAATAATTTAAATAAATAAATAAGCGACGCGTGACCCGAGAGCTGGTGAGTATCTGGCACAGCGCATCAGCATTGCTATACAGCGGGGCAATGCAGCCAGTGTCTTAGGCACGCTTCCAACTGGTATTGATACGGATCAGTTGAGCTACCTGTAGATTGTTTGCAACAGTTTGCAGATAGCTTAATTGTTTCTATTGTAAATGCTAGTTTTAATTTAAAGTTGTTATTTTCTTTCTGAATCAAATAATATAATTAAACTAGTAATATTAGTATAATCAAATAATATAATTTAACTAGTATTTACAATTGAAACAATAGAGCTAACTGCAGACTGTTGCAAACAAATCTACGCGTACATAGCTCAACTGATCCATATCAATATCAGTCGGAAGCGTGCCCATGACGCTGGCTGCATTGCCCCGCTGTATGGCAATGCTGATGCGCTGCGCCAGATACTCACCAGCTCTCGGGTCAAAGTAAAATGTGTTTATAGGTGACGAATTTTGAATGCTTATCAGACACTGCAGTAGGTCTGTAAATACATCGAATGCCAAGACTGATTAACCCGTGTCAAACAAATTCAAACTTACGTTTTTAAATCGGTTTTTGAATTATGGCTTTCTGAAACTGTGTGACATTTATCTACATACCTACTCTAATCTATCGATTTGTGTTGTCTGAATGAATAAAAGAATTTAATGTTTATTTTACTTCTCCCGCCGACAGCTACTCGTAACTTCAATTCGTATATTATTGTGTTCCGTAATACCAAAAATAAATAAATAATGCTGGACAATTCACACAGCACTTTCTAGCACTAAGCTAAGCAGAGCTTGTGTTATGGGTACTAGATAACTGATATACATAATACAATACATTACATAGATAGATATTTTTTATTATTATAGAAAACGACCAGAACACCCGGAACAAATACCTACAGATCGTACAAATATTTGTTCCAAGGCGGGAATCGAAACCGCAACCTCTTGCGTCGCAAGCGGAACTTCGCCCACCGTGACACAGAGGTCGTCCAAAAAAGTTACATATTATCATCATCATCATCATCAGCCTAGCTAAACGTAGGCCTTTCCCAAATGACGCCCCAATACCGTTCCTGAGCCGCCTCCATTAATCGACTCCCTGCGAATGTAATCGTCTCTCGAATGTCTTCCAACACTCCGTTTCTCAGTGCATCGTATTCGTGCTCAGCACTCGAGATATTTTACTCTCCAACGGTTATCCGGTCTGCTGGAAATATGCCTTCCCTAATGAGGGCCATAGCGCCCTGTCTTCAGCTAGTAGCATCCAACATTACATTAGTATAACGTAAATACGTCAACAGCAACACTAGGCAATCTCTGGATGGAAAAACAATAGAGCGAACGAAATCTACCTATAAAATAGGAAGTGAATTTTTTTTACTCATAAGGAATTTTGAACCTAAATAATACCAAACTATTACTTAATAGCTCTGTATAATTCCAGTTATAAGTAGGTACGATTCAACGGGTATTAATACCGTTGAATCGTCGGGAAAATGACTATGTGATTAAATGCGATAAATAGCTATATTAATCCTGTTGAATCGCCAGGAAAATATATTTAAAAAATGCGATAAATAGATTTTCTACACCAATATTATAAAGAGGAAAGATTTGTATTTTTGTATGTAACCAATAAACATTAAAACTACTGGAGCGATTTCAAAAATTCTTATGCCCATATAGAAGGCTACATTATCATTATCACTGAGTAACATAGACTATATAATATACCCATGCGAAGCTGGACCGCTAGTTACTCATAATCATGTGTTTAGATCGCGTAAGCTAAAAAATATGTATAACTCTAGCTAGAAAATACCTAATAGGTATTAATCTATTGTACTCAACAACGCATTGTTGTCGAATCGTGATACTGCCTTTCCGCTCTCATAAATCAACTGCCACGTTTGGAATGCATTTCCGAAGGCCTAGGGGCGCAAGTGGTTTGTCAATAGCAAAGTTCAATCGCTTTTGTTTGCGTACAGCTGACTGGTTCTCTCTCATGGTGACTATTAAGAGGTCTGCGGATGACGATTTGCCCATACAAACGTACTACCAGAATTATTTGTAATTCGAACATATTTCCACCATATCATGTTGTTTTTCGTATTCGAATAGTATTTATCTAGGCCCTAGTTATTTTTTTCTTAATAATACACACCTATAATGAAATGTAAGTTAAAATATGCAAAACGCAAACTTTACGTCGAAAATTACATGTTTTCGTCCTATTTGTTTTGTTTTAAAAACACCATTACCTTACGTTTTGTTTGATAAGGAACATAGCTTACTGTCTAGTTACAGAATAACAACACCATGAGACCATGTCGAAAATACAAAAAGTTTTCAGTCATCATTTTTGTATTTTCGACATGGTCACATGGTGTTGTTATTCTGTAACTAGACAGTGTGTGGACGACCCTAGTGCCCCGAGTAGCACCTCTATAGACGACCTCAGGGGCGCGGTCGGCGAAGGTCTGCCTGCGACGCAGGAGGTTGCGGGTTCGATGCCCGCCTTAGGACAAATATTTGTACGATCTGCAGGTATTTGTTCCGGGTGTTCTGGTCGTTTTCTATGTATAGTAAAAAATATCTATCTATGTAATGGACTGTATTGTGTATATCAGTTATCTAGTACCCATAACACAAGCTCTGCTTAGCTTGGTGCTAAATAATGCTGTGTGAATTGTCCAGCATTATTTATTTATTATTTTTAAATGTTCCGAACAAATTTTTCCGATTAAGCACTAAAGGCCACAGGTAGGTACTATTTTGTTATTCTGTACCACAGTCTACATTCATGCATCAACGTCAAACTGACCATTGTTTGTGTGGCATTGAGGACCGGTCACTAACGCAGGCCTGGCTTGATCAAGTAGAGATCAAGTTAGAAACTGACGCGGTTTGACATAACAAAATAAATAAGGGCTGACAATCCACAAAGCGTTAGTCGTAGTAAAGCGTCTAGTCCAAGCTAAGCAGAGCTTGTGTTATGGGTACGAGACGACTGATTTAATTAATATTAAAAAAAATATCTGAGCGTCTGGTCGAAGCAACGTGTGACCCGAGAGCTGGTGAGGCACAGCGCAACAGCATTGCCATACAGCGGGGCAATGCAGCCAGCGTCTTGGGCACGCTTCCGTCTGGTATTGTATTGATATATGGATCAGTTGCTTAGTTGATTTGACCTGGACTTAAATTGTTTCAAGTGTAATACTAGTTCTAATTTTTTTGTATTTTTTTGATTGTAATTCTCTTTAGTAAAAAAGTTTTTATAACTACTTATTACTTAAAAATATATAAATAATAATATAATTTTTAATATAACATAGAAAAATGCACAGAACACCCGGAACAAATATCTGCAGATTGTACAAACATTTGTCCCAAGGCGGGGTTCGAAACCGATACAAATCAAATGTGGTACCTACCTATGTCGTCTCGAACCTTAGATAAATTTAACCCTCTGTCAAACCTCGAACAGTCCGACAAGTTCTTTACTCAAGCTGTACTTATAAACTTTGGATAAGCTAGGCGCACACAGAAATGTTTAATGTACCTACCTACCTACATTATGTACATATGTATGTATATTGACAAAGGTAATTCACGATCATGACCCACTTAACTAATAATTCGCTTGAAAATTTTCAAAACTCCTATTTTTTCGTACTAACATGTTAGTTGCATAAGACCTTTTAATAAATAGGAAAGAATAATAGATCAAAGGGTCTGTGTAATGTGACCTATATTATTAGGATACCTTACCCGAAGGGTGAAAACGGGACCCTTTTACTGAACCTCCGCTGTCTGTCCGTCGTCTGTCTGACGGTCAATAGATACAACAAACGTGATTTTTTTGTCGTTTTTATAGATAATGGTACGGAACCCTTCGTTTGCGAGTCCGACTCGAACTTAACCGGGTTTTATTGTTCGTTTTTGTAGCGGCAAGAGACAGACTGTGTTTCTTTTGCCTTTTACGGTTCATGAGATACAGCCTGGTGCCGTGATAGACTGACAGATGAACGGACAGCGGAGTCTTTAATAGGGTGACAGGGTCCCGATTTACCCTTTGGGTATGGAACCCTAAAAAGTATCTTATCGTAAATAGGTAGGAACACAAATATAATATACGTACCTACCTACCCGTAAAAAAGGATACTAAAATTAAAGGAGTTTCCCATACAATAAACTTTTTGCTATTTCTGCTTTTCTTTTGTCAAGGCTATTTCTCTTAAACCGTAATTGGTAGACAGTACTCCATCCATTGGAGATCGGAGACAACTGCGTAAAAATCCGTTGCATAGTTTAAGAAGAGTTTTTAGAAAAACGAAGAGACTATCGCAGAAACCGGCTTTGTTTTTTTGCCTTACCTTACACGTTACACCTAGATTTAACTTTAAGTAAGTTTGACATAACACGATCGAGGTCAAAGTAGCTCGACTGATAGTGGAAGTGATTGGTGCCATAGATTAACTAATAGTAACAACCATGCTTGGTGCCTCGGAATACAAAACAGTTAGTACTGCCGACTCTACATAGAGCAAGCTTGGGTTATTATTATGACTGGCTTATTCTTATGCTGCCCGAAAGTAAACTATGCAAGATTATCAATATTATGAAAGTGTTTTTAGGGTTCCATATCCAAAGGGTAAAACGAGACCCTATTACTAAGACTCCGTTGTTCGTCCATCGGTCCTTCATTCACCAGGCTGTATCTCATGAACCGTTAGGTTAGTTAGAGAGTTAAATTTTTTCACAGATGTTGTACCAATTTCTGTTGCCACTCTAACATTAAATTCTAAATAGCAGAATTAAAAAAAAATCAGGTGCTCCCATACAAACGTGTTTATTTGCTCGTTTTTGCTCGGTATTGCAGATTACATATTATATATTCTCTTTAAAAATAAATAATTAAATTAAAATAAAACAAATATTTAGAAATTGACACTGGCGGACTGTGTCCAACTAAGCACACACTTTGATCAATTACTTAAACAGAGTTTTCACATCATCTACTCGATAATGTTACAGTTGAGATTTAATAAGTGCCTAAGACCTAAGACATTGCTTAACAATAAAAAAATCTACCTAAGTAATGTATTGTAATATGTTTATCATTAATATAAGTTGTACCCAGATCACAAGCTTCGCTTAGCTTGGGACTAAATTCTAGTCTAAGCAAAGCTTGTGATAGATGCTGTGAAAACTCTATTTAACTACTTGATTAAAGTGTGTACCAAGTTAGACACATTCTTAAATAAATAGGGTTTTCGATTTTCATTAAAAAAAATAGTTCCAAATATCTCAATAGGGGGCGTCAACTGGATATTAGGGTATGTCAATGTCAAATAAAAGGAAAACAACCTCACGTCAAAATATACCGATTTGGAAAATTCAAAGTTTTCCTTTAATTTTACATGGATGTACCTTATTTCCAGTTGACTCCCTGCCACCTGTTGAGATACCTGGATTTTTTTCTTCTTTTTAATGCAAATCGGAAACCGCTCGTTGTGGTTGAGCATCATCTGTCACTAGATGATGCTTTGTGGCCGCCCTTGGTTAACAATCTACATTGGTGTTGTTGGGAACAGACCTTCGTAGACCAACTAATCGAGGGTAAGTAGTTACCTACATTAGGATAAAGATCTACTGTCTGTCTATTAAAACACGAGCGTTAACAGGATTTAATTATTGTTGACCACCTTGGACCGCGCCATTCGGTGGCTTTGTTCGGTTTTTTATCAGGAAAAGTGATTCGATAAGGTTCTTAATCGGTTGACAGCCGAGTAATGTCTATTTGGGCATTTGATTAGTATACAATGAGGAAGAAGAACGAGTGAGCACTGAACATTTAAGAAATATTCTCCTAAGATTCAAGATAAGGGCCGCTTTTCCCTAAATAGGAGTGAATGTGGTTAATTAAAACAACCCAAATATGGTTTTTAAAATGGTGTCACATGGACAAGAGATTTTTGGCCGGTTTTTCATTCGCTTGTTACAATTAATGACAATAGTTTAAACAATGTTTAAACTTTTTATTAACCTCTAGTGTGCAGAGGAACCAAGACTTGGTTCGTAAAAAAAAGAAAATCGAGTAAGAAAGAGGGACTACACACATATTATAGCATTATATAACACTTATCCTGATGATGTTTTGTTTATTTGTTTTACAAACCCAGTCTTGATTTTTCCACACACACAACAAGCGGATGAAAAACCGGCTGTTTGTTAGACATCCATGATCCACTATGTCAAAACCGAGAGCACCTTTTTGACCAGAACTATCTATGTAGCTATCATCGGAGGTCTTCTGCTGAAAGGGTGGACAAATATCTGTTGAGTAAGTAAAGTGTGAACTCACCTGCAGGTATGTCATCGTAGTACTCATCTTCGTCATCATAGTCGAGGACAGCGTGCAACTGAGTTTTCCCTCCAGAAGCCCCAGGCTCCACCTTTGTGAAACCCCGCGGTCGATCTGGCGGGTTCTGCGCATTCGGTCCCGTCTGCCCACTCGGTCCTGCCTGCCCAATCGATCCTGTCTGCCCACTTGTTACCGGTCCACTTTCTTGCGGCATCTGTGGACTCGACTTCGGTGGATCAGGATTAGTCCGCGGAACCGTCGGCGCAGTGGGTCTGTTAAAGTTGAAATTGTGTACGTTTTGGAATGCTCGACTAGGTGGGCTCGGCGTTGTCAGCAGAGAGTACGGTGTATCCGTGTATCCTGGACTGTAGCCAACAGTTTGAGGGTTTTGGTTTAGCCTCCTTTGTTCGTAATCGTAGTCTCCCGTCGGATCATGGTGGTACTGCCCGGTATTGTCGAACTGTGTGTTGACTTCGTGGACGCGTTGGTTGTCTATCTGAATGTCCAGACGAGTATTGTGTTGGTAGACCTGCGTGTGGAGGTTGTAAGGGTTGTGCGGGATGTTCGTTTGAGGGTAGCGAGCGTACTGGTTCGGTGGCGGTAAATACGCAGTTCCAGCCCGCTTTCGAAGCTTTGGCCTTCGCGTGTTTGGATGCGTGAAGGGCTCATTGCTTTGCTGGGGAGTGTCTGCTTGCTGTTCTTCTGGGGAGTAGAGTAGATCGTCTAGGTCTACCCTGAGAGGGGTGGCGGACGTGGCTGAAATCGCCGGTGTTGCTGCCGCAACGGTTGCTATTGTATAGTTTGCTAATGCCATTGCTCGCTCACTCAGTTCATTGCCGCGAAATGTCAACAAACTAAATCAACAGCGGCTACAGATGTTGCAATATTGTACTGGAGTGCGACACTGCATTGCACGTATTTTAGACACAGCACTACACGATTCTGCACTCGTTCACTCGCACTTGTGGATCTGAAACAATGATAAACAAGGTAAAGTGTAAGTAGTTGTAAGTTTGTCAGCAACATAATACTCCAGAATAAACCTTTGCCCAAGAATCAATGGTTAACCGACTATAAAAATAATTGGGTTTTCTATTTAAAAGATACTTATGGAGATAAGATAACAGACCGATCTAAAATCTTTATTAATCTCAACAGCAAACAATACGTAGAAAAAATTACATAAGCGAAGATTCGCTGTCGAATACAATCGTATCTCATACCAGCAGTGTAACATCTCAGTTATTATAGTTTACTGTTGGTTTTCCCCCTGCTCGTGATATCCTTGCCTTTTCAAAATGGCAGGCTTAAAAAGGTGAATCGTGATCCTTTCAGTTTCGGCTCACAGGGGAAATCCAAGTCTTTGTGAACGTAATAAATGTCAATTTGATACAGATTTGGATGATAAAGCGAAACATCTGGCGGTTTAGGTACCTTACTTATGCCTAATAAAATGACAATATTCATATTTATGTATAAGTAAATTAACTTTTGTTATGAAAAGAAATAGTTACTTCTGAATTTGATCGTAATCATGTGACGCCTAACCAGATTGTATTCAACTATGCTAAGTAAACTAGAGGGATTCAAGGTCTTTCAATTAAGAAAAGTATAAATGATGCAAATTAATATAGGAACCTAATGAGCTGGGTGGCCATTAACATCTTTTTTAGCGTTGTGTAACACCATAACTGGTGTTTTATCGCTGGACAACACTAAATCTCTGATAGAAATGATATCTTTCATCAAATGGCATTAATAAAGTTTATAATCTAGCTCCATAGTCTGGTTAATATTTGACTAGGTACCTATACGGCGGCGTTCACAATTTCGTTATTTGTCCCTTCACTTTACATAATTCCACGAATCGTGATACCTACCTAGGTTACTGATACTTGGGTAGGTAGGTAGTTTGTTTACGATTGCCGTCATTAATCGTAAATTTGGTTAGAGTAGATCATTATGTGTTTCTGTATCTAATTCAGAGCGGAAGTATTACAATACGAGACTTGGCCTATTTTTTACATTAATATTTTTGTTTGGATCTCTCTATTTTTTGTAGGTAAGTAACAACGGAGAAAAAATACAAAACGAGTTTTTGTTTTACTGCAAAACTCTATATTTTCTTGATTTTAGAATTTCCCCATAATTATTTCAAATTTCAGGACTGTAGGTAGGCTAGAAGTAAAAATAAGGAAGAAATTTTATGATTTTTTTTATTTTTTCGACGACGGAACCCTAAAAAACGAACCTGTGTTTCAAATTTCAAGTAGGTATCCTATTCACAAAATGGCGTCATAAATCGCCCAATTAAGTGGGAGCAACTGAACACAGGGAATTTTAAATAAATTTTATTGATTTTTATATTGATTTTTTTAATGATTTCATACTGGTTCTATAGAAATCAAATATTCATCGGTAGCACACACTTTTGTGTCGGATTGTATCCGACACAAGACACAAAAGTGTATACGTTTTCGCAGCGCCATAACGTTATTCTATGAATAAGGTGACGTAAATTCATAAATGTCATTGAAAAAAAATATTGCCAGCTCGTGACCTCATAAATAAATTTAGCACTCGTTTTGGCAAATCGGCCCTCAGCGCGGCCTGGTCCCTCACGTTTGACATAACTTATCTAAAGTTATCTATCATCTAATAAAATGCACGAATGTTTATAAATGCCTCAAAAATGAATTTAATTTACATCGTGTAAGGTTAATTTTAACTGTTTAAGTAACTATTCTGGTTTTTCCGTGGGAATCAGATGTGCGTAGTACCTAACTAGAACCTACTTATGAGGTTCATTTTAATCTGTGTTGGTACATCGAATGGGATCAATTCAAGACTGTTGTAACAATCTAGGTTTGCAGGGCGTTTCTTGTCAGCTCTTGATGATTTTCTTCTGTAATTGTGAACCACACATCAGCCAGTGCAATAGGATACATTTTTAAAACGCCTTTTATTTTTTACTAGCGACCCACCCCGGCTACGCACGGGTACTTTATTATGCATGTATTATACATATAAAACTTCCCCTTGAATCATTCTATCTATTAAAAAAACCGCATCAAAATCCGTTGCGTAGTTTTAAAGATTTACGCATACATAGGGACAGAGGAAGCGACTTTGTTTTATAGTATGTAGTGATATACCTACTGGAGGTCTGGATTTGTGACGTCATCGTGGATGTATAAAAAACAAAATAAATTTACGACAACTTTTGAAATTTACTTGACATAACTGAAGCTTACAATGTATTTTTGATGATTATAACCTATCTCTGATAAATCATCTAAATATAATTTATAAACAAATCAGTAAAGTGAATCTCTGTAAAAATGATGTGACAATGACCTTTTAGATCAAACTGTTACAAGACAGAAGTTGATGAAGCTTTCGCCATTTGTTAATTTCTCATTTTTATGCAAATCTATACCAACTAACATTATAAATGGAAAAGTGTATTTGTTTGTGTGTCTTTCCTTCAGGCCCTAACTAAGCCACCAACCAACATGATTTATGGCATCGAGTTAGTTGACAGGATGGAGTAGGTATACTTTTTATCACATAAATCAGTTCCCATCATCATCAGCCTCTACCAGTCCACTGCTGGACATAGGCCTCCCCTAATGAGCGCCATAGCGCCCTGTCTTCAGCTTGCCGCATCCAGCATCTGCCAGTAGTCTTTCGCAAATCGTCATCCCACCTGGTCGGAGGGCGTCCTAAACTACGTTTTCCGTGTCGCGGTCTCCACTCAAGAACACGTTTACCACAGCGGTTGTCGGTTCTTCTTAAAATATGGCCAGCCCACTGCCACTTCAGCTTGTTAATCCTTTGAGCTATGTCGATAACCTTTGGTAAAATCAGTTTCCATGGGATAAAAATAACATTAACGCGTTCCAAGCCGCGCGTAGCAGCTAGTTACTAATAAAACATTGTTGATAATAAATTACGCTAATGTTACCAACAACAACTATGCGTAATTAAAACGGGTTTAGATTTCCCAACCATCATTTACTTTGCTATAATTACGTTGAAAACGAAATCAATGTAACTAAAACTAAGCGTAGATTTTAAATGTCAGTGTTAACTGTCAACATATTGAATGAAATTTAAATAATAATTCGGACCGACACAAAATTTTATTCTGTTGATGTTCTAATATTCATTTATTTATTTAACAGCAAAAAATAATTACAACTAATATTTACACTTACATCTATTTACTAAAAATCTAAGCCGTCACCAGAAGGCAGAGTGCCCAGAATGCTGGCAGCATTGCCACGTTGAATGGCAATGCTAATTCGTTGACCGAAATAAAAACCAGCATTCCGATCACCTGTGGACTCTATTAGTAGTTTTGTAAGATCTTTATAGATAACGTGTGCCCCAGGACCCCAAGGACCTAGGGTTTCCACCCCAAACGGCTCAAATAGGTAACCTCTGTCAAGACTAGCGTATTTTCGCCGTTTGAGGAACTCCGCTGATGTTGCTGCGGAGCCTGCCCTTACTGATGTCCCTGCAAGATGAGAAGGTGCTAGGGTATCTACACACGTAGCATCCCAAACTAAAGGCTGACCCATCTTCCAAGGAATCAGAGTCATACCGTCAGGCCTTTTACCATCATCTCGCATTAGGCCACGTGGTTCGAGAGTAGCTGGCACACTGACGCTGGTAAAAGCCCGACGAATGATGTCATTAATTGAACCATGGCGAGACACACGTCCTGCACTAGAGACACATGCCAGTGCATGGTGACCGAACTTATCAACGGTTTCACCGCACTGGCAACGGTGTGGCACTAGGCAAGGAGAACCTAAACGCAAAGAGGTAGCCACCCGAAATGAGTTATTGTCTAAAAGGGTACCTAAATTTTTGGAAGGCAAAACATATAACCAAAGTCCTGATTCCCACTCGGAAACAGCGAGTAGACGAGCGCGTTCTGATGAGCTGGTAGACGTATTAATAAGATTTTTCCGTACCAACTCACATAGCGGCTCATCCCACAGTCTCTGAGAAGAGAGGACTTTGGGCAGATTAGTTTCAGGACAGGCTATTTTCCAAGACGCTAATGCTTGCTCGAAACCTGTTATTTGACAATTTTGTGAACATTTGGCCAAAATTTTATATATAAGATCCTTTGTACCGTGAATTGAAGACATAAAAGCAGGGAGTGAAACACTAGAAATTTCGCGGACACCTAGACCCCCCAATCTAATAGGAAGAGTGGCCTGGTGCCACGCTCTATCATCTAAAGGTATATTAAAATTTTTGATTAATGTGTCGCGCATGATGCTGTCCAACTGCTGTGTAAGTTGAGGATATTTCCAGAGTTGGGAGCATCGTAAATAGTAAGTGAATTTGGGAACAAAAAGACAGAAACGTTCATTCTGTTGATATACTTTTTTTGGGTCCAAAGTCAGTGTTAAAACTAGTGTAAGATTACTGAACTTTTTTCTTAATTATTTATTTATTCTTGGTAGGTTTTTGCATTTGTGTAAAATTTGTAAGTACCTACTTAACAGTGAGGGCCGGCTCTGCAGCATCATCAGCGGAATCTCCCAAACGGCGAAAATACGCTAATCTTGACAGAGGTTATCTATTCGAGCCGTTTGGGTTGGAAACCCTAGGTCCTTGGGGTCCTGGGGCACACGCTATATACAAAGATCTAACAAAACTCCTAATATAATCCACAGGTGATCGGAATGCTGGCTTTTATTTCGGTCAACGAATTAGCATTGCCATTCAACGTGGCAATGCTGCCAGCATTCTGGGCACTCTGCCTTACGGTGACGGTTTAGATTTTTAGAAAATAGAGATGTAAGTGTAAATATTAGTTGTAATTATTTTTTCATAATATTAAATGTAAATATAACTAACTATCTAATCTAATATCTTGCAAAGTAAAATTCAAACATGACATTATTAAGAAGCAGATCCATAAATGTTAAGTTTAGAGATAAGTAAACAAGGCCCTAATTTTGGTTTCTCCATAATATCGACACATTCCAGCCCTCCTAGCATGGAGATTGTTGTCTAGGTTAGAATAGAAATAAAAACGTCAAGTGCGAGTTAGACTCTCGCATCAAGGGTTCCGTACAAACTCCTACTCTTCAGCAAAGAAATCAATCCAGACGAATAAGGCACAATAATTTTCTGATTTGATAACGATTATGACGTAACTTATTTAGTCCCCCGAACTATATTGGTCCCATCCCCCGTCTCGAGACTAAATAAGTTACGCCCAACCCTAGTGTAACAATGTACTATTTTCTATGAATAAACTACAAATTTACGGTTTTCAGATTTTTTCCTTTACTTGTGCTATAAGACTTTGCAATTTGTCATAGAATGCGTAATTTATGTGAAACGCACTCCTTCCACTTCAAAAATGTACGCAATGTATGTCGATGCGATGTCAAAATTCTATTCTACCCTAAACAACAATCCCCATGCTTGGGGGAGGCCTATTTTTTAATTCTACAAAATACACAATCGTCATTTCGTTTTTTTCTGTGCGAAATGGTACCCTAATTCGGTGTATTATAGTACCCTATCGACCGAAATGGAACACGCAATTGCGTATTTGGAGAATTAAAATAGGCTGGATGTTTGTATGTAATTAGCGTAGGAGCAATGTTCGTGGTAGAGGTAGAGACGCTGTACCAAATTTCATACATAAATGGAACGTCTCGATTTACATTAAACATACTATGTATTATACCCAGAAACCAAACTAAGGACTTAGCTATATTATGCATTGATGCTGTATGAAATATCCAACATATTAATTGCAAAATTAATACGCTTTAATTAGTTGTATAATAATTATGTTTTTAATTAGGGCCACTGAGCCACTTGCCTCAGTGGCCCTAATTATAAACGTTACCAAAAATCTTCCTAAATGTGAGTTTCACTCGTTTGCAAATAACCTCGCTTGGATAATTTGAGCAATGGAATGCAACAATGGCCATGAAGTCTCGGATACCTATAATATATTTTTATTGCTAACTGAGAAACAATAAAATATTTAATCTAGATTTAGTAATGCTAAACAGCTTTTTATAAACTTGGAAAGAAAGAATGTGTACCAACCGCTGCTTATGTGTTCACTATTTTTTCATAAAGTTAAAAAAGCTATAGAGCTAATAGTCAAGTGTACCTACTTTCTTTATATAGTAATGCATACTGTAAAGTGTAGGTACTTTTAGTTCCGTAGCTTTTCATCGAAATCGTTTTCGAAACCCTTATACGCCCAGTCCGTCCTCCTTCATTCTTGAATAAGTAACTACTCCAGCTTTCAACTTTAAATTTGAAATAATAATACATTTGACATTGACGACCGATGTGGCGCGGTCTGCGACGCAAAAGGTTGCGGGTTCGATTGCCGCCTCGGGACAAAAGTGTGTACGATCTGCAGACATTTGTTCAGGGTGTTTTGGTCGTTTTCTACGTATTATAAAATAAAAATATCTATCTATGTACGTATTGTATATATTGTACGTATTGTATATATTGTATATTAATTATCTAGTACCTATAACACAAGCTCTGCTTAGTTTGGGGCTAGATAATGCTGTGTGAATTGTCCAGCGTTATTATTATTTCGTGCGCCATTATTGATTAAAAGAAAACCAAAAAAAAAAGTAAAACAGAAAATTGGTTGCTGAAAAGGTGAAAAGCCACTGGCCAGTATTTTTACTGGCCTATTTTTACAATGTTTGTATTATTTTATATAGACAATGGTACTTCCAAAGTAGGTACAATTTCGGTTATAAAAAAACACCAAAAATATTTCATAACGACGTTTACAGACATTTACAAAAAGCAAATAAAATGAGTAAGCACAGATATTATTTAAATATTAATTTCATAAAAATTATATTTATCGTTTGGATGAGGCCTATATTCAGCGGTGACGTAAACGGCAGGACGACTATCATAAAAAAAAAAAAATATAGACTTTTCATACTATTATAATATATTGATTTTCTTTGAAGAAGAAGGTATATCATTTTTCTTTAAGTTAGAGTGTACAATAAATACTAAAGGCAGGGCTTAGCAAGACATTCAAAGTTAAAAATAACTTTCATGTCAGTAATGCCATAATATATTTTTTATTAGTAACGCAGTCCAGTGACATAACGTTCTAGGAATCGAACTAGTAATGCGGTTGAACTTTTGGGTTAGTCATCAAAAAACCTTGATCGATTTTTAATTTGTCATTTTTTGATACGTCAAACGAAGTAAATTATCGCGATATCTTTAAAATCAAGCATTTTTTGAGACTTTTTAAAACCATTTTAATCAGACAATTTAGACAAAAAACAATGAGATTTAAAAAATGTTGAGCAATTTCGCTGATCCTTTGTGGTCTAGTCACAAATTTTGGCTTATCTTATTACACAATGTAGCGTGGTAGCACCAAATATTGTCGCGACATCTCTAAAATAATAATTTCTTTTATAAAAACTCAGATCGAATACTTAAAAAACATGAAATCGATATCATAAAAATTGTAAAGCAAATTCGCCGACCCCGCTGGGTTTAGAAACACCCCGAACGAATTCTCTAACTGGTACCTATAGTTTTACATTAATAAAAGTTCGAAACCCTCGCCACGCAAGTCACACTCGCACTTGACGGATCTTGTTACACTACTGTGGCACCTGTAGGGACTGTATTGGTCATGGTCAGTGCTGGTCATGATGCATTACAGAATATACTTCTAGTAGACGATTCCTCAAACCGGTTCCTTCCATCTTTGATAGCCAAAATGTAAATCATTGTGCAACGTGATTGATAGAACCAGGTCAAAATACTTAAGCTTAACCTATAGATTGACATAATTCATTTCTTCATTAGTTCCAATGAAACCGAATGGCAATAATTTCGTTAGCCAATCGGATAACATGTTACTGCCAGTTAAAACCAATAAAATAGATCATTTGTTTTTCATTGACTGTTTTAGTGTATTACCCAATGTCAATATTTATGAGATCCGTACCAACATAATAAAAATTACCAAATAATCACCAATTGATTATTTATTCAGAAAGAAAATAACAATCAAATAACAAATTTAAATTAAAACTAGTATTTACAATAGAAACAATTAAGCTATCTGCAAACTGTTGCAAACAATCTACAGGTAGCTCAACTGATCCATATCAATACCAGTTGGAAGCGTGCCTAAGACACTGGCTGCATTGCCCCGCTGTATAGCAATGCTGATGCGCTGTGCCAGATACTCACCAGCTCTCGGGTCACGCGTCGCTTCGACCAGACGCTTAGATAATTTTTTGAAAACCCGGAGAGCCTCGGTACCCCACGAACCTAGGGTCTCGACTCCAAGGGGAGCAAATGTGTAGGCTCTGTCGAGACCTGCATATTTGCGCCTCTTGAGATCTTCGGCTAAATCTGCCGCCGCACCAGCCCTCACGGAAGTCCTAGGAAGATCACCAATTGATTATTTGATAATTTTTATTATGTTGGTACGGAAACTTGAAATCGTCATCATTATCATCATCTACATTAGTTCACTGCTGGACAATTAAAAACAATAAAATATGGAAACTTGAAATGATCTCGGTTAACTAATTCTAATTCTAATTGGAGAACTGAGATTTGCTGGTGTTTCAGATGTAATTGTGAGTGTATCTTATAATAGTATGAGGTACACTATTGTTATAATGATGTAGTTTTTTTCTCATGAATCCAAGGCTGGATTTGGGCATCTACTCCCAACTCAAAAAGACACTGTATTATATAAGAGGCTGATTCATTCGCTGCTTCAAAATACATATATAATTATGCAGTTTTTCTCATAAATCGAGGTCATGTCTCTAACTCATAGTTTCGCATTTGGCCATCATCTCCCATCTCAAAAAGACATCCTGTATACCTCGCTTATTCATATGCTGCATTTTGATTTCGAATACAAAGCAAAAGAATATGAACCTTATACTAGTAGAACTAGTAGACTAAACTAGTAGAACTAGTAGACTAAACTAGTAGAACTAGTAGACTAAACTAGTAGAACTAGTAGACTAAACTAGTAGAACTAGTAGACTAAACTAGTAGAACTAGTAGACTAAACTAGTAGAACTAGTAGACTAAACTAGTAGACTAAACTAGTAGAACTAGTAGACTAAACTAGTAGAACTAGTAGACTAAACTAGTAGACTAAACTAGTAGAACTAGTAGACTAAACTAGTAGAACTAGTAGACTAAACTAGTAGAACTAGTAGACTAAACTAGTAGACTAAACTAGTAGAACTAGTAGACTAAACTAGTAGAACTAGTAGACTAAACTAGTAGAACTAGTAGACTAAACTAGTAGACTAAACTAGTAGAACTAGTAGACTAAACTAGTAGACTAAACTAGTAGAACTAGTAGACTAAACTAGTAGAACTAGTAGACTAAACTAGTAGACTAAACTAGTAGAACTAGTAGACTAAACTAGTAGAACTAGTAGATTATACTAGTAGAACTAGTAGGTTAAGTGGCGAAAATAGACAGATATCTCGGTTAAGAGTGCAATCCAGTCCAACTCCTTGAAGAACCTGAGCACAAGATAATACCAGAGTACAAGAGCGGAGTTAGACTTTCGGTCCGAGATCTTAGTTCTAAAACCACCACAAAATACCTAAAAACATATTTTATTAAGTAAAATTACACTGATTCATAAATATCTGCGACTAGCGGTCCGCCCCAGCTTGTCTCATTAATAATGAATTGAAATAAACTCAGTGATAATGTAGCTTTCTAACTGCAAAAGAATTTTTCAAATCGGTCCAGTAGTTTTTAGTTTATTCGTTACAAATACAAAAATACAAATCTTTCCTCTTTATTATTAGTGTAGATGACCATGAATATTGAACTGATCTTTTCGATATTTACCGTAAAGACCTTCGATTATCATAAAACTTGCACAATGTGACACCCAGACAGTTATTTTTTATATTTTATTGTTTTTGTTATCATGGAAACATCTTCACCCGTGACTTGGTACGCGGTTTACAAATAAAAACGGGAAAGTGTAGGTACATGAAATTGTCAATTAGAATATACTTTCATTCAGTCACATCAAAATTTAATTTGAAGGGAGAACTATATGTTCAGCTGTGAACGTCTTTTTATACTCGGATCAATAACATCACTAATGTTATTCAAGAAAATTTCTTAAGCAATCATAGAAAAAAAAACAAACAGACACAGTACAATTGTAATTTTTTGAGAACATAAAATTAGATAAAATATAAATTGCCCCTTTAAGTGACCTAAAAACTCATATTAACATATTATTACACATGAACTAGCTTCAGTGCTCGGCTTCGCTTTCGTATTTTGAAATAAAAAGTAGCCTATATGTTTTTCAATTCCAAAAATTTATGCAAAAATCAACTCGATCCATTCAGAAAATTTTGCCAAACATCTTCTCAACAACGGTATAAACTTTCATCTATAATTTATAGTATAGGATATCATCATCATCATCAGCCTACATTAGTCCACTGCTGGACATAGCCCTCCCCTAGTAAGCGCCATAGCGCCCTGTCTTCAGCTTGCCGCATCCAGCATCTGCCAGCAGTCTTTCGCAAATCGTCATCCCACCTGGTCGGAGGGCGTCCTACACTACGTTTGCCGAGTCGCGGTCTCCATAGCATGTCACTAGATATCAATATTAATTTAGACCTTACACAGGATTCTTGGACATATCACAAAATTCAAATTAAATTAGTAAAAATAGGGAATAAGGTAATCGTTTCACAAAATCTGAAGTGACAAACTCCGGCAAATCATAGGTATTGTCAGAGGACACTGCAGAATCAACATACACCTATTTAAGCCCGGGCCTAATGCAAAAAATTGTGAAAAGGATAGGCATAGGATTTCGCGTTCATAGGAGCGGGACAGAGTAAAGCAATGTCAGTGCAAAAATCAAGTTTTTGCTTCTTTTCAATTAATGATTCAAAATTTAAGCATTAAATAGAAAAACGATTACTTAAATAAAACATTAGTCTGGCTATGTAATTCATAAAAAATAATGTGATGTTGTCGCCGATAATTTAGACCTTTTCAATTAAAACAGTTTTTTTAGGCGACTTTTGTATTTTTTTATTAAAAAACTAGTCTATTTTCAAAAATTCTATTCGATTACTCGACTTCTACAGTTTTTTTCCTACCTACCGTATTATTTTAATCTGAAAATTCACGTCCGTTACCATAAATGTAAGTGTTTAAAAATACACATTGGCACACTCTTAAATTGGGGATCACGGACAGCACCCTTTGTACGCAGAGTCGTGTGGTGCCGGCTTAGAATTTGCACCACCCCAACTCTTCCCGTGAGTGTCGTAAGAGGCGACTAAGGGATATACGGGAGGCGGGCAGCAGCGCCTCTTGTAGAACAGATCGACCACCGAACTGCGATGTGTGGGGATTATGGGCATTACCCCCCCCCCCCCCCCCCATGAGATAAAAGCCAATTTAGCGATTATCAGGGGGAGGCCTGCGTCCAGCAGTTGACCGTTAAAGGCTGTTGAGGTTGAGGATGAACGCAGAGACGGCCGCGCATGTGCTTGTAGATGTGCGATAGTGTAGCTTCTCAAAGACTGCAACACCTTGGGATACCAAGGACACCTGGGGAGGCATGCACCAGCGTCAGCGAAGCTGCTGGCTTTCCTGAAGGACATCGGGTGGTTAGACTAGTAACCCCCCCCCCTCTACCCGACACGCAAAAAGAGCTCACCTGTAGCCTAGTTGCGGAAACCATTCCAGAAACAAAGTAACAAGTAAGGTGGTAATTTTGATTTTTGTTCAACTAAATCTTTTTAAAGTAAAAACCAACGAAAGTTCGATCCCGGAACTGCGCAAGCGCAAGGGTTTCACCATAAAAACCTGCTTTTACCTTTTGACAAGGAAATTAAGGTTACCGATATCATTGTTCGAGTTAATTCACGAAACACTTAAAGGCCATTGGCATTTAAACTCTCACTGAACCGGGCGAGAATCCCTTCACTCAATTGGTTAATTTTCCTCAATGAAACTATCCTGTCAAGAACTCGACAAGGTTACCCGGAAAGAACTGCAATTAGTAAAATTCTACTAATTATAAAGGCGAAAGTTTGGCTTGGTCTAATAATTAATTAATTGAAAAAATAATAATTAATTAAAATTAATTAATGAATTGGCTTGGTTTAATAATTGTCTTTGTAACGTGCGAGTTTGGGCGAACTCAGAACTTCTGAATTGATTGGACCAAAATTTTGCATTGACGCCTATTTCTATTTTCCGTTAGTTTGTTTTATGCTTATTTTATTTTTATATTCGAGAAATTTTGTGACGTCGAAAACAAGGTCGGCCGATGCGTTTTTTTGGTGACCTTACTTCGAAAATAATTCTCATATTTATTTGAAGAAATGTGTCAGTTAGAGACGCGCCCAAAGCGTGAGCGAAAACTTGGTGATATAATGTGGATCCGTGCGAAAAACAACGTCATCCGTCAACTTTGTTCGTTTCAGAGTTATTTTTTGTTCTCATATTAACATTAACATTTAATAATTTATATACAGAATAGTCATTTAACACTTTCATGGCCCAAGCAAGACGCAGAAGCCTGTTCTGGCTCTGTGATGCTGGGCAGTGAATGCTTTAAGTACTTAGTATCTTAGTTTTATAACAAAGGATTAATTAAAAGCTTATTTATATTTTTGCCGCCAATTCCATGCCTTTGTTTAGGATAAGTTTGTTTAATGTAATTTAGTTTTTCTTTTTTTTTGTTTATGGGCTATGAAATAAAGCATTATCTATCTTTTTATGCAAGAAACATGAACGTGGACAGTTATATGAATCGAACGTATCCATCTGTTTCACAAAGAATTAAAATACTATGTTATTTTATAAGACCCATGGATGATCATGGATGATATGTGGCAGTGGGCTGGCCATATTTCAAGAAGAACCGACAACCGCTGGGGTAAACGTGTTCTTGAGTGGTGACCGCGACTCGGAAAACGTAGTGTAGGACGCCCTCCGACCAGGTGGGATGACGATTTGCGAAAGACTGCTGGCAGATGCTGAATGCGGCAAGCTGAAGACAGGGCGCTATTGCGCTCATTAGGGGAGGTCTATTTCCAGCAGTGGACTGGTATAGGCTGATGATGATGATGGATGATCAAGCCGTGAGTGCAAGAGCGCTACTCCCTGCCGTCATCCAGTGCAAACTCGTACGGAGGAAAGTCACTTGAGTTTTCAGGCCTTGTTATTTGCAACTTACCCACCCTAATAAACTTAATGACTTATTGTTCCTTATTTTTAACTAGTCTAAGTTTCAAAGTTAGTATAAATAGAGTCAATTGTGTTACTAGTTTAGTTACGTAAGTCTGTAAATCAAAGTTATTTTGAATAAAATAATATATTTACATTTTTTTTTAATTCTTTTTCAAAGCAGACCTTTCGGGTCGATCAGCTGGATGAAATAACTAATAAGCAAGCACAGTGAGGCTTCTTTTATCCAGGTTTATAAAATACGAGCGAAGTTCTTCATGTTAACGCAACCGCTGCCTGTCGCATAGTCACTTTTTACTATCGTGTCATAAATTTCCGAAGAAGGCATCCCGCCGAGACGATTATGTCCAAATTTTGAACTTGTTATAGTAACTTATAACAGACTTTCAATTTAAGGTCGGCGATATGAAAAACCCAATTTCCTGGTCGCCGCAAAAAATGATATGACATGTGACTTACTTCATGTTGGTTATTGACTACAGATGGACCAAATATTATTCATTAGAACTTTTCGTTATTTTATATAAGTAATAAAATTTCGGTTGAAAATATTTATCAGCTTTATTTTTCGCTATACATAATATGACATTACATAAGATACTTTTAACGTCTTTAAAAATTTCCCTGGTGTATTAAAGCTGTATTTCTGTAGGCCATTTCAGATGCATTCGAATGTAGCACTCATATTATTTTCGGCGCTCATTAGCTGCATTTGGATTTCGAATAATAAACAAAAGAATGTCAACCGATCGAGTCGATCTGTAGGCCAAACACGAGGATTGTTCTCTATGGTAGAATAGACAATAATGACATAGCAACGTCATACATTGCGTATATTATTGAAATTGAAGGAATTACCTAATATCAAACAGTTTACGCATTCGATGACAAATTGACGTAAATTTTCTCAATTCTACCCTAGAGAACGATCCTAGTGCCCCACTGATGTTGTTATTTTCTTTCATGTCTATCTGTCTGTCTCTCTGTTTCTTGGCCGCACATCATGCCGAAACTACTAGATGACACATAAAATGTAGCGTGATTCTCCCGGAATTCAGTACCTACGGTGCGCTTGGGAGAGGGGACGCAAGTCAAAATGTGTGGTTAGTTTTAATTAATTAATGTGTTTTTCGATACAATCACGAAAACATCTGCTGGCCATGCATGGGGATTCTGTCTAGGGTAGAAAAGACAAAAATGACATCATCATCAGCATCAGCCTATATTTGTCCACTGCTATTTGCACACAGGCCTCCCCTAATGAGCGCCATAGCGCCCTGTCTACAGCTTGCCGCATCCAGCATCTGCCAGCAGTCTTTCGCAAATCGTCATACCACCGGGTCGGAAGGCGTTCTACACTGCGTTTGCCGAGTCGCGGTCTCCACTCAAGAACACGTTTACCCCAGCGGTTGTCGGTTCTTCTCGAGATATGGCCAGCCCACTGCCACTTCAGCTTGCTTCTCTGCAATCCTTTGAGCTATGTCGATAACCTTAGTTCTCTGTCGGATGTATTCGTTACGAATCCTATCCTTCAGAGTTTTCTTCAAAATGACATCGCAATGACATTAATTGCGTTAATTATTGAAATTGAAGAAATAAATTTCAAATTATTTACGCATTTGATGACAAAGTGACGTAATTTTTTTTCCCCGGGCTTGCTCTGCTTATCCTAAGTTAGCGTGTTGTTGATAGTGTTGACGTAAATTTTAATGTCTGACGCATGACGGTGTGCAAGACATTATTAATGACATATGTCAACAATCACGAGAGTAATGTAATATTGACGTTTCGCCTTAGTAGCCGTAAGAGTTGAACGTTATGACAGAAAAAATGCCCGAAGACATTTTCTAATTCGTTTTAAATTACAGTGATTTCGTTATTCATAAATCAAGCATTACGCATACCATTTATTAATTAATGTATTACAGCTTTTTAAAGCCGTGGGAGAGTATTTGATAGTATTTGCCATCATTAGATCAGTTTTCCTGATAAATCTTTTAAAACTATCATGGTTATATTAAATTAAATTATGGTATCATTAAAGTCATTTATAAAGGGATATTAACCATGATTCGATTTATTTTTTAGTGGTAACATTCGTAGCAAAAGACAAAGAATGAAGGCAAATCGATATATCTGCCAATAAAAACCAACTCGCAGTGACTTTAGTTTTTCCGTGATCATGGCGCATGAAACTGTGCCGAAATATTGGAAAACTCAAAAATCGAATCATGGTAAATATCCCGTTATAAATGACTTTAGTTTTCTGATATTTTAACGAAGGCATCACTAGCCTGACATCATTTAACGCATTCACTGCCCAGCCTCGGCGAGGCGACGCGAACCATAGGGGCGCGCCCGCGCTGCCACACACCACTCAGGTGCTGCCACTAGGCGCTGCAGATAGGCATATGCGTTTTGGGCTATGAAAGTGTTAAGAGCTAATTGTCACTGTCAGTGGACATGTGCTTAGCACGGGCATTGTTGTCTAGGTTAGAATAGAGCAAAATTACGTCACTTTGTCATAAAATGCGTAAGTTATTTGAAACGCATTCTTTCCACTTCAAAATTGTACGCAATGTATGGCGATGCGATGTCATTATTGTCTATTCTACCATAGACAACAATCCTCGTGCTAGGGGGGCTGAAGCAGTGGTCCACTGACAGTGACAGATTTTACTGCTACGGGAAGTTCTTTGCCTGTAAAAATCACGCATTATGTACTTGTTGTCTAAGTAAATTAGGTATTTATTTCAATTAAAGTTATCGAATTTAAGATTACTTTTTATCTGTAGGTACTTCTATCCTATTTTTTAATTTAAAAATGTTTTTGAATTTTATTTTATTTATATATAGATACGGATAATATAATACGGATAATTATACCTTTATTAACAAAGAAAATTACAGTCTAATAATATAATTAAATTAAAACTAGTATTTACAATTGAGCTAACTGCAGACTGTTGCAATCAATCTATAGGTAGCTCAACCATATCAATACCTGCATGCGTGCCCAAAACGCTCTGAGGATCTGTTGAGCTACTTGTAGATCGTTTGCAACAGTCTGCAGTCAGCTAAATAGTTTCAATTATAAATACTAGTTCTAATTGGTTTCTATTATTTAGTTGTTATTTTAAAGACCAGTTTTTAATTTGTTTTTAACTATCGTCTGAGTAAAATCTTACTTTGTATATAAATGTGACGTGTTATTCTTGAAATTTATGAAATAAATAATTAGTGAGAATTAATCGCATCATCAATGCAACGTCTTCAAGTGCTATTACGCTATTTTTGTTACAGTTACAACATGATTTAATAAGACTAAGACAACTTAGTCCTGTTAAAATCATGAAATAAGTATATTTCCTGTTTTATACCTATGAGTAAGTATTTGGTAGAGTTTACTTCCATTACATTGTTGAAGGAATTTGCTAAAGATCCTGACATTTACACAAGCACGCTCTACCAATTTGAACCTTCTCTCACCCTGGTTACGAACAAAATTTAACAAGTTATATAAAAACGTGATCTTAAAAGTTGCACACATCTGTCCGGCTCAGTTATTTCAAAACATTTCGCTATGATGTCAAATTTTCCGTTAAATTATACTAAACACAGTGTATTTAGGTGTTATGTCATAGATTTAGTTTGATGAACGAGGCTTGCGTAAATATTAGACGACATAGCCTTCAAGGCTCCTAAGGCAACAGACAGACTTAGATAATTTATTTAAAAATAACCATTACGGGAGCACGAAACGTACATTGAACACGGTAATCACAAATTTGAATTTTACATTAGGCTAATCTGACAACCGTGACTCATAATCGCAGTTTATGATATAAAAATAAACTGTCTCTATGTTAACTTCAGAACTAGAACCTTGATTATCATCTACTTATCTTTGACATCACAAAACAGAATAAACAAACCATAAACCAACAAAAAGTTGCAACCTACCTTCACGCTTGCCTTCAGTCTGCTCATAAAAAAACTATGGGCTGAAGTTGAAGTTTTCACTGTCACGTTTGAAAATCGAACACTACGAAATGTTTTGGCGGGATATGTGCTCCAAGGAGGTAAGTACACGTGCGTTGGCATACGCGATCGCGCAAACACTAAGGCTGCTCTTGAGTAGATATGACCGGTTCCTTTTACTAAAGACCTCGGACGGTAGATTGTCACTGGCCAAAAGAGTCTAGAGCAAAGCATAATAAACTTCCGATGATATATCGGTTCCGGTTGGAATTTACGGTTTGTCCAGGATATGGGACAGTTGCGATTCGGAAAATAGATATATCTATCAGGTTTTTTTTGCATTTACAATCGAATGGAACAGATTTGCATTTGGTTTCACAATATATTCTGATTTGTGTTACACAAGGTCAATAGATTAGAATAATTGATTCAGCGAAATAGATTGCTGCAACGCTGTTAAACCCCATAATTTTATGTATAGACTTTTTCGCACAAACACGTGCTTACTAACTTATCAAATATAACAGGATGAGAAACGCTAAAAGAACAAAAGACAAGACAAAACAAAAACTGAAATAAAAAATCTTATCCTTTCAGAATTTTCATACAAAAGATCTCAACGCGCTGCTGTTGTGAATGCCGTACGCAGTTTTCACTTCTGACCACGGATCGCTGTGAACTGATCGAATTAACCTGTCGTGTAAAATAAATTGTCGTTTCTTTGGTAAATTACTCTTGTAGAAACAAGAGTAATGTGGTAAAAAAAGTCAAAGGATAAAATGCGACGGTATTCGGCTCGTGTATATTCGTATAGATTCATTTCTTTAAATTATGTAGACTCAATAGATAACATAAGATTTCTAATTATTGGGGTTCTGTACCCAAAGGGTAAAACGGGGCCCTATTACTAAAACTCAGCTGTCTGGCCGTCTGTCTGTCACCAGACTGTATCTTATGATTAGACAGTTGAAATTTTCATAGATTATTAAAAAAAAACAGAATGAAATAAATATTTTACAACAAACGTGCTTTGATTGTGGTTTTTATAGATAATGGTACGGAACCTTTCGTACGCGAGGCCGACTCGCACTTGGCCAGTTTTGTAAATTTATTCGCAATTCAATTTTGACTTTGGATTTTTACTTAAAGGTTTCTTTCAAAATATTCCTCAGTATGAATTTGAAATTGAAACAACCTTAATGTAAAGTCGGTTGCCTATGCACTTGTGAATAATTATAAAATAAACTATGATAAAGACAAACAATGGCCTGGTGCACTAGGCGTTATATAAGAATCTAATTAAATTGCAATTAAGTAGGATATAATTGTTTAGCTACGGGAAACCCTTACTTCCGTCTCTTCTGTGGGTTTTTACCGCATCGATGTAATGGACACGTGATAAGATTCTTTTGATTGTTTTAAGAAGAAATGTACCGGACACACTACTGATGTAATTTCATTCTTTTAGTCAGGGATCACTGTTCGATATAAACAAAGATCATGGACATACATATAATAAAATAGATAGTATAGATAAATATAAATAAATACTACCTACTATCTCTAAGCTTGGGGGGCGGGCAGAGCCTCTTGATAGATAGATATAATTTATTCATAAAAATTCGTTACATAGTTTGGTTAGTAGTACCTTAAAGCCTATGTTAGGTTTTCTAGGCACTGAGTTCTCTTATTTATCTAATAATTAATGTAGTTACTATAACTAGCCTTAAACTTCTAAAAGTTCAAATAAATATAAAATTACCAAAAATTTAAACAAACTTATAATTTTTGAGCATGAAAATACAACTACATACAACTATATACTCTTGCAGAATATATCCACCGAATTGCGATCCCTAACCCACAGGCCCAGCGTGGGGATTATGTGTATTACCCCCATGAGATAAAAAAAACAGAGCGGGGCCTATGTCCAGCAGTGGACCATTAAAGGCTGTTGAGGTTGAACGATGCAAAAAAAAGAACTTCTAAAAAATTTGTTTTAGAAGTTCTTTTTTTATTCATTTTAGTTCATAGAACAACGATATATGAACTCCGGTAGATTAAAACCTTCTTAAATACGTGTCTCATTATCATGATAAAAATCTAATTACTTTTTACCAACAATTAAATATATCAAAGATAAAAATCTTCTGATCTGATACTTTTCCGGTTTCAAATGATAGGTTTCAGTTAAAACATACCATTGATTGGACAAAGTAGACTTTGTTAATTATTTTTTGTACAAGACAATAATCTTAGGAACACGACAATAATGTAAGTACCTACTGTATCCGGCATGATTATGATAATTACTATTGGTTTATAATAAGAACTCAATAAAACTACGCGGCAACAATATGTCATGGTTGACAATTACTGATCAGAACTTAAGGGGCTTATAGATGATGAATTTATTGCTTATACAAACGATTTGTAATTCGAGCCTATTTCCACAATAATATTTTTTTTATCGAATAGTTAGCTATTTATCTAGGTCCCTATTTTTTTATTATTTTGCTTATTTCAACATCGAAATTAAAAGTTTTCGTCTTTTTTGTTTTGTTTTTAGATCAACAATATCTCACCTTTTGTTTGAAGAAACAAAGCTATATGAAACCAGGGACGAGGGAAATTAAAAAAAAATTAAATTTAAATTTCCCTCGTCCCGGTGTCAAACAATATAAGATTTGTAACAGAATCTATAATTATAAGACCTTGTTTCTTCCCAAATATCAAGATTCTAGGTCAATTGGAAGTAAGGTACCTTATATATAGGTTTTAGGTCCATGGCTAGATTAAAAGTTATTATTTTTTGTAAACGAACCACAAATTTAGGGATTCTTTAATTTTATCCTTAGTTTGTGATATATGACATTGCTTCTTTTCAAATTTCATGATTCTAGGTCAACGGGAATCACCCTATAAGTTTCTAATGGGTTTTTTGTGAATAATTTACAAATTTACGGATTTTGGATTGTTCCCTTTACTTGTACTACAAAACCTTGCCATATTTCATGAGTCTAAGTCAACGGGAAGTACTCTATTAGGTTTTGTGTGCATGTGATTCCCTTGGAAATATGAAAAAGTTTGGCTGTAACTTTTTATTGCGATGACTTAGAAGTTTGATTAATAGTACAGCTCCAAGAGGATATGGACTTGAGTATTTGATGTTAATTTCAACTTGATACCTAAAAAAAGAGGGTTGACAGACGGATAGACGCACAGACTGTCAGACGGGCACTAAGTGATCCTGTAGGTTCCTTTTTTTTTCAATATGTCGGTCCCAACACCACACACTGTATAATCCTAATACCTACCCAGGTAGCCTATACTGTTTTCTAGTCAGCCAATAAATAAATAGGCTGACTTGAAGAAACTTACTTAAGTTTCTTCATCATCATCACAACCCTTTATGTCACCCACTGCTAAGTAAAATAAGCTTCCCTTATCGCGCGTTGTGAAAGGGGGCTGGACGGAAAAAATTCTCACGAAAAGTTGTAACGACACTTTTTGCTATAGTAAGCTATTGTAAGCCGTGCGGCGTGCACATGTTTCTCTGTCTGTCTCTCTCTCTGTCTCTCTTATAGAAAGGAACTTCCTTCCATCCGGGTGTCCCTTGACATCTCTCAACTTTTTTTTTATACCGTAAGCCGTAACAGGCTTTTTATCCACAAAAATTAGTCTGCGCGTAGTTTATTGTATAGGTACCTACAATAAAATAGACAAACACTTCGCCCTAACACAGACCGGTAGCTCTCTGACAGGGCGGGGCACGTTCACATTCGCCAAGTGCCTATCCATTGAGGAATTCAATGGACACCTAATTCAGAGTAATACCTACATAGACAAAGATTGGTACAATCAGCACCAAATGCAGGTATTAACACTAATGGAAAATAATTGTAAAATATTGATAACTCATATCAAATTATGAAGAATGTTGATATTTTCACCAGAGCCTAGTTCGTTATCCAGCAGCGTACACCATGTGCAGGTTAGGTTGGCTTGGGAGACAAGATCTTGGAGTCTCCCTTGTACCCCAAAACCAAATTTGTCCACCAGACGTCTCCTGTAACAGACGCGGTCTGGCTTTAGCAGTTTGGCAGCTTGTCAGGTTGTATACAATTTGATACGACATATGTGACACGGCGGGTGAAGATCAGCCTGTGACGCAGGAGGTTGCGGGTTCGACTTCCGCCTCGGGACAAATGTTTGTACGATCTGCAGATATAGGGTGTTCTGGTCGTTTTCTATGTATAATAAAAAATATCTATCTACATCGTATTATATTAATATTTATATCAGTTATCTAGAACCCATAACAAAGCTCTACTTAGCTTGGGGCTAGATAATGCTGTGTGAATACCAGTTTTTGTAGTTAGAGTGATAAAATATATAGACTAACATAAAATGGTGGAGTGGCAAGGCAATCTTTATAAAGAAACTATCGAACTTAAAAAACTACGTATTTGTTGCGTTCTCTTCTCTTCTCCATACAGGTGCATTTAAGAATGTCATATTGTTTCTAATTCACCTTCTTTAGACTAGGAGGAAACAAATGACCTCTATAAACTAGGAAATAGAGCAATAACTACCTATCAATAACAAATTTAAATATTTAATGAGTTCAATACCGTAGGTATTTAATTTATGCTCTATTTTATAATATTAACTTTAAAGCAACGGATTAAAGACTTTAAAATTGCACTGCTTAATTTCACCAAATTTTCTTGCGATTAAGCTTAGACGCTAATGGATTTTTAATACCTACTGTGTACCTGCTTGTGAGATTTGGCAGTGAATGCGTTAAGGCGCATACAGGAGCTGATCGGTCTTTTTTGGAGGCTATCTCCTCTTAGAGGAGTTAATGCTATGTGCTGAAAAAAATATATATCATTTATTGACCTTTTATCTGTAAACTGGAAGTACAAAAATGTTCTACGAGTTCATTAACCATGTGAAAAAAATTAACAAAGTGAAGCTGTTTTGGACTGAAAAATTGTATCTCCTTCTAAACGACTTGGAATTTTGTACTTTTTTCTACACCATAATGTCGGCAAAGACTTTATCTACAAGTTGGAAGTATGATTTTGTGATGCGACGGTTTTTCATATGGCAAATAATCATTTTAAGTTTTTCCGTATTATTATAGGGCGTTAACCTTTGAAGGTGGTCGCGCGGGCGACGGGCGGCAGTGCCACTCTGGCTGTTGTACGGGGAGGTTGTGTTCGTCTGGCTCGCGATGACACTTCATTATTACGATTTATTTATTATTCTCAGTCATCCGCACACGACCCGGAAACTTTATTTCGTGTATGATAAAATAGTTTGTAAATAAGTAGATATAAGTACATAATTATATCTGTCGAGCAAGGACGATTTTAGACCTAAAGTAGTACTTTTAATATACCGTAGGTATACTTATTGACTACCCATTGTTGTTGTGTGTACCTTCGTATAGCTTATATGGAAAATGCCAAAAAGATCAGTAAGCTGGAGAAAGCTCTGAAAGCTCAAAGGATGATAGAAGTAATGTAAGTATAACTATACTATCAGGTAGGTAGAAGGTTCATTTTATTTTAGCAATTTTTCGCTATTTTTGCTATTAGCGATATTATCCAAATTACTCATGTTTGTATTAGGTATTTATTGTAGGAGATCGAGGAACAGGCAAATACACAAGAAAAAAAATCTTACAATGCCTAATGAAAATCATGTCCAGTAAGTATCAACCATAGAGTTTTTGTAGTACCTACAAACCATGCAATTATTGATTTATTTATCATTATTCATTTATTTATTATTCATTTACAGATGTACAGTGACTGGATAAGTTAAAACTGGAGTAAAAATGCCTGTGTTAGAGGTAAAACATTCATAGTGCTTAGGTAGGTACAATAAGTAGGTATGACATGTGTTCTAACCCGGTTCATGATCATCATCAGATTTCTAATATCACACTCTTCGTGAATACGCAGCTGATCAGACTAAAATCTAATAAGTAATTACCAAAGTCAAAACCATCCTATGCCTCTCCGAAGTGAGGCACTAGGTACACCCCCAACCTCTCACTTGACTCCAATCCGATCCAAGAATAGGAACTACGCCGCTGCCTGCAGCTAAGAGACACATAGATTGAGAGTGAATTCTGTAATACTTACTTTGACATGAAATGGAAATGGGATTCGAACTGTAAAGGAGACTGGGTTAAAACGGTACATAGACTTTTTTCATCTTGTAGAGTTCGAGATTTGTAAAACAGTTTTGATAAGTTTTGACATGGATTTTGTCAAATTAGTCAACTGAAAACGATCAAAGTCTTTTGCATGAACATAACAAACAAAAATCCTATTATTTTGTATGTTACAGCTAAAACCAATGAAACCAACATCGATTCAAATAACTTACTAGGATTCTAGACCAGAATCAATTCTTATAATTGAAGATGTATTAAAAGTAGAGGAGTGGTATCCGTCACGCCGATTCCCGCAGCGTCGGTTACCGCAACGTCGACTTTCGTAAAGTCGACCGCGCCTCAATTCCCTTCACGTCGACTCCATTTTTTTTCGATGGTACAGTCGGCAGCGACATCGGGAATTAATCATTAGAGTATATTTTATAAAACCAACATAAGTAATGGAATTTTCCATTACTACCTAGAGCCTAGAGCCCTTAAGTATATAAAAAACTTTGTAAGACTGATAAAATTCCATTACTTATGTTGGTTTTATAAAATATAGGTACTCTAATGATGAACGCATTCACTGCCTAGCATTGGCTAATGTGTGAATAATTAATGTAATAGGTTTATTCCTTTTATTTAATCTTGTGAAAAGATAATTAAGTAAACAAATTTAATCAATATTTTTGCACAAGAGAATATAAAAAAAATAATAACAAAATATTCACAACACAATGATGAAAAAATTAGGAAATATATAAATTGAGATCTGAATAAGAAATGAAATAATATTAATTATATTTATTTGTTTTATCTAATCCACAATCCTTAAATAATGATGATTCTTAGTTAATGACAATATAAGTCTGGTTGGACTCTTTTATGCCAGTGTCAAGTAATGGAAAATAATAGTAAAATATGAGTTAGCAAGTTATGAAGAATGTTGATATTTTCACCAGAGCCTAGTTCGTTATCCCTGCTAGGGTACACCACGTGCAGGTTAGGTTGGCTTGGGAGACAAGATCTTGGAGTCTCCCTTGTACCCCATCCTTAAATAAATCAATTTAGAAAAGGTAAATGTCAAAATAACAGCAAACGTCACTGTCAAAACAGCAAAGCCATCTAACTTATAATAATGACAGTAGCTGTCAAAATTGAAACAGACCTATCTCCAAAACTACACACGTTAGACTTTCAACTAATAGCTCAAATGAAAGGTGGGACGGAAACCTACATTTTCAATGACAGCTGTCAAAATTGAACTGGACCTATCTCCGAAAGTACACACGTTAGACTTTCAACTAATGGCTCAAATGAAAGGTGGGACGGAAACCTACATTTTCGATGACAGCTGTCAAAATTGAAATAGATCTATCTCCGAAACTACACGCGCTAGACTTTCAACTAATAGCTCAAATGAAAGGTGGGACGGAAACCTACATTTTCGATGACAGCTGTCAAAATTGAACTGGACCTATCTCCGAAAGTACACACGTTAGACTTTCAACTAATGGCTCAAATGAAAGGTGGGACGGAAACCTACATTTTCGATGACAGCTGTCAAAATTGAAATAGAGCTATCTCCGAAACTACACGCGCTAGACTTTCAACTAATGGCTCAAATGAAAGGTGGGACGGAAACCTACATTTTCGATGACAGCTGTCAAAATTGAAATAGAGCTATCTCCGAAACTACACGCGCTAGACTTTCAACTAATAGCTCAAATGAAAGGTGGGACGGAAACCTACATTTTCGACGACAGCTGTCAAAACACAGCTGCCAATTATTATCGCATCATTACCCCGTTTGGATTTTACAATATTTATTAAACTGGCCATCATAAATGAAAATTATATCCATACACGACTCATCTATCTCACCTATAGCTTAAAAACAATGAGTAAAGTTGGTAATACTAAAAATCTAAATAAAATTGAGGCGACTTTTTCACAGAATGATCTCTAACATTCGATGCATAACTGCAGGTAACAAAATATTTCAAATGTCTTTTTGGTATGGAAAATCTTATCGTACAATTACCGAAATAATTAAAAGGGAACACATTTTACATAGATTGCAATCTGCCAGAATTGGTGAGTCCAAGACATTCTAGATCAATGTCATTATGAGACCCAAATTATATTTTAAGAGCTATTGAAGACAAAAATAATTAGCAGAAAAAAATCAAAAAGATAGAAGACGAAAAACAGGAAGAAGAATTAACAGTGACAACTAAAACATAGATGAACAAATATTAGAATAGGAAAAGATAGAAAAAGAAATGACGTGGATAGACTGTAAAAGTGAAACAGAAGAACTATAAATCAAAAACAGAAACATTGAAAGCTATGACAGTGAAAAGGAAACACGTTTAGAGGTCTCGCAAATACTACGCGAAAGTATATTATATATATACCTCATATTATTTTAGTTATCTTGTTGCCCATACTTTTTTGAGACTTGTGTCCTCAGAAGATCTTACCGAAACACACATCAAATCCACGCACTCAAGCACGCACACACACACCCTCACACAAAACACCCGCACACACACATTGCCTTAGATCACAAGGAAATGCTGCCTTAATGCCTTAATAATTATGATTCCAAAATCAAAACTTAATAAAGTTTTTAGTTTTTTTCCTCTGTATAACTTGAAATTTTGCTTTTTCTGTAATCATTGTTTTTATTTTAAGTTATTGTTTGTACACTTAGCTTAATGTCGTTAACCGACCTATATGTTATAAGTAACGGCACTTATACCGCGGAGTGGGAGCCTGGTGACTGTAATACAGGTTTTTTTACAAACCTTACGCAGGCATCAGTCTTGTGCAATGTTGCTCTAATCTAATTTTATACTATACTTGCTACTTTAGTTTTAAATGTAAGCTCATTGTGCAAGAAGAACAATAAATGATTTATTATTATTATATTAAAATTCCGAAGTACAGCACAATATCATAATAGTCTAAGATCCGTAAAGGGACGACCTTCAGCTGCCATATGCTTAATGGAAACCTATATCAATTTCTATATATAAAAAATATGTCGTAGTAAAATAGTAGTAAAATATAGAGTAGGTTGTCTTAAAAATTCCTGGTCAGACTATATTAATAAAAAATTAAAAAATGAAATTTTATTAAATATTGCATAAGTTTAACGAAAAAATTTATGCTATAAAATTTATTACCAACCGAAATTATGAAGCCTATAACATAATATGTACATACATTAAGTTGTTTAATTCGGAAAATTTGGCCTGAATGACGGTTGCCGAGTTTTGAAAGGTGAAAACTTTAAGCGTGTGGAAACTTTTTTAATAGATTTTTTTTGCGTTTAAAATGTATTTTCCTCCCCACTTAACGCAAAAAAAATCTTTTCCAAGTAGCTCCCCTTGGGAGTTCCAAAAGAGGTCGTAAAAATGGTTCTAGGGGGGTTGTATTTTTTTTCTTTAAACTCGAGGAAAATCTTTCTATCCGAACCGGCTATCGAAACCTATCATTCCGTCCATTGCATCGGTATTTCTTCTTAATGGTGTAAAAAACCTAAGTACCACGTAACCGTCATTTTTTATATTGGTTCATTAAGCCCCTTCTCCTCTAGCTCAGATATTTTTTGTTTCAAATCATTCCAACCGTATTACCTACCTATTCGTTGATATCCTACTAACATTATAAATGAGAGAAGTTTGTGTGAATGTTTGTTACCTGTCTCCGTAAATACTAAACCGATTTGGATGAAACTTTCGAATGATTGGGATACCTATGTACCTATATATAGGCTACTTTTGAAGGGGATAGTTACCTACAACGCGAGCGAAGCCGCGGGTAGCAGCTAGTTATAACAACTACCCAACACTACTCCCTAAGTACCGAGTTCTGTTCTCAGATTAGGTTATGGTTCCACAAAATCCAGACCAGGAAAAAATATTTGCTGATATTGTAAAAAATCTCTCGTAGTGGGAATCGAATCCGCATTTCTCATGTATCAGACAGCTATTCGTTTATAACGCCGCGCCGCGCGGTGCCGCGCCGTGCCGCCATGTAGATTTTCCTTATTTTGCGGTTTCCGCGTGAAAACTTTTTCTCGGCGGGGCTGCGCGGAAGGTGCGGGGCCGAAACGATAGCAACGCCTATTTGCTCAAGGTCATCGGCTCAGGTATGCACCTTAAGGTTGATTGTCGCAGGTTGCCGCGAAATTCAAATGTTTTTGTAGTTTATATTTTTTACTGCGTTCCACAAGCAAACTAGTGAAAAAGTAATTTGCCGCAAATCGTAAACCATTTTCTATGAACTCATGATAAGACCAACATAGATTGATTTACTAGTATTTTTGGAAATTTGGGAAAATACGAAGTTTTGTGCTTAAAATCTACATTTTCCCAAATGCTCTCAAAATACAATTTAATCACCATAAATTCATAGAAAATTTCTTCTCTACTTATATTGCTTGTGGAAAGGAAAAGAAATTAAAAACCACCAAAAAAGTTTGAATTTCGCGCCAATCCGCGATAGTGCTTCGAGGTAGAGCAACTCCGAATGTTGTGCTTGTTTTGTTGTTTGTGTTGCATGACGTTTGGGAAGATCTTAGAAGCCTACGTTCCACCGGGGTACAAGGGACTCCAAGATCTTGTCTCCCAAGCCAACCTAACCTGCACGTGGTGTACCCTGCTAGATAACGAACTAGGCTCTGGTGAAAATATCAACATTCTTCATAATTTGATAACTCATATTTTACTATTATTTTCCAGTACTTGACACTGGCAGAAAAGAGTCCAACCAGACTCATATTGCCATTAACAAAGAATCATCATCATCTACGTTCCACCAGGTTGTCATAGCCATCATTCTACAGTCGAAATTTCATCATTATCATCATCAGCTGGAGACCTGTCTGATCAACCCGTATTTACTAAGTCGGTTAAAAAACTCTAAAATTGTAGTATTTTAACGATTTTTTTTCTGTTTCATTTTCACACGGTTTGTTCCAGATCCCAAAGTAGGCAAAAGCTGTAATAATAGAATAACTGACTTTTGGTACTAAATAGCTTCGGAATCGAACCAGCAACCGGCAACCGCCTCCTGCATTAACTGAGGTCCTACTTTTTATGTTTAAAAAAACTTTAAAAAACAGTTATTTAAAACAAATTTCTTGATGGTGAGTGCGTGCGTCTAGAACCGCACTCACCCTGAAGAAGTTCCTCGTTAAGGGATGAAACGTTGGTATCCTTCCAACACAAATAAGGTTCTTAGTTAACCCGCTTACATCCGTAATGAATTCGTCAAACTACGATAGTTTTAATAGTCATTACATTACCTTTGTTAATTTGTTACCGGAGATAGAACCAGGCGGCAGTGCCTGGGGCGCTCATGGCTCATCCGTTATTATTGGAACTAAGTTCCTTATCGCGCGTTGTGAAAGGGGGCTGGACGAAAAAAATTCTCACGTAAAGTTGTAACGACACTTTTTGCTATAGTAAGCTATTGTAAGCCGTGCGGCGGCGTGCGCATGTTTCTATGTCTGTCTCTCTCTCTCTTATAAAAGGAACTTCGTTCCATCCGGGTGTCCCTTGATACCTCTCAACTTTTTAGTTCTGCTTACTAGAATACGTAATGTGTCTATGAATGAACAATGTCATGGCCTTGACAGTCGACAATCGAACCCTCCAACAAATGCAGTAGCAGCAGCAGAAATCACTGCACCAAACCTCTTTTTTTTTAAATAAATAATGCCAGACAATTCACACAGCATTATCTAGCCCCAAGCTAAGCAGAGCTTGTGTTATGGGTACTAGATAACTGATATACATAATATAACACAATACATAGATGGATATTTTTTATTATACATAGAAAACAACCAGATCACCCTGAACAAATGTCTGCAGATCGTACACACATTTGTCCCGAGGCGGGAATCGAACCCGCAACCTCCTGCGTCGCAGGCACACCTTCGCCCACCGCGCCACAGAGGTTGCTCGTCGAGAAGGCGTTCTACACTGTTGACGATCATGTGCGAAAACTACCTATAAGTAATAATACTTTATTTCATTTTGTTCCGCAGTGCTGATGTGATGGTTAAAAAGAAACAGCTCAATATCAGCTCAGGCAGAGCCGGGGGGCTAGCCGCTCTGCCTGTGATTTTGTTACAGCTGAAAATCAGTTTTGAATGGGCAACTGCTTGGTCAGCCCCTGAAATGTTTCCTGAGCCGGATGCCTTTTGGCACATGAACTCACTTGACCGACTTTTTAGGGCACATTCAGTCATCGGCGGTTATTTTCGGAACCTTCGATACTGCACAATCCTTTGCTGGGTCCATCACTGCCGAGTATGTAAACTCGCTTCTACAAAACAAAGCCATCAAGGGAAAAAAACAGATCCTGTAAAATGGATGGATGAATAAGTTCCTAAAACTACAAATGTCTCGAAATCGTACGCAGCGGACGAATTTTCGCTACATCATATTTGATGTACTTTTCCGCATGTACCTACTTCAACCCAGGATTCCCGCCACGGTGGTGGCATGCTGCCCGCCGCCGCCGTGACGATGGGCCCTAAAGCGGTTTTCCAGAGGCTTGTTAAGGCGCATACACCACCTAAACTAGCGCCACCACCTACTTTATGTTATTATTCCGTATAACAAAGGAATTTTCAAAAATCCATCTTCCAGTTTGTGATACCTATCATAAGCTTTTTTTTAATGCCTCTGTAATAGTTTTATTCTATTTAGTTTAGGCAGAGATACGAAGTTGCCCTTGGTGGCCATCAAAATCTATTTTCGTATCTCTTCCTAAACTATATAGAATAAAACTATTACAGACGCATTAAAATAAAGCTTATGATAGGTTTCATAAACTGGAAGATGGATTTTTGAAAATTCCTTTGTTAAACGGAATAATAAGATAAATTAGGTGGCGGCGCCACTTTCGGTGGGGTATGGGCCTTAAAGGCCGCGGCCATATCGCGGTCTGCCTGGAAAACATAGACGAAGATCCGCCGGCGATAAGGTCTCTAAAGGTAATAGGGGAGCATTTTTATATTGCACAAAATAATAATTTATGATTTGATTTTGTAACCCATAAATAATCAAGAGATTGCAAGAAACAATTTAGAGCTGTCAGTATTAATTAACTGCCTTTAAATTGTCGCACGATTGCTTTGTTTCAACTTTTGGTGCTGCTATAAATTGTCAAGATAATATCAATTATGAATTTATATTTACACCTGCTATGCTATATAAGGAAGGTAGAGACAAATTATGAAACCTCTAGCTTAATTATATCTATAATAGCTACTACCTGAAACTTTCGAAATATATCAGAAATTAAATTGTAATTATTTTATCCCGTCAATTTATATTTCGAATATTTTATAACTTACCCACTAACTCTTGTGGCCAGGCAATCCATAGTGGATCTTAGTTTTGGCAGTGAATCGAAGTTGCCCTTGGTGGCCACAATATCTATTTCCAATTCACTGCATAAAGTAAGTAGAATAAAACTATTACAGAGCAGGGGCGGATCCAGGATTTAATTTTGGGGGGGGCCATTTTGACAAAGTTCAGATATAGGGTTTAAAATCACAAGTAAACAAAATATAAAGACTTATTTCACTTTTTTTGATTAAATTGTATGTATGCATACGTTGCGCATAACAGACTCGACTCAAACGGAATGAACATGTCGTATTATCGAGTCCAGTGGCGCGGTAGGTACGTGTACGTCGCGTCGCCGAATGAAAGATAGAGAATGAATTTCTCATTCTCTAATCTATGGGTATAAAATAATGATTTATTTAGTTTAACAATGAATTCGGCAATTTTCTGTTTAACCTTTTAATTCAATTTCAAGTTAAACCCATAAAATTTGATACCTAGTACCTAAGTATTTTAAGTATTTAGCTTTTTGGATAGTAAATAATAGAGAAGTGCTTCAGTATTTTTGTAAATTTATCCCTATTATACCTACCAGTAGCGGCGTAGCGTGGGCTGGCGGGGCGATTTACTACCAAGCACCCCACCCCAAAAAACGGAAACATAAATACAGAACAGTATGGAAAAAATGGTTGACAATCACAACCGTCAACTACTAACAGGAAATATAAGAAACGGCGAGCGAAGCGAGCCGCGACATTTTTTTAACTTTTTAGAATTTTTTGGATGTTTGTTGAAAATAAATATCGGCCAACGGAGCGAGCCGCAGTAGGTAATTTTGGAGTTTGGCGAGGTTAGCAAAAATACATGTAGGTATTCTAAGAAGACGGCGAACGGAGCCGCAACATTTTCGCGACTTTTTCGGCGATAAACAACAAACCAATGGATTGATAGCAACGGCGAGCGTAGCGAGCCGCCGAAATTTTTGTTTCGGGTGGTCACAAACTAGTTAAGAAGAGTATGATAAACCTGGACCTTAATCAAAATCGAAAAATTAAGTCGAAAGTATGGAACGTTTAGGTCTTTTGGGGGGGGCCATGGCCCCCGTGGCCCCCCCCCCTGTATCCGCCAATGTTACAGAGGCATTAATAAAAAGCTTTTAATAGGTATCACAAACTGTGCGATCGTTTTTTGAAATTTCCTTTTGTAGGTAGGTGGCAGGCAGCGCTAGTTTGAGTTAGAAATAAAATTATTGACCTTAACTTTGACAGTAAGTATAATAATAATAGCTTTATGGCCCATACCGGACCCAAAGTGGCGCCGCCACCTAATTTATGTTATTATTCCGTTTAACAAAAGAATTTTCAAAAATCCTTCTTCCAGTTTGTGATACCAATCATAAGCTTTTTTTTAATGCCTCTGTAATAGTTTTATTCTATTTAGTTTAGGAAGAGATACGAAGTTGCACTTGGTGGCCACCAAAATCTATTTTCGTATCTCTTCCTAAACTAAATAGAATAAAACTATTACAGAGGCATTAAAAAAAAAGCTTATGATAGGTATCACAAACTGGAAGAAGGATTTTTGAAAATTCCTTTGTTAAACAGAATAATAACATAAAGTAGGTGGTGGCGCTAGTTTAGGTGCTGTATGCGCCTTAAGTACTAATTTCCGTGAAAATTCAGTGTCATGGTTCCATCGAGCTGGTTTGATGATGGTGGCCTTGAACTACTTATCGAAACGAATTAATCCCGTCGAATTTGGGTTCGTTGGACTTGTCTTCCAAGTACTTTGGTATAAGACTGGTCATAGACTTATAAAACCTTTTTTTTTGTACTAAAAAATATTAATGTCATTTAAAACGGGATATTTACCATGATTCAAGTCATGACGACCGAGATGACGCGCTGGGCGAAGGTCTGCCTGCGACGCAGAAGGTTGCGGGTTCGATTCCCGCCTCGGGACAAATGTGTGTACGATCTGCAGACATTTGTTCAGGGTGTTTTGGTCGTTTTCTATATATAATAAAAAAATATCTATCTATGTATTGTATTATATTATGTATATCAGTTATCTAGTACCCATAACACAAGCTCTGTTTAGCTTGGGGCTAGATAATGCTGTGTGAATTGTCCAGCATTATTATTATTATTTTCTTTATCTTTTATTCGTAATCAAAATACAGCTAAGAGCGGTGCTAACAGTTCCTGTAAGTGTCACTTACGATGAGGTAGATACATCTGAATAGACGTAGAATTTGCTTACGATAACTTATTGTAGGAAATGGACAATGAGCTGGCTGAACCGGTAAAACCGCTTCCATTTCTAAGTATCCATCCACTAATTGATAGATTCTATGTCATAATAGTAATTAATTAGGTACCTCTCTATCTACCAACCTTTGAGATTGTATTTTTTTTCGTAAGTTGGTAGGTACTAGGTACCTAGTGTAAATTGCCAGTGTTGTCGTTTTTAGGGTTTCGAGATCGGTTTCGAAACCCTTATGGTCTCGCTCTCTGTCCGTTCCTGCTGTGTCTTGATTATCTCAATGACTACTGCAGCTATTAATTTGAAATTTGAAATTATAATACATGTCGTGCACCTTATCTGATTTAAAAAATAAATAAAAAAAGAAAATGAACATTTTCAGTACAAATTTTGTTATGTTGAAATTTCAAAAGTGACCCAGTTTTTGAAATTTTTGATATATTTTGTCGATAAATTCACCTCCCCCCTATCTCCGAAGTTTGCGGAGCGATTCATAAACAATGTATGTGGCGTTTGTAGATACAGGAAAAATATTGAGAAGTCTGTAAAAAAACACTTTTTGAAAAATTTAATTTTTTTTCGCCTTTTCAACCTATTTTTAATAAATAGATAAATAAATTTAAAAAGTAAAATTATTTCTCTACTAACTTAATGTTACTATCTAATATCGAACAAACTGTTTATAAGCCTTTATTGCTGGTTAACAGAGTTTCAATTATTGAAAAACTGACTTTAAAAAACTTAAACTAACTAGGTACTATTGATGCTCTCGGCTGTTTATGCTAACTAGTGTTAAATAAATTGATATATTTGTGCTCATTTCTTTAAATGAATTTGATTGTCGCCGTTTTTGGCGTAGACCTCCCCCACTTCCTTCTAAGTTTCTCTATCTCTGGCCTTTGTCATCCAGTTAGGACCAACTCTCTTCATAAAGATGCCTTGCCATCTCTTCTCCGGTCGACTTCTGGGTCTCTTCTTATTCTAAAATTATACCTAGATTTTTGAAAAATGAAATAAGTTTCCAAAAATTTTCGACTTCGGCGGGACTCGAAGGGTGGGGCGCGGGCCCCACCCTTAGTACGGGTGTGCTTTAACCAACTAAGCCACGAAGTCGTTCGTGGTTCGAGCCGAAGTCGAAAATTTTTGGGAACTTATTTCATTTCTTAGAGATGCCCAGAGTGCGGATGAGCACTGTAACAAAAAATCCGTATAATTTTTGCACACCACACCTAGAATATTACGATGCCGAATTTTCGTTTTGTACCGCGGTGGGAATCGAACTCGCAACCTTCTGCGTCTCGCGCACACCTTCGGCCTTCGCCTTCATCAAATGTAAAGGGTGAATCAGTGGGTACTATAGTAGTACCGTACCAGCGACATTCCTTTAAAATAAGGCACCAAATCCTTTCACTGACATTATCATTGCCCTATGCGTACATTGTCGCGATAATACATCTACGCAGCACAAAAAATGCATTAAAATAAGGGCTTTAACTCGTAGTATTTAGATGCATTTCGTATTGACTGGTTTAGGTTGACAGACAACTCTAGTTCGGGCACTAGTTTGAAGTTGTGGAAAGAAGTGGGAAGTCAGTTTGTCAATGTGAAACGTATTTAATGTAAACAAGTTAAAGCGCATATTTGATTGCTCATTTTTATGCTGCGCAGTAGTGGTGAATGGTGATGGATTAACGTGTGCAGGTTTAAAAGTTTGGCCAAAGTATTGCCATACCTAAGGTAGGTATGGCAATACTAAGAGAATTTAGGATTTTATTTTTCTGAGTTATTTACATAATATTGTATCTTGAGTCTGGAGTTTGGAGTTGTTTAGGTATGGCAATACTTTGGCCAAACTCAAAAAAATAAAATAAAAATAAAATCCTGAATTCTCTTTTTGACGTCGAGTTTGAAAAATAATAGGGTAAGTATATCTAGGCGAAGAAAACCAAGAATAGTTATACCGAAAGTTCATGCTTAATAATTAATCCTCAGGGCAACCCTAATGGGCGCCGGTGTGCGAAAAATATAAATGTAAGTATTCCAAAAACAATAGTAAGTATATTTTTTAACTAGTTACTAAACCACGCACCAACCACATAGAAGAGGATACTCCTGAGCGTATTAGCGAGGCAGGATGACAAGACCGAGTTTTATTGGGTGGTTTTGGCCCAAGTGAAAAACGAAAGGTAAGTACTTTTCACTTCGAGTGTTAAAAAAGATAAAAGCCATTAAGGCGATTATCAGGAGGAGGCCAGGGCCAGCAGTGGACCATTATATAAATGTTACCACCATATTATATAAAATTGAGGTTGAGGTGAGAAAATAGAACAATCAAAACAGAAGAAAAAACAAAAGTTAAGTTAAGTTTATATGCGTACTTATGTATATATTTATAGTAAGTATTTGTTATTTTATTAAATAAATAATAAATAATGCTGGACAATTCACACAGCATTATCTAGCCCCAAGGTAAGCAGAGCTTGTGTTATGGGTACTAGATAACTGATATACGTAATATTATACATTACATAGATAGATATTTTTTATTATACATAGAAAACACCCAGACCAACGGAACAAATTTCTGCAGATCGTACACAAATTTGTTCCGAGGCGGGGATCGAACCCGCAACCTCTTGCGTCGCAGGCAGACTCTCGCCCGCTGCGCCGTTGCTTGTATTATCAACATAGCTTATAGTATTTTATATATAAATATTTTAATGTGTTATAATGTAGTAGTTTTAAATATTGGTTAAAATGAAAATGTCGTCTATTTACCCACTTTTATAACTTGGTCTCTCTCTCCCAATGAGGTTTGCTGAAAGAGAACTCTTTTAGGGTTAAGCTCACCTTTGCCATATTTTTCAAGTTTAGTGTTTCATGTAAGTATTTTGTTTTATTTTCATGTGCAATAAAGAATAAATAAATGAATAAATAAAACGTAACTACCTTCAGTAAATAATTACACACCGATATTACTTCTCTAGGTACTTCACGAATTTGAGGCCTGCGGATGATGATTTCCTTTAGTCCCATCTCGTAGCCAGATTTGGTAGCTGGCTTCAAAATGGGAGAAATAATCCCGATTCGAAGGCCCATACAAACGTACTACCAAAATGATTTCTAATTCAAGCATATTTCCACCATATCATGTTGTTTTTCGCATTCGAATAGTATTTATCTAGGTCCCTGGTTATTTTTTTTTCTTAATAATACATACCTATAATGAAATGTAAGCAAAAATATGCAAAATGCAATTTTACATAACTTTACGTCGAAAATGACATGTTTTCGTCCTATTTGTTTTGTGTTAATAACAACCATAAGTACGTTACGTTTTGTTTGATAAGGAACATAGCTTATACTGTCTAGTTACAGAAAAACAACACCATGTCGAACATACAAAAAGTTTTCAGTCATCATTTTTGGTATTACGGAACACAATAATTTACGAATTGAAGTTGCGAGCAGCTGTCGCCGAATCCTTAATTTCACGTAATTTCAACCGCAACAGATAGAATCACTTTGATTATTTCTATGTCATTCTGTTCCATTTGCATATTAATAAATTAATTTTCGCTTGATGGCATTTTCAATTGACTAAACAAGCCAAGATCGTCTTCAGTTTTTGTACCTACTAAACAAATAGGTATTGTTCCCTATCAAATAAGTACTAGAAATAAACATAAACTTGCTGTGCTCACAACTAGGCTTCACAAAATTTATGTATCTAAAGGCTAAGACAAGCAGCGGAGCCCTGATATAGGCTCAGGCAATCAGAACAGGCCTCCGGCACCGAAAACTGATAAAATCGTGAGTGCTTTTTCCCATGGCCAGTCTCCAGAGAGCGATGCCCGCCATCTTGCATCCTCTTCTTTTTTCACCGACCGGGCAAGCCAACACAATCAGTTGTCAGTGTCAGTTTTCCAAAGAATCTTTTGGACAAACAAAACCACGAACAGAGGATGGATTTACATCTCAACGACCCTATGTATGAGAATAAAACCACTCACCGCTACCTAAAATACACGCCTCGTCTACACGGCCAATGCCTGACAATGAGTCCGTCCACGGACGACGCTATAGTGTAACGCATACAGCCTTTGGCTACCACGCCAACAAACGCTGTCGGCTAGTTGTTGGCCACCTCAACCGCACTACAGAAAGACTGATACAGTTGTTGGCTGCCTTACGATACTTAGCCACTTTCACAACACTATAGCCATCTCCTTTCCAGATTGCAAGCCCGGAGGAATAGTCAGTCATCGCTTCGGCTTCGCCACACTCCCAGCCCTGAGAAATAGCCTCGTTGTGAACAAACGCAACGCAGCAATTAGCCGATTATGCCTTGTTTGTTGTTGTAGATGAAGATACACACTCCCGGCTTATTTACGCTCCATGTACTTACTACAGCACCCAAATAAAAAGAGGAAGACATCGCCATAACGCTATAGACTCGCTCGTCCAACCTGACATCATTCTTCTTGCTATGATCAATGCGCACACCAGGCAGACGCAAGCCGACACTGCAGCACGGACGCTCCGCCACCCCTACCAACCAACCGCACACATTACTCGCTGCAGCCGCGATCTGTCGAAAACACATCATCAACATGCAATAACCATTGGTACTCCAGCCAATTATACAAAGCTGTCCACAAACGTGTTTTTTTTTTTTAAGATCAGCCCGATTATGGGCACCTGCACACTACACACCGACTTCCAGCCTCTTAGCAGGTACATACTCTAGGTACGTCCTACTACCACCCGATCAACCATTGCTAGTTACCGACCACAGATGAGATCCACGGTGGCATCACCAGAGAGATGAGGGGACCCAAACCAGAAACACTCTGCTTGACCACAACACAGGTCAACACCAATTTCTTCAAGCAAGACACATGAAACTAGATCATAGAACAACAGACTCACAAGATGCAACCATATTCCACAAAACAACATCTGATCACCATTTAGAGACAACACAATATTTAGCTAGACGACTCAGACCACGACTAGAGAACCAATCTTGAATGAAGGAACTCAAGACACTCACCAGCTCTTACAAGCAACACCGTATGCCTGTAGAACTCATATTGAGACACCGTACTCAATATGCCCACACACGTCCTCTCAGATGGCCACCATGCGCATCCGGGACCAGTCTTGGGTGTAGGAACCCAAGACTATCTCACCAGCTCTTACAAGCAACACCGTATGCCTGTAGAACTCATATTGAGACACCGTACTCAATATGCCCACACGCGTCCTCTCAGATGGCCAACGTGCACACCAAGGACCAATCTTATCTTGGATGTAGGAACCCAAGACTCTCTCACCAGCTCTTACAAGCAACACCGTATGCCTGTAGAACTCATATTGAGACACCGTACTCAATATGCCCACACACGTCCTCTCAGATGGTCACTATACCCATCAAGGACCAATCTTGGGTGTAGTAACCCAAGATGCTCACACTAGCTATGCCAAGCAGCACCATAACCAAATAACGACACAAAGACCTCACCTTCCAGCAAAAACAGCGAAGCAGAAACAAAGATCAGAACCGAACAATATCATCCTTAAAGGACGAATCCTACATGAACAAGAACTAACAACAAAGTATATCAGCAGACTACAACAGAAATAACACAAAGTAGGAAAGCAAATGACATGATAAAGAGTCATACAAGATTTACACATAGCATGTGGATCAGTGTTTAGTGATCTGATTATGGAATTATTAAAATAGAACACATCTTAGCACCCATACTTACTCCATAACATGTATCAAGTTTAATCAAGTCTTGTCTTTGTAACATGTGTAACTGAACAGATACATGAACAGAACAACAAAATGCAAGACAATATTTAGGTTTTATAATTTTATCAACAGTAAACTAATTTTATTGTTTTTCTTTCTTTTTTTTAATAAACATACACTTACTTTGGAATTGAAACAAATCTGATTTGTGAAGGTGTGACTTATCTTTATAATAAGGCACCTCTGATTCCCAGACAGTCTATGCTAAGTAGATTCTCTGGCACTATCACACACATATTTGGCTCCGTCAATCGCTAAATCTTTATGTGCCTCCATGATTGATGTGGTCTGCCAATATCTAGTGTCAGGCATCCTCCACTTTCATTGAACCCTGAAAACAATAATTCACAAGAAAACATTGCAACAGATGGGCAAGTTGTGTCATTGACAGACATCGGCTATGATTATTAGCATTGGGACATATTTACACCGGCTATGCTTTATCATTGGGCAACGCTACTCGATTAGCTTTGATTAGCCACCTATGTTGACAAAAGACATTTGTTTAGTTTCTTTCTTAAGATTCTTTAAAATCAATCAAATGTATCAACCAACTTAAAACCTAAACTGCTTGCATAGTAACTATACTACCTTTAGTATTTACAAATCAATCCAATAGAAGTATTCACAAAACCAACAATTTTAGCATGAAACGATCAGACCTTACCAGTACCTCTATTACAAACCAATTGCATTTCTGAACATCCATAGCACTTGTTAATCTCATTCTCATAGGATAGTAGAAGGAACTGACAATAATCACGTAACGTAACTTGGTAACTGGCGCAGAACTCCCGGTGTGGCTCAGGTGTGGATGTGCGAGTCAGACTTTTCCTAGTATCATTCGAGGTAAACCATCAGTGGGCGTGAAGACAGGGTTACATCCCACTTCTGATAAAGGCTAAGACAAGCAGCGGAGCCCTGATATAGGCTCAGGCAATCAGAACAGGCCTCCGGCACCGAAAACTGATAAAATCGTGAGTGCTTTTTCCCATGGCCAGTCTCCAGAGAGCGATGCCCGCCATCTTGCATCCTCTTCTTTTTTCACCGACCGGGCAAGCCAACACAATCAGTTGTCAGTGTCAGTTTTCCAAAGAATCTTTTGGACAAACAAAACCACGAACAGAGGATGGATTTACATCTCAACGACCCTATGTATGAGAATAAAACCACTCACCGCTACCTAAAATACACGCCTCGTCTACATATCTTTTAAAGGGCAATGTATACGCTTCTACAATAAAATTCTTAGTGAGTTGCAAAATCTAAAAGTAAATAAATTCAAACAAATTGTAAAAACCTTTCTGTGCAAAAATGCTTATTACAAAATATCAGATTATCTAGAAGATAAAAAAGCTTGGGACGGGTTTTGCTCCAACTCGAAAAATAACAACTAACAGGCTAAAGATTTCTTCGTCGCTTCTTTACTTTAGTCTAGGTACCTACATACCGAAGCGACCGAAATCAAAAATATCACTTTATTTCCAATCATATAAAAAAAATACTTATCATTTATTTTCCGTGTCAATGTTTTATTTTAAGAATTTGACCTTTTGTGAGTGTACATTTTTGTATTTATGGAAATAAAGACTTTTTGATTAGATTTGATTAACAATCCGTAAAAAATTACGAAAACGCGCGTTTTTTTTTCAGCTGGCAGCTCAGCGACGGCGCGGCGGCGAAGCGACTATGGGCCGTCGTCCGTCGTACCGGCCAGTCTTTATTCATACAATATTTGCGTTCGATTTCTTTCGTCATGCTAAAAGTTTCAAATAGAAAACACCACCTTTGGGTGCACTTAAAGGCGAACCAAGTCGTTCCTTTTCGAGATGGGAAGAAAATTTTATTTTATCATTGCCTTATTTTAATAAATTGTCATACTTACCTACCTACTAGATAGATGCTACGTATCAGTTGGTCCATGGTGCTACCAAAGCTCGCAAAGTAAAACCCTTCGTTCTATTTTGTCAATGTGCAATTAATAAACTGTAAATAGCGACATCTAGGATTCATTACGTCCAACTTGCCTTCCTTGAATTGTAACGCATGGCGTTGCTGCGGGAGTGCGGGCGTACTAACGCGGCACTTTGCAGAACTATTTAGATTAAGATTTACATTACCGAGTTTAATAGTAAAGTAACAGATGGCGCTAGTGGTTTTTAAGTTTCCAAATTTAATGAGGATTTTTGTTTGACCTCTTGTTCCCATTCCGGTTGGTTGCTGTGGCTGTTGCTAAATTGGGTATCGGCTGTGGTATAGGCATGTATAGGTAAGGTATCTAGGTACCTAGTTTCTATTCAACTTTCTGCTCGAATCAGTAGGTAGCCTATATTAGTCCACAGCTGGACATAAGCCTTCCCTAATGAGCGCCATAGCGCCCTGTATTCAGCTTGCCTCATCCAGCATCTGTCAGCAGTCTTTCGCAAATCGTCATCCCACCTGGTCGGAGGGCGTCCTACACTACGTTTGCCGAGTCGCGGTTCCACTCGAGAACCCGTTTACCCCGCTAGATAAAATCTTTCTAGAGGCCTTGTACATCAGGGACGAGAGAAATCTAGTCTAAATCTGTATTTCTCTCGTCTTCTCTCTCGTTTCATAAAATAAGTACCTACCTATTAAATCTATTCACCTTGTTGCCCTATAGGCCTGTAGGTACCTAGGTAGGTATACCTAACACACCTTTATCACATCACCTTCCCCTTTCGTTCATGAGCTCATCCAATATTATGGAGGTGAGGCAATAGTAAGGTCACAGATGAAATATAAGGTATGTCGGGGTATGCTCGGACGCGGCTGAACACCATGCGACACTAATCGTAGCAGAATTTAGCCATAATTCCGACAGCATTAAATGCCGATGTCATTAAATTGTGTCGTAGAAAAATGTGTCAGCATTAGAAAATAATCGCGGCATTAGAAAATAATGGCGCATACCCCACCCAGATTACGCAGGCAGTCGTCAAATACTTGTTTGTCCATTATCCTTTATAAGTCATAAGCTTAACAAACTAGCGCCGCCACCTACTTTATGTTATTATTCCGTTTAACAAAGGAATATACAAAAATCCATCTTCCAGTTTGTGATACCTATCATAAGCTTTTTTTTAATGCCTCTGTAATAGTTTTATTCTATTTAGTTTAGGCAGAGATACGAAGTTGCCGTTGGTGGCCACTAAAACCTATTTTCGTATCTCTGCCTAAACTAAATAGAATAAAACTATTACAGGGGCATTAAAAAAAGCTTATGATAGGTAGGTATCACAAACTGGAAGATGGATTTTTGAAAATTCCTTTGTTAAACGGAATAAGATAAATTAGGTGGCGGGCGGCGCCATGCGCCACTTTGGCTGGGGTATGCGCCTTAATTCGACTACAATTATTTATTTTCTAAAACTATGTTGATGACACTAATTATTAGTGTCCGGTGTGTACGGTTTTCCCGCGTCCGATCATACCCCGACGCACTATACTTCGTAAGTAAGGTCATGACTCATGAGGGGAGCGAACTATCCCCGATTCCCCATCGATCGTTAGTTCCACCCGCCCGGTTTGTCCTCTAGGTGGGTAGTACGGACCTTCCTTCCACAGTATCATACTTTTGTAACTTCGGCTAAGGCTGGTCTTTCGTAAAAATTAACATTTTCATTATCATCTTTGAGATCCTACTGCTGTCCAAAATATGAAATCTAGGATTTTTATACTCCTATACCTAACATTCGATTTCCTTCTGTTCAAAAGGGCCTAGATAGTTATTTTGAGTTGTTAAATTTGATGAAAAAAAAATATCTAAAATTTGAAAATTTTAAAGTTTTTTTTTATTTTCCTCGCCATATTAAATACAAGAATACCCAGGGCACCTTTGGATTATTTTTGTAAACAAATGTCTTAATTAATCAATTATGTCTTAATTGATTTTTGAGCTTTCGCCGCTCTGCTCTGTCTTCCTATGCCTATCCTATTCACAAAATGGCGTCATATATCGCCCCCATCGCCCCCTATTTGAAGCAGGCAATTCTTTTTTGTTCCAGGTTAATAAACTTGATACTACTACCTACTTGATTTGATACGATAAAGAAGGATCGATATTATAGAAAAAAATATACAGGGTGCTACGAAACATGTGTAGACCTACTTGGTATCTAGATCTACACTAAGATGAAAGTGGATGATTCTGGAACCCGAGGGATCAAATGTTAGTCCTGTTTAACCCATTACTGCATGTTTTTTTCTTTAAGATTATTTATCGCATACCTTTTGCTTTCTTTTCCCCAACGTTTCAACAGCGTTACAGCGATCGTGGTCACGACACCCGATAAATGCAGGATAGAATCAAACGTAGGTCAATTCATTTAATCCTATTTTATTTTGTATGTTTAGCACTTATAGTACAACTCCTCGCCACGCTTAGGTATTATTCATTATTCCATAAACAATGCGGTGAAAACCAACGTCAAAACTTGAGAACGGCCGCCGTCGTCGTCGCCGTCGCCGCGCCGCGGCCGCCCCGCCGTCGCGTCGCCGCTTCGACGCGCGCCGCCGCCGCCGCGCCGCCCCGCCCGGCGGCGGCGCGGCGCGGCGGCGGCTGGCATCACGTCATCGTCACATATCGCGCGTCGACTCGACGGTGGGGGCCCGCTGCCTCCGCACCCCGCGCCCCGCCGCCGCCGTCGCCTGCCGCACCAGCAGTGTGACCAGATTCCGTAATTTTGTACATTTTCAGTATTTTGTAACGAACTTTTTAGAGGCCAGTATTTTTTAAGGTATACTGTTGGAAGTCGCTATTTTTTGGTATGGATTTTTGTAAGCACTGACTGTAATCAATTTTTAGGCACAATCATCAAACTTTATCCGTCATTGTTTCTTTACCTCTTCGGTTCCTTCCTATCCTAGAATTCCCAAATATTATAATAAAATATTTTTATCCTATAGATCAGTTTACATGGGAACGAAATATCTTTCGAATGTTGCTATAGAAACAACGTGTGCGAAGCCTAAGAACAAACGTTAAATGTTTTTGAGAGGAAATGAAACTTGCTTACAAATTAATTTGACGCTAGATTTATTCTTCATTTAATTTATGTAGTAGTGATGTTTTCTGTATTTATGTTGCAATAAAGTTTTACAGCAGATAATAGGTATTTTAAACCACGAAATCTTGCGCTAAAGTTAATCCAACCCAACCAATTTAATACAACGCTCACATTTACGTGACTATGTGATGATGATTCATGATCATGAATAGTATTCATGAATTCAAAGGTAACAAAATGGGTGTGGGTACCCATTTTGTTACCATTGAATATATTATCTACCTATTTTATTTGTATAGATAGTCTCGCTATTTAATTAGTAATATTCCAGTATTTTTTCGAGGTGGTGTCGGTATTTTTGCGAATTTTAATCTGGTCACACCGCGCACCAGCCAGTCAGTTCAGTACAATTATTAAGATAGTTCCATTCCAAACTCGAACTGAGACGTGCGCTGTGTTTGAAAACAAAATGAACAGCAAAAGTGTTGCCTTCTCCATCGCCTTGATTTTGGCTTTTGTAGATTTCGGTAAGGATTTATTTTATATTTAATATTGTTGTAGCCTTAGGTATCGTTGCTATTTTATCCTGTTCCTACAAACAACGATTCAATATGTGTTGTCTCTTTCATTTTTAACAAACGCACCCACCTAGCCTGTTTATCTGTGGCACTTCTGAGTCACGCTTAGGTACCTAGGTAGGTAGACTCAATTCTGGCTGTGATTCTGGTTTTGTAAATTATTTGATGTGTTTTGTTGCCATGCCACGGTGTTTTTAATTTTCAGAGAAGTAGAGGTAGGTGTCGGTAGGTCTTCTTAAGTAAGAGGTAAGGTCACTTAAACTACCTACCTAATTACGTGTAGGTATTACGTAAAGACTAGATAGGTAGGTGCCTACCTTCTTAACAGAAATAGGTAGGTACCTAGGTAGGTAGTTTTTTGTTACAAGTTTGAGGTGCCTACGCCTACCTACCTACCGAGCTAACTACCAACCTAGTTATCTAAAGCCATGCTGTAACCGTTGATAAAAATAAACCGGTCTGCCTGCACCTAGGCTGTGATCTAGATGGATAAACTGAACATAAGTAAATATTTAGATACCACCTACATGATAGAGTATTGTAGTAGGTAGGTAGGTACCTACTTACCTAACGAATGTCAATTATTTATTACACTGGCAATAATATGAGTCAGCAGATCGATTACGGTAAAATACCCCATCCAAATTTGACATTTGAAAGCCCGTAGGATGGCCTTCGAGCCTCCCATCCATCCAATTGTAAATAAAATAGCCGTCACTGAGACGATTGCCAGTCCCAGCCGAAATTGAAGCCCATGAATGAATAAGATAAATGCTTTTTACAGTAAATAGAACGATTTTGACGTAAGGTTGTTTTCTTTTCATTTGACATTGACATACTCTAATTTCCAGTTGACGCCCGATTTATTTGGAACTATTTTTTTTCTTTTTAAAATGCTAATAGAAAACCCTTCATAATGATGTTATAAAAGTTGATATTGCTCACATTCACATTAAGATAAAAAATTAAATGTAGGTAGGAAGTTAGTCGTAAAAAATAGATAAATAAATCAACAAAAAGAAAAAGGGCAAGAAAATGGCCCAATATGCTAAACTGGCAACATTTGACTGAAAACTTCTACCATGACAATGACAGTTCCGATGCATGTTCTTGATAACGTTTCATTGCCGCAATTCTGACTCCAAATACAGTAACATAACCTTCATGATATTTTTATTTCATGTATCCTTATATTTTCTTAGGCAACCCAACTAATAAATGTTTCAGCCTTAATATTTATTATTTCAACACAGACTATGAAGCCCCTAACGTACTTGGAGAAGAAAAGAGACGTTTTCTAAAATTTGTTAAATCATCAGTTTTATTTAGGACAATATTTAGGCAAAATCGAAAACGAAACGTAAAATGGGGAATCCACTTCGTTCACTCCGTGTTCACTCACATTGACCATCCAGCCATAAAATTTAGTGCAATTCTATTTGTCCCATCGATGGAATCGAACCCAGTCGCCCATCCATTGATCCATTGAGAATAGCGTAATCACTCTGCTGGTCTGGTTGGACTCTGGACTCTTTTCTGCCAGTGTCAAGTAATGGAAAATAATTGTAAAATAGGAGTCATCAAATTACTGAAGAATTTCGCAAATGTGAATAGTTATTGACTTTCAGAATCAATTTTGGCGCTCTTTCTCATTGTCGACGTCTGCTTCATCAAATCATCGATCATTATTTTTTTCTGGTTATGTTCTGCCTTTTATTGGTAGGTAAAGGTAACTATTACTTTCTGTTCGCGGTAGGTAATTCTTATCCCGTGGGAACGGATTCATGAGATAATAAAACTGGCCAAGTGCGAGTCGGACTCGCGCACGAGTACCGCACGGATTCCGTAACATTATCTACATATAAAAACGGCTAAACAAATATAATAATTATTATTTATTTTCAAAGTGCATTGTATATTGTAACTAAATATTCTGTGAATTTTTCAAGCGTCATTCATGTTGCCGTTATCAATATCATGCAAAAACGAGCAAAAAATCACGTTTGTTGTATGAGACGCCCCTTAAATATTTATTTTATTTTGTTCTGTATTTTTTGCTATAGCGGCAACCTACATCTGTGAAAATTTTAACTGTCCAAGTAGGTAGGTAGGTACCTTTTATGGCTCATGCATGAGATACAGCCTGGTGCTGGTGACAGACTGACAGACAGACGGACGGACAGCGGAGTCTTAGTAATAGGGTCCCGTTTTACCCTTTGGGCACGGACGGAGCCCTAACAAGTAGAGTTTTATTCCAGGCCTAAGAACTACATGACTATGAATTTCAGAAAGGGTAAGTAAAGTACCTACCTACCTACGGAACCCTTCGTGCGCTAGTTTAACTCGCACTCGGCCGTTTTTATTTCTGTGTAGAGATTGTGTTGGATTTGTATGAGTAATTCGAAAACTTGATTCATAACTAAATCATAGGAATTTATGTCGAGTGTTTAAGGTTTTCTTTATAATCTGTGTATAAAACAAAGTACTTGCATAAGACAAAAAATTTAGATGTTGGGTTTATCTGTCTGTGCCCTCCGAATAGCAGAGTAAAATAATAAAAATTTCTCTCGGGGTAAAATCTTTTCATATCCCGATTTCAGCTAGTTCTATAATACTTTCCAAGCTAGGTAGGTACTTAGTTCAGTTAAGAGCGGGCCTAATGCAATTTTTTTAAAAAAGGGTAGTCATAGGATTTCGCGTTCATAGGAGCGGGACAGAGTAAAGCAATGCCAGTGCAAAAATCAAGTTTTTGCTTCTTTTCTATTAATGATTCAAAATTTAAGCAAAACTACACGATTACCTACTTAAATAAAACAGTAGTCTGACTATGTAATTCGTAAAAAATAATAATTTTGTTGTCGCTGATACTTTAGTTAGAGCATTTCAATTAAAATTTTTGTATAATTTTTTGTAAAGAAACCAGTTTATTTTTCAAAATTCTATTCGATTACTCGACTTTTATGGGTTTTTCCCTACCTATCGTATTTTTTAATTAGAATATTTAAGGTCGTTACCATAGATGTAAGGTTTTAAAAATACACAATTTGCTTGATTTTTGCATTAGGCGCACTCTTAAGTTACCTACTATAAAAGACGATGTTTTCTTGGCCCTCAAACATTCACATAACTTTCGCAGGAATTCTTGCGAATGCAAGAAGGTAGGTAGGGTCAATGCGCCAGTTTGCGTCCAATTAGTGGAGTTGTCAGATTCAGATATCGAAAAAAATATATTTTAGTGAGCTCTTTGGAATAAAATTGATTTCACCACATGACTAAAATACTCTATTGTCACGAGAAAAAAAGACTTTCTTCTTAAATTTATCTGTTAATTTTAAAAAAATATTTTAAGCCGAAATACCTAATTTTACCAGTTCTCGTCCAAAATTTCCAGTTTTCGACCCCCTGTTACCCAGTTTTCGACCACCATATATCTGATAGGAAAATCACTAGAAATTATAAAAAGTCAATCCTAATCAGCTACATACAACAGACAGTAATTAATAACTTCTGTTTTACATAATGATTATTATTTACTTACGAATAACAAATTTTAACAGGTAAGTAGGTAGGTACTTTAAGTTCTTTGTTTTTATCATTATCATCAGCCTTTTTCAGTCCACTGCTGGACATAGGCCTCCCCTAATGAGCGCCATAGCGCCCTGTCTTCAGCTTGCCGCATCCAGCATCTGCCAGCAGTCTTTCGCAAATCGTCATCCCACCTGGTCGGAGGGCGTCCTACACTACGTTTGCCGAGTCGCGGTCTCCACTCAAGAACACGTTTACCCCAGCGGTTGTCGGTTCTTCTCGAGATATGGCCAGCCCACTGCCACTTCAGCTTGCTAATCCTTTGAGCTATGTGGATAACCTTACTTCTCTGTCGGATGTATTCGTTACGAATCCTATCCTTCAGAGAAACTCCGAGCATAGCTCTCTCCATAGCTCGCTGAGCGACTTTAAACTGGTGGACCAGCCCTACCGTGAGCGTCCACGTCTCAGCTCCGTAGGTCATGACGGGTAGGACGCACTGATTGAAAACATTCGTTTTCAAGCATTGCGGTATGGATGACGAGAAGACTCGACGTAGTTTTCCAAACGCTGCCCAACCTAGCTGGATCCTCCTCTTGGCCTCCTTCTCGAAATTGTTTTTACTCAACTGCAGAATCTGCCCAAGATAAGTGTACTCGGAAACAATTTCGAGAAGGTGGCCATGTACGACGATAGGTCCCGGATCAATATGGCCATTGATCATGACCTTGGTTTTATCCAAGTTCATGCCAAGACCGATGCGTCGTGAGGCGGAAGCTAGGCCGTCCAGCGTCCGGTTAAGCTCCTCCAGCGATTCCGCCATTAAGACTATGTCATCAGCGAATCGGAGGTGTGAGATGTAATCGCCGTTTATGTTAATGCCCTTACCTTTCCAGTCGTCCAGGCGTCTTAAACACATCTTCCAACGCGCTTGTGAACAGTTTCTGGGATATAACATCCCCCTGTCTCACACCTCTGCGCAGTTGGATGGGTTTGGACTGCTGGCCCTGTACTTGGACAGTCATGGTCGCGGCATCATAAAGACATCTCAGCACCTCGATATAACGATAGTCTACTTGACAACGCTGTAAGGATTCTAGAACAGCCCAGGTTTCGACAGAGTCAAAAGCCTTTTCATAGTCCACAAAGGCCAGACACAGGGGCTGATTATACTCTTCGGACTTCTGTACAATCTGCCTCACTGTGTGTATGTGGTCTATGGTGCCATATCCTCCGGCTCTGTTCGGGTGGCTGGAACTCGTCGAGTCTCCTGGCGAGACGATTCGTGACCACTCGTGAGAAAAGCTTATAGACGTGGCTCAGGAGTGTGATGGGTCTGTAGTTTTTAAGAAGGGTTTTATCTTACTTCTTAAAAAAGAGCACCCGCTCTCGCTCCACGCCTTTGGAGTTCTCCCACTGCGAAGAAAGGTGTTGAACAGGTTCTGAAGCTCCTGCAAAACAGGGGCTCCTCCTGCCTTCAGAAGCTCTGAAGTAATGCCGTCTTCACCGGGGGCTTTTCCATTTTTAAGCTGCCTCAGAGCCATCACGATCTCGTCTTGACTGATGTCTGGAAGTTCGTCGATGTAGTGGCGTGTCAGGGTGGCTCGTGAATCGTGGTCATCCCGTTGGGCATCACATGGGGGGCATGTGCAGCGTATAAACGACCATAGAAATCCTCTATCTCAGCAGAGATCTCCGGCTTCGACAATACTATCTGATCCAAAGCTAGGTTTAACTTTTCCAGTTGGTGTTTTCTTTTTTCTCTTCTCCAATTATCTTACCTGATTTTGACTGTCCTTTTCCTTCTTTTTCTGTATTCTTGCTAATTTTCTTTTTCTTGATATTTCTGCTCTACCATTCTTTGTTTTTTCCTTGTCTTCATAAAATTTATAGTAACAAAAAACCTTATAATTCTATTAGATTATTGTTTGGTTTACATAATCTATAAAGCTAAGGTCGAAATCAGGACTTCACTTAACATTGTCCAATTTCCGACCACCAAGAAATTTCATAAACTCAGTATTTTATGGTTCGTTGCTCCAAGCCTGGACGAAATATGGTTTTTAGATAGCTTACGAGCATAACGCAATGATTTATTATACGCAATTCTATTAGAATATTGTTCGGTTTACATAATCTTTAAAGTTAAGGTCGAAATCAGGACTTCACTTAACCTTGTCCAATTCCCGTCCACAAGAAATTTCATACATAGTATTTTATGGTTCGTTGCTCTAAGCCTGGACGAAATATGGTTTTTAGATAGCTTACGAGCATAAGGTCCAAATTTAATTGAAAGTTTGAGTAAATTTTCATACAATAATGAATACAAGAGACCACCTTATTGACACGATATGTCCATTTCGCGTCCACCCGGTCGACAACTGGACTATCTCAAAATATCGTGGTACAGTTCACGTCCACGCAAAATTTCAAATTTATTGATTATAATTTAGACAGAATAACACAAATCCATATTTTTTAATCCAAGATTAAGTCACATTAATAACCATCAACTCTAAAATGCATAAAAACAATGTAAAACTTACCGTTAAAAATGTGACATGCTGCTAATTTTTCCGTTGAATCCAGACACGTTTCGTCTTTTTTCTTTCGACCGCACATTGATTAATTTGTTTTATCTATTTTGCTGGGTGCTAGTGATGCGAAGTTTGCTTGTTTGCGTAGCTTACACATCCAGGTTATTGATATAACTGATTATCATTGTGTGCGAGTGTAAGTAAGGCTATTTTCGACGAAATGTTACCAGTAGTGCCGTGAAAGGACGAGATATGGGCCTGGACGCCTAACTGGTGCACCTACCCTACCTACCTAACCTACCTATTACAAATCCTGCGAATGTTCGCGAATGCGAATGTAGTACATCCAATGATATATTTGAATGTTACGTCCCTACTTTTATGTTTATTCATGCTATCAGCAGCACATCAGTCCATTCCATTAAGTACATATACCTCCTATCACAGCTGGTCTTATCAGCAAACTTATAGTTACTACCTATTTTGGCAATTTCGATAGTAAGTACCTACATCTATTTATAATTATGGGCCTATTTCATCGAGTTAGAATACTATCTAACTCGATGGCCTATTTATACAATCTCATTTTTTTTGTGAAAAGGATAGACAAAGGATTTCGCGTTCATAAGAGCGGGACAGGGTATAGCAACGCCCAAACAAAAGCCCAAAATTTAAGTTTTAACTATGAATTAGGACATTAATTGAAACAAGATCCGCCAAGTGCGAGTGTAACTCGCGCGCCGAGGGTTTCAAACATTTGCCAATTATTTGGACAATCAATTTTCTGAAATATTTTAAAAAGTATGAAACTTACAGAAATTTCAAAAAGTGTTTTAAAAAGGCCGAAACGATACCTTTCATTTGATACGCCACATGTACCCATGTGCCCCCTTTTGAAAAAAAACCCCCTTTTTGACCATTTTTCAAAAACTATTATTATTACAGACTTCTCTATACTTTTCCTGTAAAATATAGATTGATATCTACAAACACCTAATACATTGTACATGGATCGGTCTGCAATCTTCAGAGCTAGGGAGGGGGGGGGGGGGGGGAATTGTCAATTTTTCGACTTTTTTTTGAAATATTTCAAAAAGTATGAAACTTACAGAAATTTTAAAAAGTGTTTTGAAATGGTCAAAACGATACCTTTCATTTGATACCCCACATAGGTAGGTACCCTCCCATTTGAAAAAAAAATCCCCCCCTTTTTGACCATTTCTCAAAAACTATTATTATTACAGACTTCTCTATATTTTTCCTGTAAAATATAGATCGATGTCTACAAACGCCTTGTACATTGTACATGGATCGGTCTGCAATCTTCGGAGCTAGGGGGGGAATGGTCAATTTTTCGACTTTTTTTGAAATATTTCAAAAAGTATGAAACTTACAGAAATTTCAAAAAGTGTTTTGAAATTGTCAAAACGATACCTTTCATTTGATACCCCACATGGTTAGGTACCTCCCCTTTTGAGACATATTGCCTGACACATATTGCCAAAGAACCATCATCGGATGCCGTGTGAGTGCGCCCTTAGTGGGTAGGGTACGATTTCGGCAACTGCAAGTAGTTAGGTAGTAGGTAGGTAGTTAACTTTGATACTTATGTGATTTTTATTTTTTTTAATGGGAACTTAAGTAGGTAGGTACCTAATAGGTACCTACCTAAGATACCATTAAAAAAAACACATTAGTACATATCAAAAAAACTAAATTTTATTTGCCATTATGTAACTAAAAGTTTAACGAAAAAGGATACTTGCATAATTCCTTTATTTTTCAGTCACAAATGCCACCTTGCTTCATTTCGAAATATTTCGCAAAATTTATTATAGGTAGGTTATGTCGTACGTGCCATGCCAAGCCTACTAGCGTTGAAGTCCAAGGTGAATGAGCTCATGACACGACGCCTAAATAGAAAGATGGCGACCGATGACATCACGTATTGCCAACTATTTAGGTAGGTAGGTAGGTACCATAGAGGGAACCTGTTTTCGATGCGGCTCGTGAATTTGGCCCCATTTTGTGGCCTCGACTTGATTTAGGTACTAGTACGTATGCCTACATACAGGCCTCATTATTTATTAAGGCCTGTACTTAACCTAGTATGACTGAGTGCTTTTAATAAACACCGACACCCGCTTAGATAAATAGATCGATTGACACCCGACTTTTTCACTTCTCGCTCGGACTTTGCGTGGAATATTATTCAACAAGTTGAAAAAGTATCTAGGTAGGTAGGTAGTTATAGTTACCTAATTTGAATTTATTTTTTTTACTGCATTTCGATGGTTTGATACTCCATGGTCAGTGCATAAAAAACTACTCTGCTGCCAGCAAAGATCCTAGGATCCTACGTTCTAGACTAGAATCTTTGGCTGCCAGGGGAAGACCCAGCGCTCTGAGAGTCAGCGCCATGTGTAACTTTGACAACTTGGCTTGTGAAGACACTTCTATCGAAGAATAGTGCTATGAATAATCTCCCAAATCGACAGATTCGGTACCTAGGTATTTAGGGAGTACCTAGTATCTCTGTGAGCTGTTCTCATTTTAGCTTATCGAAGGGAAGTTAAAATACAAAATTCAAAGCGCTTTATTTCCTTAAACCTTACAGGAGTTTGGGAAACGTCACCAAGCTCAGCAACGATATAGGTACATAAGAAAACTAGGAAATGAAGTGATCACTTTGATCTTTTGTCCACTTCAATCTTATTAAGGTTAAGTAAAGAAGCCAACGAGAAAACTTTACCTTGTTAGAAGTTAGAATGTTAGTTAGAGTAGCAAAACTCGTCCCTTTTTATCTCCTCTAGCTAGATAATCTGATAGTACCTACGGGTAAGCCTTTTTTGTAGAAGGCCACATTGCCCTCTAAAAGATACATTAATCTTGTGTAATGTGTGTAGCCTAGTTCTGGGCACAGGGAGTTTATTCTTATTTCTAGTATTTAAATTATGTACAATGCTATTTTTTGGGAACCGACGTCAATCATGATATTCAAGATTATGAGTTTACAACAAGTTTTTATAAATATATTGACATGGTACTGCCATGTTGTCATGTTTATTTCTTTGAATTTATAACGTAGTGATTCTCTGGGACCCACATTATAGATAGCACGAACAGCCCTCTTCTGTAGCACAAAGATATATATATATCTGCAGCGTTCCCCCACAGCAGTACCTATACCATAAGACATAATACTGTGGAAGTAGAAATACACTAGTTTCGAAATATCAACGTCAATAAAATGACGGTTTGTTTTAAATATATTACATCCTCTTTGGTTTGTTTGACTGCATAAGCTAATATCAGCAAATAATACAATCTCGTGATTATTCTTAACAAAATGAGGAAGGTCGTTTATGAAAATAAAAAATATGAAAGGAACGACGATAGAACCCTGCGGTACACCCATTGTTACTACTGACCCCGAAGACCGTTTTTCATTACGTCAGTTCTTTTTATGTTATTTTAATATGTTGTTATAGTTAAAATCCTGATAGTCGAGCTGAAAAGTTGTTTTTTTTTGTTTCGTAACTTTAAATCCCCACTAGCTCAGTAGTTTTTTTAGAGCTTCGCCCATGACGTTACTCTACTATAGCGTAGGTATACTTACGTTTCACCGGTATATTATAGAATGCTTTGCTCGCTCGAGATTTAATATCGGCCGGCACGTTATTCAAAAACGTTTTATTTGCTCACTTGTTGAACAAATACCTACCTTACAACATAATTTGTTTACCAACCTGTATTGACAAACGCGTCTCAAGGTTCTGCTAACTAGCTCTAAATACAATACCTAACCCCAAATAACAAGGTGTATCCAAACAGTCCAATAATGAAAGATGAGAGGGAAGAAAGACCTTGTCTAGGTCTCTGGAATTTTATATAAAAATATTTCTATTCCCATATGTCAAGAGTAAATTGATCCCTATTTTCGCATCACGCCGGTAGCCAGATTGTCATTTTTTCCGAACGCAGTGTTCCCGAAACCCGAGCGAAGAAAAATTTCTACTCTCTACGCCTCAATGTAATTTTTAATCTATTTTACCTAACCTAAACAAGAAACACTGCTAGGAGGGTGTGTGTGCAGTGCAGATATAGATTAGTACTCACTTAATTATGTAGGATAGGTAGGTACCTATAAATTTGCAAGTGTATCCCTCAAGTAGGTACTTACTATAATTATAATTATTATAATTTTGGCCGCTCATTGGCAAAATTTTCAGGGTTGTCTTTCTTAGTCCTGTTAAAATCATGAAATTCCAATGTGCCTGGCTAGAGTAAGTAGTAGGCAACATAGATTAAGACCTAGGCATTGCATTGGCACTAATAGTCATAATAAATGTAGAAAAAACCTGTGTGAAAAACAATCACTTTGCGGGATTTAAAGCATCACTGTTCATATCTACGCCTGACTAAAATGATTCACAAATACAAGTCACAGCACAATTGACACATATCTCTTAATGATTTCACAATACCTAGCTTTATGCTACCACTATATGTAGGTATATTCTAAATAGTTAATGCTCAGGTAATATACTTAACACACAAAACGGAACAACTCATGCGGTTAGTAACAATAATAATGTTTTGAACCGCGTTTTCATTTATTTATCCTCATTAATTGTAATTAACGTTTTCTTCCTCCTTTTTCAGGGTCATGCATAAAATGCTACCACTGCGATTCGCAAAAGGACTCCAAGTGTGATACTACATTCACATCGGCTATTACAACTCTGGTGAGTTGCCCACAAAATTAGATTAAGTTCATACCTACCACTACTGAAGTTTTCTGGCTAGATGTTATCTTATCATGGATAATGGCGGAGAGCGAACCCTACTGGCCACAGGATAAAACCAGGGAGGGTATAGGCAACTCTACCTTGCCTATACCCTCCCTGGTCCCTGGACCACAATTCTCGAACCGAATGGTCTGTTGCGTGACGATGGTAAGAGGCCCGACGGCATGACTCTAGTCCCATGGGAGTTGGGGAGGCCTATTGTGTGGAACGCTACATGCGTCGACACACTTGCGCCTTCCCATCTTGGATCATTTTTTATCATTTGGCCAAAGATCTCAAGAGGCGCAAATATGCAGGTCTCGATAGAGCCTACGCTTTTGCTCCCCTTGGAGTCGAACGAGACCCTAGGTCCGTGGGGAAACGAGGCTCTCCGGGGTTTCAAAAAAATATCGGTCGAATAACTACCATTACGTACCATTTATATCACTTTAGATTTAGTTATCAGTAATGTTATCTAATCCATATCCATATTAATATATTATAAATTCTATAGCAACTCTATCTGTCAGTTACTTTTTGAAATTCGGCCGGGGACGGTACATTTTATCCCTGAAAAGCGCGGGCAGAACCAAGTGTTAAGTTCACTGAAAACTGAAAAATGCTAAAACTAAATAAAGAAAGTCTAAACAAATTCTTAATTTACTTCACATTTAAAAGAAGTCCCTGAAAAGTTTCAAGAGAACAATAAAATAGATTTAAAATATAAACTTTTCTTTATTTTAACGCGTGCGAAGACGCAAACAGAAACTAATCTATTATGAGAAATTAAATAGAACAAAAATAAAACTTCTAGTCTAGGTCGAAATAATGTTTGAGTTAAATATTTGTTTTTTTTAATAATTATCCTGAGTTACCTACACTTTAACTACATTATACTATTTACACTATGATGACAAAAACTATTTTATATGACGACCTCTGTAGCGCGGTGAGCGAAGGTCCACCTGCGACGCAGGAGGTTGCGGGTTCGATTCCCGCCTTGGGACAAATATTTGTACGATCTGCAAGTATTTGTTCTGGTCGTTTTCAATATAAAAGTTAAAAAATATCTGTCTTTGTAACATTTGTATTAATTGTATATCAGTTATCTAGTACCTACCCATAACCAAGCTCGCTTACCTTGGGGCTAGATAATGCTGTGTGAATTGTCCAGCATTATTTATTTATTTATTATTTATATAACTATCTATTATAACAGAATAATGAATAATACCTACATATCTTTTGTAAGGAACTATAAGTACCAGCTTTACCCTTCTATTCCTTTACATATAATAGTCTCACAGACGTGTCTGCACTTTTAAACCCATATTAATCATAAATAAAGGGGTCAAAGAGGTCTAATAAGACCGACTGGGCTGCTCTGCTTGACACTGCGTATTTTATTAATTACAGGACTGTGAGTCACAGGATTCCATCAAGTACAATGAAATAAACCTGATCTCCTTACTGCCTGGTGAAATATTCAAAGGAGTTGTTGGAAGCCCAAAATTCTGTCACAAACTTACGCTTGGTAAGTTAGTTGGGTCACTATAATGCACGACAAATTTATTGTACGGCCGAAAAATGTACACCCTGATAATCCGTGTCATGGCTTCCAATTTTAATAGGTTTTGACACGAATTATCAGGGTGTACATTATTCGGCCGTACAATAAATTGTCGTGCATTAAAGTGACCCAGTTAGTTGTTAACTACGAATATTACTTATTCGTTATAAATAATCTAAACTAGGAAAATCTACCTATATACATACAGGGTGTCCCGAAATACCATTTTGATACCTAGCATAACTGCGCCAACTTTTAAGGCGCATACCCCACCCAAAGTGGCGCCGCCGCCACCTAACTTATCTTATTTAAATCCGTTTTACAAAGGAAATTGCAAAAATCCATCGTACAGTTTGTGATACTTATTATAAGCTTTTTTTAATGCCTCTATTATAGTTTTATTCTATTTGGTTTTGGCAGTGAATCGAAGTTGCCCTTGGTATGGCCACAAAAATCTATTTTCGTATCTCTGCCTAAACGAAATAGAATAAAACTATTACAGAGACATTAAAAAAAAGTTTATAAGAGGTATCACAAACTGTGCGATGAATTTTTGAACTTTCCTTTATTAAACGGAATAATAAGATAAATTAGGTGACGGCGCGCCACTTTGGGTGGGGTATGCGCCTTAATAGAATGGAAGATGGTAAAAAGCTTTATTTAACCGAACATATATACGTGGCACCGGATCGAAGATTCCAGAATGGTGCAATAGATGGATAGGCCTGGGGCTATGTTGATAAACAATAACCCTTCTCGGAAAGCAAGAGCCGTTGGACCTGCGTCTGACTTCTTCACGGTCGTGATAGTGTTTACCGTCCCATCGGATTATGAGACTGACGGAAAGAGAGGCTGTAGAGGCCCAAAGATTTTCGACTGGTCAGGTGCTTGACAGACTATTATCAGGTGGATGCCTGCGTTCAGCAGTGGACCATTATAGGCTGTTGAAGAAGAGGAGCAGGAGGTTCTTGACAGGCGCAAAGGTCAATATAGGATGGTTTTTGTAATCTTGAAATCTCTAACTTTGATCAAATATTGGACAAAGATATTGGATGAGTGGAATAGGCACCTTAGTATTGGATGAGTGGAATAGGCACCTTAGTATTGGATGAGTGGAATAGGCACCTTAGCTTGGGGCTGGATGATGCTGTGTGATTTGTCCAGCATTATTAATCTATTTTATCGTTTACTTCCAGCATCTGGCACCGTGTTCCGTTCCTGCCTTGATGGAACAAAAGAGAACATGGATGCAACCTGCAAGGTCATTATGGAAGAAACTAAGTACGCTACTGGTGGTGCCAAGGTCAATCAGTGCGTCGCGTGCAACAGTGATGGTTGCAACGGAGCTGGTTCTCTATCCGTCTCCCTCCCTCTTTCTCTTGTAGCCGTCGTCGTCTCTTACATACTATACAAACAGTAAAACGTTTGTTTGCTTAATAGCATACCAGTTATCGTATTATAGCTTTGCACAGCATCTATGCCGCTGCCTTCAATAATAATCGGAAATAGGATAACCTGTGGTAGAACTTAAAGAATGGGACTGACATGTTCAATCTCATTCTTTATATTATATTAACTACCTTTAATTATGTCCAAAGCACTAGAAATTCGGGTCTATTATATCGGCACAAAAACTATACAAGTGGTCGAGTGGTAAGGTCTGGATGATAGCCTACAACCAGCTGGTCTTCCTTCGGGTGTAGCGCCTAAAATTGTTTGAGTGATAAGTACACTCAGGATTACATCTTAATCGATCAGCTGCAAACATGCTGCAAAAAGTTTAGGAATAACTATCATCTGGATTTTATTCTGATTCTTAGGCCCGTGTTAAAAAAGCTTGCTCAGTCAACGATCTATGCTTGAGTAACGCTTTTCTATGGGATAAACGTCACGGTAGCATACATCTGCAACTGAGCAAACCTTTATAATATGAAACTTTTTGCTTAACTCAACCCTAGCAAGAGATCAAAAGGCAAAATACTGATTTCAGAAGGCACAATAAACCGGGTCACAATTTAAAGGCAAATGGCATTTTTTCAATTCGCATTTAGATTAAGATATTTGGCTAAGTGTAATTTTTTTTTTGTGACGCGTATAGGGCAATAGGGATCAATGGTGCTTAAATTTCTTATAATTTAATTGTTTTATAGTCTGTAGGCCAAACTAATTAATATTTCACTGACTGCAATCTTTACAATAATAGCTGCTAAGGTTTTTATATCATGTTACCAATGTGGAGTAAACTAAAAAAATATTTTTTATGTATACCTACTTTGATATTAAATTTTTATAAAGTCAGTCATGTCTTTGGATCAGTATACTATAGTATAATAAGTAAATAATACCCACCCACCCTATTGCTTCGTTTTAATTATAAATTTAATTGTTCAAATTTTTTTATAATAGGTATTTCTAGACATTTAATTTTGTAAAGCTAAATGGTGCACAATAAAGAAATAAATAAAACAAATGTGTTTTATTTTATTATAAGGTGCCAGCTAATAAAATAGCAAACTATAAAATTAAATCTTCAAGCTTTTAGTTTTAGCTTAGCTTTAGCTTACCCTGTTGGTTACCCTGTTAGTTTTAGCGTGGTTTTAGCTTACCCTGTTAGAGAAAGAACGTTAGCCACCTTCTTTCTCTAACAGCTACACGGTAGCTACGCAGGTAGGTAGGTACACAGGTTACCTAAAACTAGGAAAACCTAAATGAAACGACGTAACCTCGTCGAGTTTGGGTTCGTTGAATTTGTCTTTCCAAGCTCTTTGGTCCTACACTAGATGAATACCAGGGTCCTGATGATGGAGCCGAGAGCCGATAGGAACTACTAAACAAAACATCCTAACTTCATCGAGTTTGGGCTTATTGAATATGTCTTCAAGAGCCATCAATCGGGAAGACATAATATCCCAAAAAGTAAAGCTGGATTTTTAAAAAGTTTTTATTAATGTTTAATAGGCAGTTTGTGATACTGATAATAAGCTTTTTTAATGCCTTTATAACATTTTTATTCTGCATAGTATATGCAAAAATACGAAGTTGCACTTTGTGACCATCAAACTCATTTTCGCATCTCTGCCTGAACTAAAATATTACAAATGAATTAAATAAGCATTATAATAGGTGGAATTTTCTCGTCCCTGATAATAGGTATGAAATCTGTCCATTGAACATTTTGAAATTACCTTTGTTCACCGAAATAATAATTATTTATTTATTTATTAAAAACAAGACCATAACATACTTATATCTACTACTACAGATACTTATATCTAAATCGTTATGTGCAGTACATGAATCATAAAAACAACTACAAAAATAATGAAATTAAAAACAAGAAAAGACAATCACAAGAATAAAATAATAGAATTAGAACAAATAAAAAATCTTGAAAAACAAAACAATCTAAAACTTCAAAAACACGAACCAAAAATAGTTTTTACAGGATAACCATCATACACGCTAATAAGAAAAAAATACTAGTTTTTTATGTGTATGTAAGTTTATCATTAGTAAGTAGTATAATGCATGTTAGGTATTATGAAAAGTAGTGTATGTCTCAAATTTCACCGTCTATATTGTTCTTTTATGTCCAGTCCATCCCAAGGTTGCCTGGAAGAGATCGCTTAAAGCGATAAGGCCGCCCTTTGTACTTCCCATATTTCATGTATTTCCTTTTGTATTGTATTTTGTGTTTGTGTGGTAGATAGAAAATGCTTTATTGCACACATAATATACATACAAAAATAAAAGAAATAAAAAAAAACAAATATGTAACAAGTGGCGGTCTTATCGCTCAAGAAACCCTTATGGTCTCGCTCTGTCCGTCCCCGCTCTTTCTTGAATATCTCAGTAACTACTGCAGCTATTAACTTGAAATTTGAAATAATGATACATTTCGTGCGCCATTACTGATTTCAAGAAAAAAATAGATAAATAAATGAAAAATGAAAATGAATATTTTCAGTACAAATTTTGATGTTGAAATTTCAAAAGAGACCTAGGAAGGCAAATGGGGTATCAAATGAAAGGTATCGTTTTGTACATTTTAAAACACTTTTTGAAATTTCTGTAAAATTCATACTTTTTGAAATATTTCAAAAAAAGTCGAAAAATTGACCATACCCCCCCCCCCTATCTCCGAAGATTGCACACCGATCCACGTACAATGTATTAGGCGTTTGTAGATATCAATCTATATTTTACAGGAAAAATATAGAGAAGTCTGTAATAATAATAGTTTTTGAAAAATGGTCAAAAAGGGGGGGAATTTTTTTTCAAAAGGGGGGGTACCTACCTATGTGGGGTATCAAATGAAAGGTATCGTTTTGACCATTTCAAAACACTTTTTGAAATTTCTGTAAGTTTCATACTTTTTGAAATATTTCAAAAAAAGACGAAAAATTGACCATTCCCCCCCCCCTAGCTCCGAAGATTGCAGACCGATCCATGTACAATGTACTAGGCGTTTGTAGACATCAATCTATATTTTACAGGAAAAATATAGAGAAGTCGGTAATAATAATAGTTTTTGAAAAATGGTCAAAAAGGAGGGGATTTTTTTTTCAAAAGTAGGGGTACCTACCCAAGTGGGATATCAAATGAAAGGTATCGTTTTGACCATTTCAAAACACTTTTTGAAATTTCTGAAAGTTTCATACTTTTTGAAATATTTCAAAAAAAGACGAAAAATTGACCATTCCCCCCCCCCTAGCTCCGAAGATTGCAGACCGATCCATGTACAATGTATTAGGCGTTTGTAGACATCGATCTATATTTTACAGGAAAAATATAGAGAAGTCTGTAATAATAATAGTTTTTGAAAAATGGTCAAAAAGGGGGGGATTTTTTTTTCAAAAGGAGGGGTACCTGCCTATGTGGGGTATCAAATGAAAGGTATCGTTTTGACCATTTCAAAACACTTTTTGAAATTTCTGTAAGTTTCATACTTTTTGAAATATTTCAAAAAAAGACGAAAAATTGACCATTCCCCCCCCCTAGCTCCGAAGATTGCAGACCGATCCATGTACAATGTACTAGGCGTTTGTAGACATCAATCTATATTTTACAGGAAAAATATAGAGAAGTCGGTAATAATAATAGTTTTTGAAAAATGGTCAAAAAGGAGGGGATTTTTTTTTCAAAAGTAGGGGTACCTACCCAAGTGGGATATCAAATGAAAGGTATCGTTTTGACCATTTCAAAACACTTTTTGAAATTTCTGAAAGTTTCATACTTTTTGAAATATTTCAAAAAAAGACGAAAAATTGACCATTCCCCCCCCCCTAGCTCCGAAGATTGCAGACCGATCCATGTACAATGTATTAGGCGTTTGTAGACATCGATCTATATTTTACAGGAAAAATATAGAGAAGTCTGTAATAATAATAGTTTTTGAAAAATGGTCAAAAAGGGGGGGATTTTTTTTTCAAAAGGAGGGGTACCTGCCTATGTGGGGTATCAAATGAAAGGTATCGTTTTGACCATTTCAAAACACTTTTTGAAATTTCTGTAAGTTTCATACTTTTTGAAATATTTCAAAAAAAGACGAAAAATTGACCATTCCCCCCCCCCCCTAGCTCCGAAGATTGCAGACCGATCCATGTACAATGTACTAGGCGTTTGTAGACATCAATCTATATTTTACAGGAAAAATATAGAGAAGTCGGTAATAATAATAGTTTTTGAAAAATGGTCAAAAAGGAGGGGATTTTTTTTTCAAAAGTAGGGGTACCTACCCAAGTGGGATATCAAATGAAAGGTATCGTTTTGACCATTTCAAAACACTTTTTGAAATTTCTGAAAGTTTCATACTTTTTGAAATATTTCAAAAAAAGACGAAAAATTGACCATTCCCCCCCCCCCTAGCTCCGAAGATTGCAGACCGATCCATGTACAATGTATTAGGCGTTTGTAGACATCGATCTATATTTTACAGGAAAAATATAGAGAAGTCTGTAATAATAATAGTTTTTGAAAAATGGTCAAAAAGGGGGGGATTTTTTTTTCAAAAGGAGGGGTACCTACCTATGTGGGGTATCAAATGAAAGGTATCGTTTTGACCATTTCAAAACACTTTTTGAAATTTCTGTAAGTTTCATACTTTTTGAAATATTTCAAAAATAGTCGAAAAATTGACCTTTCCCCCCCCCCTATCTCCGAAGATTGCAGACCGATCCACGTACAATGTATTAGGCGTTTGTAGACATCGATCTATATTTTACAGGAAAAATATAGAGAAGTCTGTAATAATAATAGTTTTTGAAAAATGGTCAAAAAGGGGGGGAATTTTTTTTCAAAAGGGGGGGTACCTACCTATGTGGGGTATCAAATGAAAGGTATCGTTTTGACTATTTCAAAACACTTTTTGAAATTTCTGTGAGTTTCATACTTTTTGAAATATTTTAAAAAAAGACGAAAAATTGACCATTCCCCCCCCACCTAGCTCCGAAGATTGCAGAGCGATCCATGTACAATGTATTAGGCGTTTGTAGATATCAATCTATATTTTACAGGAAAAATATAGAGAAGTCTGTAATAATAATAGTTTTTGAAAAATGGTCAAAAAAGATGGTTTTTTTTTAAAAAGGGGTACCTACCCATGTGGGGTATCAAATGAAAGGTATCGTTTTGACCATTTCAAAACACTTTTTGAAATTTCTGTAAGTTTCATACTTTTTAAAATATTTCAGAAAATTGATTGTCCAAATAATTGGCAAATGTTTGAAACCCTCGGCGCGCGAGTTACACTCGCACTTGGCGAATCTTGTTTATTTATTTTTTAACTTCTCTAGTTCCGTACGTCATTCATCATCATTAAGGTACATGCTGAAAATCAGCGTTGTGGGGTTACTCGCAACATTCAGCTGAGCATGAACCTATTCTGATAGCGCAGGAACATGGCACTGATCATCACACACGGCTTGCTCTTAATTTTAAATTGCATGTTAGTTTTTTTTTTAAGTAGTTTATAAATATGGTACTGTCATCATATAGGTAGTAGGTATATATTGTTTATGTAATGTGTCATGTTTGTTATTTTTATCTGTCGTGTAAGTTTCTTCTTTTTATATATTTACCTGTATATATCAGAATAAATTTCATTTCATTTCATTTCATTTCATTCATTTTCATTTCATTTTTATGGAAAAAAGGGTGTGGTTAGTGACAGCAGGACAAATAGTGTTCCTTTACCATACTTTTGAATATTGGCAGAGACTTTGCACGCCTTATTGAAACTGGCAATGCATTCCAAAGTTGTACAGCACGGACAGTAAATGAATTGTCGTAGAAAGAAGTAGAGTGAACAGGGACTTGAAGCATGAGAGCTTCAGAAGAGCGCAGAGAAAGAGCGTGCGAATGATGAAGAAAAGTGAAACGTTCCTTGAGATAAGGGGGTGCAGAAGAGAAAAACAAGACATTGTAGAGAAGAGATAGGATGTGACTATTACGGCGAAGCCGTATAGGTAACCACTTGAGCTTCCTGCGATATTCGGAGACATGGTCATATTTGCGCAAGCCAAATATAAACCTTATCCCGGCATTCTGCAGGCGCTCAAGTTTGTCAAGTAGTTGTTCCGTTAAATCAAGAAAGGAAGAATCAGCGTAATCTAGAACTGGAAAGAGAAGAGATTGTGCAAGAGAAATTTTAGTAGCGATCGGGAGAAAGTTGCGTAGTCTTCGAAGGGAACCAATACAGTAGTGTTTTCTATCTATCTATCTAAAATAGGTGGGGGCGCTAGTATCGCTCGGGGAACCGCCTTATCCGATCGAGCTGTAATTTGGCATACCTACTTATGTAAGTCCGGTGACAATACTGTTATTCGAGCATTTCGAGCGTCTGAGGCACAGGGTGGCCATAGGAACTCTTAAGTGAAACGAGGTACCCTCGCCGATTTTGGTCAGGTTGGATTTGTCTTCCCAAGCACTGGTCCTAAACTAGATGATGACCAGGGTACTGATTGTATACCAGCTATCATATACTGAATATTTCTCTTTGAAATTTACTCTATCCACTTACTATATCCATGTGTTTTTTCGAATACACTATTCCATAAAACTTCTTTTTAAATCAGTTAAGCATTGCAATACTGGATCCAGCATTCTGTAGCTGGATCTAGTATTGCAATGCTTAACTAATAGTATAGGTCCCCTACAATAGATACTCTGACAAGAAGTACCTATATTACGAAGCTTCACTTGAATGGAAACGTATTTCCAACCCGTATTTTCCTTCTCACAAACCTTCACACACTGCTCTGATACACTGGTGTGAAGGTTAGGAAGAAAAATTCCTCTACATAACAATTCATTAGGTACCTACTCTGTAGGTTGGTGCAATTTACACATAGGTTATCTTTGAAGAGGGAAAGCTATTTGTGATAGTGGTCAAGTGTTTGATCCATATCGGAAGACTCATACCTATAAAGCACCATAAATGGTGTGCAAAATATAACAAAAGGAAATAAATAATGCGATACAATCTTACACAGCATCATCTAGCCCCTTTTTTATAACCCTTAGGGAAATGATAAAAATACTAAAACCCTCAGGGTGTTTCTGCCTCTGCCGCTTGTGGTGGGAACATGGGGAATATTTTCTCTTCCACGAACCCACCACATCATCTAGTCTCAAGCTAAACAAAGCTTGTGTTACGGTTACGGGTACTAGATGACTGATATATTTAATGTTACTAATACATTATATCAAATAGATAATTAATTTATTTTGAGTATGCTTAGTATTTACTAAGCATACTCAAAATAAATTAATTATGTTGTTGTTGGTCCTGGGTGTTCTGGGTATTTACCCAGAACACCCAGGACCAACAATTATTTGTCCTAAGCCGCGAATCGAACCCGAAACCTCCAGGCCGCAGGCGGACCTTCGCCCACCAGGCCACATCGGTTGTGTGAGGTAGGGTGGATTCGGTTCTTCATAGAGTCGATGTTATATATTTCCCGATAATTTTATTAGTAGAAGAAAATCCTGAAAAAATCTAGTAAAATACCCACAACAGTTCAAAATCTCTGCTTAGCTTCGGGCTAGACGATGCTGTGTCAATTGTACCTACATCATCATCACATCATATCAGCCCATACACGTAAACTGCTGGACATAGGCTTCCATACGACGCCACAAAGAGCGGTCCTGAGCCGCCTTCATCCATCGACTCCCTGCGACTGCTACGATGTCGTCAGTCCATCGAGTTGATGGTCTCCCAACACTCCGTTTCGCGTTGCATTGCGACCGCCACTCGAGAACATTTACTCCCCAGCGGTTATCAGTTCTGCAAGCTATATTACCTGCCCACTGCCACTTCAGCCTGCTAATTCTATTCCATGTCGGTGACTTTAGTTCTTCTACGAATTTCCCTATTCCGGATTGTACATATTGCTGTATAATCGATACAGCATTCATTATCTATCTAGATGCTGCAAGCTAAGCAGAGATTTTGAACTGTTTGCTCTTTTAAATATTACCTACCCACTTACCCAAAAAAAAAGAAAATAGTACTTAATAAATAATAAAAATCATTTATTGCCTGAATAATTTAAAAGCTTAATTTAATATATAAAACTAAATACATTAACCTGCGTGCATGTATAAGAACTTAGTAAATATAGTAAGTATCTTAACTTATACATTAACTAGCTAAGTATAGCTTTTTTCAGGCAATAGGGGTAAGCTCAGCATAATGCCGACAAGCTTATGAAGCATGAACGGCGCTAGTTTTCAGTTTACGCACGACTGGTGATCGTCGGCAAGATTATTAAGTAATTTTTTTTGCGGGTTATTTTTTTGCTTGATCTATTATAAATATTATAATTATCAAGGATGGTGCGTCCAGCTAAAGCATTTGGGTGGTTGTATATATATATTTGTTCGTTTGTGGGTGTGGGTGTGAAAAGCTATGAAGTTAATTTTAATCAGTCAAGAACACCCTATATATTAATGAAGTTTTCCTATTAAAATTACAGCGCAAACATTAATTTATGTTAGTATCTAACAGATAGCCACAATGGAAAAGGTATTTTGCCTATTTTATGTTCTTTTACTGAGTGGTCTAGTTGGAGGTAAGTAAATATTATTGCCCACACATTTATTTGTTAAAATTAATTTGATTTTTTTTAATAATGAAAAAAAAGCTTTGTCAAAAAAATGAAAATACTTATAATTATTCCTCTGTACCTAAATATATAATTTCTCTGTAAATTTGTTAAATACAAATTATTTTCCTTTCCTTCTTTTGTAGAATTTTGACAAAAACTAAATAAAATATGTATATGCTTATGATTATCTATGTTCCATCCTTTACTCGATGAGAGTTCCGTTAAATATTATTTATTTAATTTATATTTATATCCAATCTAATAATTATAAATACAAATCAAATTGTACGTTTTATAATGTTTCAGTGAACAGCTTACAATGCTTTGTTTGCTTCAATTGCACCACACCGGGCGCTGATGATGTAAGAACATGTGGTGAACCAGTAACTACGACCCTAACACCGACATTCCCAACCACTACTGGTATCCCTTCTTCCCCCTCAACCACTACCCAATCATCCATAACTACATCAACCTCAACACCCTCAACCACAACCCCGTCAACCACATCTACACCAAACACAATACCGTCAACCACAACACCGCCAACCACAACACCGTCTACCACAACACCGCCAGCCACAACACCGCCTACCACAACTCCGTCAACTACTACCACATTAACTACCACCACTACAACTACAACAACTGAAGCTCCAGTAAGCCCCACTGTAGACCCACCAGTGAGCTCCGAACCCGAAGACAGATCAAAACGGAATGTTATGTCTTCTGTCCAAGTCTCCCGTGTTTCAAAGTTGGAAGACATCGAATATGTCTGCTACAAGGTCACTGCTATTTGTGAGTATATTTTCGTAAGCTGTATAAAAATATATCGGAAATTAGAAGTGAAACAATTTTACTATTAGCTTAATATTGCATTAAAAAACACTCTTTTTGAATCATCAACACTTTTTAACCGATGAAACGAAAACAAAAGAGAGAGAAAATACATACAGCACATCATACAAGCTGTATGTTTTTTACGTTTGTTCGTAGATTTCATCGGAACTATTTTGCTATTGTCAATAACTTATTACACCATTCTGAATTCAAATTAGGTATTCATTGAATAAAATCCTTCATTCCACATTTTGAGAAAAACTCGATTCGATTTTGCGCACTATTTTTGAGCCGTCACCGTTTGCGATCGGGAGCGGGGTAATAGTTATTTGTTCAACAAGTGGTCAAAACGATTTTTGTTGAATGTGCCGATATTAAATCCAGAGCTAGCGAAGCAGTCTAGAGTTGAGTCACGAACGTAGCGAGTGGCTTTAAAGAAGACGGCGGAGCTAGCCAGGGATTTTAAAGGCACGATACAAAAAAACATTTCCTCTCTACCTCGAGTTAAACGTTAAACATACAACTTTTTTGTTGAAATAAGTTATTTGAATTCAGAACCTCACAAAATTTCGATGGTGTACGATTTGTTACGTGCGTTTTGCATTTAACTTATTATTTTATATAACGTAGGTTTATATTATAATTATTGTATATTTAAAACTTATTATTGTGCTAACTGTGTTAACCTAATAGGTACAATAATAATTATCTATACCTAATATTGAGTTGGTAGGAGTCAAGTATAAGTGAACTACTTATACTTAAATAATTTACTTACCCTTCTCCCACTTGAAAGATTGATATGGCTCTTTAAACTCTTTAATTTTCAATTTATTTAATGTGTTTTGTTTATGTACAATATTTTCTGATAATTTATTTTCTTTCTATGTGTGGAAGCTGCTTAGCTTATCTTTCTAATGTTAAGTGTTCAATTTTCTAGTTCTCAAGCTTTTTGTTTCCCTAAGATAAATAAATAAATACCTCGCTAGCTCAGCCTACGTTAGCGCCATTCGCTACGCTCGTGACTCTACTCTAGACTGCTTCGTTAGCTCGGGATTTAACATCGGCACATTCAACAAAAAATCGTTTTACCTATGTTGAACAAATAACAATTATTCTAATTCTTGTTTTTTCAGTGAACAATGAAACTGTCATTGAAAGAGGTTGCGCCCCGTCAGTAATCAACGACAAGACGCTGTGTGAAAATGACGTTATCAAAAATGTGACCACGAGCTGCAGTGCTTGCAAGACTGACAAATGCAACGGCGGTTATGCTGTTCAGTTTTCAACAGCCTTGTTGGCTGCAGCTGTTGTTGGAATACTGTTTTGTAAATAAACATATTCATATTTTTTATGAAATAACCATTGTGTTTCTCATTTCCATCATCTGGTGTCAGACTTATAAGTGGGGTCAGTAATAAAAAAAAAGTTGAGAGGTGTCAAGGGACACCCGGATGGAACGAAGTTCCTTTCTATAAGAGAGAGAAAGAGAGACAGACAGAGAAACATGCGCACGCCGCACGGCTTACAATAGCTTACTATAGCAAAAAGTGTCGTTACAACTTTTCGTGAGATTTTTTTCCGTCCAGCCCCCTTTCACAACGCGCGATAAGGAACTTAGTTCAAACAATAAGGCAATAAAAATAATGGTTTTTATTTCCGACACCAGGATTTCTTACGGATGTAAGCGGGTGTTCTTCCAACACAAATAAGGTTCGTAGTTAACCTTACATCCGTAATGGATATTTTTATGGTTGTAAAACTATCACTGGTGGAAACGCATACTAATACTAGTGTTAGAGCCCTAACACACTGGAGCACGATGCGTTGCCGCTTCGACGACGACGCGACGACGCAGCGAGCACGCCGCCGCGACGACGCGACGAGCGACAGTGTTCAAAACGGGTCACTATATGCACGACAATTTATTGTACGGCCGAATAATATACCTACGCCTTGATAATCCGTGTCATGGCTTCCAATTTTAATAGGTTTTGACATGGATTATCAAGGTGTATATTTTCCGGCCGTACAATAAATTGTCGTGCATTATAGTGACCCTTCAAAACGAAACGCACGCGGCGTGCTCGATGCGCAATCACATCGTCGCTTTGAAATCACTACCAAATCGCCAGTGTGATAAGACTGTTGGTTAATCATCAAGAGGTAGGTATATGACGCCATTTTGTGAATAGAATAGGCATAGGAAGGAGCGGGATAGAGCAGAGCGGCGTAAGCTCAAAAATCATGTTTTTGCTGATTATCTTTTAATTAAGACATTGTCTTGCAAAAATAAGCCGAAGGTGCCCTGGGTATCTTTCTATTTAAAAGGGCGATGAAAATAAAAATCTTGTGATTGATAGTTTAGGAGAAAAATTGTAAGAACTAAGAAAACAGATAGTAGGCACTTTGCACAATTGTTTCTGATATTTAAAATGGATTTTTTTAATTTTCGAGCCGAAGGGGATCTTCCTTATATCCCATAGATTACCTATTGTGTATCTTTTCAAAGTTTTTTCGATAAAGATGACGGAGAAAAATTGTTTTAATGTGACCCAAATTCGCTCAATTCATATTGCTGAGCCTGAGGATAGGAAATAATGATTTTCTGACGTCATCCTCTATGATGGACGATGAGTGCATTCGAACCTGAAGTGTGACGCGGCTGTTACTACAAGCAAAAAGGGAACTTTAGTACCGAACTTCATTGCTTGAAGCCTTGAAGGTAAAGTAAGGTACCAGCAGATTTTCTAAGAACGTTATCTTAAACAATTAACACTCCAGTTGATTGCAGTGACTAAGAATCAACTTGATAATCTTAAGCAGGTTTATCCCCTAACTATCACTTAGGTACCTACAGTCTTCGACGTTAATTTCTTGTTTACTTTTGCGGTACTACACTGTAGGTCTCTTGAACGCTATGAAATCCTACTAATATTATAAACGCGAAAGTTTGTAAGTATGGATGGATGAATGTTTGTTACTCTTTCACATAATAACTACTGAACGGATCTGGATGAAATTTGGCACAGAGATAGATTATAGTCTGGAATAACAGGTAGGATATTTTTAATCAAGGAATTTCCACAGGAACGGGAATGCAATACCTTGCTATAATGAATGAAATATTTTGTTAGACAATCAAAAGACACATAGATACATAAAGTTAGTAGGTACCATTACCTATAGCTTTTACAATAAAACATATGTACCTATACTAGTTAGAATACACAGAGCGTATATATATATATATATACGTTATACAAATATGTGGTGATAAGCGGATGCGTTTTTTCATTGCATTGACTTTGTTTCTTGACCGTTACAAATTTTTTACTGCTCTAGTAAAAAATGACAATTCGATGCCTCCTCGAATTCCTGAGTAAATGGGTTAAACACAGGCAGACGGACAACAAAGTGATAATTATTAGGGTTCCTTTTTTCAACAAATAAAAAAGAAATAAAAAGCAATAAATAATAAAATCGATTTAGTCTACCTTAAAGAACGGTTTTTAAAATAAGCCAACACAGAAAAAGTTAATCTCTATTTAAACTAAACTGTATTATTAAGTTAAAGCGGAAACGAAAATTAATCCTATTAGGGACATGTGATTAGGTTAGCCGGATATATGAATAGGTATTATAAAGATAAGGTAAGTTTTATAAATACTCAAACTAATATTACATTATTAGGATTGGGGGATTTCCGGAATTTTTTTCCGGAAATCCCCCAAATCGAATTGATCAGTCTCATGGGGGATTTCAGGAAAACAAATTCCGGAAATCCCCCATATAGCTCGACCATAGAAATAAATTAGTTCTTAATAACCTTTAACTCGTCACCGCTGGCTGCTAGTGGTGGACCGCTCACCTCTACAATGAGAAGACTTTCCAAGCAAAAAACTTCAAATGCGATAGATTTTGCCAAAAACACTGACAGCTGTCAAATTGACATATTCTGTCAAATAGACACTATCAGATGTGACTAACAGATGGGGCTAGACAATGCTGCGTGAATTGTCCAGCATTATTTATTTATTATTTACAAGTATAGACAGGAAATAGACAGTTTTAAGATAAGATAGACAAAATTCTCAAAATAAATAATTTAGATAAACAAAATTATTATTATAAGTTTCGGACAAAGAACGTAGGTACAGAAATGGAATTTTATTACCATTATTACTATGATTATAAATTTACTGTTTTTGACCCAGTAACCTTCTGCTTTTCAAGCAAACATTCATCCACTACGTCATAGAGATTGTCGTTTTGACCGATGAAACAAGGTTTTTGCTATAAAAATGCTTAAACACTCAAGTGACTAAAGATAGCAATAGCAAAACAGGCATCTTATAAAGAAAGAAAATTACAATCCAATAATAGAATTACATTAAAACTAGTATTTACAATAAAAACAATTGAGCTAACTGCAGACTGTTGCAAATAATCTACAGGTAGGTCAACTGATCCATATCAATACCAGTCGGAAGCGTGCCCAAGACACTGGCTGCATTACCCCGCTGTATGGCAATTCTGATGCGCTGTGCCAGATACTCACCAGCTCTCGGGTCACACGTCGCTTCGTCCAACGCTCAGTTTTTTTTTAAACCCGAAAATTTCATTACAAAGAACATATGATTGTAGCATGGCCCATGATGAAGATGCCCATGAGAGAAGAGGTGTATGAAATGTGGTGCTGGAGGTGAATAGAAAGGATTACATAGCTGGACAGAGAAGGTTACTAATGAGGAGGTGCTGAATAGAGATAAGGAGTAAAGGTTTTTGATGAATATCTCCAAAACAGAAGCGGGGGAATAATAGGGCTACTGATACGACATTGACGGCTTCATAAATAACATCATAGAAGGAAGAAAAGAAAGGACAAGGCCGGAATTAACAGCTACAGTCATATCGTATAACAATAATAAATAAATAATGCTGGACAATTCACACAGCATTAACTAGCCCCAATCAAGCTAAGCAGAGTTTGTGTTATGGGTACTAGAAAACTGATAAACATAGACATTTTTTTATATACATAGAAAACGTCCAGAACACCCTGAACAAATGTCTGTAGATCGTACAAAAATATGTCTCGTGGCGGGAATCAAAACCGCAACCTCCTGCGTCGCAGGCAGACAGGCGCCACAGAGGGAATAAGATCATATCAATCAGAAATAAAGGAGACCGCATTGGTAAAAGAAAAATGGGGGAAATTGGATGATTGCACAAGAGCTAGGCTGTATAATAATAAAATCATCAGGATTATTTCTAAGATATCAAAAATAACTCAGAAGTATTTTGACTTCGACGGGACTTGAACCCACAACCTTCTCTAAATATGTCAGTGAAGGCATGGAAATGACCACAGTACGCTTGGTTTCTATCCCATGGGAACTGATTTATGGGATAAAAAGTATGGCTATGTTCTCCATCCCTTCAACTAACTCTATGCAAAATATTAAGTCGATTGGTTGCTTAATTAGGACGTAAAGGAAGGACAAAAAACAAGTACACATTCGAATTAGTAAGGATTTTATAGGACAAAACAAAAATCACTTCACTAGGACAGATTCTGGATAGGACAGATTCGTAATTCGGCAGATTCGCTACTCGTCAGATTCTGAATTGGACAGATTCGTAATTCGGCATATTCGTTACTCGACAGAAGTACAGGTATAAATAAAATAGCAAGTTAACTTATTAAGTGCATTTACACCTAGATTCCTTGTTAACTTTACCTACTTGATTTATGAGTATATTATAAGTAGGTAGTTAATCAATAGATACACTACAGATATATGTGTATCATCATCACTCATAAGTGTAGGTTAATGACAAAGTTATTTATAATTTTCTTATAGGTATCTGCAACCACAGTTATCGACTGCACAAGGAATTGGCAAGCGGAAGCACGAATTAGGTAATGATGCTTACGGGACTATCTACTACCTTAAGTTTTTATGTTATATGTAGGTATGTTAGTTTTAAGGTATATATTACTATGGACTGTAGCATAAGTTAAATAAGATCTGTAACTTTGCTATGGTCTGAAATAAATGATTATTATTATTATTATTATTAAAATCAACTCCATTAGATCTAAATATCTTCCAAACTACTAAATACATAACTTTGATATTTATATATTTTCAAGTTCAGGACTTTAGTGATCTTATGTTTCGAAAACACAATCCCATAATATTTTTCTCTATAGAAAAAATCGCAGAGTTGCCTCTGAATTTTACATCTTATATTGTATCGTTTTTTTTCAAATAGAGTCGTAATTAATGGAAAATAAGCTAAACCGTGATTTTTGGGCTTGGATTGTTATGCTCTGTCTCGCTCATATGAACGCGATATCCTATGTCCATCCTTTTCACAATAAATTGAGGTTCTAAGCTTCCCACAAAATATCAGATTACCTAGAAGATAAAAAAGCTTGGGACGTGTTTTGCTCCAACTCGAAAAATAACAACTAACAGGCTAAAGGTTTCTTCGTCGCTTCTTTACTTTAGTGTACATACCGAAGCGACAGAAATAAAAAATATCACTTTATTTCCGTGTCAGTGTTTTATTTCACTTTCATGGCTGAAAACACAGAGAGTGATCTGCAAGTCCGTGGACCGACGACGGATTAGTTGCACTTCGTGCGTCGTCGGTTTCGAGTAAACAACCAAGTAAGTCGCATTTCGTGCGTTCTGCTACGCGCCGAAAAAAATACCTAAACCTCTTGTCCCATTTCGTGCGTCGAGTATGTATGAATATTTTGAGCAAGTAATACCATAGACATACAAAGACATAACAGAATTGGCAAGGGCTTAAAATTTTTAAAATTTAAATTTACTTAAATAGTTCTGATTATTTGCTATGATCTTATGTTCATTATTACTTGCCTAATTTTTGCAGGTGTTAGTTTTATTTCATTTACCTGGGTTATCCGTGCCTATGTTGTAAGATAAGATAGATGGTCAAACAGGTAAGAAACAATAGGTACTCTGTCTGAAAACTCGTTTACTTTTCGAGTTTATTCAGAAACTCAATAATGAATTAAAAGACACGCATATAAAAATTCTACAAAAAAATACCAATCAAAATCGAAAGCAGGCCACAATCGATCGCGATGGTCATATAAAATGGTGATAAGTTTTTGGTGGACAACATAACACCGGTTGGTGATTGTCTGGAACTGCTTTTACACAATGCCTATAAGTCAAACTTAACATAATTAAAGAGAATAAAAAATTTGTGATTCTAAAAATAATTATTTAGTAACAATCTGTGATTATCTGCCATATTGTATCTGATCATTGTTTAATTTATAATTTGATTTTGTTTTGGTACTTTCCTACATGTTTGCTGATTTTTATACTAGCAACTTGCACTGTTTTGACTGGTTTACAATTACTTAGTTTTAGTTAATATTTTAAATCAAATCTTAGTTTAAGGAAAAATAATCAAAGACTGATAAGTAGTACGTATTTCATAAAAACCGCTTGTATTGTTGATTATGCTAATTGTGTTACAAATATTAATGTCTATAATACTGATTACTGTAAAAACTATTTTGTTGTTGATTATCTATAATTAGGATTTACGGTTAAAATCGTAAAAAATATGAATAAAAATGTTATCTCATGGTAAAAATTTAAAAACTGATTACTGGAAAAACTCTTCTGTTGTTGATTATTTCAAGTAGGTTTTAGGGTTAAAATCGTAAAACATACCTAAATCAAAAAGTACCCAATAAAACTCATAGTAATAAAAAAAAACAGATTAAAAAAAGATGTTTTGTAAAAAAATTAAATCTAAAAAATAACTCTTGTTTAAAAAACTTTGATTTTCAAGAGTAACTGTTTCAATATCATTGAATAATATTATGTTATGACTACAAAGTACGTACTTAAATGCAAAGGTATAAGTACAAAATTTTGTTATTAATTATTTTAAAAGATAGACAGACTTTATACCTACGCCATCACTTTCTATTTATCTCAAAATAATAACTACTTTACTTGTAAAAATAACGTAACATCAACATTATGTATTTCAAATATACATTTTATTTACACAAAATCTAGTTTTTTATTAAATTCCTCAATTAAAGAACAAACTATGATTTATTTGTAATGCGACTTCTAAAAGTTTTGCTGCTCTATGTTTAAAACTTAGTTGTTCATAGTTATATTGTACTCGACGCACGAAATGGGACAAGAGGTTTAGGTATTTTTTTCGGCGCGTAGCAGAACGCACGAAATGCGACTTACTTGGTTGTTTACTCGAAACCGACGACGCACGAAGTGCAACTAATCCCCGACGACGGCGCGCCCCTGCGGGTCGCACCGCCGACGCTAGCAGTGAGTTTGTATACGATTTCTGATTGATTGATTTTGATTGATTGATTGATTGCCGCCATGGCGTCCAAATGAGATAAGGCCCTTAGGCTAAGCATAATGTAGAAAAGAGACTAGTAAAATAAAATGTCTAGCGTATAGGTAGGTGACGTTATTGTACCTACTTTCTAAATACGATGATGATTAGTCACTTGTGGTATTATTATTACTAGATAAAATAATTTAAGATAGCAGAACTAAGTCTTATGTTTTCACCTTCACAAGACAAAGTACTTAGGTACTCGTTTTTGTTTGACTCATCCATCAGCAGCTAATGGATGATTCTACTACTATGTGTCTTTCCATCTTTGTTGTTCCTGAAAATCATAGACCTAAGTAAAATTCGGGAGATAGGTTGCGTTCTCCCAGCTAACTCAACAAATGGCCTGTTTTTGTTTTTTCATTTTAGTGTGTATATCAACTCCTCCGTAAATATTTCTTCTCAATACTGTATTTTAGTTGTTTCATTTTCCGTGACGTCATCAAACAGTCTTGTCGGAAGATCAGCGTTTGTTGCAAACGCGACTAACATTATGCTGAGACAAGGGCCATTTTGTGACTCGAGCAAGTTGTTATTTCTGTGTTTTTTTATTAGTGTTTGTTCCTGCTTTTACGAGTGACAAATAAAGTTTTTCTATTTCTATTTACAATCAAACGCTATTTCCCATTTTGTGCAATATACCCATCGAGTTAGAATACTATTAGTATTCTAACTCGATGAATATACCTAATGAAGACATATCATTATTTGCCACTACAATTACACACAAAATAAATTTACAATACTTACTGAAAAAAAAAACACAAAAAAAAACAAATGAACAACAAAGATGAAAGACAGACTGAGACAACAATACGCTACTATGTACGGCGAATCTGCAACAAGACGTTTATTAGTATCTCTTTAGCAGGAATGTATCGTAGTATAGATCTATGCCTGTCTGCATATGCCGAAATAAGGACTAAGCAAGCACTCGAAACACAGACCCCGCCGGCGGGTTCGATGATGACTGCAAAGGGGTGGACGATCTAATTGGACCTAATTTGAGCCTTCCACTTTCGAGAAACTAGTAACTAATCTCCCCTGTTTTATTTTCATCTAAGCCCTCAGCAAAGACTGTAATATCAGTTCTATAGATCATTTAATGTGTCTTAAAATGGTCCTAAAACATAACCTGTATACCCGAAGATCTCAAGAGACGCAAATATGCAGGTCTCGACATAGCCTACGCATTTGCTCCCCTTGGAGTCGAGACCCTAGGTCCGTGGGGTACCGAGGCTCTTCGGATTTTCAAAAAATTATCTCTGCGTCTGGTCGTAGTGACTCGTGACCCGAGAGCAGCTGGTGAGTATCTGGCACAGCGCATCAACATTGCCATACAGCAGCGGGGCAATGCAGCCTGTGTCTGGGGCACGCTTCCGACTGGTATTGATATGGATCAGTTGAGCTACCTGTAGATTGTTCGCAACAGTTTGCAGATAGCTCAATTGTTTCTATTGTAAATACTAGTTTTAATTTAAATTTATTATTTGATTGTTATTTTCTTTCTTAATAATATATATAAGACCGGAAAAAAAACCTCTACATATTATGTTGTGTATAATTTGCTTTATGGTAAGTATACATATTATTTTATAATTGCCAAAGATCCTAGGATCCTATGTTCTTAACTAATAGTCCAAGAACAATGACAATTTGATAACTGACTAGCAGCGCCTCGCGTTTTCACCCGCGTAGATCCCGTTCCCGTTCCCGTGGGAATTCCGGGATAAAACATAGCCTAGTCACTTCCTGAAAAGTAAGCTTTCTAATGGTGAAAGAATTTTTGAAATCGAACCTGTAGTTTTTAAGTTTATTCGTTACATACAAAAATACAAGAAAAGAAAGAAAAAATAAATTTATTACCTTAAACACTACTAACATATTATAACATACATTACAATTAAACATAAGAGAAACTAAAAACAAAGCATTCCTCTTTATAATATAGTGTAGATGTGCCTAAATATACTTAACGTTTTGTGGTCAGCTATAAATGATACATACATAGTAGGTCCTTACATACCTAGGTATGTAAGCTGGGCAAAGTTTATTATCTTGTTATCAGCATACGTAATCATACTCAGTCGGTGCCATTGATGATTTGCTAAATGAGAATTACATCACGTCGAATTATTCAAATAATCGTTCGCATCTCTGTCGGTAAATAGGTATATCTAGTTGCCGCCAAATATCTTGTCCGGTGATGGGCAGCAGGAGTGGGAAAATTTGCGGATGTACACTCACGTGTAAATCGAAAACGCAGCAGATGAAAAAGACGTAAAGCTTCGTATGTCTCTCTCCCGGCCAAAAAACAGACAGACATGAAAATTATTACAGTTTTGGCTTCAGTGTCGATATAAAGCGCCCAACAGTTTTCTTTTTCTAAATATTTTCAATGTATGTAAAAGAAGTTCAATTTCTTTTAGTTTTATTAAAAGTATAAATAATAAATAAATAATGCTGGACAATTCACACAGCATCATCTAGCCCCAAGTTAAGCAGAGCTTGTGTTATGGTTACTAGATAACATACATCATACAATACAATAACAGATAGATTTTTTTTATACATAGAAAACGACCAGAACATCCAGAGTGGAAATATCTGCAGATCGTACAAATATTTGTCTTAAGGCAAGAATCGAACCCGCAACCTCCTGCGTCGCAGGCGGTGGCCTTCGCCCACAGCACCACAGAGGTCGTGGAAGTAGAGATGATGATGATTTAGTCTTGAATACTTTTAAAAAGCCTATCCATACCATACCCTTGAATGGAATGACACAATCAATGAAGCGACTGATGCGAATCTTATAAAAAAGGTTTCACACAAAAAAGTTTAACTCCTTTTTTTGAGTTGTGATTGAAGTTAGTCAAGTGTGAGCAGAACCTTAATTGTCACTTCATGATATGGAACGCCTTTTTGCTACAATAAGGACAAGGATATATTATGTTGGTAAAGGACAGTGTTAATGTAGGTATGGTTAACTATGGTTCTCTGTCGATACCATAAAAAAGAGCTAAGTTATTTGTTTAAAGTACTTATAGTTTAAAATTTAGTGGCAGTGGGCCGGCCATATTTCGCAAAAAACTGGCAATCACTGGGAGAAACGTGTTCTTGAGTAGAGACCACGACTTGGCAAACGTAGTGTTGGTCGCCCTCCGGCTAGGTGGGCTAACGACCTGCAAAAAGACTGCAGGCAGATGTTGTATAGGCAAGCTGAAGATAGGCCCCTATGGGGCTCATGTCCAGCAGTGCAGTCAAAACAAAAGTGAAATTTTTTATCAAACTCAACCTAAATTAGCATTTCATAATTTGTGCACATTATCTTTAGAAGTATTTTTTGTTGTTTTCCTAGGATTTACCTATAAATGACGCCACTTACAACTACGGCCTTGGTTAGAATTTTCTCAATGTACAGTCAGCTTCATCGATAGGTAACCACACCAAAAAAAGTTTAAAGGTCATTTCTATCCTATGGTAACTGTGGGGATAAAAAGATTATTTAGCCGATGATATGTGATTCCAGGCTTAGCAGTTACATCCACGCCGAATTTCGGTGCAGTCATTATGGCATGAAGAAGTAGCAAACATCCATTTAAATTTCCAAACATAACAACTTTCGCATAATATATAATATACTAGACAGCGCTGCCGTCCGTTATCTAAAAAGCGGCTAAGTCGCAAAACCAAGTTTCGAGAAAAACGCAAAAAACGCGGTAAGAATTTTGAAATTGCTGCCATTTGATTACTATAATTCGTATAACAGATTTTTTGACACTGAAAGACAGAATGACGTGAGTACTATCGAATGGCTTCGCTATAAACTCAATTCCTGATAACAATAATTAACGAAATGATTTTTTGCATTTAGTTTTAGCAATGATTTAATGAAAATGCTAAGTTTACACCACTATAAAGCGGCTATGTATACCTTAACGGCGTTTTAGTTAAGGATTTGCACATAACTGCTTTATTGTGTAGGATAGTTTATTTTGACTTGTGGCTCCTGCAAAGCTAAAACAGGGTTTCTGTATTTTACGGCTTTTAAGCTTAGCATTAGCACGTAAATTGTATTTTTATTATTTATATATCTTGATACACATGACTAAAAGGCAGCTACATGCAAAACCTGTTTTAATAACCGCTTTATAGTTTAGTATTCCTTTATTGATAATTCAGGGTTTCTACTATAAAACAACATTAAATGCTAAAATAATAAAAAAAAATTGCAAATTGCAATGGTTTATTACTTAAAATCTAATTTTCTGAGATCAATTATGTACTTACAGACTAATCTCTTAGACAAGATACGTACTTATCGCGTACAGTGTAACGCCCATAATTTATCCTACTTAAATGCTTATCAAAAAATCAGTGAAACAAAACTTATACTAAATTGTACTTGGGTAGGAAGGTACTTTTAAATCAAGGCACATAGTAGGTTAAGTACTTAATTAGGTATGCTCTTCTAGAGCTGCAATAAAAATCTTTAAAATAAAATAATCACATTTATTGCGTAACATGCATTCTTATCCACTAGATTCTTACTTCTACATAAAATGGCACTTTTTTACTACTTATTAATCTGTAAGTTGAGAAATTATAGTGTTCTCCTACTTCTTGGAGTGCTTGTCTGTGCATTTTAGCAGACAGGTAAATTTTGCCAAAATGTTAATTTGTGTGGTGGAATAATTGTAGAGAGTTTGCTCAAAAGAGCTTCTTTTCTTTCAGGCTGCAGACCTTTGTACTCTGATCAGAAAGTTACTATCGACATATTGTTATTCTTTAAACAACGGTCATTTAAAAATCTCAATGACTTAAAATCCTCACTGAAATCGTTTCTGTACAGGAGATCATAATTATTTCGTTTGAAACATACTTCTACCATATTTTTCAAATACGCTCTGGGGGTAGAATTTGAATGCGCCTATCAGATACAATATTTAAGATGATGAAATTTTCTGGCGTCATTGATTTTACTACCACTTTAGAGTTATTTATTGTAGCCACTGCTTCTTCCAAATCTTCAAAGTAGTATATCTTCACCTTCCTTTTCATAGCTAATTCTATTTGGTGGTGTACCTGGTCAGCGCTCATCAATGTGTGGTTCAAAATAATACAGTATGATACTTTCAGTGGCAATTAGATCACTATTTATCAAGTGTACTAACAACGAATACTGCAACCAATTTTTATTTTGGACACTGCAATTATCCCGTCCCACGGTGACAGGAGTGCACTCGCGACGGCTCCTTGTAACGCACTAAATTCAAATCAAAAACCTGGCGGAACGTAGCCGCGGGGGTGGGAGGGCGCATGGCCGAGCGTAGATAACGGCTTTATAGCGAAGGAGTGCGACATAACCGCCATATAGTATTGTGGTTGTATCAAAATCAAATCAAAACACAAAGCTATAAAGTGGTTAGGAGACTTTAACTTCTTTGTAGCGTAGTAATTTGCACCTAACCGCTTTGTAGCTTAGAACTGCAATAAATAATAGAAAAACAAAACTAGTTATATGACTTTAAATGCTTTTTAGCTAAGTATTTGCAGATAGCCGTGATTTAGCGTTGCAATTTTAATATTTTGCATTTTTTAACGGCTTTCTTCCCATCGCTAAATCGGAAACTATAAAAGATACGAACACGTGTCCTAGACAGATCGATAGAGAATTTTGAACTGTCTATCGAGGCATTTAAAAGTCAAAATTGACCAAATGTCACTTAGCCGCTTTTTAGATAACGGACGGCAGCGGCTCCGCCCGCCCTTTTGCCCTTTGTATTCTACGTCGGGATGGCTTTCTGGCAAATTTCATTATCTATACTAATATTATAAAGAGGAAAGATTTGTTTGAATTGAATAGGCTCCAACTACTGGACCGATCAGAAAAATTCTGTCACCATTAGAATCCTACATTATCCCTAAATAATAAAATAAAATTTTACGACAATACGGTGACGGTCTCGTTTAGAAATTTTGCGATTCAGTCTTTAAATATCTAGTACTTTTCAATTTTAAAATCTTACAATATAAACATCAAAAAATACAAATATGTATATGCAGATATATTTCTATATCAATAAAGTACCTATACAAATAAATATATTCAGCTTTTTTGAAGTCACATGCGTATAAGTCTTCTTAAGTAAATAGAAACGTTCTTAGTATGAAGTTTTTATAAAAATAAGTTAAAACAAAATTACCCAGTAGCCAATTATGTGGCTAGATTGTTATTATACTCTAGTATATACATATATACACAAGATAATAATAATAATAAAAAAACTTACGTACTAGCTTAGACAATTTAACCCGCTGTCAAATAGGTACCCCATTTCCTTCACACTCAACATTACCTGCCTATCGACGCAGCACGATCGAATTTGACATTCATCTCTTCATCTAAAGAGGACTAACTAACTAACTACTAACTCTTTTCAAAAAACTATTTCAGCTTCACCTGGTCGAAGCATAGGTCGAAGCGACGCGTGACCCGAGAGCTGGTGAGTATCTATCTGGCACAGCGCATCAGCATTGCTATACAGCGGGGCAATGCAGCCAGCGTATTGGGCGCGCTTCCGACTGGTATTGATATGGATCATTTGAGCTACCTGTATATTGTATGCAACAGTCTGCAGTTAGCTCAATTGTTTCAATACTTTTATATGTAAATACTAGTTTTATTTACTACGAAAACTTGCCCAGTGTTTGTAACGCACTATAAAGCAAAAAGCTGAGTTAGATTTTCTATTATTCGATTGTAATTATCTTTGTAAATAAAGATTTATAAGAGGACTATAAATAACTCCAGAGTGCCAGAACTTTCCAAGAAATCTCAACAATTAGGTAAGTTATCTTCAAGCAAGAACACAAGGACTGTCCAACTTTATCTATTCGAAGATAATCGCTTTATATAGTTGATTACATGAATGCAGTTTAATTTAGCATCTGGTTTCAGTCGGTGATGTTGTAAGCCAAGCGTGACTCCTTAAAAATAACAGATTGTTATAGATTGTGAAATAAAATATTAAGAATGCGGAAAAAGAGTGGTCTTGTTCTAATCGCAATCGTCAGTTTACACTGTAAGTTTTTTTTTAAATTGTTTTGGAATTCCTGGGTAAAAACATAGCCTAGTAGTCAGTCCCAGAAAAGTAAGCTTTCTAATGGTTAAATAACTTTTGGAATCGGTGCAGTAGTTTTTAAGTTTATTCGTTATATACAAATATTTTTTGACTACCTCTGTGGCGCGGTGGGCGAAGGTCTGCCTGCGACGCAGAAGGTTGCGGGTTTGATTCCCGCCTCGGCGAAGGGTGTTCTGTTTGTTTTCTATAACATATTTTATATAACATAAAATATTTATCAATGTATTGTGTAATATTATGTATATCAGTTATCTAGTACCCATAACACAAGCTCTGCTTAGCTTGGGGCTAGATAATGCTGTGTGAATTGTCCAGCATTATTTCTATTTTTACTTTTTTTTCCTCTTTATAATAATAGTGTAGATGGATATAGCTTCCCTTTATTGCCTATATACTAGTATAACTAGCCAAAGTTCTGCTACAGCATAACACTCGTTTAAACATAGAATTCAAAATGATTAAAATATAATAATGCAAAGAAAAGGAAGCACAATGTAAATCTTATATCTGAAAAACCTTATATCTGAATTTTTTGGTATTAATGAAATAGCAAAATCTCTATCTGGTACCTAATAAATAATAATACCTAATAAAGTGTATCCTAATTATTTGTATAATTGGCAAATGTTCGAAACCGAGTATACTCGCACTTGACGGATCTTGTTTCTATGTAGGTGCAATACCTATAACAAAATATACAGGTTTAACAAATGAAGGACCAAACTTTAAAAGGGGGTTCAGCTTCGCACAAAGTCCACGGAAAAATATAAAAAATATATTCAGATCATTTTTCATTTTTTACATGAAATATCGCAGTTAGTTTTCGAAAAAGTTAATAAAAATGTAATGACAACTCTAGATCTAGAGGGGCAAGTGGATTTTCAAATTAAAGTTAGCGGTTTGTAAATTTCAAAACTGTTTTTGAAATTTCAGTAGAGTTCATACTTTTCGAAATACATCGAAAAAAGTCGAAATATGACCATTCACTCCCTATCTCCGAAGTTTGCAGAGCGATCCATGTACAGTGTATGTGGCGTTTGTAGATAGGTATTATATTGACCATTTCAAAACAGTTTTTGAAATTTCTGTTGTTTTCATACTTTTCGAAATATTTCGAAAAAAGTCGAAAAATGGACAGTCCCCCCCTATATCCACAGTTTTCAGAGTGATCCATGTACAATGTATGTGGAGTTTGTAGATATCTATTTTTTACAGGAAGAATATGGAAAAGTCTGTAAAAATTACCATTTTTGAAAAAATGGTCATTTTGAAAATAGTCAAAATGCCCCCATTTTGACTTTGGGGGGATTTTTTTCGAAAGGGTTCCTACCTGAGAGATGTATCAAAATGAAAGACATTGTTTTTTTTTAATTTGAAATAGTTCAAGAAATTTCTGTAGGTTTCATACTTTTCGAAATATTCGATTCAAAAAAAGTCGAAAAATTGTCTGTCCGAATAATTGGCAAATATTCGAAACCGGCCTCGCACTTGACGGATCTTGTTTTAAATGTACATCGATTTTTTTTAAGTATTTCTCCAGCTTTCTGAGATCAAAGCTTAGTTGGTCCTGTATTTTTAAAAAATTACGATCTTCTGTATAGCTGCGCAGCGGGTCAAGGTTCGCCTCCGAAGCTGCGACCCAGGCTTTTCGATATCACCTCGGAACAAATGTTTGTACGATCTGCCGATATTTGTTAAGAGTGTTTACAATGATTAATAAAAATATCTATCTGTTTAATGTATTTCATTACAATATAAAAGTAATCTAGTACCTATAAACATAACCTTTACGTAACGTAACATTTACTCTGCTTAGCTTAGGACTAGATGATGCAGTGTGGGTAGTCCAGCATCAATAATTATTACTATTTATAAACCTGTTTATAGTATAAAATTTGACTTGTTTAAGTGCTTATTTTGTAAGCTTAAAGAAATAAACGTTATTGATATTTGATACAATAACATATATTTTATATTTGTATTTATCAATCATTACCACGAAATCGTATCCGCTCAGATTTACTGTCAAGGTGATATATGACTAGAATTGACTAGACTCCTTTGTTGATTAAAGATGACAGATAATACTTATCTATCACCTTGACTTGGAATCAGAATCGAAATCCTGACTTGCTTGATTTCAAATCTAATTACTTACTTACGATGCACGTATTTTGATAGATAGGATTCCCTATTAGATATGAGTCTCTACCATCTAGAAGTTGGGTCCTACTGCATACAAAAAATAATGCTAAATGAGAAAATTTGACATGAAAAATAAAAAGGGCCAAGTGCGAGTCGGACTCGCGCACGAAGGGTTCCGTACCATTATCTATAAAAACGGCAAAAAATCATGTCTGTTGTATGGGAGCTCACCTTAAATATTTATTTTATTCTTTTTAGAATAAAATAAATAGGTATCTATCTATTTTATTCTATTTAGAATAAAATAAATATTATAACTTACCCAGGGGGAAAAAACTCGAATTTGTGCGCTTGCGCCGCGCCGTTACAAAAAGCATGCTTTGTTCCGCTCCTATGAATGCGTCATTTTCACCAAATCGCGCGAATTGTGCCCTCGTCGTTGCATCTCGGTACTTTTTAAACGTTTGCTCACGTGTTGGAGCTGGCATCATCTACTAAAGGTATTATTTAATGTACTTTAGGTACTTACTACTTACTTTGTTAAGTTTGTTAACATAAAGTAAGTAGTTAAGTACCTATCATACATATTTCGCAATAAATTAGTTCACGTAAAGATACAGACTCGAGTGGTTTTCATTTCTTGCTCCCGTTCTTATTATCAAACATTACCCTTGTCTTGAAGTTGTGTTACTTAGTACAATACACAATGTCTTAAATAAATAAATAAATAATGCTGGACAATTCACACAGCATTATCTAGCCCCAAGGTAAGCAGAGCTTGTGTTATGGGTACTAGATAACTGATATACGTAATTTTATACATTACATAGATAGATATTTTTTATTATACATAGAAAACACCCAGACCAACGGAACAAATTTATAGATAACGGTTTGAGACGTGAACATTTAATTTTTATCGACACTCGTAAAAAAATTAATAAATAAAAATCAAGGATTTGTAATCTAACCAATTTATGAATATTATATTCATTATTTACTTATCAGATTGATAATCTGCGATAAGCAAGCAGAGTTTCCTTTTTAGAAAATATTTTATTTTTGGGAAAAGTGCTTTTAAATTGGAGCTGTCTACAATTTAGAAAGCTATTTAGTCTACACTAGTATTATAAAGAGGAAAGATTTGTTTGATTGTTTGTTTGAAATTAAAAGGCTTCAAACTACTCGACCGATTTTAAACATTCTTTCACCACCCCGTTAGAATACCTACTACATTATGCCTGATGAACACAGGCGTTGTAATTGTAATCTACCCGTGCAAAGCCGGTAGGCTGTTAGTAGGTAATAAATAAGTTTGATCTGTCACTTCGTGCTTTTGTTTAATGAATCCGCGAAACCTGCGATTTAAAAGTTTACAAAATACAAAATATTTTATTTGCCATGACGATTACAGATGACCTAATGTTACAATACATAAATAATAGGTATTACAGATAATTAAGGGAAAACATTATTACCCGTGGCACTAGGCTGGGCCTGTTTCGCGGGAGACCGAGGGTACAGATGGATTTCCGTAGCTAAATTAAGAGTACACAAACAAGATGGACATGCAGAACAATAAATAAAAAATAATAAAAAAACATAAAAAAACATAACAAAAATTTAAAGTTAAATGTGGTTAAATCTGGTTAATATATTCGCATCTATGACGACCTCTGCCTGCGACGCAGGAGGTTGCGGGTTCGATTCCCGCCTCGGGACAAATGTGTGTACGATCTGCAGACATTTGTTCAGGGTGTTCTGGTCGTTTTCTATTTATAAAAAAAAAATCTATCTATGTATTGTATTATATTATGTATATCAGTTATCTAGTACCCATAACACAAGCTCTGCTTAGCTTGGGGCTATCTAGCCCTGCAATGCTGTGTGAATTGTCCAGCATTATTTATTTATCTATAATAAGTTTCCTGCACATGCTTTTAACCAATACTTAAATCCACACCATTGTAAATGCGAAAGTAATTCTGTTTGTCTGTCTGATATCTACCTTTTCACGGCTAAACGGCGGATCCTAATGAAATATAGTACAGAGGTAGACGGTGTGTATTTGATAATAATTGCTATTATAAACGTGTTTAGAGTATAAAATTTGACTTGTCTAAGTGCTTATTTTGTCTACCAACCGTGGTCTTCGATGGGACTACTGTTGGGCAAAGTGAAACGGTGAAAAATTTAGGTGTCCTCATTGATAGTACTCTGTCATGGGGACCTCAGCTCTCTGAAATCAGCCGCAGGATCTTTGGCTTAAAGAAATAAACGTTATTGATATTATAAACGTTACCTAATGATATTGCCCCGTGTAAGGGACATAGGCTACTTTTTTATCCGATTTTATTCCCACACATGCAATATAGTTAATTAACCCTTTCGCATTTACAGTGAAATCATCCTTTGTTCTCACTTATTATATTAACTAGCAGCGCCTCGTGGTTTCACCCGCGTAGTTCCCGTTCCCGTGGGAATTCTGGGATAAAATATAGCCTATGTATTATTCCAGACTATAATCTATCTCTGTGCCAAATTTCATCCAGATCCGGTCTGTAGTTTTTACTTGAAAGAGTAACAAACGTCCATCCATCCATCCATCCACACTTACAAACTTTCGCGTATATAATATTAAGTAGGATTATCATCTTCTTTCACAGACACAGAAGCACTTCAATGCTACGTCTGTCGCGGTTGCAAAGAAGTTACCTCTGCCAACGTTCAAACATGTCCTTCGCAACCTACGACTCCAACGTCACCAGCGCCAACACCTACCGAAGACGATGGCACCACAATCACTAGCGATCCTCAAAGCACGACTACGGAACCGCCGTCAACTACTAACCCACCGTTAACCAGTGACCCTCCTGGCAGTACAGTGACAGATCCCCCTGCCACCACTGACCCTCCTGCTAACACTGTCACTGATCCACCGACCACCACAGACCCTCCTGCCAATACCGTCACTGACCCACCGGTAACCACTGACCCTCCTGTTGACACTGTCACTGATCCACCGGCCACCACAGACCCTCCTGCCAACACCGTCACTGACCCACCTGCAACCACTGACCCTCCTACCAACACCTTCACTGACCCACCGTCAACCACTGAACCTCCTGTTAACACTGTCACTGATCCACCGACTACCACAGACCCTCCTGTCAACACTGTTACTGACCCACCAGCAACCACTGACCCTCCTATCAACACCGTCACTGACCCACCGTTAACCACTGAACCTCCTGTTAACACTGTCACTGATCCACCGACTACTACAGACCCTCCTACTAACACCGTCACTGACCCACCTGCAACCACTGATCCACCGACTACTACAGACCCTCCTACTAACACCGTCACTGACCCACCTGCAACCACTGACCCTCCTACCAACACCGTCACTAACCCACCGTTAACCACTGAACCTCCTGTTAACACTGTCACTGATCCACCGACTACCACAGACCCTCCTACCAACACCGACACTGACCCACCTGCAACCACTGACGCTCCTGCTAACACCGTCACTGACCCACCACTAACCACTAACCCTCCTGTTAACACAATCACTGATCTACCAGCTACCACTGACCCTCCTGTTAACACTGTCACAGATCCACCTGCAACTACTAACTCTCCAGTTAATACTGTTACTGACCCACTGGCCCCCACTGACCCTCCTACCAACACCGTCACTAACCCACCAGTCACCACTGACCCTCCTTTCAACACTGTGACTGATCCACCAACCACCACTGCACCTCCTATCAACACCGCCACTGACCTACCAGCAACCACTGACCCATCTACCAACACTGTCACTGATCCACCGGCAACGACAGACCTTCCTGCCAACACCGTGACCAACATACCGGCAACCACTGACCCTCCTGTACAAATAAATCCTGTTGAGCTGGTGACCGGAGCTAGAGCAAGATTGAGATTAAAAAGACAAGCTGTTGAACCAGAGAACGAAGCTAGATGTCTGGTTTCATTTTTTGAAGGTAATTTGGATTTATTACTAAGAAAAGAGTTTATTAGGTGTACTATGGATTCAAGGCAGGTTCTTACAAAATATTTGATTTTCATTTGTTTCATATACCTATTTCACTAGTGTGAAGAGTACGAAGAATTTATATTAAACAACTTATTTGAATTAAAGTCAAATTGTAAATTTTCAATAGCAAATATAAAAATTTGCTTAACGGAAATCGTAGGATACCTAACCTACATGTTATTATTTCGTTAGATTGACTTCCAAAATTGACTCAAAAGAAGAAATTAATACAAATAAGTCGAGTATCCTATACCGAAATCTGTCAACAATCACGGCCTTTTGTTGCAGAAAATGGTGAAATAAACGTCGTCCGAGGCTGTACCACTGCTACAGAAGAACCAGAAGAGAGATGCCGAGAAGTAGTCGGTCCTGGTTTAAACATAACATCCTGCGTTGTCTGTACAGGGGACCGTTGTAACTCCTCAACGAAAACTGTGATTGGAATAACACCTGTTATTCTTCTTCTCATACATTGTTTTAGATTTATTTCGTAGCATAGTTATGTAGGTATTTAATTTATTGTAGAGAAATAAATATTTATTTATTTTGTTACTCCTGTATTTTTTGACCGAAATGGAAAGAGCCGAAACGAGCCGTGTGGCATAGAATTTGCACCACCCCAACTCTTCCCGTGGGTGTCGTAGGAGGCGACTAAGGGACTTACACCGGAGGGCGGGCAGCAGCGCCTCTTGCAGAGTAGATCTACCACCGAACTGCGATCCCAAATCCGCATGCCCAGCGTGGGGATTATGGGCCCCCCTCTGAGATCAAAAATCAGGTAAAGGCCTTCGTCCAGCAGTGGACCATTATAATCTGTTGAGGTGAGGAGGAGAGGTTTTTTTTGCCCGAAATGAATGATTAAATTTCAATAATGATTAAGAACTATATAAGATATTAAATAAAATACATAGAAATAGTGTTACAAATGATATCTACAAGCCATTGCGGTTGAGACGTAAAAATCAGCTCTTCTTTAAGGCGGATACCCCAACCAAACTAGCACCGTCGTCACCTACTTTATGTTATTATTCCGTTTAACAAAGGAATTTTCAAAAATCCATCGTCCAGTTGTCATACCTATCATAAGCTTTTTTTAATGCCTCTGTAATAGTTTTATTCTATTTAGTTTAGGCAGAGATACGAAGTTGCCCTTGGAGGCCACCAAAATCTATTTTCGTATCACTGTCTAAAGATATAAAGGATTTTTGAAAATTTCTATGTTAAACGAAATAATAAGATAAATTAGGTGGCGGCGCCACTTTGGGTGGGGTATGCGCCCCGTGGTTGTCGTAATTGTCTCGATAACTTTGACGCGGCACGTCAACGGAACGTCAAAGTTATCGAGATTACATCGACGAAGTAGCGTACATTTCAATGTATTTACTATGGCTCTTGTCCACCGCGTGCACGTCACCCGAGCGCCGTCATCCGACTCCCGAAGAAATGAGTAGTTCTGACAGTATCAGAAGTTAGACGACTGGTAAAATATAGGCAGGGATATAGGTAGTAAATGTAGAATAAATAGGTAGGTGGTGCCGGCGTAGAATTTGCACCACCCCAACTCTTCCGGTGGGTATCTTAAGAAGCGACTAAGGGACAGGACACGGGGGCCGGCAGCAGCGCCTTTTACTAAATAGATCTCCCACCGAACTGCGAACCCAGCTGCTGATGCCCAGCGTGGGGATGATGGGCATTACCCCCCATGAGATAAAAGCCAATAAGGCGATTATCATTGGATTAGAAAGCGTTCAGCATTGGACCATTATAGGCTGTTGAGGTACGTCTACGTATCTTAAGCGGCCTCAAATAAATTCTGGACAGCATTCTATCCATTACCTGAGCATACTACTCAATTCCGAACAAAGAAAACCTGTAGGTAATAAACTCCACAATATGAAACTGGCAGATAATGTGAGAAAACCGTTTGCAACGGTGATTTACTCCGTAAAATACGTTATCAAACTAGTCGGAGCTAGTTATTGTTATTGAAATGATAAGTAAGAAAACACTTTAATTGTAGGTTGATAAAAATTACGTTAGGAAAAGATTTGTCTGTTCCATTTCGGCAACGTGGACGTCGGCGGCTAGACTCAACGGATTCTAGCCATGTGCGACGGATATGTGAACAAAATAGAAGGTTCTTGTCACATAAATATAATGTAATGGTTCTTGATCTCCCAGTTGCTATGGAGAGAGCTATGCTCGGAGTTTCTCTGGTAGAATAGGATTTGTAACGAATACATCCGATGGAGAACCAGGGTTTTCGACATGGTTCAAAGAATTAGCAAGCTGAAGTGGCAGTGGGCTGGCCATATCTCGAGAAGAACCGACAACCGCTGAGGTAAACGTGTTCTTGAGTGGAGACCGCGACTCGGCAAACGTAGAGTAAGACGCCCTTTGACCTTTTGGATTAATGCTTTAGTCCTCGGATAAAGACGGTGTAGTCGGTAAATAGATGAATTTTGTTTTCATAGCCTTAATAAACAGGTACTTAATCTAAGCTAATCCTATAGAGAACAAGGCATTGGAATTAGCGACCTTATCGCTTAAGGCGACTTTTTCCAGGAAACGAAGGTTCAAAGATAAATTCAAAGGTGTAACTTATTCTGATACAATTACAAACAAATAATAAACGAATATATTACTAGATGAACAAAATACAGGGTCGTCAGCTAGTAAATATTTTATTATTATTTATTGAAAGGTTATAAAAAGGCAGAAAACAAAGTTCTAATCAGAGTTCAGCAAGATGCTTAGATTTCCATGGCTGTTAGCGATGGCCCTTGTTATTGTTAGAACGGAGACATGGATAGACGACATAGGTATGTTTTTATTAATATGGAACTGTGATACGGAATATACAGGTTTATTGGTAACTAACAGTCCGGCCCAGCCCGGGTATATTCTATAGAATTACATTATATAGAGTGATAATGTAGCTTTCTAACGGCAAAAGAATTATTGAAATCAGTCCAGTAGTTTTTAAGTTTATTCGTTACATCATCATCAGCCTATATGAGTCCATAGGCTGGACATAAGCTTCCCCTAATGAGCGCCATAGCGCCCTGTCTTCAGCTTGCCGTATCCAGCATCTGCCAGCAGTCTTTCGCAAATCGTCATCCCACCTGGTCGGAAGGTGACCTACACTACGATTGCCCAGTTGCGGTCTCCACTCAAGAACACGTTTACCCCAGCGGTTGTCGGTTCTTTTCGAGATATGGCCAGCCCACTGCCACTTCAGCTTGCTAATCCTTTGAGCTATGTCGATAACCCTGGTTCTCTGTCGGATGTATTTGTTGCGAATCCTACCTAGCCTATCCTGATAGCTCTCTCCATAGCTTGCTGGGCGACTTTAAACTGGTGGAACAGCTCTACCGTGAGTGTCCACGTCTCAGCTCCGTAGCGCATGACTTGTAGGACGCACTGATTGAAAACTTTCGTTTTCAAGCATTGTGGTATGGATGAAGAGCAGACTCGACGTAGTTTTCCAAACGCAGGATCCTCCTCTTGGCCTATTCGTAACATACAAAAATGTAATTCTTTCCTCTATAAAATATTAGTGTACATTAGACCTGCGTGAACTGCAGACTCTGTCTATCATCACGAACACAATCGTGAAGACGCCAGGTCTTCATTCGTTTTTTTTTAATCACTTCTGAAACTAAATGAAAAAACCCGTTTGTCCGACACCTATTAAGTATTACAGACTGATCTTCCATTCCCACAGCCACTGTTATTTTAAGACAGAGCCGTTTTTAAGTTAAGTTTTAAGTAAAACTTCTATACAGAACGATTTGGTCAAAGGAGGCTCCTATTAATATTGAATTTAAGAATGACATGGCATCTTGGCAAACGTGTTCGTGATGATGGGCAGAACCTGCAGCTCAGCTCACGCATTGTCAGTGAATTACCAATAATCCTGTAGCTCCTATTGTATCATGCATTTTTATGGTTTTTTGCGTTCTTATAATTCATAATTCTTATTCCAAATTTTTTCTTAATTATTATTTACGTATTTTAAAGCTTCGCAAATAATATGTCTTTATATATGAATTGTGAACTGGTGGTACCTATAGGTATTATTAGACGAGTAGATCTTTTGTACTAGGATTTTATTTTTATTTATTTCTACTTCTTTTAAAAATGTTATAGCCTTTTTTCTACATTAATATTCGTCTTCTTTCACGTGTATTATTTAAGTATTATTTTTTTAAATTTGTATTTAAGTACTTGCATTATTTATTTATAACAATTTCATGATAAAACTCTGTTTTTGGTGAAAAACAAGCAAAAAAAACTTGTGGAAAAAATATTTGCGAAATTGTGCTTGTACAATGAAAGGAACATGAAAGAGCGGAAAATACCGATATTTTTTTTTAATAAAAAACCATAAACCTACCTAATCATTTGTAACTCAAAATTACTTACAAGTTGTTGCTCTCGAGGCCCAGAATCACCCCATATCCGTTTACTTCTGTTCGACTATTCCTTCTACTTCTGTATGACATGTTATGCTGAGTTGGGACCTTTTTCTAACAACTTTATACATGTACCATGTTTATAAGTGTGACATAAATTTAATTGTTGTATTGTATTGTAAGTTGTTGTAAATAAATGTATTTCTTCTTCTTCTTCTTCTTTTTACGCGGCACCATGTGAACCGAATATATTAATATTTTGTTGTAGATGAAGGAGATAAAATGAAAATAAAGCAAGCTGCAACAGAAGCGGGCTTGGGGTCCCATGAGTTTAACATTTCACAAATGTTAAGGACCGGAGAGTCAGATGGTCAAGATGCAAAACCTGCTGAAGGAAATACCCAGATTAGCTGCTACACTTGCAGCGACTGCAAAGATTTGCTGATGAAAACGCCTGTGACCCTATGTCCTCACAGCGAAGACATTGAAAGAATGCACACGTGTATTACATACGTTGAGAAATACAATTGTAAGTTAGTATACATCCAGTTTTTTTATAGCCTTTGCCATCGGCGTTACATACGTCGTCGTTTAGGAATAAAAAGTAGCCTATGTGTTATTTTAGGCCCAGAACTTTACGTGTACGATATTTCAGCACAATCCATTCAGTAGTGTTGGCGTTGTCTTGTCTTCATACAAATATTTTTGAAATGGCAGAAACTTTCGCCTTTAGGAGTAGGTATAATAGGATAAATAAACCTTCGTTTGATCGCAAACTCAAATGATGGAAAGTTACGACGTGGCTGACGATGTATAACGAGGATCTAAAAGATACACGAACATTAAGTCCCCTAGAGAACAAGAAAGAAAATTTCCTTAATGAAGATAAGAAAGTAATGGCCCTAATGTATTTACCGTGAGATACTCGAATAAAATCAATAACAGAATATTACCCGAGACATATTAAAAGAAATCGAGGAAGACAATTTAAAAGATGGAAAGATGATATTAGGTAGATAGCCGGATCCACTATGGATCTGCGCAGCGAAGGACAAGGCTTTATAGAAATCTTTCGAGGAGGCCTATGTTGGACAAGTACAAGCTGTTACAGAAAAAGCAACGTTTGCCAAATTAGATATTTTTTTAGCATTTTTATCACTCTAAACTAGAGTCATACTACTTTTGGTCTCTTCAGCATAGCGTAGTGTATTGTAGAGATCACGAATTAGTCTTAGAATATTATGCAATTTCTTATAATTACTCTTATTAATTTTAAGAATGATGATCGTTGAATATTAAATATTATGAATTAAACTGTCGGGTTTTCAAAAAATTATCTGAGTCGGGTTTTCAAAAAATTATCTGAGCGTCTGGTCGAAGCGACGCGTGACCCGAGAGCTGGTGAGTATCTGGCACAGCGCATCAGCATTGCTATACAGCGGGGCAATGCAGCCAGTGTCTTAGGCACGCTTCCAACTGGTATTGATATGGATCAGTTGAGCTACCTGTAGATTGTTTGCCACAGTTTGCTAGCTTGATTGTTTTTTAGCTTTTTTTTAGCTTGATTGTTTCTATTGTAAATACTAGTTTTAATTTAAATTTGTTATTTGATTGTTATTTTCTTTATGAATTAAATAGCATATTAGAAGTCAAATGCACAAACCCTATTCCTTGAGCCTTATGTATAATATATTGTATGTTTAAGCTTTTAAATGTAGGTGTTAAATTTGCCTTTAAAAATTGCAGTTCTTGACAAACCCTGGTACGTCAGAGGATGTTCGACGAAACTAGGCTCTTGTGACGAAATCAAACAAATGCACGAGGGCATGAAGGACCACAAGCTGGGTCTCAAACAATGCTACGAATGTGTAGGAGAATTGTGTAATGGAGTCTCTATACCTCACTCGTTCTCGCTACTGTTCCTGGTATTCTCTCCTATTCTCTTGAAACTAGCAATGTTGTAGTGATGAGGTTTACAGTGAACCATAGCATGTCCACTAGATCGAACAAATAACATCATAAAATTTTAAGGCATTTTTTTTAAAGAAAATGTCTACTTTTTGCATTTTAAGACAATAAACTTTAATAAAGTTATTTTCGATACTAATGTAGCGCTTGTTGTTTTATTTTGTCCCTATATCTTCATTAATTGCTATTTAATCGCCATTGGTGGGAAGTCCGAGGCTATAGGGTAAAATGGTGTTGACCTCTGAGGTGTTGACAGAGAGCCGGTCCAAATCTCTGTCATTCTGTATGATACCCACTCGTATCAAAGAACATTTAAGAATTTATAAAACTTGAAAACTAAATCATTTAACTGCAAATAGTTGGAAATTAGGTACAATGTTGAGACTTTCAATATTTTACCACCATTGCAATTAGGATTTCGTAAGGGTCGTGCTCCAGTAACAGGTCTTCTCGACTTAACGAACACTGCTATTATAGCAGTGTACTATAATAGTCAAAGAGTTTCTTTACTTATAAATAATTTAGAAACATCTCTCATTTTATTTTTTGTATCTCGCTTTTCTGGTCACCTTACAGGGTAATACTGAAAATCAGTGTTTGTTTTTCGAGCAAAACTATGCGCTGAGTTATTGCCTCTTTATACGCTAGGAAAGAGCTATTCTCAACGGTACTCAAACGCAGCCCTACAAGTACGGTTTCGCCATAATCATCATCATGCTTGGCAGACGAATTGGTGATAGCAGTATGAGTGTTAAAAGGCTAAGAATGAAACTTATGTCGGTTCCCTTAGTCTTCCGATAGCCACCGGCTGATTTGCACGGACGATTCTGAAGCTGCGACCGTCATCACTCCCCAGCCGTGTCGGTCTACCCACCTACCATCCCATCAAATTATGACAGTGCGGAACTCTACCATGAGTTGTCATAGTTAGATTGCCTGACGTTACTACAGTATATACGTAAATACGTAGATAGTATAGTTAACTAACTAACGTAAAGACAGTAGTTATAGTACGTTACTATGACACCTGTCAAATTTGTAACTCGTGCTACCAAATTCTAAGCAAATGAAGCCCAAACTATAGAGACTGTAGTAATCTGTAGTATGGTTTACTACACTGTGACGTAGGATAGTTATCTACGTGACTCATACTGCGAATTTTAGTACCCAACTATCCGCTAGGGGCGCTGTAAAAGTTTTCATACATTTTTTAACTACAGTCGCTAGCGAGTATAGATTGATAAAACTCATGGTAGACGTACACACCAAAACGGAACTGCGCGACACGTCGAGGCCAGTTATTCTTTGTATGAAATCCTATGAGACTGATCTCACTAGGTACGCGTCAGCGGAACTGCGCGGCTTTTTTTTGTCATTTTGGTGGTTTTCTGCTGACGCGTTGTGCATTTGCACTCTTAGCACACACACTTGTACACTATTAAAATGCCCTAAGCACATGAGTAGTCTTTGGTAAGACTGGCCGCCCCGTAGCCGAAATTTAGCTAAGAGGACATCGTTCAACATTTTTGAACCATGACCAGGGTCATCATCATCATGATGATAACATGACCAGGGTCATGTTCATGGTCTATCAATTATGAATGATCACATTCTAGTGTGTCTAATTCAAGGCCCCAACTTTTTGCTCTGCGCGTTTGTTCTCTTACTATCGCGGTTCTGATAGGTACCTAATTTAAACGAATCGGTGCAGAAACAAATAACTTACATTTTATTTGTAGCTAGGTTCTGCCCGCGGTTCCGCATGCGTTTTTTTATATGGAAACGGCTAAAAGTTATTTCTATCTCATGGGAACTGATTTGTGGTATAAAACGTAGATTATGTTTTTTTTTTTAAATAGTTAAACAAATTTTATATCGTAATCATAACCGATGAGGTTCAATGTAGACTGTACATTAAACTTTAACCGACTTCAGGAGGTGTTTTTATGTTCAGCTGAATGTATTTTTTATGTAGGTATGTTCGTTGAATTCTCTAACAATTATTATCGACCGATTTAAAAAATATTTCCGAGGGATTAGTATATGTATATTCCGTCAAGCTAAAAACGCATACCATAACATTGAAAAATCACGATAAGCTACAACAATTTTAGCGTTATCTTCGCCAAGTCTTAATAGATTTTGATGACTCTTTCTTTATTTTGAGGTGGTCTCACAAAATTTTGGTTCTCAAGAAATTTATATGTGCTTCGTAAAACGTATCTAATACATCATCATACGATAATTCACAATCACTGGTAACGAAATGGTTTCCGCTGCAACGGGCGTAATCAAACTGAAATAAACTCAAATTCAACTAGATGTCGCCACTAGTAAAATTAAATCGCGCTATTGAAGTAAAGAAAGTTTAAAACAACTACGAAAACCATTTTCATAATTCAGGAATTTGAAGTGGGTTTATAGTATTTTTACAACACGCTAACGTACAATTTCAACTCTACATTGTAGGTTAGAAATTAAAATAGTAATTTTCTTCGATATGGGTACCTAATTAAGAGTTTGGTAATTAAATACTTTCCAAAGTTAGGTAGTAAATACTTTATTGGTACTTTAATAATACTAAGGTACCTAAATTCCTATGCCATGGTGATTTACTCCAAAGAATAGGAGCGCCATGAAAATCGTCAGTGCATGGGCATTTTTGATTGAAACGATAAATGAGAACTCACTTCACCTACAAGGCAAAATACTCGATCAGTTCGTATATTATTCAAACACGTTTTCTTGAATTTTTAAATTCGTTCAATTTGGTTCGTCCATCGGTTTAGAGCCTTCTTGAAACCTATGTATTGAATATATATATTCAATACATAGGTGTCGAAGAAGGCTTTTCAAAAATTGGCTCTAGATCTATCGATGAATTTTATCTTACAATACTTTTTTGTTCTAACTATAATTTTAAAAGACAAAGTCAGATAAACCCGGCGGCAATCGCTACTAAAGTAATAAAAAATACTACTGTAAGTACAAATACTGTTATAAAATGCAGTGAGCTAGCGATTGCATGGAGTTGGGCAAGATGTTCAGGTTTCCATGGCTGCTGCTCATCGTTGCAGTCGCTGTAAGGTCAGAAGAAGCTGAAAAAATTGGTAAGTAAATAAAAACTATACAAAAATAAGTACATATCATCGCCGGATTGTAAAACTAACCCATTAGTAGAATGGCTAGGCCGCAAACCTGCTTGATTCAGAGAATTGCCTATGCTGATTGCTGAATGGTCAACGTCCAACGATAGGTGTGTCTAAACTTCGCTTAGCCATCTCGTCGAACTAAATTAACTTGGTATTGATAACGAATCAACGTTCGTTTTGCAATCGGCCTAGACATTCTAGAATCAGGTGGATTCTACGATCTGGCAGCTAACATAGATCATACATCTGTTCAAAGAAGTCGACGCGCGGTTGCGCTGGCGGTAAAGGAAAACCACTAAAACTCAGCCAGTGGTTATTACAAAAGTCGAAGGGAACCTACTACAGAAAGGCAGCTCCCTTCTATACGCTATATACTGTATATGCTACACTTCTGCGATCAGCAATCCACCTGCCAACCATGGTAATTATGGCAATAAGGTTGTGGCAGCTCAGAGTCGCAGAGAGGTGGTCGCGGCACGTCACGTGTTTCTGGCGTGTTGCGAAGGGGGGTGCTTCACACCCCCCATAGAGGGGGGGCCCGATATCGGGCAGCCGTGGTGGGTTCGTGGATGAGGTAATAAAACGTTCCCATGTTCCCACCACAAGCGGCAGAGATGGAAACACCCTGAGGGTTTTAGTGGGTTGGAGTCCCACATAATCGTATACTGTCTCCCCGTGGCAGTGCGATATGCGTGCGCATTTCCCTCAGGACAATAAAAAAAAAAATAAAAAAAAAAAAGCTCAGAGTCGCACAGCAACCCAGCATAAAAATGTGCATTCCAATACGGGCTTTGAATGTATCTTTAATTTACAAATAAACTCAAAGAATTCTTGTTGAGAAGTGCTACTATTCTTTGGATGAGTTCTATGCCGACATATCTAAGTCTGAGAATCTGAGATAATTTAAATCTCAGGGAACATATTTGACATTAGAATTATTATTTGCGCCATCCCATCTTCTTAGGACTTCCGTGAGGGCTGGTGCGGCGACAGATTTGGCTGAAGATCTCAAAAGGTTGCGCCTTTTGAGATCATCACATATGCAGGTCCCAACAGAGTCTAGCATGAAATTTCATAGAGTTTTACGTCCCGCTTTTTAGTACGCTTGCAATGACGAACTTTCTAGGTTATGTTTGGAATTATTCCTGTTAGTATAAACCCTATATTTACAATTTGCGTTTGCTATAAGTTTATTTACCTCCGATGATTGATCTGATTCCACCCATGCCGGTCATTGTTACAGACAAACCCAACGATGTGAAAAACGTGGCAGCGAACCAAGCAGACAATGAGAGCGATACGCGACGCTACGGTCCTCGTACCCAGGGTGCCCCGGTAGCCAACTGGAACCTGCAGAATTGCTACACCTGTTCTGACTGCGAACACATCCAGTACAACACCACTATCACCGCTTGCCCATACAATCCAGATACTGCGAGGATGCACCAATGCGTCACTTATGTTGAAAAGTATAAATGTGAGTTTGAACTGCCTTTACCATCATTAGTTTTTATATCCACGAATGAAGCTATTTATGTAGTGGTCGTTTTTCGGTACTTACGTAGATGACTTGCAAGGCCTATATGGTAACGATAGATGCAGCTGCATTAGGTTCTGTTAGCGGATCTGCCCCAGGTGGTCTTTCCTTCCTATGCTACTAATAATTTTAACTAAGATGCAGGCAGTCAGCTGATGACGCTATGCTCCGTAGGGGAGAAAGGCCTATGCCAGCCATGGACTGGAAATTTAGTTTAATTGTCGAGAATATGAAAGCTTTGTCAACAAGCTGGTTTGATTTTTAAGTTTATTTTCCACTGTATCCTAGTACCTACCTACTAGACAAAAAAACTACAAAGACACCCTTCACGGTCCATGCATTCACACCTTGTTGCTCAGTAACAGTTCAAAATTTGAACTCTCATTGTCCAACAAAATGCCTACAAAACGCTAAGAACGTAGCTAGCCCCCAAATACTCAAACGCAACTTAAATTTAAGCTCGTCTTAAGTCGTGTTTTTTTTGACATAATTTAATGAAAATGTGTCAAAAAATCGTCACTTGAGACGTGCGATGATCCTGACCTGAAATGCGTTTGAGTATTCGGGGGTAAGAACCATAAAATCTAAATACTAAATACGTGGGTATAATTTAGATTAAAATTCTTAGAATCATAGAGTACTTGGACGAGTATTTTGATACCTCATTTCTTCTCTATCTTGTACCTATGTATAAATATTGAATTGGATGTGGTCATAAAAGTTTAATCCTCGAGAAATTTATATGTGCACCGTAAAACGTATCTAAAACATCGTCATAATATGATAGTTTTCACAATCACAAATGTATTTCATGGCAACGAGCGTAAATGTGTCATCCATCAGCATCACACATCATATCAAACTAAATAAGACTCGATTTTGAACTAGATGTCACCACTTGAAAAATAAGATCGCGCTATCGAAGTGCTCCGGAGTTAAAACTACTTCCAATCCCATTATCATCATTCAGGAATTTGAAATCGGCTTATGGTTTTTAAAAACATGTCAAATTATTTACAAAATATTTTCTTTTCAGCTTTTGGCAAGCCCTGGTACGTCAGAGGATGCGCAACAGAAAAAGGGACCTGCGCAGAAATAAAGAAAAATCACGCTGATGCGAAGAACGACATAGTCAAGCTGATATCCTGCAAAGACTGCGAGGGAGAGCTATGCAATAGTGTTTCTCGCTCACTCCCGCTGGCTTTCCTGTATTTTGTTGCGACTCCGATCCTGACGAAACTTGCTTTGTCGTAGAATTTAAAAAAGGCGAAGACTTTCGGACTACGATTTGACGAATATTTCAGAAAAATGACACAGGTAGCTTTAAGAAGCAAAGGTCTCATTAGTTTATAAGTTTTTCTACTAAATAAAGCGATTTTCTATAACTACGCGTGTATCTGTATTTCAATTCAAACTACCTTTAAGTACCTGTACCTACCTATTTTACAAAAAACGACTTGTATAAATCTACGCGGTATTTAATAAGAGAAACAATTTAATGTTTTTTTTACAAAAACTGAAAACCGACTTCATATTCCCACAAAACATTAAATATTACAAATTTTATTGAATGTAAAACATTGAATTCATATTTAAACGACCACGAATAAGGTTCTAGATTTCTTTGAAAAAGGGTTATAAATTACCAGTAGGTACCCCCTTACAACCCCTTATATCAGTTTTCAGAGCGATTCATCTGAAATACCAACTTTTTTTCGGTATCAATGAGATAGCAAAGTCTCTATCCGGTACCTATAATAATGTATCCTAATTTTCTATAATTGGCAAATGTTGGGGAAAAAAAGGAAAGGATCTTGTTAAGGTATAAAAACATAATAGGCAAAAAAACATTAAACCAAGAAAAAAAAAAAGTTCGCGAAGGGTTAAACAGGCCGTTTCATTAAGCCGGATGAAGATGTCTTTATTAACAAAGAAATTAAAATCAAATAATAGAACCAAATTAGAACTAGTATTAACAAATTTACAGAATGCTATGGCGCTCATGCCTCCCCTAGGCCTATGTCCAGCTGTGGACTAATATAGGCTGATGATGATAATTAATAAATAATGCTGGACCATCCACACAGCATTATCTAGTCCCAAGCTAAGCAAAGCTTGTGTTATTGGTACTAGATAATGATTTACAATTCAAAAAAAATAGCTAGCTTGCAGTTTGAAACAATCTAAAGCTAGCTCAACTGATCCATCGGTCCAAGGTGCATCTTACGAATCAGTCGGCTGTAAACGTTGTACCTACTTAATTTTTAAATGTGCATGTAAGATTCTTAAGCAGTTGAATACCAAAAAAACTTCCGATTTTTGTGCTCCTAGACATCTTTATTTGTAGCTAACGTTTTGTGTTTACTCCATTAGGAGACATTTCTAGGGCACACAAACAATTTCCTATTTCCTGCTACGTTAGAAGAATGTCTGGTATTTATTTAAGTCCCAAGAATTAACGTAATAACATTCGTGCCCCAATAGTGTAATAGTGTATCTACCGAAATAAACCCAGGTTGTATTAATAGCCATGCATCTGCAATAAAACTGGCGTCAGACTTGTATCTTCTGACGACTTCGTTTGTAGTGACACTTTCGATCGAAGTAAAATAAAAATGAGTTTTTCCTGACTCGTCCCACTATACTGCAAAAAAGGGGAGATAATCGTCTATTGACTTCTGCAAGAAATTGCGGAAGTTACTTGCCAGTGGACACTTTGCTTTACGTTTGTATTTTATAACACGACTAACCAAGTACCCATAGTACCTGCGTGGATAAAACTAGATGTAGCGACTTAGGGTTAAAAAACGGTTATGATGTTATGTTGTTATGATGTTATGTATAAAAAAAAATTGATTTGCATACTGGTACTCAAGTCCACAGTAAAACAAGTACGAAAATACCCTGGTAGAGCCACCGGTAATTGTAACAATTACAAGCTCTCCTACATTTTTTCAAGCTCTATTTTACCGTAACATAATTTGGGATTAATAACCCACAGCTTTTCATCCTGGTTTCTTTGATTGGACATTAAGACGTAGTGCAAGCAATTTTCACCATCATCATCAGCTTAGGAAAAAGTATGAAATAGTAAACTTAACTTCAGCAGTCTGCAGTTAGCTCAATTGTTTCAATTGTAAATACTAGTTTTAAATTAATTGTTTTATTTGATTGTAATTTCTTTATTAATGAAGTTATAGTTCTATATTAAAAGGAATATAATAATAATCAACAGAGTACACAATCAGATGAAGTAATACTTTCTTCATCCATGCTGTCATATACCAGGAATCCTTCACAAAAAATTATCTGGTACTACGATGTCTTCTTCTTCTCTTGGGATAGCCTTCGCCATGTGCCAATTCTATGGCGAAGGCCATTCGAAAGGTTGTCAAGGTCATTGAAATGGCTTTCAAATGTCAATTACAGGATTTGTGGTTTACCGTAACTTCACACCAGAAGAGCGATTTCGGTAAAATATCTCATTAAATGGATCACCATCCTTGAAGACTGGGTGTAAGCTATTTTGGTTTCAATCACATATGTATGTTAAAAAAGAAATACATAAAATTTTCGATATTTGATGACGAAGCTTTCAAAGTCAAGATATGACAAATGTCAAACTAAATAGTAATGTTTTTTCTTTACATTTATTGAACGTTAAACCTCAAAGGTACTAATGTTTTTCACACTTTATATTGTTTTACTCAACTACGCTTAATTACTGCAATGTATTATGTATAGGTATTATCTTTTAAAACTATCATTGTTATTAACATTAAAGTCTTTTAACAAAATCGAATCATGGTAAATATCCCGTTATAAATGACTTTAATGTATATTAAATATACATTAAATTGACTTTAATGTATATTAAATATACATTAAAGTCATTTAGTTATAACGGGATTTCAGATTTCAGCATTTCAGATTAAAATTTACAAACAGTAAATTTTACTGTTTGTAAATTTTAATCTGAAATGCTGAAAATGAGCCAAAAACTAACAAACAATTGTGAGCTAAATAACAATTGACTTTTACTTAGGTTATATTTTGACGTTGATGTTAAAAATTCCGTTGTGGATCGACTCCATCCCGCGTGAAAGTTGTAGGTATGCATTTTTTTTGCAACCATATTGGCAAGCGAAATCGTGTATGACTATTCTCCCCAGGTGGCCCATTCAATGGAAATATGATATTTACCGTAATAGCACTGCTGGAGGCGGAATGTAGGTAAAAATCCAATGTTGTTATTGTTACGTTTACAACAACAAACGTTATTATAAAAACTCGTATCACAGTGAAAATGCCCGCGTAATGCCTCGAGAGTTACGCAACTTTTGGTTTTTGGTTTGGCTCATCGCTCATCACGTCAAAGACTAAATTAAACATGATAGATGAGTCATTCTTTTTTGTTACCTACCTATACCTACTACCTATGTTTTTTCGATGATCGGAAGGCAAGCTATCTACATCCTGTAATAAAATTGTAGAATAAGCCTGATTGGGGCATGTTTGTGGCTTAGAGTGTTCTGGGTGTAATTCTTCATTTAATAATATTAGTACCCTTCTAATAGGTGCGTGAATTCGGGGGAAAGGTGGGTCAAACGTGTTTCTTTCTTCAGTTCTCTTATGTCCTTCCTTTAGGCTGCTGACCAGGCTGATACTCTGAGATGATTTCTAGATGAACGTTGCTTAGTCAATAAATACAAACATACAAATATTATTATTTATTTTACAAATATACTTACATAAGGATTTCTGGTGAGACCCAAACTAAGCACTAGGCTTGTATCTTGGGTGTTTTTTGTTGTGTGTTTAAATGATTGGTTTTACGAGGTTACCTAGGTAAGTAGGTAGGTATGCACTATTAAATTGCGTCTTTGTGGTTTATGTTCTAACCTAATTGACTCAGATGAGTCAGGAAGTCATAATTTTTCAATTAGTCAAATTGCGTTTATCATTAAACTCTACCACTTACGTTAGGTTACAAGAAATAATAAATGAGAATTAGTGTGCTAGAGAAAAAAAGAATATAATAAGGGCAGGGAGTGTACAATAGATAAAATAAACATGACCTTAACAGAATATTGAAAAACATATTACTTATATTAAATAAATATTACAAATTACCTAGTATATAGACATAAAAAATATAATATACTACATAACAAATAAATAATATTTACCAAATATTCACTATTCCGACAGGAAAAACTCCTTGACGCTACTTCCTGAATAACCTACAGGCTTTCCTATACACCTTTTACAGGTGACTAAACTTAAGTCGTTACTCTACTAGAATTATAACTAAAGTCATAAAATATTCCCTGTTCGGACAGTCATATTATCTATCTTTATTCTATGTTACGTGTCCTACGCAACACGCATCGCAGATCGCGACTTCGCGCCAAAAGCCGCACCTATTATAATGTAGTAAGCTCGTTTTAGTGTTTAACACTAAGACATTAAATCGTTTCAATTATTCTGCAGCGATGGCAGCGTCACGACTACTGTAACGTAAGTCTATAATTTTGTAGACCATTAGCCCTCTGGAGGTCATTAAGGTTATTATAAAATTAGATCTAGACAATGCATGAAATATCAATACATAAAAATTGCAGTTATGTAGGTCCTACTCGTGAAAGCTACAGCGTCGTACATAAACGCGCGGTTTTATACCTCCATCTCAACACCCTATAATAGTCCACAGCTGGATGCAAGCCTCCCCCTGATTTTTATATCTCATGAGAGGTAATGCCCATAATTTCCACGCTGAGCATGCGGGTTGGGGATCGCAGTTCGGTGGTAAATCTATTCTGCAAGAGGCGCTGCTGCCCGCCCCCGATGTATGTCCCTTAGTCGCCTCTTACGACACACACGGGAAGAGTTGGGGTGATGCAAATTCTAAGCCGGCACCACACGGTTGACAGGCTTTTAAAATAGTTATAAAAGTCCCTAATTTATTTCAGGCAAGTTAATGGCACAGATGGTAAAAACTACTTCCAAGACCAATGTTTTTACACTCTGTAGCTTTGTTTTGAACGCGTAAAAGTTGTATTACCTGTTTGGACAGTCATAAATATCTTTATTTATTCTACGTTACGTGTCCTACGCAACACGCATCGCAGATCGCGACTTCGCGCCAAAAGCCGCACCTATTAAAATGTAGTAAGCTCGCTTTAGTATTTTACACTGAGGCATTAAATCGTAAAATTATTCTGCAGCGACGGCAGCATCACGACTTTGATGTGACTGCATTATCTAATTAAAATAGGCAACAAAATGTGATATCAAAACCCACGTTGTAGAATTTATATTTTTTTAGGTCAATTAACGATAATTCACTTATTTGGAATAGAAAGGCACGTTTGTTGAATGTCTTATCAAAAGTTATTAAGATTTCTGCAAAAACAACTAATCTTATTGTAAAGTGACAACCACATCACGAAAAGCTGGGAACTTTGTAGATCTTCTCGTCAAGACTCTACATTGTAGACTCTGATAAGATTAAAAAGTCTAACTCTTGTCGCTGTAATGATAGAATTCTTATTAATAATATATTGTACCTATAGGTACCAACCTAATTTATTTTAGGAAACATTAAAAGAAAACCGATGGTAATAACGAATTCTAGGGCCATTTTTAACACTTGCTGAAGGCTGTGGACGCGTTAAAGACAACAAAGCTACGCTGCGTTTTCCCGCACTACTGTAACACAAACGCAACGCGCTGGCTTGTACTACGAAGTGTACCTCACCATTCACTCCCCGCGAGCGAAACGAGGTGATCGTCTACGAATCTGTGTTGTGAAGTGCACTTTCTATTTATTCACTTAAAACAACATTTTCAATGGCAAATCTGTACTTTATTGTCCCTGTGCTGCTGCTAGCCTTCTTCGTACAAGATGGTAAGAAAACTTTTTGGTTATTTTTTATTTAAAATTGGAAAGTTTACACAATGTGTTGCGTGATAAAAGAGCCAACAACAACGCAATATTTTGTTTACAACTAAAAAGGTCGCGTTTTGGTGATTTGGCAAAGCAAAGTGTAGAACCTTTTTGTTCGTATTTCAAAAATTGTTCAAGTTGTGTTTATCGGTCAAAAATTAATCATCGATAAGATAAATTTACCTACGTTCCTTCCGCATGATTGATTAAGATAAAACAGCCGAGGAAATACACTTCTGCGGGAGTCGCAGTGTAACAAAATGGAATCCATTAAGAGAAAGTGTTCTCTGATATTTATTTACAGATTTTCATATTTTTTTGACATTTATTTTCATCGAAAACTATTAAAAAAATCTAAAACACTATTCAGATCAATGGTTTTTCTTTAAGGTAATTGTATTTTATTACACGTAAATAAAATTAAATACTAACGTCAGTGGATTTAGCTCCTAGGTGCAAAATGTAGATAAAAGTCACGTGTCGGCATTACATGTAGGTAAATAAGACCAAAGCAATAACAATACCTAGGTATTGTAACAATACTACTACATAACTAGGTTGTAGGACTGTGTCATTGTAAACAAGCTAGCTGTAGGTACCAACTATACTACTAGGGTAAATAAAATACTTATAATGTTGCGTGATCAGATCACCGTAAAGGCGCGTTCCCACTGTGTCTGAATCGTAAATAATCGTTGGACGACTATCGTCTCTAGCTGTTCCGAATATAAAATCCGTTTATTAATTTATTATTGGATACACAAAACACATAACAAGCAATAATAATATAATAACACAAAAAAATATACGTGGTTTGTCGTATTTGTGTATTTTATTCTGTTGTATCTAGTAACTAGTTGTTCCCATTAGATTATGACGACGTTTTACGGTTCAAGCCAGTCGTAGATTAATAGTGACTTTTTTTATCAAGTTCAAGTTTTTTTATTTATTAACAATAATTAGGTTACGTTCACATATAACTTTATTAGTGTTTATTCACATTCACATAGCAATAAATTAATATTTACAAGTAAAATTCCTTTTTTTAATCATCATTAACCTATATTAGTCCACTTCTGGACATAGGTTTCGTCTAATGAGCGCCATAGCATTAGATATAAATATTTTTTACATAATTTTGGTTAAATAATAAAAATATTAATAAACATAAAAGATAAAAAAACATTCATTCCAGCAAAAATTTATATAAGTGCCTACACTAAACTAACATATGATATGATGAACTTAATATCTAGTTCATGCTGGCTGAGGAGGTAACCTTATATGAAAGTGGTTAAAGATACCTAACCTATGTAGTGCAAGTGCCCATTTCGTTGTGCCGAGACGTATAATTACAGTGTTGGGTTATTTCTGGTGATTCTTTCACTAGGCTAGGCCTGTATCGAGGAGGTTTGTGTACGATAATACTATTAGATTATATATATAAAAAATGGAAATAAGTAAAATTGTTCGTCTCTTTTTCTTCGATTGAACAAAAGGGGACAGCAACATTTTTACACTAGGTTATGTAGTTTTGGTTTTGTGCCAACAGAATCACTACAAGTATCTACTACTACAACAATTAGAACAACATAAAATTCACAATAAAAAAATAAGACGTCAATTTGAAAATGATATTAGGATCAAAATGTCTAAAAGGAAAGTAATTAAAAATAAATTGAAAATACATTTCATCGTTTTACGACTGTCGTGCTAGCCAATCCTATTATAACGAGAATCTATGTCACAGCAAAAATATGTCGGGGACGACAGTTAATCGTGTAGTCCTATGTGCAGACACTTCTATTCAAATATAAGCCACGATTCTTTAAACAGCACGAGTTTCTTTCCTTACGGCACAGTGGAAACGCGCCCTAAAGGCGACTCGAGCGAAACCTGCTCTACCAGTTTTTCGTATCAACTTTAAGTATTCGCAAACTCAGGTTAAAACGACTAGAGCTTAAGGGCCACGCCTTGCCAGGGCCTTTGGAGATAAAAATAATTTAAAAGCAAAGCCCCCGTTTAAAATAAAGAACATACAACAGAATTAATACACATACAACAGAGCTGTCAGCATTATTTTTAATTTAAAAATCATCTCTGTGTTTCAAAATTATCCTATTTTCGTCATCAATTAAATGACGAAACGAAAATCAACCGATTTGGAAAATTCTTTCGCTATTATAATTGAAAATAATCCTGCGGGATAAGTATTGGGTATTGGTAATGAAAAACGTAAAAAAATGTGTTTATACTGCGAAATTATAAGTCATTTTTTTTATAACAATCAATGTTAACCGTGTGTGTTTTGTGTATTGAGCTCAATCAGCACTAGTAAGTATATTTCAATTCTAACATCGAAAAAGCACACCATACAATTTGCAGTGCGTGGGTAAAATGGATAATACATCGTAATGGCCCCTTGATAGAAGCAAATTGATAAATTGAGCAGGTCTGCAAAATGCACATTATTTTAGCTGGTACAGAAAGGTACACAGAAATGCATGTCAATTTCAAATAACATTGACGATCAGAGAATATCGCAGTATTGAATATATTTTTGTATTATTTTCACTTTAAAATATGCAGCACTATTGGCTATTTATTAGGTAAACAGACCCATTTTTCGACAATTTCAGCGATTGCCTTTTTCTTATCGCTACATTTAAAGATTTTCATTTGATACCTATATAATATATAGATATTTACAGTTGCGATTCGTGGTTTATTAAATGGTACATATAAACCACTGATATTCGTTGATACATTCACGTCATCATCTGTAATGCCTTTAAGAATCATTTATCAAGTGTTGACGAATATTGTATTCTTTAGAAACACTTGAAATGGCCGGCATTTGTTTTCATTACTTATTTATTAACTCTTCCTCTGACAGATTAAAGTGAACAGTTACTTATAATAGGTACTTAATGCAAATTATTTCATAACTTAACCCCTCGCAGTTTCATCCGCGTTAAATTCGAATTTCACATTTCTAGGGGGATAAAATACGAATATTCCCGAAAATCTCCCATGGAAATTTGATGTTTTACCAGAACAAAAAGTATCCTATGTTATCCATTCTTTCAACTAACTTTATGTCGATTGGTTGCTTAGTTAGGGCGTGAAGAAGGATAAAAAATCAAACCCACTTTCGCATTTTTAATATAAGATAGGATAAGGATAATAAAAGTACGTTTTAAAATCGGCACCCATTTGACTTTTCCCTTTTCTTATGGACATAGAAATAGATAAGATACCTACATGTTTATACTGACTTTAGACTTTTAAACGAAATCTTGTTCCAAGTTTTGATTTTTTTATTGACATCGTTTGATTTTCTTTCCAATCTTTAAAAAATGTGTCGATGATGTACCTTCTATATCTATTTATAAAAGTTTATTAGAAAATTACAATCATCTAATAGAAATTAAATCTAGTATTTACAATTGAAACGATTGAGCTAGCTGCAGACTGTTGCAAATAACCTACAGGTGTAGTTAAATAAATACCAAGCACTTTCTGTTTTAATAACGTCAGGACTCTACCAGAATGTAAATATGTAGAAGCATTAGAAAATTCCATTCAACGAAAACTTTAAGTTGCTCACGCACTCAAATGGCCCTACTGAGTTCCAACTTTCACTTTTACTTATCACGCCCTGACATACTTTAGCCTTTTTCTATATGATGTACCTACAAACATAACGGTGTGTTTCGTTTCGAAGTACTTATATTAGAATACAATTGGTGATTAAAAGAACTTACCCTTTTTTTGACTTATTGTTGACCGCATAATATTATTTTTGCATTAAACGAACTTTTCATACAATTGACTAATTGTAGACGACTTCTGTGGCGCGGTGAGCGAAGGTCTGCCTGCGACGCAAGAGGTTGCGGGTTCGATTCCCGTCTTGGGACAAATGTTTGTACGATATGCAGATATTTGTTCTAAAAAATATCTATCTATGTTGTATTATGTATATCAGTTAGTAGACCCATAACACAAGCTCTGCTTAGCTTGGGGTTAGATAATGCTGTGTGAATTGTCCAGCATTATTTATTTTTATTTTATTGTACTTATTAGGTAGTTTTTTGATCATAATGTTGGCATTACCATTTAGGATAGTTTTCCCACAAATATCTAACAAGCTAATCCATAAGATTTTTGGTTTTTAATGTGTCATAATTATGTCGTCTCGTTCTACACTTATGTGTAACTCATCCACGCGTTTATTTTTTCTGTTTGAATGAAATAATGCAATACTTCATAGACACGTATTCGTACTAGATAACTGTAATAAGTACATAATATAATACAATACATAGACATTTTTTATTATATATAGAAAACGACCAGAACACCCTGAACAAATGTCTGCAGATCGTACACACGTTTGTCCCGAGGAGGGAATCGAACCCGCAACCTTCTGCGTCGCAGGCAGACCTTCGCCCACCGCGCCACATCGGTCGTCCAATATTGGAAGCTTGTCCACAAATAGGATCTTTTATCGGATCGAGACGTATCTCTTATGGATTTCTAAGTCTATGATAATAATAATAGGGCAAATAAAGTACTTTAAATGTCCTTTATTATCGAAGCCCGCATAATCAGAGACTTTATTCAATAAAAAGCCATGACCCCTTGAACCAAGCTATTCACCATTGTGGAGTCAATGGTGGCAAATCACACCATTGATTTGTAATAAAGCGATGGATACCATTCTTTTAGTATTTTCCTTCAATCTATACTAATATAATCAATGCAAAAGTGTGTTAGTTTGTTTTTCCTTCCTTCACGCACTAACTAAGCAACCAATCCACTTGATTTTATGAATAGAGTTAGTTTAAAGGATGGATACTAATATAGGCTACTTTTTATCCCATAAATCAGTTCCTTATGGGATAGAAATAACCTTAAACAACGCATGCGAAGCCGCGGACAGCAGTTAGTAAATAATTATTGGATAGCTATAGTTCAACGGACGAACGGAATTTCCGACTCTACTTAATTTTAGTAAGTGGACATAAAATTGCCGAAGTCGGCTACCAAATGTTAATTTACATGTGGAAGACAAAAATATGACAAACTATAATTTCATTAATTTTACATTTGAGGGCGACGTGGAGGACTTGTTGAAAATTAAGAATTGGTTTCAAGATTAGTTAACATACGAAAGTGTCAAGTTACAAATGTAAACAGACGAATTTAAATCGTATAATTGTTTCTAAAAAGTATATGCCCGGGCTTTCGATAGATATTATAATTAAGTCGGTCCTCAGTATTCTTTTGGTAAATTTAAATAAGAATTCACACACTCCTAAGGCTTCCCCTAAGACTTCCCAAACCTTCGACTTTGTACTCTCAAAAAAACAATTTATGAGTAGTAAAATCTAGCTGAACTTTGTTGCTGATTTTTATAAAACAAAATCTACGAATTTTTATTAGAAGATTGACTTTGCGTTGCTGTAATATAGTAGTCAAGCAACTGAGCTGAGTTTATCTCATTTAATAGTAATGGATCCAAGTGGCTTTGGTCTCATTATTGAACCCTGACCTTTTTGTCAACTGGGGTCAGCGTTATTATGAGTCATTGCAGCGTCTTACTCACCAACGCATACTCCCAAAAATAACGATATGTTTCTAGGTATTCATAGGCTACACTGTGAGTCGGTCTATCTATATCTAGGCGAAATAAAACTGTATCAGCAAACGTAAGCAAATAAAATAAATTATGATATCGATATAAACAAAAACGAATGACGCTAAGATATAATATAAACATAATGTTAAAAATAGAATCTAGATTGGATAATACAATAAGACAAGTAAGTTGTCAACAGTAATTTGTTTAACAGTAATAGTAAAATACGTCACAGAAAACTCGAAAATTATGTCGGAAAACTACTTGGATCGCACTGCCAAAGACCTATTGAAGGCCCGATGGAAGACGATGACGTTATATTGTGAAAACCAAATATAATGTTGGTTTATTGAAATTCTGGAAGACATATTTTTGTTACAATTCTCACGAAGTATTGACAAAGTGGCAAGATACCAACAATACAGCTTATTGATCGAGAGAGTCGAAAAGAATGTATAAAAAGGCAACAGGAAGCGCCTAAATTGACCCTCTGTATTTTTATCTGATTGTTAAATTCCCCTCAACATTATTTTCGGCAATTAATTTAGATTTGTATTGACAACGAGCAGCGCTATAGGGCGTAATGTTACTAAAATAATTTTATGGATTTTTTACGATTAGACACAAGGTTGGAAACTTTACATAAAATTTAACAGGCCTGTTGGAAATTCCAGGAAAATTGACATTAAATAATTTATTGAATAAACATGTTTATAAATTTTAGGTTTAGTAGGCAAATTTGTTTCCTTTTGATTAACAAAATGGATTAAAAAAACCTTGCACAAAATAGTAAATTTTCATGAAAACTTAGACGAGGCCTGTGCATCAAACCTAGAGCGACAACGTAGGTAAAATTTGACGACCTCAGTGGCGCAGCGGGCGAGAATCTGCCTGCGACGCAAGAGGTTGCGGGTTCGATCCCCGCCTCGGAACAAATTTGTGTACGATCTGCAGAAATTTGTTCCGTTGGTCTGGGTGTTTTCTATGTATAATAAAAAATATCTATCTAAGTAATGTATAATATTACGTATATCAGTTATCTAGTACCCATAACACAAGCTCTGCTTACCTTGGGGCTAGATAATGCTGTGTGAATTGTCCAGCATTATTTATTATATTTTTTTATTTATTTAAAATAATTAGCATCAAATAATTATGATAATGTTTCATTTACATATATGAATAATACATCATTGTGCTTGCTTTAATCTGATTGTTTTGCTTATTGTCTTATAATGTTATTTTTATTGTATTGCATTCAATTTTACCTTTGGGAAACCCACTTCGTTTGTCAAACCAGTCATCTGTGTCAGTCGAGTTAAAAATATGAAGTGGTTCTGAAAATAGATTAGTAGGTGCAAGTTGCATTGTGCGTCCGTGCCCGCAGTTGATCTTTTACGATCTTATACCACCTCAAATCAACTCCGTGAGACCTAAATGGAAGATATTTAGGTCTCACGGAGTTGCACAAACAGCTAAATATTTGCTTAGACATACATTTATACATGGTACAGTTCAGGACTTATTCTATCGATCATATGTTTCGAAAACACGATTCCATAAAATTTTCTTGATAGAAAAAATTCGCAAAGTAGCCTGTAAATTTTTACTAAAACCTTTATTTCTCAATAAATACAGAAGCTAAGATCTTGAGAATAAACGTGGTAATAGAAGTAAGTAAAAAGAACATTTTAAACGTTTCGGATTTTTATAATAAAGTCCTAATTAATAGATAATGAGCTTTTTATTTTTGTGCTTGCGTTGCTATGCCCCTCTCTTGCTCCTATGATCGTGAAATCCTATGTCTGTCCTTTTCACAAAAATTTGACTGTCAAAAAAGCTAGCTCCAGCCGTTTTTTTCTTTGACTGAATAAAAGAATGCAATATTTCATAGACTTCATAGACTCTTTTTAAAATAGTGATGTGAAATCTTCTGACTCGGACCAAACGATAGCTTCGATATTTATCGAGCTGTCAGATTACGTGCCTATTTAAAAAAATACTGCATTATTCCATTGTGTAAGAAAATAGACGCGTGAACGGAGGAGTAATACGCACTGGTTGTTAAAAATATATTAGCTACAAAGGAGTAATTTTAGTACCGAGGTATGAGTCAAAGTTCGGATTCTTTAGTTCTGCGCATGATAATTACCAACAAAAAAATATTCAGAACTGGTTTCTGACAATACTGCCTACAATATAGTGATGGGTTTATTTATTCGGTGTCAGAACGTAAGAACGCAAATACAAATTGATTATTTATGTACCTAGCTACCTATACAGAAGATTCAAATTCGAATGTAAGATCAATGACGGTCCGTACTAGAAATACCCAGCACACATTATGCGTTGTGAAGCGCGCGCTTACGTCTGAACAAATTCTAATGCGCGTTTGAAAAGAAACGCGCGTTTGAGTGTTTACTATACTGTACGGATATAAGGGACCGGATGGATTTTAAAACGCGCGTTACCTACTAGGTATGTGTTTAAAGTCTTAACGGTGCGCTATTTCGCGAAAAAAATAGGCATAGGATTTCGCGTTCGTAGGAGCGGGACAGAGCAGAGCAGAGCAACGTAAATGCAAAAATCTAATTGATTAATTAATTATTCAAAATGTAAGCATTAAATAGAGAAGTAAACGATTACTTAAATAAAACATAAGTCTGGCTATGTAATTCGTAAAAAATGTGTCGCTGATAAAATTTAGAGCATTTCAACTTAACCCGTTTTCTTATGCGAAATTTGTATTTTTATTATAAAAGAAGTCAGTTTATTTTCATATATTCTTTTCGATTACTCGACTTCTACAGGTATTTTCCTTATCGTATTTTTGTAATCTGAACATTTGAGAGAGAGAGAAAGAGAGATTAACGTTCGTTTATAAATCTACATAAGTGTATAAAATACTCAATTTGCTTAATTTTTTGATCAGGCGCACTCTTAAGCTAAGCACTGACAAGGCGTAAATTACCATTTGCAACGAGCATGCTTGTTACACTGTGTCCTAAAATTCCGTTGCTCTTTGCTAACGTCATTTTTCCCGTACTGTTTGCACTAACGCTCGATGTGTAGCACGTTACGTAACGCTGTTCAGTACCCACCTTTAGGTACCCACGTGTGTCTAACCACAACCACACACAGGTACGTAAGGCTGTAAAGTGCCTGTCAACACTGCCTATCATTGTTGTTTTGATTGAATGAGCGTGCAAAGCATGATTAATAGCTGAATACCTACCTTATGTACAAAGTACTAAGACCTACTTTGTAAACACCAGGGTTATAGGTATTTTTTCACCTGCTTTTGTTTGTTCTGAGTAATTTTGCATAATGTAGGTACTAGGGGTGAAATCAGGGAGAGGCCTGCATCCAGCAGTGGACCATTATAGGCTGTTGAGAGGGGGGGAGGTACTAGGTAACTAGCGTTTTAGTCCCGGTGAGACCCAATTTCTAATTAAATACCTCGACTCTATCGATTAAAAGTCAATCTTGCAAAAAAGTACTATTTTAAGAAAAAGTGTTGAACCATTTTTGAAAAGACTTATTAATACTTGACTAATTCATTAAGGATCAGGAATAATGAAGTTCTAGATCATGGAAAAATATACATCAATTTAACGAGGGAAAACTAAAAACAATTTAAGTCAGCTTTTTTTAGCGGTGATGAGCACGATTTTGCTGAGTTTTTTTCTAACAAATCACTTAATTTAGTGTATTTTTTTTTTCATACTCTTCTGTTAGTTTTGTGATAACTTGTTCATTAAACAAAGTCCTACGCTTATTTTTTGGTGTCACAAGTTCAATAATTGTGAATTTTTCCTTTCTATCACTTTCCCATTACGAAAATCAAAGGCGTTTCGCATTTTTTAGTCAGTATTCAATAATTTTACGCTGTGTAGCTGCGGGATTTTCTTCACGACTGACACCGCGTAAGCAGGACAGTGAATGGGTTAACTTAATACTTTTCTTTTTCTCAATGCAAAGGTTTTTAAGAAGTCTCGTAAAGTTTAACTTATTGAATAGTAAGGTTAAATATAATCTACCGTTTTTTTACAAAAAAAGTTGAGAGGTGTCAAGGGACATCCGGATGGAATGAAGTTCCTTTCTATAAGAGAGAGAGAGAGACAGACAGAGAAACATGCGCACGCCGCACGGCTTACAATAGCTTACTATAGCAAAAAGTGTCGTTACAACTTTTCGTGAGAATTTTTTCCGTCCAGCCCCCTTTCACAACGCGCGATAAGTTCCAAAACCCCCTTGATCGCGTGACAAAAATTTACGAATACCTAACCTACCTTCCTACTAAATAGGTATACTACATAGCATTCTATGCCCTTGAAAAATATATAGGCACCTTAACCTACCTTCCTACTAAATAGGTATACTACATAGCATTCTATGCCCTTGAAAAATATATAGGCACCTATTCTTTGCCAAATGTCTGGTGGCACGCTCTGTCACGTGGATGTAAGACTACAGTAGTACCTATACCGACACAGATAGGTAAACTTTTACCAGAGAATATTGAATAATATACCTATTATCATCCTACTATGCCTATCTTTTTCACAAAATGGCGTCAAAGATCGCCCCCTTTTTTCATGAGATGATAACCATCATAATTACCAATATATCCTGTTATAATCAGTAGGTAATTAAATTCTCCGAAATCAGCTGGCACAGAACCAAATAATCCAAACTTCCTTTGGAGCTAACGTCATTGATGGAACAGCCATGGTTGTCCCAGTGCCATGGTATGACATCACATCTCAATCCATAACATGTAATCTGAACCTTTACCGTGATGTAATAAGGGTCAGCATTGTTGGTACTGATGTGTGTCAGATGATCACCGAGTTGGAAACTAATGTTTACTATTCGGATAAGGTCACGCGTGTGGTAAATATGAAAATATGTGGGGTATTTCTGTTTGAAATTATAAATGTAAATATTTTGAAAACTAAGGCATATTTATAAATATTTTTCATTCAACACGATGTTATTTGCAAAGCTCTACATCCTTTCATAAAGTAATAAGATTTATAACCGACGACGCGAAAAACAAAAGTTCTATGATCTGCTGTATGGACGGATTTTTATAAATGTGTAAACCATAATAAAATTTTCGCTTAAAAAAATTACCTGAGATATGAACTTGTGGGTATAATAACTTGATTAATATGATTTTTTATGTACATATGTTCGTCGATTTCTGCGTCAATTTATGGAACGATTAGGAAAATTCTTAAGGTCAATTGTATGGAAAATGATTCAGAGGTTGTCCCGTAAAAAAATCGAGGAATAAGTATATGTACCGAAAAACTGAAAAATCTGTGTAAACACTAAACGAAAATAATATATAAAATAAGAAGAGAGTGTTTAGTATTACCAAAACAATCAAATTATTACCAGATATTTCTTTCACTAAAAGTAAAGTGAAGCAATTTTTTTCGTACAACCACTTTACTAAATGCCTGCCTAGCTATAACATTTTGTTAATCTTTCATCTTCTTCCTAGACAAATTCAACCCTAGCATTCGTTTTCCTCCTTTCGGAAAAGTCTGTTAACCTAGAAATCACCACCTCAACAGACTTCAATGGTCTAGCTGGACACAAGTCTCCTCTTATAATCGCCTTATTAGCTTTTATCTCATGGCGGTAATGCCCATAATCCCCACGCTGGGCATGCGGGTTGGGGATGGCAGTTCGGTTGCAGAGTTATTCTGAAAGAGGCGCTGCTGCTCGCCCCCCTGTGTTACATACCTACATACATACCCTGTGTAGTCGCCGAAAAATTGGGGTAATGCAAATTCTAAGCCGGCAAGAAAAGAAATTAGTTCACACTTCAATCCAAAGTTCCCTATTTCCAATCAATACAAGCAAAGCCATAAATCTTCTTCCACCCTCTGCAATGAAAACATTTGCTCAACAGCAAGAATCCATTATTTCTTCTATTAAAGAGACAAATTATCCATCAGGTCGTGACCTACTGACCCTTGGAGCGTGTGTTGAAGAACCATAAAGTCCCATAGACGTAAACAGTACCAAGGCATAGAGTCTCGGTTTTGACATAGATAGCGATCGCATGGCGACCGAAATCGGTTACAAAGTATTTTTTGAAGACTATTTTCCACGGTTTCTTAGGTTTTTGTACCCAAAGGGTGATGACGGGACCCTACTAAGCCTTCGCTGTCTGTCCGTCTGTCCGTTAGCGGGCTGTATCTCATAAACTAAACAAACAACTAAATATGTATTTTTCTTGCCTGCTAGAACAACGAATAGGTAATAAAAATAACACAAAAGATTTTTAGCAAAAAGATGTAAGTGTAAATATTAGTTTCATAAGTATATAGGTATACTAGTTGTAATATATATTAAAAAGAAAATAACAATCAAATAACAAATTTAAATTAAAACTAGTATTTACAATTAAGCTATCTGCAAACTGTTGCAAACAATCTACAGGTAGCTCAACTGATCCATATCAATACCAGTTGGAAGCGTGCCTAAGACACTGGCTGCATTGCCCCGCTGTATAGCAATGCTGATGCGCTGTGCCAGATACTCACCAGCTCTCGGGTCACGCGTCGCTTCGACCAGACGCTCAGATAATTTTTTGAAAACCCGGAGAGCCTCGGTACCCCACGAACCTAGGGTCTCGACTCCAAGGGGAGCAAATGTGTAGGCTCTGTCGAGACCTGCATATTTGCGCCTCTTGAGATCTTCGGCTAAATCTGCCGCCGCACCAGCCCTCACGGAAGTCCTAGGAAGATGGGAAGGCGCGAGTGTGTCGACACATGTAGCGTCCCACACAATAGGCCTCCCCAACTCCCATGGGACTAGAGTCATGCCGTCAGGCCTCTTACCATCGTCACGCAACAGACCATTCGGTTCGAGACTAGCTGGTACGTTAGCGGTGGTATTTGTACAAATAAATCTATCTATAACAAATTAAAGGAGGCTTCTATACAAAAAACGTCATTTTATTTGGCTATTTTGGCTCTACTTTTGTCGAGGCTTGTAGCTCTTGAACTGTTTGTTGAATTTTGACACGACAAGCAAATATTTTCAGTAGGTACACTAAGTACTTTACGATCGCTATGTCGCGACTGCACCCTCAGGGCTTCAGGGCCTCGAGGACCTGAGGCCCAGAGGTGCAGCCGCGTAGAGTCGACTCTGCTGCCGAATCTCAATTCTATGAAGAGTAGAAGCTATTCACATAAGGCATAGGGCGTCGCCATAATTAAATGGACAGGTAGTCAAAGTAAAAGCCCCTGGCCCTGTACTGACATCATTTAGAGATAAATCTATTATATTATATAAAACAAAGTCGTGTTAGTTACACCTTTTATAACTCAAGAACGACGGGACTGATTTTCATGGTTTTTGATTTGTTGGGTTTCTCTTAGTCTGGAATAGGATAGGGAGTATTAAAAACATTCCAAAATTTACGAAATATACAATATGAAATACCCGTGCGAAACCGGGGCGGACCGCTAGTAATAAACAAAAGTGCCTCTAAGTTTACTGAATAAGCACACATACTTACACATGAAGGGTTTTGTTTATATACTTCCATGTTCATGTTTCTTCACCTTTATAACTAGGTATTGGAAAAGTGAAGGACACTAGATGCACATTCCAAACAGCAGGCCGAAAGGATCTACCTACCTAAAGTTCTAGATGCTTTATTATCCCTTCGTATGATTCTGGAAACTCACGTGAAGGTAAATAAGTTCCAATATCTTTGACGACTTCTATGGCGCGGTGGGCGAAGGTCTGCGACGCAGAAGGTTGCGGGTTCGATTCCCACCTCGGGACAAATGTGTGTACGATCTGCAGACATTTGTTCAGGGTGTTCTGGTCGTTTTCTATATATAATAAATAATATCTATCTATTGTATTATATTATGCTGTGTGAATTGTCCATCATTATATATTTTTTCTCTACTGATCTGGAATACGATTATTAGATGTCATGTTTCAGTGTAGGTTAAAATGAGGATCAAAAGTAGGACAATCCGGTCAATGCCATGTTAAGGAACACGCCCTATCCCATGTTTACAGTGCTATCCTAAAAAAGATAGATAGATAGGGTTAATGATGCTCAAAAATAGTTAATGATAGGATACGACTGACCTGTATTTTCCGGGGGTTTTTTCCAGGTCAATTGACCTGTATTTCCAGTTTTCGGAGTTTTTATCCAAATCAATGGTGATGAACTTGCTTAAAAAAGCTTATCGAGAAATGCCTGGATAAAACGCTTAGCCTAAAAACAATTTCGATGATAGAGATAGAAAATCAACTGTTGTATATATTTCGCTTAAGTGCAACAAGGATGGCAATAATACTTGCAAGGCTTTGTAATGTGTGTATAATATAAAATAGTGGGTAAGCCAGTTACAAGTTGCGCAAGAGACGTTCGAAGGGCAATTTAAAGGGCAGGGAGACCTTCGAGACGATTGAACAGGCTTGTGAAGAAATTTTTGTTATAGCAATGATTAAAACCAAACATCCCAATGGGGATCTACTATATCGTTCGCTGGTAAAATGGTAAAAATTTGTCTGATCTCGTCCTATGACAAACGAAATGGTTACCAATGTTACCATGTTTGCTATTCGAATTAGCCACAGAACAGTGTGATCGCTCTCAAAAATCGGCAAGTTGCAAAAACAATAATTTTTAAAATAAGCCAAGGCCTAAAGCAGCACGATAGTCGATAAAAGACAAGGAAACCTAAACGAAGGCAAATAAACGAACGTGAATAAAAATAAAAACGTATCTGCATGAGTTTTCCGCGAGGTTAAATTGAAAAAATACTAAATTCGCTTTTTTATCGAAATAAAATTATTTCACGGTCTTTTGCTTCTGCGTGACGAGATGGCAAGGCCACAAGAACAATGAAGGCTTGTGCTGAGTCTGTACCTGCCATCAACGTCAATGAGCGTAATCATTTTATGTATTCCAATACCTAGACATAAATCATTTCTACATTTTTGGGGAGATTATACCTCGCTCATTTAGTATCAAACTCATCCTGAGGATGTGCCTCATAAAGGGTGAAAATTAAACAGTGTTTTTCCTTACAACACAAACAAGGGGCAGGCACAAGCACACAAAACCTCTAGGGTACTTCCCGTTGACCTAGAGTAATGAAATTTGGCAAGAATCAAGGTCTATAGCACAAGTAAAGGGAAAAATCCGAGAACCGGAAATTTGTAGATTATATTATTATTATTATTTGTCTATATTTTATTATTAGATAGAAGAAGAAGATTTTTTTTTATCTTGTTAACGAACAAAATTTGTAAGGTACTACTTTCCGTTGAACTAGAATCTATTTGGCAAGAAACAAGAACACACACACTCTTAATTTTACGGAACCCTCGGTGCGCGAGTCCGACTCCCACTTGAGGTTTTACTTTATGTATGCGTCGATTTCTCTATTAATTATAGACGGATTTGAAAAATTATGACGCTATTGTATGGCGAATTATCTCGAGGTGATCCCATAAAAATCTCACAGTATATTTAGTACTAGCTTTTGCCCGCAGCTTTGCACGCGCTCAAGTATGTCCGTCCCCGAGATACCATTAACCTCCCTGCCAAATTTTATAAAGATCCGTTCAGCCGCTTAGGCGTGAAAAAGTAACAGACAGAGTTACCTACTTTAGAATTTATAATATTACTAGCAACACATCGTATTTTCACCCGCATAGTTCCCGTTCCCGTGGGAATTCCGGGATAAAATATAGCCTATGTACTATTTCAGACTATAAGCTATCTCTGTGCCAAATTCCATCCAGATCCGTTCAGCCGTTCTGGCGTGATTGAGCAACAAACATTCTATCCATCCATTTAAACTTTATAATATTAGTCACATTAAAATTTATAATATTAGTGTGGTGATTATGGAAGTTATAACAGCGTAAAAACTATGGAATTACCAGTCAGTTTTTGTTTTATCAATACAATCAAATAAAAATCGTTCATAGCTGTAGATTTTTTGTCGAACGTAAAATCTTCTTTTTTTAAGTTCCATAAAACAACTGCCAGCTGAAGATTTTTGAATAGTCCAATCAAAGGCCTGAAAAGTCTACCCATGGGTGTTTGTGAGTGATAATAGGTAAGGTACTTATATGTTTTGTAATAAATAACACACCTACATAAGTGGGTACCTACTTCGTGTACTGAATGACACATTGTTACAGCTTGCTTATCTGACTCATGCACGTACAGTCCCTACCTTGTAGGTATGTAGGTACTAACGAAGGACCACAGTATATCACAATTTATGCAGGTACCGCCTGGTACCAGCAAATTAGTAGGCACCAATTTAAGTAGGTACTAGGTACCAATGTCTTGATGAGTTTTTATTCGAACATACATAGATGTTGTGCTTGGTAAAGGATGATTAATAAAATAGATGATGTCTATTGTAAAAGACGATTCTTTGACTCAAGTAAAAAAAATCCTAGGGTATAGCCATGCGGAGGTAAGTAGTTAATTACTCTGGGTCATAAGTGGGTATAGTGGGATCAATTCAATTATTAATTTATTTATTTATTAAAGGAAAAACCTTTAACTGTCCCATAATTAATCGCCGTTTTGGCTTTCACTTCATACGGAGGGTAATGTAAAGTAAAGTAAAAAGGTTTTATTTTTGTCACAATAACACAAATGAAAAGAAAAGATAAACATAGCAAATGACAATTATGTGACGAAAAAGGAGAATCGCTCAGCATGTGCCCGAAGCGATACATATCTCCTTCAAGCTACCCCTCAAGCCCTAATGCTGCCTACGCATGCAGGTCAGGGATCGCAGTTCGGTGATCGGTGGTAGATTTATTCTGCATGAGGCTGTGTACTGTGATGAGGCGCTGACGCCCCTTAGTCGCCCCTGACGAGACCCACGGGAAGAGTTTTGGTGGAGCAAATTCTAAGACGTAACCACACGGCTAGTAACATCTAAGAGGGAAATAACTCAGTGAATAAGGTAAACCAGATCCATCTTAGGTTGGTGGTTATGTAGGCGGGTACTTAGTGAGTGAATTGAAGGTGAGCAGTGTAGATTGTTACCATATTGTTACCTACAAACGTATGTTTACAGCATCAATATGCCAAGTTCTAGCTAGATGTATTTGATTTGACGATAACTTTGTATTTTATAGTACTACATGAAGTAGATACCTTTTCTAAACCTACTTACATTACCTACCAAAGAGAATACAACCTAGTGGTTTTATTCTCTTAAACTCTTCTTTTACTCTCTTTAACTTTTCTTCTTTTATTCTCTTTACCTACTTTCCAAGGTACAGAGGTATAACGACATATTTTATTTTATTTATTTATGTAACTGGGAATAGAGTTGCTAGTCTATGTCTATATACAGCGACATCTATCGGCAAGTGTTCGAACTACAAAAGTTATTTAACTACATATAAATCCCGTATGTATACCTACGTACTTATATACCTACACGTACCTGCTATACGTAATCTTTTAAAACTTTCGGGGTTTTAGACAAGATCATACATTTGCGTTAACCATTGATCCTGCACCTGACCTCTTCCCGGTCGTGTCGGTTTGCCGTCAAAGTGAGGGAACAGAAAGTGCACCTGTGTTTGTGCACACACATGGACACTAATAAATATCTTGCGCATTTGGCTAGGCCAGTCTCCGTTGAGACTGGCCGCTGTGACCGAAAATTCAGGTAGGACCTCATTGATAGAGCAGTTTTCGATTTGCATTAAAAAGAAAAATAAATAGTTCCAAGTATTTCAATAGGTGGCAGGGCGTCAACTAGAAATAAGGTATGTCAATGTGAAATGAAAAGAACGCCACCTATCGATATGTTTGGAACTATTTTTTTTTCTTTTGCTTTTATTAAAATGCATACCGAAAACCCCTCAATCCTGCTTCTGATAATGAAAAATGAGATCCCCTTAGACTTTAGTTAGATCAATATAACCTTGTAAGTACCAAAACACGGGCTCTATTTAGGTGCTTTACTGCGGCACCGGAAACGCGAAAATAGTGTTATATCTTTATCACGTAGGTATGTATTATTTTTGTCAGTTGTGGCTTCATGTAATCGGATGCTGATAAATATGTACCTATATATGTGCCAACATCCTTTTTAATGTGTTAAAATTTAGATATCTTAGCTTAATTTATCCTGTTTGCGACGATAGCAAAAAAATTGTTAATTTTTTGGTGTGCGAGACTTTGAATAAAAAAAATGCTGTTTATTATAAGTACATTGGTCGTATGGAGACGGCTTGGAATTCGCAACACCTTGGGGTGTTTGCGAATCTCAAGCCAAGTGGAAGAGTCAACTCTTCCCGTGGGTGTAGAAAAGGACTAAGGGACACATAACGGGGGGCGGACAACAAGGCCTCTTGCAGAAAATATCTACCGAACTGCGATCTCCAACCCGCATGCCCAGCGTATGGATTATGACCCCATAGACAAAAGTCAATAAGGCGATTATTAGGGGGAGGCCTGCGTCCAGCAGTGGACCGTTATAGGCTGTTAAAGTGGGGTTATTATTGTACAATGAAACATATTAAGTAAAGCAAAAAGCTGGCTGGGTACCCACCCAAAGATCTTTGGTGGTTATGCACCTGCTCCTACCTACACTTTTCCAAGTAGGTAAATATATGATTACCTACTTACATTCTTTAATAATGTTATTTTTAATTATTTTAACATTTTTGTTCTGTGCTGTAACTAAGTTTGTCAATAAACGTTTCTCTATCTCTATCTAAAACGGTAAAATTATTTAAAAATCGTCACCACGCGTAACCTCACGTAGCAAATGAAGGCATCAGAAAAACTTACATTGTCGCTGACCATGCACCATGTCAAGTCTTTAATATCCTATTCACTTTGTAATGTAGCGTTTAAGGGCCTTGCAGGCTTGCTATTAAGTTTTTACTGCGTCTCAGATCGGTCTACTAAAGTAATTCCGGAATTAGTTGGAGGCTGGAACGTCTTTTGTGATGCAGTGATTGCGAAGCATGACGGCATGGTTGAATTGTCAAAATACTTATATATATATATGTTGTTTCTAAGGTTATCGGGACAGATATGTATACACCGGGAATAATATTTTTATGGGGGTCACCTCTCATATTTATATAGAATAAAAAAAAACAAATTGGTCTATAATTAATGAAGAAATCGGCGAACATACCTACGTTAAATCAATGGTCACATTGAGTCAATACCGGTCGTAGTACATGGTACACCTTCTCAAAATGGTTTCCAAATAGACTTATCTCGGGCAGATTCTGCAGTTAGTTAAATTGAAGAAGGAGCCCAAGAGGAGGATTTGCCAGGCTGGGCAGCGTTTGGGAAACTACGCCGAGTCTTTTCGTCATCCATACCGCAATGCTTGAAAACGAAAATTTCAATCAGTGCGTCTTAACCACAGATATCTAGATCTCTGTGGTCATGACCTACGGAGCTGAGACGTGGACTCGGTAGGGCTGGTCCACCAGTTAAAAGTCGCCCAGCGAGGCATGAAGAGAGCTATGTTCGGAATTTCTCTGAAGGACAGGATTCGTAACGAATACCTCCGACAGAGAACCAAAGTCATCGACATAGCTCTAAGAATTAAGCAAGCTGAAGTGGCATGTGGTCTGGCCGTATCTCGCGAAGAACTGACAGCCGTTGGCGTTGGGGTAAACGTGTTCTTGAGTCGAGAACCTATGAGGGAGGCCTATGGCCAGCTGAGGACTAACATAGGCTGACGATGATGACATTAAAAAGTACATACAGCCTACCATAAAATCCTCTTCATCTTTTGTTTTTCGTTGCGAAGGCAAAGAATCCCATGTCCTAGATAATCCTTAGGTAAGTAATCCTTTCATTTAACGAAGCAATGATGCGAAAAGTACGGGTCAGAACGCAGAAGACATTTTGTAGTTCGTCTCCCTACACAAAGAATTTTGGTAGGGCTTCTGTCTGGGCCGGACACGAAACGGTACTTTTTTACTGTAAGTAAACAGGCAAGCAGGAAAGTAAGTGAAAACTATGGCTTTGCTCGGTTTGTGCGTAGGTACTAGTAGATAGATTAAAACTCATATTTTTTAAAGTTAAGGACTCATATTTTTTTTAGTTTTTTGGTGAGGAATAGTTCCGAAGTTTCCAAGATTTCCATTTGCAGGACGAATACTTATTCCTCGGGAACTTTTTATAATGAAACCATCGAACGTCATTCTCTAAGTATACCTATAGGTACAATGACGACATAATTTTCCAAATCGGCCCTATATTTGACTGAGAAATCGACGAACATACATAAAAAACCTGCACAAAGCCAAACATAAAACCACCTCCTCTTGTATTTTTCGTCTGTTAACAATCAGTCTCTGTAGCAGTGACCTAACCATTAAACGTGTCATTATCACTATTCCTTAAGTTTTTAATTTTTATGTACCTATGTTACTTTTAAGATGATGATGAGGATTTAGGTATCCTTATATTACATTTTTTTTGTTTTTGTATTTTCAATTTGTTGCTCTACATGTTTTGTTCGTATGATTCTCTGTATGCACATAATTTGTGAAATGATCTAGAATGATTCTATACGCATATTATTTAAGTTTTGTTATATTCTGTGATTATTTTATGTTTTGTGCGTCTAAATGAAATAAAATAAAATAAGTTATATATTACTATGGACCGTAGCATAAGTTAAATAAGATCTGGAACTTTTCTATGGTCTGAAATAAAATATTATTATTATTATGTGCCATAAATACCATGCTTGGCAGGCGGATTGCTGATCGCTTTGGAGAAGTTAAAAAACACGAAGTAGCCAGGCCTCTCTTTCCCACGCTGAGCTGCACTCTGGGTAATGAAATGAATGTCCAGAGCCCCGCGATCGATAGGGGGTCCCTAAATTTAGTTCCTGTCATACCATCAAACAATACTCAAATATCTATTCATTCAATATAACTGAAGAGATGGAAATAAATATAAAACTTATCGATTCTAAATCTCAAAATGGGACGAATCAAGATCGTTTTCAGCATAAAACTTGAGTTTCTTCACTCGTCCCAATGGATTCGGCCTAAAGTGGGACGAGTCAGGAATAATTCGCTCTGTCTGCCCTTTCTTAGTAATGATGACAATACTTTTTCTATATATTATACTTTTATTTTGTCTTGGGCACGCTTCTGATTGGTATTGATATGGATCAGTTGAGCTACCTGTAGATTGTTTGCAGATTGTTTCTATTGTTTTAATTTAATTCTATTATTTGATTGTCATTTTCTTTCTTAATAGAGACTTTTATCTTAGTATTCTAACAAAATAGAGCTCTACCAAGCTCATGGGGGCCCCATTATCCTAATGTGCCCAGAGTTTTCAATAGGCTATAGACGGCCCTGAAGGCTGCTCTGCCTCTGGCAGGATCCCTGGGTCACTATAATGCACGACAATTAATTGTACAGCCGAATAATGTACACCTTGATAATCCTTGTCAAAACCTATTAAAATTGGAAGCCATGTGCCACGGATTATCAAGGTGTACATTATTCGGCCGTTCAATAACTTGTCGTGCATTATAGTGACCCGGATCCCTTATAGACCTTTAGGCCATGGGCTGAGTTATATCAATTATTCTTGATGATGACACTGACCGCTATTCGTGTCCCCAGGTGAACCAGTCCGCTGCTACACCTGTTCTTCAGACCTGCATCCGATGTGTAACGACCCTTTCCACGTCGACCACTACGATAGCTCCTATGGCCAGCAGCCGAGGCTCGAGAACTGCGACGCGCACGCCGGCGCCACTTATCCTTACCTGACGTCTTCTAAGTCCGCTTGCAAGAAGCAGAAGAAATACAGTGAGTAGATATTCTTATTTAAACGTGGGCTCTGTGTTCTGATTGGCTTTTGGAATTATATCTAAGAAGCCTCTAAGCCTGAGTTATTATTTAATATGCTTGAGTTTATTATTTACAATGGCATACCTACCATAGTAAATAATAACTCAAGCATAGATCGATCGAGTGAGCAAGCATTCATAATAATGAAATGACCCTAAGCATCGAAGAAAGATTAGGGACTAATTATCTAACCCCCCTGGTTCTTATAAGAGTCAGTAGAAGCATGGACAAATAGAGTTTAATTTATCTAAGGTAGAAGCTACGAAAGTAGAACAAAAATATGAAGCTTTATTATACGTAATTTTGTTTATTTATCACAGTTTTTAATTTTTAGGGTTTCAAAGATCGGTTTTGAAACTCTTATGGTCTCGCTCTGTCCGTCCCCGCTCTTTCTTGAATATCTCAGTAACTACTGCAGCTATTAACTTGAAATTTGAAATAATGATACATTTCGTGCGCCATTACTGATTTTAAGAAAAAAATATATAAATAAATGAAAAATGAAAATTAATATTTTCAGTACAAATTTTGATGTTGAAATTTCAAAAGAGACCTATGAAGGCAAATGGGGTATCAAATGAAAGGTATCGTTTTGTACATTTCAAAACACTTTTTGAAATTTCTGTAAATTTCATACTTTTTGAAATATTTCAAAAAAAGTCGAAAAATTGACCATACCCCCCCCCCTATCTCCGAAGATTGCACACCGATCCACGTACAATGTATTAGGCGTTTGTAGATATCGATCTATATTTTACAGGAAAAATATAGAGAAGTCTGTAATAATAATAGTTTTTGAAAAATGGTCAAAAAGGGGGGGAATTTTTTTTCAAAAGGGGGGGTACCTACCTATGTGGGGTATCAAATGAAAGGTATCGTTTTGACCATTTCAAAACACTTTTTGAAATTTCTGTAAGTTTCATACTTTTTGAAATATTTCAAAAAAAGACGAAAAATTGACCATTCCCCCCCCCCTAGCTCCGAAGATTGCAGACCGATCCATGTACAATGTCCTAGGCGTTTGTAGACATCAATCTATATTTTACAGGAAAAATATAGAGAAGTCGGTAATAATAATAGTTTTTGAAAAATGGTCAAAAAGGGGGGGAATTTTTTTTCAAAAGGAGGGGTACCTGCCTATGTGGGGTATCAAATGAAAGGTATCGTTTTGACCATTTCAAAACACTTTTTGAAATTTCTGTAAGTTTCATACTTTTTGAAATATTTCAAAAATAGTCGAAAAATTGACCTTTCCCCCCCCCCTATCTCCGAAGATTGCAGACCGATCCACGTACAATGTATTAGGCGTTTGTAGATATCGATCTATATTTTACAGGAAAAATATAGAGAAGTCTGTAATAATAATAGTTTTTGAAAAATGGTCAAAAAGAGGGGGAATTTTTTTTCAAAAGGGGGGGTACCTACCTATGTGGGGTATCAAATGAAAGGTATCGTTTTGACCATTTCAAAACACTTTTTGAAATTTCTGTGAGTTTCATACTTTTTGAAATATTTCAAAAAAAGACGAAAAATTGACCATTCCCCCCCCCCTAGCTCCGAAGATTGCAGACCGATCCATGTACAATGTACTAGGCGTTTATAGACATCAATCTATATTTTACAGGAAAAATATAGAGAAGTCGGTAATAATAATAGTTTTTGAAAAATGGTCAAAAAGGGGGGGAAAATTTTTTCAAAAGGAGGGGTACCTGCCTATGTGGGGTATCAAATGAAAGGTATCGTTTTGACCATTTCAAAACACTTTTTGAAATTTCTGTAAGTTTCATACTTTTTGAAATATTTCAAAAATAGTCGAAAAATTTACCTTTCCCCCCCCCCTATCTCCGAAGATTGCAGACCGATCCATGTACAATGTATTAGGCGTTTGTAGATATCGATCTATATTTTACAGGAAAAATATAGAGAAGTCTGTAATAATAATAGTTTTTGAAAAATGGTCAAAAAGTGGGTGAATTTTTTTTCAAAAGGGGGGTACCTACCTATGTGGGGTATCAAATGAAAGGTATCGTTTTGAACATTTCAAAACACTTTTTGAAATTTCTGTGAGTTTCATACTTTTTGAAATATTTCAAAAAAAGACGAAAAATTGACCATTCCCCCCCCCCTAGCTCCGAAGATTGCAGACCGATCCATGTACAATGTACTAGGCGTTTGTAGATATCAATTTATATTTTACAGGAAAAATATAGAGAAGTCTGTAATAATAATAGTTTTTGGAAAATGGTCAAAAAGGGGGGGAAATTTTTTTCAAAAGGAGGGGTACCTGCCTATGTGGGGTATCAAATGAAAGGTATTGTTTTGACCATTTCAAAACACTTTTTGAAATTTCTGTAAGTTTCATACTTTTTGAAATATTTCAAAAATAGTCGAAAAATTTACCTTTCCCCCCCCCTATCTCCGAAAATTGCAGACCGATCCACGTACAATGTATTAGGCGTTTGTAGATATCAATCTATATTTTACAGGAAAAATATAGAGAAGTCTGTAATAAAAATATGTTTTGAAAAATGGTCAAAAAAGGGGATTTTTTTTCAAAAAGGGGTACCTACCCATGTGGGGTATCAAATGAAAGGTATCGTTTTGACCATTTCAAAACACTTTTTGAAATTTCTGTAAGTTTCATACTTTTTAAAATATTTCAGAAAATTGATTGTCCAAATAATTGGCAAATGTTTGAAACCCTCGGCGCGCGAGTTACACTCGAACTTGGCGAATCTTGTTTTCTGTGCAAAGACTTATCCCTCGAGAATAAAATCATTCTCCATACAATAATGAAAGAATTTTTGAATTGACGGAGAAATTGAGAAACATAAAAAAAACATTCAGCCGAACATAAAACCTTTTTCTGTTTTGTTTTTCATTTCGTCGGTTAAAAGTAAGTTTCTTTTGTTAAAGTATAGTAATAAATGTAAAATATATTAAAGGTAAAATCAAGGGATAAATACCAACATAACGGGAATCCTAGCGTAACAAATGAAATGCACTAGTAGGCTGCAAATTACGTACCCATAACAGACTATCCGGTCGGCTGAGCAAAATGATAGGCCAGGTAAAATGGACGATTTCACCATGCATCCTGTTGCCTTTATTGCGTTTTAATTAATTATTTACTTGATTTTGTAGGACCAGCACACAGAAGCCTTTGCTGTTTGCTCTAGAATATTTTAAATTATAGTTAAATTATCATCACTTAACCTTTGTTGACTAAAGTCTTTAGTTGCTCACTTATTTAGTGGTATCAAATCAAGAAATATTCCTAAGGCATCTAGTCCAGACACCTTTTTAGGGTTTCAAACATCGGTTTTGAAACCCTTATGGTCTCGCTCTGTCCGTCCCCGCTCTTTCTTGAATATCTCAGTAACTACTGCAGCTATTAACTTGAAATTTGAAATAATGATACATTTCGTGCGCCATTACTGATTTTAAGAAAAAAATATATAAATAAATGAAAAATGAAAATGAATATTTTCAGTACAAATTTTGATGTTGAAATTTCAAAAGAGACCTAGGAAGACAAATGGGGTATCAAATGAAAGGTATCGTTTTGTACATTTCAAAACACTTTTTGAAATTTCTGTAAATTTCATACTTTTTGAAATATTTTAAAAAAAGTCGAAAAATTGACCATACCCCCCCCCCTATCTCCGAAGATTGCACACCGATCCACGTACAATGTATTAGGCGTTTGTAGATATCAATCTATATTTTACAGGAAAAATATAGAGAAGTCTGTAATAATAATAGTTTTTGAAAAATGGTCAAAAAGGGGGAGAATTTTTTTTCAAAAGGGGGGGTACCTACCTATGTGGGGTATCAAATGAAAGGTATCGTTTTGACCATATCAAAACACTTTTTGAAATTTCTGTAAGTTTCATACTTTTTGAAATATTTCAAAAAAAGACGAAAAATTGACCATTCCCCCCCCCCTAGCTCCGAAGATTGCAGACCGATCCATGTACAATGTATTAGGCGTTTGTAGACATCGATCTATATTTTACAGGAAAAATATAGAGAAGTCTGTAATAATAATAGTTTTTGAAAAATGGTCAAAAAGGGGGGGAATTTTTTTTCAAAAGGAGGGGTACCTGCCTATGTGGGGTATCAAATGAAAGGTATTGTTTTGACCATTTCAAAACACTTTTTGAAATTTCTGTAAATTTCATACTTTTTGAAATATTTCAAAAATAGTCGAAAAATTGACCTTTCCCCCCCCCCCTATCTCCGAAGATTGCAGACCGATCCACGTACAATGTATGAGGCGTTTGTAGATATCGATCTATATTTTACAGGAAAAATATAGAGAAGTCTGTAATAATAATAGTTTTTGAAAAATGGTCAAAAAGGGGGGGATTTTTTTTTTCAAAAAGGGGGGGTACCTACCTATGTGGGGTATCAAATGAAAGGTATCGTTTTGACCATTTCAAAACACTTTTTGAAATTTCTGTGAGTTTCATACTTTTTGAAATATTTCAAAAAAAGACGAAAAATTGACCATTCCCCCCCCCCCCTAGCTCCGAAGATTGCAGACCGATCCATGTACAATGTACTAGGCGTTTGTAGATATCAATCTATATTTTACAGGAAAAATATAGAGAAGTCTGTAATAATAATAGTTTTTGAAAAATGATCAAAAAGGGGGGGAATTTTTTTTCAAAAGGAGGGGTACCTGCCTATGTGGGGTATCAAATGAAAGGTATTGTTTTGACCATTTCAAAACACTTTTTGAAATTTCTGTAAGTTTCATACTTTTTGAAATATTTCAAAAATAGTCGAAAAATTTACCTTTCCCCCCCCCTATCTCCGAAGATTGCAGACCGATCCACGTACAATGTACTAGGCGTTTGTAGATATCGATCTATATTTTACAGGAAAAATATAGAGAAGTCTGTAATAATAATAGTTTTTGAAAAATGGTCAAAAAGGGGGGGAATTTTTTTTCAAAAGGGGGGGTACCTACCTATGTGGGGTATCAAATGAAAGGTATCGTTTTGACCATTTCAAAACACTTTTTGAAATTTCTGTGAGTTTCATACTTTTTGAAATATTTCAAAAAAAGACGAAAAATTGACCATTCCCCCCCCCCTAGCTCCGAAGATTGCAGACCGATCCATGTAAAATGTATTAGGCGTTTGTAGATATCAATCTATATTTTACAGGAAAAATATAGAGAAGTCTGTAATAATAATAGTTTTTGAAAAATGGTCAAAAAAGGGGATTTTTTTTCAAAAGGGGGTACCTACCCATGTGGGGTATCAAATGAAAGGTATCGTTTTGGCCTTTTTAAAACACTTTTTGAAATTTCTGTAAGTTTCATACTTTTTAAAATATTTCAGAAAATTGATTGTCCAAATAATTGGCAAATGTTTGAAACCCTCGGCGCGCGAGTTACACTCGCACTTGGCGAATCTTGTTTCACCGTAGAATCTACGGAATCTTGTTGATGTACGGCACGGCGCAACACGGCGGCAGCGGCGACACCGCCGCCCTTCGTCGTCGCCGTCGTAAAAAAACCGTACATAAGATGTGACATCTCATGCTAATTCGATCCAAGAGATATATTCGGTAAATTGTAAGTTTTTTGGCTACTTCTTTCTTATATACGCCTTTAGGCACTCTAGACTTACTCGTGGTTTAGTGTTAGAAAGGTATGAATACCTCAAGCTTACATAAACCTACCTGTACCTACCTTTACGGATTACTTACTTGTCAGCAAAAAAATAACGTGACAAAGGTAGGTGTAAATGCTCTACCTATTATACCATCACCTGTTAGCTCTCACGCGCACATAGTGACGTTCAATGTCAAACCAGCAATTATTTAAGATGAATTGTCCTTCTGGAGTACCTACCAACCACTGCGTATCTACTTACATTGTTCTACAAACAACTTTAATTATTTCACTTCAGAATAACAGAGTTTTTATCATTCAAATGCTAATTTCTGGTTGTGTAGTTACGTTTGTGATGCCCTGCAGATGGCCTTAGACCAAATAAGGTTATCGATGAAGTCATTGTCGCAAAGCTATATCAAATAAAAACTTAGATATTTAAAGAAGACTAGGTTCTGCCCGTGGCTTCGCCGGATAACAAGTAGCTTTATGTCCGTCCCCGGGTAACGTCTACGTCAAATTTGATTCAGATCCGTGCAGTCAGGCGTTTAGGAGTGACCATGTGAAAAAATTCTATGTCTATGGGAGTGACAAGGTCCCAGCCAGACAGACAGACAGAGTTACTTTCGAATTTATGAATTAGTATGGATAATATTATGCAAAAATGTAAATAAATATATATAATAAATAATGCTAGACAATACACAGCATCATCTAGCCCCCAACGTGTACGTACAGTAGTAGGTTGTGATTCTGTTGGTACTAAACTAAACTAGCCTAAAATGGTTGTTGTCTCTTTTTTTTCGATCAGAAGAAAGGGAATATCAATATTTTTAAGCTAGTTTAGTTTTATGTCTACCTACAGAATCACTACCATCATCATGTAACTAAATACATGATCTTAAACTATATTAGCTGAATGGGGTAGAGATCGTCTACAATAACGGGTATAAGTGAGTAGATGTATGAAATACATGATCTTAAACTATATTAACTGAATGAGGTAGAGATCGTCTACAATAACGGGTAGGTAGTAAGTGAGTAGATGTATGAAATACATGATCTTAAACTATATTAGCTGAATGGGGTAGAGATCGTCTACAATAACGGGTATAAGTGAGTAGATGTATGAAATACATGATCTTAAACTATATTAACTGAATGAGGTAGAGATCGTCTACAATAACGGGTATAAGTGAGTAGATGTATGAAATACATGATCTTAAACTATATTAACTGAATGAGGTAGAGATCGTCTACAATAACGGGTATAAGTGAGTAGATGTATGAAATACAATGATCTTAAACTATATTTACTGAATGAGGTAGAGATCGTCTACAATAACGGGTAGGTAGTAAGTGAGTAGATGTATGAAATACATGATCTTAAACTATATTAACTGAACGAGGTAGAGATCGTCTACAATAACGGGTAGGTAGTAAGTGAGTAGATGTATGAAATACATGATCTTAAACTGAATGAGGTAGAGATCGTCTACAATAACGGGTAGGTAGTAAGTGAGTAGATGTATGAAAGACAAGCTAATTTAACCAATTCCCACGTCACCTGCTAAACTGTCCAACGAGGTCTGTCTGACCTCTCCTAATGAGTAGGTATAAAGGTTACAGGTTACAAGTCCGTTTTCTTGAACTAATTAGGCAACTCTACGAGCGCGTTTGAGAATAACAATTATTTTCACGACCGCTAATAGGTACGTCGGGGGACGAGTTTTCCTCCAACTCGAAAACTAACATTCTAACAAGGCGAAGGTTTCTTGATCACTTCTTTACTTTACCTTAAAAAGATTGAAGTGAACAAAAAATCAAAGTGATCACGTTTTTCTTAGTTTTACTTATGTACTTAATCTGAGTTTTGTGACGTGTCCAAGAGTCCTGTAGTGTAGGTAGATAAAAAGGAAATAAAGCTTTTTGAATTTTGAATAAGATTCCACAACACTGCACAAAACTAAGCATTTAAATATGAGCTGTGATGTTTCGATGTAACGATGTTTTGTATTTTAAATTTGACTGCATCCAATCTGCATCATTGTTTTTATTTTATTACCTACTTTTAATCATATTCATACCAGTTGGCTAGGTAGGTATAAAGATGACAAAGAAAAAATATAGGTACCTATTTATTGTACCTACTCGTATTACCAACAGTCGAACGGAAAGGACTGAGCTCAATATCTCATTTCCCGCTCAACACAGATGAAATAATTTTACCTACTTCGTAACCTCCCCTTTCGCTTTGGGAACCCTGCTTAACCTGCTTTAGGCTGTGAAACTAAAATTCAATTGTTTTAATTCCAGTCAATGGTCAAATGGTCATCTCCCGAGGATGTACGTGGAAGCGTCAAGACGACTGGTCCAACAGCTGCCCCTACTCCAACAACGGACCAAACGAAGTGTCGTCGTTCTGCGAAACTTGCGAATATGATGGCTGCAATGGCGCCGCTACCATCACGAAGTCTCTAGCCTTCATCGTTGCGCCTCTTGGATATTTGTTGTTCAAATAGGTTTTACATTTAAGTGTGATAGGCATAGAAACAGGCTTGTAATAAGCACTGAGTTACTTGTTAAGAATAATTTGTTTAATGGTAAAAAGTTGACACCGCAAACCGCAAAGGAATCGAAAAAAATTGTTGTTTTGTTGGAGATAATCGATTTAGTAACACGATCGATTTATTCACTGTGCTACCAGATTTGCTTTTGAAATCGGCGCAGCGAGAAATGATAGGAAATGTTTAGATTTCACACATTTATCGAATAAAAGATTCAGCTATGCAAACCTACCTCATACAGTAGTTACCTCATCGCGGGAATATTTCTATGAGAAATTATTTATAATATGTGTACCTATTGTCTCGGATCCACTTATTGAGATGTTCAAGTGTCTACATAGGAAATAATGCATAATGGTTTGTAAAATGAAGATTTCTAAAACTGTTTATTGTTGTAGCAGTTGTAGGTACCACCCATGCTAGACTGTCTTTAAACCGTTGGTATAATGGTTATAAAAACCGCGGCAATGGATAGAATGGTAACAACTGTAGAGATAATAACTCGCAGCATTTTATCTAACTAAGTTTTTCACGAAGCTCTGCGGCAATTAGAGGAACTAAATTTTTATCAACGCAAAACTCACTAAATTCATCCCAAAACAGAAAAAAAACTTGTTTTTTTCTGATCCGTGAAATTCATTCGGTCTCACTTCCTAGACCTACGTCTTGCGTCTAGGGGACTTCTGTCGTGAAAAGCACTCTACCTATGTTTGTTTTTCAATGTGTCATGTCATAGTACCTACCTACTTCCGTGAACAATGTAAATATTTAACAATGTCTCAAGACAAACATGCGATTCTAGTTTAAGCACAATGTAACCTACACACACAAACTGTTTCTATGCCTTGTTTTAATTCCTAGCATTAAAATAGATGATAGGTAAGAAGAAACGAATCATTCTACGCTAAACCCAACGTAAAAGACACAAGATTGAAATTAACTTATGGCGAAAAACGAAAGCGTTTCCGTTTACGCAACGTCCGCTAGTATAGGACATTACAACATCAATGTGCCACTTTCTTCTGAGGTATGCTGTATCACATATGTTTTAAAATAGTAGGTAACTTACCGCAGTATACCAACCTGCTTATCGAGTTTTGATGTAGGTACCTAACTAATACCGATATGATGAACAATAAGAGCTCAGTTTCTGCGATTAACATTAATGGGTCACAACAATCGCTAAATGGAGGTCACGTATATAGCTAGGTACCTATCGCAGCATTAAGCAACTGCAAAATTAACTAAGAGGATTAGAGGACCCAGTACCAACCCCCTTATAGGTATTATATGTTAGCTGCATCGAAATTTAAAAACAGTGGACCCAAATACACCCTTGTGCTACTCCCCACAAAAGTGAAGCGTAATCTTAGACATGGCACATAACTACACGCCATTATCAGAAGCAATTTTTAAGAATCTCGATTCGTTTCTTCAATTATAAGTACAAATAAGTATAAATGTGGGACCATAATCCCGGTGCCCCCACCGCAAAGCCGTTGATAAAACATCGAAATAAGAGACACTCCTTGAAGTAACTGTAAACTAACAAACAGGTTACACACCGGTGAGCACAAAATACGTAGTAACCTTACGTATATTCTAGAAGCAGATTTTAGCATCGACGCTTGGAATCATACTGATTAAGATATCAAGAAAAAATCAGACCACAGAAAGATTCACTTACAAATTATGAAGACTCACTTACCGAACCTTATCTACGTAAATAAGTGACACACTTAAATAACTACCGGCCGGTAACTCGGCAAAAAAGTGCAACATTATGTGATCACGACATTATAAACCTGTTGAAACGTCTGTATAAATATGTATAATTATCACCTATCCTACCTATCTATACAGTCAAAAAAAATTACACTATTAAACAAAACAAAACTACCTATCAATATAATAAAACGTGCATTTTGTACCGTAACTAGGTAGAAAAAAAAATGTGTGCATTTTTTTGGTCGGCGTTGATGCTTAGTCTGAGCTAGGAATTTAAATTCTTATTTTCAGTCGCGTAGATAAATATATATTATTGGAATTGAAAATTACTGCCTCCCTCATGCTGTCAATTTGATCGAATATGATCTAAGCGGGACAGCATGAATTGGTCATTTTCAATCCCATTACGCTACTTATACATAACTTCAATGTTTGGTAGAATCATTAAGATACCTATCAATCACAGACCTACCTATGTCTAAATCTGTAAATACTTATTTCTATGATCTAAATCCATTTGATAGAAATAATATTAATTCGTTAATGTTGATAATTGGAGTATTTTATTTTAGTGTTACCTACGTAAATGTAATTAATTTAAACAGTTTTCTTCATGTTTTATATTTTCATTCCATGCACTTTAGTAAGCTCATTGATTAATTTAGTAAATTTATAATTTAACTAAACCATGTTGGTCATGACTTCTAGAATAATAAAATATGCATGCAGTTGAAACCGACCTACACAATTTTGTAAATATATTATTAACAGTGCCTTACAAATGCTTATGTAATACCAATTATTTAAACGCATTTACTACCGTCACAAATCTCTATTTTTCGGCGCTAATATGTTGAGTTTTTAAAATAAAGATTTCACAAAAAAAATAGTTTTTTTACCCTTGTTCTAATTCTAATTCGGGGAACTGCAATCTGCACTGACATCTCGCATAGGAGTACATTGTGCATTATCCCCCTGGTTAACCAGCCCAGCTCCTTGAAGTACCGGAGCAGCAGGACTTTTGTAGATTGACAGCTTCCTTTCAGATTTTCTATGGGTGTGGACAGGTTTGATGTCTCTATGAGACTTTTCAATCCCGTTTTACATCTGGCCTCCTCTGCGGGCCGTGCAGTTACCCTTATTGTAAAACATCATAATCATAACTCACTTCATTCAGTAACTTCGTATGTCATGTAATCTTTTTTTTGTTGAGTGATTTCAACTAAAAGATTTCCACCTGGACATAGGGCATCAGTAAAAGCAGATAAAAATTATTTGCAATAAAACTACTGATGTATGTGTTAGTATATTTTATTGAAAAAAAAAACTTAAAATCGATGTAATTATTATAAAAGAATTAGTATTCTAACTCGATGAAAAGAATACAAAAAATATAGCCACCAAATATGGTACATAGGAGTAAAAATATATGAGTATAAAATTCTGATACACACAGTTTCAGTCTTGTTGTAACTTAGTTTAGTTCAATATAGTGGCAAGAAGTACCAAATAGATTATAATGTCCCACTTAATAATAGTTTGTTTACATTACAAAAAAATATTCGGTCAAGGACATTATGCCGAAGCATAATGTTCGACCTACATAAAAATAAAATGTTTCTTAAAACTAAACTTATTTTGATAGTGCTTAGCTTGAAATTGATCAATACATACAAAACTTGACATTAATGCAAGGAGTCATATTCAAGAAGCGGCATAAATTTTATTCTTAATCAAATAATATCTAATGTCCACAGATTCAGAATTCGCAGCCTTTTGAATTATGTTTTGTAAGTAAAGTGAGTTAAATTTTATAAATTGTTGATGTTAATTTGCATTTTTAGAGAGCAATATTTTTCACTGCAATAGTCAAGATAGCAAGAGAATATAACATCATAGTTGGTGAAAAATTAAAGGAAGAATTGCAACCATCTTTGTTGTCACAGGTGCAACGTTCAACTACAGTGCCATCAGACTCGGTTTTCGTGACACAGTTTTGTTCGTTCCTTAAACCATATTCACCCTCGTCTAAATAGGCGCAGTCCCTGATGTAAATCCAACTACCATTAACTGGAATGAAAAAAACTGTTGAGAAAACTTTGCTTTGAATTCATTATTACTTTATGACTCTAGGCAGCTCCCAAATAAGTGATTGAAGGTATGGTGTAGGTATTTATAGTGAGTTGCCAGTTGATGTTGGAACTATTTATTATTAATTTATTATAAAGCTCCCAAGTCACTAATTTTGAAGATCCATTTCCCAGGTGTAAGAGGGAATGATAAATAACGCTGGACAGTTCACACAGCGTTACGTAGCCCCAAGCTAAGCAGCGCTTGGTACCTACTAGATAACTGATAAACATAATAGAACGCAATACATAAATAGATATTTTTTGTTATACATAGAGAATGACCAGAACACCCTGAAGAAATGTCTGCAGATCGTACACACATTTGTTCCGAGGCGGGAATCGAACCCGCAACCTCCTGCGTCGTAAGCAGACCTTCGTCCACCGCGCCACAGAGGTCGTCAATGATAGGTCTATTAGTCTCAGATTACAGAATACTCTGTAGGTACTGGTATCTTCTGTTCTATAGACAGTGAGTTAATTAACAAATTGTACCAGAAATAGGTATTTCGTTTGCTTACCTTTCCGACTGATTTTACTGCACAGGCCAGGTAAGTGTGAGCGGTCTTTTACTAGTTTGCAATCGGTTATAGGTAATGTGCTGTTATCAAAAGGCTTCCCACACTTAGGATCAAGGCTTGAGCTACAGCTCCAACACTTAATGCACAATCCTGCAACAATAACAAAAGAACAAGAGGTTATAACACGTTATTTTAATTAAAGGCACGCCGGCGTGGCATGGCGTCGTCGTCGTGGCGGCGACGCGACGGCACCGTTGCGGTGCACTCTCCGGATGTTATATGTAGGTAGGTACTTTATAGTGCACCGCGCACTATGCTATGTTGATAGTTTATGAAATCTAGGTACCGAATACCTACCGGATGGGATTAATACAAATAGAGTTGTACAAACGACCAAATAAATACGCGATTGCATTTTGCGCGTTTCTAACTCTTTGTTGTGTTGTTGTTGACTCCACACTCCACTCCACAGAACTGAACAGACGTGGGGTCGGTCGGGGTATATATAATACCTACTATAACTAGGAGTGTGGCGTTATTTCACTAGATAGTAATAAACGGTTTAATATCACAGAACATTAAATCCTAACCGGTATATGAAATTCCGATAAAATAACGTGAAGCCGTGGTTCATCCTGTCTATAACGAAGTCAATAACTATCTAATATACCTACTTGTCGATCGCGACAGTGAGTAAAAGTGAATGCGTTACCTATGTTCGTTTAGTTAGCTGTGTGAAGAGTGATGATTGTGCGAGTTTCGTTATATCACATTTTATTCGTTGTTGACTCGTTTAGCTTTTATGACTGTTACTTAGTTATCGTTATTGAGTGTAAAGTTAATTCTTGAAAATGAAGGCGGTGGTTTTAAAGGGGGGGGGGGGGCGTTATTCCTGCATTTGATTAAGCTGATTCTATTGTTTTCTTAGAGACCCAACAATGGGTTCTGTCTCGAGTGGTTCGGGAGTTATGATGGTTTGAAATTCCCTTGGTGCCAAGTTGCAGAACTTCTCCGCTGATCACTTAGACACGCCCCACAATGAGTTTTTTATAACATTTTATGAAGAATGTTGTGTCCGCCTGTTATAAGCGTATATTTTAGAACCTGTCATAATAAGTATACTTATCTTTAAGGCCCATACCCCACCGAAAGTGGCGCCGCCACCTAATTTATCTTATTATTCCGTTTAACAAAGGAATTTTCAAAAATCCTTCTTCCAGTTTGTGATACCTATCATAAGCTTTTTTTTAATGCCTCTGTAATAGTTTTATTCTATTTAGTTTAGGAAGAGATACGAAAATAGATTTTGGTGGCCACCAAGTGCAACTTCGTATCTCTTCCTAAACTAAATAGAATAAAACTATTACACAGGCATTAAAAAAAAGCTTATGATAAGTATCACAAACTGGAAGAAGGATTTTTGAAAATTCCTTTGTTAAACAGAATAATAACATAAAGTAGGTGGTGGCGCTAGTTTAGGTGCTGTATGCGCCTTAAGAATGCATTATGTATACGCTGTGCTGATGGCGTTCCTTTCTAAAATATAAATAAATAAATCACCCTTGCATATGGAAATATGGCGTGAGGGGTTTATATTCTTGCTTTTGATATATTTTTAAAGGGGGGGTAGGTATAACACTCTAAAGAAACCCGTTTCTTGGCGGTTTTCATTTTTCATTTCATTCACGTCTACAGTCACGCGCTTAGCTACATCGTTCGTGAAATTCTCAACTTGTTCGTTCTAACGATTTTTAACGATAGATACAAGTGAATTATGGACCTCTGGGAATAAGCCATTTTAACGGTTATCGTTGCCCATTAGACAGATTCGTGAAGTAATGGAAAATCTGTTAACGACACACTCCTTCTGTTCCGTGCTCCTAATGTCTTGTTTTTTCTGTTCCGTGGGCGGGTCACTATAATGCACGACAATTTATTGTACGGCTGAATAATGTACACCTTGATAATCTAATAAAAATATATTGTAGTACCTATTTAAAAACTAACTGTTTGTTCAAAAATGTTTTCAAATTCACCTTCAGGGGCACACTGGACTGATTTCTCTTGGGGTGCAGTGCATCATGATTCACTGTAGTACGCCCTTTGTATTGTACAAAACACCAACTACTTTTCTTTTGTTTTAGCTTGCAAAATGGTTCGTAATCGAAAGAGGAAGATTAGTATTGGTCTACATAGTGCAGATTTGATGAAGAAACGCATAGTTTTGATATTAGACGGAAAAAAATTAGACAAGTAGCAAAATCTTTAAACATTCCATATATAACTTTGTACAGATAATATAAAAAACAACAAAGTTTCCAATGAATTTGCAGACCATTAGATTAACGCCAAATTATGCAAATAAAAAAATATTCAATAGCGTACAAGAAGAATCAATCATTGGTGGATTACATCAAAAAGTGTAGCCAGATGTTTTATGGGTTAACGACAACTGATGTCCGGCGATTGGCATATGAAATGGCAAAACGAAACGATGTTCAAGTGCCTCAAAAATGGCACAAAACAGAACTCGCTGGTATCGATTGGCTTTACCATTTCAGGAAACGTCACGAGACTTTAAGCCTGCGAACTCCTGAGGGATGCAGTTTAAGTAGAGCCACTTCATTCAATAGGCACAATGTGGGCGTGTTTTTTGACAACCTTGAAGATGTTATGGCAAGACAGCCATCGTTTGGTGATGGAACAAGGGTTTTTAATCTTGACGAAATCAGCACTATGACAGTACAAAACAAAAGTCTGGCAAGGTTTTGGCAGTTAGAGGACAAAAACAAGTAAGCAAGGTGACTAGCGCTGAAAAGGGTACATTAGTTACCATAATGTTACATCATCAATGCCTTGAGTCACGCTTTACCCCCAGTTATGATCTTTTCACGCGTCCGTTTCAAGCAACACATGATTGCTGGCGCTACTACCTACTGGTACCTTAGGACTGGCCAATCCATCGGATGGATTAACTCTGAGCTGTTTGTGAAAACTATGGAACATTTTATCAAACACACCCAAAGCAGCAAAGAAAGCCCAGCATTGTTGATTATGGACAATTATGAAGCACATATTTGTCTCGAAGCTATAACTTTGGCAAAAGAAAATGGGGTACCCCACTCGTAATACACAACTCTTAAATAAATAAAACGGGAGCATGTCTTCATTATAAGTCCACTGCTGGACTTAGGCTTTCTCTAATGTACGCCATAGCGCCCTGTCTTCGGCTTGCCGCATCCAGCATCTGCCAGCAGTCTTTCGCAAATCGTCATCCCATAGGGCATGGACACCGGTATTCGGTATTACCGAAAAACCGGTAATACCGGACGATTTAAGGCAGTTCCGAATACCGGTATTGAAATTGTAAAAACCGGTAATTCGGTATTTTCAAAAAATTAGTTATGATTAATAAATATGCGTGAAGAAAACCCTTATGACGGTTCTAAATTACACAAATACCTACCAAACAACTTCTATATAAAACATAATACATTTTATGATTGTAAAATTGATAGCCAGTCTACGTTTTTATTATAATGGTTTCAAAAATTGATAAACCAACGCGCATCCTCTTTCACCAACGCGCATCCTCTTTCCACTTCAGGACAAGCAGACGCATATCGCATTACTACGGTATATTCATCAAGTACCCCTAGTACTTGATGAATATACCGTCCACTCGCACTAAACGGTTTTGGACGCTGGGATTTGGAACACGCTCCCTGCTGCTGTTTTTCCCGTCAATAACAACTTAGGTGTATTAAAGTTTAAAGTAAATGGATATCTTCTACACCTTCGTGATACATCGTCGGCCACATCTTCACTTTTCATCAAGTGAGTTTGTGGTCAAACGAAGGTCTATAGAAGAGACTATAAAATAAAGTAGGTATATTAACAAATAAATGCGCGTAGAATAGTGTAAGACCGTGTTTCATCTTATATTGTGTAAAATCTTTACTTCTAATCAATGTCAATGAGTGCGTGGAAATTGCAGCGATCTCATTACATTACGAGTACTGTTCTTGTAATTTCAACAATCAAATAATACAAACAAAAAGATGGAATTAGTATTTACAATTGAATGTAGGCTAAGCAGCGTAGGATCTGTCGAGATCTGCATATTAGCAGCTTTCGAGATCGTCAAGCCAAATCTGCCGGCGCTCTAACCCTCACGGATGTCCGGGAAGATGGAAAGGCGCAAGTATGTTGAATTAGCGTCCCACACAATGGGTTCCTCAACTCAACTCCCATGGGACTACTGTCATACTGTCGTCGTCAGACCTCTTACCTACCATCGTCATGCAAAATACCATTCGGTTCGAGAGTAGACTTTACTTTAGCGGTGACAAAGGCCCGATGACGTGGCATGGCATGGCAAGATATCTGACTGGCGACTCTATAACACATGACAATCCGTAATGAGCTATTCGACAGCAGTATTGCACTGGCATTGATGAGACGCGCAACACCTTGCACACAACTGAAGATACGGAAAGTTACGGGGTCCAATAAAGTGGCAGTGTTATATGTAGGAAGTGCTTGCAATTAATATTCGGAAAATCCCATTTAGAAACGGCCGGTAGACGGGCGCGATCTGCTCAGCTGGAGCACGTTTGTATCAAACAATTCCGTGTCAACTAACACAAAAGCCCGTCCTATTGTCATGACGACAAAAGATATTTTGGAGGAGCAGCATTGGGGCAAGCACTATGCCAAACCGTTCTAATTAGCCTAAAAACTAAATATTGAATGAAATTCCAGGTCCAAAATAGACGGCTCTAAGAAAAAATCAACTAGTGATTTAGACAGAAGTCAGGGCTACATTTTTGCGAATATCTAAGCTCCCAAATTTGACAGGCATGGATATAGGTAGCAGGCATTGCCATCCTAATAGATATTTGAACTCGATTTTATTGTTTAAGTAAAAGAAAGAACATAAAGTAGAAATGACCATTTTAAATTATCAATAAAAGTTAGGCTTATTTCAAATAACATTTCTTGGTACCTACATTTATTCAGTCTAATACAATACAAAATCTATACAATGTATGTGAACTGTGTAAGTACATATTAAATGCAACAGCTGCTATTGACATCACGGAGTGGAAAACATTTTTTTCTGCTTTTTTAGTATTTGTAGTGAAATACCGAAAAAATACCGAAAAACCGGGATCCCGGTTTTAAAAATTTGAATACCGGTAAATTACCGGTATTGTCATTTAGCCCATTACCGCCATGCCCTCCCACCTGGTCGGAGGGCGTCTATACTACGTTTGCCGAGTCACGGTCTCCACTCAAGAACACGTTTAGGTATCGGTTCTCGGTTCTTCTCGAGATATGGCCAGCCAACTGCCACTTCAGCTCTCTAATCTTTTGAGCTATGATAGATTGATAACCTTAGTCCTCTGTCGGATGTATTCGTTGCGAATCCTATCCTTCAGAGAAACTCCGAGCATAGCTCTCTCCATAGCTCGCTGGGCGACTTTAAACTGGTGGACCAGCCCTACCGTGAGTGTCCACGTCTCAGCTCCGTAGGTCATGACGGGTAGGACGCACTGACGTTTTCAAGCATTGCGGTTGACGAGAAGATATGTAAACTGAGACATGTCCAAGCATTCTCTGTTTTGAGCTAGGATTCTGTGCCAGATCCCTGAATGTACCGCAGATTTTGTCGTTTTCCACTCTCTGTAAAAAGATTAGGTAGGTACCTATTAGAAAGTTATCTCAGTTCGATATCGATTGTTTCACTCATGCTCAAATACAGGCACTTTTACAATTCAATTCAATTCAAATTTTTTATTGATACCATGTTGTTTGTAGGTCTTGTAATAAAAGAGTTCCAAACATGGACCCGGCTAGGGCACTTCAATAACAATAGGTACTTACAAAAGTAGAGGTAAGTACGAGACAAAAGTACTTATTCAAAACTTATACCTATCTAACACGTTACAAGATAAAAACAAATCTATACAAAAGAAAAAGCTAATAGGAATTTTTAGAGTTTGACAAAAATAAAAGAATAAGTATAGGTAAAAAAGAAACTAACATATTGAGTAGGCACCTACAGCTCCAAAAATTCTGGTAAGGTATAAAAACAGTTTTCAATTAAATAATTCTTTAAAAGTATCTTAAATTTTATTAATTTGCTTTCATTCTTTATATCTTGGGGGATTTTATTATAGATTTTAATGCACATGGCATGTGGACCAGAGTGGAAGAGTTGTAGCTTCGAAAACGGTACATCTAAACGATTTTGGGGTCTTAAATGTTGAGGTCGGCTGTGCGGCTTGAAAAAATTAATGTTCTTTTTGACAAATAAACAAATTTCTAATATATAAATGCAAGTTAAGGTTAGGATTCGTTCTTTTATAAAATATGGTTTACAGCTAGACATTTGATCAAAATTATGTATTATTCTAATACAGCGTTTTTGTAAGACAAATAGTTTGTTAGAGTCCGTACTATTTCCCCAAAGAATAATTCCGTACTGTAACCATGAATGCGCATAGGCATAATAAGCAGTTGTGGCGGTTTTTATATCAGTAGATCTCTTAAGTTCAAATAGTGCATAAGTGAACCTGGACAGTTTTGTTGCAATTTGTTTTATATGTTCCTTCCAGTTTAAATGTGAATCTATGTGCATTCCCAAAAGAGGATAGGTGTTTACAACTTCTAGTTCAGTATTTTGAAAAGTATATTTTATATGTAAGGCGTGTTTCTGATAAGGTCTAAATTGCTTGGATTATTAAAATTTAATTGTAGGTTGTGGGCTTTAAGCCATTTAACTATTTTAGTCAATGTTGCATCTAGAAGGGTATTTATATTAGAATCTGATTTAGTTGGAATTACTACTGATATGTCGTCAGCAAATAACGAGCATGCGAAATCAAAAACTTTTGGCAAGTCATTAATATAAATGAGAAATAGTATGCAGCCAAGGACACTGCCCTGAGGAATTGATTTAGTGACATCTGTTTTATTTGAAATAACTTTTGTTATCGTACCAGTTTTGTGGTCATAGTCTTCTATTTCTACATATTGTATTCTATTTTTAAAATAGGAGACGAACCAATCATAGCTCAGGCCTCTAACACCTATTCCTTGCAATTTATTCAGAAGGATGTTATGCATGACTCTATCGTAGGCTTTACTCATGTCAAGCAAGACCCCCACAGCGTAGTTTTTATTATTGAGGATGTTTAAGATTTCGTTAATAAACTTGTAAACAGCATAGGACGTGGACCTGTTTTTTCGAAATCCATTTTGACAGTCATTGATTATTTTAAATTTCTCGCAAAAGGAGTAGAGTCGGTTTGACATTGCAGTTTCAATTATTTTAGTAAAAGTTGGTAGTAGAGCAATTGGTCGGTAGTTATTTATGTCCTTATGGTCTCCTTTTTTATAAAGCAAGCCGCTTTATAAAAAAGGAGATTACGGATATCTTCATAGCGTCGGGGACGATCCCTTCTGCGAATGATTGGTTGACTAAAAATGAGATGGGTGATGCTAGTTCCTTTGCACATTTTCTAATGAGTACAGGTGGTATCTCGTCATGTCCGAAGCTTTTTTTATTTTTAATTTTTTTTATAATTTTGTAAATTTCGAGTGTTGTAACAGGGCATAGGTACATTGAGTTTTTATTTGGGGTTATTACTGGTTGGCCAGGTGGTATTTGATTAGATTCGTTTTCTCCTATCGATGTGAAGAAATCATTGAATGCGTTTGCTATTGTTTTGGGATTTTCTGATACTATGTTATTTATCTTTAACTTTATATTGTTTCGCATTTTTATAGTCTGTTTATTCGTTTTCTCTTTAACAATATGCCACATCGTTTTTACAATGTTTTCTGAATTATTGATTTTTTTTACGTTTTGAATCTTTTTAGATTTGGTCACGGTTCTTTTTAGTATTTTTTCATATTTTTTATAATGTTTGTTAAGTGTAGGATCGTTTGTTTGTAATATAAGTTTTTTATACAATCTTTTATTTTTACACGATTCTTTTATTCCCTTTGTGAGCCAAGATTTTTTATTTTTACTTTTTATTTTGATTTTAATTTTAGGTTTACACTGATCTAAGAGTTCATTTATCATTTTACTAAATGAATTATAGTTATCATTTGTGTTTTTACTGTCATAAATTACAGTATCGAAATCTACTTTCTTTAATTCTGTTATAAAATATTGTATATTATTTTCATTAAATATTCTTTTTTCAATGTACCAAACCTTTCGTGTTTCGATTGTTTGAATATGCATGTTTATAAGAACCCCCTTATGGTCACTAAACCCATATTCCTTGACATTGGTCGTAAAATTATTATTTTTGAAATTTGTAAATACTAGGTCTATGCATGAATATTTTGTTTTATTAGTTTTTTTGCAAAAACTTATTCTTGTTGGGTCTTTTACTTGTTGATCGAAATTATAACTCTTCATCAAGTTTAGCAGAGTTGTAGAGATAGTGTCATCAAAAATATCTATATTAAAATCTCCTCCAATTATAATATTTTTTTTATTATATTTTTGGACTAGAAGTTGTAGGAGTTTTTCTAAGACATGATAAAATAAGTCGGGCATTCTTTTCCTATCCGGCCAATATAAAAGAATTAAAATTAAATGAAACTTTGGTATTTCTGAAGCACATATTTCAATTACAAATTCTCTACTTAATTTATTAATATCTTTTAATTCTACGGAATGTAATTCGTCCTTTGAAAGGATGCATACTCCGCCGCCCTCGTAGTGTGATCGACAGAACGATGACGCTAATTTGTAGCCCTCAACTTGTAGTAGGTCTTGTTTAGAAGTCGTAACCCAAGTTTCTGAGAGGCATAAGAAATGTATATTCTTATCATGGTCAGTAGCTTCTTCTATTAAATGCTTTTTATTGCAAAGACTTTGCATGTTTTGGTAAAGTATGTTTATTTCAGACACGAAAAAACACATCAGGTGAATGATGTGTAGGGAATAGTTTTTTTGATAGGGATCTCTCCTGGTGTGATCTGGTTGGGTCTATTTTATTTGTGTTATTAACGTCGTTCATTTTAGGCGTGGTGTTTTGCGTCAGGTTTTCCGGGATAATATTTGCATGCTCCGTGGTTGCTTCTTTAAACTCTTTCCCATTGATAATAAGTTTATTGTCAACTATATTAGCACGGTGGCCCTTTTTACGGGCTTCTACAAGTTGTTGTATCAGTCTTCTGCGAATTTCCTGAGATTCAGGTCCCACACAAGCTGGTACCCATGCCTTCTGCCCAATGGAAAAAGGCGGGAATCGAACCCGCAACCTCCTGCGTCGCAGGTAGACCTCCGCCAACCGCACCACAGAGGTCGTTCGTCTTTACCTTTAAGATTGAGGTGGACAAAAGAGATTACTTTTATTTCCTAGTTTTACATAATTATACCTAAGTAATCTGAGTTTTGTGCAGTCCTGTTAGGTATAAAGAAAATAAAGCGCTGAGTTTTGAATGGTGGGCATAGACAGGTAAGGTAGGTACTAAATAATGGAAAAAATATTAGTGGTAGATTTGTAGGCACTTAAGTACTATACCTATATTGGTGTTATCCACTCGGAAATGATAAAGTTCCTCTTCATCCTCTTCAAAAACAACACTGTTTGACTGTCTCACCAAATCCAAATTAATGCAGCAGTTTCTACAGTCTACAGCGATTCATGTTTTCAATTAATTCAATCAAAGACTTCGATTGAAAATAAAAAGCTCGGTAACTTGATGCGAGTTAACTTTACGGAAAAAGTGCTTGACTTGACTTCACCGCCAAAATAAATATTGGCAACAAAAAAAAAATAAGCTGTGAGTATAAAATAATAGGATGTTTGTAAAATAACTAACTAAGTATTTGAATAAACATTAATACCTACATACCTAAACAAGTCGGCAGATATTCAAATTGGTCGATAAATAAGGGCGAGGCGATTGTACTGTACAATTTTCATTTAGCCAATAGATCTACTCTATTCTACCCTTAATTCTACCTTTCTCCTGAAACAAAGGAGGTTGGTTTTATTCCTTTCCCCTACCCTGAAACCAACCTACAGAATAGGGATGTTAACAATTTTTCGGAATTGCTTTTATTTTGAAGATGGACTCTTGTTTAGCATAAAAAAAAATATTTTCTTTAAAAATATTACTATTTTCGATAAGAAAATGTACAAAAATAGAGTAATTTTAAACTTTTCCGCTAAAACACTAACAACTGTCACGTAACAGAAATGACGTCACGAACCGCAAAACGATGGTCGCGATTCATGACATGACTGTATGTTGTATGTCCATTGTTCGATTAGGACATGTGTTTTCTTAATTTTACTTGAATACAAACAATCAAAATGAACACAAAGTTTTACAAAACCTGTGCAGTGCCCCCTGTGTAAAAGTACAACAATTACTATACCGGAAAAACTGTTTATTCATGTGCCAAAAGATAAGCAAATGTTACGAATTTATTGTTTTAGCACATAACCTAACTTTGTAAACAGTGATTTAAACGATGTTCTAAACACGATAAATTATTATAAAAAGCAGAAAATCATCTATTACACATGTACTTGACTGTTATTTATGTATTCGTAGATAGATAAATGGTATTAAACGTAAAAGAGTACCTACAAAGATGTTTTCACGTTCCTGAATTCTGAACCACAAAAGTCTTCGTTTCTTGCAAAAAAGTTTGCCACCATCAACAAATCTACTTTTGGTAAGTTGGAACTATTCCCTTTAGTGAATCCGGATTCCATCATGTATTAATATTATGTAATTTACAGACTAATTCGTCGTTATGAGAAAATGCAGAAAGGTAAACAAACAGTGCGACAGCTAGTTTTGCAGCTAGTGACGTCATAAGCTTATAATGGCGTTTGCAGTCACTTGACAACAGATTATAAATATAGCATTTAAAATCATTTTTAATAAATTCAATAAGTTATATTATATTATAAAAATGTGATTTTCGATATTCTAATAATACAAATGATTATAAAATTAACACTAAACCTTAGAGTAATCTTTAATTTGTGATTATGGTTAACATCCCTATTGAAACCATTTTTGTCACCCCGCCGCCATTTGCAATGAAAAGATAACAAAGAAAAGAAATTATTCTGCCAATATAAAAAATATTTTTTTTTTTAGAACAAACATGGAAAAAGTAAAAATGTAGGGTTCCTCAGAATTTTTAGATGAATCGAATGGTATATTTCATATCGTTTCCCAAATTTTTGGGACAAACCGTAAGGGAAACTTGCCATTGTTCTTTAAATCTTTGGTTAGATAGAAGGACCATGGAAGAAGTAACTGTGGAAGAACCGTACAACTTGATTTTCTGCGTTCGCGTATGTTATATACCTACTCGTAAGGGGACTTGTAAATTATCTACCTCGTTTTCTACAAGTTATGGGTAAACTAATCAAATATCTACCTACCTAGGTACTTCATTGCTTGCTTTAACAAACCTTTTGGAAATAACCCGTCCTCCATCAGAAGAATCTAAATGATTTGGTTTCAAAATCGGAGTCGTACGTTACAACTCGATGTACGTTACAGTAAAAGCTCGAACTACGGTAAATCCTATAATTTAAGAGTACCTACCTAAGTCTTGGTAAATGTAAGGATTTATGAAAACGGTAAGTACATTTTTTTCGAGCTTTTACTGATAGAATTTATTATTTTATTTTTTTTAATAAATAAATAAAATAAATAAATTACCTGAGTACATGCTAGGTTTTACCACTGACACCTAACTAGGTAGTAAAAGTTGGTTTTGGGAATAAGACAAAATTAATTCTTATTCATTTATTTCAGTCAAAACTTAGATAGGTAGGTAGGGTCAATGCGCCAGTTTGCGTCCAATTAGTGGAGTTGTCAGATTCAGATATCGAAAAAAATATATTTTAGTGAGCTCTTTGGAATAAAATTGATTTCACCACATGACTAAAATACTCTATTGTCACTAGAAAAAAAGACTTTCTTCTTAAATTTATCTGTTAATTTTAAAAAAATATTTTAAGCCGAAATACCTAATTTTACCAGTTCTCGTCCAAAATTTCCAGTTTTCGACCCCCTGTTACCCAGTTTTCGACCACCATATATCTGATAGGAAAATCACTAGAAATTATAAAAAGTCAATCCTAATCAGCTACAAACAACAGACAGTAATTAATAACTTCTGTTTTACATAATGATTATTATTTACTTACGAATAACAAATTTTAACAGGTAAGTAGGTAGGTACTTTAAGTTCTTTGTTTTTATCATTATCATCAGCCTTTTTCAGGCCACTGCTGGACATAGGCCTCCCCTAATGAGCGCCATAGCGCCCTGTCTTCAGCTTGCCGCATCCAGCATCTGCCAGCACCAGCAGTCTTTCGCAAATCGTCATCCCACCTGGTCGGAGGGCGTCCTACACTACGTTTGCCGAGTCGCGGTCTCCACTCAAGAACACGTTTACCCCAGCGGTTGTCGGTTCTTCTCGAGATATGGCCAGCCCACTGCCACTTCAGCTTGCTAATCCTTTGAGCTATGTCGAAAACCTTGGTTCTCTGTCGGATGTATTCGTTGCGAATCCTATCCTTCAGAGAAACACCGAGCATAGCTCTCTCCATAGCTCGCTGGGCGACTTTAAACTGGTGGAGCAGCCCTACCGTGAGCGTCCACGTCTCAGCTCCGTAGGTCATGACGGGTAGGACGCACTGATTGAAAACATTCGTTTTCAAGCATTGCGGTATGGATGACGAGAAGACTCGACGTAGTTTTCCAAACGCTGCCCAACCTAGCTGGATCCTCCTCTTGGCCTCCTTCTCGAAATTGTTTTAACCCAACTGCAGAATCTGCCCAAGGTAAGTGTACTCGGAAACAATTTCAAGAAGGTGGCCATGTACTGTACGACGATCGGTCCCGGATCAATATGGCCATTGATCATGACCTTGGTTTTATCCAAGTTCATGCCAAGACCGATGCGTCGTGAGGCGGAAGCTAGGCCGTCCAGCGTCCGGTTAAGCTCCTCCAGCGATTCCGCCATTAAGACTATGTCATCAGCGAATCGGAGGTGTGAGATGTAATCGCCGTTTATGTTAATGCCCTTACCTTTCCAGTCGTCCAGGCGTCTTAAACACATCTTCCAACGCGCTTGTGAACAGTTTCTGGGATATAACATCCCCCTGTCTCACACCTCTGCGCAGTTGGATGGGTTTGGACTGCTGGCCCAATACTTGGACAGTCATGGTCGCGGCATCATAAAGACATCTCAGCACCTCGATATAACGATAGTCTACTTGGCAACGCTGTAAGGATTCTAGAACAGCCCAGGTTTCGACAGAGTCAAAAGCCTTTTCATAGTCCACAAAGGCCAGACACAGGGGCTGATTATACTCTTCGGACTTCTGTACAATCTGCCTCACTGTGTGTATGTGGTCTATGGTGCCATATCCTCCGGCTCTGTTCGGGTGGCTGGAACTCGTCGAGTCTCCTGGCGAGACGATTCGTGACCACTCGTGAGAAAAGCTTATAGACGTGGCTCAGGAGTGTGATGGGTTTGTAGTTTTTAAGAAGGGTTTTATCTTACTTCTTAAAAAAGAGCACCCGCTCTCGCTCCACGCCTTTGGAGTTCTCCCACTGCGAAGAACGGTGTTGAACAGGTTCTGAAGCTCCTGCAAAACAGGGGCTCCTCCTGCCTTCAGAAGCTCTGAAGTAATGCCGTCTTCACCGGGGGCTTTTCCATTTTTAAGCTGCCTCAGAGCCATCACGATCTCGTCTTGACTGATGTCTGGAAGTTCGTCGATGTAGTGGCGTGTCAGGGTGGCTCGTGAATCGTGGTCATCCCGTTGGGCATGAGGGGCATGTGCAGCGTATAAACGACCATAGAAATCCTCTATCTCAGCAGAGATCTCCGGCTTCGACAATACTATCTGATCCAAAGCTAGGTTTAACTTTTCCAGTTGGTGTTTTTTTTTTTCTCTTCTCCAATTGTCTTACCTGATTTTGACTGTCCTTTTCCTTCTTTTTCTGTATTCTTGCTAATTTTCTTTTTCTTGATATTTCTGCTCTACCATTCTTTGTTTTTTCCTTGTCTTCATAAAATTTATAGTAACAAAAAACCTTATAATTCTATTAGATTATTGTTTGGTTTACATAATCTATAAAGCTAAGGTCGAAATCAGGACTTCACTTAACATTGTCCAATTTCCGACCACCAAGAAATTTCATAAACTCAGTATTTTATGGTTCGTTGCTCCAAGCCTGGACGAAATATGGTTTTTAGATAGCTTACGAGCATAACGCAATGATTTATTATACGCAATTCTATTAGAATATTGTTCGGTTTACATAATCTTTAAAGTTAAGGTCGAAATCAGGACTTCACTTAACCTTGTCCAATTCCCGTCCACAAGAAATTTCATACATAGTATTTTATGGTTCGTTGCTCTAAGCCTGGACGAAATATGGTTTTTAGATAGCTTACGAGCATAAGGTCCAAATTTAATTGAAAGTTTGAGTAAATTTTCATACAATAATGAATACAAGAGACCACCTTATTGACACGATATGTCCATTTCGCGTCCACCCGGTCGACAACTGGACTATCTCAAAATATCGTGGTACAGTTCACGTCCACGCAAAATTTCAAATTTATTGATTATAATTTAGACAGAATAACACAAATCCATATTTTTTAATCCAAGATTAAGTCACATTAATAACCATCAACTCTAAAATGCATAAAAACAATGTAAAACTTACCGTTAAAAATGTGACATGCTGCTAATTTTTCCGTTGAATCCAGACACGTTTCGTCTTTTTTCTTTCGACCGCACATTGATTAATTTGTTTTATCTATTTTGCTGGGTGCTAGTGATGTGAAGTTTGCTTGTTTGCGTAGCTTACACATCCAGGTTATTGATATAACTGATTATCATTGTGTGCGAGTGTAAGTAAGGCTATTTTCGACGAAATGTTACCAGTAGTGCCGTGAAAGGACGAGATATGGGCCTGGACGCCTAACTGGTGCACCTACCCTACCTAATTTTTTTATGTAGGTACCTAGGTACCATAGTAATAATAATAATATTATAGTGTTAATTTACTAATTACTCAAATCCCAACCTATTTAAATTATTTTCATTTGGAATTTATTATTTTTTTTAGGAACTACTCATTTAAAAACCTTTAATTTATTATTAACTTGAAATATGAAATAATGATACACTTCGTGCGCCATTACTGATTTCAAGAAAAAAAAAGAAAAATGAAAATGAATATTTTCAGTACCTACTAGGGATGTAACGAATGTCAAATTTTCGACATTCGCGAATGCGAATGCGAATGCGAGTATTCGATGCTCACATTCGCGAATGCGAATGCGAATGCGAATGTTGGTATTTTGAACTTGCCGCCAACTTCACGTACTGTTTATTGGCGCGCGCGTTGTCCAATTACCAACGTTTGCTATTAGCTATCTTCAACTACCAATTACGTACGAGTAATAATGTTTATTTCATTCATTCATGACATCGACAATTCACAACCTCAACCACAGAATTTGAAACTGATTTGGCATAATTGTATCAAAACAGATTCTGAGCCAAAAATAAAAAGGAGATGAATCGCTTGATAATTGCTATCTTCGTCTACAAATCGCGTTATTTGTTTGAAAATATTTTTATGTACACATTTGTCGGTGGGAGTTGGATTTGTTTGTCTTTTTATATGTTATTTTGGGAAAATGAGTGCCTCCATTAAAACAATGAGTAAAATTTAGACCACGAACATGCGAAATGTAAAGTTATAAATATATTAATAAATAGGGGTACTGGTTTAAAAGTTACAAGCATAACGCTATTGATATAACATATTACGCTATTGTACTGAAATTTTCTGAGTATATAAAAAACAATGGATTGAAAAACGCATATCATATTAAGAGTTTTCTTGAAAATTTCTGATATTCGTTTTTCAATCTTCTGTTTTTTATATACTTAGAAAATTTCAGTACAATAGCGTTTTGCGTTAGAAGGTTAAAACCTTTTTAAGTCGGAGCCCAACTACAAATCTCAAACTTTCATATATATACCTAACCGTTTCATCAAAATTTTGAAAAATCCTGAAATAAGGCTTTGTATTTTTGGTAAATTTCAAGCAAATTTTGGCCAAATTTGCTTCCTAGAGTTAAAAGAAACACTTAAAAAACTTCAATCCTTATTTCCTTTGGGGTGTAATTTCCAAAACTCCTATGCTTAAAATTCAAGATTTCCAGTTTATGAGTTTTGGGTTGAGTGTAACTAGAAAATAACTTGTTTTTTTATAATATTTCAAATATTCGTATTTATTTATTAACCAGTATAACATAATAATGAAAAATAAAAGACGGCCTTGTCCTAGGTCCTCCGATCATGGTCTGTGCACGCCAAAAACAAACCATAAATTTGTCAAGTGGTTCCCGCCATTAAAAGGTTACCTTAACCCCTGGGTTAGAATAATCAATACATTGTCATTCAAAGCAAAGGCTACGCTATTTTTCGATCTCACAAATTAGTTCCCATGGGGAAAAAATAAACATTAAACGTTTAGTTTCATTAATTTCGTAGAAACGCGTGCAAAGCCACGGATAGACACTAATCACCCAATCAAAGTCAGTTCAAAATTATTATTTTTTCAGTTAAGTTTCAGTTCAACATATATTTTTTTTCAGTTAAGTTTTTAAACCTATGTCAAAGTTTCTTACAAAGTTCCTATTAAAGTAAGCAATAAGAGTGCCGTAATAAAATATAGTAATAGGCATTATGATTGATTTTGAGGCTACTCCTTGATATTTTTAAACATATATTGAATATAAAATAAAAACATATTTCTGCAAAAAACATAGATTTTGTGAAATTTAGTTTTTAAAAATATAATTTTAATTTCATTCTAAAAGGCTACAGTACTCGTGGCGACTGTCTATGACGTCACCGATGCACAAATTTTTATGATACAGAATTACCATAATATTTATTATTCATTAGTATGTCTTTACGAATAAGAAATACAATCAAATAATAGAAACAAGTTTATTTATTTATTTATTTATTTATTTACAAGATTGTCAATATTGTCAAGGAACAAAGAAATAAGCTATTGATTGAAGAAAGTCATACATTTACCATTACTTATTTCTGTGGTTATTTGGTATTTGTGACGACATGACGTTATGGGTCTGTGTTCTCTAATTGTTGTTCAACGTGTCATGGCGGATTATTGTATTTTGTAGATGTTATTTATCAAAATAATAATTGATTTTGATCAAATTAAAAATTATAATACGCGTTTTGTCATGTATGGCTCTGATGTAATTTGGTAAATACATAATAATGTTGCTTTTTTATTACTGTCATCATCCCTATTTACGAGAAGTTAAGAGATTTTTTATAATTCCGCATGTAAAAGAGAACAGTTTTTTTATATATATTAGGTACGTTTTTGCCCCATCAACATTCGCCAAATATTCGCATAGATTTTGGCGAATGCGAATGCGAATGCGAATATTGAAAATCCTGCGAATATTCGCGAATGCGAATGCGGATGCGAATATTCGTTACATCTCTATACCTACCTACTTACATGATGTTGACAAGAGACTTGAGAAGGCAAATGGAGTAGGTACCAAAATGAAAGGTATCGTTTAGTCGGTACATTTCAAAACACTTTTTGAAATTTCTGTAAGTTTCATACTTTTTGAAATATTTCACAAAATGTCGAAAAATTGACCATTCCTTCCTGGACATAGGCCTCCCAATGAGCACCCTGTCTTCAGCTTGTCGTATCCAGCATCTGCCAGCAGTTTTTCGCAAATCGGCATCCAACCTGGTCGGAGGGCGTCCTACACTACGTTTGCCGAAAGTACTTAGTACCTAAAAAAATACTTGTGACAAACAAATTAGGTAGACATTTATAAAATGATCTCAGTACCAAGATTCATACCCTACAAAAAATAAATAAATTACAATTGTTATTACTTACTTTTACCCTATGAATAAATAAAAACTTTTAATTTATTCTTAGGTATATCTATAGTTTTCACTAGGCACCTAGGTACAAACGCTGAAATATTACTCACATCTGACTCACATTATCTATAATATAAAACAAAGTCCTGTTAGTTACACCATTTATAACTCAAAAACGACCGGACCGATTTTCATGGTATTTGATTTGTTAGATTTCTCCTCGTCCGGAATAGGGTAAAAAGTATTAAAAACATTGGAAAATTGTCGAAAAATAACTACCCGTGCGAAGCCGGGGTGGACCGCTAGTTTTAGATAAAGTTTCTCTTTGAGAATTTGTAAATCCCTAAGAGAAATAAATATCTCAAACTTTAGTTATTTTTACCTCTTCATTGACCTACCTACCTATAGTACCTATAGGGCAACGAAACGAAAATGTGAAGAAAGCAATGAAACTAAATAATAAAATAATTATATTTATTAGAAATTGCACTTAACTATTATCATTGTTAAAATATATAAAATTATACTATGGACGGTTTCAGTCTTCTTGTTAGTATCTACTAAGTTTACAAACATGAAAAAGTTGCACTGTGATCATAATAATTAGATTTTACCGTAACATTAAAATTCTACAATTCTACTTAGTCGAGGGTACTGAAATATACTCTACAGCTTAAGCAGAGAATATATCATAGTTATAATACTAACTTAAGGCACACTTGGGTCAATAAACTCAATATAGCTATCATATTTTTTTTTCTTCAACAGGAAAATTCACTTCGCTCCCACTGTGGCTCAACTCTTACTAGATGTTAGTCTAGTCACTAGTGTGTAAAGATTGAATACAATGAAAATAACTGCCTTTGCATGATCATCATCAGCCTACATCAGTCCACTGCTGGACATAGGCCTAATGAGCGCCATAGCGCCCTGTCTTCAGCTTGCCGCATCCAGCATCTGCCAGCCTTTGCATACATGTTCTTTTTTTTAGCGAAACTTGCAATTATGCAATGAGATTCATCATAAAGGCCTATACTACCTCAAATCAACTCCGTAAGACCTAAATATCTTCCAAACAACTAAATATTTAACATTGAAATTTATATTATGGTATAGTTCAGGACTTATCTATCGATCAAACGACAATCGATTCGAAAATCAAGATTCCATGAAATTTTCTATATAAAAAAAATCGTAAAGTTACCTCTAAATTTTTACTAAAACCTTAATTTGTCAATAAATACAGAAGTTAAGATCTTGAGAATAAACATGGTAATAGAACTAGGTATAATGAACATGTTACATGTTCCAGATTTTTATAAAATAGTCCTAATTAATAGATAATAAGCTAAAACTTGATTTTGTTATTATTGCTATGCCCTGTCTCACTCCTATGAAGGCGAAACCCTATGTTTGTCCTTTTCACAAAAAATTGAGGTTGTATAGGCTCTTAAGCAGTAAGTTTACTTTTACCAATACCATCCAAGGCTAACTAAATCACAAATTGCAATTATGAGATAGTTTTCCTCAGTTGTGGACGAGTCGAAGGTCGGAGATGAATTATTGTGAACTGCATTCTTAGAAGGCAGTTTTTTTCACTACAATAGTCAACAAAGCAAGTGCATATAACATTATTTTAGTTGGTGTAAAAGTAAATGATGAATTACATCCATCTTTGCTGTTGCAGGTACAATATTCAATAAAAATGTTGTAAGTGCCAGTTCTCATAAGACAGAATCTTTCATCCCCTTGGATACCTACTTCTCCTAAATAAGCACAATCCCTGAAGTACCTCCACTCGCCATTGACTGGAATGAGAAAAACCACAATGAAATATATTTGTATTGTATTGTATACTTAGTGGTAGGGAATAAGAGTTCCTCTGTGGTTGGACGTGTGTCCAACCAGAGGAACTCTTATTCCCCCATATGTAGGTATCATTATAAATTGTCTTCTGCACAAACATCCTCATGATTGAAGAGAGCCTCTCATAGAGGCATCAAATCCAACCACACCCACAGAAAAGCTGAAACGAAGCTGACAATCACCAAGAGTCCTACTCCGGTACTTCAAGGAGCTGGGCTGGTTAGGGCCTGATTAGGCAGGGGGACAATGCAGAATATACTCCCATGTTAGATGTCAGTGCAGATCCCATTTCCACTTAGAATTAGAAACCGCCCTATCCCTCCGAAATTCGGCTAGGACTTCATCATTTACTATTCAAGTTGGGAGAGAAAAGGGAGCATTTCGAGATGTAATTCTATCAGAAATTTTACCTTCCGATAGGTGTTGTTACCTTTTTGTCTGATTTTTCTGCACATGCTTGGTCTTACTCCAACTAAGTGAGAGAGGCCTTTTTCTTGTTTACAGTCGGTTATAGGTACAGTGCTGTTATCAAAAGGATCCGCACACTTAGGATCATTGCTGGAGCGACAGTTCCAGCACTTTATACACAATCCTGCAACAAAATCGCACATTATTTTTGGGCGCGGTGCACTCCGGTTTGCTGGTAGTTTATATGAAAATTTGATGTACCGTATGGAATTAGAGCCAGAATCATAGTTGCACAAACGATCAATTTGATATACGATTGCATTTTGGACTTTTCTGATTAACAAACAGCTTTTTTGTTAATTGTAAAAATATAAAAACAACGGTCGTTCAAGACGCAAAGCAAGCTTGGAAACCACGCCCATTTGTCAGCAGTGTCAAAATGACGGTAAGTCTATAGGAGGTCTATGTCTATAGCAAAGTCTCAGCTGTAGTTATTGCTCTGAGAGCAAAGTAGCTAATCCTAATCAAATCAAATCTGCTTGATTGAGATTCTAAGCCAATCGGTGAGTTGATTGCTAGCTTAAGTATAATTGGACGTAGTTATGCAAAAAGGAACCAACCCACAACTCGGTCAAAATGGAGTTAAGTGCACAGGGAGGTTCCTAAGCATGTATTCTATATGTTCAAAAAAGATCCTGGTCATCTAACGGCTCTTAGCAAAGATATGAGTATGTCACAAGGGAACTAACCCACATTTCGACATTTCATATTTTACAATCTAGAACCATGCTGCGTGATTTACTATAATGAGCTGATTTAATATGTTAAATGGAACCATAGCATATGGTATATAACAATGTCATAATACAACCGGCGTTATATAATATAGTAAATAACAACGCCGGTCAGTATCCGAATTGATAAAGATATTAAAAAAAGCCTAAACTATTTAACTTAACTATATTTTAACTTTGAATAACGTAAAAATAAGAAAACATGTTTAGCATGTACCTGAATGAGAAGATTGTTTGTGCCACTTTACTTAGCTGTGTTCAATATTTAGTTTGTTTAGTAGTTAAGCATTTTTTTTAATAAAATATGAATAAACCTAATAATTTGCTTTCATTTCTTTTTGTAACAGGGAACCAACCCACAAAAACTGCATTTTGCATTGGAACCAACTGCAATTTAATATAAAAACAACTACTTATGCCCAAAAAAATCTTAACTTTTTAGGCTCTGTATAAAGCCCTCATTACCCTACACAAGACTGTAAAACAATAAAGGTAATAAAAGCTACCTAGACATTTCTACACAACTTTATTCTTTAAACTCAATTATCTCGAAAGTAACATCTTGAGGGTTGGTTCCTTTTTGCATAACTACGTCCAATTGAGGGTATGGGTCAAAGATCTAGGATCCTACGTTCGAGGTATACTATAATCTTTGGTATGGGTATAATAAATTCATATAAGTTTGCTAGTATATTTCTTCCTCTGTGTAGTATATAATATCTTAAACTTAGATGAATTATATACTCTTCCTCTGTGATCATAAATGAAGTTTTGTTTTAGTGGAAGCAAGCTCAGTTGATTGGTTGGATTACGTGTTTGTTTGTCAATTAGCTTCTTTGTCTGTCACTGTCAGTCAGTCTGATTGTCAGATTTTGATTTTTGGGTGTGTTTGTTTTGTTTTACTGTGCGTGCGTCCAGTACAAAACTTTTAAAGATTTTCTTTTCATTTCCAATAAGTAGGTAAATTAACAACAGCTAAACTTCAAATATGTTTACTAGATCGCTGGTAATTATTTTCTTATGCGCCCTACCAACCGGTAAGCTTTTTATTATTATTTTGCCCCATTGTTAAAGTGCTTCTCTTCTTAACTCGCAAATTCAAACTTCTGAAACTTTCAGTTTTCTGTGTGAGATGCTATCAATGCGCTTCATCGCAAGACAGCAAGGGCGACGATACGTGCGGTGCCTACAGAAAATTTGATAGGGAAAGCCACATCGCCGTTGAATGTGGCAGTGATGAATCTCACATGCCAGGCTCTTTCTGTATGAAGCTGACCCAACAAGGACCTAGAGGCTTCATATGTAAGTACCTACGTACTTGTATCATCATTAGGTACTCTATACCTACTTATTTATTACCCGCTAGGGAACCAGTTGTTTATGTCATGACCTCATCATAAGGGCTGTTGACACTGGTTTATTTGCAATGGCTCATAGTAATCCAACACCCAATTAAAGCTTTGGTCCCTTGATCACCACGCAGTACGATGCACTGCATACTGTCCGTACTGTCACTTCGACTGTGCAGAGAAGGGACATTTATTTTGTAACCTGATGTAATCTGTATCATGCTGCGATGTGAAACTCAAATGCCTGTTTCTCCACATAGACAGTTGACGTGACAGTAGTTGACAGACCAAAGCCTCAGGAAACTGTCTATTTGATCTCTTTGCCTCCCTTGCAGACGTTGACAGAAAATATAACTATAATAATTCTTACCTTACCTTATTGTAAAGACATTGTTTCTAGCAATCTTCTCTAATATTATAGAAGAAGAATATAATTCTCCTTTCTTTTATTGATTGAACTCAAGGATCCTGAGTGAAATGTCAAGCTTAGTTTATTTGTAATATTCCAGGGGATGGAAGATGGAGGCAGGTGATAAGACGCTGTGCATCTGTCGCTGAAACTGGTGTCACTGGTGTTTGCAACTGGGGAGTTTACGAGAATGGCGTCTACTGGGAAGAGTGCTACTGCTCGTCAGATGAATGTAACGGATCGACTTTTGTAAATGCGAATATGACAGTACTGTTAAGTACGTTAGGTATGGCATTAGTTTTTTACAAATTTTTATGGTAGAATTTAAATGAAAACCACTGGATATGAAATAACTTTTGGTTAGGTATTTGGCAGCGGTATTCAGCAGTTTGTGTTAAGCAATTAAATGTAAGTACACAGTTTGAAATTATTGAATAGGAAAGTCATTTGTACTACATCAACAGTTACTTAAATGAACACAATTTGTTAAAAAAATATTTTATAATATTCCTAGATTCATTCCATGTTTTAAGTACAGTGGTTTTGAAACTGTAAAAGTGCCTTATTCAGCTTTTTTCTAGATTTATTCATCCAAGATTTACTAGCTTATAAGGATATTGAAAAATTGACAAATGTAGGTTAAGCTATAAGTGATCCGTCCAACCAGATAAGTACCTCAATCTATTGACATAATTATTAACACACTTAAGTTACTCGTCCGATGGAGCATTATGGGAGTGTATGGAGCAAAAGGGTTTGTTGCTTTCTATTGATTTCTATGGTACAGAGACCGGCATTTTTCTCTGGCAATGAGCTCATCCGTAACAATATTGACGACCTCAGTGGCGCAGCGGGCGAGAGTCTGCCTGCGACGCAAGAGGTTGCGGGTTCGATCCCCGCCTCGGAACAAATTTGTGTACGATCTGCAGAAATTTGTTCCGTTGGTCTGGGTGTTTTCTATGTACCTATAATAAAAAAATATCTATCTATGTAATGTATAATATTACGTATATCAGTTATCTAGTACCCACCCATAACACAAGCTCTGCTTACCTTGGGGCTAGATAATGCTGTGTGAATTGTCCAGCATTATTTATTTATTTTAATATCCTCGTCACTACAAGACTATTGTTGCGGATGACGTCGTCGGCAGAAATACCGGTCTCATCTCTGGCATCGGTATCGGCAGACATGCTGCTCCAGTGCACGCTCTACCATTACGAGTGCTTTGAAAATACCTAACCTATTGCCAATGGAACATCCGAAAGAAGGAAAAGCACCCTACCGGTATAATATTGTAAATACCGACGCATCGTACGCTGCGGACACTCCTTTTCTAAAGCAGTAAACGTGTTAAAACTTTTGAAATTATCATGGTTATTAGCATTAACGTCAGATATAACGGGATATTTCCCAATATTTGATTGATAAGTTTTCCTATAATTCGGCACAGTTCATGCGCCATGATCACGGAATGAACTCAAAAATCAAATCACGGTTAAATATCACGTTATATTATAAATGACTTTAGTGAACGTGTTACTTTACAATAACAATGATAAATATTAGGTTGACTATGAATTTCGAAAATACCATGTGTTCTTTAGAAAAAAACAAGGATGATAATGATATCATAGCGTTGTAAGTATTGTTCCGTCCAAGCCAATTATTATAGTACCTATGTATATTTTGTTTTTTAAAATTTTATTACAATTTTGTGATTCATGTTATACATTATTATATTATAATTCTGGTGTTAAAAAGACTTGTTTTTTAAAACTTAGGTACACTTAGGTTACTTAGGTCATAAACTTAATACATAATTTTACTGTATTTTTATGAATATTTGTGCATCACATTATTAAATTTGTTTTATATTGAACTAATTAAGTACTCTTTTAAGAATGTACTAGTGACATCTGTATCAGGATTTATGACCATAATTATGTAAGTTTATTATTTTTTAGTTTAATTATGTAAGTAAGTACTCCAACGACATTAAAATTTTGCTTACTTGACTGATCTTTGAAGAACGTCCACATTATATACATTATTATTGTCATAAAATATTATCACTGAAATAAACATTATTAAAGTTTAACTAAAAAAATTCGTACATATTTTATTTTTATTTAGAAATAACCTATAGTAAATATATCTATTGAATCTATATACTTACGATGACTTAACTAGGATAATAAATACCCAAGGTATAATAGGAAAAGCACGTCAAGTAAATATCAATTTTCACTATCCTTGCCATGAAAAATTTACCAAATAAATATTTTATTACAGTAGGTACCTACGTATTTTCTTAAAAAGGGGGATTGTTTTCACTAGAATATTTCCTTACAGTAAGTATTTTCTTATAAATGGGTATTGATTTTATTAAGGGCTTATGAACAACCATGATCACGGAATCACGCATTTGCTTCCCTTTAAGTAAGTAAAAAAAATTTATTACAGCAAATGATACAAAATACATTAGTAGATAAACTTAAACCTAAAACACAAATAGCTACGGTCGATTCACCTATGTTCATAATGCATATTGGCCGACTCAAGTACTGTTTAAATAACATAATTTTTATTAAACTAAAATTAATCGCACTAACGAACGATCAATCTAATGTTTTTTAAAAATATTGGACGTTTGCACTATGTATGAAATATCTAATGGACAACTCGCCTACAGTTTATCAATGCAGCGCCCAGCGCTGGATTTTTTCTTAAATGAGGGTGCCTTTTTTGTAAAAACGTCGGGTTTACGTTGTTTTTTTTTTGGTTGCATATAGCATCGCGATAGCTCCGGCGCTGCGGGAAGTGCAGCCTCTCCGCCGCCATTGCGTAACAAGGGACAGGCACCGCGCGAACCGCAGCGGCTGAGGCTGGTCGCCGAAGGCGACCAAAAAGCCGAAGCTGCGGAGGTTACGGCTGGCGGAGGCTGCACTCCCTGCGCGCCGCCGGCTTATTAAATACACTCTAGGGGCGCCACGCACAAGACCACGTGGGATCGGGGTACTCTGTGTGTCGGATCCGCCACTCAAATTGAACCTAATCAACTCTTATAGGAATGCTCTGTATCGGGTAGTTCTTTTTCCTGAGGATAAACTTAAATAAGAGAAGTTTGTGTTTTTTTTACTCTTATTTTGTCTATAAATATTGACCAAAGATCAGTAGGTGAGTCGTCCATTATTTCAATCAACCTTAGGTTACTTTTTTGTAGTTGTTCAAACCGTAGATGAATAACCCATAGGTGAATTAACCATAGGTGAATAAACCATAGGTGAATTCTCCTTTATAGATATCGTTCATTAGTTTTATCAAAATTCTATGAAACGATCTGTAAGTATATTAAACAGTAGGACTTTTGACCGTAGCTATTTCGAAAGTAGTTCAAATAACTTTAGTTATTATAATAATGTAACCCTTTATAACGTTCAATTATAAAGAAAAATAAATCGTGGGTATCTAATGAAATCATTAATTTGGATTATATATTACGTGACATGAAATATATGAAAACACTCGCTACTTAACATATATTTTTAAGAGCGAAAATGAGAATGTTAAAGTTTCTTATGTCATGCATGGAAGACGAAAACGAGATTTATATATGACAAAATATGTATTAAATAGGTACCTAAAGAGAGATATGGTTTCTACCGTTTAACTACAGAACCCAGAGAATTCCCTAAAAATGTTCATAATGAATTATCGTTGCTCATTGAGCTTTCGGCGGTAGTTTTCATCGCTTTTCTCCGATAGGGCTCGCTCGGAAAAACTCGTAAGGTCGTTAGTCAGCGATGAGCTAAGTCCGTCTAGCTCGCTCTGACTCAGCGGTGAGTCACATGTACGAACGAGAGATCGCTGCCTCCCGCCTCCCATGTTTTCATCATGAAATCCCGGTCGAGATGGGCCCGAGGCTAGAACATTTTCCCGTAGGCTTTCAGTCATCTGAAACCCGTTCCCGGGCTCACACGTGCTCTCTCGCTTTATAAACATTTGTGTGGAGTGGTTAAGTAATCATTTGGAGTACTCGTGAACGAGATACACTGTGATGAGTTAAGTGATATCTTAGTGAGAAACGTGTTTTCAGTCAGAAAATTGGTGACTGATTTTTTTTATTTGTAATCCTGATAACCCTATATAATATCATCTGGCGGGGCAGAGATTACATTGGCTAGGTGAGTGTTTTAGTATGTTATTTTATTTATTGATTAGTTTGATTTGTTTTGACGAAGGAAAGGACGGCAGTGGTCGGTAAAGGTTACGACCCCGGTGGAGGCTGGAGGGAGGGAAAACGTTATCTAACCCCAAGAATCGTAGGTATTTACCGCTAACATACCTAGGTTAATACAACGCACTTTTACCCGGAAATTTTAATATAAGGATTCCGCTAGGATTAATTAAATTTTCTTACGTTCTAAGTTTCTAATCACCTAGGTAATCTAGGAGTTGCGCATAATCCTTTGAGTTTGCAAGTAGGTGTAGGTAGCTTCTACATACCTTTAACGTAAGTATTTACCTTTTGGGACTTTAGCACTAGTTTGGTCAATTGTCTAACAGGTGAACGAAAATAAGCCAATGACGAAAAATATCAATATTTTACCTAAATATGAAGCGCTTTAAATCTCAAGTGAAGGTCACATTCCATCCAGTAGATTAAACATTACGGGATGTGCAAGCAAATTTGGCGTAACTAGGCCAGATATACATAATATTTTAATCGCCATATATAGCTCACACGTCCACTGCTGGACATAGGTCTCCCCCAAACGACGTCACAAATAGAGATTCTGAGCCGCCTCAATTCATCGACTCCCTGCTACGACTGCAATGTCGTCGGTCCATCGAGTAGATGGTTATTTAGATCGCCACGTACGACACGTCGCGTTTCTAAAAAGTTTTATATTGACTATAGTGTGTGTGTTTTTATAGTTCTAACCAATTATAAATTGAATGTAAACGCTGCAGCGTGCCCACAGCCCACAAGCCAAGTTCAAATCAATTTATTTGTCCCACTGAATGAAATGAATCATTGTTAGTTTAAACGTTCCACGATCTTCCACTGGCTGTTGACTTTTGAACCTTACTCAACGGACAAGGCTTAGATTGGAACGTGGCTTCGCGTTTTTCTAGATAAAATAGCTTAAACAGCGTTAGGTACTCGTAATTTACTGACACTGCCTGTAGGTAATACAGGTTCTGGTCTTCACGAACACGTACGTGAAGACGGACTTATTTTCTAGAATTTTATGTAAATTACCTCCCATGACAAAACGTAAAACCGCGTTTGTCCGGAACCAAATTCATTACTGAAGACCGATCTCCCACTCCCATACCCATTGTTAATTCAGGGTAGAGCCGTATTTTAGTTTTAAGTTTTAGATAAAGTCCCTGTTATGAACGACTATTGGCTGGATGGGGTAACTACTTAGGTTTAAGAATTTAAACCAAGTTTAAGAATTAAGTCCTGGCGTTTTCAGAAACGTGTTCGCGATTATGACGGTTAGAACCTGCAGTTCGCGCAGTGTCAGTAAATTACCAGTAACCCTGTATAATCCAGGTCGACATCAACATTATGCAAAATTTCAGCCCGATTAGTTTAGTAGATTTGGTACCTATGTAACAAGCATCCAAACTTTAGTATACCTACTTTAGATAAATATAATTAGATTATCATTTCGTGATCCCCCTGGAGGAAAAAATACTTTGAATCACTTTATTATTATAAAACATTCGAAAGAACGGCTGCTGCACTGGTTTTCTTCAAACGTGGCCGAGGACACTGACGACAATGACGATCCCTTCTTCTTCTCTGGCATACGATACCACACACCGACAGCGACAGACACACTGGTACTTAGTACTGTAGTCGGTGCTTACAACAACATACTTATAACCCTTTATAGAGCGTAGGCTTACCCCTCACAATTACCTATGTCTTTATTTCTACACGAGAGAACACAACACTACTTTTGTCGGGGTTTAAAACCACTTAAGTACCTACCTACTTGTACCTACTTGTGGTATGGATTGATCCCGTGTTGAACAGCTAGTTAGGTAGGTAGTTACTTTTAATTAAATTTTTCATTGTATCATTTGTTTTAATATGCTTAATTAGTTTTGTTTAAATAGAAATAAGTTTATGATTCGTTCTTAGCTATCGGTTAAATCCTTATAAGGTTTAATCCATAAGGTTAATCCTTTTTTGACAAAAAAGGAGGAAGTGCGTGTGGACTCCACACGCACTGAAGATCCTGCTGGAAAACCAGCGTTGCTCAACTTTTTGTAGAGCAACATTAAGCTGAGATGGGGCCTATTGGTTCACTGGGCGGACACGTATTTTTGTTTAAGATACTTAGTTTTTTAATTCTGTAATACCTGTTTAAAGTGTTTGCCGAGGTGCGCTAATAAACTTGTTTTTTCTTCTTCTTCTACCTACATATAATGTAGGCCTTCATCATCATCATATATTAGCCTATATTAGTCCACGGCTGGACAAAGGCCTTCCCTAAAGAGCCATAGTGCCCGGTCTTCAGCTTGCGCATCCAGCATCTGCCTGCAGTCTTTCGCAGATCATAATTCTTTGAGCTACGTCGATAACCTTGGTTTCTCTGTCGGATGTATTCGTGGAATGCAAAGATTTAAATAATCTTTGGTAGAATGTAGCTAGTACGTTTGAAAATCGGAACAACTCAAGTTGTCATGGTGTTGCATCGTTAATTTTAAATAACAAAAAATTACCCAAAGTTACCTATTTATTTACTGAATTATACCTACCTGAGCCATAGATTACAAAACATGTAGGTATTATATCTTTTGTTATGATCAAGATTAATTATTATACTTATTGATAAAATAATATAACAAAATACAGCAATTCGCCATGACACGTTGAACTCCAATCAGAGATTATAAAGTTGTGACGTCATGCCGTAGTGTAAAGGCACAGAATAACCGTAGGAATTAATTTTGTAAAGTCTGATTTTCTTAGATTTCGTGTTGAAAGTTGAAAGAGTTTCTTCAGTTTTCATGGTAAGGGAGTTTTGATTGTTTTACACTTATACATTTGCATGCACTTATACATTTTCGATAAGATACCTGTTCTCTGAATTATTATAACCGTGGATCTAAGTGGAAAACTATCCCTAGTAGTAATAGGTGGAAAAAAAATTCGTTCTTTCCTACCAGTGGGGATAGTTTAGTAGGGATAGGTGGAACAGGCGGATTTTATTAAATCAGTAGCTTTCTATGTTTCTCACTTTATTGTGTGTGTTTATTGAAACTAGTGGTCCGCCCCGGCTTCGCATTGGTATATTCTATAGCCTATGTTGATTAGTAATATTGTAAAATCGTTTATTGACGCGATCAAGCTATTTAATACTATCCAATTTTGATTCTATAAATGAAACGTTAAAAAATCTAGTAATAAATATTACAACAGCAGAAAACGGATTTTTGTCGTTACTGAAAAAAGTTATATTTTGACTTACCGCTGTCTTGTTCTAGGGTTGCGATAATAACTGCTTATCAATTAGGTAAGTAACAAGAAATAAATTATTAATTACTTAAGTTTTATTACCACAAACTGTGCCAACTGGCTGCAAATCATAGACAAATAGTTAGCAGGTTGGCAAAGGAGTTTTATCAGAACATTAACAGGGAGGGTTACCTACTCTACATAGACTAGAATAAAAGAATAATATTGTCCAGCCTCAAGTTGACTGGTATTTTATTCGAGACTCATCCTATTGCAATGTGCTAGAGTAAGCTGACCCATTTCAGCATAGAAAAGCGCATCATTGATGATCTTTTCTGCCATTAGTCTTTGCTTGTCATCAGCGGCTGCTATTTCCCTCAATTTTAGAGCTACAGTCTTCCCAAGCATATCGAATTTGTCCGCTTGAGTCGCCAGCTTGTATGTCTTGATGTGCTGGAAGTATAAATAAAAATAAATAAATAGCATACGTCTTATATAAAAAAACGGAGAGTAATGAGATTTCGATATTACGACATGATCCTCGAAGTAGCATTTTTTTAAACTTTCGTTTTTAAAGTAAATGATAACGATAAGGTATTGAACGCAGGGGTAGAGATATCTAAAGGCTGTCTAAAGGTAAGGTTATAAATAAATCGGTAATTAACGTTCGTTTTCTTTTCCTACCAATAAGTATGCCATGCCCTTTTATTTATTTATTTATAGAGTAGCAACCCGCCCCGGCTTTTCACAGATAACAGAGCAGTTTATTAGATCTTATTATAATTAGGAAAAATTCTGACATAAATTTTTCATGTTATCGGATTTCTTTACACACAGCTTCCAGCATGATTTCTTCTTTGCCCAGCAGATTTGATCAGTGGGAGCAAATTTGACGGAACTGGAGCCGTTATACTGCCCTTTTGATAGCCACACCACACCACCTACGAGGGTTGACCCACACATGTCCACTGCTGGTCATAGGCCTCGCCCATTCTACCACGACGTTACGCCACAAAACATGCTAACGTTTATATTTATAATAAGTATTATTCTGATGATAATACATTTATGTAATGCTCTGTAATTTGTTCTTAATTCCACATTGAATCAAACTACATATCCACTAGAATAATAAACAAAATAAATGACATTTTGTCTATGTCTCTAATAACTCAAAATAATAGTGTGGAAAGAAATTAAATGACCGGCCTAAATGATTGTGCATAGGTACATGTATATTAGATTTGCTATGACTGAAGTCTCAGGAAAAATACAGACACACAGAATATTGCTTGCTATATTTTTTAGGCATCCAATGAAACATTGGAATGTCGTGAAATTTTGAATGCTAAGTCGTTTCCTATTCTCGGTTGTGCAAGTTTCGTGGAACCAACAACGTCACAGAATATAGCACTAAGTCACAATGACGTCAAAAAGGCTTACTACAAAATATCAGATTTATCTAGCTAGAAGATAAAAAAGCTTGGGACGGTTTTGCTTCAACTCGAAAAATAACAACTGACAGGCTAAAGGTTTCTTCGTCGCTTCTTTACTTTAGTCTTCATAACGAAGCGACCACAGATTTATAAGACAAGTATAGTATGGTACCTACTAAAGAAGCGACCGAAATAAAAAAATATCACTTTATGTCCGTGTCAATGTTTGTTTTAAAAATTTGACCTTTTCTAAGTGTACATTTTGTATTTAAGGAAATAAAGACTTTTTGATTTGATTTCATTTGAGTATCAGCGGTCGAACACGCCAGAGAGAGACCAAAGAAGTAGTCAAGAAAAAGAGAAATACAAAACGCTTACAAAACGCTTATCGCTCTCAGCGATAAGGCCGCCTATTGTGCTGTTAGTTTTTAATTTTAGATATAAGGTTTATTTTTGTTATTTATTTAAGTGCAATAAAGTGTTATTATTATTATTATTAAAACAAAAGTCGGGGTTAGTTGAGCATAGGGGTAAGTTGTGCAATCGAAATTTCTCGAAAACCATTCACCGCGCACCCCTAACACATCAAATTGCGGAAAGAAGCACTCTCAGGAGGGGAACTCATCGCGCGACCGCCGACCGCCACGATTTGTTGATCGAGAAAAATACACACGCACATTTTTTATATAGTACCTAATGAAAAAGTAAATAACCAAATAATTTAAAATACCAAAATATTTCGTCTGTACAAAAAAAATGTTATCCGTTTTCAATCAGGAAAGTTTTAAACTTCCATAAATTTAGTTTGCTATTGATATGTATAAAAGTTATGGATATAATTCTAATAGTTTTTTTTAATAATCTCACAAATTTCGGGTTGGGGCAAATTGAGCACATACAAAATATACGACAGATTCGTTTGTATTAAATTGCAACAGACTGTAAGAGATAAGTTTCCCAGATCTAGTATATTTTTGTAGCTATATCAATAATTAGATAAATATTCAAGGCTGATTCTGAATAGAAATACTGAGTCTTATCCAAAAGTTATGGTTCAGGAACATTCATGATGCTTTGTTGATTCTATTTTTGTCTATTATTAAGAGATAGTAACTTTTAAAACAGAAATTTTATTTCAAATCTAGTTAACATTAAACCCATGGTTTGGCTAGAATTTATAAGTGCTCAATTTACCCCATACCCTTGCTCAACTTACCTCACGGGGTAGGTACCTACGTTCAGCAAATTTTACTTTCTGTATTGAAACAGCTCTTAAAATCGACTTGTTCGAAATAAGTTACTTTGGATACTTTTGCAAAGGGATAAATTTTATTACTAACTCATCAGTATGCATAACAAGCCATTTAGACTTAAGCTGAGGAGCTGTATCTTATCAAGTGAAAAAATGCTCAACCAGCCCCGCCCTGCCCAACAATATTAAGGTACAAACATAAGTAAGGTACGGTACCTTTTCTTTCGGAGTGTAGAGTGAGGAGCTGGCCTGCGCGAGTTCTATTTTAATAGACCTCCTTTCTCTCTTCTGCGGTGGTTCACCATCATCATCAGATGATTGAAGTGGGTCACCGGTGCTTTCGAATTCCTCATTCTCTTGATCGTTCGCTTCTTCTTTTAGGTTTTTTGGTGATCTGGTCTCCTGAAAATAATAAAAAAATAAATAATGCTGGACAATTCACACAACATTATCTAGCCCCAAGCTAAGCAGAGCTTGTGCTATGGGTACTAGAAAACTGATATAGGTAGTTACATAATATAATACATACATAGATAAATATTTTTTATTATACATAGAAAACGACCAGAACACCCTGAACAAATGTCTCCAGATCGTACACACTTGTCCCGAAGCGGGAATCAAACTAGCAACCTCCTGCGTCGCAGGCAGACCTTCGCCCACCGCGCCACAAAGATCGTCAAAGTCATAGAATTTTTTAACTCTAAGCCTATGGTCAAAGTCATAGACATAGATTTTTTTCACTATTTATGGTCAAAGTACGGCGCTCTCCTGCGAGTTGTACCGCCGCGCTCGCCGTGAATGTGTTAACCTGATAAAGATACTCATTGGGTACCTACTTATTAGCGTAGTAGGTAAGTATTATACCTATCTAGAGCTTGACTCCATCCGCTGCGCTGCTGCTAGATAAGGGCCTTCACGTATTTCTGCTATTCCCGTTCCTGCAAACTTAGGGAAAGCTTGGAGAACTTTAAAATACTTACCTACCTTTAATTAAAATTATACAAACCGATACCTATAAAACTACCAGGTACCGGTACCTAAAAATATAGGTAGGTATCTAACCTAAAATTCTGTCTACAAACCGGTAAGTATAGGTAGGAACATAGATTTTAAATCTATGGGTAGGAACCTTAATCTGCCAAGAAATACCTACCCTACCTAGTCGCAGAATAAAAGAGAAAAGGAAGGAGAAAGTAGGTAACATCACGAAAACGGTAACCTAATACCTACCTACTTACTTAATTAGTATCTTATCTATCATCTGTGCTTATCATCCATTCGACCACCGAAACGTTGACGAACGGTCCCTACTTAGGACCGATATGAGTTGTCGTATGGACAGCCGTGTGGTGCCGCTGGCTTAAAAGTTTCAGCACCCCAACTCTTCCCATGGGTGTCGTAAGAGGCGACTAAGGGACATACACCAGGGGGCTTACATACTTATGTAAGTTAGGTTCCTTTTATCTCAGATATAGGTAACTCCTATTGTACGTACATTAAAGTAGGTAGGTACACTTACATTAAAATTTTCCATTAATCTTGTTGACGTTGTCCCATCACTCTCGTTTAGGACAACACTACCCTTATTTTCAATGTTTCTTCTTTTAACTTCATGGTATTCCGCGGGATGATGGCTACTCAAATGATATAGTAGGTTTGATCCGTGATGACCCTGAAAGAGAACCAATGTCATTGAGGTAGGTAGGTACGTCCTACGGTCTACCTAAGTAAATACCACGGAGGTAAATAGGTACCTACCTACCTAAATATTTAACGGTTCTTTTCGGTAACTGAGTAGGTAGGTACCTACCTGTAGTATCCATTTGGTTTGTAGTTTAGGTAGGTATGAAATGAAATAAAAAACTGTGGTTTCCTCTACATTCATATTCAAGTAACATGAAACCTAAAACCGGTACGAACCACATTCCACAGTTTAGAATCATGTTACTACGACCACGTCACCCCACCCAAGGAACGCGAACGTAGGTAAGATAAGCGGTAATCTAAACGGTATTCCGTTAATGTTGAAATGTAAAACTCACCGTGATTAGTCGATCACAGAAACCGCACTTGGATGCATTTTTTTCTTTGTCGTAAACAAAATATTCGTAAACTAAGTTGGTTTTATGCCTTCCCATCGTGTTGTTTTCTAGTATTTCGATGAAACACGTCAAGTCACTCAGATTCACGGTCTGCGTTTGTTTCATTCGTGCGCTCTTCGTGCGTATTCGGTGCCGCTCGGGCCACTCTCGGGTGGACGTCGTTGTTGTGTTGGCTTCGTCGTCCCTCGTCGCGTCGCGCATCGGTCACCTCCTCACCCCGCTTCGCACCCCTTCCCTCCCGTGCATAACGGTAGAGTTTTTGCACGGAGCTATCAAACGTTATTGAATACCGGTACTTATTGTGTCTAAAGCATAGGATTTAAATCTATGGTCTAAAGTATAATCTGGGTATAATACCTATAAACATGTAGGTACCTAATCGCTCTCACGACATATTAAAATTTAAAATCGACATAGGTATTACTTATTTATTATAAAATGCCTAATAACTAAATACTTACCAAAAGTCAGAGCATTTCGTTCGATGGACTAAGGGCGGCCGCACATTATGTCCGATTTTTTGTTGACGCGGTTGGGTTTATTCTGGCATACTGCTGGTTTGCTGCCGATTTCACAGAAAGTCGGCAATCAGCTGTAAAGGATTGGGGTCAAACTGGTCAAAGCCTATAGAAACTAAGTCTTGCCAGCAGTCTGAATTAAAATTATTTCATCTGTGGCAGTATGTTTAGAATATAGGTAGGTTAGGACTAGGTTCGTACCGGTTTAGTAATATGTATACAATTAAGTTCAAAGCTTAAGGGGCCTGCAGATGATGATTTGCCTATACAAACGTACCTACCTACTACCAAAATGATTGTTTTTCGTTTTCGAATAGTATTTATCTAGGTCCCTGGTTATTTTTTTTTTCTTATTTATACATATTACACACCTAACTATAATGAAATGTAAGCAAAAATATGCAATTTTGCATAACTTTACGTCGAAAATGACATGTTTTCGTCCCTTTGTTTTGTATTAAAAACAACAATAGCTTATGTTTTGTTTGATAAAGAACATAGCTTTTACTGTCTAGTTACAGAATAACAACACCATGTTTGACATGGTGTTGTTATTCGAAAAAAGTTTTGAGTCATCATTTTTGGTATTACGGAACACAATAATTTACGAATTGTAGTTGCGAGCTGCTGTCGCTGAAGCCCTTAATTAATTGCATTTCCTTAAAGTGATTAATATTAACAACTCTTTTCATATGGTAAGTATTTTTTTAAACTCTTTCTATCAGAGTTGTTGCGAATATCAGCATCAGCATCCGCTGATGATCAGCATTGATTTAAGCATCAGCATCCGCATTGATCGATGCCTATCCAGAGCATATGAAATAGCTCTATGTAGGTGACTCAATCTATGTACCTACACTAATATTATAACGAGAAAATATTAGTATTTTAGTATGTAACGACTAAAATTAAAACTACTAAACCTATTTCAAAAATTTTGCTAAAAATTCTGAAGCTGTGGCGGACCCTTAATAGATATAGTTAGGGCCGTTAATAAATAGTTTAAATTAAAATATTAAAAGTTAAATGGTTAACACAAAATATTTCGATGGTTAACACGGTCTACATTATGAAGCTCTACACGAAAAAAAGCAGAAAATAACTTAGTTCAGTGTGATTTCTATGTAGTAGGTACCAGCTGACCCGCCTACGATTTCATTTACGTTGACTTCAGTAATAAGTAGGTACCTACCTACCCTATGTAGTTTTGCTTTCCACGTAAACTATGCCGCCAAAGTTATATTAGGTACCAATGGTACCAATGATACCAATCCTTTTCTTTTCCTGAGATTTCTTGATAAGTCTGTGATGGGCCTAACGTTAACTATGTACACATCGGGTGTGAATTTCAAAAATCTGAAACACGTTTCTGTTTATTTTAAGTCATCCTTCTACGCTACCTACAAATTTTGAATGCCCAGCAGATACGGTTCTAAAGTTATTATAAAAATGACCTACTTTAGAATATGAATGTCCGCAAATCCGTTCTTAGCGCCTGTGGGTGCCTGCCTACGTCCTAAAAGGAAACTCCATGCAAAAATTCAGCTTCGTAGCTCTTGTAGTTTCAGAGATCTCTTGATATGTCACCCAGTTTTCTCATCTCTTTTATTGTTGTAAATTTAACTTGTAAGGTGAATTTAATTTGCTCGCAAAAATAAACCGGAGAGTGGCATTCGCGCACTAAGGGATCCGTACCATCATCTATAAAAACGGCAGAAAAAAACACGTTTGTTGCCATGGGAGCCCCCTGAAATATTTTTTTTCTCTGATTTTTAGTATTTTTTTGTTATAGCGGCAACAGAAATACATCATCTGTGAAAGTTTCAACAGTCTAACTGACGTGGTTTATGAGATACAGCCTGATGACAGACAGACAGCAGCAGGTCCCGTTTTACCCTATGGGTACTTTGTCTTCCTTTTATGATGATAACGTTTGCGCTATACGGAAATATGGAATATGGAAGGTCGCATTCAAGCACTGAACGGAAGGTACCGAAGTATTGTCCGTAATTGTTTTTAATGTAGACGACTACAAGGTAAGATAAGACCATGAAACCTATGCTAAGTATTTACCGTCTCAGCGTATTTCGCCAAGCATTTCCATATCAAGCTGTAATAGGCCTAGACTTTTGGGTCCTTTTTTAACTGTCTATAAAAAGGCCGAGGTGCTACGCTTTCAAAATGCAACCTTTGCATCATTTGCATATTCGTATGTTTACGTAACAAATGCGTGCATCCTAAATTAGTCTATGATCTTTCAAAGTATGCTGCTAAAGAAATCAATCAATGTTTAAAATCTGACGCACCTTCTTTATCTCATTTTGTAAGGGAGACTCCAAGATCTTGTCTCCCAAGCCAACCTAACCTGCACGTGGTGTACCCTGCTAGATAACGAACTAGGCTCTGGTGAAAATATCAACATTCTTCATAATTTGATAAGTCATATTTTACTCGTATTTTCCATTACTTGACACTGGCAGAAAAGAGTCCAACCAGACTCATATTGCAATTAACAAAAAATCATCATCATCAAGCGAATAAGGAATAAAACAAATTAATATTTTCACCACCTTACAAACCTCACATTGACGGTATCTTTGAAGCCGGTATAAAACCCAATAAGTATCATTTAAAACACGTAATGCTATAATCACACCTAACGTTTGACGAGCTTTCTACTCCTTTCGCACAAGTAGAGGCCGTTATTGTACAGCCGACCACTCTGTCCAGCCTTACTCCTGGGAACGTACTCATTGGTTGGGCACTCACCTCTATACCTTCGCCTGCTTTAGAAGACTGCAATCCTAACAATTTGAATCGTTACGAGAGGCTGGAGCAAATTCACCAACACTTATGGCACCGTTATCAGCGAGAGTTGCTGCTGAAATGGAAAACCAATTTCTTCAAACACAAAGATTGGAGACTCGGTACTCATTCAAGAAGATGACTCTCCGCCGCTCTGCTGGAAACTCGGATCCATCTCTAAGTTATTCTATGGTCCTGCTGATAATACCTATTAGCATGAGTTGCTGATGTTACTACCAGAGGAGTATGCATGCGCCGTCCCGTGGTTCGCTTGTCCCCTATTCCAACTGCTAAAGAACTAGAAAATTGAAAACTGAGATTTTCAATAGCAGCGGATGTTTACGCCTGACTGAAAACGAAGAGCAAATCTCCAAGACAATTTGTTTTACTGCAAGTATTATTGTAGGTATTGTTTTTGACAGATGATCATTCGACATAATAAGAATAATAATCTTTATTGTGAACTGTGTAACATAGTTGGTCTTATGAACTATTATACATTGATTCTTCAACAGAATCGCCAAGCAAACGATTGCTCCTCTTGAATCCAAAACATTTTGGTAGATACGAATGTGGCTAAAACTACTGAAGTAGGAAATCGGATATCTACATTTCTCACCTAACGACCATTTTTTGAATAGGATAGGCAAAGGATTTCGCTTTCATATTAGGAACGGGCCAGAGCAGACCGCATGTGCAAAAATCCAGTGTGGTTCAAGTAATCAAATATGAATTTTGACGAATCTGTTATACCTTTGCTTTGATTTTCAACATAAAAATCAATTCAGTACCTTTGTCATTTTGGTTAGGAGATAAAGGTAATAATCACAAAACTATCTTGGTGCTTTTATACAGAATGAAATGGAATATTACGTATAGGAATATAAGAATCCTAGATTTCATATTTGAACAGCAGTTGGATGTCAAAGATCATGGAAATATGATTTTTTCGTAGACCATCCTTATTTATTTATTTATTAACATTAATTAATACGGTAACACCAATACCTACAGTATACCTTAACAGTCTTAACACAAAAGAATTTCTTATCGAATTAAATTCTAGGTAGGTAATGATTTTATGATTCACAAATATTTTTCGTGTCCCTTAAATCATTCAATTTGCTTTATTTTCATTATCAAATATCTTTAGATTTCTATAGAAAGGAAAAGTAGTAACCGGCTAATTATTATTCAACATAAACCATTTATTAGTAAATTTGTATCTGTATAATATTTCTATTATTATAACTTATATTCTTACTATAAAACTGAAATCTTTAATGGTGGCACTATACCAAGTGAAATGGCAAGCAAATCGCTGACTGAAACAAAAGCCAGCATTTTAATCAGCTGCTACATCTTATCACCTTACTTGATGCATTTCACTGGGCCCTATTAGAAGAAGGATGCAAAAGTGCTCCATTATCTGATACTATCAACGATCCCGTGATACCTCTAGATTTATCGCTAGCCAAAAACAACGCTAAATCAGCAATTTCTTCGGATTCGCTAACCCGTTTAAGCGCTGTCATGTTTAACATATTCTCCAGAACATGGTCTATTGTTTCCTTGGAAAGCCCCATATTTTCGATGATATCTGTTTTCACAGGGCCAGGGTTGATTGAGTTAACACGCACTCCATGCGCCGCCAATTCTAGTGCAACACATTTCGTGAAATGGTCCAATCCAGCCTTCGAGGTACTGTAAGCTGAAGATCCAGCTAGCGGAGTCATTCCAGCAATACTTGAAATGTTGATAATGTTTCCCTTTGTCTGTATTAAATGTTTCGCAGCTAGATGTGTTAGGTAAACTGGGGCACGCAAGTTCGTGGCTATAATTTTGTCAAAAACTTCTGTGGCTTCGTCATCCAGGATTTTCATCAAACCACCGATGCCAGCGTTGTTTACCAAGATGTCTAGCTGTTTAAAGGTGTGCAGTGTCTCTGATATAATCTTTTTAGCATCTTCGTCCTTTGAGACATCAGCAACAATAGTCATCGGTTTAAAGCCACGTTTTGCGCAGATCTCTGAAACATTTTTGAGTTTATTTTCGTTCCTGCCAACGATGACCACTTTTGAGCCTTCTTCCGTAAACTTCACGGCTATTGCTGCGCCGATGCCAGAACTGGCTCCCGTCACTATAGCCACTTTGTTCGCGAGACTCATGATCGGACCGACACGTTAGCGGTTCAGGTTCAGAGTAGACTTTGACAAATTTTTCCAAATCTTAAGCTTTATATTATAGTTTTTTTTGGCTATCACAGTGATTATTTTCGATTTAGCCCTATCATCATGATGATTTGTTTTTGAGACCTTGAACATTAAGCGAGATACCATATCTAGAGAATTCTAGTGTTGTGTTATGTTATGTTTGATTAGGAATCGCAAAAAAGGGTTTGCCGTATACATAGGATCCTAGGATCTTTTAATTCGATAGTGCACGAATAAATCTGAAGCTACCAGCTACTGGTGCCCGGTTTTTCTTAGATATAATGCACACAGACGTCATTGAACAGGTCTAGAGAAGCCACAGCTGGTCAGGATGAGATACGTGCATTTAGGGGCTATACTAGCTCAAATCAACTTCGTCAGATCTCCATATATTCCTAACTTCAAAGTATAAATATGGTAAAGATCAGGACTTCGAAAACACGATTCCATAAAATTTTGTCGAACGTAAAAAATCGCAAAGTTAACTCTAAATTTTTACTAAAACCTTAAACCTCCAGGGAGGTGACGCTTTTCAAAGCATACTGTCAGTCACTTTACACTGGCAGACTGTGGGTTACCTATATACAGGGTGTCCGGTAATTAATGGATAACCCCGCAGGCACTTGTGGGGGGCCAGAAGGGCAACTCAGAAAAAAATATAAAAAAAATCTATCTGCAACGGTCTAGGATTTTTTTTTATTTTTTTTTAAGTGCTAAATTTTATACCTTTGTTCAAATTTTTGGGCACTACGGCTACAAATTGAATAATAACGAATTCAAACGAAATCAATTCGTTATTATTCAATTTGTAGCCGTAGTGCCCAAAAATTTTAACAAAAGTATAAAATTTAGCACTTAAAAAAAATAAAAAAAATGCAGATAGATTTTTTTTATATTTTTTTCTGAGTTGCCCTTCTGCCCCCCTACACGTGCCTGCGGGGTTATCCATTAATTACCGGACACCCTGTATATACGTAGAAGGCGTACAACGCGCTATGCGTACAATATAACAATGTAGGTACTTAGAGTGCTGATGGGGTTGCCACGTTTCTGCAGTGCATCAGGTATGTTCAGAGAGGCGCACGCTGATGGATTTCACGCCATTATAAGAAAGCGTTGTGCACCGACATCGATGGCGTTGTGCGTCGCTCTTGAGACGCCTGCGTGGCAGCTCCAATACCATTCTTAGTACATTGGCGAATAGGTGGGACTCTCCACTCATAAGGCACTGGACAAACATGCATGCAACGGTGCCCCGGTCACTGATGGTCCCTTGTGCCCGCATATTTTGTGTGTGTTATTAGATATCCTTAATCTTACTTAATTCTATTAAATTTAATTTTATGTGTGATTTTCATTGCATTTCATTATTGTTGTGTAGTGTGTACCTATATTTTAAATGTAATTTTATGAGTACCTCATGTGCTTGAAATAAAGAATTTTTATTTTATTTTACTTATTTTTTTAATGTCTCAATAAATACAGAAGTTAAGATCTTGAGAATAAACATGGTTATAGAACTAAGTATAAAGAACATTCTACCTATATGTTTCGGTTTTTTCAAAAACGTCATGCTATTTGGGCTTGCGTTGCTATGCCCTGTCCCGCTTCTATGAACGCGAAATCCTATGTCTATCCTTTTCACAAAATAATATTTGAAGTTGTTTAAGCTACCGGGTAGGTACCTATCAAAGGTCGTCAATTTATTTCTTAATAAATATATTATATAATTAAAAATATTCTCTGCTGTGTCGGTACATTGCACAGTAAAACGGAATCAAGCATTACATTACCCAAGTTGGGTATTTCCTTATGTAGGGAACCCAATCCCGCAAACGCAGATCCCGCGTATGCCCGGGATAAATGACTTCGATCCCGTAATCTTACTTACTTTCTTTTTCTTACTCCTGGGGCTCAGCTACTCAGAGTGGATCTTGGCCTCCGACACAAGACTTCTCCATCCAGGCATCTCGGTTCTGAGCAGTCTCTCGCCAACTATGGTCGTATGGTCGTAATCTGCCACAATTCCTGAGATCTCGATCAAATTTTTTGATTTTTTTCCATCGTATTTGTGTTTTCTTAATCGTATTTTCACATTCAAACATCAAAAGAAAAATTAAGAATTTGATGTAAATCGATTTTTTAACACCTGGATCACGTGATACTGAGATCTAGGTTGAGTCCTAGTTCTGAGACCTAGTTTGCCAAAAAAACCCGTTAGACAGACATCTAGGTTTAGGAAGAATATCGAAGTTGCCCTTGGTGGCCACTTGTATACAGGCTAAACTAAATAAAATCAAACTAGGTATTAGAGAGGACTTAAAAAAAAGCTTACAATAAGCTTAATAAAAGCTCACAAACTGTACGATGGATTTTCGGAAGTTCCTTTGTTCAACCATGGACAAATTATATCTTAAATAAATAAATAAAATTAAATAATGCTGGACAATTCACACAGCATTATCTAGTCCCAAGCTAAGCAGAGCTTGTGTTATGGGTACTAGATAACTGATATACATAATATTATACAATACACAGATAGATATTTTTTTATTATATATAGAAAACGACCAGAACACCCTGAACAAATGTCTGCAGATCGTACACACATTTGTCCCGAGGCGGGAATCGAACCCACAACCTTCTGCGTCGCAGGCAGACCTTCGCCCACCGCGCCACATCGGTCGTCCAATATCAATCATATAAATATCATATAAATCTATAGAGTTTAATTTATCTATGGTTCAACGTAGTAAGAAAGTAAAATAGGTGGTGGCGCTAGTTTCACGCATACCACCGCCTTATTCGATTTTTAATTTCGCGGGATTACATTCCCTAGTAGGCGTACCTATACCCTTTTCTTACAACTCCCACCTACTAAGCTACTTACTGGCAAGATGCGGCATGTTTACGAAGATATTCCGTCTTCTGTGGCTTGCCTTCACGATCATCATCTACAGGCCAGCTCACATGTTCGGCGGAGTGGCAAACATCTAATTAGTAGCTTGGTTAGCCCCTGCCTCACAACTCTGCCCAGGGGAGCGTGCTGCAAAATCTTCGGGTTATTTTTAATTCTGACGTTCATCAATTTTTTTATGCCCGTTTGCAAGGTTACAACTTGAGCTAAAATATTAGATCCGACTTTTACTTGAAGATGTAGTATATAATATTTTGGCTCCTTGGGTACCTACTAGCAGAAGGTAGATAAGTCCATTTATAGATACCTACCTACTCTCGAAATAGTTAATAATAATAATAAATAAAGCTGGACAACTCGCACAATTGATTATGTTATGTTACTTGTGTCCCACTTACCTACTTAATAATTCGCTCAAATTTTAATTAACTTTTCTTGTAATAGGTTTATTTATTTACAATACATGATGAGCACTCTCCATCAAGTAGGTACAGTCAGGTGGACGCTACTTTTTTCTCATAATTGTCTCTGAGATGGTACTAAATTCAAATAAATTAAAAAAATAATGTGTAAGTCAGGGCATTTTATTCACAAATAACATTCATATTAGTATAATCTAAGAAAAACTATTTTCTAATCAAAACCCAAAAACCAAAACCTTTTATGCTGGTAGGCATTGCCAAGTTGAACGGCAAGCAATTAGTTGAACGAAATAAAAGCTAACATTCAAATAATTATGTTCATCAACTAATTACCCTAATTGATTCACTTCACTGGGTTCTATTAGATGAAGGATGCAAAAGTGTTCCGTTATCTGATACTACCAACGATCCAGTGATACCTCTCGATTTATTGCTGGCCAAAAACACCGCCAAATCAGCAATTTCTTCGGCGTCGCTAGCCCGTTTAAGCGCTGTCAATTCTACTAGACTATCCCAAGTACTGTCTTCACCTTCCTTGGGAATCCCCATGTTCTCGATGACATCTGTTTTCGTAGGGCCAGGGCTGATTGAGTTAACACGCACTCCATGCACCGCCAGTTCTAGAGCAGCACATTTCGTGAAATGGTCCAATCCTGCTTTCGAGGTACAGTAAGCAGATCCAAGTAGCGGACTCATTCCTGCAACACTTGAAATGTTGACAATGTTTCCCTTTGTCAGTATTAAATGTTTCGCAGCTAGATGTGTTAGGAAAACTGGGGCACGCAAGTTTGTGGCTATAACTTTGTCAAATATTTCTGTGGCTTTTTCATTGAGGATTTTTGTAAGGTCCCCGATGCCAGCGTTGTTTACCAATATGTCTAGTTGTTTAAAGGTGTTCAGTGTCTCTGAAATAATCTTTTTAGCATCTTCGTCCTTTGAGACATCAGCGACGACGGTCAGCGGTTTGAAGCCACGTTTTGCGCAGATGTTGGAAACATTTTTAAGTTTACTTTCGTTTCTGCCAACAATAACCACTTTGGCGCCTTCTTCCGCAAACTTCACGGCTATTGCTGCGCCGATGCCAGAACTGGCTCCCGTCACTATAGCCACTTTGTTCGCGAGACTCATGATCGGACCGACACGTTAGCGGTTCAGGTTCAGATTAGACTAATGCTAAATTTTCCGACTCTGAAGCTTTATATTATAGTTGTTTGGCTATGACGATGATTTTTTCGATTTCGCCCTGTCATCGTGATGACTTGCGTTTGAGACCTTAAATATTTAGCGATCGTAACTAGATAAATTTAGTGTTGTGTTATTTATGTATGATTAGGAAGCGCAAAAAATGATAGCATTTGAAATACTGGGTATTCCCGGGAATTTTCGAACCTAGTCTATTTTTATTAATATACCTACTTTAGATATTAAACTTGACAAAATTTGTTTTGTTATTTTTTACTACAACTACCTACGTCTTCTCGTTATCCGTAGGTACTGTACCGCAATGCTTGAACACCAGAGTTTTCAACCAGTGCAACCTTCGTTCGTCAAAATATCACTAGCTGAGACGTGGTCCGTCAAGGTAGTGCTGCTCCACCAGTTCAAAAATCTCGGAGTTTCTCTGAAGGATAGGATTAGTTATGAGTACATCTGACAGAGAACCAAAGTTATCGACGTAGCTCTAAGAATTAGTAAGTTGACGTAGCAATGGGCTGGCCATATCTCGCGAAGAACCGACTACAGCTCGGGGAAACTTGGCCGTGTTCTATACGACTTGTGTGAAAGCTTTGGTTTTTAAGATCAATATAATTTATAAACATAGTTTGATAATTGTAATTACGGGACTAAAAACTTTTTATGAAATGGTCGAAATGATGACTCCATTTCGTCTATTTATTTTGGGTAGTAAATCAACTTTATTTTTAAAGTTAGTAGAAAACTCAAATGGCTGCCTGTTCGTCTTCGCCGAAATTCCCATATCCTTTCTCTTCTTCATAACATTCTCTTTAACCCTGTCACTCCCTTGTATTTAAAGGAGCGTTTTGAAGTCCTCCATAATTCTCATCCTCATCCTTCCCGTGTCCTCCGCACAACACAACAAAATTTTGTGTGAGGGAAGGAAACACCAAGGATTGTATGCAGATACATATGTAGACTCAGTTGCGTCATTCAGATAGATTTAGTAAGTAATGCGAATACATCTGAAGCAACCACGCAGCTCATAATGCTACGCACACAGACGTCAATCTAGAAGAACAGGCCTAGAGAAGCAGAGATCGGGTTAAATTTGATGCCTGTGCTTTGTAACATAATTATGGCATCAATCGGGTGTGTGATACTGACTTCAGCTACGTTTTGACGAAAAGAACGAAAAACCTTTAGGCTTTTGACGATCGAGGGAACAATAGTTATGCCTAGACCTCAGAATTTGATATAAATTTTAGCAGGTCAAAAGATATAGAGCTATAACTAACACCGCATACTGATAGTCGCGAAATGCTATAAAAGGGAAAAAAATAAAAGCAATGTTACTTTGATACTTAGTGATCTAAAAGTAATAATATTTGAGAAAGTCCCGAAACGGAAAATCCCGGGACCAATCCCTAGCATTATTTATTAGTATTACTGTACTAATAATGTACTAGTAATGACTATCTGACTATCTGTACCTAAGCTACTTGGGTAGGTACCTAATATCAATGATATTCAATTTAATCTTTTCCTTGGCAAATTTTGCAATACAAATAATTGGTTATGCAGACAGTTATATAATAGATTATTATTCGATTTCAAATTCTAAGACTACGATTTTTAATTTCCTCGGCGATTCTTATCAATATTAATAGTATGTGTAAAACCATAACACAAGCTCTGCTTAGCTTGGGGCTAGATAACGCGGTGTGAATTGTACAGCATTATTTATTTATTTATTATATAAATAAAAATATATGAAAAAACAGTGAAAACCTAATTTAAAGTTTCTAGGATATATTTCTTCATATTATTCTGTTTATTTTAAGCTTCTGGTTTTCCAATAAACAAATAATATTCTTCAAATAATACCCTTGACTCGCGTATACGGCCGATTTAGGTAAAATGCGAGATAAAACGACCAGAACACCCTGAAAAATGTCTGCAGATCGTACACACTTGTTCCGAGGCCGGAATCGAACCCGTAACATCCTACGTCGCAGGAAGACCTTCGCCTCGCCTACTGCGCCACAGAGGTCGTGTTCAATTCGTAAATGCGATTTAGAGCTCTATTCAGTCGAAATCTGGCAATAATATTTATTTGTTGTACCAGGAATATGGATACCGGGATTCCGGTAGTAACCATGATGCATTTAATACCTAACGAAATATTTACCATGAAATGTGGTTATGTTTGTATTCCTGGCAACATTATGTAGTCTATGGCATAAGAATAGATAGGTGCCAACCGCCATTGTGAAACAATCGTCAGTGTTGGTTGGTTATTTTATTATACTCTTTGGTTTGGTCAGTGTACCTATCCATAGATGAATGAATACTAACAAACCGAAAACCAGCGGCGAAAGTGCGCTTGTTTCGGTGGGTTAAAATCGGAATTTCTGATAGCAACGCGAATTTATGAGATAAATAGCACTTTATGAACTTATTTACCCTGAGCGAATAATTTTATTGTTTTTTATCTATGGTAAAACAAATCGCGCAAGTAGCCATAAAATGAACACAACTGCTTCAAATAACTTTTGAATTTTCGTTGATATGAATTCAGAGTTCGCCACGTATTGTATCATCATCATCAGCCTATACCAGTCCACTGCTAGACATAGGCGTATTGTATAGCCGGAATCATTTTGTGACGTACCAGTACTATTAGGCTGGGGCTATAATGATAAATTTAGGAGCTACCCGTAGATTGTTTACAACAGTCTGCAGTTAGCTCGATTGTTTCAATTAACGACATCTGTGGCGCGGTGGGCGAAGGTCCGCCTGCGACGCAAAAGGTTGCGGGTTCGATTCCCGCCTTGGAACAAATATTTGTACGATCTGCAGGTATTTGTTCAGGGTGTTCTGCTCGTTTTCTATATATAATAAAATAAAAAATAAAACGTCAAGTGCGAGTTAGACTCGCGCATCAAGGGTTCCGTACAAACTCTTACTCTTTAGCAAAGAAATCAGTGAAATCCAGACGAATAAGGCACAATAATTTTCTGATTTGATAACGATTATGACGTAACTTATTTAGTCCCTCGAACTATTGGCGTCTCGAGACTAAATAAGTTACGTCCAACCCTAGTGTAACAATGTACTATTTTGTATGAATAAACCACAAATCTACGGTTTTCTGATTTTTCCCTTTACTTGTGTTATAAGTCATTGCTTCTTGCCAAATTTCATGGTTCTAGGTCAACGGAAAGTACCCTACAGGTTTTTGGTCCATGGCGAGATTCGAGAATTATTTTTTCTGTGAATAAACTACAAATTTACGGTTTTCAGGTTTTCCCTTTATTTTTGCTATAAGACCTTGCTTCGTGCCAAATTTCATGGTTCTAGGTGAACGGGAAGTACCCTATAGGTTTTTGGTCTATGGCGAGATTCGAAAATTATTTTTTCTGTGAATAAACTACAAATTTACGGTTTTCGGATTTTTTCCTTTACTTGTACTATAAGACCTTGCTTCTCACCAAATTTCATGGTTCTAGGTGAACGGGAAGTACCCTATAGGTTTTGTGTGCATGTGATTCCCTTGGAAAATTGAAAAAAAATAGACATAAACAGCTGTAACTTTTGATTGCGTGGACTTAGAAGTTTGATTTATATCGAGGCTTCAAGAGGTTACGAGCCTGCGTATATGATGTGAATATCAACTCGATAACTCTACGCGTTTTTGAGAAAAGTGGGTTGACAGACGGACAGACGGACAGACGGACAGACGGACAACAAAGTGATCCTATAAGGGTTCCTTTTTTCCTTTTGAGGTACGGAACCCTAAAAAACGATCTATGTAATGTATTGTATTATGTATATCAGTTATCTAGTACATATAACACAAGCTCTGCTTAGCTTGGGGCTAGATAACGCTGTGTGAATTGTCCAGCATTATTATTATTATTAATTGTAAATAGGTACTAGTTTTAATTAAGTATTTTCTTTTATTGAATTGTAATTTTCTTTATCAGTAAAGATGATAAAATAATCTTATTATTTCGATGTTGTATAAGTTTGTAAGAATGTTTGTCACCGCTAATCTTCGAAAAGGCTGAACCGATTAAGATAAAATTTTCATTGTACATAGTTATCATTATCAGCTTTATGTGCCCGTGACTTTTACTATGAGAATAACAATTAAATCGCGAAAAAAATAAGAATATAGCTGTTCTATAGGTACATTTTGTCGATTGACAATTCGAACTTTTTTACGTACTTAAGAGCTGTTTTTTTATCACCATAGTAAGTACTTGTTCATAATGTTCACATTTTTTTATTAAAGACTGTTAAAGTAAAAACAGTTAGGCCTAATAATAAATTATGTGTCGTGTATTGTGATCTAATTTCTTATTAAAGTTTGTTCAGTGTAAACTTAGCCTTTCTTTTACTATTTTGACGACCTCTGTGGCGCGGTGGGCGAAGGTCTCCTCCGACGCAGGAGGTTGCGGGTTCGATTCCCGCCTCTCGACAAATGTTTGTACGATCTGCAGATATTTGTTCAGGGATTCTGGTCGTTTTCTATATGTATAATAAAAATATCTATCTATGTATTGTATTATATTATGTATATCAGTTATCTAGCACCCATTATTACACACGCACGCATTATTACGCACGCATTATTTATTTATTTGATTAGCCTCATAGCATTCCAGATGTCAATACACTGTCCCTTATTTTTACCAAGACAAAAACTTATCCTATTCGAGAAATATTTTGTTATTTATGAACGGACACTGATGGTTGTATATTTTCATTAATAGTTTGCTATAAAAACGTTGTCTTATTAAAAGTAGTAGAAAATTTAAAGTTTTTAAGACGAAAAGTTCTAATTGTGGCGATCTCGGAAGAAAACTTATTGCTACGTAATAATTTTAGGGATTTATTTATGTACAGACATGTATTTTAAAAATTTAAAAGTGGGTAAATGAATAATAAACTCAAATTAACATTACTTAACATACTTTTATATACTTAACTATTATTTATCTTTTGTAACCAACCGTAGCGTTTTCTTGTGCACTCTCTTGTAAAAATTAAGATTATCGTGATGTTTTTCATAAGACTGCTTTATGTTAGCGATTTTTACCAAGTTAGAGTATATTTTATCAATTAAGATAATTAAATACTTACCTACAGCAAAATACTAGCAAAAATAAACTTCGGTTTGCCACTTGTGGGTACATCATTCTTGAAAAACGCCCAAAAGCGCACTGCTGTCTGTATTCAAAGGTGATTATGGTTATGGTGTGTGCACTCTTTTTTTCGCACTGAGACTCGGATTGGTCCATTGTGCGTGGTTGTTTTGCTAGCTTAGCCAGCCCAGCTCCGTCCAGAAGCGCAGAATCTTCCTGGGGTCTTCGCAGGCTTCGCGGAGTGACCTCGGGTGGTCGAGGATTTCGTGTTATTGCGCCGTTACTCCCTCGCATTCCAGGACTACCTGGGGAGCTGATTCTTCGTTGCTGAGACACCCCCTGCAGAGGGCGCTGTCTGTTGCTCCGATGGTGAAGAGGTGCTTGTTCAGCGGGCAGGGCAGTGTCCTGTAAGTGTCCCCACTAGGACGCGTAGATCCATTCTGGTCAGGTTCAGTAGGCGTTTGGTTAGCCTTGGTGATGCAGTCGGAAGTGCCGCTCTTGCCTGGCGGCACTCTTGTAGGTGTGTCCATCTTTCGGTATGCGTTTCTCTGGTTTTGAGCCATACCCAAGATCTGAATTGGGAGAATGGTATGGGAAGGAACGGAGGTGGGCCTATTGCCGGCGTCTCCGAGCCTTTCCGTGCCAATTCATCGGCAGCGTCATTACCCAGTGATCCGCTATGTTATGTCCCTTTATCCATTGCAGGGTTATCTTGTTTGTAGAGGAAATCCTCTCAAGTGCCAAGTGACATTCGTATACGAGCTAGAGTTACAGCTGTTCCCTGCCAAGGCCCTGAGTGTAGCAGCACTGTCAGACAGGATACGCACGCATTGGTTGTTTATATCCCTCCTCTGTACAGCTGTGGCTGCCTCGGTTATAGCTACACATTCACATTGAAATATGGAGTTGTGTTTGCCAATTGCAGTTTGCCGTTTGTGTAGCGCCCTGTGTTGTCCTCATGCAGCCTGCAGTTATCGCCGAACACGCCAATCTTTGAAAGCATTGCAGTTTGGCTGCTACCGTGTTCAACTCGGTTCTGGTCCACCATACTGTGGCTCCATAAGTTAGTATCGGTCTAATGACAGCAGTGTATAGCCACATGGTTATCTTCGGAGAGAGACCCCATGTTTTCCCAAGCATTCTGCTGCATTGTTAGAAGGCAGCTGTGTACAGTTTTCTATCTAGTATGACCCCTAGATACTTGACCTCGGTTTTCAGAGTTATTTCGGTGTTGAATAATCTTGGTAGTTTCATGTTTCCCAGGTTACGTTTGTGGGTAAACATTATCAGTTCAGTTTTTGTGGGGTTGACTGATAGTTCATGGTCGTTACACCATGCTTCAATGGTTTTAAAGGCTAGTTTTATTCGGTCACATAGTGTGTTCTCGAAACACCCGGTTGCTAGGATCGCGAGGTCATCCGCGTATCCCACCGTCACCAGTCCGTGGGCGTTATGCCTACGGATGAGTTCGTCAACAACTATGTTCCATAGTAGGGGCGATAGGACGCCACCTTGGGGGCAGCCCCTAGCTACTACACCTCTTGTGGTTTTATTGATGGTCACTCGTACTGCTCTAAGCCTGAGCATGTTATGTTATATTATGTTTATCTACTCTGCTAAAGTCGGCGCGACACCATATTTAGTGAGTGCTCTGTAAATGCTGGTAAATCTGGTCTTATCAAAAGCTCCTTCAATGTCTATGAAGGCCGCCAGAGTTGGTTGTTTTGACTTTAATCCACTTCCTATGCGTGATACCACGCTGTGTAGAGCGGATTCTGTTGATTTGCCTTTGCTGTAGGCATGTTGTTGCGGGTGTAGTGGGTTGTGTGAGAGTGTGTTATCTCTGATCTCTCTATCTTTTTCTGAATTTTTTCAAATTTATATCTATGCAAAGGTTGCCTGGACGAAATCGCTTCTAAGCGATAAGGCCGCCCATTGTACTTTTATGTTTAAGGTCTACGTCTGTTTCTTGATTTTTTTGTGGTGTACAATAAAGAGTTTTGTATTGTATTGTACAAAACATTTTCCCGACAGTTTTATGTAAAGCAAGCTGTTGCCCGCAGCTTCGCACGCGCTTTTCAAGTAGCCTATGTCCGCTTTCCGGGATATCATTAGGTACATCCCTGCCAAATTTCATTAAGATCCGTTCAGCCGTTTAGGCGTAAAAAGTGAAAACAGACGACAGAGTATGAATAACATCACATCTATCATTTGGCAAGTTAATTTACGTGAAAACATAAATATTATCAAAGTCGAGTGAAGTTGAATCAACTCTATTTAGGTAGGTGTGGTATTTAGGCAAGTGCGGTGCGGAACAAGTGGACACTTTCCAGAATTAGGAATAAAACATTTTTTATATCTGTACTGTTAGAGACTTCTAAAAACAACTTCAAACAAACGTAAACCTACTCTAATAGACTTATTTGTATTCATGACGACATTCTTCAAACAAGTTTTGATCAGATTCATCGTTATCGTCATCATTGTGTCCTCAGGAGCACCTCACTCACTCACATGACATGTATACACACAATAAGTTAGTTTTTGTATTTGTTTTGTATTGTATAATTATACTAAATTAGTTCTTATCTTTAAGACGAAACATCCTAATTACTTTGTTCGCGGAGGAGGGCGCTGACTCTGCTACACAGTTTATAACTTTTGCGGTAGTCAGCCCACATTTGTAACCTAACCAATGTTTCTGTTCTTAATAAAGATTTTTGTATTTTTGTATTTGTATTGTCTAAAAAAAATATAAAGCATGCCACGCAAACGAGACCTTCACCCTCATCATCAGACTAAAATGTTTATCCGTGTTACAGATTCAGATTCCTTTCAGATTACGTTGGAACACAATTAATATGATAGCTATGATTACAAAACTACGTTCATTTAATTTCTGGTTTTGGAATGAGTTTTAGACTTTATACATCCAACTCACCTACACTTACACTCCTCCACATTTCGTTGAAATCATCAACCTCGCCCATCACATCACTCTAGTGCCATCACTAAAGCATCACATAGTTATTACCTTTATGGGATTTTTTCAAAGTTTTGACTGGGATTTTCTAGTTGTATTTCTGAGAGGTCTTCGTTTTGATGACCGAATTTTGATTTTCCTCTGTTGGTATAACTCTTGTTTTTTTCTGTTCCGTGGTATAACTGCTGTTTACGCCTGACTGGAAACAAAAAGAAAACTTCCAAGATAGTTTGTTTTACTGCTTGTTTAGCTCTTGCCTCACAACTCTGCCCAGAGGAGCGTGCTGCAAAATCTTTTTCGGGTTATTTTTAATTCTGACGTTCATCAATTTTTTTTTATGCCCGGTTGCAACCGGGCATAAAAAAAAACAACGTTGCAACTTGAGCTTGAGCTAAAATATTAGATCCGACTTTTACTTGAAGATGTCTATGCTATGTATCGAATATTTTGGCTCCTTGGGTACCTACTAGCAGTAAGTAGGTAAGTCCATTTATAGATACCTACCTACTCTCGAAATAGTTAATAATAATAATAAATAAACCTGGACAACTCGCACAGTTGATTATGTTATGTTACTTGTATCCCACTTACCTACTTAATAATTCGCTCAAATTTTTCATCAATATAAGGTATTTAAGGTAATTAACTTTTCTTTTAATAGGTTTATTTATTTATTTAAATTAAGGTGTTACAATACATGATGAACACTCTCCATCAAGTACAGTCAGGTGGACGCTACTTTTTTCTCATAATTGTCTCTGAGATGGTACTAAATTCAAATAAATTAAAAAAATAATGTGTAAGTCAGGGCATTTTATTCACAAATAACATTCATATTAGTATAATCTAAGAAAAACTATTTTCTAATCAAAACCCAAAAATCAAATACTTATAATGCTGGTAGCATTGCCAAGTTGAACGGCAAGCAATTCGTTGAACGAAATAAAAGCTAACATTCAAATAATTATGTTCATCAACTAATTACCCTAATTGATTCACTTCACTGGGTTCTATTAGATGAAGGATGCAAAAGTAATCCGTTATCTGATACTACCAACGATCCTGTGATACCCCTCGATTTATTGCTGGCCAAAAACACCACCAAATCAGCAATTTCTTCGGCGTCGCTAGCCCGTTTAAGCGCTGTCGATTCTACTAGACCTTTCCAAGTACTGTCTTCACCTTCCTTGGGAATCCCCATATTTTGTATGACATCTGTTTTCACAGGGCCAGGGATGATTGAGTTAACACGCACTCCATGCGCCGCCAGTTCTAGAGCAGCACATTTCGTGAAATGGTCCAATCCTGCCTTCGAGGTACAGCAAGCTGATCCAAGTAGCGGAGTCGTTCCTGCAACACCTGAAATGTTGACAATGTTTCCCTTTGTCAGTATCAAATGTTTCGCAGCTAGATGTGTTAGGAAAACTGGGGCACGCAAGTTTGTGGCTATAACTTTGTCAAATATTTCTATGGCTTTTTCATTGAGGATTTTCGTGATGTCCGCGATGCCAGCGTTGTTTACCAATATGTCTAGCTGTTTAAAGGTGTTCAGTGTCTCTGAGATAATCTTTTTAGCATCTTCGTCCTTTGAGACATCAGCGACGATGATCAGCGGTTTGAAGCCACGTTTTGCGCAGATGTTAGAAACATTTTTAAGTTTATTTTCGTTTCTGCCAACGATGACCACTTTAGCGCCTTCTTCCGTAAACTTCACGGCTATTGCTGCGCCAATGCCAGAACTGGCTCCCGTCACTATAGCCACTTTATTCGCGAGACTCATGATCGGACACGTTGTTAGCGGTTTAGGTTCAGAGTAGACTTAATGGTAAATTTTCCGACTCTGAAGCTTTATATGTATTATAGTTGTTTGGCTATGACGATGTTTTTTTTCGATTTCGTCCTGTCACCTTGATGACTTGCGTTTGAAACCTTGAATAGTTAGCGATCGTATCTAGAGAATTTTAGTGTTGTGTTATTTATGTATGATTAGGAAGCGCAAAAAATGGTAGCTTTTGAAATACCGGGTGTTCCCGGGAATTTTCGAACCTAGTCTATTTTTACTAATATACTTTAGATACCTACTTATATATTAGATACTTATATATACTTGACAAAATTCGTTTTGTTAATTTTTACTAAAACTACCTACGTCTTCTCGTTATCCGTAGGTACTGTACCGCAATGCTTGAAAACCAGAGTTGTCAACTAGTGCAACCTTCCTTCGTCAAGATAATCACCAGCTAAGACGTGGTCTGTCACGGTAGGGCTGCTCCACCAGTTCAAAAAGCTCGGAGTTTCTCTGAAGGATGGGATTCGTCACGAGTACATCTGACAGAGAACCAAAGTTATCGACATAGCTCTAAGAATTAGTAAGCTGACTGAAGTGGCAGTGGGCTGGCCATATCTCGCGAAGAACTGACCACCGCTGGGGGAAACTTGATCTTGAGTGGAGACCACGACTTTGCAAACGTGACTCTGGTAATGGCTATGTTCTTTACGACCATTTATGTCACAGTTTTGGCTTTTATGACCAATATATTTTATGACATAGTTTGATAATTCTAATAACGGGACTAAAGAGTTTTTATGTAATGGTAGTCACCATTTTGACTATTTATTTTGGGTAGTAACCTTTATTTTTAAAATTAGTTTAAAGTCTAGGTTTTCGTCCTTATAATTCATTGAAAGTCAAAGGTCAAAGGTTTATCAATATTCCTAATTAATGTAAGTAGACAGACAATTTTTTTTTTTGAGCCAAAACATATTTTATAAATTTTTTTCCTGAACTGTTGCTGTCTAGTGTCTACATATGGTTTCTATTTTGGCTATTTTCTTAGTAAAATTGTATACCCGGAATCTTTAATTTCGTTTCATCTCATTTATTGATCCACCGTAGGTACCTATTGATACTTGATGTTGTTGTAATTTATATAATTTGATTAGGTTAATATGTTAGGTAGGTACCTACTTAAATATATTTTTTAATACATTACAAAAAAAATTGTGTGAGGGAAGGAAACACCAAGGATTGTATGCAGATATATAGATTTAGTTGCGTCATTCAGATAGATTTAGTAGTGCGGATACATCTGAACTGAAGCGACCAGCTGCTGGTACCCGGTATTTTTTGACATAATGCTACGCACACAGACGTCATTCTAGAAGAACAGGTCTAGAGAAGCCAGTGCTAGTCAGGATGAGATACGTGCATTAAGATGATATGCTGCAACGCCTGCACCTGACTCAAATCACACTACTCATTATTGTGTACTGTGCTCAAATGGCTGTCTGTGTGTTGGGAACGAAAGAAGTCGGGTCAAATTCGATGCCTGTGCTTTGTGACATTATGGCATCAATCGGGTGTGTGATACTGGCTCCAGTCACGATTTGATAGAATGAAAAGCCTTTAGGCTATTGGCGATCGAGGGGACAATAGTTATGACTAGACCTCAGAATTTGATATTAATTTAAAGAGGTCAATAGACATAAAGATCTAACTAAAATGCCGCATACTGATACTTGCGTAATGCTATAAAAAGAAAAAAGTTAGTAAGCAAGGAAGGCCACTTCGGTAGTGATCTAAAAGTAATAAATAATATTTTAGAAAGTTCTGAAATTTCCCGGGGCATGATAGACGATATTCCGTTTCTTGAAATGGAAAATCCCGGGAAAATAAAAATGTAATAATATTACCTAGGTAATTCCCGGGACCAATCCCTAGCATTATTACTGTACTATTAGACTAGATAGTCAGTAGATTAGGTACAGACGTACCTAATCTACTTGAGTACCTACTATCAATGATATTTATTTTAATCTTTGTCTACTTAACATTACCGTGCTATTGGCAAATGCTGCAGTACAAAATAATTGGTTATGCGGATTACATAGGTACATAATATATTTTTCGATTTGAAATTCTACCTGTAGATTGTTTGCAACAGTTTGCAGATAGCTCAATTGTTTCTAATGTAAATACTAGTTCTAATTTAATTCAATTATTTAATTGTAATTTTCTTTTTAATAAAGACTATTATATTAATTTAAAAAAAGGTACCTATGTGTATTATATTAATGATAATATTGATATTCTCGCGTATATCGCGTATAATGGCCGATTTTGGAAATATGCGAGATTTCTCTTGGCTTTCAATTTTGTACTGTTTCTAACCGATGAATACATTTTTGTAGACTGGTAATCTATCTTTCTTATAATCTCTAAATCTTCACGTGTCTGTGAACAAACGGTTTCGCACGCGCTTTTCAAGTAGCCTATTTCCGCTTTCCGGTAACTATGTATATCATTTACTTCCCTGCCAAATTTCATTAAGATCCGTTCAGCCGTTTAGCCGTGAAAACAAACAGACAGAGTTACTTTAGAATTTTTAATATGAGTATGAATAACATCACATCTATCATTTGGCAAGTCAATTTACGTGAAAACATATTTTTATCAGGTCATTATCGATTATTCGCTAATTTCGCTATCGATGTTTTCGGAATATTTTTTTCAATTTGAGTATAGGTATTTGTAGCGTTATATTATGATACAAAAACGAAATAAAGCTCTAAACCATTTTTTTACGTTGGATATTTATGTAGGTACCAGTCCGCTTTTAACAAACGAAAAAGAAAAGTTGCCCGGCCCTAATAATATGTCTTTGTTCGATTTCTAAGAGACCTACTACAAATTTCTCCTTACTTCTAAAATTAGTAACAAGAAGAAGAAGAAGAAGAAGAAAAGTATGTATTAGACACAACACAACAGACAAATTGAACTTTAGTACCTACATAGATATAAACATAAGACTACGTATTTAGTACCTACTAGAGATGAAATAAGGAAACAAGGATGAATTATTTAAACACACATGACCATTGGGTGTACCAACCCAATGGTCATGTGGTACTGGTAGTCTGGTACTAACCCACTCACAGTATAAAAGCGCGCGTGTGTGTGTCGGTCTAACTAACTGGTCGTGATTCCGCTTATTGCTCTAACACAAAATGTTATTTGTGAAAGAGCGCTGTTTTTCAGTTTAACTACCTACCTACTCTATAGGTACTCACCTACACTCCTGTACATCTCGTTTTTTTTTAAATCATATTTATTGTAAGAACACTTATACTTAAATTCATGTCGGTCCTATTGTGTAAACTAAATAATGTTTATCGAACTAACTACATCAAGTTAAAATCATCAACCCATCAGACTCACTAGTGTCATCTAGCACATCACATAGTTAGTACCCATGGGGTTTTTTCAAACTTTTGACTGTGATTTTCTAGTTGTATTTCTGAGTAAGGCCTTCGTTTTGATGACCGGCTCGCACATATCTTGATTTTCCTACAATTTACTGTTTACGCCTGACTAAAAACAAAGAGCAAATCTCCAAGATAGTGTTTTACTGCTGGCATTCTGTATAGATTTTGACAGATGATGATTCGACATTGAATCGCCAAGCAAACGATTGTTGCTCTTGAAATCTTTTATCCCAAACAATATCATTCTATCAATACAAGTAATTTTTTCATTTGGGGAGTTTCATTTGGGTGCATAGACTTAGAATTTTCACTAAGCTACGAATGTGCCTAAACATCTGGCGACCGTGACAGGACGAGCTTGTGTAAGAAATACGCAAAATTCCGAATGAGCACGCGCCAGCAGGTTCCTATCTACAATCTCAAGATCCATCTGTTCAACGGAACACCTGAGGCACAGATGAAATACTGAAGGTCCATCCATTGGAGCCATTTGCAGTCCATCGATCCAGCAAAAGCGTCGAACTGCATTTATGCCAATGAAGTTTCTAATTTGTTGAATGTTTCTAATTTTTCCCACTTACTTTTCTTCACCTATATTCCAGAAATTATCCAATTTAAGTACGCCAATATTTGTGAAATATCTCAATTTACAGTGTTTCTGAAGCTCATTTTTAAATATATTCATGATAAATTCATTTACAAAGATTCATTTAATTATTCGTATTTATCTACCCATTACCATGAGAAAGAAATGTCTACCTGCAAGTAAAATTTGACCTATATTCAATGTCATTGACCTAGTTTTGTTAACAATCACGATTGCTAATATTGGATAGGTCAGGTACTTCATTTATAATTCCAAGACTTTTGACTGGTCTGTACTGTACCTACTTGTATGCACCCATCTCGCCATAATAATCCAAGAAGAGAACGCAACGTAAGCCACGTTGCGTTCTCTTCTCGCACGTACCTTGCCTATATCTTCTTAGGCCCACACGTAGAGTGTGGAGGACGAGTGTCGGTTTATAGGTCACGCCTTATCAAGGAGCGTGAGACAATTTTTATTACTGTTTCTAAAATCAACTATTTTCATTGCAGTTTTTGCACTCAGTTTTTAGGGTTCCGTGGCTAAAGGGTAAAACGGGACCCTATTACTGAGGCTCCGCTGTCCGTCCGTCTGTCTGTCTGTCCGACTGTCACAAGGCTGTTTGTTATGAACTGTGATAGTTAGACAGTTGAAATTTTCACAGATGATGTATTTCTGTTGCCGCTATAACAGTTAACATAATATGTGCTTCTAACGGATGCAATGGGTTGTTGAGTACCTACTTAAGTCAGGTTTAAATGACAACTTGACAAGGTATAATAATACCTTTGTCATTTCTAATTTTACTAACAACTAGCGGTCCGCCCCGGCTTCGCACGGTAGTTATTTTTTCGTCGATTTCCCGTCGTAGATAACTATAAACCTCACGGAGCCCGAGACCTTTCCAACGAATGCAAAACCGTGGAAATCGGTTCGTGCGTTCTGGAGTTATGGCGTCAGGAAGGAAAATCCGACTTATTTTTATATAGTAGATATTATTATATGGATTTTGTTGTCTGAAATAAAATATTTTTATTTTTATTTATTTAATTATGCAGACGACTGTACCTGTGGTAACTCAGAAAATAATACAAAATTTGGAATACAAATATTCAGGTAGGTATTTAGTTTATTGGTGCCTAATAAATGAATATAATGTTACAAACAGAATGAAATTATTCGTTAATATGTGAAGATTGCAAAATAAATCCGTTATCTGATACTACCAACGATCCCGTGATACCCCTAGATTTATCGCTGGCTAAAAACACCGCCAAATCAGCAATTTCTTCGGATTCGCTAATTCGTTTAAGCGCTGTCGCGTTTATCATATTTTCCTGAAAACTGTCTTGTACTTCCTTGGGAACCCCCATATTTTCTATGATATCTGTTTTCACAGGGCCAGGGTTGATTGAGTTAACACGCACTCCATGCGCCGCCAGTTCTAATGCAACACATTTCGTGAAATGGTCCAATCCTGCCTTCGAGGTACAGTAAGCTGAAGATCCAGCTATCGGTTTTATTCCAGCAACACTTGAAATGTTGATAATGTTTCCCTTTGTCTGTATCAAATGTTTCGCAGCTAGATGTGTTAGGTAAACTGGTGCACGCAGGTTCGTGGCTATAACTTTGTCAAAAACTTCTGTGGCTTTGTCATCCAGGATTTTCATCAAGCCACCGATGCCAGCGTTGTTTACCAAGATGTCTAGCTGTTTAAATGTGTGCAGTGTCTCTGCGATAATCTTTTTAGCATCTTCGTCCTTTGAGACATCAGCGACGATGGTCAGCGGTTTGAAGCCACGTTTTGCGCAGATGTTGGAAACATTTTTGAGTTTATTTTCGTTTCTGCCAACGATGACCACTTTTGCGCCTTCTTCCGTAAACTTCACGGCTATTGCTGCGCCGATGCCAGAACTGGCTCCCGTCACTATAGCCACTTTGTTCGCGAGACTCATGATCATACACGGTGTTAGCGGTTCAGGTTCAGAGAAGACTTGATATCAAATTTTCCGAAGCTACAGCTTTATATAGTTTTTTGACTAGCACTAGTATTGATTAGTAATGATTACAACATAGCATTATTTATTTTGATTTGTTCTTATCATCGTGATAGATAAGTTTTGTTTGAAGGTTTGATTATAAATGTGATATGGCAAACAATCTAGTGAATTCTAGTGATACTTTATTATGATGCAATGCAATGCAAGACGCTGCGCATGACTGAAAACACAGAGTGGGATCTGCAAGTGCGTGAAACGACGGCGGCGCGCCCCTGCGGGTCGCACCGCCGACGCTAGCAGTGATCGTGTTAAGGCGTCTATTTCAATTAGCATAGTATTTAGAACTACGTCATCATTTGTTATTTCTTTAGCACTAAAAGTACCAAAGAATATCAGTAGATGTCGTGACAGAGCCTTTATTTTTAAGTGATCCGCCATCTTAAATCTGTACATATTTTGTTTGGAATCTTCCTGATGACTGATTTTGAGAAACTACTCGGAGATATTTTTAAGCATCTACTGAATAGAAAACAAATATATTTCTGAAAAAAAAATTAATTTCGAAGGTGAAATTGAGCTTTTAAAAATGCAATTTCAATTTCGCTCTAAAACGCTACAAAACTCGTGGCGTATGATTTCACCAATGCACAAATAATTACAAAAAAGTTTCGGCACTAATTAGTTCAAATTTCGGAAAAAAATCGAAGAATCTTAAAATAAATCTTATACAATATAGGCTTTTCGGGGTTAAAAAAGCCGCTAAGCTATTGTAATTGGTTCCACCTACCACCAATTACCATAAGACACACGATCTGCCGAACACCCTGTATAGCCCACGTGTTCACCAATGGACAATACTTGTCTAAAATACGACTGTTTTTGCAATGAGAACGCTGTCAATGTTTTGAACATGCCGTAAATTTCGGTGTAAACGCATTATTGTTTTATACTTGGGTAATAGGTACTTGTTGGCTACATTTGTTTATCTCATGAACCGTGATAGTTAGATAGTTGAAATTTTCATAGATGTGATAAAATAAAATATATTAAAGGGGGCTCCCATACAACAAACGTAATTTTTATGCCGATTTTATAGATAACTAGCGACCCGCCCCGGCTTCGCACGGAAACCTCTATAATTGTCAGTGTTCCTCTACTATAATATGCATGTATTATACATATAAACCTTCCTCTTGAATCCCTATTTAAACCGCATCAAAACCCGTTGCGTAGTTTTAAAGATTTAAGCATACAAAGGGATATAGGGACAGAGAAAGCGACACTGTTTTATACTATGTAGTGATAGTGATGGTACGGAACCCTTCGTGCGCGAGTTCGACTCGCACTTGGCCGGTTTTTTTATTTTATATTCTTGCCCCTTCAGAGGGCCTCGCAAAATGTACCTTGCCCACATAAATTTTAGGTCTTGCGCCGCCACTGTACAGAGGCGAGCGAGCTTAACCATAATACGTAACGACACACTACGTGTACCTACATACAAATTAGGAGCCATCTGACGAAGATTAAAATGCCCCTGTTATACAAGAATTACAGACCCTCTTCACAGTGGGAGAAATCCAAAGACGTGGAGCGGGAATTTGGTGGTGCTCTTTTTTAAGAAGGGAGATAAAACCCTTCTTAAATATTACAGACTAGTCTTACTCCTGAGCCACGTCAATAAGCTGTTTTCACGAATCGTCTCGCCAGGAGACTCGACGAGTTCCAGCTACCAGAACAGGCCGGTTTTCGCGGAGGATATGGCACCATAGACCACATTTACACAGTTGAGGCAGACTATACAGAAAACCGAAGATTATAATCAGCCCCTGTGTCTGGCTTTTGTGAACTTTGAGAAGGCTTGTGACTCTGTCAAAACCGGTTTGGAATCCTTACAGCGATGACAAGTAAACCATCGTTATATCGAGGTGTAGAGGTCTCTACGAAGCCGCTACCATGAGTGTCCACGTACAGGGCCAGCAATCTAAACCCATCCAACTGCGCAGAGGAGTGAGACAGGGGGATGCCAAATACCCGAAACTGGTCACAAGCGCGTTGGAAACTACATCTCACACCTGCGATTTGCAGATGACATAGACACGACAGACAATGGTGGAGTCGCTAGCGGAGCAGAACCAATGCTAGCGTGACTTATCCATTATGAATAAAAGATAATGCTGGACAATTTCACACAGCATTATTTAGCCCCAAGCTAAGCAGAGCTTATGTTATGGGTACTTGATAACTGATATACAGAATATAATACAATGCATAGCATTGCTATAGGTACAGCGGGGCAATGCAGCCAGTGTCTTAGGCACGCTTCCGACTGGTATTGATATGGATCAGTTGAGCTACCTGTAGATTGTTTGCAACAGTTTGCAGATAGCTTAATTGTTTCTATTGTAAATACTAGTTTTAATTTAAATTTGTTATTTGATTGTTATTTTCTTTCTGAATAAAGATTACTTTCAGGAAAAAAAATAATAATACATAGATAGATATTTTTTTTTTTTTTTTTTTAGTTGTAATTATTTTTTGCTGTTAAATATATTTTTTATTATATTATATAGAAAACGACTAAAACACCCTGAACAAATGTCTGCAGATCGTACACACATTTGTTCCGAGGCGAGAATCGAACCCGCAACCTTCTGCGTCGCAGGCAGACCTTCGCCCACCGCGCCACAGAGGTCGTCTCATGACTCACGCTAGACCGAGCCGAGTGTTGGCCGATTTCTTGTTCGTTCTCCGTTGCTCGGCCGTCCTTCGGTTGCCGCTCGGTCTAGCGTGAGCGTGTCCATACAAAAATTATGTCATGTTTTTTTTCCGTTTTTTCTTTTATTTTACTACTAGAACGTTTTTCTGATTTGTATGTAATGTACACTCTTATCTATCCACACTCATTTCATAATTTCTCTTTATATCCTTAGGCTGCTGTAAGATAAGAACACTCTGTTAGGGTTAAGCTCGCCTGTGTACATGCCAAATAGTTGTTAACTTTGATGTTGAAATCTTGTGTGTGCAATATATAATTTAAGATTCCATACAAAATACAGATTCAAGATGGCGGATCACTTAAAAATAAAGGCTCTGTCACGACATCTACTGATATTCTTTGGTAGTTTTAGTGCTAAAGAAATAACAGTTGATGATGTAGTTCTAAATACTATGCTAATTGAAATACGAACCAAGGTATAATGGTGATTTATTCGTAAACTGCGATTTTGACTAGCGCAGCGTCATGCATTGCATTGCATCATAATAAAGTATCACTTGAATTCACTAGATTGTTTGCCATATCACATGTATAATCAAACCTTTAAATAAAACTTATCACGAACACGATGATAAGTAAAAATCAAAATAATCAATGCTGTGTAATATTAATAATCAATGCAAGCGCTAGCCAAAAAAGTATATAAAGCTATTGCTTAATTCGAACAATTTATTATCAAGTCTTCCCTGAACCTGAACCGCTAACACCGTGTCAGATCATGAGTCTCGCGCACAAAGTGGCTATAGTGACGGGAGCCAGTTCTGGCATCGGCGCAGCAACAGCCGTGAAGTTTACGGAAGAAGGCGCAAAGGTGGTCATCGTTGGCAGGAACATAAATAAACTCAAAAACGTTTCAGAAATCTGCGCAAAACGTGGTTTCAAACCGCTAACCATCGTCGCTGATGTCTCAAATGACGAAGATGCAAATAAGATTATTTCAGAGACACTGAACACCTTTAAACAGCTAGACATCTTGGTAAACAACGCTGGCATCGGTGGCTTGATGAAAATCCTGGATGACAAAGCCACAGAAGTTTTTGACAAAATTATAACCACGAACTTGCGTGCCCCAGTTTACCTAACACATCTGGCTGCGAAACATTTAATACAGACAAAGGGAAACATTATCAACATTTCAAGTATTGCTGGAATGACTCCGCTAGCTGGATCTTCAGCTTACAATACCTCGAAGGCAGGATTGGACCATTTCACGAAATGTGTAGCATTAGAACTGGCTGCGCATGGAGTGCGTGTTAACTCAATCAACCCTGGCCCTGTGAAAACAGATATCATGGAAAATATGGGGGTTCCCAAAGAAGGAGAAGACAGTGCTTGGGAAGATATGACAAACTGGACAGCGCTTAAACGGGTTAGCGATACCGAAGAAATTGCTGATTTGGCGGTGTTTTTAGCCAGCGATAAATCTAGGGGTATCACGGGATCGTTGGTAGTATTAGATAACGGAGCACTTCTGCATCCTTCTTCTAATAGGACCCAGTGAAGTGCATCAGTAAGGTGATAAGGTGTAGCAGCTGATTGTTATGCTGGCTTTTATTTCAGTCAGGGATTTGGTTGCTATTTCACTTGGAGTGCCACCATTAAAGATTTTATTCTAAATTTTATACTAAGTATAAGTTTTAACAGAAATACTATACAACAGATACAGATTGACTAATAAATGGTTTATGATGAATAATTAGCCGTCTTACTTACTTACTTCCTGTAGAAATCATGAAATATTTGATATTGAAAATAAGGCATAAGTTTAATGACTTACGGGGCTCGAAAAATATTTATAAATCATAAAAATCAATACGTAGAATTCATTTCCTAGAATTCATTTTCCTATTTTCCAAGACGACCTCAGTGGCGCAGCGGGCGAGAGTCTGCCTGCGACGCAAGAGGTTGCGGAACAAATTTGTGTACGATCTGCAGAAATTTGTTCCGTTGGTCTGGGTGTTTTCTATGTATAATAAAAAATATCTATCTACGTAATGTATAATATTACGTATATCAGTTATCTAGTACCCATAACACAAGCTCTGCTTACCTTGGGGCTAGATAATGCTGTGTTAATTGTCCAGCATTATTATTATTATTATTTCGATAAGAAATTCTGCTGTGTTAAGGCTGGTCTTTCAAAAACAACAAAAATGCCATGATCTTTCAGATCTTACTGCTGTTTAAATATGAAATCTAGGATTCTTATACTCCTGTACGTATATGTTTCGTATATTTCGTGCTTACTAAAGCGCCAAGATAGTGTAAACGCATCCTCGATATGCTCCCACCCCCTCAACTTTTAATAAATGATACAGTCTTTAATGCTTAATTAATGTTTAACCAAATCTAAACAGAATAGTGATTTATAATGGCCAATGTGTGTATCGTATCGTAGCGAATTATGAAATTAGTGTGGATAAATAAGAGTGTACATACAAATCAGAAAAACGTCCTAGTAGTAAACTAAATGAAAAAATCATGTTGTTGTAGTTATTTTATGTAATTAATTAATTAGCTTAAAAAATGCAGGCAATATGCTATGCTATGCTATGTCATAGCAGACATTGCACGAATCAATCTGCAGTGATTCTTATTTTATATCATACATCATTTTATTTATTTATTTATTAAGGAACTACAAACAGTACTAACATTATGGTATAAACTAGAATTTTTTTTTTCGTTCTCGTTTTTTTCGTTTTTTGAGTTCTTCCGTGATCATGGCGCATGAAACTGTGCCGAAATATTGGAAAACTCAAAAATCGAATCATGGTAAATATCCCGTTTTAAATGACTTTAAACTAGAATATATATATATAACAACTAATGTTAAGGCTAAAGAATGTCAGACCCACAGCGTAGTCCACATGGTAAACATTAGCGGATGTGTGCAGGTGCATTCAAGCACTGTTAAGATTAATTTACATACTATAATTTTGATTCGAAGTAGAACCCACTTTTTGCGTAGAATTTGTTCTGAATTAGACTTCCTGACGTATTATTTATTCATTGTGTACATACAAATCAGAGAAACGTCCTAGTAGCAAAACTAAAATAAATGTTGTTGCTATTTTATGTAGTAATCTTTAAAAAAAACATTTTATTTATTTATTTATTTATTGCATCCGTCCTGTTGGAGTGATTGCGTCTATTGTAACGAAATGTCTGATTGTGTGCGTCAAGAGGCCGATTCACACTCACCACCTAATAAGTTGTTAAAAATAGTGTAATTGCCAATAAACCTAGGTAATTATTATTATTACCACTTGTGCTTTTATTGCACCGCTCTCGACAAAAATTAAAGTCCTATGCCCTGTAACCGAAGATATGTCTAAAGAGTGTGCATTAAGTGTGGTCACAACAAGCGGACAGCGGAAAGAAAAATAATGGTTATTTAAGCCTTGACCGTGAAGAACTATGACTGTCAGATTGCACGTCAATTTTACCAAAAGTAGTCGACAGAGGGCACTTATTTTTTACGTAGACTTATGCAAAGTTTATCATTTGAAGAAGATTTAAACTTCTTTTGTTTTGGTTGCTGGCACAATCACATGGTACTAATTTTATTACTAACTAACATTTGCCTGCGGCTTTGCTATTTTGTAGGTAGGTACATAAATAAATCTGTATCTTGGCCACGCATAACGGCGAAAGTACATACTGAATGAACTCAAATAAAACTTGCAGGGGCGCACCGTGAGTTTGTGGGGCCCTGGTTTATATTACTTAAGGGCCTAGCAGGTCACAGCCAAAGGCTTTGCGGAGATCATTCTTCGGTTTTTAGTGACCAGTTGGGTTATAATTTAAGATTATTCGTGGGGTTTGAAGAAGTCGATAGTCAAGAATAAGACAACTAGCCAGGAGTGTTAACGGCGGAGCGAACAGCGATTTTTTTTTGGGTTTAAATACGCACCGACAAATATGGAAGAACGGTGTCTAGGGACTTATAAAGGGTGTCCCGAAACTCAAAGGCAAGCCGAAAACGGAAGACAGTTGTATTAATTACGACTCAGAAGAAATAAAAATTCAAGGTCCATCTCGTCCAATAGTTAAAGCTTTTTACTGAAAATCAGAAAATCGCTCCCCGGCGGCGCCAAACTTTTCAAACTGAAAAAAAAAGTCCAACGCGATAGGCAGACATATCGCAGTTATCCTTGATTTCAAAAAAGTATATTTACTAGGTAATACGTTTTACCTTCACAAATTATCATCATCATCATCAGTCTATACCAGTCCACTGTTGCATAGATCTCCCCTAATGAGCGCCATAGCTCCCTGTCTTCAGTTTGCCGCATCCAGCATCTGCTAGCAGTCTTTCGCAAATCGTCATCCCACCTGGTAGGAGGGCGTCCTTTACTACGTTTTCCGAGTCGCGGTCTCCACTCAAGAACACGTTTACCCCAGCAGTTGTCGGTTCTTCTTGAAATATGGCCAGCCCACTGCCACTTCAGCTTAAATTAAATAGCTTTAGCTTAAATTATCATAATTTTTAAAACGTGATAATGTATTTTATTTTGAGTTTCGAGAGTCAAAATAATGCCAAATTCTAGAAAAAGGTGTATTTTTAAACACTTAGTTTAACTGTAACGAACGTAAATGATCAGAATAAAAAAATACGATAAGTAAGGAAAAAGCCAGTAGGAGCCGAGTAATGGAATATAATTTATCTATATATTATATAATATAATCTATATAAATATTTATTCAGAAAGAAAATTACAATCAAATAACAAATTTAAATTAAAACTAGTATTTACAATAGAAACAATTAAGCTATCTGCAAATTGTTGCAAACAATCTACAGGTAGCTCAACTGATCCATATCAATACCAGTTGGAAGCGTGCCTAAGCCACTGGCTGCATTGCCCCGCTGTATAGCAATGCTGATCTATATAAATAAAATAGAACAGAAAACTGGGTGAAATATCAAGAGATCTCTGAAACTGCAAGAGATATGAAGCTGAATTTTACACGGAGTTTCCTTTTAGTACGTAGGCTAAGAACAGATTTTTGGAAATTTACTTGAAGGAATATTTTCTAAAAAAGTTTTAAAATCGTAAAGGATTGGTTGTAAAACTTTGGCGTTGATAGTTTACATGGAAACCAACACATAAGGTATTATTAAAGTCCACGCGAACGAAATTGCTGGCTGGTCAGTGGTCAGCTAGTAATATATAAAGCGGAAAAATTTGTTTGTTTGTTTGATTGAACAGGATAGGCTCCAAAATTACTGGGCCGATTTAAAAAAATCTTTCACTATTAAAATGCTACATTATCCCAGACGAACATAGGCAAAAGAATATACCCGTGCGAAACCGGGGCGGACGCCTAGTATGAAAATTAACTGATTTGTAAAAATAAAAAACCCACATAAGTTCTTTACGAATTACAGAGCCAGACTAATATGTTATTTGAGTAATCGTTTAGATTTTCTATTTCTTGCTTAAATTTTGAACAATTCAATAACTCCCGCCGAAAATTATAGACCAGCGCTCAAAGATCTACTTATGAGCTTCTACCTATTTTATTACTACGGCAATTTACAAAAAAATCATTGGCTAGTTTGTGGTACCTAACGTAAGCTTCCACACAGGCTGGCTAAGTCGTTACACACAGGCTGGCTAAGTCGGACAGACTCACGCACGTGCTGGGACCCGCGTTGTATAACCACCCACCGGAGCTGGTAGTCACAGCACCTAGCCTCGCTTTATTTAAGCGCAGACTTAAATCGTGGCTCGTTCAGAAGGCGTTCTACCATGTTGACGAATTTGTGCGGAAAATTGAGTAATATAATTTATTGTGTACTTATTAAATTTTATTTACTTCATACATATTAATTAAAATTGTAATTTTATTATTTATTTTATTATACTCGGTTATAATAAGTAATAACTTGTGACATGTAAAATTTCTTACCAATAAATTGTTTAATCTGTTTAATCTGTTTAATCTTCGTCTGTAATAGATTGATTTTTTATTGTTCAGGCAGAGATGCGAAGTTGTCTTGCTGGATACAAGTGCCTAAGTGCCAATTGTCTAATTGTCTATAGGTACTATACAAAATAAAAGTATTACAGATGTATTTAAAGAACCTTATGGTAGGCATCACCAACAGACCAACGGTTTTTTTTTTTTGAAAATTCCTATATAATATTAATAAAAAAAAAATATAATAAGTGGTGGCGCAAGGGTAATGCCTTAATCAAATGATAAAAATAAAGTATTTACATTCAAGTATTATCTTATTTTGACTTGGATGGATGACCGCATACTGTATACGGCTTTTTACAATTTAGATTAAAAAAATTTAATCCTTTTGCGAAATAGTTATGTAACCCTCGTATTTATAGTAAAAAAAATATGGATTTTTATCAGCGCGTCCTACCTGTCATGACCTATACGGAGCTGATCGAGACTTAGACACTCACTACAGGGCTGGTCCACGAGCTATGAAAAGAGCTATGCTCGGAGTTCCTCTGAAGGATAGGATTTGTAACGAATACTTACATCCGACAGAGATCCAAAGTTATTGACATAGCTCTAAGAATTAGCAAGCTGAAGTGGCAGTGGGCCGGCCATATCTCGTGAAGAACTAACAACCGCTAGGATAAACGTGTTCTTGGATGGAGATCATGTCTCGGTAAACGTAGTGTAGGACGTCTTCCGATCAGGTGGTATGACGACCCATGAGACTGCAGGCGGATGCTGGATGCGTCATGCTGAAGACATAGCGCTAATGGTGCTCATTACTGGCCTATGACTAGTAGTGGTCTAACATAGGCTGATGATGATGTATTGTAATAACTAACTCAGTCACCTAGTAAGTACCCAACATCTTGAGTAATACAGATATTATAATACTAGTCTACATCTGGACCGTGTTTAATTATTCAGTAATATTTATTTATGTTCATTTAACTACTACCATTCCATTCTACCAAATTGATAACTCTGTCAATGAATAAAAATACTGCAAAATCCTTGTAACGTAGGTGCAATCCATTATATATTCTATTACAATGACAAATGAACTATTGAACCCGCAAAACAAAAGTTGTCGAAAATCGTAATTCGTAAAGCGTGTCCAGCTGTCATCGCGAAAAAAGTAACATGACCTCACGTCCGTCCATGGAGGCGGCTAGCCCCCGACTGACGTTAGTGGAAACGATTTTCAGTTATATATAAAGGGATATTTGATCAATAGGGTTGAATTTATCGTGGCAAAATATTACCTAGGTTCCAATTACTTCGCAAAACGCCTTACAAAATTGAGTTTTTTGGGATTTATTATTATTGTATTGAATTCTACAAAAATTACGAATGTTTATTAGAAAGATATGATGTAGAAGTAGCGGTACCTGTATTTTCTTTTTCATCTGGAGTTATATATTTTATGTAAAGGCTCAAACGCCCTGCTATTTTTAAGCGTTTTTCTCCAGTGATTTATTATAAAACTACACAAAATAATGAAAAAAAGAGGTAGTAAAGATAGTTATTAGTTATTTGTTTATATAATGTGGTATTTTTCATCACTTAAATCGTATGCACTTTAGAGCAAAACAAAAAAAGGTAAAAGCTGTTCGTCCAAGTAAGGCATCACTGAGGCCTCTTAATTAAATCGCAATACCTATGACTGAAATGCTACAAATAAAATACTGTAACCTCTAGCATTATTTGTATTATTAAATAAACAAAGAAACTTAATAAAACAAGCTAATATTTGTAGAATTGTTGTTGGAGTTGTGAAAAGCAAGATGGCCTTTTGTGACCCTTTCTAACAAAAATGTGCTAAGTTTCAACACGTCAGGCTGACTTTGTATTTAGATGTAGGTACTCTGATCCTATGTGAGCAAGCTATCTCACTTCGCGTGGCAACAACACAGCACGGTCTCAGTACGGTAAGGGCCTATGTAACGATTTAAATCTTTGCCAGTAGGTACCATATCAGCTTCATTTATGGTAGGTTACCAAACAAACAGTATAGTCAAGGCTACAAGAGATATAAAATCAAAACAAACCAAATCTAAATCTTTGATTATCTCAAACTTGTTGATAATGTTAAAATTTGGTAAAAATAATAATTAATAAAATTGTTCTTGTGATTAAGCCTGTTATTGTATTGATTCATGGACAGAGATCGGTGCTCGCCATAGACAATTTAATCCGCTCTCGCTGTTGTCACGTGATGCTTACCTGGTTAAAGATGAAATAGATAAGCATAGCAACAAATATCTTGACTTAGCTACGAGGTTGTGAGGATGTGGGATGTAGATTCAGCGACCATGGTCCCGATAGTCGTTTTGGTTAACAGCGTAATAGCGAATAACCTTGATCAACATCTCATGTGACTCTCTTCTAAAATCTAAGTCTTTTGGATCTGACACTCGACTAAACTTACTAGAAGTTTAGTCGAAGGTCAGATCCAAGTGACGGTACTCATGGACACTTTGCGTATCGTCAGGAAATTCCTTTCACTACAGCCCTAGTCACCGGCGCGGCGTTGGATCGAAGATATCACCAAAATTGATTTTGATGATTTTTTCGGTGTTGTATAATAGTAGAATTTGAGGTGACATCCAATGTGAGCCAATGTTGGGTTGTATTATTATATATATTATCTTACCTTGCAAAACATTATGCAATGCGTAGGTAATACTTACCTATACTATGCACAAGCAAACAAAAATAACCCCAGACGTCATCTAATCTATGACGGAAGTACTTCCCAACTAAATAAACTTTATAAAGCTAAGGCGTCACATTTGATATTTTAGTATTAACTCTGCCTTGAGCCGCTACACCGTATCTGATCATGAGTTTCGCAAACAAAGTAGCCATAGTGACGGGGGCCAGTTCTGGTATCGGCGCGTCTACAGCCGTGAAGTTTGCGGAAGAAGGTGCAAAAGTGGTCATCGTTGGTAGAAACGAAAATAAACTCAAAAACGTTTCCAACATCTGTGCAAAACGTGGGATTAAGCCGCTAACCATCATTGCTGATGTCTCAAAAGACGCAGATGCTAAAAGGATCATCTCAGAAACACTGAAATCCTTTCAAAAGCTAGACATCTTAGTGAACAACGCTGGGATCGGTGGCTTTAGTAACGTTCTAGATGACAAAGCCATAGAATCTTTTGACAAAATTATAGCCACAAATCTTCGTGCCCCAGTTTACCTTACACATCTAGCTGCGAAACATTTAATCGAGACAAAGGGAAACGTTATCAACATTTCAAGTGTTGCTGGAATAAAACCGATAGCTGGATCTTCAGCTTACTGTACCTCGAAGGCAGGTTTAGACCACTTCTCGAAGTGTGTTGCTCTAGAATTAGCAGCACATGGCGTTCGGGTTAACATCGTCAACCCTGGCCCCGTGAAAACTGATTTCATTGACAATATTGACGCTATTCCTAAAGAAGGACATGATCGTGTTTGGGAAAATGTGTTAAACTTGACAGCCCTTAAACGGGTTAGCGAACCCGAAGAAATTGCCGATTTGGTTGTGTTTTTGGCTAGCGATAGATCTAGGGGTATCACGGGATCGCTGGTAGTATCAGATAATGGATATGTTTTGCAATCTTCACCTGTACACGAAAAATAAGATTCTGCTTGTGATATCATCTAGGTATATTAACTAGAGTATAATCATATACATAGGTATATCCAGTAGAGTCCATGAGGTGATCGAAATGCTGTCTTTTATTTTAGTCGAATCATCATTGCCATTCAACGTGGCAATAGTGCCAGCCTTTTGGGCACTCTACTTTTTGGTGACGGCTAAGATTTTTATGCAAAAGATAAAAGTTTATCTATATTTTTTTGTTTATCTTAATGTTGATGAATGAGTATCGCATTTTACTTGGCTCATGTAATATGTCTTTTTGTAATGTTCTTTTTCTGGTGTACAATAAAGTGTTTTTGTATTTAATTGTATGTAAGCATCTACCTACCTAATAACGTTTTCAACATTGTCATGCCTAGTCTACGGTCTGACCTATTTCTTTAATTAGCCACTGAAAAACTAAATACAATATTTGTATTAAAGTTTTTGTATTATTTCTTAAGTTACCACAGGTTAAATTTCTTATGTTACCATCCAATATCCAAATCCATAAATTCTTTATACCCATAAAAATACAAAAATGTACGCTTAGAAAAGGTCAAATTCTTAAAATAAAACACCTACACGGAAGTAATATTTTTGATTTGAGTCGCTTCGGTGTGTAGACTAATGTAAAGTGGCGACGAAGAAACCTTTAGCCTGTTAGTTGTTATTTTTCGAGTTGTAGCAAAACCTGTCCCAAGCATTTTTATCTTCTAAGATAATCTGATATTTTAAAGTAAGCCTTTTTGCATAGAAAGGTTTTGACAATTTGTTTGAATTTATTTACTGATAGATTTTGTAAACTCACTAGGAGTTTTGTTATAGTAGCATATACATTGTCCTTTAAAAGGTACATTAATTCTGTGAAGTTTATGTTAATTTCTAGTGTTTATATTATGTATGTTATTTTAAGGGAAACTTTTGATATTTTTATGAGTTTTACAACAAGTTTTCAAAAATAATATTGACGGGGACTGTCATTTTATTTATTTTTTGAATTTATCACGCAGGGATTCTCTGGACCAGTATTATAGAAACTGAAAGGCGCAATTTTGTCACTGACCAGCCGTTTTACGAATGGGCTGATTCAACGATCCGGTGGCGGCAAATACAAATACTTGTATTATATATATATTATTATTATATTTTATATATTATTTTATTATTATATATAATATTATGTACTGTGAATTATTCCATTAATAAAGTTCGTTTGAGGAAAAACATCAATAACCTAAATGTTTTCTAGTTAAGCTTATCTTATCCTTATCTTCTTATTTCTTTATCTATTGAATTGTATTTTATGAAGATATAGAGACAAACCCAGAGATACTCAGAAGTACCTTTACCCTTAGGAAAAAACCAGAAGGTGTTTTGGTCTGAACTGAATGTTGGTTAGATGGGTTGCCAGACTGCTTATAATGAGCGACTAAGTAAGTTGGTTTAGGTATTTCACCGTCCGCAAAAACCTATAATGGTCCACTGCTGGACGCAGGCCTTCCCCTGATAAACGCCATTTTGATTTTTATCTCAATCGCCACTTTACCTTCACATAGAAATAATGCTGGCGAATAGGGATGATAGATATATAGGATACAAGGCCAGCAGTCCAAACCCATCCAATTGCAAAATTTTCAGAAATTTGGATCTGTACGGATTGCGTTGACTTAGAAGTTTGATCGATGACAAGAGTCTGCACTATAAAGCAAAAACCTAAGATCCTATAAGGGTTCTTTTTACCTCTTGAGGTACGGTACCCTAAAAATTGTTTTGGTTATATATAATACACAAGAGCTGCTGCCGGGCGACCTGAGCAGCTGAGCGGGGTCTGTTCTTACGCCGGGCGCCGCCGTCGCGAATGATGCTCAGAACGTCGCGTCGCCACCGCTCACATAAAACATTAGTATTGTTACGAGCGTGGGGTTCGGGTTTAATAGAAAAATGCACTAATTAATCCACTAATTAACACAAACACTTTACTTCAAATTTAACACAGAACTAACACAAACTGTTCTTGAATAATCCACTATTCACACTAAGCACTTATACAATTCTTCTTCCGAGTATCACTTTGAACGCACTGTATCACTCTCACTACACAACTCACTGTGTCGCACTTCGAACTGAACTGTATCACCGTTAAAACTGCACTCACTATGTCGCACTTCGATCTGAACTGTATCACGGTTAAAACACAACTAAACTAACTGTGTCGCACTTAGAACTGAGCTTTACTCTATCGCGGTTAAAACACAACTAACTCCGTGCCGGCCGTCAGCTGCCTTTTATACTCCGAAGAACTTTCTCGAACATTCTCGTCCATTGCTGTCTCTAAAGGACCCATCACGAACTTTCCCGAATGTTCTGAGTATAGCTATCTCTTTCTAATAGTGCTCTCTTTCACTCCTATTGCAAATTTCGCCATATACTGAAAAGTTCTTCAAAAGCCCATAAGTGGTCCTGAAAACGCCTGAAAACGGGTTTTCAGGTTATTGCGTCATCGGATAGAGGGTGGCCTGAAACGGACTGAAAACATGTTTCAGGCGCCTGAAAACGACGGCAACATGGGTGAATTTTCGATTTTCCACTATGTGATAGAGCTACTCCTGAAACGGTCCGAAATGACTTTTCAGCCTGCTGAAAACGCTTCTAAAGCACTGAAATTGCCGTTTGAAGTTTATGGTCTAATCCACCGGCGTAACAGTATTATCAGGAATTAAAATAAGTGTAAACAGTTAACACGTATAGGTATAAGTATAGGTACGTATAGGTTCAAGTAACCATGATATTGGGAAAGAAATCAGAGAAATAAAAAATTAGAAAACAGTAATGTTAAAAAGTATTTTTTTTATTATTTTGATTGATCTCCGACCAGAAAAGGGAAATAGCGTAATATAGATTTCTTTAGAAGAAGGTTGCCAAATTATTCCGTTATCTGGTACTATCAATGGTCCCGTGATACCCATAGCTAGTCTATCGGGTAGCTAAATATGCCACCAAATCAGCAGCTAAATGTCTGAGATATAGATGGCACCAAAAGCGTGCCCAATGGCGAACCATTGCGCACGCTTTTGGTGCGACGCAATAGCAGTGAGTGTCTCTACACGAATTTATTTATTTATTTATTTATTCACACTTTTATTTTATTTTTTATTGAATGTAGAGACACTCACTGCTATTCGTCGCCAGTCTCTTTCTCAACTTGGCTGGACGCTCTATGACGCGTCTCAATGAGGTGAGGAATTCAATGAAATAAAAAAATAAGAAGACAAAAATGTAGAAAAATCTTTTTATTACTATTTTTATTGAATGGCTCAGATCAGAAAAGGCATATAATATGTAAGTAATAGGTATCTACTAGCTTGGTGCAATGGACTGCGACTTTACTAGATTTATTTAAAAGAAGGTTGCAAAAGTGTTCCATTATCTGATAATATCAACGATCCCGTGATACCCTTACATTTATCGCTAGCTAAATATGCCACTAAATCAGCAATTTCTTCAGGTTCACTTATTCGTTTGAGAGCTGTATTGTTTTCCATTGAATTCCAAACACGGCCGGTCACGTGTTTAGGAAGTCCTACATTGTCAATGATATCGGTTTTCACTGGACCTGGGTTAATTGCGTTAACTCGCACTCCATGTGCTGCCAGTTCTAGAGCAATACATCGCGTAAAGTGACCTATTCCAGCCTTGGAGGTAGAGTACGGTGAATTAGTAGCACCTAACACAGCTACACCAGAAACACTTGCTATGTTTACGATATTGCCCTTAGTCTCGATTATGTGTTTCGCAGCTAAATGTGTTAGGTAAACTGGGGCACGCAAGTTTGTTGCTATAATTCTGTCAAAAGCGTCCATGAACTTTTCATCGAGGATGTTAGTATACCGACCGATGCCAGCGTTATTTACCAAAATGTCTAGCTTTTTAAAGGTGCTCAGTGTCTCTGAGGTAATCTTTTTAGCATCTTCGTCATTTGAGACATCAGCGACGATAGTCAGAGGTTTAAAGCCACTTTTTTCGCAGATGTCGGAAACATTATTGAGTTTACTTTCGTTTCTGTCAACTAAGACCAATTTCGCACCTTCTACAGCTAACTTCCAGGCTGTAGCCGCACCGATACCGGAACCGGCTCCTGTCACTATGGCCACTTTGTTCGCGAGACTCATCATAATCGAAAATGATGCGGTTGTACAGAATAGAAGTTTATACTTAAATGTGCAGAGCTCTACTTATTCGTACGTCGTTTCTGTTCAAATAAATCCTTATAATCTATCCATATCTTTAATCTAGACAACATAATCTGTAAGGCTGGACTGACTATCGATTTGGCCGACTCGAAGAGATGGCTGGGTAACGTTGAGCCATATTTTCGAACATTGATCGTTCAATAATTGGCATACGCAATTCATTGTTTTCTATGTGTAATTAAAAACATTTATCTATGTATTGTATTATATTATGTATATCAGTTATCTAGTACCCATAACACAAGCTCTGCTTAGCTTGCGGCTAGGTTATGCTGTGTGAATTTTCCAGCATTATTTATTTATTTTATTGATTTGCACCCCGTTCCAATTAGCCTAGCAATTCTATATAGGTACCTACGGTCCGATTCCACGACCCAGCGGCAACATACACACCGATCAAGCAACAACAATTTTGGTGATATTCGACAATTCTCATTAGGTCGATGTTGATGATTCTTTCCTTGTTTTTTAAAAGTAAAATCAGAGGTTGTTTAGCTGTTGGAGGCTGGAGAAGCTGATCCGGATGCTGGACGGCTTAGCATCAGCCTTGCGACACATATATCTTGGCGTGAACTTGGATAAAACTATAGTTTTGATCAATGGCCACTTTCTAATAGACACCTTCTCGAAATTGTTTCCGAGTAGGTATACTTACCTTGGGCAGATTCTGCAGTTGGTTAAAAACAATTCAGAGAAGGAGGCCAAGAGAAAAATTCAGCTAGGTTGGGCAGCGTTTGGGAAACTACGTCGAGTCTTCTCGTCATCCACACCGCAATGCTTGAAAACGAAAGTTTTCAATCAGTGCGTCCTACTCGGCATGACCTACGGAGCTGAGACGTGGACACTCACGGATAGGCTGGTCGCCCAGCAAGCTATGGAGAGAGCTATCCTCGGAGTTACTCTGAAGGATAGGATTCGCAACGAATACATCCTACAGAGAACCCATCTTATCGACTTAGCTCAAAGGTTTAGCAAGCTGAGTGGGCTGGCCATATCATGAGAAGAACCGACGACCGCTGGGGTAAACGTGTTCTTAAGTGGAGACCGCGACTCGTGCGAACGAATCTAAACATGATAATTTCACCGATCACGTTTTAAAACACGACATTGTTCTTGTTTGGATATTGTTTTTCCTATAGATCTGTTTCAGACTATTCGCCAACAACAGGCTAATGTGGCCGGACAGTCGGCTTTCCCGACTTACTCGTTCCGTCCCTATTGACTTATATCTTGTTTTATTGATCAGCAAATTGTGGCGCTGGCCTTCTTACAATCGATAATTTTATTGCCTTTCTTATGTTACTCAACCAACATGGAGATAATTTAAGTCCGAAATAAGCCGGTCATAAGTCTCTCGCATTAGGATTTCCGTACCATACCATCATCACCTATCCTACCTATGTTATATATATCATACCTATGTTAGTTTTTTTTTTGTAATATTTTATTCAGAAAGAAAATAACCAAATAACAAATTTAAATTAAAACTAGTATTTACAATAGAAACAATTAAGCTATCTAAGCAAACTGATGCAAACAATCTACAGGTAGCTCAACTATGTTAGTTAATATGTTTATTATGTTAGTTCCTCACCCTTAATTAAAGTTTTTGAATGGGAAAATATGTTGAACATGTCTATAAGGCTTTGGGATAGTTTTATAAATTAAAACCATTAATTGAAAACCAATACCTAAACCGAATACACTTTGTATTGACATAGAAAAGTGAATTGACATAAAACATTACGAACTTCGACTTTTTTATGTTCACCTCTTAACTATTCCAAACAAAGTTACTAAGTCAAAAATTGTGTTAAAACATTTCCCTCTATACCTTTTCATTGCCTGGACTAATTATTTGTCAACACACCATCTAACCGTTAAAAATGTGCCTATGACTTATATCCTTCAAGTGTATGTAGGTAGGTAAATATACATAAAATGTAATCTAAGCCTAACACATAGGTGTCATATACCACTCTGATCCCCTGGATTAACCCATTGCGGGTTTAGATTACCTATAGGTACTCTACATCTTATCTCTATGTCAATTATTATAGATTAATGATACAAAATATGGCGGACGAAGAATGTTTATTAAAATTTTAATGTGCTTGATACAAATCTTGCTACAGTTGTCACCAATTGAGTGTATTTTGTCGTTGTACTTATTTACTAGTCGGAGGTTTCAAAAGTGCCCCATTATCTGTAACAAACGCCGCTCCCGTGATACCTCTAGCTTTGTCGCTAGCCAAAAATGCAACCAATTCCGCAATTTCTTCAGAATCGCTGATTCTTTTAAGCGCTGTCTTATCTTGTAAAGATTTCCAAACTGCCTCTTGCATTTGTTGTGGCATTCCAGAGTTGTCGATGATGTCTGTTTTCACAGGACCAGGGTTCACGGTGTTAACTCGCACTCCATGGGCTGCCAGTTCTAGAGCAACGCAACGCGAGAAGTGGTCTAAACCTGCCTTCGAGGTGCAGTAAGCTGCTGACCTTTCTAGCACACTCAGACCAGCAACACTTGATATGTTGACGATATTTCCTTTCGTCTCGATTATGTGTTTCGCAGCTATATGTGTCATGAAAACAGCTGCCCGAAGGTTGGTGGCGATAACTTGGTCAAAAACGGACATAGCTTTATCTTCTAGAACAGTAGATGTTTTAATGATGCCAGCGTTGTTGATCAAGATATCCAGTTTTCCAAAGAAATTTAGCGTTTCTGAGATAATTTTTTTAGCATCTACGTCCTTTGTTACATCAGCGATGATGGTCAGCGGTTTGACGCCACGTTTTTCTGTGATGTTGGAAACATTTTTGAGTTTGTTTTCGTTTCTGCCAACGATGGCAACTCTCGCGCCTTCTTCCGACAACTTCACGGCTATCGCCGCGCCAATGCCTGAACTGGCTCCTGTCACTATGGCCACTTTGTTCGCGAGACTCATGTTTATCCGAACTCGTGTCACGGTAAAATAACGAATAAGTAGCTAAATAACTAAGTAAGTAGAGTGATGGTATCAATTTTTACATATATAGTCTGTGATAGGCCTATATCTTAATCTTGGTACTTAAGCGTATCAGGTACCTACTACCTTATCGGAGACATAGTCGATACGTGCCAAGGTCTGACTACCTAAAGATGAGAGAGAAGCGTGGCAATTTTAAAAATATGGGAATGGCGCCCCAGAAATGGCAAAAACTGGAACAATTGGTTTGATACATTCATCGTGAACATCATTTCTAACATCATCAAACTACAAGCACGTCTAAATATCACTTAATGTGTAAGACGATTAAACCTAACTCAAAATGGGATGAATCAGGAACGTTTTCAGCATAATTTTTGAGTTTCTTGACTCGTCACAATGGATTTGGTCCAAAGTGGCACGAGACAGGAATAACTTATAGAAACAAATATGTACCATGCCAACCTAATTGCAAGGTAAAGCAAATATTTTGTTGAGGCTCACCTGTGACACCTTCGCAGACCCCGCTAGTATGGGTACATAAAAAGGAAAGGTAAGTACCCGTTACCTGAGCTTTATTGTTCGACTGAATTCATTAGTAAAACGGTTTGTGAAAACCATAAAGCCCTTTGATGTCGTCACCATTCCCTTAAACCTCTCAAAGCCTCCAATTAACGGTGAAAATGTTGATGTACGTGAGACAATAAGAATTTTCCGCGACGAAAAGAGCTTTATAAATTGTTCTTATTCAACTCTTTTTTTCTGCTGAAATAATACTTTAGATGTCGGCTCAAAAGGTTCCTCTTATAAGGTTTAGAATCCCGCTTTTGTTGGCCTTTAAATGATACTTTTTAACGTGACTTCTCAGTCGTGAAAAGGTGGCGAAAGCGGATTTCAGCTGAAAACTTTTACGGTACTTTCGCTAAGCCGAAGCTGCGAAAATTCTGTTCAAAATTGAAGGAAAAGCCTAGGTTTTAGATAAATTCGCCGGATCGTAGAATCAGCCTGTTTGTAGAATGGCTAGGCCGATTGCAAAACGGCGCAATTCAATTAATTGCATATGCGGATATTTATAAAGATAGCTTTCGGATATTTATAACGAAGGCTTTTTTTTAAAAATTTACAAAATAAATACAAGAAACAAGAACAAACTGCACGTCCCATCATATAGATTACGAAAGGTAGGGAAAATATATATTCATTTATAATTATATTCCTGGTATATTATAAATGGTATATGCATATATTATAATATTATTATAATACCAGGAATATAATTATAAATGAATATATATTTTCCCTACCTTATTATAATATATTCTTGGTGAAGAAATGATCTATATTATAATATAAAAATGCGAAAGTGTGTTTTTTTCATTATTCTTTATTTACGCCCTAACTAAACCAATCGACTTCATTTTTATGCCATAGAGTTATTTGATAGGACGGAAAGTAACATAGGCTACTTTTATTCACATAAATAAGTTCTTATAGCTAGTCATAAAATAAGAATAACTGAAACGTTGGTAAAAATAAAATATAGAAATAAATAATAATAAAGAATGCCGGACATTTCACACAGCATTATTTAGCCCCAAGATAAGCAGAGCTTGTGTTATGGGTACTAGATAACTGATTATATTGTGTAGATATAATGGCTCTGTATGCCTGTAGATGTCATGTCGTCTCGCTTGAATCTAAATTAAAATCAAATAAAATGTAGGACGCAACATAAAATCAATTTTGCTTTCGCTCCACTGGAATTGCAGGTAACCAACTCAGTCCTATCTAAAATTGTACTAATAGGGACGTACTCAAGGCTACGACCAGATGGGGTTGATCGACTTTATCTAAAGTTCATATATTGCATAATAGTGGTTCGACCCGGCTTCGCACTGGTATATTCTATAGCCTATGTTTATCAGGGCTAACGTAGGATTATAATGGTGAAAGAATTTTTCAAATCGGTCCAGTAGTTTCGGAGCCTATTCCATTCAAACAAACAAATCTTTCCTCTTTATAATTTTAGTATACATCTCTGTAAAACAATGTTTTTTATAGTTATGCAACTTGTTGGTTTGAGACAGAATTAAAACAACTGTTGTACTGTTAGATATTAGCATAAAGAAAGACGAGAAATGGAAAGGACCAGGTGTTTCCATTTTCAAATATCTAACTGAGAAAGCAATAAATAAAATTAAAACTAAATGTTCTTCGGGGCGAGGATGAAATTCTCTTACAGTTTGAAAAGTATTGCAATGAATAATCAATTAAGTTGTCTTGCGTCCCCTTGGGGACACTTCCGACTGGTATTGACATGGATCAGTTGAGCTACCTGTAGATTGTTTGCAACAGTCTACAGTTAGCAACCAAGTCAATTGTTGCAATTGTAAGTACTAGTTCCAAATTGTTTTTCTATTTTTCCCTGTAGCTTACTTTTCTCGTGCCCCCTTCAATGTCGGCCCTGAATAACCACCTGTATTCCGCTGTCCTATTTATTGGGAATATTGAAATGTCACGCAAATACGATTCCAAGTCAATTTCAGGCTGCCTTTTCACGCGAAGCTCGCCCGATTGATTGCCCGATTTTGCAGTACGGTTTTCGATGGAAATAAAACCGCTATGGAAATTGCGCTGCAAGAAGTACGATGACGTAAGATGTACTTTAGGTATGTTTGGTAAAGACATAACAAACAAACACAAAGCTATTATTACAAGTACACTAGCAACTACTATTTAATAATATTAGGTACTTTTTATATTACGTATCTTTTTATATTAAGTACCTTTTTATATTAAGTCATCATCGGCTCATAATATTAGTCCTCTGCTAGACGTAGGCCTCCCCTAATGAGCGCCATAGCGCCCTGTCTTCAGCTGGCCGCATCCAGCATCTGCCAGCAGTCTTTCGAAAATCGTCATCCCACCTAGTCCGAAGGCGTCCTACGTTTGCCGAGTCGCGGTCTCCACTCAAGAACACGTTTACTCCAGCGGTTGTCGGTTCTTCTCGAGATATGACCAGCCCACTGCCACTTCAGCTTGCTAATCCTTTGAGCTATGTCGATAACCTTGGTTCTCTGTCGGATGTATTCGTTGCGAATACTATCCTTCAGAGAAACTTCGAGCATAGCGTTCTCCATAGCTCGCTGAGCGACTTTAAACTGGTGGACCAGCCCTACCGTGGACAACGTCTCAGCTCCGTAGGTCATGACGGGTAGGACGCACTGTTTGAAAACCTTCGTTTTCAAACATTGCGGTATGGATGACGAGAAGAGAAGACTCCACGTTATATTACGTACCTTTTTTATATTACGTAGCTAATCAACCTAATTTTCACATCATTAGCAGTAGGCAATGTAAACAAGATCCGTCAAGTGCGAGTATAACTCGCGCGCCGAAGGTTTTAGAATATTTTCCAATTATACAGATATCAAATATCACTAACGTTTATTTCTTTAGCCTTACAAAATAAGCACTTAGACAAGTAAAATTTTATACTATAAACAGGTTGTTTATAAATAGTATTTATTATCAAATAAGAAACAGGGTGTTATTGATTTGGTCCACTTAAATTTTTTGTCCACTAGTGAAAGAAGTGGAAAATAAACCACTAGTAAGTTTATATAAGACATAAAAGTACAAATAATTAGTATACCTAAACTATTATAGGTACCGGATAGAGATTTTGCTATTTCATTAATACCGAAAAAAGGAGGTATTTCAGATAAATTGCTCTGTAAACTGAGGAAATAAGGGGGGTACGGCTTTTCTAATTTTCTTTTTTAAATTTTCAACTTATTTAAAATATTTCTTAATGTACTTTAACTTAGAAAGTATTGGACGAGAAAACTACATTATCACTGAGCAACATAGGCTTTAGAATATACCTGGGGCGGACTAGTTATTAATAGTGTACATTCATTTATTCATTGAAAATTCGAGAATTATAGCAAAGTTTAGTTTTCTATCACTATGCACAATCAAAAAGGCTCACGCCATGTCAGAAAATAATAGCCCTGTCCAAACCAGTACACGATCTATCGCCGTCTCGGCGGCCGTGCGCTCAAAAACGATATAAAAAGTTTTCCGCCCAGAGCATCACAGGGCCATCGCCAAAGTTCTGCATGCATAATGCAGGGCATTATTATGTAAAACACCCTCTCTAGTGGTAGACTGAAAAAGCAATGTTGTTGGCACTCCTAGACATCAAACTCGTTGCTCTTCTAAAAACACTTTCAAGTTTGTAACAAGTTTTGCTTCCTTAAGGTAGGTAGGCACTTACCTTAGGTTAACCTTTTGAGTTGGGGTAGATAATGCTGAATTGTCCAGCAAAATTTTTTGTTAATTCATTGTACCAATTTAAACAAGCAATCTTCTTTGACAAAGTTCCATTCCATTTACATTAAAAAGCACAAAGCTTTTTTTATCATACAAAACGACCAGAACACCCGGAACAAATACCTGCAGATCGTACAAATATTTGTGTCAAGGCGAGAATCGAACCCGCAACCTCTTGAGTCGCAATAGGACCTCTGTTCTGTCAGGTAGGTATATGTACAAGGCGAGGTATATATGTAATAATCTAGCTTGATTTTAGTCAAGAGTACATAGTTACGTAATGTATATCAAACTAGGCTGATAAGCCGAGAACATCACTGAAACTGTAAAGCTAAGTTTATTACCGGCCAATTACGAGACCAAGCGAGCTCGTGATTCAGTTCTGAACCAGAATGAAGCTATTAAGGGCTCTTAGGGAGCTTGCTTTGTAGTCTGAGCTGAAGTGACTAAGGTAGTAAAGAACGCTTTGTTAAAATTGTTTTTGTATTGACACAAAAAAGGGGTTGATCTATATACCCATATGACGTAAAGACTAAGCCCCGCTTGTTTCAGATTACCGCTAATCATAACTGCTGTATTCATTCATATTTGTTTTAACTCATTTATTTATTTTAATTAATTTACTTTCCTACCAATTTGTATCTGACTGTAGGCTATTTACTTATCTTTGTTTTTTTGGTTATTTTTAAAATAATTATATTTAAGTAATTTAACATGTTAATCTAAGCAAATTTTGTTAATATTAACGATATCAAGTGTATCAATAGGTACCTACGGTAGATTAAAAAATATACAAATATACAAACTCATAGACAACGCACAGTCCAAACTGTTAGATCGCAGAGACTTAATATTGGAGAATAAGGCAAGGATATGACGGATATGAAAAACAAAAAAAATGTGATAGTGTTTCCAAAAGCAAGGATATCTTTGATAAGAGGTTCTTAATTAATCTCTCAAAAGTTTTGTTATAATTACCAAACGAACGAACATTACACAAGCCTTGTGAATTCGAACGCCAGTTTAGATAAAGAGATATCTCAACATTATCTCTGAGCGTCATACAGCGGGGCAATGCAGCCAGTGTCTTGGGCACGCTTCCGACTGGTCCTGATATGGATCAGTTGAGCTACCTGTATATTGTTTGCAACAGTTTGCAGATAGCTCAATTGTTTCTATTGTAAATACAAGTTTTAATTTAATTCTATTATTTGATCGTAATTTCTTTCTTAATAAAGTTAAGTTAGCCTGGAAGAGATCGCTTCTAAGCGATAAGGCCGCCCATTGTACTTGTCTCATGTTATATGTCTTTTTGTAATGTTCTTTTTCTGGTGTACAATAAAGTGTTTTGTATTGTATTGTATTGTTAATCTCAACACATAATATACAAAAATATGTATACATCAATCGCGACCCGTGCAACATCTGGTTAGTATTTGCTGAACAATTTGTTACAGGGGTCGAATTACACTTGAACCCTTTGTTTTTGTGAATAGGGGTCTAAGGATGCCTGTTCATTGATGTGGAGCGAGGTAGCGAAGCGGAGATTTATTCAATATTAACCCTATTAACCAATGGAAATGCATACATTTCTCGTTCAAATTAAGTAGTTCAATGAAATTGTTTAAAAACTCCGCTCTGCTCTTCGATCTGCTTCAATGGACAGATTGGACACAGACTTAAGCTTCGTTCTCGTTAACGTCTGAAGCCAGGACCTACTTAGATGTTTATTTCTCGTAAAAATATATTTTCTAGGTGCATACGCACTGAGTGAAACTAGGCGGCACGACGCAGTCACTTATATTTGGTGTGAAATCGTTTGAGATATACTACGCGTCAGTGTTACTGCGCCGATTTTTTGGTGCGCAGTTCCACAAACGCGTAGTGTGCTTACACTCATAAAATGAGATACACAATGCAATATAATAGAACTAAATTAGTATATACTAAGTTTTTTGATAAATACATCTACTTACTTATCACAGCTTTACTACCCTTACAATGATGGTCACCCCAAATACCAATTTTGGTCGGGAAATAGACAATAGTGATTAATTGAATACGTGTAGTTATGCCTACCTAGTTTTTTAGATACTTGGGTACTTTATTATAGGTATGGCACCAATAAAAGATTGAAAAACCAGCTGTTAGTCTTTAAAAGAGTGACATGTGAAACTTTCCTATTCAATTCATATTAGCAATAAAGTGTCAACGTTTCTACGCAAACATAACAACAATTACTAAAAACATTTCAACCCTATTTTTTATTAAAAGCAACTCTGTTTAACCTTTTTTTTGCGATTCTCAATTTATGCAAAGGGGTAGTGAAATTTCTTTTGTTCTACCAATTCTCGTTATTTCAAAAGCGCTGTTTGGGTGTAAGCAAGAAATTGTATTGAATTGTTTTTCTCTTTATTCATACGAATGAGTTGCATTGTTTCTGAAAGCGTTAATTTAAAACGGTTAATTTAAGACTATTTGCATTAATTAATGTTTTAATAAGCTTTTTTGTTTCCAGGTTCAAGAATGATTTGAAGAATTTAGGTGAGCGGATTTTTTATGCAATTTATAAACTAGTTTTTTCTTCGGCTTCGCAAGGGTTGTTTCTATGGAAAAAATTGAGGGTTATTTCTATCCCATGGGAACTGATATAGGATAAAAAGTAGCCTATGTTTTATTCCAAGCCTAATACATGTCTATACTAATATAATAAAGAGGAAAGATTTGTTTGCCTGAATTGTGTCGGCTCTAAATTTACTGGACCGATTTGAAAAATGTAGGATTCTACATTATCCCTGATGAACATAGGTTATAGAATATACCCTTGCGAAGTCGAAGCGGACCACTAGTATGCAATAAAAAGAATGCAATAAATATTTCAGCCCAATCTGTTACGTACTTTTAGAGTGAAGAATTAACAAAAATCTATCTAAACATTGAATCTTTCGCATTTATAATATAAGACGACCGATGTGGCGCGGTGGGCGAAGGTCTGCCTGCGACGCAGAAGGTTGCGGGTTCGATTTCCGCCTCGGGACAAATGTGTGTACGATCTGCAGGCATTGTATAATAAAAAATAAACAACAACGTATGCTAAAATGTATTGTATTATATTATGTATATCAATTATCTAGTACCCATAACACAAGCTCTGCTTAGCTTGGGGCTAGATAATGCTGTGTGAATTGTCCAGCATTATTTATTAATATTATAAATAAATGTTATAAATAAATAAATGTGTTTAACAGTGTGATTAGTATAAGTATACTATACTTATACTAATCACACTATTATATTATTATTATAGTATAAGTATACTATACTTTTAAATCACACTATTAAACACTATAACTTAGTCGACGAGAAACTAAATTTACAACTGCAAATTCTATCCTAATTTGGTAGCTAAGTAATAATGTTACAATATGAGTACTCATAGCTTTTGAACAACAACGTATGCTAAAGTTATAAAGCTTAACGGCAGAAATTATGCAATTTGAGCTATAAACTTGCTACAAATTCATTATGAATGAGAGCGGGTTAACTACTGAACCTCGTTTGTGTTGGAAGAACATAACCGTTTTATCCCTCAACAAGGGACATCTTCAGGGTGAGTGCGGTTCTAGTCGCGTGCTTTCTTAGTTATCCCGCTTACAACACCATTATAAAGTACGACAGTTGTGAAAAGCTACAAATCGTGTACTACGTTCTATGAAATCCTTCAATGTCGAAAATTCTATGTAATTTCTGCTGCAATTCGTGCTACGAACTTTTACGATCTTCACTACAAAAAGCTACGCCTTTTTAACTTCGTGCTACGAAATGCTATGAACTCGTTCTCATGCTACGAAATGCTATAAGCTACAATGTGCTACGAAGTTCTACGATCTTCACAACAACAAGCTACGTAATACAGACTCTCTCTTTGTATAAATCTCTCTCACATTGACATCGTAGTATTTCTTAGTACGTAGCACGATTGATTGACCTAGCAGTTTGTAGATAGTAGCATTTCGTAGCACGAAACAAGAATGGTATACCTCCCCCTCCTTTGAAGGAGACACGTTCAGCAATAGACTTATAAGGAAGATCCTTAAAATTCCATAATATAATATACAGAATACCCGTTTGAATTCTCGAAATAATTATTAAGCTCTACAAAGGAATTTGTGCTTCGAATACTTACGTTCCAAAACTAGTTACGCCATTTTTGCTACGTGCTAAGATATGCTACAAAATTTGGTCAATTCGCTACGAAATGTATAAAGGTCAACAAAGTGCAACCAAATGTGCCGTGAGACTTGGTATGTAAGTGGCATGGACGGTGCTTATTTTGACTCGATAAAAAAAATCGCAAAGTTTCCTCTAAATTATCATTTTTACTACGGAAAACCAGTTTCATTTACGCTCATAAAATGGCTCTTATTTCACCGCAATTAGGCACATAATGACATCAGTCTGTAATCAAACTGTGACTTTTTTATTACTATTATTCACAAGTGAGTTATAGGTTTTTATTTTATTTTATTGGTTGAGTTGCTTTGTTCTTTAAAAAGTTTCGATACAAAAAAGATCGTGTTCAATAGTACAAATAAACTTTTTATGTACTAAATAAAATGATTATTTTATTCACAAGTGTGTTAAAAAATGTCGTATGATGTATGATACACGTGTGTATTGATGATAACCGTCCTCAGCTCTCTCAAGACCCTCGCCTGACGGAAAAATAGCGCCTTAGCGGTAATTACCAACATTACACACTTGTACCATAATGTACTACTCATAATGTCGTCTAAAAAATACTTAACTAAACACTTTAGACGATTATCGTTTTATTTTTATGCGAAAGAGTATTATTGAGTTATTTTAGAGCAATAACAAATTTATAAATAAAAATAGTAAATTTGCTGGGCTGGCTCTTGCCTCCCTTTCTCGCCTTCACCGCGCGGTGTTCTCTCGTCCTTGTCGTAACACATTAAACACAATGGAAACTTTTTATATACGATTAGCAACACCACAAAGTAATAAAGGAGCTTGTTTAAACAACAAACAACGTAAGTAATTTTATACTTGTTAACTTGTGTTTTCTAAAATAACACGGCATATACAGGGACGATGTTCTTGTAGATAAGAGGAATCGAACTTATTTGTAAATTTATTCTATCTCTCTCTCTCTCTCTCTCTGAGGCCCGTAAAATAAAAGCTTAGGTACTTGTTCAGTAATATTAATATTAATTTATTTCATTGCAATCATTGTGTACATTTTCAGGTCTTATTATTATTCAGGTAATGTTCAAGAGACACAATGGTACCCAAATAGGGCGTAGCAAAAGGTATTGAGAGTGGAAGTGGACCGGGTTTCTAGAAAAATCTTTAGTTAGTTTTTAGCAGCAAAATGTAATCCAATTGATAGGGTAATATTAAGGAAATTGATAAGCAGGTATCATATTATAGAATTCTAGCTCGATGGTAGGTTTTTTTTTTTTTTTAGGTATGAATGTATGAGGTTATAGTAATTGTTATTATTAGTAGGTGGTTTTCTTTTTTGTTAAGATTTATCTTTAAAAAAGTCTTTTAAATTGTAATAACATTTATGTAAGAGGTATTTTTTTAATTTGGTTTCAAATATTTTTTTCTTTTTCTTAGTCTTTTAGTACTTCCGGTATTTTATAATAAAAATGGATGCCATTGCGTTCCAGAACTTCACAAATCAATTATGCTTAAGTAACGATTATATATGGCAAGCAAGTTACTCAAGCACAGATCGATGTTTGAGTATGTTTTTATAATACGGATTTGTCTAGACCTTCGAGAAACATCGTAGCCAAGCCACATCGTCACTTAACAATAGGTGAAATTGTGGTCAAGTGAAGGTCTTTTGACGATGACAAATCTCATTTGAAAATACTGAATCTTTATTATGTACTGAAAATTATCTTAGAGGCAGAAATTATGGTTAGTACAATTTTCACCCTGATCCCTTACGAGGACAAATAGGAAAGAAAGTGTTATCTGTCCCCTCGTGACTAGCAGGGGGGCAAATAATGAATAAAAGTGTGGGTGTTTGTTTTAGGGACAGAGATTCGCAATATTTCAATCATAAAACTCATTTCAGACCAACTTCCCAGGAGAGTAAATTCTATTATTTTCTGGAATAAGATTCACTTACTTTTGCGTTTAATAATAATGACATGTTTCAACATACCTAACTATCACCATCATCATCCTCAGCTGGGTTTTACCCATTGCTGGATGGATATAGGCCTCTCGAAGTTTATGCCATCCACCGCGGCTACCTAAACTATACAAAATAAAACTATTACATTGACATTAGATAAAAGGTTACAATAGGTATCGCAAACTGCCCAATGAAAATTTTGAAATTCTTTTTACTCAACGAAATAATAAGATAAAATATGTGGAGGCGCTAATTTGGGTAGGGATATCACCTTATTCAAAATATCTAAAACGTTTTGTCAAAAAAAGTCTCAATCTGTCCTGTGTACAGAACTGGTATGAATAAGCGTATTGATGACGCTGTCGGCATCAGCAAAATGTAATGAAAAAGACTTTCAATGTAATCCATCTGAAATGAAACCGGGTTTAATTCATCGAAGTGCCCTTTTGTGCCCTACAGCTTTGTATTCCACAATCTGTCTATTAATTAATTGGATAACCATAAACATAAACATAAAAAATATATATCCATACTATTGTTATTTAAATTTCAGTTAAATCATTGTTAATGTTTTTTTAATTGGGTTGTGGACCCACCTTCTTCAAAGTAGGTTGAAAATGTAGTTTCTTAATTTAACTGTAATTTTTTGTCGCATTTTTATGATCGGTATCTAAATAATGTGGGTTAACTCATGGTTCGTTGAGATCTTTTAGGATACAGGTGGTTTTGGGTAAAGAAATATAATTTATGATCTTGACTTTTTTTTATTTATGGCACTTACTGCGTTGTTAATTTACAAAGTGAAATACGCCTGTTTTCTGCTAACGGTTATCACTTATCAGCTATGCACGTCTTTAATATCCTGAGACAGTACACGCACACACGTGTTGACCTCTTTAACATTTTATAAAGGCTTTTGAATGAAGAACACCTGCAAAAAGCAAGCGGTGCCATAAAGAAGAAGTTGAAGTTGAATGAAGAACCCCATGCAGACCGTTGGCTGTACCTTTAGCTTACTTTCTAGCCTTGAGGGAAAACCTCGGAAGGGAAAATAAGCTTTTTACTGCGTTTTTGTACTTATTTTTTGCCATCTTTACGTGGTGATTTTTGTTTACTAACTTTCTTTACTACTCTTTGGTATAATATGGCAGGACCTTTAAGCCCGGCTATATTTAAATTGCTATGTATATGTATGTTTATACATAGTTAGTTTAAAATTTAATGAAGCATGTGAATGATAAAAATGTTTATTCAGTTTCAGGCAGTTTCTTACTATTAGCTATTACCTAGAGGTATTTTTTTAATAAAAATACTAAGATTAAAAATTAATAAAAACTGAAAATCAAGCAGACTGAAGAGAAAGACCAATGTTTATCAAATGTTTTATCCAATTCAGAAATTGCCCCAAGGATAGGAAATAATAACAACTAAATTCATTGTTTGAATTGATGGAGAAAAACTACGAACAGATTCTTGCACGAGAAGTGTGTGTACTTTTGTGTTAGAAATTTTAAAATGGGACAAAACCGGAGCGATTTCAGGGTTAAATTTGAGCTTCCGTGTTCGGACTACCTTGGGCCGAGGCAAGTGGAACAAACGCGGAATACCTCATTAAAAACATACCTACCTACAGCCGAATACAGAACCTCCTTTATTCGAATCCGGTTCAATTCAAATGAGCTATAATGTTGAACTACAGAAAAAGAACACAAACTAAGTTATTGTGTCACCAAATGAGTGACAGTTATAACAAGACAAGACCTACTAGTAGGTACCAAAGTTTCGCAAAGCATCGGGAATCGGGAACTGTTACTATTTTCCTGAGTTTCCAAATTATCACTTAGATATCTTGCTCAAAGTCTCTATTTAGTTGACAGTTCGCAATCTGATAGCGATATAATAGTTGTCGCGTTGTCACTGCTTTCATGGGTTGTTGAGGGTTGAATTGAAGTAACCAAGTCGCGTTCGAAATCTTTACCTGTAGAACTGTAAATAGGTAGGCAAGATAACGGCACCGTTTTGCACGGGTTGTTTCGCTGAATATTGAATTTCGACGCTGAAATAAAATTCAAATCTTTTTTTGGATACCAAATAGATTAGGTATAGTTTGTTAAGCAGAGAAAACTTAAACTTAGGGTTGCTTCTATAACTAATGAAGTGAAAAAAGGAATTTTAATGGGAGATGTCCGGAACTATCGGTCGGACCGCTTAGACTTTTTACTTTTTTTATAACTTTTTTTATTTTTTATAGGTAAAGCGTTTGACCACCATCACTCTCAAGAAAGTAACGATATGGCCTATGATTCTATAGCCTATTGATACTTAATTTTTCTTCTTTTTTAACGACTTGTCTATGATGCTGTTGACCTGCTGGCCAGTAACTACATTGTTGCCTGACTTTTGGCAGGCACAGAGGGTGCCGTACATCAAATAGCTACTTACATTATTCCTGTTTAATAGGCTACTTGACTACTGCTGGGAAATAATAATTAATAATTCTATTAAAGAATAATAATTCTAACGTATGGTCTGATAAAAATAATGCAAAGTGTTATTAATATTCCTTCAAGGCCAGTCGTATTAGTTATAAAAACTAATTTTAAAGTTTGAATGAATAAAATAATGGTGCGCTGTCATGGCTACTCGATGACGTCACACCTTAAGCCACGCCCTAACAAAAAGAACAATACGCACTGTAATCAGTTCTACGGGTGACGTCACAAGTCACGTCACGTGATCATAATATAAAATAATGTGTAATTTTAATCTCATTTTTTACCTAAATTAGGGATATTTTTTGATAAATATGATTACGCTGAGTTACTTTGTCACTGACTAGGATAAAAACAATTTGTAACTTATTTTCAATGTAGTCAAATAGCCTATTTATGCTACGTTTATCCAGAGCCATACCAGGGAAATGACAAGACGCGAGCTGAAGCATGTTAATTAAAAACACGCCTAAGAACTACATCACAGTTTTTTTCCGATAACCACATACAATAACCACACAATAATATTATGCCACAAGCTATTTGCCCAAAGACAAACAATTTGTGCTAGTAAATACCGACCTCGCGCTCGGTCAATAAATTCTAATACAAACAAAATACACGGATACAAACAGCAATTTACGGGTAAAATGTTCGTTTATGCTTGTAATGTTTATTCTGGAAGCCTCGCACGTCGCCACAGGCACTTGTTTGCAGAAAACTGGTATCTATTTATAAGGGGCTACGCAAAGCGAAAGTGGCGCCCTCGCTCAGTGAGGTGAACCTCAGTCTCTTATGATTTACATAGTAAGTCTTAGAGTTAAGACTGGTCTTTCGAAAAAATCATTATTTTCATGATTTTTGAGATCCTACTGCTGTTCAAATATGAAATCTAGGATTCTTATACTCCTACACTTACCTAATATAACATTTCATTCTATTTATTTTTGATTAGTTGTATAAGTTTGATGAAAAAAAAAATATTATAACATCTCAATTTTCATACATTTGCCTTCTTCTCCCGAACAATATGACTTACTGACTTGATTTTTGTATTGAAAAATATAGCAAACACAGGGTAACAGATTCGCCAAAATAAATATTTGATTACTATTACTTGAACCGTACTCTTTTAATTACAAGAAATCTTGATTTTTGCACACGCGGTCTGCTCTGTCCCGCTCATATGAACGCGAAATTCTATGCCTATCCTTTTCACAAAACGGCCTTGGAAGAGGCCCTTTTAAGTGTGAACCGCCTTCGTCGTCTATACCATATTTTTATTTGGTGGAGAGATAAGGGAATTTAAGTATTATAACTATCCTTTCATTTGAGTTCAAATCCAGTTCAATTTTACGAAATGCTGTTTTGTGGCACCTATCTAGCAAATGTTTCCCCTTCAATGTAGAGCTACAATGGGATACTAAAAGCGAGAAATCGAGGAAAGGCAAATAAAGCCAGCGAATGCCTAGGTCATTCAAAGACCGCTTTCTGTAATGTTCCCGTTGCGAAAGGGGGAGCCTGACAAATAAACAAAGAGGTTTAAAACTTGGATACATGGTGAATTGGATCGGTCAGGCAAGATGAAATAGGTAATGAGGCGTTTTCGAAAGAAGAAAAAACCTTACTTTGGGTGTCTGGACTCAGCACTCAATATAGATGGTAGGAATCTTTCGCGGAAGAATAAAGGTTATCATTTTGATTTCTACAACAAAATTGACTTTTCTAATTGCTTTTTTGTAAACCTAAAGAAACAATGTTATTAAATCTGAATCTGAGATTAAACACGGTCTATGCAGAGTTTGTCATTTTCGTTTGACAGACCCAAACAAAAAGGGCTATCTTTTAGGAAAACGTCTCATCGCGCAAAACTATCAACATCTCCGCCAAAGGACATCCAATGCTAGACATAGTAAGCCGTAGTAAAACCTGTTAGGTACCTAATATTAATATAGGTATAGATTGCATGGCAGCTTGTAAAATGAGAGTTAGAAATATTAGTAGGTACGTTTTAAATTGCCGAATAATTTTCTAAACAGTCCACTGTTGAAGGCAACCCTGCCCTGCACGGGCAGGGCTGTTGAGGCTAGGAGAAAAGCGACCTGGTTTGAATTTCAACCATGTAACAAAGCCATCAGCTTCCAGAAATCAACCCCTGCGTCAGCCTGCGATAAAATCGGAGTGAAAGTTCTCCGATCGAAATGATAGCGAATTCCATTGAGAGTGTCTTTTAATCTCGGTGAATACGAATGAGCTAAGTTTGGGCAGGGCTTCGCGCTCAATAATCAATAAAAAGTTCGTGCTGAGTAAAATTGTGCGGTTTTTTAGTTTTTGACAAAGTTGCGTTCGGCGCTCGAGGTCACAACACAAACTTGAATTATTCATTGGGTGCTTGGATATTAAACATGGAGTATTTGTGAGTAAAAAAAATCAGAACTACCGGATTTCCAAACAACCTTCCATTTCAGGCGACAAGGTTACTAGACTAGTTCTATCTCTGACAGATTTTCTATTATTATTAAATTGAATAAAAATGATAGACTTTCATTTTCTCTCAATAATATTTGGTAAGCGACTGGACAAAATTTAAAACAAACAACGCGTCGGCTGAAGATAATAAATAAATATATAAAATATAAATAAATATTATATTGAATAAATATAAATATTATATTGAATTTTTACCGTGCGTTTCAACTGCGGCTTTGCGGGCTGAAGTGAGACACTCGAAGAGCTATGTGTTTGACGTGTCAGTCGCACCGACGCACGCAGATGAGGTACCTATGCATTTCTATGTGTGTGTCTGTCTGTTCGTGGCATCCAAGAAAGACAGACGAAGAGAAGAAGTTAGTTTAAAAATTCCTTGGTGACATCATAGTTCCCAAAAAGATGCACGGATGAATGTTGTGTATACGAATACAGATATGTTTTATTAAAATCGGTGTGATAAAAGGTTTCAATTTGAAAATTGAATGACCTGACTTGGCAGCCCAGTTCTCGTCTGTTCACGTTGCGACGTCGCATTGCATCGCTAAGTCGTCGCGACTGGCTGGCTCAAAGTCATTATACTGTCGACCCTTTAAGGGGTAACTATAAGAACACCCTACTTATATTATAGGGTGCCGCGAAACATGCTAAGCCGAAAGGGGGTGATCAACGCACCAACTTCTACGATTTTTTAAATTTTGAACATTTTGTTTGATAATTTGAAAAAAATTGAAACTATTTATTTCATCATATTCGTGTTCTTTTACAAGTATTCTATAGTTATTATTATCATTTTGGAATATTAAAGGTAAAAAAATGCAAAAAAAAATATTTTTCAATAATTTTGTGACAAACCCCGTGACAAACAGTGGTTTGTTTTGCTGAAAAACAAACAATAAACTTTTTTTTTACAATGTAAAATAATGCAAATATGATAGGAAAAGAACAAAAATAGGAAAAAGACCTGAGACCTGACAAGAGGTTTTTGTAAAAAATGCAACCTTGTGGAGGCAAACCAAAGCAATCTTGATTCTAAATGAAGTAAAACAGATAATAGCAGCTCTGCATTTACCCCACAGCGCTGTGTTGTGGGTTAAATATTACAGAGTTTGCAAACGTGAGCTGAAAACTAAAAGTTGTGTTTGGATAAACGCTTGATGGGCGCGTGAAGCTTTGCTGGGTTTAGCTCACTTTTTATGGCGGCTGGAATTCCACACGTTGTCATGCGACAGATCTCGTTGGAAAACATTAAGTTTATTTATTTTGTTTAAACTTTATTGCCGTTAAGTAAAAACTTATAGCGAAAACATTGTCTAAGTTCCAAACAAAACTTAGCCTTGTCAACAACGGTTTGATTAGCCTCGCTGCTTTAGTTTAGTGCCAACAAAAGCGACCCAATATCCACTTACCGTTCAAGAATACGGTAAAGGTATTAATAGGTAATAACTGAGTGAAAAAAAAATACTAAAATATTTATTACTTTAACTTAATGTACAATAATATAACAGAGTTTGAGATTCCCTTTTAAGTAAACTAAATACTTGTGTTAGGAAATCTCGCTCTTCTAAAACAAATAATATATGAAATGTAGATCAAGTTATATATTTAAGTTATAAATAAAGAAGGTACTTATTATTATTTAAAGGTTAGTTAAGCTGAGAGTTAAGATTAACAATAAAAATAAAAATTTAAAGTGTACATTCAAATGAATTAGAATATGAGCGATGTATGTGTGAAGTGTTTTATGGTAAGTATGCTTGGGTCACCAGAAGACCCAGTCTCTAGGCAACAGGAGACCCAAATAGACCCAAAGTGTGAACTTAGGTATCCCTGAATACCTATAATAAATAATAATAAAATAAATTAGGTAAGTAAAAATTTAATGCTATAATTGATTTAATTAATTACAACTAATATTTACACTTACATCGATATTCTAAAAATCTAAGCCGTCACCAGAAGGCAGAGTGCCCAGAATGCTGGCCTGGCAGCATTGCCACGTTGAATGGCAATGCTAATTCGTTGACCGAAATAAAAGCCAGCATTCCGATCACCTGTGGACTCTATTAATAGTTTTGTAAGATCTTTATAGAAATACAAATAATATATATAATACCTATATGTAGAGGAAGACATATACCTATGAGTCTATTTGACGATAGTAAACAGATCTGATCGTGACGTCTCTTATTTGTATGGGCTCTGCGTAGTTCCTTAAGCGTCCGATAGAGGCGCTGAACCAAACTCTATTGGAAAATGAGACTTCACAATCACGACTCGTAGATAGATAGATGATACTTTATTGTACTACACAAACGACCTCTGTAACGCGGTGGGCGAATGTCCGCCTGCGACGCAGGAGGTTGCGGGTTCGATTCCCGCCTCGGGACAAATGTGTGTACGATCTGCAGACATTTGTTAAGGGTGTTCTGGTCGTTTTCTATATATATTAAAAAATATCTATCTGTGTATTGTATTATGTAAATCAGTTATCTAGTACCCATAACACAAGCTCTGCTTAGCTTGGGGCTAGATAATGCTGTGTGAATTGTCCAGCATTATTTATTTATTATTATTATTAAACATAGAAAACAGTACAGAAATAAATTCTAAGAGTAGATAAAGTACAAAGGCGGCCTTATTTATTTATTGCTATGAGAAATCTCTTCTAGGCAACCTCGTTACTATCGTCATGATCAAATCTGATTAGCGTTTGAGTATTCAAGGGATACTGCACATCTAATGAGCTATACAAATATCGCGTCACTTTTTTATATGATACCCTAATCAATTAATCTGTCGAAATCAATCTAAATAGTTTTCATGCAGACCTTCGAACATGAGCTTTGTGCCTTTCTTTATTAGAATCTGATATTGAACTTTCCAATTCCCGGATTTCGTAATTAATGAGAACTCTTTCAATTTTCATTGATTACGTCACGTTATTTCGTAATCAATGAGAACTCTTTCAATTTTCATTGATTACGAAGCATGGAATTGAAATTTACGGGAGTTGTTTAACCGTAAATTGTTTTACAAGTTTATACAAAATAAACATAAAATTAAATAAAGCATCAGCTCAAACATCTGGGCATTTTCCTAGCCTGTTTCATCTGAAAGGCTTTGCTAGTTATCGATCGCAACTCCTTTTATTGTGCTTTTAACGAAGAAATTGCTTTCCTTTTGTTTGTCTCAAAGAAACCTTTCAAGTTCCTATTGTAGAAGAAATTTGTAAATTGTTTACTAAATGTTTTATCGTAAATAGAAAAAACTTGTCGTAGGACAAATGTTTGTCAGGTTGGTAGCCTCTGTTTATCTGTAATAGTTATCTTAATAAAGGAACAAGCTATTTTCTGGGGTCAACGCCCAGCCCAAACCGCTGAAGCTAGAAAGTTGAAATTTGGAGAGTAGGTACTATTAAAACAAAAGCTCCCGATAAGAAGGGATTTTAGGAAATTTCACCCCTAAGGAGTTAAAAGGGGGGGTTGAAGTTTTTTTGGTGTTTTTTGTAACTATTTAAACAGTGGCCCGATTTCCTTGAAACTTACAGAGAATACCAAAAATACAAACTTATTGAACACGTGCTTCAGGATATTTCAAAATATTCATGAAAATTTAGTAAATAGCTTTATTAAAGTTTGAAATTCGTACCTTGTTTTTATTATACATTATTTTAGTTTGCAAGACAATAAATTTTTCTACTCTATTATTATTTTTAATGAGCGCCATCGAATAGAATACATACCTAAGTAGACCAGTTGACTAATGTAGCTTCAGTGCCTTTACAATATGCATGACAAAGCTGAAAATACCTTTAATAATTCAGGTCATTTGACTGACGTCGTTTGATTTAGCAGCCGCTGATGCGGTCAGTGTTCCAGCAAGCATAAAGTTAATGACACGGAGATCAATCATGTCAGCAAAGTTAATTACGGTTTTAGAAATTTATTTCTCAAAAGAATATACATTTGTTTAAAGAGAAATACAGTTTTATCGTAATTAAACGTTAAACATGCAGAGCGGACTTATGTAACTAACATTTGATATGTTTTTGTGACGTTTTTATTGTTACGTGACTTACTCTACAACTATCTAAGCAACTTAAAAAATATAAAATTATATAAAGAATACAAACAATATAAATTTACCTATATAATATATCTATACTTAATTCCTAGTCCTAATTACCAGGTAAAAAACATGCGGCGTGATTTCCCAGTTTTGTTATGGTGTTCGTTTATAATCATCACTGAGTAGATATAAAAAGATCTAGAATAAACAAAACTGATGCAATTTTCTGGGCCAGAATAGTCAATTTCGTTTTAAGTTGAAGTTTGTATTCTATTCAAAAACAACTCATTTCTTACAAGTTTTCTTACCGTTACAAAATACATACATGCTCCATGTGCTTAGTTTTTTCGTTTTCGAAAATCATAAGATCGATTATTTCTCGAAGTAATTTGCACGATACCCTATGTTCCATTTGTTTTTTTTTCTCATAAGTGAACGACTTTTGCCTCAGTTATGTTTTAAATGAACCTTTGAATGTCATTTAACATGGTGTAAGTGAATATGAATACTTTCACTGGTCGCAACATCATCCTACATAAATTATTAACTTTTGTGTAATTTTTTTTTTGTGTTTTGTCTGGTATGTTGTACGATCTGCAGGTATTTGTTCCGTGTGCTCTGGTCGTTTTCTGTATGTAATAAAAATATCTATCTATGTAATGTATAAGTATTATGTATGTCAGTTATCTAGTATATACCCATAACACAAGCTTTGCTTAACTTGGGGCTAGATGCTGAGTGAATTGTCCAGCATCATTTATTTATTTTATCTATGGAACGTCCAAAAGTGCGTGGAAATAATCAAAGTTGCTGGGCACACCTGGATGCGCAAGGCACAGGATAGAGGAGGCTGGCAAAGATTAAAGGAGGTCTAATACCCAGGAGTGGGTGCCATAAAGGACTGCTATTGATGATGATGATGATACAACTAGAACATCGATAGCAGCCCCAATAGACTCTCTTCTCGTTGTAAATATCACGATAGCAAAGATATTTCTCCAGAGATTCCTACAAAAATATTACAAGATAAAGAGATTTATTATTTATTAATTCGTTTCGAGATGAAAAACTGTCTCACAATTATGTAAAGTAACAAAATCTTGAGTACGGCACGTGTAAAAAACAAGAAAAACATAGCAGTAAGTAAGTCAATTTACTCTGTAATTTTTATATTGATATTTGCGCAGAATTTTCCTTGATCTAATTGGATTCAATCCAGATGCAATTTGCGAGATGAGTTTGTTTACGAGTGACTGTAAGGGAATTAATCTGTCTCAGCGCTGTTGACTTAAGGTTGAGCCTTATTTGCTTGGTTCAAAGCGTATTTTTCAACACCTCTATTATATAGTAAGTACAGGTACCTATATAGTATTTGTAAGGCTATGTTAAGTAAAATACATGAGGAGCAAGGAGATATCTACTTTCCGTTGATCGTAATGAAGCTACTGAATTTTATGACTGGAGCTAAGCTTTTTCTTTTCATTACAATTACAAACATAGTAAAGAAGACGAAAAACTCCGAATCAATCATTTCTCTTTACAGCTATCGGCGCCGATAAGACGGATATTGAATCCAGAAACACGCAAGTCATTATCAGGGACATAAATCTGCGCCGACACATTATCAATTATCATCCATAGGCTTTTACTATCTACGGGAACAGCCCCCCTAGCACGGGGATAGTTGTCTATGGTAGAATAGAGAAAAATTACGTCACTCACACGTACTCGTCATCGAATGCGTAAATTGTTTGAAATGCATTCCTTCAACTTCAATAATGTACGCAATGTATAGCGATGCGATGTCATTGTTGTCTATTCTACCCTCGACAACAAACCCCGTGCTGGGGGGGGCAGGGGGTGTGATTTCGGTAGACATTTGGATAGTAATGGAAGCTGAAATGCAGAAATACGACAACTTATTCGTAATGCTGATTTATATACCAAGCCAACCATAATACAATAAGTTAAGTAATCAATTAATAATATCCAGTAATATACGAAGTGTGTCATCATCATCATCATCAGCCTATACTAGTCCACTGTTCGACATAGGCCTCCTGTAATAAGCGCCATAGCGCCCTGTCTTCAGCTTGCCGCATCCAGCATCTGCCAGCAGTCTTTCGCAAATCGTCATCCCACCCTGGTCGGAAGGCGTCCTACACTAGGTTTGCCGAGTCGACGAAGTGTGTACAAGTTTTTAAAATAATATTTACAAAACGTTAAAAAAACATAAAGTCAGAGGATAAATAATATTATTTTTCAGTTTTAATTGGAACCTTAAAATTTACTCTCGCTACCGCTCCGCCACAAAAATACCAGCCTTACGTAAGTACCTACTTGTGTATATAATGCTGTTTCTGTCTGCATCTCTTATGAACGTGAAAACCCTTAAACTTTAAAACTAGTAAGTAGGTACAAAGTCCAAGTTGGCGACTAAAGCTTGATAGCTTAAAGGACTAAAGCTATCAACATGGATATGTATCATCATAGCTTGATAGCTTTAGTCCTCCAGCTAAAGATCTTTATCTTGTTCGAGAGTCTCTGGGCCAATTTCAATATAACTTCGCGTTTATTCCAATTAAATTTAATCAAATTGAATCTGACAACGTCAAAGTGTGTTACTGTAGATAACATCAATGAACAAAGAGATTCAGTAGACTTTAGATAAATGGAAAATATCCCTACGGAACGTAGTATTCTAGGATCTTTGGAAAAATTAAATATAAACACAATTTCACTTGCCTATTTATCTAACAAATAGGTTGATTTCATTTTAATAACAAAGTTTATTATAATCAAATAATAGCACTCAATTAAAACTAGTATTTACAACTGACACAATTGAGCTAACTGCAAACTGTTGCAAACAATCTAAGGTAGCTCAACGGATCCGTATCAATACCAATCAGAAGCGTGCCCAAGAAGCTGCTGTCTGCATTTCCCGGATGTATGGCAATGCTGATGCGCTGTGCCAGATACTCACCAGCGCTCGGGTCACGCGGCGCTTCGACCACACGCTCAGATAATATTTTGAAAACCCGGATAGCATCGGTACCCCACAGACCTAAAGTGTCTCTCTCTCTCTCTCTCTTTCTCTCCCTCTCTCTAAAATTGTGTTTGCAATAAAGATTTTCTGATGAAGAGAAGAATTTCAAAGTTTTTTCTTGCACTTACCAGTGTCTAGATGTTAAATCAGTTTTTTTTTTTTTTTTATCATAACAGGTTTTTTTTTAACCCTAAGGCGATGTCATATGCAAGTTAGTATGTATAATATAATTTGATAGGTACTAATCTAAACATTTTGTTTATATAACTACCTGTGCCATTTGTAGGATTTTCGGCAGGTTATTGTAAAAAATACCCACGTTATTCGCAGATAATATATTAAGCAGATATATAGCGAGTGACATGGGGGCAAACTTAAGCAGGTTGGTCCTACATTTGGGCACCTCAAGCATGGCGGGGCGCGCCCAAGTAGTCTTATTTAACTTATTTAGGTCCCTACAGTACGTACGAAGTATATTATCTATTCAGGAATGCCCAATTTTTTGTCATTATCGTTTACTTTGACAAGGGCGGATTAACCTATCTTGTAGATTTTTCTTTATACTTACTAAAAGTTCTATGTCAGATTTCCATATCTTCCAAACTGCCTACTAAATATTCAACTTTGAAATTTATATGAGGTAAAGATCAGTCAGGACTTATTCTATCGATAATATGTTTCGAAAACACGATTCCATAAAAATATCTCGATAGAAAAAAATCGCAAAGTTACCGCATTTATTACTAAAACCTTGATTTCTCAATAAATTACAATGTTAAGATCTTGAGAATAAGCATGGTAATCGAACTAAGTATAAAGAACATTTTATATACCTCGGTTTTTTTTTTAAATAATGTCCTAATTAATAGATAATAAGCTAAAACTTGATTTTTGGGCTCGCGTTGCCATGCCCTGTCCCGCTTTTATGAACGCGAAATCCTTACTCTATCCTTTTCTCAAAAGTTTAAGGTTGTAAAGGCCCAAAAGTTCTTATTTCTTCTAACAAAAACAAACGAACAAAGCTGAGACATTGTTTTTTTACTGTGGCGCCATTACGATGTTCTGATATTAGGTGCTATTTTGTTTGTAGCAAACACATTAAAGCCAGTGACCGAGTTTGCTGTGTGTTTTGGTACAACAACAAAACAGTCTACATCATCTACCTACAACAGAGTATGTTCTATTTCTTTAGATTCTGATTTTTTTTTTAGACCTTTTTAAAGACCTCTGTGATGTGATGTGCGTGTGGGTTTAGGTGTTTGAATCACGCTATGGAACGAATTATGTTGGAATGATTTGTAAATTTCTTGTTAAGGGCTAGGGGTTTTCTTTATTTCAATATTATACTAGTGAATAGCTTCGACGTTTTTTTTCGGAATAAGGTACATGAGGGTACTAAGGGAAATTTGTTGTTAAATATTATACAAATAATTTAATCAACTAGATTTAATGGAAATCAGTCTTTTAGTTTTTGTACAATAAAAAAAGTATTGTAAAACAAAAAAACTAACAAAAAAAGAAATTTCGACGTAGTACATTAAGTTTTGAAAACAACATTTTCAAAACTTAATTGTGTGTGTTATCAATTATCATTCATTAGTGGGACGAAAAATTGAAAATTCAAATTCGGAATTGTGGTACATAATTGTGTTACAATTTTTTTTAATGATATCTATAAGTACATAGTTTTTCATTCAAATGCTGACTGAATAGTATTTACGCAGTATACTGTTTCGATTTTTTTGATTAAATTCAAGATTTAAAAAAATGTAAATGAATTATTAAAATGTAAATGAATTATGTGTGTACTTACATGTGATCATCCTAAGTATAATATTTTTAATGGAGGCATTTTATAGTTGTCCTTATTCCAACATGTAAAAAGAACTTTAAACAATATTTTGCTAATTGTTTACTTAATTAGTAAGTAATTAGTAATTAACAAGATATTATTTATATTAAAGACTTTATTAAAGTACAGAACGAAAGAAATGTAAACAAAGAAAATAACTTGGTTATTTAGGAAGGTTTAATGAAGGCGGTCGAAGGTTGGCGTAGGACGTCGATTAAAATAAACACTAATTAATGTCTATGTCTCAGTTGATTTTAAGAAGCCTTAAGTATTTAAGGCTAGGTTTGTGACTTAACCCGCGATTCAGATTTTGATACCAAAATGTAACAAAAGGTCATTCACGGGTCAAGTTATTTCATGCATGTTTTCGGGTTAAAACTTCGATTCACTTGGGGTACAAGGGAGACTCCAACATCTCGTCTGCCAAGCCAACCTAACCTGCGCATGGTGTACCCTGCTGGATAACGAACTAGGCTCTGGTGAATATATCATATAACCTTGTAAGTTTTGGTGTACTAGCTGTAGGCTAACCTAATTGATAAAATAAAATATAATCTAATAAATAAAATAATTTGGTAACTCATACAATTTAAAATTATTTTTCATTATTTGACACTGGCAGAATTGTCCAACCAGATTTACTTTACCAGATGTGATGAAGCGAGTTTTTTCATTCAAACCAAAAGACTTGATTCTCACGCGTTGAACCCCTTTACCAAAAAGTAAAGTGAAACCCGCTGGGGTAAACGTGTTCTTGAGTGTAGACCGCGACTCGGCAAACGTAGTGTAGGACGCCCTCCGACCAGGTGGGATGACGAGTTGCGAAAGACTGCTGGCAGATGCTGGATGCGGCAAGGTGAAGACAGGCCTATGTCCAGCGCCGTGGACTGGTATATGCTGATGATGATGATGTTACAACTACAAATTGCGTTTTCAAAAGCCTGGGCAAATTTTTGTCAATTTTTCATAGATGGTTTGCACCCTGTGCGCGATATTTCAATAGCGGCCAAAGATTAATTTCTACCATTTTTCAATAAAAAAGCAGTCAATGGTCTTCAGTTAAAATCCCGAAAACCTCCCGCTCAAGCGCTGGTTCAGTCACTTGCAGAGGGTTCCATATCTAGAGCACTTCGTGGGAACTTAGTTGGAAGCGTGCCAAGCTCCACAGAACGAAGTAACAGTTGAGATTTAAGAAGTATCACTTTTAATAGTTCAATGCTTTACTTTTTAGGGTTCTGTACCTAAAGGGTGAAAATGAGACGCGGACCCTATTACTAAAGGTACTGATATGTGTGAATCGACCTTAATCCTCCACCGGGCTGTCTCATGAACAGTAAATAGTAAACAGTTAAAATTTTCACAGAATATGTATTTCTTTTGGCTACTCGCTACGCGCTCTCATACAAAAAACGGTTTATTGCCATTTGTCACCCTGATAATATGTCCCCCTTAGGGGGACAAATAGGAAAAAAAGTACTAACAGATAGAACTTTTTAAATAAAAAATAGTTCGATATTTTTATCTATTTTTGCTCTACTTTTGTCGAGTCTGTATCTTGGAGGGTTTGATCACTTTTGCTACTATAACAATAAATAATAAACATAAAATAAATTTAATAATCAAGCGGTCCTATGTCCATATACCAAATTGAGTACCGATAACGGATGCAAAGCAACGTTGGGCGTGGTCTGTACTTGGATGGACCGTCCAGGTCATAACGTCTATTTGCTATTTTTATAAAAAAAACTTTTTTGTGTGCCTTTTGCGAAATTATTGTGTCCGGAACCCGTGAGCGAGTCGACTCGCACTTGACTGGTTTTATTTTATTGTTTGGGACAGTTGGATAGACAGGCACTGAAAATAGAATGTCTGTTTCAATTCTGTAGGTTTTTTTAAATCACAGTAGGTAATATTACAAATGCGAAAGTATGATGGCTGGATGGATAAATGGATGGATGGATGTTTGTTACTCCTTCGGATGTATGTATGAGTGTGTTGATAAGTGTTAGGTAAGTATTATTATCAACATTTATGTTTTGAGAATGAAGAAGTAATTTGAGATTTATATTTCCAATGGGTTCCAACTATGGAAATTTGATTTCGTTGCGTTCATAAAAGTACCTAATACTTACTCTAGAAAGTATAGTTACTGTAATAGTAGATTACGTTCCAAGTGTGTATAGCATTGTCTTTATCACGGCCGAAATTGAATCCTTGTCATTGAATTAAATTGGATTTAATCAAGCCCTAGGCGAAAACAGCTTTATCAGAGTTATGCGAGAAAATAGTAAAAGTTCGGTAACGTGTTTCGCGGTATTAGTTAATTATTCAGTATTCTGAACAAAGGTCCGTTCGAATTTCTAATTTAACCTCATTTTACGGAACTCATTGGTACAAAAAAAAACACGAGTATTTTGATGTTCTATATTCAGTCTCATTCTTCCTGTGGAGTAATGTTCATTATTCCCTAGCGAGTAATGTTGAACCTCAAAATATGTTTACTTTGGCAACTATACCTATATACTACTTCATTGGTGGATATGTTGACCAAGGAGTCCGGTACCTACTATGAGATCTCATTCGATTTGTTTGAATTTGGAACAACAAAACCTTCACCTTTTTCAGCTAATAATATAATCAATTGATTTCGGTTCCGGTTACATGGCATACAAACTACGTTTTTCGAGGATAAAAGTCTATAAATAGATGGGCGTTATGGTAAGATCCGGGCACAGATTTTATACTGGCGGCTGCGCCCCGGGACGTATAACAAATACGTAGAGTAAAATCGTTAGTGGCACAGCCAATGGAACTTAGTTTGTAGTGTTGCCATTTTGCAAATTACGAGTGGAACCGAGTAGTTAAGCCCCCACCCAGCATACTGATAAAGTCCAAATATCCCAAATAACTGCAGGTTCTGGCTTAGCTCGCAGCGAATATGTGCAGTTATGCAGTTTGATGTGGTTTCCGTCTAGCGATGACCACCCCTGTAAATGGCCTTAGGATGCTGTGCCTAGAAATAGAAAAAATCCTAGATATTTTAGTGGTAACAAAACAAAAGAAATATTGGTAGAAAATATTTATTCATTTCCCCATCTCGGCATGAGTATTTTTGCTCTTCGATGTCTCTGAGTGCAAAAGCCGTTTTTATCTGCTAGAGGATAAAGGAAATTGAATTTAGAACTTTGTGAATTCGAAACATCATTAAACCTATTTACATCTACCTCCATGGTGCCGAATTTATAATAAATACCTTTTTTTATTTCTTAAAAACTCAGACTCGTAACCTTCTTGGTGTACTTTTTATTTAATTTGCTTTGCGCGCGCCATTTTCTTTTCACGCCATAAATGAGTGATTCTAGGGAGGAAGTTTATTTGACGCCAACAGAATTGACTGAAACTGATAAAATTGAGCAAATGTTAATTTTTTTGCATTTAGCATTTAGCCGTTGAGGTGGGATGAAAAGTTACGTGTTGCACTCGAGTGCAATTTTTTTTACCTCGTGCTCTTTTGATTCCCTCTGTAACGCACAGGATTCTATTTTCAATTTTAGATCCCTTCGCTTCCCTTCGCTCCCATCAAAATTGAGGACGCGGTTAAAAAGCTACTTTGCACTATTGTTTAACAAATAACTATTACCTATGACACTGGTAAGTATTTGTTACCTATCTGAGAAAATTGCAAAATTTCTTAAACATTTTTAGCTCCGAAATCTTTCACTCATTATTAATTCGTCTCTTGTCCGTTTTCAAACTCGAATTTTTACCTCATTTGCCGGGCATGTGCATATGCTTTGTTGAAGTTTGTGTTAATGTTTTAAGTGATATTTTTTTTGTTGTCGTTTTGTTACCTATCCTTTTCTGTTATCGTTGTTTTTTGTTGTTCTGTTATTTGTTTTTTTTTTAAGTTTTCATTTATTAATTACCTGTGTTGACATAAACTTTGTATATATTTGATTCTGGCTTTGTATATTTGATTCTGGAATCGAATAACCCTCTCTCATATGCAGAGCTAAGAACCGAACCGATTACTATCGATCTAAAAAATTATTTCATCAATCCTTCAGATTCGTAAAGAAACTTTTTGTTAATGTGGAGTTTAGCTGAGAGGCAAGCGACAGTTACAAAAAAACCATCTATTGGATTATCATCTGATTGACATAAAATTCATTCAAGACCTTTCAGTTCAATCGGAATCCAATCAGGTGGATCAATATTTGAAAGATTAGATTACAGATACGGGACTGGTGAAACTTAAGGGCCCATAAAATCTCAAATGTTTGTAAGAAGGAGTTAGGAAGGAGGTTCGCGTTCATATGAGGGCATAGCAACGCAAGCCTAAAAACCAAGTTTTATCTAATTATCTATTTATTATTCGACATTATTTAAAAAAATCTAAACATATAAAATGTTCTTTATACTTAGTTCTGTTACTAGATTATTCTCAAGATCTTAACTTCTGTATTTATTGAGAAAGGTTTTAGTAAAAATTTAGATGTAAATTTACGATTACTTTCTATCTAGAAAATTTTATAGGATCGTGTTTTCGACGAACATTTATGATCGATGGAGTAAGTTCTGAACTTTACCTTACATAAGTTTCAGAGTTAACTATTTAATAGTTTGGAAGATATGGATCTGTCGGAGTTGATTAGAGGTACACGTAGTAAAGGCCCTGGCGCCATGTTACATTTGTCTTCTAGCTAGAATAATGAGTGCTTTTGGGTGGAGTGGGTTTGCAGTGTTGGGCACTGTCAAAATCTCGCTGCCCCTTAGAGCCCTAAAGGGCAGCGAGATTTTGACAGTGCCCAATGCCACTCCGTTCCGTAATTCCAAGCCCAGATTTGAAATGACTTTTGAATAATGTATGGAATGTTTGTTTTCGCCATCGCGATTGCGATTCCCTTCCAACACTGTGAAAATCCACTCCACCCAAAAGCACCCCTTACTCTAGCTGGAGCTTTTTGCGAAAGACCAGCCGGTCTATTGAGACCCTACTGCTGTTCAAATATGAAATCTAGGATTCTTGTACTCCTACACCTAATATAACATTTCATTCTGTACAAAAGCGCCAAGATAGATTTTTGATTAGTTTTGATTCTTTTGATGAAAAAAAATATCTAAAACATATTCGTTTTGATACATATTTCCCTTCTTCTCCCAAACAAGATGACTTACTGATTTGATTTTTGTATTGAAAATTATAACAAAGGCAGGGTAATAAATTCGCCAAAATAAATATTTGATTACTTGAACCGTACTCTTTTAATTAAAAGAAATCTTGATTTTTGCACTTGATTTTGCACACACGGTCCGCTCTGTCTCGCTACCATGAGGCCCCATACTGGCGGCCTCCTTTAAGGTATTTGTAATTTCCTCTCACCGCTCCCGCTTCAAACTAAATACATTTTATCCGTTCTCGGCATTTCGAATAAAATAAATCTAAAGCCAACAAGTCAAATATTAATCAGCAGGACATCGGCACAGGTCACCCGGAATACTTTTAGATTGGTTCTTTGTCGCCGCGGAAATTCATTACTTACGCTTATTAGATTTATGGAGACAATTTACTTGAGCCGGATTTTAGTAGGCTACTTGAAATTTATCCTTATCTACATTTTTATTAATGTTACTAACCTATACTTTATTATTTACTAGCTTCGCCCCGCGGTGTGACCCGCGCTAAAGAAGTTTGTTTATGAAAATTTTTATCATTCCACGAGAACACAGCACTTTATCGTGATCAAAAGTAGCTTGTGTGTTAATGTAGATTATAAGCTATCGTTTTACTTGAATTCATCCAAATCGGTTCATCCGTTTGAGTACGAGATGGTACGGGGTTCTTCAATGTGCTACGGGGTTGTACGATATGCTACGAGACTCTACGATATGCTGCGAGATTCTACGAGTTGCTACGAGACTCTACGAGTTGCCACGAGACTCTACGAGTTACTACGAGATTCTACGAGGTGCTACGAGACTAATAAACTGTATTTAAACATACATAAGTACATACAAACGACAAAGACCTTTATAATATTAGCGTGTGATATTTTTGGCTCCTTTCATCCGTACCCCGCGTAAAATGAAATTGAGTTCAGATTGAATGAGAGAAGAATTTTGTTGATTTCAGTATTCAGTATTTTATTTATTGCATTTATACAGTCATCAGGTCTTAGTGATTATGTAAGTGTTAATGAAATGTTCACAGTATGTACCCATTTAGGGTGTTGCAATGGAAGACTGGCCAGGTATCATGCATATCATATTATATACCTATTATGAAATATTACGAGTCGCTAAAATTATCATTGAAGAATTCGTCAAGTTCGTAAAATCATTTTTTTATGAGTATCGCCTTTAGTTTGATTTTTGTTCCATATACTTATCGATAGATTTTCGTAGATTTCCTCAGTGCGAGTAACGCACTATAAAGCAAAAAGCTAAATCTAGATTTAGCTTAAAACTAAAAGCTAAAAACTGTTTTAAGATCTTAGGTTGTTACCTACCTTCACCTTCACAAATTTTCGCCATGATAATTAAATTTGGATCAAACGGGAGATCTACTACTTGCATCCAAAGTACCTACCTAAATTTGTTACCTACATGACAGCTAACTAAGCGTTAAAATTAAGTCAAAGAAAGAGTGAACAGGAAAATTGCATATAGAAAAACAGCAAGAAAATAACACAAAACTTTCCCGATTTGATAAGATATTAAAGATTATTTATCAGGTGTACCTTGTGTTTACTTGAATGGTATGGAAATCGTATAAGTCTATTTTATTCAAAGCAAAGTACAATAATGTCGAAATGTATAGAGAGACGATAATTCCGTTGGTTTGCCAAGTTCATTAGGGTCAATGGACAATAAATGGAATCCACACGGAATCCATCATTGTCATTCGATTAGGTTTTACCACAGATAATAAAATACGGCTATTCGAGCACGCCTTACAAACGGAGAACCTTCGACAAATAAAAGAGCATCATACCGTCTCAAAATTATTCAAGGGGGAACAATTTTTGCCTGAACTGCTATATACAGGGTTATTTGTAATTAACTGACACTGCGTGAACAGCAAGATCTGCAAACTTTTGTGAAGACGCCAGGTTGGAATTCTTTAATAAAATTTTAAATTAATAGCAACGCTTTTTTTAAATTTCTTTTTTGTTTGCTTTTAAAATTTGAATTTAAAATAATATATGACTCTGTTTTTTATTTATACAGATATATGTGCCTGAAACCTCCCAGAAGGATTGGTTTGTTAAAAAATAGTTCCGATCGGGCTGAAATTCATGGATGTATCTCTAAGCATGGAATCAAACTAATATTACTTTTATCCCATTACTCAGGATAGAAATAAACTTAAACGTTTCAAAAAACGTTCGTCTTTTGTAGGTAATTCCATACAAACCAGGGGACAGGGGGCTCGGGGGTCTTAGGTGAACGGTCTGTAAATATCTTGGCATTATAACTTTGATAACGTATTTACACATCATTGAGCATAATAAGAACTTACAACGAACCTTTTCAAAAAAAATATGCCGCTGACTTTAGACGAAAAATAGGTTTTATTCGATAGAACATCCCTAGTTAAGTTTAAATGAAAACGAGGCTAAGTTCCGCAAGCGAGCAACGTTGAGTGCACTCAGGATTTCCGTCTTACGAACGATTAAACCAACGAAAGAATACATACGTAAGAAATATACAGCTAAATGCAGTTCCAGGCATATTTGTGAAATATTTATTTTAGCAGCTAAAGAATTAAGACTGGTATTTCGAAAAATACAACATTTCCATGATCTTTGAGATCTTACTGCTGTTCATATATTGTGAAATATAGAATTCATAAACTATACCTATACCTAATATACTAACCCAATATGGATCCAAGATATCCGAAATAAAGAGATTTTATTTTATTTATTTTTTATTTAATATTCCATTTCATTCTGTACAATAGAGCCAAGATAGGTTTTTGATTCTATGGGACAGACCAACAAGACTTACTGACTTGATTTTTATATTGAAAAATTTCGCCAAAATAAATATTTAATAATTCCAACAATACTCTTTTAATTAGAATATACAATCAATTTTCTTTTTTGTTTTAATTTAGTCAGACTATAAGGCAGTGCTTATATTCATTACGCTAACAAGTGGTTCTGACGGAAGACCAGCGTTGGTTGCTAGCCTGCTAGTCAACCAACTTATGCTGAGTCAGAACCAAATTTGTTACTTAGCTTACACTTCGTTTTAAGACTCCATTGTTTCACTTATTTTAATTTATTTTATTTGTTTAAGTTCTATTTCTTAGGTTAACATCTGTATTCTGTGTAAGTTTTGTAAGAAATAAATATATATTCTATTCTATTCTATTCTATTCATTTATTATATTCAGTTATATTCATTTCTTTCAGATATAAATCCATAAAACATTAGTTAAATCAGATACACACTACACTGTGGTCTCCATAAATCCAACAGAGATCAGTAAAAAAACGTTTGTAGTGGTTTAACTAATTAATAATAGATAATTAATACCAGACCTTTTAACAGAGGGTGCTGTCGATGAATTGTAACCGTCAAGGCAAAGACCCGTAGAGGTAGAAATTCTTCGAGGACCTAATCTTTCTAAAAATCGTATCCTATAGATCCGAAAAAGAGCTAGGGCTCTATAATTTATTATAAAATAGAATAAGCAGGAGTTTTTTTTATATAAGAAATAACCTTCTTTTAATACGGGTACTTATTTATTCGTCAATTTGTACTTCTTATCCTATTCCAGACTAAGAGAAATCCAACAAATCAAAAACCATGAAAATCGGTCCCGTCGCGTCGTTCTCGGGTTATAAATGGTGTAACTGACACGACTTTGTTTCCTAAATTATAGATTAATTAAATGTATTTCTAACTTTCTTTTGTGCGTAATTTGATTGATGCTTTTGACTGAAAACCAATGGTATCGTATCAGATATTTTCTGTTTTGTGAAGGTTGGAACTTAGCCCCGGGGTCCATGAGTAGGGTTGCCCGTATCTGACAGTTCAGTTTCACCTGTGTAGGTACAATGAAGGCAGTATTTAGCTTTTAAGCCTATTTCACGCTGTTGAATTTATCTATTAAGTATATAAATTAATATTTTTTTGAGTGTCGAAGTTGTTTTTTTTTTCTTTTTTAATTATCGTCATTATCATATATATATATAATACAACCAGTACTGACGGTGAGGGTGGGGAGCGGGTTCACGTCTAACCGAAATCGTTTTTTTTTGGAACTTATTTCATTTTAAAGTAGTAAATAATGCTGGACAATTCGCGCAGTATCACCTATCCCCAAACCAAGCAGAGCTTAGAATTTGCGAGAATTTGTTCTATAATACTGTATTCTCAACCGACTTCAAAAAATGGAGGTTCTATTTCCGATATATTAAAAGTAGATTATATTATAAGTTGTATGTTTTTTGTGACAACAGAACATAATCAGAAAAAAAGTACCTAATGCAATTTTTTGATACGCTTGAGAAAATATTGTCTTGGCTTAATAGGGTCTTGGCTTCGGCTTATAATTATTGTGTTCACAAGAAAGCATATTGGATTAAATATTACTGCAGGTTTTTGAATGTGACCTATTTTTGTTTAATTCGCTTGTTTAATTTTTTAGCCATTTTTTTTATATTTATGATAAATTTACACGATGTCAAAATTGATTTTAAACAAAAAAGAAACTGTACCAATTCCAACGCATTTTTCTTGGATGAAAGAAACTTATTGTAAGGTCAAAAAGCACATAATGCTTACTACTCTTTAACCAAGAAAATTACGCTCCAAACAAAACCAACAGCAGTATAAAAAGAAATATTTCTACTCTACCTAGGAGCAAAACTTTTAACAAAATTAAATTACTATAAACAACATACAATATTCACGGTTCCTGTGTAAACTGAGCTTTAAATGTAAAAGTCATGCCAAAGATATTTATCTTCTCTAAGGTCTGTGGGCGTCTTAATTTGGGACCGACGAAGTTAGACAGTTGTTGATGTGTGTTACAGAGAGAACAATGCTTCTATTTTCGGTGAGAATGCTGGTAGGAGTTTGAATTACAGTTGTATTTTGAAGGTGAATAAGTTCAACTTAATGCTACGCAAGGAACATTCAGGAATGTATTTGTACTTGCATTGTATTTTGTGTATTACCTACTAGCTGACCCGGCTAACTTAGTTCCGCCTTAGAATCAGAGATGGCGTTGCATACGAAAAAATTGTAGAAAACGAATTTTCTTTATTTATTTTTTCCCCGTATGATTTTTATATCATCAATGTCAACCATTTTGATATGAAAAATACTAACAGGACTTTGTTCATATACGGAAGATTAATACCGAATCCGAAACAGATAACCGTAGGTACATTGGATGGGTGCCTAATTACGTGCAAATCAGTTAAAAACGAACTTTGCAAAAATTTAGAGACCTTCGGAGACTCCCTTAAACAAAATGTGTAGGTACATGAAACAGGCACAATACAAAATAGCTAGGTGTGACCCTAAAGTACGCTCTGTATTTCTAAAGGACGATAATCATCGTCCGTACCATTGAATGTTTACCTTAAATACACGCAGTTAGAGACTATTTTCTATTGCACGGACAGTCACAGATCGTATACGGCCAGATTTAAACCGCTCTTCATTTATCGCGCCGACTGTACTTTTGAAATTGAGGCCGTCGAAAAATTCCCTACGTATGTATGGTCTCGCGTCGAAACGGGAACCATTCGTCCATTGCAATACCTATAATTCAAATTCCCAGTGGCAGGCCTATGTTAACACGATCACTGCAGCTAGCGTCGGCGGCGGTGCGACCCGCAGAGGCGCGCCGTCGGTACACGGACTTGCAGATTGCTCTCTGAGTTTTCAGCCATGAAAATGCTAGTCTAGTATAATCTAGTCTAGTACAGTCTAGTATAAGACATGAGCGCTGTTATTTCCCTGTGTGGCCCATAAAGTACCTACCGCAATTCAGTTCTAAAATTGAGTTGAATTAACTAAATTTTTCAATTCAACTTTTTTTAATCAATTTATTTATTAATACCATTGCATTGGCTCACAAGGAGCACTTAGTCAAGTCAAATGCCTTTTTATACCTCCGATAAGTAAGCCGTTGGTCCATCGCCACCGATCGTGTCGGTTTTCCGACCCATTCGATTATAAGAGTGAGGTAACAGGGAGTGCTCCTGTGTTTGCGGACACACTTACACACCAAAATAATGAACTGCGCACATGGCTAGTGTCCGTTGATCGTCCTCAAAGTAATAAAGTCCTAGCTATTTACCATAATATGGTGATATAATGGAGGGGAAACTTTATAGGATTGGAACCCTGGGGGCTGTCACAAATAGACGCCTTGCAACCGACACAGTCTCTGTTATTATCATTACTGATGACATGTTTGTACCTCCTTTGTAATATAAGCTTGTAAAAGCTAGTGAGATCCTCTTTTGTTTTGACGGATATTGGAGGGCTGGATTTGTGACGTCAGTGTGTATGAAAAAAAAAACAAAAGAAAATCGCGGTAGATCAAATCAAAAAATAAATAGTGCTGGACAATTCACACAGCATTATCTAAGCTAAGCAGAACTTATATTCTGGGTACTAGATAAACTTAAATAGAATATTTTAGTGTTCAAAGAAAAGGTCTAGAACACCCAGAACAAATGTCAGCAGATCGCACAAACATTTGTCCTGAGGCGGAAATTGAACCCGCAACCTGCGCCGCAGGCAGACCTTCGTCCACCGCGCCACAGAGTTCGTCATAATAAGAAAATATCAGACCTTAAGGACATCTTTTAGATGCGACGAAACACTTTTTAAGATAGTGATTATATAAGTAACTTTATTTACTACTCAAAAGGATACAAATTTTATTGACATATACGAAACTTCCCGCGGCTACGCGCTGCGTCTAGATATACATACCTCGGACTCTTAGATGGTAGACTTGAAAGAAATTCACTATATCAGAACCCCTCATTTCCTCGGTGATCATAAGAAACATTCAAGCATTCATATTTCTTTAGGCGGATAAAACTTTTCCAACTTTCATAAAATCTTTTTTATGAAGGCTGGAACTTCGATTGTATTTTTACTGAATACAATCAGATTTACAGTTTGTGTTCTTGGTTCTTTGGTACCTATACTCCCAGTTTTACAAAGCGCCATTTTGTTTATTGGATTTAGTTTCAGTTTGAGTGAATTAGGTACGTTTTTTTTCTGCTACTAATTAATTATTGCGTCTGTAGCAATTACCAAATAAAAATACAAAATGGTTTAGCCAATTAACTTGAAGAAATAAACAAAACAAGTAAACAGTTTTACTTATCTAGGCATATAAGCTCTGTTTTATTAGTTCCGTTTATAACCAAGACTACTTAGTGGCTATATTGGCTAATGGACATAAAATATTAACGTTAATATTTTATGACGTATTTGTGATAAGTCCACATAAATTCTCTTATTAAATGGGTGATGAAATCAACTAGCGATATTAATATTTCTTGTGTCGAAGAAAACAAGAGCATGGATTCCGAGGCAGGTACCTAGATGTGATTTACGGCCTATTCCCTAAATCACCTCCACGGATGAAATTATCGCAGCGATTTTGAATCTTTGACGATAACGCCGTGTATTGACGCGCATAAAGTTCTAAGGTTTTTGTATTATAGTGCGTACCTAAGCCAACTCTGGGTAATCTCTAAGAAATTAATTCCTGCCGAAAATAAAAATGCGAACTTATTTAAGATAAAATATAGATTCTGGCGTTACTTTGCGTAAATCCATTGCAAAATATAAAGATGTAAATTCACTTGGCGCGCGGAGCTCGGAGTGGTAACATCTCTGGTGGGACCCTGCCGGTGTTGCTTAGTGCTCTTAATGTGAAGGTCGAGTATTGTGGTGTCCTGATGATGTCTCGTGGAGAGACGTAACTAGTTAACGTCTTAGGTACTTTGAAAGATTTCTTTTCATTTTGTAATTGGTGTGGTTTTTTCTTCTACAACGCTGACTACATTTTGTTAGAGCTTATCGAAGAAAATTTTTGCGCGGAATCGTTACTAAATATTTTCATCTTTATATTTATTAACTTATTTAAGCGCATTAAGTTGTTTTGTCGTCAAATGACACAGCGAAAAATCTACAGAGCATTACCTACCTAGTTAGTTATGTTATAAGTATTTTTATCTTTATGACTTTGAAGTCTTGCAAAGCTAGATACAGTCTACAGTGAAAGCCGCTTAACATGATTTTTTTTTTAAATCGAATAACTGCGAAAATTGTACTGTTTTTCAAAATATTAGAAATTTATATTTAAAATGCCGCTATACATCATAAGTAACTCCTAAGTTATAACTATGATGCAAACCTAAGAAGTAATTTTCACATTTGTATTAAGAAAGCTTTGAAAAACTGCCTCTGTTATCTGTGACTTCCGTTGCTAACTGTACAATGTTAGTTTACAAATAGAGTTTTCCCATAAAAAGCTTTTTACCCGCGATGGAACGGAAATGGTGTATGCGTTTAGGGTTGATGTTGTTTGTTTCATCAAAACCTAGCCGTTTCCTACTCTGTGGTCTGGAGGGGCTGTGCGCATTTTCTTACGAATACCTCCATGTGTTTCGAGTCCTTCCTGTAAATTGAACGACTTCTAGCGCCTCTATCGGAACGTGAGGAACTACGTTACGTAATATGACAACGATCAAGGCACGAATGCAAACGAAAATAAGACATAAACATATGTATATCGCATTTTTCTTGGCTACACATATTTCGGGTCTACTATCATTTTCCTCTATCATTTTACTATCATTTGCCTTTTTCGTGTAAAACATCAACGGTTCTCGATTAATGAATTTGATCAATGTTTTTGTAATAACTCGGATTTGGGCCTCTTGCTGATTAACTGTACAAATATAAAAAACTCTATGGTACAAATCCATATAAACATATAAAAAACTCTATGGTACAATACATATAAATAAATAAATCAGTGATCGTGCAGATTTCTCCGAGATCAGTTGTGTCACACGCAACCGCGCGTACCGACAGTGCAAAGTGCTAACGTATCACAACAACGTCGCGCGCGACACGGCCCGAACGCCATGACCTTGCTAGATCATCACGTTTAGGAATGTTCGCCGACGATATCATAATTTATTGTTAAGGCGAAGCTAATTGTATGCCGTAACAATGAATATACCGCAAAAAATTTCTATCGCGATAAAAACGGAAACTGAACGACTTTTGTTTGAAGAACATAATAAAGTTTTACTACGCTACCAAGAAGAAAGACAAGAAAGAGAAAAACTTGAGAGCCTTGTCGGAGACCTCAAGAACCAAGTTAGTATCCTACAACAGCAACTAAAATGCGTTGCAGACACCACCGTCAATCCATCAAGAGCACCATGTATGGAGACCTCGAACGAGCGTATCGAATACTGCACGGACGAGGAAGAACTAGCCAAAGAAACCAATTGGGTGAGAGTGAAGTCTAAGAAAAAACGAAAACTGAACATGAACACGTCACCACCGGAGCCTTCACCTGAGACTAACATACCAACAAAAGAAAAGGAAAAGAAAATTCCTAAACCACCACCGATAATAGTAGATGGTGTGGAGAACTACCAGAACTTTTTTGACTTCCTGTCTACACAAAATTCAACAGAAACCTTCAACTTAAAAATGTTGAATGGTAAAAGCGATAAGGTGAACGCCTGTAATGGTGAAACATATCGTTCAATAACCAAGGCATTAAATGATAATAACTGCCTATGGCATTCTTTCGAAAACAAACAGGAAAGACCCATACGGGTAGTGGTAAAAAAACTACCGTCTACCTGTAAAACAGAAAGAATAATTGAAGACTTAAAATCCAAGGGTTTTAAGATTGAAACCGCAGTAAACAAATTGAGCTGGAAAACGAAGGAGCCACTCAACATGTTCACGCTCTCCTTCAATAATGAAGAAAACATAAAAAATATATATGAAATTAAATATATACTGGGATGTATGGTAGAAATACAGCCTCTACGAACTAGCAAACTGATCCCACAGTGTAAAAGATGTCAGGGGTACGGACATACACAAAAGTACTGTGCTAAGGAGCCAAGATGTGTAAAGTGCACAGGCAAGCACCTTACTAAAGATTGCACAAAACTAATGGCAGAGAAACCCAAATGCGTGCACTGTGGGGAACCACATCCTGCCAGCTACAGAGGCTGCATGATAGCTAAAGAAATGCAAAAACTGCGCAACAAAATAGTTAGAGCACCAAATGCAACACGACAACAGCAAGCCCCGAGGGACAGAGTAACGCTCCCCCAGCCCATTGCTACAAGTCGCTCGTTACATGCACCGCCGCCGCTTCAACCAGTCTTAAACAAAAGGATGTCTTTTGCCCAAGTAACAGCTGGAAAAAATTTAATAGCCCAAAGTAGTGACAAAAAAACTAGTCAGAGCGACAAGCTGGATGAAATCTTAAAGTTCATGAGTAGCTTTGACGAGCGATTGAGGAAGATAGAAAATGGCAATAAAGCAGCTATAAACAAGCATTTAAAATGATTGAAAACCTAAGAATAATGGCTTGGAACTGTAATGGACTAATGAAACATCAACAAGAACTGCAAGTAGTCCTAGATATAGAAAATATAGACGTGTGTCTCATATCCGAAACACACTTCACAAATCAATCTCATATTCAACTGAAAGGCTACATGGTCTATTACGCACTACATCCAACTAACAAAGGAAGAGGAGGCAGTGCAGTCATCGTAAAACAAAATATCAAGCACCACGAGGTAAATAAATATGAAGAGCCAGATATTCAATCAGTGTCAATTTGCATAGACACAAAACGATACGCTCTTACAGTAGCGTCAATTTACTGCCCACCGAGACACATTATTAAAAAAGAAACTTACAAGAAGCTTTTTCGGACCCTTGGTGATAAATTCATAGTAGGGGGCGACTTTAACGCAAAAAACACCTACTGGGGCTCAAGGCTAACCAACACTAAAGGTAGAGAGCTAATGAGCGCAGTGAGAGAAGATATATGTGACGTTATATCAACAGGATCTCCTACGTACTGGCCAGCAGATACACAAAAAATTCCTGACCTGATAGATTTTTTTGTGTATAAAAATATATCACCAAACTACTTACGAGCCACGCAGAGTTTCGACATGAACTCCGACCACTCTGCAATATATCTAGAAATCAGCGAGAAAGTTTCTTATATTGAAAAACACCCAAAATTAGTCAACAAACGTACAGACTGGGAGAGATTTAAAACTGAACTTGACTTTAAAGTAGATCTAAAAGTCCCACTGAAAACTCCAGAGCAGCTTGACCAGGACCTAGAAGAGTTCATAAAGCTTATACAGAAAACTGCATGGGAAAATACACCTAGCATCAAAACACGAGAAGCTAACAATGTCTATCCCACAGAGATAAAACGACTTATAGAACAAAAACGTAAACAAAGAAACTGCTGGCACCAATCTAGATCTCCACAAGACAAGAATAAACTAAATTTTCTTACCAAGAAACTCAAAAGACAAATTCAAAAATACAACAATGAAACAACAAACAAGTACTTACAAAACTTATCCAATGATCGCAGTACAAACTACTCTCTTTGGAAAGCCACACAGAACATGAAACAACCTATTAACCAGATTCCACCAATAAAAACCGGACCCGGGGAATGGGCCGTAAGTAACGAACAAAAATGCAAAGCATTTGCAGAACACCTACAAAACATATTTCAGCCAAATGAAGGTGAAAATTACGACACAAACTTAGATGAAATTTGTATTGAACACCAAGAGATAAAGCTTGTTTCACCTAAAGAAGTCTGGCGTGAAATAAAACTGAATATAAATACCAGAAAATCTCCTGGATTTGACCTAATTTCAGGAGAAGTATTACATAACCTACCAAAAAAAGCGTTAGTCAAACTAACATGTCTTATAAATGCTTCGTTCCGGCTGAAATATGTACCAGATTTGTGGAAAATTGCGGAAGTAATAATGATTGCTAAGCCAGGAAAACCACCCCAAGAGACTACATCCTACAGACCTATCTCCTTGCTACCAATTATGTCAAAGTTATTTGAAAAGCTTTTTTTAAAAAGGCTTAAACCAATAATTGAGAAAAAGAAACTCCTCCCAGAACATCAATTTGGATTCAGAGAACAACATTCTACTATAGATCAAGTACACAGAATAACGAATATTATTGAAAAAACACTTGAAAATAAAGATGTATGTACTACAATATTCCTTGATGTTGCACAAGCATTCGACAAAGTATGGCATGAAGGCCTAATAATAAAGTTAAAAACTATATTACCAATAGAATACGTAGAAATAATTAAATCATACTTAGCTAATAGAGCCTTTAGAATAAGACAAGATGATTCCTGCTCTGAAATAAAGGAAATCAAAGCAGGGGTGCCACAAGGAAGTGTATTGGGTCCGGTCCTGTACCTTTTATATACACATGACATCCCAGAACAAGAAAACAACACCATCGCAACTTTTGCTGATGACACAGCAATTATAGCCACAGGAAAAACGCATGCCGAAGCAGCTGAAAAGGTTCAAGTTGCGGTTAATAATATACACAACTGGACCAAAACCTGGAGAATAAAATTGAATGAATCGAAGTCAAGTCACATCAACTTCACAAATAAAAGAAACGAATACCATCCAGTTTTCATCAACGGGGCCATCATACCATGCGAAAATACAGCAAAGTATTTGGGCATGACTTTAGACGCCAAGCTGCGCTGGAAAGCTCACGTCAAGAAGAAAAAAGAGGAGTTAGAGATTCGCTATAAAAAGATGTACTGGCTGATTGGCAGAAATTCTACATTAGCAGTACACAACAAAATCCTATTATATAAACAAGTCCTCATGCCAATCTGGACTTATGGTATACAGCTCTGGGGCTGTACCAAAAAGACAAACGTAGCCATCATACAAAGATTCCAGAACAAAGTACTCAGGTCAATTGTTAACGCTCCTTGGTACGTAAGAAATGACGATATTCATCGGGACCTGAATATTGAATTTGTCGACAAAGTAATCCAAAAATACGCAGAGGCTCATGAACATAGGCTTCATCATCATGTGAACGTCGAGGCGATCCAGCTCCTCGACAACACGGACATAGTAAGAAGGCTCAAAAGAACAAAACCTTTTGAGTTAGTGTAGTGAAAACTGTTAGTGTATGTGCATAAGTGCTGTCTTAAAGAACACATGAACCAAGTGTCTTAACCCTTAAGTAAATAGAGACAATAAGAAAAGTGCCAATGGACACGTTCTTAGTATGAAGTTTTTATAAAAATAAGTTAAATCAAAATTACCCATTAGCCAATTCTGTGGCTAGATTGTAATTATACTCTAGTGTATAATGTGTGTATATATTCTAGATAATATAAAAAAAAAAAAAAAAAAAACTAGCCCCAAGCTAAGCAGAGCTTCTGTTATGGGTACCTACTAGATAACTGATAGGTATACCTACATAGTACAATACATTACATAGATAGATATTTTTTATTATACATAGAAAACGACCAGAACACCCTGAACAAATACCTCCAGATCGTACAAATATTTTTCTCAAGGCGGGAATCGAACCCGCAACCAATTGCGTCGCAGGCAGACCTTCGCCCACCGCGCCACAGAGGTCGTCGAATATATTTATGAATTCCAAAACCGTTAAAGCTAGACCTAAGAAAAGACTAAGAACAAAGGAGGCTCAAATTATAATTATTTCAGTAAATTAATAGTGTTCTGCATTTATTTCAGAAAAGGAGGGTGACGACGCGAATGGTGGGCAGTGATGGGGGGGCCGCGGCGCATGTCCAGTGCGCTGCTGCTACCCATCGCACTGCTCTCACTACCACCGACAACCGCCAATACCACCACGTACCGGGTGAGTTCTATGTTACCGTATCAATAGAAAGAGGGCTAGAGGGGCTGAATGGTCCGTGACGTTGCGGGGCCGTGATACATGTCCAGTGCGGTGTAGCTACCTATCGCGCTGATCTCACTACCAACAATATCCCCACGTACCGGGTGAGTTCTATGTTCTAGGGGCTGAATGGTGCGGGTGAGTTCTATGTGAGGAATTGAAAGGGAGAAAGAATCGTGCCTAGTGATGGGATTAAATGGTGACCGAAGTAATGATAGGGAATCACGCTGCTACCCAATGTAAGGATTGTGATTGTGACAGTAGAAAGCAAGGATTTAATTTAACACAAGAATCATCAACATCATCATCAACTTAGATCGCATACAAATTTGACATGTAGGGAGCATACAAAAATGAAATGAAATGAAATGATATTTATTCTGATATATACAGGTAAATATATAAAAAGAAGAAACTTACACGACAGATAAAAAATAACAAACATGACACATTCATTACATAAACAATATATACCTACTACCAATATATATATATATATATTGGTAGCATACAAGCTTGAAACGTAGGTATATATATACAGTATCAAGGCAAAGAAAAATAACACTATGGACGATCCAGTTACATTGGTTTCTAACTCGTGGTCCCACCGATTGATGTCTGGCGTTTTCAATAATAAGTATCAAAAGTCAAAAGTCAAAAATTCTTTATTTCCATAACTACAAAAATGTACACTTAGAAAAAGTCAAATTCTTAAAATAAAACACTGACACGGAAATAAAGTGATATTTTTGATTTCTGTCGCTTCGGTATGTAGACTAAAGTAAAGAAGCGACGAAGAAACCTTTAGCCTGTTAGTTGTTATTTTTCGAGTTGGAGCAAAACCCGTCCCAAGCTTTTTTATCTTCTAAATAATCTGATATTTTGTAGTAAGCCTTTTTGCATATAATATTGGTCCTTTATTATTATGATATTATAACACTATGGACCTATCTAAGTGTACATATATGTGTCTTAGTCGCCTATTACGACATCCACAAGAAGAGTTGGGGTGGTGCAAATTCTAAGACGGCACCACACGGTTTATATTTACACACAAACCCTCATAAAAATCACTGTAATAACTGAGCAAACAAAACACTACCCAGCAATAGATTTATTTCTGTCCAGCTCTGACGTTATTGATGTTAGCTCATGACCTGTTCATAAAGCACAGCCCCTGGTTGATCGAGTGGCATGCACAAATTTAGCTCCAATGCCTTCGACGCCTCATCGAATTTACGTCAGTAATTGCCTATACATAGACCCTGGTCTATACGGTTTTATAGGAGGTACAGGTAGGAATATATTAGGTTTTTAAAGTTGTAACAGAAAATGTAGACAAACCGTATCTGTAAGAACAATTATATCCCTCACAATGGACAAGTAAACAATATTGGAAGATATGTATGCTTTGATATATTGAAGCGACGAAATCGCCAATTGCCTTATTTAATTCAATTTCTATTTGTTTATTTATCATGACTGTTTGCTTTACCTAAACCTTAACAGCCTTTCATGGTCCACTGGACGTTGGCCTCCCCCGATAATCGTTTTATTGGCTTGGGTGTAATACACATAATCCCCGCGCTGGGCATGCGGGTTGTGGATCGCAGTTTGGTGGTTGTTCTATTCTGCAAGCAAGAGGCGCTGCTGCCCCCTAAGTGTACATAATTATGTGTCTAGTCGCCTATTACGACATCCACAAGAAGAGTTGGGGTGGTGCAAATTCTAAGTGCCGTCTTAGAATTTGCACCACCCCACACGGTTTACCTACTGGTAATTTTACTTATCGCATCCTATCAAAGATCTTACTTCGTATTAAAATTAATTAATAAAAATAATAAGGTGTGGATAATTTCTCCGTTGGAGTTAATCTAATCTGACCCAAGGAAATATAAGTAGGTAAAACAAGTTAATAAAAAAAGTAAAACTATTTATTGCAGCAAAAATAATGAACAGATAAGCTTTAACCTAAAAACCATGAAAGATTCATTTTGTAGGTACATAATTTACTGAGCATATTTTTACAGTGATTTGTCGTCAACATTCTTACTAGGCTAGCCCTGTATCGAGGAAGTAAATCCAGTTTCTTTGAATTTATATTGCTGTGTGTGTAAGAAACCACAATGTTCTATACACCGATATAGAGCCTTAAAAGAGCCAGGTCGAAGCTCATGTTTCTTTGTCAACACACGTAATGGGTCCCTTGATGAGCTTTCCCATTTTGAGATGCGAGTATAGCATACAACCTCTTTCAGTGCGAAGTGACGTAATATTGTGGAGGTTCTTACACCTGGCTATTATTAGGGTCCGTGTTAAAAGAGGTCAAATACACCCGAAACTTTTTTGACGGCTGTTGATATCCTATTAACCGATCGGTAGGTTGGTGTTGAATAAATAATGTTGGCGAATTTATCCTACGGGTGTCAGTGGGTTGAAATTCTGTTTCATAATAAGTCGAAATATTTTGGTTATCAAAGGTTTTAAAAATCCATAGAAATAGGATGGAGAGTGTTCTTATTTTCTGCTTTATCATAAGATAGATGTGCTCTATAAGACTCCCTTTATGATCCCACAAAAAACCTTTTCCATCCTAATCTCTCTGTGCCCGCATTGAAATATGAATCCTTTAGACCTCGGGCAAGCTGAAATATATTACATACTAGCTATTCGCCGCGACTTCACCCAAAACATTCGCCTGAATTCTAATTTCAGACAGAATCAGCCATTTTAATTATGACGATTTTCATCAAACAAACATTTTTGAATACAAAAAAGTCGTTTAAAATGAGAGAAAAAGTTTAAAGAGTTATATAGAGCGTTTATTTTTCATCTTAAATTAAATATTACGAGTAGGATAAAAACAATCATTTTCTACATTAAAATTAGACAAGTTTCCTCACAATCCAAAACATACCTCAACATACATTTCCTCTGCAATATTAGTAGAATATCAACATAGATCAAAGGCATATGTTATCAAGGGACGAGTAGAATGCTCGCAACTTCGCCTGCTAAGTTTCAAACCGTAAACCACTACGGAAAAGACATTAATAGCATAGAGTAGCTATATACTAACCTATCTTACTATTCCACCGCGTAGCTTTTAATTGCATTTACGTAACTTAGTTATACGATTCTCTAGCGGATAGATTTAGCATGGATAATGGTCTCTAAGCTTATTCTTGAAAGCCGTTCCAATATGCATTACAAGCCAAATTCAACTGTAGAATTTGCTACGTTTCAATGCTATCTAAACAGCGGGTATGATAATCTAAGTGATGTCTAAGTATGTAAAGCACGATTGGGAATGGAACTAGCTGGAATTTCAAAATAACAATATGGTTGAAATTGGAATCGACCAAATTCAAGTTTACGATCTGAAACATGTCATAATAAATAGAATTTATAATAATTACAATGAAACTGTTTTCGCCTGTTTTCGCCGTACCCTATGAATCATGTTTTATTACTTAAGAACTGGTCTACGAACACTATCTTTCTACAGTCATAGTCAAATTGCTAAGTTTTTATTTTTGCATTTGTTTAATATAGTTGATTAATTTTATTTATTTTGTATAATGTGTTTCAGTATTATGTATAGTATGTATGTATTGTATATTTAAGTCATACGCCACCGTCTATACGCGTACAACTGCTTCGTGTCATCCTAAGGTTGTCTATATGAGATCGCTCTTAGCGATAAGGACGCCCATTGTGCAAGTCTGTTTTTCTATCTTTTTTGTATTTTCTTGGTGTGCAATAAAGTGTATTGTATTGTATTGTTTTACGGAATTTAAAGCGATACAGTTGAATTTAAAAAAAAACTCAGTCGAAACGCAAAATTTTATTCTGATGTGTCCATTCACGAATGCAGAAAATACATTGTGTACTGTATTCAAATTGGATTGAAGCCATGTTAGCATTAGCAGTGCAATTTGAAGTGCAGAATATGAGGTTTCTTTAATTTAAGTTCCATAGCTTTTGCACAATATGACGACCTCCGTGGCGCGGCGGGCGAAGGTCCGCCTGCGACGCAAGAGGTTGCGTGTTCGATTCCCGTCGGGACAAATATTAGTACGATCAGCAGGTATTTGTTCCGGGTGTTCTTGTCGTTTTCTATGTATAGCAAATGTTTGTAAAACCCTTCCTTGTTTGGGGAGGAGTTTCAGTGCTGAAAACGCGATTAAGGTAACGTGTGAGATATTTATTACATACGCATTAATATCTCACACGTTACATACATCCAGTGTGATATAATATCTCCTAGTAGTTTTACCTACTATCTTCTTGGTTTAAAAAATACTTTTGCAGTGTCCTCGGTCATCCAAAGCCTACTAATATAAGATGACCTATAAAATTTGACCTAAGTGTAGAAAACTTTTTAATAAAAATTGGTTACTTTTTATCCGGTACTAACCCGAGCGATGCCACAGCACTTTGACAAATTAGAGTTTGATGATGATGATTCTTAGTTAATGGCAATATAAGTCTGGTTGGACTCTTTTCTGCCAGTGTCAAGTAATGGAAAATAATAGTAAAATATGAGTTATCAAGTTATAAAGAATGTTGATATTTTCACCAGAGCCTTGTTCGTTATCTAGCAGGGTACACCACGTGCTGGTTAGGTTGGCTTGGGAGACAAGATCTTGGAGTCCCTTTGAATGTAAACAACGAGTTTTGACTTGACATTGACTTTGATCGGAATGACTGTGTATGTCCAACTTGGCTGAAACAAACAACAATCTGCCACTGCCACAGACAGGCGAGGTCGTATTTCAAATATACACGGAATATCTTTGTTTATTTAACGCTGGGGTGATATTCATCGATTTCACTTGAATTGTTATCGAAACAGGTCGTAGTAACTGTATACTCTTTGCAGGTCGTCTCCCGGTAAAGGAAAATCTTACGCTTGGTTATCTACTAACCCACTTCTCTTTTCGCAGTCGGTTAATTAATTCACAATACACCTCAATCTTAGCGAAGTAGGTATTGCTATAGATTAAGTAGACATTAAGAAATGGATTTTCCAGAATTGGGCTCATTAATAAAGTGGTCCACCTATTGGTCCATTAGATCAGATCCCACCAAAAACTGAACAGAGTGGAGAAAAAATGTGTTTTAACCAATAGAACACCGTTAATCACGCATCTAGTCTCTACTCAGCAGACCACCGAGCGGAAACGTATCACATTTGTATGCTAACAAATAAAGAAAGATCGAAGCTTAGCTATGCCTCGCAAGCGACGACATTATGCAGACGAGAAGAGATGAGCGGATATGTGTGCTGTGCCTTGCTAGTGCATTCATCTCAACAAACATCCGACGCTCTCCGGAGCGGAGCTCAGCCGCTCTAAACAGCACACGTCTCCGCTTTAGCCAGCACATGGCCAGCACATATCTCCGCTCCAGTATAGCCAGTACCTACCCATCACTGCACAGCTTCGGTGAAGACACCCTAGCTGGACAACGTGTCTTCTCGTCTCCGCTACGAACTTCTCTGCACATCTCCGCTGTGCTCCATCAAATCTGGCCCAAATGGTGGTCCTTAACCATCGAAACGCTCAAATTTATAACTATGTTTCACCCTTATGTTTACTAATAACGTTACTTTAAAAAGAGATAACAAATAAAGTACTTGGAATCACCGAAATATACTAAGCAGACATTACAACAACCTAAAGTACCGAAGACAAGATTGTTCAAAACTCGTTAGACACAAATGTTGCAGACAAAGTTCACAATGTAAGGAAACTAATTTAATTAACAGACATTGCACGTAATTCTAATCTGTACTAATATTATAAATGCGAAAGTGTGTTTGTTTGTTCTTCTTTCACGTCCTAACTAAGCACCCAATCGACTTGATTTATGGCAGACAGTTAGTTGAAAGGATGGAGAGTAACATAGGCTACTTTTTATCCTATAAATCAGTTTCCATGGGATAGGAATAACCTTAAACAATGCGTGCAAAGCCGCGGGCAGAAGCTAGTAAAGACTTAATTGATTTTCAATTGGCTTCGGCAGAAATTGATTCTGATGTTGGTTTTGTGTTGGAACTTTAGTGAATTCTGTTGTACCTATAAGAAATAGGGGTCAGAAGTGGAAATTCTCAATGCTACTCAGATATTTACGTAACTTTAGCACGTGGTTCTTCGAACGCTGATGAGTTTACCAATGATTTAGATCCTGCCCGCATTTTTGCACGTGCTTACCCAGGATAACAAGTGTCCATGTCCTTTCCGGGGATAATGTTTAGGTACATACCTTCTTACCAAATTTTATTAAGCCAACTACTGACCCGAGTTCGCCAACAGATGGTTAAATTTTAAACAGTTGTTTTGACGTTTTTGACACACGTTTTCATACATTAAACGTCAAATTTAACCGATAAAGCTGCCTAATTATCCGATTATCTTTTGGTGAACACAGACCTAAAACAATTTGTTAGATTCAGCCGTTTAGGCGATAATGGTTACAGACAGAATGAGATAAGCGACTTGAAAAAAGGATGTTCGGCTGTATGTTTTTTTAATAGATATGTCCATTGATACCTCCGTTATTTCTAAACCGATTTGGAATGTTCTTGCAGTTGTAATGAAATGAATTTTTTTCCGAGGCATCCCATCAAAGCTTCATTCCTGGAAAATAAAACTAAATTTGGGCCTCAAAACTTAAAAAATATTTTAAACAAGGATTCGAAGTCTGTTTTTATTTTATCAAAACAATCAAATTATTCAATAGTATCCATGCATGTTAGGTAGGCGTTCGGAGATGGATTATTGAGCTATTGATGAGACTTGATTCTTAATGATTTGAGAGACTGGTCAACGAATCTTTGATCACAACCAAACTAAGTTATATGCAGTTGGCAAGAATTTAGAATTCTGTAGTCTGATCTTCGTTTAAAAATACATAAAAAAACATATACTTAGCCGAAATAGAACCTGACCTGATGTCGGTTAAAAAAGGTCTACGGCTTAGGTAGACTATCTACGGCGTAGACCTTTTCGTAGCTAAAAGCTACGAAGGTGTATGGCTTTTGTAGTTCTTAGCATCTCGCAGAAGTAGGCTTACATTTCAAAAATACCACCATCTATCATTAATAGTGACAGATCACGGTTATAAATTTTTCTATGTACATAATAAGTAATTATTTGCATATATAGCCCTGATTGTCTTTGTATCCGTTAAAATGATTTCTCCACATTTTACTGCCAGTCTAGCATTTAATTAATTATATCCGTTCTCCAAGTTATTTACTGATTTCCATGATAAAGCAGCTTCAGAATCGCTTTGGAAATTACCAAGCCACCGCCATCTCACTAATTTGCCCCGGGATTTTAAATTATTCAAAGGTAATTCTAATAGCTTTATATAGTCACTGGATAGAGATACCATGGTTTTGAATTATAGTTTTGTCGCACAACAGAATGTATCGTAAACAATGTAGTAAACATGGGTGACGGCCGTCCTTCATTCAAGGACGCGTGTGAGCCCATATTATTTCTAGAGTCCTTAAAAGCCATCGCACGGGATTTTTAATCGATTTTTTTTTCGTATTTCGTTACATGAAAACGCCATTTTTTGGGATTGGGACCGAGATTAAAAAGATACTTCTTCTAGGATCCACTCTGAATCTAGGCAGAAAAGTATGGCAGTAGTGACGGATAGATTTTTCTCCCTTTTATTTTTTTTTCCCTCTTGCCTCTGAATCACACATACAAGCACAAGGTAAACTAAACTTAAAACATCCCGCTGTTGGCATCAGAAGAAACCCCAAAAGAACTGTCTAGGAAATCATGAACCCCGGGCCTCCAGAGCTGGCTATAAGCACCCTCGTAAATTTTGACTCTTTATCTTATTACACCCCTTTATTTGTCTCGACATTCCGGCATCGTAAAAAAAGACCCTAAGTCATGTCCACAAAATCCTGAACCTATGGCCACCTGAGCTGGCTATTAGCACCAGCACACAGCGCGGCTTTTAATTAAAGCAGACCGCGTCTAAAATTCATAAGCGTCAAAATGCTACTCTGTGCGGTTCTCACTCGTTTGCAGCTCAGCTTTTGAGAAGCTATTCGCCAAATGAGTTCTTATTAAATATAATATAAATATTTAATTGAAGCTATACCGGTAGCTAACTACATATAGGTATTTTCTGATGGATGGAAATATTTTAATATTTACAATTTTAATATATATAAGTAATTGTAATGTAAGTACTTTGTACTTACAATTATTTCTACCTATGCACTGTTTTTTAATTACAAGGAAATAAACTTGAAATACCTAAATATTGATGATGTTTGATGGTTTTTGTTTGGTGTGGACACCAAATGTTTTTACTATATCTATATTTTTTACCTATGTTTTTGCCCATTATTGAATCTAAACCAAAGCTAAATTTGGACCTCTCCAACCAACATGGTTTACATGTTTGTACCTCTTGGTTAGTTTTGAGCTTTAGTTTCACTGTCGTGGTGAGTATGAGCACAAAATGTTGTATAATATAAACAGAAGGGTCAGTACCAAGGTACTGACCTTAGTTAGACCTCCTGATGGCTTAGTTAGACCACCTCGGAAAAACATTTAGTTTTTTATTTACCTCAGTGCCTATTAACTTCGACAACATTTCCGCTGCAGAGACTTGTTTATTTATGTAACTTCATCTTCACCGAAGCAATGGAGAGAAAATAGAATTTCCCCTTTTAGAGCCTCAAAGAAAATCGCATAATTCCGCTTGCAAAATACGTAAAGTGCATCGACGTAGAAATAATTATTTTCATGCTACGAGGTTCTTTGAACAACATTTAATATATTTTCAAGCGCTCCAAATAACAATTAACTGCGATCTTTTAAAGGATACTAATGGGGCGTATTATTGGTAAACTCTCTAATTAGCCAGTTTCAGGAAAAGCTTTCATGTAAATTCCTTCTTCGTTTCGCGAAATTCGCGAAAATTCATTATATATTTTCTGACAAGGAAACAAGTCAGATCAAAAAGTCCTGAGCCTAATATTGTAATACGAAAGCAACTCTGTTTGTTACCTTTTCAGGTAAACAAGTTGTTAGTGAGTTACAATATTTTGCAAAGAGATTGATTGTAACCCGAGAAAGGACACTTATTTTTATCCTGGAAAAGCGCGTGTGAAGATACAGGGGGAAGCGAGTTAATTGCATAATAAAATCACTGAAAAGTATGGTATCAATAAAACGATTTGAACTGCAATGTTTCCAAACACCTCGCCTAAAAAAAGTGAGGTGGAAAAAGAAAATGTGAAAAGCAGATCTGACAATGGGAATAAAAAATGGACAGAGAAAAAAGAGGAATTAGCATGATTTTAAAACTTTTACTTGGGAATATCCCATTTAATGTGATTTTTTCTTATTTACAGGAAGAGATAGAGTCATCGCTACGCCTAGTGCACGCGGTGGCGTCTGGCGCGACGGGAGCTTTATGCGTGACCCACAAATATGGGAGGCTTAGGGCTCCGCTACACACAGCCCGGTGGGATACTGCTAGGGCTCGGGCGGATCTCGCTGCGAACTTCTTACATCAGCTGGGCTTGGAAAATGATGGTAAGTTTTATGCTTGCACCTCTTTATGGGGCTTTTGTGGAAAGTGGAAGGTTGTGGAAACCTGTACCCCAAAATGAGACCAACGACTCATGTGGTATGTCAAAGTAACGGAATCATCTGTCATATCAATGTAAATGTACTATGTGTGTTTGCATGGGGCGTTTGTTCTTTAAAGGATAAATCGGAGGTCTAAAACTTTGACTACACTTAGTCTTAGAAAGTTTTTGGCCATCCTACTATTAGTTGGCTTTATTTAAGTGTAAACTGAAGTAATAACTTATTTAGATCGGACAATTATTTTTCATGAGCATCCACTTAAATCGTGAGGGCCCCCTCACGATTTTTCAACATCATCGACTGACAAGATAAGGGATCTCTTGTCCCTTTTGGTTTGGCATTTTGCGAGCTTTCCGGACTTGTAGCGATTAGTGTACGTGATACATTATTATAATCTTTTCAAATACCACCCACTCAATAACCTACGTACCAAGATAGGTATTATGATGTAGGTACCGTACAGCGTTTTTATAATAGCGTTTATGAGCATTATTAGATAAAATGCCTCGGTTAGGTATATTCGTCGTGGTTTTACCAATTAAAGCTTAACGACAGTCAGTACCTAGCAAGCTACCTAATTAAAAGTTAACCAAGCAAGATTGCGCGAGCTTAAACATGTTAAGACATTTAAAAGTTTAAAGATTCGTTTTATACGTGCATAAAAGGAAGTTTAAAACCGCTGATAAAATAAAAATGCAAGGCCTCATAAATTCAGTTCTTAAAATAAAGTTCTTCACTTCTTTCCCGGTTTTGTGCAGCATTCGTATATGAAATTTTAAAACCCCTCGTTTTCGTACGAAAAAGAGTATAAATCGGTTTAAATTAGTTAAAAATTGTCAACTTTGCTGATTTCACACACAAGTTACCATCATTTTTATGGTCGAATAAAAAGCTCAGGATCGCTTCGTATATTGGATCGCTGAACTTCGATATTATAAAACTTGTCAGGTTTCATCTAATTTCAAACTTTCTATAAAGAAATAATATTTTCTGAAGTGTCCTATACATGGCTTCCTGAAACTTTCTCATAGCTTCTGAATTATGTTCCGCTTCAAAAAACTTCTGCATCTACTTTTTACATTAGGTCAGCTTTCTACATTAGGTCAGCTGGCCCCGTAGGGCCAGTTTTTACCGGGGCCAGTCGACTAAAGAGCCCTGAATATAATAACAGCCAATGATGTTTTATTATAATATCATTGATAACAGCCATATTTTTAACTGAACATTTACGAATATCATAAAATTTCGAGATTTTTCACAATGAATGTTAGCACTTATTATAGAGTGGTACCAACTATAGGTACTAGTAGGTTTCAGCAAAATTGCGAGAACTATTAAATAAATCCGTACTTGTAGTAGTTGTTTAGTTTCGTGCCAAGTGAAATCCATAAGTTTATTTTACCTTCACAGACGTCCTCATGGCAGTATCCCAAGGCCTAGTGATGGGGGCAATGCCATCAGAACGAGCAGTGGGTGCCAGAGCCTTAGCCCTGCGGTCAGATGGGGCAGTCAACAGCGCGGTCGCCTGGGAGCGGTATGGCACAGGGGAGCCCGTCGCTGTGGTCTCTCCTCAACTGGATAAACCACCGGATCCTGAGTTCCCGTGGTAAGAAGTGACGTCATGGATACTTCAGCTCTGCGGTCGGACAGGGAAGCCGACAGCGCGGTCGCCTGGGAGCGGTATGGCACAGGGGAGCCCGTCTCTGAGTTCTCTACTCAACTGGATAATTCACCGGATCCTGAGTACCCATGGTAAGAAGTGACGTCATGGATGCTTCAGCCCTGCGGTCGGACAGGAAAGCCGACAGCGCGGTCGCCTGGGAGCGGTATGGCACAGGCGAGCCCGTCTCTGAGGTCTCTACTCAACTGGATAAACCACCGGATCCTGAGTACCCATGGTAAGAAGTGACGTCATGGATGCTTCAGCCCTGCGGTCGGACAGGATAGTTAACAGCGTAGTGGCCTGGGAGCGGTGTGGAACCGGCGGCGAGCGCGTCGGTGGTCTCTCCTCAACCGGAGCCTACCGGTACCCGTGGTAAGAACTGTAAGAAATTATGTCATGGATGCGTCAGCCCTACGGTAGGAAAAGGCAATCAACAGAACGGTGGCCTGAGAGCAGTATGGTACCTGCGAACCCGTCGCTGTGATCTCTCCTCAGCTGGATAATTCGCCGGATCCTGCAGAGTAACTGTGGTGAGAAAGATGATATTTTTGGCGATATAATAACTGTCTAGTAGGTAGGTGTGTGTATAACTGTCGTGGCTTTTCTAATCATCACCGCTTGCATACAAATTATCAAAGCAAGAAAATCACGCTGTCAGGGTAGGCAGGTAGGTAGATTCCGAAAAAGTTCAATTTTTTCTCGTCAATTTTTAATAGCATAGTTTTCAGAGGCTGGGCAGTGAATGGTTTAGTCAAATAATGGTAGTAAATTTTCACGATTCCTTTTATTTGTGTTTTTGAAAGTACAATCCTATTTACATAATTTTAAATACTTTCAGGTATGTATCAGCCCACGAAAGCGACACGCTTCGCTCTCCAAAGTTCATGTCATCGCCGCCCGGAGCCACTATGGAAGGGTGGTGGACGTACCCTTACTACAGCTGTGAAGCGCAACGCTGGCTACTGTCCTACACTGTTCCTGTTACTACGATTCGTGGGTGAGTGTAGAACTAACGTTCAATGATATTACTATATACTAAATATACTATATATACTAAACAAGATAGGTTCAAGCGTTCCTGTCTAATAAATAAATAAATAAAACCCACCCAAGGCCCCTTTATAAGCCCTCTCCTCAGTGGGAACCAAGTAGGTACCTTTATAATAAATAAATAAAAGCCAACCCAAGGCCCCTTCATAAGCCTTCTCCTCAGTGGGAACCAAGTAGGTACCTTTATAATAAATAAAAGCCCACCCGAGGCCCCTTTATAAGCCCTCTCCTCAGTGGGAACCAAGTAGGTAGGTACCTTAACTAGCTACGGCAATATTACCGCGGCTCACTGCGGTCGGCATGCTTCATTAAGTGTCGTAGCTCATAGGTTAGTTAATTTAAAATCTTCCCTAATAAGATCTTAGATGACAGAAAATGAAAATATCACAAAAACTGAACTAATTTTATAATTTCTATCTATTGGTTATGTTATCTACGTTCACGCTTCATGTGGTTCATTTCCTTTAAGTATGTAGGTACCTACTTAGTATTTGGGTATAATTTTACTTATTCTACAGGCCTGTGAGAATAAAATTAGAATTCATTCTAATTTTCAACTTTGAGAACTTTCTGATATTCACAGGCGAGTTCCGTCTCGATCGTAAACTAAGTAAAACTTAACTGAAGTTGTTGTTGTACTTCAAACAAACTACTTGCTGACTTAGGACTTTGTGTTGTGTAGGTATTGAATAAAGTTTCAACTGTTTAAAAGTTATTTTAAAAGACCGAGGGAATAGTGACTTTTCCTTTTAAAGTTAAGTTACGGAGACGCTTGCTGTGAAAACTTTTATTGCAGATCTTAACTTTGTCTGAAATTGTTTAAAGTTACTTACACAAAACGGTGTCCGTGATGGATAGATAGATAGAGAAAGATGCATGTGAATTATCCATGGAAGTGAAAGAGATAGAGATAATGCGTCGTCATGGTCGGGGCAGCAGTGCTCCGTCACTCGCGCTCATTTTAGAGTTATTTACCTACAGTTTTCGCTCTTCCTGTTACATCAACTTTTTATAGTGTTTGATTACGAATTTGCATAAAGTATGACTACTGGGAGAAAGAGGATTTCACACTCTATTTATAAATATAACATTTACATTAAGAGAACCTCGTTTTCTATAGGAACTATTACGGTTTTTAATGGGTACGCTAGCATAACGCCAGCTCAGGTGTTATTTTATAGTCTTGTTCCATATCTCTGTTCCTAAGAGAGCAATCATTATGAAATTTTGCATAGCTGAAACGATATTTATACTCTAAAATTGTGTATAAATTTTGTTGCTATAGTATAAGCCGTTTTTGAGAACGGTCGTGTGTACGCTAGCATAACGTTATGCTGGCGTACCCACAAACAATGGTCATTATTTCTTAAACCAAGGAGGCGCTATTTATTTGTGTCCGTGATGGTAGCGTACACATAACCGAATTCACGTTTGTTGTTATGCCTAATATATAGTGTATATAGAGTATAACTAGTGCAAAAGTAAAATAAATAGCGCCTCCTTGGTTTAAGAAATAATTACCATTGTTTGTGGGTACGCCAGCATAACGTTATGCTAGCGTACACACGACCGTTCTCAAAAACGGCTTATACTATAGCAACAAAATTTATACACAATTTAGAGTATAAATAGCGTTTCAGCTATGCAAAATTTCATAATGATTGCTCTCATAGGAACAGAGATATGGAACAAGACTATAAAATAACACCTGAGCTGGCGTTATGCTAGCGTACCCATTAAAAACCGAAATACCTAGTTCCTATAGAAAACGAGGTTCTCTTAATGTAAATGTTATATTTATAAATAATGTGTGAAATCCTCCTTCTCCCAGTAGTCATACTTTATGGAAATTCGTAATCAAACACTATAAAAAGTTGATGTAAAGTTCTAGGAACAAATTTTGTTGTGGTACTGTCGCAAACAAAAAATAAGTTATTATTGAATCAATACACCGAACAATGTAGTAGATAGTAATAATTAGTCGTTTTGTTACTATAAATGAGCTGTCACGAGTATTTTTATCTATATTTAGCTTTATTTAAAGCATTTTGTAAGGTTTTGTTAATTTACCTATTTGTTCAGAAGTCACGTTTATGCGCCATCTAGCAGACCACGGCGGAACTACATTGCAACGGAGAGCAATATCCCATAATCTTCGATTTTTATTTTTAACTACTTCTACTTACATACCTATATTTTCGGATGAGATTCTTTGATTAGTTGTACGAATGGAATTGCGTTTCGTTATTCCTAGATCTTGTTTGGACTCTGAGCAGTAAGCAATGTAGGTATTGGTCACAATGAAAGATAGAGAAAGATGCATGTGAATTATCCATGGAAGTGAAAGAGATAGAGATAATGCGTCGTCATGGTCGGGGCAGCAGTGCTCCGTCACTCGCGTTATTTACCTACAGTTTTCGCTCTTTCTGGGGGTTAGCGCTGCGAAGGCCCGCTCGCTGCCACAGATTAGTTTATGATAAATTGATAATACATATACGAGTAGGTAGGTATGTCTTCTATCTGGTTGTATGATAATATAATAGAGTTCAACGATGCCCGGGAAAACGCATTGTGCAGTGGATAAATGGATTAATAAAAAAAAGATATTAGAGATTTAGCCTTTTTAAACGGCGGCCTAAGGACGAAGAAAGTAGGTACGTTACGTACCTACGTACTTCCTCCACCTAGCCATATTTTACAATAGGTAAATTGGTACCTTACCTACCTACCTAAATTATACTAATATATAGATATTACAAATGCGAAAGTTTAGATAGATGATGTTTGTTACGTCTTCACGATTAAAATAGGTACTTATATGAGTACCTAATAATAATATAATTACGAACGGATGGGCCAGCTCAGGTGTTATTTTATAGTCTTGTTCCATATCTCTGTTCCTATGAGAGCAATCATTATGAAATTTTGCATAGCTGAAACGCTATTTATACTCTAAATTGTGTATAAATTTTGTTGCTATAGTATAAGCCGTTTTTGAGAACGGTCGTGTGTACGCTAGCATAACGTTATGCTGGCGTACCCACAAACAATGGTCATTATTTCTTAAACCAAGGAGGCGCTATTTATTTTACTTTTGCACTAGTTATACTCTATATACACTCTATATATTAGGCATAACAACAAACGTGAATTCGGTTATGTGTACGCTACCATCACGGACACATTTATTTTACTTTTGCACTAGTTTATACTCTATATACACTCTATATATTAGGCATAACAACAAACGTGAATTCGGTTATGTGTACGCTACCATCACGGACACCACAAAACGTAATGTCCTGGCAAGCTCTTTATTTATAAAGGTACTACCATTATTAAAACATGTTGGAATATTGAACCGTGTTGTGTATTACACCATTCAACTTGTCTATGAGACTGAGATTATAGTAAGGATAAGTAATTAATAATAAATATTGTGCTAAGTGGTTCTGTTCGTTTATTTTCACTCGGCCGGTTGCAATCCACTGCGTAGGATCGACATTAGCCAAAGCTAGGCCTACTCACCGCCTAGCCTGGCTGGCTCTCTGCTCTACAAAACAATGATGATTTACAATTTGATTGTGAATAGGTCCTGTCTATTTAGATATTAGTTATACTTACCTACCATAACATCCCTTCAGTATCTTTATACGTTAGCTACCCATCCAATAACAAATTATGCCAGTCTAACAGATCCATCCAGGTCCATCGGTCCATCCAGTCTAACAAATTATGGATCCCGTTATCTGAAATAAAATAATTTTATTTTTATTTATTTTAATAATATAGGGTTTAAAAGTCTCTTTTAATACCTAATGGTTCGTTTTCAGTTTGAAGGGCGTGGTTTCGTTTGATATAGACATATCGAACTTAGAAATAAACCAGTGTGAGGTTTACACGGAGTTCGAGAATGGGAATCAAATATTTTCCTTCCACGGAACACACAAATGTCCAAACGAAACTACTTACGTAAGTTTTATTTTCTTATTTGTTGGTACAAACCTACCTTACTCTCGGACTCTTTATCAATACTATTAGGTATTTCATATATTTTCAGTGCGACTATAAGCCGAATCGCGAAATGGGAGCACGATTATCCGGATGGGCACGTGGCTCTTACATTTGTAGATGCCGCCTGGGATACTATTCGATACAGCACCCTGAAGGTTTCAACGGATCTCTTGTTGAAAGTAAGTAAACACAGCGAATAATGTTGACAAACTATCAGTCAACCATCCGCTTTACAAATTTTGCCGCTATACCGGAAGTGGTTGCTCTAATACGTGCTTCGCCAATTTAATCTACCATCCACAGCGTCGCATCAATTATTGTTACCACGGAACAGAAAAAATAAGTGGAAGTGCTATGCAACAAAATTACTATGGGCACCGCTGTCGCCAAACTCACACAAATAAACCCTTAATCTTATAATGCATTACAAAGACACAATTCGTTTCATTGGTAGTTATAAGTTTAGTCAAAATTAGACAACGTCACAGATTAGAAAATAAACCTTGAATTCTACTGTATAAGATTTATTTTACTTTAGCAGCAGAACGTATTTACGAGCTACACTCACCAAACATCAACTTGACGAGTCAATTCTGCTATTTGACCATAGATGGCGGTATTCTCAGTGCTCGCAAATTATAAACTTAATTTCCTTAGTCATATGATTGACATTCGCATAATAGGTCGCGGACCTACTCACTAAACATTTGACTGTCGAGTCAATTCCGCTACTTCACCATAGATGGCGGTATTCTCAGTGCTCGCAAATTATAAACTTAATTTCCTTAGTCATATGATTGACATTCGCGTGATAGGTCGCGACTCGACTAAGGCTGTACCAGGTAGCACAATGAACTACTTTGTCGATATCGATAGATATTTTGCCACAGATTGTCGGCGACGACGGAACCCTAGTATAAGGATATTTAGATCTAATTACACTCTTATTGGTTAGTTTATCTTAGTTTGTATCTATTTAGAGCATAGAAACACTTTTTATAGGAGTTTGGTAAGATCGTATTATTACGTAAGTTGAAAGTGTACTTTTTTGTTTATGGTCATTTTGTAGTAAAAACAGTACAAAAAGAAATGTTTAGGCCTAAAACTAGTTTTACCGCTTGTATTAGGGAAATAGGATAATTAGTTTTAGAGTTATTTACCTTTTTGTATAAGGAAAAATGTCTCTTGTTGAGTTTTGTTAGGTTTTAGTTTTAGGCACTTTTTTATTACTTATAAATGTCTAGATATTGTATTTATTTATTGATTAGGTATGTTTTAGGCACCAAGTAAACATGATTTGTAGTATCGATCAAATCAACAGCCGACTTGACTACATCACTAAACGAGTAGCGAAGAACATTCGAGAATAGAAACAATCCAAATTCAACTTTATGCTAATCGCATAAGGTTGATTTTGACTGACCGTTCTAATAAATTATTTGTAAATTTTAATAAAATAAGATTTTATGACAATGCAATGAAAATGCTACCTATCGATGGTATAAAACACCCCCGTTTACGAGATTTTTTCGCCTACTATCATTTTTACACTCTAAAATGGAACAATACGGCATAGCTTCGGAAAAATGAATTCGCCGCGAGACTAGCAACTCGACGTGATGTAAGAACACGACTGAGATCGGTTAAGCGTAACTACGCATAATTGTGGCACGCGTGCCACGCCTACTTAACACTTCCACTTATTTTTTCTGTTCCGTGATTGTTACCTTACCGGCAACATTTTTTTCATTCATTCATCTCTGCTCTGCAGATTTGGTATTCATCCATTCATTCACACACTCACTCGTTGAGTATTTATTTGTGAAAAATTAATTGAAATCAAAACAAACGATTCGTTTTTCAAAGTTTTTGCTCTTCTTTTGTTTTACCCTACCGGTACTAAAAATTAGTTTCGCTTTTGTTATTATCAAAAACTTTAGTGTGAAATGCATTTATTCTGGTAGTCATTGTATAATCACTGCTAAACTGCAGGGTACAGCCCTGCAGTTTAGCAGTGAAGACTGGAGACATACAAACAAATTGTGTTTTATATTTTCAGTAGCCTATCAAGAATTCGAGGAGAATGGCGTTGACAACTGGAACGAGCCGTACGAGTGCCTCAAATGTCAACCGGGCTGCGAAACATGCCGCGGTCCGGAGCCCTGCCTCGCTACATATAACTGGCCCTTTCGGTGAGCTACTCCATCTTTTCATCTCAAGCTCTGCTAAGCTCTAGCTAGTCAATGCTAACTGCACACAAAAGTTTAAAAAAAGCAAAAAAAGAAGATGCAATATGAGAGAAGCTCCTGCTCTCAACATTCCTTGCTGTTCTGAGGATTTCTGATGACTTCGGTTTATCAAGTAGGTTTTATAAACGAATTTAAATGTTGATTGCAATTTTAACAATGGTTGACAAGACTAGCTTAAAATTAGCAAATATTTAAAAAACTATATGCACTCCTGTTCCACGAATTAATACTTTGTCATTTTAGCATAATATTTTCTATTACAGGATAACACTCCTAGTAATATCGGTGACCTGTGCGATACTCACAGTCTGCCTGTCTTGCTACACAAGGCATCATCGGAGAGTCAAAGTGTTTCGAGTCGCTAGTCCGGTGTTCCTCTCCATAACACTATGTGGTTGTGTTATTATGTACATGGAGGTAAGTTTCGCAATTTTTACTAACCTACTAAAATCAATAACTAAACTGTAATACATTACAGTTATAGAGCCATAGACTGTATTACATTTATAGTACATAACCAGTTAAATAAATTCCATATTGAAATGCTCTCCTTGCTGATCTAACTCAGAATAGCAAGCTGCATTATATTATAATACAGAATAGCAAGCTGTATTATAATAAAGAATAGCAAGCAGTATTATAATACAGCTTGCTGTTCTTGAAGATCAATGATATCATTGATTTATGATGTACGAGTTTCACCCGCGTCGTTTCCGTTCCCGTTGGAATTCCGGGATGAATTATAGCCTCTGTGCTATTCCAGACTATAATCTATCTCTGTGCCAAACTTCATCCAGTTCTGTTCAGCCGTTCTGGTGTGACTGAGCAACAAACATCCATCTATCCATCCAGCCATCTAAACTTTCGCATTTTTAATATTAGTGTGAAGTATGTAAATGCAGATAATATTTGCTCATTCTTTCACCTTCAATAATACATATTATGTGATATTTTTATCTAATTCTAGCGAAGACAACAGCTTGTTTAGGTTTTTCATACTATCTACCTACCTGAGGGATGTGTGAATCTTGACAAACAGACAACTTCTCAAAACAGAATCTCAAAGTACCTAGATAAAATATGTAGTATCTTAGAATATAACTTACTTCAATCTTCAATACCCCATATAGGTTGGGTAGCCATTATTCAAATATACTTACAGTTTACAAATTTTACAGATGGCAGCCATATTTCCAGTGTTAGACAGATATTTCTGTATTGCTACTAAGTGGACTCGACACATGGGCTTCTGTGTCACATACACCGCCTTACTTATGAAGACATGGAGGTAATTTAAATGTCACTAACCTTGGGATATTTAGTTATGCTGGTTATGCAGGAGAATGATGCACAACACAGTCCTGCGCAACATGTGAATGCAAGTGTCTACGTGCTTATTTTGTGAGCCTAAAGAAATAATGTTATTGAGTTTGAGTAACGGCTCCCATACTGCCTTACATGAAAGCTTGCTCAGTTATGGATCTATGCTTGAGTGACTGTTATTCCAGAAAAGCATTACCCAAGCATACATTGATGACTACAAGCTTTCATTATACAGGCTTTAGAATAAAATGATCTGAATCTATAATCTAAACTATCAGAATCTGATTCCTACGTGAAATACATTTATAGTACCCTGGCCCGATTTAGTATCTGCACACTATCAATACCAGACCAGAAAATGTCTTCAACTTTTTGTTGGTACAGAATCCCCATATTTTATGTCAACAAAGACATTTGTGGATAAAAACATAACATTAACAGAAAAACCCAAGGTAACTGCAATGTTATCACTTAAGGCGAAGTACGTTCGTATTTTCGAGACAAGGACGAGCGAACACCGCGCAGTGAAAGCGAGAAAGGGACGCAAGAGCCGGCCCGCGCGCAATTTCCCTGCTTTTTATTTATAATTTTGTTATTGCTCTAAAATAACAATCTTTCCCAAAAAACTAAAACCATAATCCTCTAAAGTGTTTAGTTAAGTATTTTTTAGACGATATTTCATGCAAATATGTTAAGTAACTAGCAAATGAAACTGGTTTTCCGTAGTAAAAATGCAAAATTTAGAGGAAACTTTGCGATTTTTTTCTATCGAGTCAAGTTGTGTCAATCGTGTTTCGGCTCCCATAACTTACTAACAAAAATCCTAAACTTTTGATGCACATCAAAAAAGATTTTAAAAAATTGTGTTTTCTTGCCTTAAAACTGATTTTCCGTATAGGGCAAAACCTAAGTTTTGGGACCTACTTCACCTTAAAACAAACAATACGTAATCTCACATGCAAAGCGAAAAATATTTAAATGTTTATTTGAAAACAAACAATATGTCAATGAAATGATGAATGAATGCTTTATAAACCAAAAATTGTTTCCAGCTTCAAGATACTTTTATATGTATATTTATCCTTACAGAGTATCCTTAACATACCGCGTCAAGTCAGCACATAAGCTGAAGCTGACAGATAAACAGCTTCTGCAGTGGATGGCGCCGATCCTCCTCATCATGTTGGTGTATCTGGGGACTTGGACTCTCTCCGCACCGCCTGATGCTGAAATTGTAAGAAGCACATTTTCTCTTATGAGAAGAACCGACAACCACTGGGTTAAACATGTTCTTAACTGGGGACCGCGACTCGGCAAACATAGTGTAGGACGCCCTCCGACCAAATGGGATGACGATTTGCGAAAGACTGCTGGCAAATGCTGGATACGGCAAGCTGAAGACAGGGCGCTATGGCGCTCATTAGGGGAGGCCTATGTCCAGCTGTGGCCTTATATAGGCTGATGATGATGACATTTTATCTCATTCTGAAACAACTTACTAAATATTTGAATATTCAGCTTTGTAAATGATAGCTTTAACTGGAGTTATTGCATGGAGTCACAGCTAGCACAACATTAAGAAGAAAAATAATTACAATTCAATTCAGGCCAATCCCACCAACTTATATTATCAGGACTGGTTAAAATCATAAGTTGACTGAACATATTCCATTTCTTCTTTCAGATAACAGACAATCTAGGATTGAAGTTCAAGCAATGTACATATAATTGGTGGGATCACAGTTTGGCGATAGGTAAGAATTATAAATAGTAAAATAATTCTGCTAAAGCTTCACTCTCTCAAATTTCACAGGGGCGGTTTAGTTTCGTGCCCATCAGATAGAGATTTTTTGAGATGGGATGAGTATTAGAAATTATAAAAGTACTGCCTGAATGTATCATTTGCGAAACCCTTCCGCGTCAGGATTACGTCCCTCGGGACGTGGCAGGGTCAGCAAAAAACGTGATAATATTCCCGTAATATGAGATGTGGTGGAGACCTAACTGTTTATGCAGGAGTTGAAACAAGCTGCAATATTTGCATGGGTTTGTGTTTTTCGGTGGTGTTAAATATTAACAGTCGAACATTATGGTAGGTATCTGGCGCAGTGCATCAGCATTGCAATGCAATCAGCGTCTTAACACGATCACTGCTAACGTCGGCGGTGCGACACGCAGGGGTGCGCCGTCGGTTCACGTACTTGCAGATCCCTCTCTGTGTTTTCAGTCATGAAAGTGCTAGTTTAAGGACGCTTCCGATTGGTATTCATTTAGATCCGTTGGGCTACCTCTACATTGTTTGCAACAGTCTGCAATTACCTCAAACGTTTCAACTGTCAAAAGTAACTTGTAGGTAATTTTCTATGATAACAATCAACAATTCTCTATTATAAATGTATGAACGTTTCAGGTGAGATCCTATTCCTGCTATGGGGCGTTCGCGTATGCTACCGCGTGCGTCACGCCGAGAGCCTGTACAACGAGGCGCGGCTCATCTCCTACGCCATCTACAACATATTCACGGTCAACTCCGTTATGATTGCGTTTCAGTGAGTTGCTTTCAATATTACTTACTCAGTTATTCGTAGCAGAAGTAAATGTTACATTAACCGCGATCGCTACGCCGAGAGACTGTACATTGTACAACTAGGCTTGGTGAATAACATGACAACGAAAAGAGTTAGACCCATAGTTTTTCTAGAATAAATTATGAAGTTTAATGCAACATGCAAAAAAGTACACCTTAACAAACCAGTTTTAAAGTTACAGATAAAAATAAAATAAAAATCGTTTTTCTTTTGTCAAATTAAAAAAAAAACAATGTTTACTAGGCTTTTGCACCGATATTGTATTTATTAATTATTTTCTTAGCTAGCTAGACATCTAGCTTTCAAATGAGACTACTTCGAATAAAATACACCGTTTACTTAAAAAGAAACGAAGAAAATACTAGATGAAGTAGTTTTCATTTAAAAAAATAATTAAATCACCCTTGTTTTTGAGATAACATATAAATGGTTATTTTCCGATTTTTTCGATAAATATATGGATTTCGTGTATCCGCACGTTTCGTTTGAACAAGGTTTGAAAACACACATTGTATAATTTATGCTGCGAAAGACTCATACATTGTTAGAAGAAAAGGCCAGATGGCGCAATCGACTAGGCCAAATAGCGCAATCGACTAGGCCAGATGGCGCAATCGACTAGGCCAGATGGCGCAATCGACTCGGAATTTATAAATTCATAACATATAATGTTATATTTCCACAGCTTGCTAATTCTGCCGCAAGCGGGGCCAGACATGAAATACCTACTAGGATTCATAAGGACCCAGTTATCAACCACAACTACAGTGCTATTAGTTTTTGGGCCAAAGGTAAGCTTTGATTTCTACGCTTTGAATTAGGTAAGTAAGTATTTTCCAGTTATTAATATAATAATAATGCTAGACAATTCACACAGCGTTAGGGGTACTAGATAACTGATATACATAATACAATACATAGATTGATATTTTTTATTATACATAGAAAACGACCAGAACACCCTGAACAAATGTCTGCAGATCGTACAATCATTTGTTCCTAGGCAGGAATCGAAACAGCAACCTCCTGCGTCGCAGGCAGAACTTCGCCCACCGCGCCACAGAGGTCGTCAATATGAGAAGAAACTCAAAAACCTTAAAAAACCCACGCACTGACGAAAACCGTTCTATTTTGATTGCGACAGTACACACTCATCGAAAGAGCTACACAGTTCTAGATTTTCGATGAGTGATGATAAACCTTCAATGAACTTCTGCTTGCTTAGTACTTTTTCAAATATGGTACCTACTAGTTAGCTTGAAATAATTAAGCAGTCTTCTTTTCAACTTTCTTTTAAAATTAATCCTACTTAGTATTGTTTTTTTTTGTGCGGACGAGTATGTAAAGAGGCGAAATTAAGCAGTGACGAGTAAACTGACGAGATAACGTAGTGAAAAAATTCTATGTCTATGGACGAGATACAGAAAGTGACGTCATAGAGAGGGAGACGAAATAGCAAAAGTGACGACTGATTAACGCAACCTCTTTCTCGGCCTATCTCGGGATGTCGCCGAACGTCTCCTGCCACCTTGAGAATGTCAGCTCAGATTTCAATATGTATTTCCAGGTTCTACGCGTGGTGCGAGGCACGGGCGATACGTGGGACAGCAGAGCACGGGCGCGTGGCGTGCCAGCTTCGTCCTCGCTCAACGGAATCGGCCTCGTGCCGGACGAGCCGCCGGATCTCTACCAGGAGAATGAGGAGTTGAAGGTATGCATCATTTATCCGATTGACGGCCATGTAGAGCAGAACCTTTGAGTGGCACAATAGTTAGTAGACATTTATCCGTCAGTAGTCCACGCACCAGAAGGCGCAGGTTTGGCGGACCCCCCCACGTGGTCCGACGACCTGGTGTAGGTCACGGAGACTTATTTGATAGTAATTGCTATTTACAAACCTATTGTAGTATAAAATGTTACTTGTCTAAGTGCTTATTTTGTAAGCCGAGATATTTGGAGAAACACTATATGCAGGCTGCGCAGGACTTTTTTCATAGGACTCTGGCTTCGCCCCAAATATACGGAACGTAGGATCCTAGGAACTTTGCTTCGCCCATATCCGATCTAGTGTCATCCAGGTTTGCTTTATCTTGAACTAAACGTCAGCGCCATTCCTACACCTGTTATCTTGTCCCGTAATTTAGTGTTAAATATTTGTAATGATTCCTATGAGGGCGCGTGCAAATAAGAAGGGAATAGGATTACGCGTGCAATGGAGCGGCACAGAGCATTCGTTATTTCTGTTGGCACATAACCTAAACTAAACTAGCCTAAAATTATTGCGGTCTCATTTTTTCGATAGAAAAAAGGGGACAGCGACATTTTTACACTAGTTTAGTTTTAAGTTTTGTGGCATTAGAATCACTACCATTATCTAGCTAGATTTTCTTTTATCTATGGACGATTCTGCAACGATACCATTGCCATATTAAAGTGATTGATTAGCAGAAGAGAGTTCAGCCTGTTAGGTTCGCTTCTTATTACGACCGAGTCACTAAATACACCTAAACAAAAATTGCTAAAACACCTACACATATTTTCCAGGAGGAAGTACAAAAGCTGGCTGCTCAAATCGAGTTCATGAAGATAGTTCAAATGGAGATGCACAATCGCCACCTGCGGCCACGTCCGGGCGGGTACTTTACGGCGCCAAACCCTGCCAGCCCCCCCACGCACACAACCACGGGGAACGTCTCAGTAAGTAGTTTTCCTTAACAAATACTAGCGGTCCACCCCGACTTCGCTTCGGGTTTATTCTATCGCCTATGTTTAACAGGGATAATGTACGATCCTTATGGTGAAAGAACTTTTGAAATCGGTCCAGTAGTTTCGGAGCCTATTTAATTCAAACAAACAAATCTTTCCTCTTCATAATATTACTAGCGGTCCGTCTCGGCTACGCACGGGTATATTATAAATATTATATAGCCTATGTTCATCAGAGATAATGTAGAATTCTATTGATGAAACCATTTTTCAAATGGGTCCAGTAGTTTCGGAGCCTATTCAATTAAAATAAACAAACAAATCTTTCCTCTTTCTAATATTATAGATATTATTATTATAGTGTAGAGTACACTAGACCATCTATCTATCAAAAACAATCATTGTTTTTGCCGACTTCAGGAGGAGGTTCTATGTATGTTTTTTAGGTATGTTCATCCGAATTCTCCGGAAATGATCCCGAATTGGGCCCATGAAAATGTATTCCCGAGGCATTAGTATTTATCCCGTCAAGCTAAAAAAACAATAATCATCATCATCATTAGTCCACTGCCGGTCACAAGCACAGATGTACTAGGGATGCTAACGCATGTCATAAGCCTCCCCTAAATCCTAATAAGCGCCATTGCGCCCTGTTTTCAGCTTGCCGCATTCTTTTCTATATTTGATGTAAAATCGACGAAAATATATAAAAAAAATACAGTTACACACAGCCATAGAACCTTCTTTTTATGGTTTCGAGATCGGTTCCGAATCCCTTATGGACGCTCTGCCCGAGCCCGCTCTTTCTTGTTTTGAAAAGGAAACTGGCTATCCCTTCCTATGTAGGTAAAGGTATAAAGTACTAAGGTACAGTATGTAAATTAAATAAAAAGTGTAATCTTGCCACTACACCTCAGAAATCAAAAAGCGAGGATGATGAGAGCATTCGATGATTGACGAACTTATTTAATTTCTTAGAGATTACCCAGAGTACGAGGTGAAATACGTGGTAAAATAACAAAACGCTCACCCCTCCTCCTTCAGACTTATTGGTGCTTATGGTTAATTTTGTTTCCAGGACAGTACAGAATGGAGCGGCCCCGTCTGACTGGTAGCTCTCAGCGACAACGGATGGTCGTGGCCGGGCCCCGCCGCTAAAAAGGTGGTGACCTCCGTCGACCCACGCCCGCCGGCATTCGTCTGATCACTCATGTACTCTTATTGTTGTGTTGCGAGTACTAATTAGAACGGGGACTGGCCATTTATTTTCTACCTTGCTAAATTTCCTTGTAATCCGTTTTCTGTTAGCTGTTTGAGCAAAGGTAACTGACAGTAAAGTGATAATATTTTGCTCATTCAGGTGATATACCTACACGGTGGCTTTTTGAGATAGTATGGCCAAATCCGAAATTGATTACACTTGAGTGAGACAGATAAAAGTCATGTAAGGAGAATTTACAAAATTCATATGGACTAGAAATTTTAGTCGAGGATTAACCCTATACACACTTAGCCCCCCCCCAACACGGGGATTGTTGTCTATAGTAGAATAGAGAAAAATACGTCACTTCGTCATCGAATGCGTAAATTGTTTGAAATGTATTCCTTCAACTTCAATAATGTACGCAATATATTGCGATGTCATTATTGTCTATTCTACCCTAGACAACACGTTTAAACGCGTTTACAGAGTAAGTTCCGCAGAGGTTGTTAATGTAAACACGGCCCCAATCGAAAATGAAATGGCCAGTACCTTGCCTAGTTTTGTAAATCATACAATGAACCGGTATTAGTTATTAGCTGCTTGCTTTTCAACTGTTGTCGCTGATTTAAATAAGTTAGTGTTAGAATTTTTTTGCACACAATAGACAAAAACTATTACAATCCTGCTGGTCAGCTTAGTTCGTTATTTGATTTATGTACCCTTTGTAATATAAATGTTTAAAGTACCGATGCCACAGATGAAATAATTTTACTTCGTCTGATCCTGCAGAGCACAAAAATATGCAATCACATGTGGTCTTTAACTCGTAACATTTAGATGTATTTTATATTGACGGCATCAGATGACAGACAGCTCGCGAACCACTCTTTTCATGCTTGGATAATACACTTTTTTATCACTGTAAAATGTATGTATAGATAACGAGTATAAACCTTATTTGAATGCACATTGTTGTGCAGGGTGGTAGCACTATTATGTAGCAGAGCTTTTGGTTACTTTTATCCAATGGATCCTATAATTCAAACTATTCTGTTTTCAAGTAGGTATAATTTGTGTCATCAGCACATTGAGCCCATATCGCTTATATTTGCTATCTTATTAAATTTAAATAAACTCTTGCAAAAATATTTAGATTAAATTGTATCTAATCCCTTTTAATATGTTCCTTCCTGTTAAATAATATAGAAATAGGTGAATGATAGGCTTGATAAAGACTTGAGATCTACAAAGCTTGTAAGCTTAGGACTGAATGTCTTTTTGTCATATCTGTGTTCTTAAATATAATAATACATTCCAATAATGCTCTTAGATATAGGTAGGCTAGATAAGTTATTACATTATGGTGTATTGTAATGATGTTACCATTGATTATGCTAGTCAGTTCTATGTGTAATTTTATAATCATTATAAATCGGTATTTTTGTCAGTGTTTAGACATAAATCGCGAGCACATGGTGTTCCATTTAGGGCAATTATCTAGCATGTTACTAGTAATACTAGTTTGTTCATGGTCACTCTGTAGAGTGAGAATGAGAACAGTAAAACATTGTGAAAAGGCAGACAATAAAATGTAATCTGCATCATTGGATATAAAACATAAAATACTCTATAAAGCTGCCAAGTGAATAAATAGTAAGTTGCGCGTGTTAGGTACAATATTATCATTGTTAAACATTATCCCAACTGTTAGTGTAGTTTTATGTAATAAAATTGTAAATATGAATCAAATGAAGCATAAATTCTAAAATGTTGTACATAATTCATTAGTAAGTAATTATAATTTTGTTTTCTTTATCTGTGATAATGGTTACAGTATTTATCAAATTATGAATGTTGTATGATTGTGATGTTATAAATTGATGTATGAAGTTTTAATATCATAATATTATGGAGTCATTAGAAAACAAATCAATCTAAGGTTTGTGTTGTATGTTGTATGCCATAATAACAAAAATAGTCTAATGAAAAAGAAAATTACAATCAAATAATAGAAATAAATAAGTATTTACAATTGTACTAATGCAGTCTGTTGCAAACAATCTATGGGTAGCTAAACAAATCCATATCAATATCAGCCGGAAACGTACTCAAGACGTTGGCGGCATTGCCCAATTGATGGCAATGCTGATGCGCTGCGTCAAATACTCACTAGCTTTCGGGTCACAAATAAGTAGTCCTATAACTAGTACACATGTCAATGTGGATAAGTCAAATCCAGGCAACATTTTATTTGTTTATTTTCTAAATAGATAATTGCATAGTAAAAAAAATGACCTGTTGCATGTAGGAATGTGTTGTTACTAGTGTAAGCTAACTGTTTAGTGAAACTTTTAATAAAGATAAGGGTGATTTTTGGTATGTTATTTATTTTTGTAGTATGTAAATCTTTAATACCTATTTGATGATATTTTCAGAACAGTATAATGTTAAGGAATCTTTTTCTTTTAGTCCTAAAATCTAAATCCTTATAAATATTTTTTAATCTTGACTTTTATTAAGTAAATTATTTATTTGTACATAATAGTGTTCAAAGGCTATTTTGGGTTTAAAGAACTTTATTCTCATACAAACACAGTCATGGTTCACTTAAAATGAGATACTTATGAAACAAATTAATAGTTTTGTAATGTTTAAACTAAACTAACCTCTGGTTTTCATGCTCTTGTGCCAATGCGTTTTTGTAATGTTATACCATAATTATAGTATGTACTTAAAAACATTTTGGAAAACTTATAAATATTAATGTTTTATATTAATTTTATTGTAACTTAATCTGTAATATATTTATAAATTGATGTTATAACATAGAATCGGTGTTAAAATTAAATAAGTATTGTTATTCTCTGATATTGATTATTTTAATAGATAAGACCTGTAAGTTTTGTTTTACTGTAATAAAAAATACTGTTAATTTTATTCTTTCATTTTATAAGAGTCATAAGTAGATGGTTAGCTAACTAGTCTGTTAGAAACAGAGCTTGGTACCGGTAACAATAATACCAGTACAATAGTGGTATTTTCATTTCAAAAATTCTAGTATCAATAATTTTGAAGTACCATGCTCTAAAATACCGGTATTTATTGTGATTCGAGCCACGCGCGAAGATACATATTTTTGGTGGATTTAAGACGCGCGTGCTTATGGGAGCTATTAACAGCAAACACAAAAACTTCTACCAATATTATGCCGTGTAAATACCCATATAATTTATACCGATACCATGTTAGGGTTAGGTTAGGGGCATGTTAGGTCAGTCTTCCTAGCCCTAGTTAGAAATAATATTATTCCTCTAACCCCTGAATACTCAAACGCATGTCAAGCACGTCTCAAGTGACGACTTTTTGACATCTTAATTAAATTACGTCAATAAACGGCAACGTAAGACAAGCTTAAATGTAAGTTACGTTTGAGTATTCGGGGGTAATTTAAGGCTGAAAAGATCTTAATTGGCAGGGAAATAGACAGTATCCGGTAGACGGACATAGGCTATTTTTTATCCTGGAAAAAAAAACAGAAGCTGGTTTGTTTATAATTTTGTACTAACAATCTATCTAGCTAGGGTAGGTATTATGGTAGTTATTATCAACCATTTCAGAAAGCTATATCTCTGCTCTATCTCTACTAGCAAATATTAACAAGCTTGATAAAATAAATAATGGTCAGATAAAAGCCAATAGGGCGATTATCAGGGAAGGCCTGCGCAGTGGACCATTATAGGCCGTTGAGGTGAGGTGATAAAATAAGTTGCAGTGACATGACATCTAAAGATGCAGGTGGTGTTAGACAAAATCAAAGAACTAGCACAAAACATAGTTAAATTTAATAGGTTATATTGGTTGTTTGACAATTATTATGAATTAGTTACTTAAAATTAAATATGACCAGCATAAAATCAAGCAAGAAAGTTCAACTATCAAACGGTTCACAATCTATGTTCTTCATCATATTGACGCTAGCGCACAAGAACATTGTCTCGCTCAATACCGATTTACAATTAATTTCACTGTTTTTGCTTACTATATCAAATGTTTCCATATCCTTCTTGGCAGTCTCACATACATTATCCACTGTTGATAATTCTTCTTCTTCAGCAGTAAGCAAAGCTTCCATCAGTGCTCCTCTTTCCACCCGTTTCCGAAGGTCAGCCACTTCTTCTTTGAGCTTATCATATTCAGAATCGGTTATCTGCTCCAACTGGCACTCGTCCCCGGGTAGTAGAACGTTTGAAGGCACTGCTAGTATCTTCTCGATTTCTTTGTCGACGATGTCCATAGAAGGCCCAGCTCGCTCGCAGTATAAACGAACTAACTTATCGCATGATTTCATTAGCGTAGTTTTGTCTGTCTCATTGAGGTCCAGACTTTCTTGCAGACACGATACCATGTCCTTGACTCCGTTCGTTATTTTCTGCTCAACCATTTGTCTTACAGCAATTTTGAGACGCTGTGCACCGAAACCGAAATGTTGGGTTTCGTACTCCTCTTCACTGCCACCGGACCATGGTTCATTTTTCATCATTTTGTACTAAGAAAAATAATTATAAAATGATACTGTTTTTTAAACGAACTTGTTTGTTGTAGTCGTTGACTTTTTGAAAATTGACATTGGCTTGTCTGACTGACTGATGGCAATAAATTTCACATTCATTCATTTAATGGTTATTGTCAATGTCAATCCCATTCAAATCGTTCAAGTCCAAATTGGGGTACAAGGGAGACTCCAAGATCTTGTCTCCCAAGCCAACCTAACCTGCACGTGGTGTGGTGTACCCTGCTAGATAACGAACTAGGCTCTGGTGAAAATATCAACATTCTTCATAACTTGCTAACTCATATTTTACTATTATTTTCCATTACTTGACACTGGCAGAAAAGAGTCCAACCAGACTTATATTGCCATTAGCTAAGAATCATCATCAAGTCCAAATTGGCAGTTTGGCAGTGCTACCAACTATGGCAATGAATAGTGTAAAATGACACTTTTCTATTCTATAACTTGCTTGAGCAGTTAACGAATGCGATTGAAAACGGCATGTGTGTAATATACGGTTGGCACCAAAAATAAAAAACATTGTCCATTTTATATTCTTTAAAGCTCAGTCTTATTAACTAATCCAATGTAATTAACTAACAAGTATTAACTACAATTTAATAGCATTGACTTTTTAACATACTTACCCAAACTTTTCGGTATTACATTTTTTATTTAAAAAACAAAACAATGTAACACCGAAAAGTATATGAAGGTTTATTAAGGAAAGCTACATCTAGAAATTGCAGACCGGATTATCCAGATAATTTCTCAATTTTCTTTATTCGGATTTAGGCATTTCAAATCCTGATAAGTCGAATAATGTTTAAAAAAAATTTTTAGTAAGAAATAATTTGATCATGATTTTATTTATTAGTAAATTTATTTTTAAGGAGAGGCCATTGTCCAGCTTTGGACAAATATAAGCTGATGATGATGATGAAGTTTTATTTTGATATACATTTAATATAATCTGGTAAAACATTCGTTTTTTTTGTCATATAATTCGTTACACCAAACATCGCACTAAACGTCCTGCGCACTTTGCCGAAAGTTTTCGGCAAATACCGGAATAGTTGGTGTAGCGGTTTATTTACATGCCGAAAACTCATTGAACGAGTAGCCGTTCAAAAATAGAACACAAATAGCGTCCAAGCTATGTAAAATTTTCTTCAAGAACTATTACGTTTTTTAATAGGTAGGTAGGTAAGTTACCATAACGCCAGCTCAGATGTTATTTTATAGTCTAGTTCAATTCAATATTTCTGTTCCTATGAGAGCAATCATTATAAAATTTTGTACACTCATTGAACGAGTAGTCGTATTTTTGTGTATAAATTCTGTTCTTAAAGTATAAGCCCTTTTTGAGTTTGGTCGTGTGTAAGCTAGTAGCTTGATTGTTATGCTAGCGTACACGCCAACAATGGTCATTATTTGTCAAACCAAAAAAAGAAGCACTATTTATTTAATTTTTGCACTGATTAAACTCCATTTATGCGCTATTTATTAGGCATTATATAAAATCAACAAACATGAATCTCGATTCGGTTAGGTACGTGTAGGGTCAGGGAGGCTACAGTGACTCGGACTTTTTTAGAGTTTTTGAATATTTAGAAAATAATATCTAATGATTAACCTGAAATTTGCAAAAAATGTTGATAAACTATCCTACTTTAATATAGCATCATTTTATTTTCATCAAAAACTGGCAAAACAAAATTTGTAATAAAACAAGATCCGACAAGTGCGAGCGTAACTCGCGCGCCGAGGGTTTCAAACATTTGCCAATTATTTAGACAATCTATTAAATTATTTATTTATTCAATAAATTTTCCGTCTTTTTTCGAATAGCAATATTTTGAAAGATATGAAACCTACAGCAATTTCGAAAACTGTTTATAAATTTACAAAACAATGCTTTTAATTTGATAAACTAATAGGTAGGTAGCCCCCCTTTCGATAAAAAATATACCCCTTTTCGACCATTCTCATGATTTTTTTTTACAAAAATGTTCCTTTTTACTGACTGCTCTATATTTTTCCTCTAAAATATAGGTTGTTATCTACAAACGCCTAATACATTGTACGTGGATCGGTCTGCAATCTTCGGAGATAGGGGAAAGGTCAATTCTTCAACTATTTTTGAAATATTTCAAAAAGTATGAAACTTACAGAAATTTCAAAAAGTATTTTGAAATGTTCAAAATGATACCTTTCATTTGATACCCCAGATGGGGAGGTACTCCCCTTTTGAAAAAATTTGTACGCCCTTTTTGACCATTTTTCAAAAACTATTATTATTACAGAATTCTCTATATTTTTTCTGTAAAATATAAATCAATATCTACAAACGCCCAATACATTGTACATGGATCGGTCTGCAATCTTCGGAGATACGGGGGGGGGGGAAGAGAATGGTCAATTTTTTTTCTTGAAATCAGTAATGGCGCACGAAATGTATCATTATTTCAAATTTCAAGTTAATAGCTGCAGTAGTTACTGAGATATTCAAGAAAGAGCGGGGACGGACAGAGCGATACCATAAGGGTTTTAAAACCTATCTTGAAACCCTAAAAAATGAGCCACTATGTACCACTAGCCGTGTGGTGCCGGCTAAGAATTTGCATAACCCCAACTCTTCCTGTGGGTGTCGTAAGAGACGACAAAGGGACATACACCGGGGGGCGGCAGCAGCGCCTCTTGCAGAATAGATCAACCAAAAAACTGCGATCCCCAACCCGCATGCCCAGCGTGGAGATTATGGGCAATAGCCTCCATGAGATTAACGTTTGTTGACATTTGTCGAGATTCCCTGCATCGATGTAACGTTTTTCGTAGTTCACTCCAAATTGTAAAAAGAAAAATGCCTTCTTAGCTTCTTGTAGTACCTATGCTTGAATCTTGCCGAAATCACAGCCGTTTTATTAACAAATAACACGGGATCATAGTTCACAGAAAAGATTATTATTTCATTACCTTATTTCTTTGGTTTTACATAAAATAATTATCAGCAGAAAAAATCACAATTTAAACACAAATATCGCCGGTGCTGCCAACATGTTAACATGCAAATTCTCCAGTAAGTGTGGAAGGAGATTAAGTTTCAGTAGGTCCTTGTATTTATTAAATTATGAACTAGATAGGTATGTAGGTACCTAATTTAAATATGTAATTAAATAGCTTAACCATTTTAGTATATAACAGTTGTTTTTGAATGGTTTCTATATCTGTTTGTATGTGCCTAACTCTAAAATGGCTGGACCCATTTTGCTAAAACACTGATGCTATACTAAGCATGTCGCATATAACAGCAAGATTAAGGCAAATATTGCGTAGTAGGTTGGTCTAATAAAAAATAAAACGATTACCTAGAAATGGCTAGAGTATGCTAGTAGGCTAAAATTGTCCGCCATTGCTATTCTATTCTTCACATTTGATTCGGCATGATGATGATGATGGCGATGATGGCAGATGGCTCCAAGGCTGCGCCGGCGGCGGCGTCGTCGCGCCGCAGCGGCGGCGGCGCGGCGGCGCAAGGCAAGAAAGAGAAGTGAGGATAAATACTACGCGATTAACGCGATACGTAAATTTTTTTAGAAGTCCTAGTTTCCTCCACTGATCTGAATGCGCGAAAGAAGAACAAAAATAGCGAACATCTATTCGCAATTTTTGCTTCGCAAGCAAGCGGTACCGCGCGCGGCCGCTGTAGGGTTAGGCGCTAGCGAGCGAGCAAGCCAAGCCAATGAAGACGAACGTGTCGCCGTGTCGTGTCGTCGTCGTCGCGCCGCGCAGCGCAGCGCAGCGCAGTTAGTTAGATATTTTTTTTATTTAGTTATCGCGCGGAGTCGATACTGTGTTGACGTCCGTCGTACAACTAACCAAACATAACCTCAACAATTAGTTATCTCGTAAACTTTCACTTACAAGAGCCTTGTCCTTTCGAAAATTCGTGTTTTCAGACTTGGCGAGAGTGTAACGTCTGTCCCTTCAATCAAGAATAAAAAGTGCCGCGTGTGCTTGCTTAGATAGTGTTTACAAAGTTTATTGTTTGTCGAAGAAGTGATCGTTTTTGTTTTTTTGCGTGTGTTTTTGTATCAACAACGTGAACTTGTTGCTTTCAACTGCGAGTCTGCGGTAAGTCTTTGTTTAGGTAGTAATTTTAGTAAATAGTAACTATGCTAGCCATCTAAAATGCATGATTATGAAAATTATTTTACGTACCTACCTACCTAGTACTTACCTACTATCGGAGCGGTGATAACTAGTAAATGAAACAACACAAAAAACATGTAAAATGGTAGGTACATATGTATTATCAATATCATTTTAGAAGTTCACAGATTTCAGATTCCGTAATCTGTGAGATTGTTATGCGTTATGTTTATACCTACATATATTCCATGCCTATTGTGCTATTGCCAAGTCGCTTTGGTTTGACGTAATTTTTACTTTATGTAGGTAGGTAGGTATGTGCCGAATGTACCTATACCTACCTACCTAGTTAGGTAAATAGCAAACTTTCTTGTAAGAAAAGTGATAGTTTTATTTGGTTAGGACCTCTACCTTTATGCCTCTACCTGTAAAGTAAATTTACATAGGCAGTAAGGAATAACGGTAGGAATAACGTAAGGAATTGTACTGCACCATTGCTATTTTCTCTTCTTCCTCCATAACTGCCTACCTACCTAACCTACTCGTATTGTAGGTAAGGTATCTACTGGTACTAAAATACAAGTAGGTATAGGTACTACTAGTAAAACCACGACAAGAACACAGTAGGTAGGTAGGTACCTACCTATTCAAATATGGATGATATCTATCTAAATGTAGGTATGTAGGTAGGTACTATACTGTGACAAGAATCTTCAAGAATTTTCTTGCTTGAGTAAAATGCGCGTAGTAGGTAGGTACCCTACCTAACCTAGGTAGGTAGTACCTAGTGTACCTACCTAGGTAATTTTTATTGCTAAGCAAACTTGCTAAAACTTAACTCTGAATGTATTTATGAGGTTCCTGTCATGAAGGTCTGAAACCAGGAATGGCATGTTTTCTAATGCCAACCAAGCCTGCTGTCAAGTTTTGGTAGGTTGGTATTGGTACATTTTACATAGGGTAGGTAGTAGGTAGGTAAATATGTTTAGTTAGGTACTTTACCTTCCTACGTAGGTTCCTCTGTGTTGTACCAACTTAGAAGATTCTTATGGGAAACTGCATCAATCTAAGGGAAATTGGCGGAATTTTACTAATATGATACCTATCGTGTTATTTAGTTACCCAGGTAGGTACCTACTAGGTTGACGACCTCAGTGGCGCAGCGGGCGAGAGTCTGCCTGCGACGCGCGACGCAAGAGGTTGCGGTTTCGATCCCCGCCTCGGAACAAATTTGTGTACGATCTGCAGAACTTTGTTCCGTTGGTCTGGGTGTTTTCTATGTATAATAAAAAATATCTATCTATGTAATGTATAATATTACGTATATCAGTTATCTAGTACCCATAACACAAGCTCTGCTTACCTTGGGGCTAGATAATGCTGTGTGAATTGTCCAGCATTATTTATTTATTTTATTTTTATTTACTAGGTAGGTACATCTACTCGATGCGGTAAGAGATTTAGGTAAAATTACAATGGAAGAAGTACATACCTCGGTAAGAAGGTTGGTACTTTGGTAGGTACTTACTTACGTATTTAGGTAGGTTGTGCCTAGATAGATACCTATCTAGGTTCCTACCTAACTACTGTATTGTAAAGCTAGTTGCTAGTTTAAACCATTCAATAGTAAACCTCCAACCTACCACGAAACAGTTAGTCGTACGGTTGACCGCTTTTTATTGTAGGTATGTAATGTACCTACTTAGGTAGGTAGGTACTAGGCATCGACATTTTACCCAGTAGACTCCTAATACCTATTTATTCGCTATGCAAACAAGTCTGTCAACCAACTGAGGTGTGCGGGCGCGGGGAAGTGAGTGCTTATTGGTCCGTTCAAGGTTACGACAAATCATAAACATAATTAGGGATGGGGTAGGTACTTAGTTTCTATGAAAACAATTATCGATACTTGTCACAAGGTAGGTATATTTACTAGTAAGTATTTAACGGCACTTTTGCCCGACTGCGCCATGGCAAAGATTTTAACACTAATATTATGGTGTAGGTACATTACATACAAAATAATAGCCTAAGCATAGTGAAATAAGATGTAAGTAGGTAGTCACGTTAAGCTTCTAAGTTTATGTATTGTTTATTCTCTTGAATCAAGCAAACAGACTATGTACTTATTAGAGATGTAACGAATATTCGCATCCGCATTCGCATTCGCGAATATTCGCAGGATTTTCAATATTCGCATTCGCATTCGCATTCGCCAAAATCTATGCGAATATTTGGCGAATGTTGATGGGGCAAAAACTTACCTAGTATATTTAAAAAACTGTTCTCTTTTACATGCGGAATTATAAAAAAACTCTGCACATCTCGTAAATAGGGATGATGACAGTAACAAAAAGCATCATTATTATGTATTTACTAAATTAAATCAGAGCCATACATGACAAAACGCGTATTATAATTTTTATTTTGATCAAGATCAATTATTATTTTGATAAATAACATCTACAAAATACAATAATCCGCCATGACACATGACGTCATGTCGTCACAAAGTAAAATGGAAGACACAGAATAACCACAGAAATAAGTAATGATGACTTTCTTCAATCAATAGCTAGCTTCTTTGTTTCTTGACAATATTGTTAATCCTTGTTTTATTATTTGATTGTATTTCTTATTTGTAAAGACATACTAATGAATATAAATATTATGGTAATTCTGTATCATAAAAATTTGTGCATCGGTGACGTCATAGACAGTCGCCACGAGTATTGTAGCGTTTTAGAGCGAAATTTAAATTACATTTTTAAAAACTCAATTTTACCTTCAAAATCCATGTTTTTTGTAGAAATATGTTTTATTTTCTATTCAGTAGATGTTTAAAAATATCAAGGAGTAGTCTCAAAATCAATCATCATGCCTATTACTATATTTTATTATGGCAATCTTATTGCTAATTCTTTAATAAGAACTTTGTAAGAAACTTTGACAAAACTTAACTGAAAAAAAATGTTGAACTGACTTTGATTGGGTGACTAGTGTCTGTCCGTGGCTTTGCACGCGTTTCTACGAAATTAAAGAAACTAAACGTTTAATGTTTATTTTTTCCCCATGGGAACTAATTTGTGAGATCGAAAAATAGCCTAGCCTTTGCTTTGAATGACAATGAATAGATTATTCTAACCCAGGGGTTAAGGTAACCTTTTAATGGCGGGAACCACTTGACAAATTTATGGTTTGTTTTTGGTGTGCACAGACCTTGATTGGAGGACCTAGGACAAGGCCGTCTTTTATTTTTTATTATTATGTTATAATGGTTAGTAAATAAATATGAATATTTTAAATATTTAAAAAAAAAACAAGTTGATTTCTAGTTACACCCAACCCAAACCTCATAAGCTAGAAATCTTAAATTTTAAGCATGGGAGTTTTGGAAATTAGGTACACCCCCAAAAGAAAAGAGGATTGAAGTTTTTTACGTGTTTCTTTTAACTCTACGAAGTGGCCAAATTTGCTTGAAATTTACCAAAAATACAAAGTAGTTGAACACGTATTTCAGGATTTTTCAAAATATTAATGAAATGGTTAGGTATATGAAAGTTTAAGATTTATAGTTGGGCTCTGACTTAAAAGGGCTGTAACTTTCTAACGCATAACGCTATTGTACTGAAATTTTTTGAGTATATAAAAAGCAATAGATTGAAAAACGATTATCAGAAATTTTCAAGAAAACTCTTAATATGATATGCGTTTTTCAATCCATTCTTTTTTATGTACTCAGAATTTTTCAGTACAATAGCGTATTGTATTATATCGATAGCGTTATGCTTATGTACGTTATGTACGAACGTAAAATTATAAATAGGGTATGGTTTAAAAGTAAACCATACCCTATTTATAATTTTACGTTACAAATAAGTCTAAACGTAGTCTAAATTTTACACATTGTTTTCATGGAGGCACTCATTTTTCCTAAAATAACATATAAAAGACAAACAAATCCAACTCCAACCCACAAATGTGTGGATAAAAATATTATCAAACAAACAACGCGATTGGTAGACGAAGATAGCAATTATCAAGCGATTCATCTTCTTTAATTTTTGCTCTGCATCTGTTTTGATACAATTATGCCAATATCAGTTTCAAATTCTATGGTTATCGAGGTTGTGAATTATCGATGTCATGAATGAATGAAATAAACATTATTACTCGTACGTAATTGGTAGTTGAAGATAGCTAATAGCAAACGTTGGTAATTGGACAACGCGCGCGCCAATAAACAGTACGTGAAGTTGGCGGCAAGTTCAAAATACCAACATTCGCATCCGCATTCGCATTCGCGAATGTGAGCATCGAATACTCGCATTCGCATTCGCGAATGTCGAAAATTTGACATTCGTTACATCCCTAGTACTTATTCTATGAATTATGTAAATCACCCACTGAAACTAAATAAATAACTAGCTTATATCCGCGGATTGGCCCGCATTACTTATAGATGAACAAAATAAGTCTAAATGTAATTTGATTGATACCTCCCTTTATTCATACATTGCCTCAAAAAAACATACCATCATGGAGAACAATTATGTCGATCAGTGAGTCAGTATAATAATCGGGTGATAAATATTAGGGTTAACATTTAAGTAGGTACTTTACATATAGATAGATACCATGTAGCAATGTAACGGTAAATATTATTCAAATCGATTTTTACAGAATTAATTATAGTTAGTCCTGTATTGTAATAAACCCATATCGATATTCTGATCACTACCCGGCCCGGAACGGCACATCACTACTTGCACGCGCCTTGTCAGAGAAGAAAGGAAAGCAAATATAAAATTGGTTATGAAAGAAAGGGATGCACCGTTGGTGACGTCGACCGGCCAACCAAATTAAGTTGATCTCCGTCAAAACTAAATGAATTAGCAAATTTTATTCTGTTTATGAAAGAAATCAGCTTACCTGTGAAATGTTTTTCCATCGGTTTTCAAATTTGAGGTCTTGCTCTCTTTTCCACACCATTTTATGCTACAAGGAGCCATTGCAGCTAGGATAATACGATATTTTTCGTAAGCCAGCACAGATGTTTACGGGTCATTAATCTGGTCGTTACTGGCCGAAAGTTAGAGGGCGTGGTTTTATATAAGATCTATTTTCCTGATGTGTTATCTGAAACCGTTCTCCATATATTAGGAGTCTACTGGGTAAAATGTCGATGGTACTAGGTATAGTAAGTAGGTAAATCTTTATTTCTGCGCAGCAGCGTAGGTAGGTGTCTACCTGCCCAATACCGTTGGTGTTTCAGATATGGGAGTTGGATGATACTACCTCGTTTGTAATGATAAGGTAGATAATAAACGGCTTATCTATTCCCACACGTGTGAGGTTTTATTATTATACCTACCCTAATAAACGAAAATGACAAATATGACTTTGCGCTTCGAACTTATAATATAGCTACCTAAATATTAGTTAGATCAATGACCTCTACGATATGCCTAGGTACTTAAGTATTAATTTATAAAAATAAAGTTATTCGTTTCATAAACAATTGTTCGTGCAGGTGCAGGTCTTCTTACTTACCTAATCTCCTCAGTCTCCCTCGTCAGTTTTTTCATAAAATGCCACCGCACACGTGTAGCCGGTTGTGGCGGCGCGCGGGTGTCTCAATGGTGCGGGGTGGCATGGCGCGTGACAGCCAACGAAGGCTTTGGTCTGTTTCCCGTTTGCGCCGATACTAAAGCGGATTAGCTGGAGCGTGCTATCACCACTAAAGTACTATTACTTTATAACTCAATGGCTATCAGCCTATCACACGCACCGCTGGAGACCAGATTCGCACGCGGGCGGATTTCCGCATGATAGGAAAAGAGTCCTTAGAAGGCCCAAAAATGCCACAGGAATTGCAACCTTGAGGTCTAGTCTACTGTTGATGTTGTGTTTGCAACTTGAAGAGGTCCGCAAGACCTGATGAGACCATGCCTTTGGACCTTTACCTACCGTATGATTATGGTAATACCAATAAGGAATGGACAATCGACTTCGTAGTTCCTTTATTCATGTTCTTTGAATTGTGAAAGTACTTTAACATGCATTGTTGTTGTGTAATTAATTCGTGTACTTAAAATGTTTTTTTGCTCGTCACTTTTATCTTTATCCTTGAATGTCGTGCATATAAACAATGCCTTTCCATCGAGACCACCGAATCAGTCTGTAAATGTTTTTGCCTTATTTACATACTTAACTTACCTGCCTATAAATTGTATACCAAATCAATTGACGACCTCAGTGGCGCAGCGGGCGAGAGTCTGCCTGCGACGCAAGAGGTTGCGGGTTCGATCCCCGCCTCGGAACAAATTTGTGTACGATCTGCAGAAATTTGTTCCGTTGGTCTGGGTGTTTTCAATTTATAATAAAAAAATATCTATTTATGTAATGTATAATATTACGTATATCAGTTATCTAGTACCCATAACACAAGCTCTGCTTACCTTGGGGCTAGATAATGCTGTGTGAATTATCCAGCATTATTTATTAATTTATTTAATCTACAGCCGTTTATGCCCAATTTTTTTGAATTTTCTAAGGGAATCATGCTAACATGCACGCAAAACCTATACAATGCTTCCCGTTGACCTAGAATCATGAAATTTCGCAAGAAGACAGGTCTTATAGCACAAGTAATGGAAAAAATCTAAAAACCGTTTTTTATATCCTTTGTATAAATGTGACCAAATCAGATTTTTTTTGTGAACTGTGCGTCTGGGTCGATTTTGCATTGCATGGAATGGAACCCTTGATGCGCGAGACCAACTCGCACTTGACGTTTTATTCCTTTTGAGGTAGGCACTGGGAGGGAGCCCTAAAATATGGGAAACTGCATAGTTTTTCCTTTTGTTTTGAGTTATATTGTCCGTTCCATTATCGCGCCTTCGTTTTCCTCCCTATATCTATCATTTAAATATAATGTAATCGGGTCTTAGCCAGATTATTCAGATTTATGATAATATGACATTAAGTAGGTAGGATTTGGACAAGATCCATGACTTGTGGATCCACCTGCAAAACGCGACGCAGCCGCCGCCGTCGTCCGCCAATGTCAAGTCAATGACCACATTGATCCAATACCGGTCGTCGTAAATGGTCACCTTCCCGAAAACGTTTCCGAAAACACTAACTGCAGTGAGGTAATTACTATTTTGAGAAGGTGGCCAAGAGTTTTGGATCCTCCCAGCTTGGTTGAGAAGCGTTTGGAAAACTACGCCAAGTCTTCTCGTCATCCATACCGCAATGCTTGAAAACGAAAGTTTTCAATCAGTGCATCCTACCCGTTATGTGATCATGTCATGATCCCGTCATGACCTACGGACCTGAGACGTAGATACTCACGGTAGGGCTGGTCAATCAGTTCAAAGTTGTTCAGCGAGCTATGGAACGCGCTATGCTCGGAGTTTCTCTGAAGGATAGGAATCGTATCGAATACATCCGGCAGAGAACCAAAATTATCGATATCGACATAGCTCTAAGAATTAGCCAGCTGAAGTGGCAGTGGGCCGGCCATATCTCGCGAAGAACCGACAACCGCTCTGGGATAAACGTGTTCTTGAGTGGCGACCTCGACGCGGTAAACGTAGTTTGGGACGCCCTCCGGCCAGGTGGGATGACGACCTGCGAAAGACTGCAGGCTGATGCTGGGTGCGGCAAGCTGAAGACAGAGCGCTATGGCGCTCCTTAGGGCAAGACTAAGTCCAGCCGTGGATTAGCATAGGTAAATGATAATGAGTCAATTTCTTTAAAATCTGAAATTAATCAATGCTATTTATCGTCAAAAGTAGTTGTTTGTGAGTGACCACACGATATTCCTACCTTTAAGTGAAAAAAATATATTATGTTTTCAGACTACTCAGCCTAACCGACCGAGCGTGACGGTTCAGTTTCGTTCAGGAAAAGTGCACATTATATATATGTTATGTTTAATTATTTTTGCGTTCTACAAGCAATAAGTAAAACTACCGGAAAAGTAATAACCACGTTAATACAAAAATCCGCATTGTCGCATAATATTACATCTTATCACAGAGTGGCTTGATTAAACAGCGCACCAAATCGGATTCTATTCGATTACTCGTTTGTTTTGTTTACTCGTCTGACATCATTCACGTTCAATCTTACGTCCTATTTCCAATCGTACAATCATAGAGAAAACGTAACGCGTAAAATCAACATTAAATATTTATGTTGATGACCCAATTGGTGTGTTTTGCTACGGCATAATATTTTGCGTCGTGTTATTCAGAAATAATATTATGCATTAGTTACTTTACTCAGCATGTATTGTACTTATCTCGATAATCAGCTGTAATAAAAATGAAATTCATAACTCAATGCAAAAATATTTGCCTCGACCAAGCCTCGAGTTGTTTGCATGTCTCGAGAGCCTATTTCTTCCCAATGCTATGCAAAACCCTTCACCAACTTCTTCTAATTTATGCGATCATGTGTCGTCTTACAACGCTCTTTTGGCAAAAAGTTATTTAATGAAAATATAGTAGGTATCTCATAAATTAATAAGGACAGGGTTCTAATGTTCTACACAATGGGTGATACAGATTATGGGTGACGATTATCTTGACGTTCATTACACGTACGAATAATGATGTTACTCAATAATCGTTATTATTCAATGAATACATGGATATGTGTGCGATGTTATTTTGTTTTTTTGTGGGTTGTTCTACTGATTTGTTCAACATTCGCTCCACATTCACACAGTAAGTTGTCAGTAAGTTGTTATTCTTAGTCCGTCATTGTGTCTATGCAGAGCATAGGCTTAATCTAGTATACTTAAATAGAATTAAATTAAAATTAATAGGTTTTATTCTTAGTCTGAACTGTAAGTACCTCTCCATGCAAGTCTGATTAAAATTAAAATTTATTAATAAAAACGTGTTTGACAAATCAAACTTAAAACATAAGACAATGCTGTGGGAATTATTAGAAATCAATTAGTGAACAGCGGGGCAATGCAGCCAGTGTCTTAGGCACGCTTCCAACTGGTATTGATATGGATCAGTTGAGCTACCTGTAGATTGTTTGCAACAGTTTGCAGATAGCTTAATTGTTTCTATTGTAAATACTAGTTTTAATTTAAATTTGTTATTTGATTGTTATTTTCTTTCTGAATAAAGATTAGTGAACTATGAAAACAAAAGTTTTCAATCAGTGCTTCCTACCCGTCATGACCTACGGAGCTGAGACGTGGACACTCACGGTAGGGCTGGTCCACCAAGCGAGCTATGGAGAGAGCTATGCTCGGAGTTTCTCTGAAGGATAGCATTCGCAGCGAATACATCCGACAGAGAACCAAGGTTATCGACATAGCTCAAAGGATTAGCAAGCTGAAGTGGCAGTGGGCTGGCCATATGTCGAGAAAAACCGACAACCGGTGGGGTAAACGTGTTCTTGAGTGGAGACTCGGCAAACGTAGTGAAGCACGCCCTCCGTCCGACCAGGTGGGATGACGATTTGCGAAAGACAGCTAGCAGATGCTGTATGCGGCAAGCTGAAGACAGGGCGCTATGACGCTCTTTAGGGGAGGCCTATGTCCAGGAGTGGACTAATATGCTGATGATTAATTAGTGAACTATTAATTTTGCTAAAATTTTCATCTTCTCAGCTATAGGAAAAACCGGTAATGACGCCCAGTGCGCTACAGTAAGGCATACTTTACTAGGAAGTTCATTTTGGAGAATATTTCTCACTGTTCTATTCGTACACCTATTATTTTATTATAAAGGCAAAGCTTACACCATTTTTGAGATGTTTGCAGAAGACAACGCCAAAACTTTTGAATGGATCTTGCTCTACAATTTTGCACTCATAAAGAACTGGACTTTGAATAATTATACAGGCTGACACAAAAATTAAGAACCAACCCTAAAGTTTTATTCATTCACAGTAGGACCAAACTATAAGGAATGGTTCAGCTTCGATCGCAGAACACAGGAAAAAATGAAACAAAATTAAGTCGACTTTTAGTTCTCTAAAAAGTACTTAAATACGAATTAAATTACCACCGACACTGCATGTGTTTACTGTTCTTGAAAATAATATAAAAAGGCCTTACCTAGGCCTTCTTATATTTTATTTTTAATGTTTACATCCCCTTAAAAACACAAAACACTCGTCGAGCGCAGCGGTCAACGACCCGCGACATCATCGCGCGTTAGATGCGATAGGTGGTATCACAATGTCTAAGAAGTCTAAGTTTAGTACGTGTACGTCTTTTTACAAATAAATTTATACTCTATTCTATAATGAAGCATATAATATGCATCAGTTATTGCGTAGTTTAGTGATCATTTTTGTTTTTATATATTTAAAAAAAAACGTGGTGTGATCAAAGCCCCTGATAGTTTGGTCCTTTATTTTTGTTATATGCCCTTTATATGCTACTTTAATTCCAAAAATCTCGTACGAAACCATTCGTCGAAGCTAGTTTATAAGTACGTACCTACACGAGTAAACCTACCCTGTACTGATTCTATACGAACAGCAATCCTTTCCCCTCATAAATTATTATTACGCTTTAGTTATTTATGCTAGTAAATCTGGAACGCCTCCAAAATCTACATCAATAAAATATTTGGCGAACATTACAAGAGTTGTCTACAAATTAAAAGCTGTGCCGCCACCTAATTTGTCTTATTATTCCGTTTAACAAAGGAATTTTTAAAAATGCATCGTCCAGTTTGTGATACCTATCATATAAGCTTTTTTTTAATGCCTCTGTAATAGTTTTATTCTATTTAGTTTAGGCAGAGATACGAAAATAGATTTTGGTGGCCACCAAGGGCAACTTCGTATCTCTGGCTAAGCTAAATAATGCTCCTTTGTATATTGCGTGTGCCCCAGGACCCCAATGACCTAAGATTTCCCCCCGAACTCGAATAGGTAACCTCGGATAAATTAACACCTGAATGAAACTATCTTAGTTATTGTTATTGTTTTAAATACAGGCCCATATTTATATGTATGATACATTATAATTGTCACAATTATTAAAAAAAAACTTAGCCTTACACTTGCAGAAATGTTGGAAACCTCAAAACAACACAAATCGTAGTACCTAAACATTTGAAAATCCAAATAATAACCGATATATCACATTGATCAAGATTGAAAGTCAATAATGGAATCTACCTATTTCAATTGAATTTAGAATATTGGAATCTCAAAAAAATAAAACTCATTTTAAATCGGCCTCTCTTGTTGTTTTTACCCACTTCAAAAAAGGAAGAGGTTCACATGTTCACAATTTGGCTGTACATGTTTTATTATGTAGAATTAAAGTAGCTCATGTCTTTCCCCAGGATACAATACATCTTATTTCCTTGTCTCCCCGACTTGTTCAACCAAAGCCCAAAGCTTGGTGGAAAGACCGAAAGAGTTACTTTAGCATCATATTTTGTTAAGTAGGTATAACTACTAACAAGAGTGAGAATGGCAGTAGATACTCGTATCTACTTAACTTACCTATATAGGTTCATTTCCTGATTTGTAATTTACACTTAACCGAAAGGTTAAGTGTAAATTACTCACCTAACTTTTAAATAAGTGAGCGTCCATATATTAAGATATTTAATCAATGACGAAAACTGTAGTTGTTTTGGATTTCCTGTTATTTTACCTTAGCTGAAATATAAGAACCACGGCTTCGCACGCGTTGTTTCAGGTTCTATCCCATGGGAAATGATTTATGGGATAAAACGTAGCAAATGTCCAAATCCATCCTTTCTACTAACTCTATGGCTAAAAACAAGTCGATTGGTTGCTTAGTTCGGGCGCGAAGGAAGTACTACAATCAAACAAACACGCTTTCATTTTATAATAATTACTTAGTATAGATATGGAAATAATTTCGATAACGTATTAGAATGTATTAAAAAGTATTGGGAGTCCATCAACTCGATAGACTGACGACATCGTTGTGGTCGCAGGGAGTCGATGGATGGAGGCGGCGCAGGACCGCTCTTTGTGGCGTCGGCGTCGTATGGGGGAGGCCTATGTCCAGCTGTGGACGTGTATGGATGGGCTGATTTGATGATCACGAAACTCATACTAAAGACGACTCTACGTGACTCAAGCATATGCTTAAGATTGTATCACTAATATTATAAATGTGAATGTTGCGATGGATGGGAATTTTTGTTACTTCTTCACGCAGAAAATGCTGAAAATTGCATGGATGTCAGTTCTAAGCCTGGAATCAAACGTCGGGTACTTTTTATTCAATAAAACAGTTCCCATGAGTTATAAATACCCTAAAACGTTTCCATAGAAATCACGGGTGAAACTCGTAAATTATTTTTTAACATAGGTGATAAATATACGTGCAAATACATACATAAAACCTTTTTGCTTTGTTCTGCTTGTGAACATAATACTAGTTTGACCAAACATTAAACAACTACACGTATGGATATGAACGTATGAACTGATACCTTCTCATTTAAATATTATGTGACCAATATGTAAATGTTTGTCTTTTGTCTGTGACCTCGACTAGAAATTCTGTAAATTTTACGATGGTTCTGCATTCATTATTATTCTTTGTTTTATGTATAGGTACTTCACTTATACGTAAGTATATGATAAGCTTAACAATGCTAGAAAATGTTAACGCGATTGTTCAATCTCATCTGTTCAGATGTGCGTACCCTGAATATCGGTTTATAGTAGGGTTTATTCCCCTTTTGTCACCCTAATCTGTACGAATAGGAAAAAGTTCTATCTGTCCCACCGTTGCAAATAGGGGGACAGGTAAACTTGTTTTATTTGAAAAGTTCGATCTGTCCCCTCATGACTAACAGGGGACCTTTTTTTCCTATATGGGGACAGATCAGGGACACATAGGAATAAACCTTAGAACTAAGTATAAAGAACATTCAATAATAATGTCCTTATTAATAAAAAAGAGATGAAAAACCAATTGTGCTTATCAGGGGGAGGCCTACGTCCAGCAGTGGACCAATATAGGCTGTTGAGAAAAAGATTGAAGCTAAAACTTGATTTTTGGGCTTGCGTTGCTATGCCCTGTCCATAAGAACGCGAAATCCAAAGTCTTATTCTTTTCACAAAAAAAGAGGTTTTATATGCCCCTAAATCAGACGAAACCAAAACAACGAGCATGGCTCACATTCTTTGATCCCGACGATAGCTATCAACCTACCTACAAGGTGTCAGCCTACATGATTGATTCTCAACACGTGCCGTGTGGCAAAACCAGAAACTGTTTGAAAGTCCAAAAACAAATAAGAATGAAAACAAAATCGTTAATTAATTTTATTACAGAACGATGACTATTCACTAGATCAAACTGGTTTTGTCCGAATTTGTCGCGATTTAACGCGTTCCGTGAAATAAACTATTAACCAGCTATTCTCACTATGTCTTCAGACCTTATTCATTTTAATAATAAAATTAAAATGAATAAGGTCTGAAGTCCACAACAGACGGAGCTATAATATATTATATTAATATGCTATGATATATTATATTAATATCTTAAGTAAGCTATAATATATGTATTATAATTAGCAAGCTACCACAGCCGCCGTGTGGTGCCGGCTTAGAATTTGCACCACCCCAACTCTTCCCGTGGGTGTCGTAAATATCAAATATCAATAACGTTTATTTCTTTAAGCTTACAAAATAAGCACTTAGACAAGTCAAATTTTAGTTGCCTCTTACACAAATTTTATACTATAAACGTGTTTATAGTATAAAATTTGTGTAAAAGGCAACTAAGGGACATACACCGGGGACGGGCAGCAGCGCCTCTTGCAGCATAGATCTACCACCGAACTGCGACGTGATAATATGCTATAATATATATTTTTGCACTCATTAGTCATTAATTACATTAGGCCTGCGGCCGTCATGTCTTAGTCTTATTATACCAAATATATTGTGCTATATATATGTATGTATATCTGTCGACATGACATGTTTTGGTGACGTAATACAAATATACGTTATCGCTGCGTCTGTGGTCACTCACCGATTACTTTAGAAAGTTTATCGTAATATACCTTGCTATGATTTATATTATTTTATATTATAGCTCCGTCTTTTGTCTATTCTACCTCTAATCAATTCCGTCAGATCGAAATATCTTCGAAGCTACTAAATATTAAACTTTGAAATTTATATATGGTAAAGCTCAGGACTTACTCTATCGATCATATGTTTCGAAAACACGGATACATAAAATTTTCTCGATAGAAAAAAATCGCTAAGTGACCTCTAAATTCTTACTAAAACATGAATTTCTTCTTAACCTTCTTAACCTCTTTCTAACAACATAATATCACTATCAGAGATAGAACAGAATATTCGCGAAATTTCCATAATAGCCCGACCACACGCTCCGTCTGGCTTGCGCAGTTCAGTAAGTGAAGTTATGATAGATAGATAGATTATAACTTTATTGCACCATCAGTCAATTTACAAAAATATAAATTAACATAAACTTAATACTAAGTATATAAAGTGGCACAATCGGCGGCCTTATCGCTAACAGCGATTTCTTCCAGGCAACCTTTGGATGGACAGGATCGGTACGCATTAAAGCTGACGGTGGCGTAATGGATTTAAAGACAATATTAAAAATAACTTATATTTTACCATATAAACTACATAAAAAATAAAAAGATAGCTACAAACACAAAAACAGCGACAATAAACAAAATAGCAGAAAGGAAAAAAAAAAATTATATATAAAAAAAAAATTTAGGAAAACTTATCCAGAGTGGTCAGATAGTGTTGATGAACCATACTTTTGAAGACATGAAGGGATTTAGCTTTTCGGATGGAAACAGGGAGGGCGTATGATTGTGAAAAAAAAAACTGAGCACGTTACAGTGGCCACACGTGCAATAATATGTAATATTAATTTCTCTATTTGCAGTTTCACGATGTCTCCAACAAGAGATTTTTTGTTAGAAGTTTTCTTTTATTATTTGTTGATAAAAAGAGGTAAGTACATAACATACCTACATAATATACAAACAAGCAACGCGTCGAAAACCCTTTGCCAGACTAAAGCGCGCCTTGAATTATCGGCCGACCGCACGCTCTAGTAAACACGTGCAAATTAAATTTGCGCAGTCGAATCTTCAGCATGTAAATGAGTGCACGAGCCATGTTCCGGGCTTGAGCGAGCTACCACCACCGTCGTCTTGCCGTCCTCTCCACATGCTCGGTCTTAACTGCGCAAACGGGTTTGTTCAAGCATGCTTGAAAGTAAGGAGCGTGTGTACGGGCTATAATAGGTCAAGTAATTACTATTATAGTACTTGCTTGACTAGGGTAGCTTTACTAGTAAGTAGTTAAAACGAGATAGAGGTAATTTTTGGCATTGTGCTTATGTTCTGTATCTCCGTTGATCTTCTTCTCTCCTGGTAGGTACTTACAGTGAGACAGCAAAACAAGCCATGGATCAAAAAAATCGGCTTGTTGATCATAGTCATTGACATTATGAAATTCCTAAATGAGATCTTTGAACTTTGTACATTTTATTTCGTAAAGTCATCGCACGTTGGGACAACCATACTACGTAGGCAGGTACTTACAAACGTGATTCGTGATACTACATTTTCAAAGCAAAGGGAATATATTATTAAGAAAGGAGGAAAACGTCACGAATTCGTCGTATACATATATAACTATACCCCATCCACTCTTTTATTTTATATTTGGCATATGCACGACTGAAGTTTCCTAATTGTTGACAGTTGAGGAATGAAGGAAGACAGATTGAAGAATTTTCTATACACAGATCACTGAAGTTACTATTACTACAGTATTATAATATAAGTTAAAATCAATGATACACAGATACTTTTGACAATTAGAGATGCTAATTAGCATCTCTGTGTATAATATGGAGACTTATATTTTACACATATGTGTAAAATATGGAGACTTACGAAAGTTTCGATTTTTATCGAAAAGTATGGAAGGAATATTATAATAGAGGATTTTTCCATGAAAATGTATGAAAAATAGTGTAAAATTGATAATTAAATAATCGTTAATTATGATTATATATTATTATGTATATGTATGGTACACCCCTGCCTTTCTCAAATTTTTCAAATTTATCTCCATCCAAAGGTTGCCTGGAAGAAATCGTTTCTAAGCGATAAGGCCGCCCATTGTACTTTTATGTTTAAGGTCTATGTCTGTTTCTTGTTTTTTTTGTGGTGTACAATTAAGAGTTTTGTATTGTATTGTATAAAATTATAGTTTACCACACAGTAACTCAATCGGTCTTACTTTTTATCACGAAAAAACGCGTTTATTGCCGCGGGAAAAAGCAAAAGTAGCGATTAAGACAACAACAAAAATACTCCTTATGTACTTAAGTAATTCAATTGAAATTCTGTTTCCTAAAATTAAGTCATTAGACGCCTGAGTAAGGTCTGTAAAATAAATAATACAAAATGTTAAGCAACAATAACGGCGACCCCAAGTAGCTAAATCTAGCTAAGGTTAATAATATTACAGGTGATCGGAATGCTGGTTTTTATTTCGGTCAACGAATTAGCATTGCCATTCAACTTGGCAATGCTGCCAGCATTCTGGGCACTCTGCCATTCTGGTGACGGCTTAGATTTTTAGAAAATAAATGTACCTAAGGGGAAATATTTGTTGTAATCTTTATGAATAAATTTATAGGGTTTTTTTTATTAAAATTATCGATATGGGAGACTTGAATTAATTACCGACTTGTGTAAAATATCTAAGACGAAAAATAACACTTAATATTTAAAGAAATCGCACTATCTATGTAACAGCATTATATGGAGTGAGCATAAAATTAAAAGGGATTAAAGGATAAATCATGGAATAAAAAGGAAAAATTATGTTTTTAAAAGCCTAGAAGATTAATTTTGTTTTTATACAATTTTATCCACGCTGACATCACTTCATAAATCCAGACCTCCAGTATAATAAAGCGAAAGGTGATCGCGCAAGTCGCCTATTTGAACAAATAGTCCGCTTGATATTAGTGATCCAATTCGAAAATTTGATAGGGACCCAAAAGCCTTATTTTTAACCCTACAGATGAATAATAAATTATTGTTAAATTAAGTGTTAATTGTTTAATTATTGACTAAATTCATAAATGATTATGGTTACCTAATGTTCTATTGACCTACCTTTTCTGCTCTTCTCTTTCTTTCTTCTATTAGGCTAGAATGAGTGTGACCTATTTTAGTATAATGGTAGTTCTTGTCACATACTGTGTTTAGTTAAGTTAAACTTGTCTCAGATCTCACTTACTAATTATGTTTATCCTTAATGTTTGTTTTTTTATGATATGTTGTTAAGTTGACTATAAATTTTGTGCACACTGCGGCGTTCTAGGGTAAAAACATAGATGATAAGATTTTCTAGTGTACTATTTAGCTTTAAGTAATTAATGTGATTTTCACGTAGAAGGCCCTTTTTTTGAATAATTAAATAAATGGATTACCTCAGAATAAAGTAACGCGAGCAAATTCTGTGCAAACGGTACACATTGTATTTGACAAACAAATCATGCTTAGTAAGTACGAGTATATTACCCAAACAACCAATACTGTGGGTAGAAAAAAATAAACAAACCGAAACCATCATTCTCCAGTGTTCGTTATTTTGGGATGTCAACAACGGAAGAACACGCTGAAAGCACAGAATAAATGGCAGTACGAGTACTGAAAGTAGGAAAAATAGGTGAGTGTGTTTACTGAATTGTCGTCATGACTAACCGGGACTATTTTATTGACTGGGTGGTAGGTAGGCGGTACTGTTGTCATAAGAAGATTGGTTTTATAAAGGCAATGCAGGGCATTTCGTGAAAATAGCGATATACATAATGTAAATTTTAGAAATAAACAAAAACTTGCTGTGCCCACAACTAGGCTTCACAAAATTAATGTATCTTTTAAAGGGTATACGCTTCTACAACAAGACTCCTAGTGAGTTGCAAAATCTATCAGTAAATAAATTCAAACAAATCGTCAAAACCTTTCTGTGCAAAAAGGCTTACTAAAAAACATCAGATTATCTAGAAGATAAAAAAGCTTGGGACGGGCTTTGCTCCAACTCGAAAAATAACAACTAACAGGCTAAAGGTTTCTTCGTCGCTTCTTTACTTTAGTCTACATACCGAAGCAACCGAAATCAAAAATATGACTTTATTTCCGTGTCAATTTGATTTTTCTAAGTGTACATTTTTGTATTTATGGAAATAAAGACTTCGATTTGATTTGAAAAGGATAGTCATAGGATTTCACGTTTATAGTAGCGCGACAGTAAAAAATAACAATAATAATAAAAAGTAAGCGCAAAAATCAAGTTTTTGCTTATTAACAAGAAAACTACCTACACAACTTTATCAAAAAACTGGTTCAAGGAACCAAATATTAGTAGAACCAAATATTATTACCTACTTACTAACCTAACACGAAGCTCTTGTAAGTCCCGATATTTTCAAGCCGATAGATTCGAGAAGATAATTCTATAAAATATTGCATTCTTTCACTCAGTGAAAGAAAATATGACGTGGACAGAGTATAGGAATCATAGTGAAACATTAATAGATAATGCTGTGTAAATTGTCCAGCATTATTATATTATTATATGAGTGTATTTTGGCTTATCCTTGAATCCAAGATAGAAATTCTAAATATCATTTTCACCAATCCCGCTCTAAAACGGTGACAAAATCGGGCTTTACTCACATGTATGTTTAATTTGTTGAAAAAAGTGATTTGAATTTAGAATTTTGCACTTTTCAATGGTGTAGACTGTAGGTATTCAGTTATCGATACTCTATGGATGGCGCGGGCAAATGTTTAACGTTTCGTGCCTTTTAAATCCCTCGCCAGCTCAGCAGTCTACTTTAAAGCCACTCGCTACTCTCGTGACTAGAGTTATGTCATGAGCGTAGCGAGTGGCTCAAAAACGATGCTGGCTCTACACTGTTTCGCTAGCTCGGGACCCTTTAACATCGAAGGAGCCATATGGCTTACTCGCGAATGGTCCGTTGAAATCGAGTAAGACATATGTCTCACATCAACCGTGTGTTGCTTTTGTGCCTTACCTTGATAATATTAGAGTAAATTTTCCATTGCATTTGTTGTTAACGACTTCGGACTAAACCAACCATTTGAAAGCAGCAACAAGTGCCACTACTTTGAAACAAATTTTGTGTGACAGATTGTATCATAGTTCAGTCACCCGAAGCGCGCCCTACGTATCAAGTGTGTCAGAGAAAAATAACATTTGTAAGAGTTTTTTGTTTTATGGTATGCACGTGTTATACCTTACTAGAAAGGTTCTTTCATTGGCGTTATGTAGATAGTATTTTATGAACAGAAAACTCGTTTATAACAGCATTATTTGGAGAATAAAAATCTTCAGATTTAGACATGAGAATTTCCTACCATTGCCGACATTTTGCTTCATAAGGTATAATTTTTTTGAATTATCCCATCTTATATAGTGTAAAACTAAATCCTGAATATATTTACTATTGGACAGCATAGAAATATAAAGCCTAATGCTAAAAACTTAGTCACAAAAGGATTTTGAAAGACGCGTGCGAATTGCGAATTTCGTGCGAATTTCGTGGGTATGTTTCAACGTGAAAAACTCAAAATTTTACTACGAAAGGATACACACTTTAATTTTATTTTCGAAAGAACATATCATGTTTACTGTATAAACTTAAAAACTAATAAACTAAACAAATTATTTTTGTTAGAAAAAATATTACTAAATATAACTATTTTACAACTTTTTGTCAAATGACAGGTCTGTGTAAAGTAAAATAAAAACCCAATACAAAACATTTATTGCCAGTCTTATAGCTTGTTTCAATAGCTTTCAGACAATGCAAGCTGAATCACCCTACTCAAAAGCATTCCATCGCTAGACGTAAAAAAGCACTCAAGGAGCGACGCCACATGTGCGCGCGCATATAACGTCGATTGTTCGATTGTAACGGTTTTGAGCGCCAGAGAGCGTCGATAGCAAAAGGTTAATATCGCCATGCTCAACAAAAAATCGTTTTGCTCACTTGTTGAACAAATAACTATTAGTGGCGATGCCAAGGCATTATAGTCAGTAAAAGGTTATTTCTTTAATTCGTGTTATACTGTTGACTGTACAACGAAACAACAAAAGATATCGTGCCTTAAACTACCCTCTTGTAATTGAATTTCTTATTGCCCTACATTGTTAGCAATTTGCTTGTTTATTGTTGCTTTGGGCAAATACTTCTCGAAAATATGAATCTAATTGAGTGCCTGCAAATAGAAATATTAGATTACGATGCTAATGGCAAACTTTTCTTAGTCCGTCGTTAGTTCGACCCACTAGGTACATGGGATAACTCAGCTGACACCCTGATTGCGTCATCTACACGTCGTCATAGAAAAACGTGTCATTAATTAAGTTTTTAATATTATGTATGTTACCTTAGCCTCAACAGCCTATAATGGTCCACAGGTGGACGCAGGCCTCCCCCTGATTTTTTTTTATCTCAAGGGGGGGCTATGCCCATAATCTCCACGCTGGGCATGCGTGTTTGGTGATCGCAGTTCGGTGGTAGATCTATTCTGTAAGAGGCGCTGCTGCCCGCCCTTTGGTGTATGTCCCTTAGACGCCTCTTACGACACCCACGGGAAGAGTTGGAGTGGTGCAAATTGTAAGCCGGCACCACACGGCATTATGTATGTATGATGGACTTTAGATCTGTAACTTTTCTATGGTCTGAAAGAAATGATTATTATTATTATAACTGTTGGGAAGAGAGAGAGAAAGTACGGAACCCTTTGTCTGCTGGTCGACTCGCGCTTGGCCGGTTTTTATATTGAGCAGTATGATGAGCAATTATAATATTAGGATTCCGATAAAAAGATTTGCAAATTCAAGGAAATTTTGGCAGAATATGAAATTGGACAGGATTTTTTTTTAATTTTGCCTTATTTTTACTACGAAAAACTTCTAAAAACAAAGTTAATTATTCACGAATAATGGAAAATTACTGGGTCCCCACATAATTTGACATTGAGTTGTATTGTTTTAAGTGTGGGTGAGAATTAAGTATGTTTTATGAATGAGTCTGTTTAATAAGTTTGAGGAATATACTTAATGTACGGAAATGAACTGTATCACATTGTAATAATTTATTAAATAGGTTTTTATCCTTTTCCTTGACCTACTCAGGCCATATAATGGAATTTTCCGAGTTTTGTCTTAATTTCCGCACCGCAGTTGTGTAAATATATGGGTACCTACCTACCTACTCATTGAATAACCAAACTTATGTTTTTTTATTATAGTGCGTAAACCCTCGCACTTTGGATAATCTCTAAGAAATTAAGAGGTCCCAAAGATTTTCGACGAAACCGAGTAAGGATTTCGTGGCTTAGTTTGGTTAGAGCCAATACCTACTACACACGGTGGGGCACTTAGAGTAATAAGTATTCTAAGGTGGGGCACATGTTCGATTCGAGTCCTGTCGAAATAGATTTTTTTTGCGATTTTTTTAAATTTCTTAACCTAACTTATTTTTGTTTGACTGTGCTTATAAGTACCTATATTTTGTCTGCTACGAAACTTATACCTGTATATTGACGATCTCGTTAGCGCGGTGGGCGAAGGTTTGCCTGCGACGCCGCCGGGGAGGTTCGATCGCGGGAGCCTTAGACAAATATTTGTATGATCTGCAGGTATTTGTTCCGTGTGTTCCGGTCGTTTTCTATGTAGGTACATCTTATAAAAAATATCTATCTATGTAATATATTTTATTATGTATGCATCTGGCAACAGCCCAAGCCGAGGTTCGCACTTAAGTGTGTGGTGGCCTTTGTGCGTGTTGCCACAACCTAACTTTACCGGCGAGGCGCCTTATGCGCCCGCCAAAAGTCCGGTAACGCTGTCATGGCCATCTGCGGTCAACAGTATATTAGTGATATTAGTCCTTCGAAAAAAAAATCGTCAGCCGGGATGGTAACCTGAGGAAAAGCTTACTAAGAAATGATCCTATGAAGTAAGGTCTTGGGCCATGAAAGTGTAGGGGCGCATTCACACAACACTCCGTGATGGGGTATGTTGTAAAGCGAGTTTACAAATTCAATTCAAAATTCAAAAATCCTTATCTTTACTATCTGCTGTCCGCGGTTTCGCCCGCACTTTTCATGTATCCCATTACTTTAATTCGGGTTTATAATATAGTCTGACACTCGCAAATAATGTGACTTTCTATTGGTAAAAGAATTTTCAAAATCGATTCTGTAGATCCAGAAATTACCTCCTAAAACCACTTCACAAACTTTACCTCTTTATAATCTATAAGTACATACATATAAAACAAAGTCGTGTTAGTTACACCATTTATAACTCAAGAACGACGGGACGAATTTTCATGGTTTTTGAGTCCGGAATAGGATAAGAAGTATTAAAAACATTGGAAAATTGACGAAAAAATTAATATTTGTTGAAGCCGGGCCGCACAGCTGGTTGTTAATAAGGTGATTACAAAAAAATCCAGTAGCGAATGTTCCGTAAAAAACGAATCTGTAAAAACGGATATGCTGTGTGAAGGGTTAAATTTACGGTATTACGGTAAAATATCCCATTCCCATTGAATGGGCCACTATCCGGGGAGAATAAACGATTAAACGATCGAATAAACGATTTCGGTCGCTAGTATGGTCCTAAAAATACATTACAACTTTCTGGAGGGCTGGATTCGATCGACGACGAAATTTTTAACGTCAACGTCAAGATATTATAAAATGATACAACCTAAGTAAAATTCTATTGTTTTCGCGTAATTCCACAGCAAGACGCTGCTACAGAGGGATTATTCCGGAAATCCCCCACGTCCGTCCCCCACGTGGGGGATTTCCGGAATTTGTTTTCCTGAAATCCCCCATGAGACTGATCAATTCGATTTGGGGGATTTCCGGAAAAAAGTTCCGGAAATCCCCCACGTGGGGGACGGACGTGGGGATTTCCGGAATAATCCCTACAGAGCAGTGAATGGACTTGAGTGAGGGAGATGGTAAATATTATAACTGTGTTACTTTTTGTCGCCAAAACATCGCTTAAAGCCTTGTTTATTCTACCGGGAAATTGAGACTCATTACAAGATATCCTTGAATATACTGGTATTTTAACCCTCGCATACCTTTGAAATCGTTCTACATACCAAGTTGGAACAGCAAAAACTGTTGTTTCGTAATAACATATTAACGATGCATAATTAATATGATATAAAATCCATATTCGTCATCCTATGAACCGTTTCTTTATGATCTTTATGTTGATTTAACTATCTAGGTTTATCTTAACGTTATCTTATGTCGTTACTGTGTCAGTCGAGATAATCGGCCAGTAAAATATTACTGATTATAAGACGGTATAAGGTCCAAGAGGTCGGTATCGGCATCATCGATAACCGCTGTGGCGCGGTGGGCGTAGGTCTGTCTGCGATGCAGGAGGTTGCGGGTTCGATTCTCGCCTCGGGACAAATGTTTGGACGATCTGCAAATATTTGTTCAGGGTGTTCTGGTTTCTATGTATAATAAAAAATCTATCTGTATTGTTTTACATTATGTAATAACAGTTATCTAGTACCCATTACACAAGCTCTGCTTAGCTTGGGGCTAGATAATGCTGTGTGTGAATTGTCCAGCAATAATTTTACATTTATGTTCTGATGTAACTGAAGGACTTTAGATTTTTTAGAAAACTAGACAAGTCGAAAACTATCAAACAAACAAAGAAAATAGGCTTGTGTTTCATCTTTTTGAGGCCATTGCCCTACTCACGTGGGAAACATAAGGTTTTCTATTATTTATTTAACTAAATTACCTAGTCCTAGTTTAAATAACACCGGCCAAGTGCGAGACGGACTCGCGAAGGGCTCCTTACCATTATCTATAAAAGACAGACAGCGAAGTCTTAGTAATAGAATAGAATAAACTTTATTTAGCATACACACAAAAAAACAATAGGGAAAGTTCTTAATAAGTATAAAAAAAATAAGATAAAAAATCTTACACTAAACACTACAATAAATGAATGGGGTCCCGTTTTACCCTTAGGGTACGAAATCCTAAAAAGTACTGAATATAAGAAATTACAAACATTATTCTACATTTATAACGCAATTTACAAAGTTGCATGGGAGATGTGAAAGGATTTTCAGAATACCTGCTCGAAGATTACAAAGAATTATTCGTCTGATTCTGGAAATCTATCAAACCAGAACATACATCAATCTCACAGCGATTATTGGTCCACTGCTGGACGCAGGCCTCCCCCAGGTAAGTGCTTATTGGCTAATATCTCATGGGGGGCAATGCCCATAATCTCCAAGTTTGACATGCGGGTTTGGGATCGCAGTTCTGGAAAAGATCTGTTCTGCAAGAAGCGCTGGTGCCCGCCCCCCGGTGTCCCTTAGTCGCCTCCTAGAATTTGCACCAACTCTTTCAATGCATGGGTGTCGCCCATGCATTGAAAGAGTTGGTGCAAATTCTAAGGTACCACACGCCGTAACCGGAACATGAACTCTGTTGCTTTACCTCTCTGTAATATTACTTATTGTAGCTATGTATAGAAACATCATCATCAGCCTATACTAGTCCACCGCTGGACATAATTAAGCCCCTAATGAGCGCCATAGCGCCCTGTCTTTAGCTTGCTTCATAGAAACTTGTAGATTAATATTTGGTATGTCCCATAAGTGTATGATTAATCGATTTGTAGATTTGTTATAAGAAGTTGTCTCACTTTTCGTGAATAGGCAACGTCTCACGTGAGACGTTGGGAAGACGTTTCGTGAGACGTTGCGACTGAGCACATCACACGTGAGGCGCTAGGAATAACCAGTATAGAAACATGTAAATTAATATTTGATAAGTCTCAGATGATCAACAGACGTTGTTGGAATATACTATATACTAGATTGTAATAAGAAGCTCTTTGAGTTTTCGTGAGACGCTGGGTATTATAGGCAGTCTCCTGAATGTTGGCAAGACCTTTCGTGAGAAACTGGGAAGACCATTTGTGAGACGCCAGGAATAGGAACGTCTCACGTGAGCCGTTGGGAATAACCCGTATATTATAGAGATGCATTGATACGCGGAACGCAATCAAGCGCAGATAACAAGTTCACGCACTAGTTATGAAACAAAGAACAAAGTTCATTATTTCTCATGCCACAGTTAACATTTAGATTAGTTGCCTACCTATCTATCTACGAGTAGGTACAGTCGAGGATCAAAATCGCTGTTTACCAATAACAAGCCAATAGTGACGATGACCTTCCGAAACTTTTTACACGCGTGCGGTCGCCCCGTGACTTAGCCCGTGTCGTTACGTCGTCGTTGGCGATTTATTTTGTAAATTGAGCTAATTTGGGTTACAGAAAAAATTTTCGTCTCAAAAAAAAAAATAAAAAAAATACACGATACAATACAAATATGCTTTATATTGCACACCAAATAATTACAAAAAACATATATACAGAATACAAAAACAATTACAGATAATGTAGAATGGGCGGCCTTATCGCTAAGACCGATCTCTTCCAGGCAACCTTAGGATATGCACATTCAAATAACATAAATCTATGTGCAAAGTACTTACCATCTGTTTTCTTAGTCATTACCATTTTTATCCTAAACTGTCCATCACAAGATTTTTTAATTGTTTATGACAATTAAAAAATCTTGTGATATATTAAATAAAAAAATACCAAGAGAACCTTCTGCTTATTTTTGCAAATAATTGTCCTAAGTAATAGATAATACGCTTAAACTTATTTCGGCTTACGCCGCTGTCTCTGCTCTGTCCCGCTCTTATATACGCGAAATCCTATGCCTATCGTTCTCACAACCGCAAGGGCGCGCTGCCGCCACGAAAAGTTGGCTCGCTCACCGACATGTACGTTTTGGGCCATGAGAGTAATTCATACCTATACCGTGACCAGGAAGAGGTGGGTGCGAAGCCACCTTGTCCTGGTCACGGTATAGGTATGACACCAAACCGACGTACTGTGGACGACCTCTGTGGTGCGGTGGGCGAAGGTCCGCCTGCGACGCAGTAGGTTGCGGGTTCGATTCCCGCCTCAGGACAAATGTGTGTACGATCTGCAGGTATTTGGAGTTCTGGTCGTTTTCTATGTATAATAAAAATATCTATCTATGTATTATATTACGTATATCAGTTATCTAGTACCCATAACACAAGCCCTGCTTACCTTGGGGCTAGATAATGCTGTGTGAATCGTCCAGCATTATTTATTATTAAAACCCCTTTTGTATGGGAGCTTAGGTGTTCGCACCCGGTACCATAAGACCCGACTACCTGTGTGACCTGACCACCAATCCTGCTGCCAAGAGAGGTGTTTATGGCAAACTCTTCGTTGAGGAGGTGAAAAGAGAGCTGTGGATGTACGAGTATGTATGCTGATGAGGATAATGTACTCGTAGTCTGAATAAAAAAATGTAATACAATGTTTAATGTTGACTTTACCGTGACTTTACCCAATATTGACAATCGCTATGTGATCTTTTAATGGAAATTTTTTCATTGATACGGGGAAAATGTATATGGTTAGCTAGAAAAATGGCATAGCTTTATGTATGGATCGACTGAACACAATTGACAGAATCTAGGTAAAAGAAGAAAAGTCAAGAAAGATGATGCAGGTAGTGTCTATTGCTTGTGTTTTTTCTTCTCCAATTTACAACGTATTATTTCCAAAACACGTTTTAAAAACCAAATCACGTTCCTCCTTATTAAATGTTTCTTATTGGTCGATTAATTCAAGACTAATTCGTGTTTTTATTATGATACGTATAAAACAAGAACCGTCAAGTGCGAGTGTAACTCGCGTGTTTCGAAAGTCTTTCAATTAGGTATATACCTACAAATACAACGACTTTTTTCAAAATATTTTAAAAGAATGAAATCTTTATAAATTTCATAAACCTTTTTTGCTATGTACAATACAAACTGATATCTTTCATTTGTTAAATCACTTGACCTTGAAGATCTCTTAAAATTTGGACATCACAATTTTCACTTCAAATTTTCATGTTGGTTTTTCATTTATTTTAACTTTTTTGTTTAAATCTGTACAGGCGCAGAAAATGTATATTTTGAAAAGATTGAAAAAGGGAGACCAAAAGGGTTATGATGAACCGATCTCGAAACTCTAAAAATGGTAAGTAATTGTTCACCTTCACTGGGTTAAATAAAATTGACAAACAAGGCTGACCTTTTTGTTGTCCATCCATCGGTCCGTAACAAATACTCTGGTTAACTTCCAGAGATTAAAAATATTAACGTAGGTACAATGACTTACATCCTTATCAGGTTATCTGACCCCTCTGGTACCAACCAGAAATTAGTAATAAGTAACATTTCAGCTAACTGTCTGCAGCAAACTGTTGCTAACAATCTACAGGTAACTCACTGATCCATATCAAAATAAGACATGATTACTTTCGCTTCTATAATATAGTGTGGATTGTTTATGTAATAAAATATAGGCAAGGATTAGGTATAGTTCCGTTATATTATAATAAGTCATAAATTATTACGCTTCCGACTGGTATTGATATGGATCAGTGGAGCTACCTGTAGATTGTTTGCAACAGTTTGCAGTTAGCTCAATTGTTTCTATTGTAAATACTAGTTTTAATTTAATTATATCATTTGATTGTAATTTTCTTTAATAAAGCTAAGAACTGAATAAAAAAAAAATATATTTACATCAAGATAAAATAGTTACATAGAAGGCAGGAAATACCTACTTACATACAAATACAATGTAAAATAGTGCAATAAAGAAAGTGTATGCATGTAAATTGTTAAACGACCGACACGTGTTTCGCCTGCGCAAGCTTCTCTCGGAAATTCTAAACATATGTACATTGTAGCGAATTCGTCACAAAACTGATTTATTTTAACCGATTGACGTGACTAACAAAATGTTGTAAAACAATCCTACAAACGACAGTTGTATAATTTTCCGTTTATGCGTGAAAACCGCCTAAACTGCAGCTATTATATTGGTGTCCAATTCGACAGTAACAAAATTATTAAAATCAAAAATGTCAATTGAGACACGACCGACACGTGTTTCGCCTGCGCAAGCTTCTCTCGGAAACTCTAAAATAATGTACATTGTAGCGAATTCGTCACGAAACTGATTTATTTTAACCGATTAACGTGACTAACAAAATGTTGTAAAACATACTTTTGCGTTTATGCGTGAACACCGCAAAAACTGCAGCTATTTTATTGGTGTCCGAAATCGACAGTAACAAAATAATTAAAATCCAAAGTGTCAATTGGGACATCGTGTCCTAATATATTTTGTCCGAATCGACAGCAAGTCTACTGAACTTATCGGTTAGTCGTATGAAGTCTTTGGTCAACTTGCCTTTCATTCACAACATCCGTCTGTAATATTATTTATAAGCAAGGTGTGTCCTACTGCAGCTCAAAGGCCTTCCTTTCATTCATCAAGGAGGGCCAACTCTTTACAAAACATTGCGTTGATGAAAACGGATATGTTGTTGTTGGAGTAAAATATCACTCTTGAGGCATTTAGTCCTCTTACTACAACGACCTCAGAGTAGAAAGGTCTGGAAGCAAATCTTTGCTAATTTTGAAGTAACATAAGAGAAAAACCTCTGTTGAACATTTAGGCCTCTCCAAATGAGCGCCACCGCCGCGCGCCGCCGCCGTAGCGTCTGTCTTCAGCTTGCCGCATCCGGCTTCTGCCAGCTGTCTTTAGTAGATCGTCAGCTATAGCGTAGGACGCACTCCGGCTAGGTGGGAACCTGGCCGGAGTTCGTCCTATGCTATATTTGCCGAATCGTGTGGTTGGTTGAGGATCTCTGCTCATGAAGACGTTTGCCCCAGCGGTTGTCGGTTCTGAGGGACATAAAGCCGACCAATAGCCACTTAAGCTTGCTAATTTTTACTTCCAATTTTTTTACTACCTACTATTAACGTTTAACGGAGGTTTTTTCTCAAAAACGCGAACTAAACCGCAAACAGAAGCCAGTTTTATTATAACAGGTTCGTGAGTTCCCAAAACACGTGAATACAAAGTCCTTTGAGGTGACTCTTTGTTTTGAACTCCGATTGATATATCGATATTGACAAAATGACAAAGAACTTGTTTTAAAATATCGTAGGTGGCATGTCAAGTCACCTTTAAAATAATCCTCCTTATTTGCATATAGACATTAATTGATTTCTCATTTACATTGTAAACTACTTGAGGTACTGGTAACTCTGGTAAGGGATTCGGTTATCAGCAAATCTCAGCAAGTATGGTCGCATTTAAAAAAGTGGTAAAACTGAGACAAAACAATGACTACGAAACATTGATGCATTATACATTTTTTTTAAATAACGATATTTTTATAAAAATAAGTTAAAACAAAATTATCCATTAGCCAATTCTGTGGCTAAATTGTAATTATACTCTAGTGTATGTGGATATACACTAGATAATAAAAAAAAACGATATAAATAATTTAAACACTAGAAATAAGAATAAACTCGCTGTGCCCACAACTAGGCTACACAAGATTGATGTATCTTTTAGTGGGCAACGTATACGCTTCTACAACAAAACTCCAAGTTGCAAAAATTATGAAATAAATTCAAACATATCCTTTGTAAAAAGGCATAAAATATCAGATAATCTAGTCTAGACGATAAAAAAGCTTGGGACGAGTTTTGCTCCAACTCGAAAACTAACATTCTAACAAGGTAAAGGTTTCTCGTTCGCTTCTTTACTTGACCTTAAAAAAGTTGAAGTAGACTAAAATTCTAAGCGATCACCTTATTTCCTAGTTTTATTTATGTAATCTGAGTTTTGTGACGTGTTCAAGAGTCCTGTAAGGTCTAAAGGAAATAAAGCACTTTGAATTTTGAACTGTTGACGTCACGACATCATCAGCCTGATACTAATCCGCTGCTGGAAATAGGTCCTCTTATGAGCGACATAGCCCCCGGTTTTCAGGATACTGCACCTGCAGTAGTTTTGGAGATCCTAATCAAACCTTTCCAAAGGACGTCGTCCTACTCTACGTTTGCCTGACACAAGCTCCATAATAGACTGTATCGAGTCGAGTCTGTAGAGCTCAAAATATTTACACATAAATCCTAGAAGTAAGAATGGAACGAAGTAAGTTCTCAAAAATGTTTAACTTTACAAATAAATAAATAACTTGATATAAAATTCGGAACCTATTTCATTTCTAGAGATACCCAGAGAATAAGCTATAAGATAAGCACTTTAACAAAAAATCCTAAGAATGGAACGTTCTCAAATTCTATTTGCGAGGTAATCGGGTAGCCAACAACGTTTCGTTTCAGTTCACTCGGTCCAATCCAAACAAAACAAACGACGGCTAACCTTGAGGTTCTACTCACTATGCGTGATTATGTCATCTGGGATACATAGTTTGACCTATACACGTGACTTATGAATTTTAGTGATGTTTATGACATGACGAGACGCTAATACTATTTTGCAAGATGAATGGATTACATATATAAATAATGATGAACACGCATAACATGCAGAGGCATATAAAAGAACTTGAAGTTAAAGATTTATTTACCTCGATGGACACATTAACATTGCATCGCCACATTCGCAACCACCGATCTTACATGACAAATTTCAGCTCAAACGATTGAGGATAACTGTTCTAAAATTCAGCCGAAGTTCTGAGACTTTGACATTTTTAATATTTTTGACTGTCTACATTTTTTTTTCATCGACTGTATCTTAAATCTCCGAACTTTGGCAGCGAAGGACTTAACTTCGAAAATTTTGGGTTTGTTAGATTTGTCCTCCCAAGCGCTTTAGTTCTAGATGATATAATCTTGTTTACATTATAAAAAAGTTTTTCTTTTAATTTAAAAATTGATTCGCTGATTTCCTTGCTCTTTTTGTAAATAAATTTAAACGTTTTTTTCTTAGCCCTATACTAAAGTTTTAAATGAGTTCAAAGAAGTGTACCTAAGGTTAGATTAGGTTTAACTTTGAACCTTGTTAATTGTTGAAGCGACGTATTCGTATCCTAAATATCGATTTACCCGCTGGACGAAATTTTTCACAACCGTTTAAAAATATAAAAATGAAGTTATGTGAAAGAAGATAAGTTTTAGATTGTATAATCCTATGGTCCTACTATCCTACACTGATTACATTTGATAGGTACCTGTCTAAAATTGATTTGCTGCCTATCAATCGTTTTTCGTCCAAACGAGTTTTAAATTCATAACACGTTTCTCCTTTTGAATAGGTACTGTAGGTAGCTACTAGCTAGGTAGGTAGGTAGTAAGCTATGCGGAATAGTAATGATTTTGGACAATGAGTTAAGCATCATGTGACAATAATATTTGTACATGTATTCGGAGATGCTATATAGATCAAGGCATACCATTTCTAAACGTATTAACGCATTAACTGCCCACCACCGGTGGTGCCGAGAGACACGTGCGTCCGGGGCCATGAAAGTGTTTAGCGGTCCGCCACGGCTTCGCACGATTATATTCTATAGCCTATGTTCATCAGGGTTAATGTTGGATTCTAATGGTGAAATATTTTTTTAAATCCTTTCGGAACCTATTCAATTCAAACAAACAAAAAAAAATATATAAAAATATAGACAATCATACAAAACCTTGAAAACTTAACACTCCTATTTCGGGCAGTCGTAAAAAACTGACGATCGATGTTCTAAGATTGATAAAGCCTTCTTTTTTATACGAGACAAAAATATATATCCTGCAGCGACACCCACAACGTTGCCATTAGTTATTGTGTCAACATTACTTACAGTATCACCAACTAATCTCTTTTGTTGATAGCGGTGAGCGTTTTATTAGAATCCAAGAGTAATTTTATGTTATAGCTTAACAGCCGTATTTAATAATTCATTCTCTTTGTCGAATCTCTTGTCAATGCTTTCAGGTTGATTTTTAACAAAGATTATTGGACCAATCTGTCTAAATCATGATGAAAGGCGGCGATAAATGTAAAATGGGCAAATTTGGGTTCAATCAAAACAATTTTTCTCCGTTATCTTTATCGATAAACCTTTGAAAAAAGTACCTTATAATTTATCTACGGTATACAATATACAAGTATTTCTTTTCATTTTTGTAACGAAGATCAAGGCAGATCTTCGTTACAAAAATGAAAAGAAAAAACTTTTAGATACCTACCAGAAATAATTGTGCAAAGGTACCATCTGTTTTCATAGTTTTCACAATTTTTCTTCTATTCTAATAGTATAGGAGACACAAGATTTTTTTATTGTCATCACCATATGAAATAGAAGAATACCCAGGGCACATACGGCTTATTTTTACAAACAAATGTTTAATAATTAAAAGATTATCAGCAAAAACGATTTGATTTTTGAGCTAACACTCTCTGCTCTGTCCCGCTCCTTTAAACAAGAAATCCTATGCCTATCCTATTCACATAATGGCTTCATATATCGCCCTCTGTGTCTAAACAAGTAAAGGGAAAAATCAGAAAAGGAAAATTTGTAGTCTAATAACAAAAAAAAATTTACTTACTTCTCGCTATAACAAAACCTACGAGACACCTTCTTCCCGTTGACCTAGAATATGTATTTAGCATGAAACAAGGTCTCATTAATTATTATGTAATATATGTATAATTAAACGGAACCCACGTTGCGTGACTCGCACGCGGTTGTCAAATGACTATAGTGAACTACAACTCGGCCGAATTAACATGACACCTGGCTCATGCCTGGCTCTCACACAGCCGGGGGAATCGAGTTCCGAGCCAGATGTCATGTTAATTCGCCCGAGTTATAAACGGTGTATCATGATGATGATGATTGATGATAAACGGTGTTCGAATAGTATGTACTATACTATTGTCCTGCTCCTGACTCATTCATGACCATGACAGACAGACAGACCGACTGAACTTGATAACACTGCACTGCAAGAAAAACACTAATGTACCTGCCAATCAGCCTAATCATTAATTATGAAACTCAAAATGCTTTTTAGATAACATTGGTAAATCGCTTTTAACATACTATAATATGCTTCCATGTTATATGAAAAGGGTACAGTGTTAATGGAAAAGCACTTATCCATAAGCCGCGTAGATTATGATAATTGGATAAAAACATTGGGATTAAAAAATCACGCTATGAAGAAGATAGCAGAATCCAATGTGCAAAAAATTTACCGAAACAACACAATAATAAAACGTCAATAATGAGTCTGACTCGCGCACCGAGAGTTCCGATTATTTATAATGAAATAAAATTAATTTCACAAAATTTCATAAAATTAACACACATTTAGCAATTTCTTTACTTGTGCTTTATGACCTTACTTTACAAAAGGAAAAAAGTAACCCTAATAATAAGAATAAGGGTTACTTTTTTCCTTTTGAAGTACGAAACCTTAAATAGTACATTATGTATCATAAAAGTGCGGTAAGTTGAAAATTACGGCCGAGGCGATATTGCTAGCCCCAGCCGTAGGCGAGGGCTACAAGAAAGCAGAGGCTGTAATTATCAAAGTGCACGTGTGTCATACGACCTTTTATAACATAGTTGCGAGTAAACAAATAAAACTCGGACTTTCAAATAAATTTTCATACGCTTGTAAGTATCTATCGGTCGATTTTTCGGGCAAGAGGCTTAGAGTAGCCTTTTTCGCTGCCTCTGAGACTTCTGGCGGTGTTGAATTAATCAATTCATCATTACTTGACGACATTTTCAAGTAAAAACAATACAGCGAAAAGCAAACGCCCGGAATAATTTTTACTTCTTCACAAATTAGCGATGCGCGCGCATCAGCGCTGTTTTTAAGGCAAAAACAGCCAGTATTACTAATAAAGTAATTAATATTTTTGTGTTTTGTTACAGATTGTAATTTATGGTCAATATTAATTAAATTAAAGAATTATAATAAATAAATAATAAATAATGTTGACCACTTTTCTGACATAAAAAATCTTTGCTTAGATTTAAAAAAGTACCGTTCGTTTTAGACCTAGAAGTTTTCTATGTCTATGTTTGCGTTTTACTTTACATTACCGCCCTTGTGCGTAATGAGATACATTACAGTATTGAAATTGGTGCAATAAGAGACCCCTTAGGAGCAAATGTGTTATAAAATTAATTTAGAAAATATATTAAAATAAAGAAAGTGTTAAAAAAGGCCG